>CM028362.1:57944342-59354738 GCA_016624345.1 Platycodon grandiflorus
AAGTCTAGGAATTCTCAGCTCAAACCTATTAAATTTGTCAAAGGCAAGACCGCCGATCTCAACACTCCGCCTATAAAAGGGTAAAAGAAGTGAATTCTCGCAGATAAAAAGCTTAAAGGACATGTGCCTCAGTAAATACAAAATCTTTTGATAAGAGGTCTACCTATGGTAAACCTAACATCAACAAGAAAAGGCATTATCAACCTAAGTCCTATAGGCCAATTATCGCCAGAAGATCATTCCAAAGACTGCCGATATTAAGAAGCCTCAAAAGAAATCATTACTCATGTGAAGGATTTCACAAATGCTCTTTCGCAAATGCCATGGTCATGAGATTCATGAATGCCTTCTCGAGATTCACACCAAATCTAGAGGATTTACTCCTCCAAAGGTTAAAATGTGTGGATCCCAAAAGGTTGCTAACCTTGAGGACCCAAAAATAAAAGGGGACCATATTCTTAAATGTCTATATTTCAGAATGCTTTATGGTCACAATGAAGAAGAGAAAGATCTATGGTATCTAGACAAGGGATGCTCAAAGCATATGACCGGTGATCCAAATCTTCTCTCAAGCATTGTTGAAGCAAAGGGTCCCTCGCCATATTTGGAGATAACTCAAAAGGGAAGACCATTGGTTATGGAAGTATAATCGAGGCAATCTCTCCATCAACAAAGTCTCTCTAGTTGAAGGTTTAAAGCACACCGCTAAGCATATCACAATTTTGATAAAGGTCTAACTGCCGCTTTTTCAAGTCAATGTCTCATAAAGGACAATGAGACATGTTCAACTATCCCGACAGGTTCAAAAGGGAATGTCTATGCGTTGACCTAAATGTCTGGAAGAAAATCAAATCTATGCTTGGTTGCAGGTCATCAATCGACAACACTGTTGTGGCATAAAAGGCTTAGTCATCTCAATTTCAAATACCCGGAGAAGCTATCAAAAGACAATCTAGTTGTTGGTTTGCCTAAAATATCACCGAATCACACACTCGGCAGAGCATGTCAACTAGGCAAACTACACAAATCTTCCTTCAAAAGCAAGCCTTGCCTATCAACAACCTGACCCTCACAAATTTTTGCACATGGATTTGTTTGGACCAGAACTACTACAAGTCTTGGTGGCAAGTATACTCTGTGGTAGTTGATGATTACTCAAGATTTACTTGGGTAGATGATGTCCTCCAAAGATGAAGCATATGACATCATTACCGAACTCTTCGTAAGACTACACTCAAGCCGGATGATATCTCTCGATGTCGATCGTACAATGGAACACAGTTCAAGAACAATGGTGTTGCCAAATATTGTGATGACCATGGAATTGGTCACAATTTCTCCGCTAGCATAACACCTCAACAAAATGGAGTTGCTGAAAGGAAGAACGTAACTCATTGAAGCAGAAAGACAATGATTGCCGGCCAAACCGCCTATGTATTTCTCGGGGGCGTGGTGAACACCGCCCGTCACACAAAACAGTCCATCATAAATAAATTTCATAACAAAACTCCATATGAAATATGGAGAGGCAGAGCTCCCAACATTGGATTCTTTAAAATATTTGTTGTAAATGCTATGTTCTTTACAATGGTAGAGAACATAGAGGTAAGTTTGAATCCAAAAGTGATGAAGGAATTTTTCTCGATATGCCAAGTTTTCAAAAGCATACAGAGTTTACAATAAAACTTCACTTAGAGTTGTTGAATCTCATACATGTCTTTTGATGAATTTGATTTCATTGGGCCACATTTGGCTCCTAAGGTTACTAATGATTCGATGAATATGAGACAGTATGCAACACCCAAGTCCCGATCCGATCCTCCTTCTTCACAAGATCTTCCAAGAGTCAACCCGTTAGAATCCTCAAACGAACCAACAAATGAACACTAAAACCCCGAATCCCCTTTGCCTTCCACACCGTAAGTCATACAACCTACCTTGGAATTAACCTACCCTTTAGAAAACCAAGCTTCAGCCACTTCTACTCAAGAATCCAACTCGCCATGCAATAGGACAAGTTCAACCTCAAGTTAGGAAGTAAAAGATCATCCTATCACTCAAATCATTGGAGATCTTAATGCCGGTGTTCAAACTAGACAAGCTTCAAGGAATGAATGCATGTATTCTACCGCATTTGTATCTAACATTGAACCCAAAAAGATTGATGAAGCTCGAAGATCCAAGCGGGTGGAAGCTACGCAAGAAGAGCTAAACCAATTTGACAGATGCAAGTCCGGTCACTGTCCCTAGGCCTAAAGGACAAGCTTATTGGCACAAAGTGGGTTTTCAAACAAAATGGATGAAAACGGCAATATTACAAGAAACAAGGCAAGACGGTAGCCCAAGGATATAGACAGAGGAGGGTATTGACTATGATGAGACATTTGCTCCCGTTGCAAGATTAGAGGCTATCGATTATTCTTGGCCTATGCCTCTTACAAAGACTTCAAAGTTTATCAAATGGATGTAAAGAGTGCATTTAATGGAGAACTTCAAGAAGAAGTCTATGTTGAGCAACCACCCGGGTTCATAGACTGCTCAAGGAGAGAAGATGTCTACAAGCCGAGGAAAGCCCTTTATGGACTCAAACAAGCTCCAAGAGCCTGGTATGAGACCCTTTCAAAGTTCTTGATATCTCAAGGCTTTGTAAGAGGTCAAATTGACACTACTCTTTTCATTATGAAGCATAAAGGTCATTCCTTACTTGTTCAAATTTATGTTGATGATATTATTTTGGTTCCACTAATGAAAATCTTTGCAAAAGGTTTGAAAAGCTTACAGAGTAAATTTGAGATGAGCTTGACGGGAGAGCTCAACTTTTTCCTTGGTCTTCAAATTCAACAAAGTTCAAATGGTATCTTCATCAATCAAGCCAAATATGCAAAGGATGTTATCAAGAAATTTGGTCTTGAAAATGCAAACAGCCTTCAAGACACCTATGGCTACTAACCGCCATCTTGACAAAGATGAGAAGGGCAAGAAAGTGGACATGACTCTCTACAGAGGCATGATTGGTTCACTTTTATACTTAACCGCTAGTAGGCCCGATATCATGTTTGTCGTTTGTGTTTGTGCTAGGTTTCAAGCCGATCCAAAGGAGTCTCACCTACAAGCAGTAAAAGAATCATCGATATCCGATAGATACTCCCAATTTGGGAATCGGTATCCTAGAGATTCATCTTTTAATCTTATAGGCTATTCGATGCTGATTTTGCTGCATGTAAAGTTGACAGAAAGCACAAGTGGGACATGTCAATTCTTAGGAAATAGACTTGTCTCATGGGCAGAAGAAGCAAACCTCTGTTTCAACTTCAACAACGAAGCGTAATACATACCTGGTAAGCCGCTCACAATTGCCGTGGATCAAACAAAGAACTAGTTGACTATGAGATCAAAACCGATGATTGTCCTATAATGTGCGACAACACATCGGCAATCTCGCCAAAATCCTGTCATGCACTCCAAAACAAAGCACATTGATGTGAGATATCACTTTCAAAGACCATGTTGAAAAAGGTAACATCGGCATGCAATATGTGCCACAGAGAATCGTGCAGACATCTTCACAAAACCACTTGATTCAACCAGGTTTGCTTATTTAAGAGGAGAGCTTGGTATGCTTGACCTCAATCCTTAACCTTTCTTGCAAATTCCTTAAGTCATTTTATAAACCTATATAGAATTGCCTATGAGATTCGTCAATTGCTATTCGGCCGAGATTCTTAAGTCATTTTATAGACAACCTTGAGTAAGTATCTATATTCATATCGGCAGTCCTCTATAAAATAGGCAGACTTTGATAAAATAGGTAGACTTAAGGGCGCCATACGTAAGGACTCATCGTAATAAATGCGGATTTCAAATTTTATCAAATACGATTATTGACTTCGAGGTATAAAAGGGCAAAATGCAAGAATCTTCACGCTTTCAACAACCGCCATTTTCAAAGTTTCAAAACCTCTCAACTTCCATCTGCAATCCTCTCAAATCCTCTAAAAATTCTCAAATTTCTCGTTTTCTAGCTAAAAACATCAATGGTAAGAATTTCTACACCTTTCATTTCATTTAAATCCAGTTTTTACAAGTCTTGTTTTGACCTAATTTGAGTTTGTAAAACTGTCCGCCATTGATGAACTGTGCTATCTTGCGATTGTTTCTTGAATCATGTTTCTTTGATGAAAAATGTGTTGTAGATTTCGTGATACTATGTTTTCGTTATATCGCTTTGTTTGCTTGAAATGACAAACTCAGAGATATTTCAAAACCCGATGATGAACTGTTCTTATATTATGTTTCAAATTGTCTATATTTTGGGTTTTGATCTAAACAAGACTGCTTATGTTAATATCTGCCGATTTCATGATTATCTCATTGCTTGCATATCCGCCGATTTCTATATATGCTGTTCTCACATTTGCCGATTGTGTAGGAAAGACTAAATCCTCAAAGGCCGCCGCCACTACTTCATCCTCCGCCCCGCCACCAACCAAGGCCGCAGGCCGCTGAGCTCCCTATAAGGACCCTTCCCAGTCAAGTTATCACGGGATGACAATCGACAGACTCTATCATTAGCACATCTCCGGTGATGCCTCTACTAAAGATTTGGTGAATGTGGACTTCTTCCCTGTTCCAACTCAACGACACCCATTACAAAGAATTTTCTAGCCGAGGAGTTTTACACAAGGATGATCCCGCCTCCTCCTCGGCTAATGCCTCCGAGCTCAATTTAAGCTACATCAAGGGCTACATCGAGGTCACTACATCAAGTTGACCTATAAGGATATTGGAGAAATCCTTGACCGCCTGAAGGCAAATTGGACTTGACCGATGCGAATCGGCACTTGCTTGGGAAATGATGAGGGGTCTCGCCCAACCAGAGGTTCTCCGAGATGTCCAGAACCTCTTCCTGAAAACCCCTATCATATCCATCCGCTCGACAAGAGCATCTTATTCAAAAATGGCTCGAGGGACATCTTCACCTCCCAAAGAATGATGTGGACCAAAGTCGTGGTCCTTCGCAAGCAACTCAACCGGGCAAAGATCATCTTCTCAATGCTATCCTGTAGCGTTGCTGAAGTCCAAGCTCACCCTTCCTGAAGAGGCCCTTGTAAGGGTTATTAATGTCATCCTCCGACGTTATAAGGAGATTGATGAGCTGGTCGCTAATGACGACCTCATCAAGGTGTCCAACACCTACGTCTTCACGGCCAACAACATCACCCGCTATCGGGATGATATGGCCAAAGGACAACCAACGAGGCCGCTGCTGCCGCCGCTGCTATCGCTCTCCGCCGCCGCTGCACTCCGCTGCCGCTGCTACGCACGGTGGCCCCTCTACCTAAGCAAGGGTAAGAGGAAGGTCACCTACACCGCCGGGTTACCCGCCGAGGAGGAGGAGCCTACACCCATTGGGCCGAGCCGCCCGAGCACTTTGACCTCAGCAGACTAGACCACGATCCCTATGAGCCTGCTGCGCCTCCTACCAAAAAGCCCAAACACTCTCCCTCTCTCACTCCAAAACTTAAGCAATCCAGGAAGCCTGCCCGCTCAAAGGCAGCTGTTGAGAAGGACACATCAACCTTCAAACCAGCTGACCTCTCCAAACCCTCTAAAACTACCTCCCAATCCTCCAAACCAACACCTAAACAAACCCTCCTACCCACAGACGAATCATTTGGCCTTCCTAAGGTCTCATCCACCTCTTCTTCCACACCACCAGATCGCACCCAATGCTTCCACACCACCGCTTCCCATCGTGTCCCCCCACCCCAGCTTCCCACCAAATCATCTCCACCACCGCTTCGCCTCTTCCACTCCTACTAAGTCCAAACATGGCAAACACTATAAGAAGAGTGCCAAGGGCACTTTCTGGGACCGCCGATCCTCCCTCCTCTCCTCCACCTTCACCACCTCTGCCTACTACCACTACCACCTCACCTACTTCCTCACCTCCTCACTCTGCTCCCATCCAAACAACCACCACACAAGAGCCATCTATTTCACCTGCCACCACCTCTCAACCCCATCCTCCAAACGCCATATCTCTCCTCTTCCGACCCGCCACCCCCAAACGCCTCAAAACCAACCCTATAGCCACCTCCACCCCGAGGTGCAGATCTGCCCTTCCGTAGACAGCAGCCTAAACCCAACCCCGCCGATTCGACCCTACCTTTCTTCTCTTGACTACCCTAAGCGATTTCCGCCCTATGTCTCAGTGAAATTATCTTCAAGTGGTGCATTCTATGACCCACTTCCACCACTCGGTCCCAACTCTTTTCTCTCATAACTCGCGGTTCAAGATCTTATGATCTTCAACCAATGGGTTACAATTCACAAGGACCTAGGCCTTCCTCTCCCTCCGAATCGACCATCTCTTCCTTCCTTTCTCGCCTAAACCTCCGCCTTCACTCTTATCCGCCATCCTTCCATCCTTCTTCACCCCGTGGTCTACAACTTCATTGATGTAGTCACCACTTACCTTGGCTTCAACCCTCTCATCCCCTTCTCTTCCATTCTACTAGCCTTTCCCCTTTCTTTCTCCTCCTCCCTTCTTCATTCACCCCTTTCCTATGTCATCTACATAGAAAGGCTCTTCCCTGTCTCGCGTTTTCCCTAGCCTTCCTTCACCCCTACCTACTATTTTCCCATTTCCTCCTCCACCCTTCTCCATCATCCTCCACCAATCCATGTCCTCCCGCCCATCCTCCACCCTCCCCTACCCAAGCCGCCGCCCATCCTTCCTCCTCGCAGTCCATCCTTCCTCCATGAGTCATCCCGACTCGTCGATACCTATCCCGCCGAGGCCGTACATAAATTTTTGAAAGATTTTGAGGTCATCTCGTTGACTCGACCAAGGCCCCGCACCGCCTATCCGCAGACGTCCTCACATCACCCATGTGCAGCCGATCGCATGACCCAAGTCATGGAAATTTCTAGGGGTGCCAAGGCCGCTTGATGCCCGCCGCGCTCTATCTCTGCCACCAAACCGCTCTAGCTAGCCGATCTCCGCCTCTTCCTCCACGACTCGCCATCTTCAAAACCAATTGGGACAACTCGCCACAAAAATGATGCAGATCGTCGACATGGTTGAAGCCGGCTACAAGCTTGTGCTTCGCTCACGCCATGCAAATCGCCTGTTCACTCTCGGCGGCGACACAATCTAACCTCCAAGCACTTGGCCTTCTATCGCAAAGAGCACATCACTACTTCCAACCGTCTTGCTCTCATTGATACCTCGCTTGCGTCCATGAAGGAGGAGATGGCTAGACTCAACAATGATCAGCGGACTAGGCTTATTGAGCATAATGCCCTACTCAAACAGAAAAACAGCGATCTGTCCTCTGCATTGGCTGATACAAAAGAAGAGTTAGCCGAGGTCAAACAGAAAAACATCGATCTTTCCTACGAATTGACCGACGCTAAAGAAGAGCTAGCAGCAGCAAAAGAGGAGATTGCAAGACTTAAGGCTGCTGCTGACTCTAAATGGACATCAAGAGGTTATGGGCAATCATCAGGCAAAGGCAAAGGTCATGGGCAATCAACTGGCCGATAAATTTTTGTATAATCTTTTTGCTAAACTTTGTAATTAAACAACTTGTTTAATTAACAATGTCTATGTTTTAAAACTTTCATGTTTTATTATGAACTGCTTATTATGAGATTGCATGAAATTTAAACCACTGGTTTAAAGACATATCCTATAATGCCTATTCTGCCTATTCTGCATGTCTTTAAATTCAGTCTAATTACAAGTGTCTGATGCTTAATTTCCTGTCATGTAAACACTTTGTAATTCTTGAATACAATGACCTGTATTTAAGTTCATCTAGGGCATGCTTATTTAATATATCAATCTTACAAGCATGTTATTACTAGACTTGAACATGGTCAGCTGATATTGTATTCGTAGGGTCATGGACTCAAGCAAATAGGAGGAGATTGTTGTATTTTAGCCTAGATTTGCTTGAATCCATAACCTAAGTCTAAGACAAGGTGACTAATGGGCTGCGTGTCGTTAGTGTGGCAACTTGTACTTAGGCATAGCTTGAATAGCTTAGGGTTGCTATTTGTAAATTGCCTTGAAGAAGATAGCCTATAGGATATCGGCCATCCTCTATACATCTGCCGAAGTGTGCATCAGCAGAGTCCTTCAAGATATCGGACAAGTTCATCTAAGCCAAGCCTCATCAGCTAAGTTGAAGACCCCAAGATCGTCCGATATAGAACTGCCGAAGACATGTCCTGATTTAAATCTTTCATTGACTTCGATGCAACGTTAACGCAAACGCATTCAATGAAGCTTTCCATTCTTGGCATACAACTCGAAAAGGACATTCGCCCGCAAACACGTCTACCTATTTTTGGCAAAGTGTCGAGACAGACCGTAACTTGCGTAACCGCCTATCGTAACAACACCATTAGAGCATTGAATGCTCTTAAATTCAAATTGAGCAACTCATGAAGATCTCCAACGGCTCCAAGGTCCTCCCTGCATATAAAAGGAGACTTCATGGCAGCATTTATCACTACTCAACAACTACAACTCTGAATCTTCTTCATCTTCTTCAAGTGCATTAAAGCTTAAACGTCCTATCTGTACATCCTTCTTTGAAGAGCTTCACACTAAGACGATCAGTCCATTAAAGCTCTTCATTGATTGCAACACCTAGCTTTTCATAGCTCACGAGAATTGTATCTTATTGATATCAATTCTCCCACACAAACACTTGGTCAACAAAATTTTTGTACACTATCCATTAGTGATTTAGTTTGTAAAAATATCTAGTGGAAAAACTTAGTACACGATTTTCAAATCCAAAGTTGACCACTTTGGTTGTGGACGTAGCACTTATTTATAAGTGTGAACCATATTAAATATTCTGTCTATTTGTGTGTGATTGTGATTTGATTGTGTTGCTTTAAATTTCCATTTCCAATGTTAAGAAGCCGATCTTGTCTGCCAAGATCGGCCATTCTCAACTTGTCCTGTGCTTCACAAGACTTCCGCCTGCAAAATTTTTAAAACCCTAGTGAAGTAAGATTTTTGAATCAATTTTAAAAATTGGACATAGGCTATTCAACCCCCCCCCCCTTCTAGCCTATATAGAGCAACCTTGGACCTAACACATCTCAATGGTCGATTGGTAGCTATTGTTGTACGCGAACTCTATCAATGGTATGTGTGAATCCCAAACTCCTTTGAAATCCATCGAACAAGCTCGCAACATATCCTCAAGTATTTGTATGGTCCTCTCCGATTGTCTGTCTGTCTGTGGGTGAAAAGCCGTGCTAAGAGTTAACTTCGTACCCAAAGCATCCTGTAGTGACTGCCAAAATCGCGAAGTGAACCGTGGATCTCGATCCAACACTATACTAACCGGCACCCCATGTAATCTCACAATCTCCTGTATGTACAAGGTAGCAAGTCTATCCATCGGGTATGTCATCGCAATCGGAAGGAAATGTGCCGACTTGGTCAACCTGTCAATAATCACCCAAACTGCATCGTGACCCTTATGAGTCTTTGGCAACCCTGTCACAAAATCCATCGCTATGTTCTCCCATTTCCACTCCGAAATCTCCAATGGTTGTAACAAGCCTACCGGTCATTGATGTTCCGCTTTTACTCGTTGACATGTCAAGCATCTCGATACAAACTCAGCCACTTCCTTCTTCATACCACTCCACCAAAAATTCCTCTTCAAGTCTCGATACATCTTAGTACTCCCCGGATGAATCGTGTATCTAGACTTATGAGCCTCCTCTAACACTTGTCTCTTCACCTCATCTATCGTCGGTACACAAATTCTGTTTCGAAACACAAGGATCCCATCATTGTTCTTTGCAAAATCTGTCGTCTTGCCTTCATTCAACCCATCATTCAACGTCTTTAACTCCGGGTCGTCCTCTTGTGTCCCTTTGATCCTTTGAATCAATGCCGGCATAGCCCGAAGGTTCGCAAAAATTACTCCCTGTCTCGATCTACACGGACTCCAATCTCGAACATCTTCAAGCATCTTCCATTCGCGGGTCATCAAGCAAGACATGTACGCCTTTCGGCTAAGTGCATCCGCTACCACGTTTGCTTTCCCCGGATGATACAAGATAGTGCAATCGTGGTCCTTAAGTCGTTCTATCCATTTCCACTGTCGGTTGTTCAACTCCTTTTAGGAAAATATGTACTTGAGGCTCTTGTGATCGGTGAACACTTCAAACTTGGCCCCGTAGAGATAGTGTTTCCACTTGTGTAGAGCAAAGATGATCGCAGCCAACTCAATGTCGTGGGTAGGATAATTTTGTTCAAACGAGGTCAACTTCCGAGAAGCATACGCAATCACTTTCCCGTTTTGCATCAAAACACAACCCAAACCCTCTTTTGACGCATCACTGTATATGACCAACCCATCCTGTCCGTTCGGTAGTGCAAAGATCGGAGCTGAGGTCAACCTCCTTTTCAGTTCTTGGAAACTCGCCTCGCATTTGTCATCCCATACAAAAGGTTTATTCTTTTGGGTCAAGTTAGTCATCGGAGTCGCAATCTTTGAAAACCCTTCAATAAACCTCCGATAATAACCCGCCAAACCCAAGAAGTTTCGAATCTCCGTTACCGACTCGGGTCTCTTCCATTTCACCACTGCCTCGATCTTAAGTGGATCCACCGAAATACCATCTCCCGAAACAACATGGCCTAGAAACGTGATCTCCTCGAGCCAAAATGCACACTTGCTGAATTTTGCATATAATTTCTTTTCTCTCAACACCGACAACACAATCCTCAAATGTTTCTCGTGCTCCTCCCGAGATTTGGAGTACACAAGAATATCATCAATAAACACCACCACGAAACAATCTAGATAAGGCAGGAATATCCTATTCATCAAATCCATGAACACAGCCGGTGCATTAGTCAACCTAAATGGCATCACAACAAACTCAAAATGCCCGTATCGAGTTCGGAATGCCGTCTTCGGTATATCTTCCGCCCTAACCTTCAGTTGATGGTAACCACTTCGATGATCAAATTTCGAATACACAACTGAGCCCTGTAGTTGGTCAAACAAATCATCAATGTGTGGCAGGGGATATTTGTTCTTAATGGTTACCTGATTCAGCTCGCGGTAGTCAATACACAATCTCAAGGATCCATCTTTCTTCCTTACAAACAACACCGGTGCACCCCACGGTGATACACTCGACCTAATGAAACTCCGATTCAACAACTCTTCCAACTGTACCTTTAACTCCTTCAATTCTGCCGGTGCCATACGATACGGTGCCTTTGACATTGGGGCGGTACCTGGCAACAATTCAACACAAAATTCCAACTCTCTATCCGGAGGCAAGTCATACTCCGATGAAAACACATTCGGAAATTCACGTACAATTGGAACATCTTCCAACATAACAACTTTCTTAGACTTATCAATCACACATGCTAAATACCCGGTACACCCATGTGACAACAATTTTCGGGCTTTCAAAGCCGATATCATGCGAATACGTGAATTTATCACCCTCAAAAATAAACAGAGGTATATGAGGCAATTCAAATGTGACAATTTTCTTACGACAATCAACTATGGCATGATGAGTGTGCAACCAATCCATGCCCAAAATAACATCAAAATCACGGATAGGCAACACTACCAAATCCGCAAGCAAAACATGATCATCAATAACAACTTCGCATGCACGATGAACATCAGAAGCAACTAGGCACTCTCTCATTGGAGTAGACACCTCTAACACATAAGACAGCAATTCAGGCATAGTATGCAAGTGGCATGCAAAGTGAGATGCAATGTAGGAATACGATGACCCTGGATCTATAAGGACTCGGGCTCGCTCTCTCGAGACAAACAAAGTACCTCCTATCACGTTGGGAGCGTCAGGAACACCCCTCTGATCTAAGGCTAACACTCGACCCTGAACTCTTGGTCGACCGTCGTTGTTCCTCTTCACCCCCGTATTCTGTTGTGCACCACCCTGAGGTAAACCCCTTTTCCTCGAACAATCCTTTTGGAAATGTCTGTCGTCACCACATAACAAGCATCTCCCTTGTTTCATCCAACATCTCTCTTCCGAGTGCCCAGTCTTCTTGCAGAAGTTACAGTTAAACCTCGACTCACGCTGTCCCTGGCCTCCCGGTTGCTGTCCCGTTTGGCCTGCCGGTCTACTCACATTCTTCCCTTTGTTGGAAGTCCCACCTGTGTTCTGCCTCTTCCATTTTTGCTGCGAAGACTGCTGATTACCATCCCTGTTACCTGGCTTACCCCGGTGCTCCTCGATGTCATGTTCAATTTTGTATGCTTTATCCACCGCGCTTTGGTAACTCGGTAGATCAAGCGGTAACAGTTGCTTTCTATACTCCGTCCTCAACCCCTTTACAAACCGATAGACCTTCTTTTCTTCCGTCGGAATCAAGTGTGAACAATATCGTGCCAATGCCGTGAACCTCGCAGAATACTGTCCCACCGTCAACGATCCTTGCTCAAGACTCAGAAACTCTACCTCCTTCTTTTCCTGTACCACGTCAGGGACAAAATGGTTCCTGAACTGTCGCAGAAAAAGTTCCCAAGTTCGTTCCACACCTTCCTGCACCCAACTTGCCTCAAGTACTCGCCACCAGTGTTCAGCGGCGTCCTCCAACTTAAAAGCTGCAAATTTAATCTTGTCACCGTCAGTACAGTCAATCGCTGCAAAGATCTTCTCAATCGACTCTATCCATCTCTCCGCCTTCATCGGATCCGGCTCCCCGTCATAGCTCCTTGGTTTCATCTTCAAAAACCTTCCTAATCTCCGGTCATAATCCCCATTGCCCCCAGCTGGTTGGGCCACCCTGTGACCTCCTGCTTGTCCCAAACCTGCCATTGCCTGCCTCTGTAGCTCTATATTCTGCCTGTTCATTTCCATCATCGATTGCATGAATCCCTGCATCATATTCATAATCCCCTCATTCGGATTACCCGGCATCTCAAGCTGTACCCCCGGCTGTCCCGCAGGTTGAACTCTAGGCTATGTGGGTGGCGGGGTATTTCCCTGTTCAGTCGAAGTAATCCTGGCTCCACTCAAGCCACCATCCTCAGTACTAGCACCATGTCTAGTCTCAACCATGATGAGAAACCTGCAATAAATACTCGACGCTAACGACTTAAACACACAACCAACCCTCCTAAGCCAAAGATTCTCTCCTGGCTAGCTAACTTATGCTCTGATACCAACTGTCGCGACCCGACCCGAGATCCGATGTGAATCCCGTTCGGACCGCGAGACAATGCGGAAAACACGAAGATAGCATCTCAAAAATTCCATTTAAAGGAATGCAAAGTCATGAGAAAACCCTGTAATGCACGTGCAAGTTTTCTTTAAATAACAAAACCTTTTGAACAATACTAAACCTCGACGGCGAAACAAGCCGGAGAAACAACACGTTAGCTAGCAACAACAAACTCGAGCTAACATGCTCGGTATGTGTAATAACTATATCAGAGTACGCGGAATAAAAGTTAACAGTATGTACAACAGCACGGCAACCATGCCGGCACAACAAAAGAATATATCACATAACAATCAAGACATCTACCCAACAAATACATTGTTTAAATAACAAGTACACCCTCGGCCTCACCAAAAGAAAATACTTAGGCACAAGGTGCACTCCCAAAAGATGTCATCCAACGGAACCAAACTCGAACACTAAGGATTCCTCACCGCCGCTTGATCTAAGGAAAACAAATGAAAACAAACGGGGTGAGTTGAAAACTCAATAAGCTACTAATGCAACAATATGGCTTGCTAGATGCAAGACAATAAATATGACAAGTATTCATGTTATCACAATATCAAATCGATATCAAACAGAAGTAACGAGTATTGCACGTAGCCAAACAACCCCATACTACACGAGAGGCTCGACGATCGCCAACCGTCCCATACCGGTTGGAAACCATGACCAACATTCGTTCATATAGGAAGCACATAAGAACTCTAAGTAAACACATTAAAAGGTATACGACGTTGAGGTACACCTCCGACCAAACCAATACTTCCAACCAACCAACCAATAATATACCAATGTAGAGCCGTTGTTGACGTGCTCAAACAAGAAAACCAATAATCAAATCACATGTGAACCATATTCTGTATTCACGTCGACAGGTGATCTCGGTACCTACAACCCAAGAATCTACCACGGATATAGCTTACCATGGTTGCGTTTATTCCGTACAACAAATGGCGCTATACCCCTACCGTGGCCAACAGTAGGGCGAGGCCCGATGTATTGGCCTTCGACTTTTACGTAGCCCCAGCTCACGCAATAATCGAGCGTCAATACACCGCCAACAAATATGCCATGGACTTAACTAAATGCACAAGTAGATGTTTACTCGACATTTAAATATAAAAGGTCATACTCCAAAGTAGGGAGTATACCACAACAATAACATTTGACAATGGTATGAATGTCACAAGTGAGTTATAATAGTCTCACACCACAAATAACCAACTCACAATAATTACGACAATTTACATAATATCAAACACACAATCGGTGTAACCAAATTTTCTAACGAATCACTCGAATCATTCAAGAATTCCCAAATCACACACGTGGTCTCATAGATTATGAAATCCTAACGAACTCCGTTAGAGTCATTTTCGGTTTCTAATGAGTCCGAGTTTACGCGAATTAATCATACCATAAACTTAACAATTACTAACCATACTTCACATTTCTAACATGTAAACATGAGTCTCCAAACACAACCAAAAAGTCAACAACAAATTTAAAAAGTCAACATAGTCAAACATACTCAAAATTGATGATTTCTAACATATATCACCAACTAACAAGTCTAACATGTAAAACAACTCATAATTGAGGAAGAACAAGGGATAGTAGCTTACCACTTGAAGATTCAACCCAAGCTAAGGTACATGCAAGGTCAAGAATGGCTTCTACTAGCCAATAGCTTCACAATGGTGGTGTTGGATGGTAATTTGGTCTTCAAATGTGCAAGAGGCAAGGATTTCTTGCACAAACTCTTCTCTCTTACTCTCTATCTTTGCCAAGGTTGTATGTGAGTTATGGAGAGAGTCTTGACTCTCCAAAGGGACTTAAGGTGACTAAACCACTCAGATATTTCATGCCTTGGTCGTGGCTTGATCTCAGCCTTTGAGATCAAGTCAATTAGTCAACAACTTAAAATCTCGTCTAACAAAATAACAGAGTCTGGCGCTTTGCACGGCCGTGTCATGTCAAGGCGCACGGCCGCGTCAGTCGCGCACGACCGTGCCAAGAAATACTGCGCGGCCGTGCCAAACTTTCTGGAATCCTTGCACGGCCGTGTCAACAAAGGTGCGCGGCCGTGCCAAACTTTCTGGAATGTTTGGCCACTCACGCACGGTCGTGTCAACAAGGTAGCACGGTCGTGTCACACATGCACGGCCGTGCCATAAAAGGCTGCGCGGTGTGCAAAACCTACTGGAATGCCTCACTTCTAATTATCTCCATTTCCTTGGTTTGATCAATTAGGCCACCCTAGGTGTTAACACAACACTTACAATACATAACCAAACATTTGAAAAGTGTACAATAAACTCAAATGCAAGCACATTCGAATGATTTATGCTCATGAAATGATGATGTTAACATAAGAAGCACAAATATAGGATGAATGCAAATGATGCAATTAGTGCAAATGGTGCGGGCGTTACAAGTTGAGAGTGTAAAGCTTATTCGGGAAAGGTTGAAAATGGCTCAAAGTCAACAAAAGAGCTATGCGGATCATCAACGAAGGGATCTTTAATTCGAGGTAGGTGATCATGTATTTTTGAAGGTTTCGCAATGAATTGGAGTCAAGAGATTTGGTAAGAAAGGGAAATTGACTCCAAGGTTTATTGGTCCGTTTGAAATTCTGGAAAGGATTGGGAAGTTGACCTATAGACTTGCCCTACCACCGTCGATGTCGGGCGTTCATGCGGTGTTTCATGTGTCTATGTTGAGGAAGTACTTGTCGGATGCATCGCACATAATGGAATATGAACCGGTAGACTTGACACCCGATCTTTCATATGTTGAGCAACCCGTGAGAATACTCGATACAAAGGAACAAGTGTTGAGGTTGAAATCTATTCCCCTTGTGAAGGTATTGTGGAGGAGTCATAACATCGAGGAGGCCACTTGAGAATTAGAACAAGAGATGCGTGACAAGTACCCTTCCCTATTTGTTGAGTTTGGTAAGTAAATTCGCGGTTGAATTTATTCTAAGGGGGTAAGGATGTAACACCCGCACTATTTGCATCATTCGCATTCATTCTATGTTTATGCCTCTTACACTGACATCGTCATTTCATGTGAATATATCGTTCGAATGTACTTGCAATTGAGTTTGTTGTATACTTTTCAAGTGTATGGATATGTGTTAGAAGTTTCATAGTCATTTGCATTTGATTTGATGCGCATCTAAAGCTTCATTATATGTGGTTTAGATTGTGTTGTAGTTGTATTTTAAACTTGGTTTGAGTTTGGTATCATCTTAGGATGATTTGGGAGTATTTTAGAATCACTTTGGTGTGGTTTTGGGACCTTTTGACCTGAACCAATCACTATGCAGCTGCATAGTGCCATTGAATAAAAATCTGGATTTCATGCGACCGCACAAGGCGTCCGCATAAAGCCCATACGCGCGCATAAAGCCAGCCGCGCAGAAACCCTAAACATACTAGATTATATGCGGCCGCATGGCGAGCACGCATAGAAGCTATGTGGACGCATAGGGCAGACGCATAGCGACGGGCTCTGTTATTATGTTTGACCTTTTGACCATCATCTAATAGCTGAGAATTGTTACGACCTTTGACCATCTCTCCAGCCTCACTAAGTCTCCTATACACCTATAGAGACTCATTTTGCACACACCATTATCATATTCATCCTTGGCAAAATTGAGAGAGAAAGAAATAAGAGTTTGTGTTAGAAATCCTTATAGTTTGATCAATTGAAGACCAAATTGCAATCCAACACCACCATTGTGAAGCTCTTGGTTAGGCGAAGTCATTCTTAGCCTTGCATGTGGCTTTGCTTGGGTTAAATCTTCATGTTGTAAGCTACTACCCCTTTTTCTCCCTCAATTATGAATTGTTCTTCATCTTGGACTTGTTATTTGGTGAAATATGTTAGAAATCATCATTTTTGAGTATGTTTGACCATGTTGACTTGTTAAATTCGTGGTTGACTTTCTGGATGTGTTTGGAGGCTTATGTTTACATGTTAGAAGTGTAAAATATGTTTTGTAATTGTTAAGTTTACGGTATAATTAATTCGCGTAAAGTCGAACTCATTAGAAATCAAAAATGACTCTAACGGAGTTTGTTAGGATTTCATAATTTATGAGACCACGAGTGTGATTTGGGAATTCTTGGACGATATGAGTGATTCGTTAGAAATATTTGTTACACCAGTTGTGTGTATTGATATTACGTTAATTGTCGTAAATTACATGAGTTGGTTATTTGTGGTGTGGGATTATTATAACTCCCTTGAGACATTCGTGTCATTGCTGAATGTTATTTCTTTGGTATACTCCCTACTTTGGAGTATGAATGTTTATTTTAAATGTCAAGTAAACATCTACTTGTGCATTTAGTTAAGTTCATGGCATTTGTGTTGGCGGTGTATTGACGCTCGATTATTGCGGGAGCTGGGGCTACGTTATAGTCGAAGGCCAATAAATCGGGCCTTGCCCTACCGTTGGCCACGGTAGGGGTATAGCGCCATTTGTTGTACGGAATAAACACAACCATGGTAAGCTATATCCGTGGTTGATTCTTGGGTTGTAGGGACCGAGATCACCCGTCGACGTGAATACAGAAGATGGTTCACACAATGTTATGTTATTTGGTATTCTTGTTCAAGCACGTCAACAACGGCTCTACATTTGGTATTATATTGGTTGGTTGGTTGGAAGTATTGGTTTGGTCAGAGGTGTACCTCGATGCCGTATCCTTTGTAACTTGTTTATTTATAGTTCTTATGTGCTTCCTGTATAAGCGAATGTTGGTCATGGTTTCCAACCGGTATGGGACAGTTGGTAATTGTTGAGCCGCTCGTGTAGTATGGGGTTGTTTGGCTATGTGCAATACTTGTTGCTTTCGTCTTGTATTGGGACTGTTTCGTGATGGCTTGAATACTTGTTATAATTACTGTCTTGCATCTAGCATGCTATATTTTTGCATTAGTAGCTTATTGAGTTTCGACTCACCCCGTTTCGTGTTTATTTGTTTTCCTTAGATCAAGGGCCGGCGAGGAATCCCTAGTTTGCTCGAGTTCAGTTCCAGTCGATCGTCGTCTTTTGGTAGTGCACCTTGTGCCTAGTATTTTCTTTTGGTGAGGCCGAGGGTGTACTTGTTATATCGACAATGTATTTGTTGGGTAGTAGTCTCGTCTGTTAATTGTTATATTCTTTTGTTATGCCGGCATGGTTGCCGTGTTGTTGTATGTATTATTAACTTTCATTTTCGCGCACTCTGAATTGGTTTATGCATGTACCGAGCCTGTTAGCTCGTGGTAGTTGTTGCTAGCTAACGTGTTGTTTCTCCGGCTTGTTGTTTCGCCGTTGAGGTTTAGTCTTGTTTAAAAGATCTTGTTGTTTTTAAAGAAATCTTGCACGTGCATTACAGGGTTTTCACATGACTTTGCATTCTTTTTAAAAGGAATTTTTGTGATGCTACTTTTGTGTTCCCGTTTATTCGCGGACCGTGCGAGATTCCACATCGGATCTCGGGTCGGGTCGCGACAACCAATTTGCAAGATATGATGCAAATTAATCTTCAAGCATCCATTACATGAGTACACATGGTTAATCTTACGTTGTCTCCAATTCACATTTGAAACTAGGCTATTCTTGCATAAGCTACGGTGATATTCTGAATATACAGGTCCTCAACCACCATACACATAGCTCACAACTTTGTAGGGATACCACGCAAGCATATGACAAATGACAATGACTTAAGAATCGTTAAGTTGTTCTAACTAGTATCTGGTTCGGGATCCCTTCTGGGTTCGTGTTAGGTAAACTAGGTCCATGCCCTTCCTTAGAAGCCTTGGTAATATAACCAAGGTCAATTGATCTCTGAGTTTTGTCAGTTGGCAAAGTAACTGTAGTGACCAGAAGTCACCACCTACTTTCTAATCATTAATCACAAATAAAGTCAAACTTAAACTTACAACGGAAAGAATAAACAACCCATAGATCTCAAAAATCATCATCTTATAAAAATCAACTTGGTTACAATCACTTAATACATCCCCAAGTTATTATAATAATCTCTACTCTCAAATCAATCACTAGGCTCGCTCTGTACAAACCTCGCAGCTAGCCACGCTTTCGCTGTGCACTCTGATCTAATCTAACCTGTAAAACTTAAATAACTGGTGGGGAGTCGAGTTCCTGCAAGCTATGGAAAACAAATATAGAAGGAATGAGTCGAAGACTCAGTAAGTTACTACTATCCAGCTACATGGCATGTTGGCATCTAACACAGTTCACATATCAAACAATTGCAACATATATCAATTTTCTGCGATAAATAACATAAAGCATGTATCATGGCATAAAAAGTCAATCCTATACTACACGAGAGGCTCAGCTACCGCCAGCTGTCACCGCGACCAACTTGCTGGCATAGAAAGCACATAAGAATAGTAATGTAAACGTATATTAATGGATACGGGGGGTCGAGGTACACCTTCGACCCACTTCTAACCTTATTACTTCTTTCCACATATGTGGCACCCACTGTTGGGTTCGCTATATCGCGGGGCTAATCGCAGCAGAATTTAAATTTTTTATAGAACTTGTATACTATATACATGAAATGATAGCCCTGAATCCATATAGCGATTTTACGATTGCGCATATTGTACAAGCGGTAAAAACAAAAGTTTAAGTTCTTAATGAGAACGCTTCCTTCAAGCTTCCTTTTGATGAAGATGTAGAGGCAATCAATTGCCGGCAAGTTTAAAAATCTTTGACTCGTAGAGGTCCACACGTCCCTCCTCCAAAGATGGTCCACACGAACGGACGAAATCACCGAATTAAAATTTTGCTAGCTATTTTAATCTGATTTGCTCAACAATATAAAACCAAGAAGTGAGTTAATTGGTTTTCTTGCTAGAGATTAAAATTAAAAGGAAACCAAGAAGATGATCATCTCATGGAAGGAAGTCATGGCTGGGAAGAAAACTCTCACAAGAGTCCTTGTGAAGTTGCTGTGCGTTAGTTATACAAATATCATTAATGATACGTTTTGTAATAAAGTATCATCATAATCCCTTCCAAAATTAATCAAAACCCTATTCTGTACTACATCTAATATATACACAATAGTGTCTAGGTTCATTAGCATGATGATATGGTAATGCAATTATTACCATATATTGCCTTATTATAATAACATTTATTTAATATTAGCAATACTACCCCTCCTTCTTTTCATTTCTTTCAAATTAATTACATAGGTTCTTCTAACAAGCCTAATTAAATATTTGGTTTAGACTTTCAATAAAATTTATCAATTAATCTGAATTAATTGACCAAGCCCAAATTTAATCAAATTGATCAAATCAATTCCATCCATCAAATAATCTCTACTAATCAACTGTGTCCAACAATTTGGAATAATCCTTGATTGATCAAATGAATCCTTCCATTCTTAGTGTGTGACCCTTTAGGTTCACAACTAATGCTAGTTGTAGGCGAACAACAATTTTGTAACTTATGATTAACAATTTATTCTATTAAATAATCCAATTAGTTGATATACTTGAAATTATCTCCTTAATTTCAAGAACCTATAAATCATAGGAACGCCTAGCAAGTAGCACGAACACCTAGAAGTAGGTGAAATAGCGAGCAAACCTATTTCAGTTGCGAGTGCATACATGTACGGTCCTTTCGACATCTAATTTCCCGATTAAATCTAGGACATGGATTATAAGTCAAAACCCAATCAATTTAATAACTGTGATTCCATTTCAAGTACCAGTGATTCATTTATGAATCATATTCATCATGCCTTGGCCAAGGTCTTCGAACCATGAACTATGATAAACATGAGAAATTCTCTTATCATCTGACAAGTGTCGAATTCTATGTTCGCTATTGATTAACCTCTATGCACACCAGTGCAATACCCAAAATACCCCTTTGCAATTATGAAGCAATTAGTAAGTAAATTAAAGTGTTACAGGAAGTACATAAGGCTACTATCGTACCTCAAGTCCAAGGACTAATCATGTATTATCGCAACGTGAAAATTCTTAATTGGACAATTGAATTTCCATTTAAGAATTTCTAACGGATCATATTCAGTGAACTTGTTCTTTAACAAACACTGCATATATGCACTTGCGTCATAATGTTGATGCTAATGGAATGCAACATCCTCGTCATACGAACATGCATCATACGCATAAGTCTCACAAGGCTATTCAATGTCCTTGTCTTGAAAAGCCAACCGACTTAGAACCAATTTTAATACCAAAGCCTTAGAAGCATTTTCCATGATTACTATCAAATGTGCAACCATGCCCCATAGCTAAAAATGGTCTAAGGACTTTATCAAATATCTATAATACAATAGAGCTTGATTCTCACGTACACAATTGAATCAAGACAATGAGAGGCCAAGATTTTCCCAAATTTTCTAATTTATTAAAATCCTACGGCCAATATTAAATCTAATCTTCACATGTACGAGCGGCAGTTTCATTCTCCTCGACTTCTTCATCTTTGTGTCGGACTTGCTCTCCTTCCCCAACTGAAAAAGCGGCATCCTCTCCTTCCTCAACTGTAACCTGCTCTCCTTCTCAAAATTGGAGATAGAGTGTGAAGCAATGTATAAAATTGTAGCCTATCTCGGGTCGTCTCCTCTCGCCTCCACCGCTCCACGGCTACACCCACCTTCGAGTAGTTGGTGCGACCCAGCAGTCTCTCTCTCCACTTTACAAGTCCTTCCTTTGTCGTGTTCCCTTCCCTACCCTCAGCTTCTTCAATCAAGTTTCTTTGATTGTCCAGTAAGTCTTCAATTAGATCTTACCATCCACAGATCTCTCTCAACTCTCAGTTGGATTTTTTTTATTTCACCTCCTCCGCACACACCCGTAAGTCTTCAACTTTTTCTTTGATTGTCCAATTGGATTTCACGTATCAACCATCTGTTAACATAGTCAGGTTTGATTCATTTTGGCTCTCTTTAATATATGTTGTGTCTATGTGCGTGTGTGTATATGTGTTGCTGTGTGTGTATGTGTGTGGATGCTAATGTTCCTCTCTGATTTTATTTTGGCTTGGAATTTGTTAATTTTTTTAATTCTCTCTGTCTTCCTCTCAAATTTTAGTTTCTTTGATTGTCCAGTAAGTCTTCAATTGGATCTCACCATCCACAGCTCTCTCTCAACCCAGTTGGATTTTGCACCTCAGCTCTCAGTTGGATTTTTTGATTTCACCTCCTTCGCACACACTTGTAAGTTTTTAACTTTTTCTTTGATTGTCCAATTGGATTTCACGTATCAAGCAACTGTTTGATGAAATGTCACAAACAAATAACATAGTTAGGTTTGATGTAGTTTGGCTTTCTTTAATATATGTTGTATGTGTGTGTGTGCTTCTGCTGCTGCTGCTGTGTGTGTGTATGTGTGTGTGTGTGTGGATGCTAATGTTCCTCTCTGATTTCAGTTTGGCTTGGAATTTGTTAATTTTTTTTTTTTTGGTTTGATTTTCATGTCATACTAAAAAGCTCACTTACAGTCTAATGTCTGAAGGATATTTGCAATATTATTGCCTCGATTCGTTCCGTTAGAAGCACTCCTAGGTTCCCTAATATATAGAAGAATTTGGGTTCTTTTGGCTTGGTTCATGTTTTCAGAGAAGTAAACAAGGTGGCTGACAGGCTAGCTTTAGAAGCGTATTCGCACCAACAGAAAGTTTTCTATGAGAATCGGGAGCTTCTTCATCGCGATGTTCGTCAGTTGCTTGATCATGATTTCATTGGTTTATATAGTTTTAGGAAATAGTTTTCTATTTTGTTTGTTTTCTGAGGTTAGGCTCCTTTGTCCTCCGGTTCTATAAGGGCAAGGTGGTTGTCCCCCTCTTGTATTATTTTTTTGTTTTTAATAAAATTAGTACCGTCCTGTTTCCTAAAAAAAAAAAAAAAAAAAAAATTAAGACCTTTTGAGTTTTTAAGCCCTTATCACGCCTTCTTCATCTTTGATTGGGCCAACTTTCAACTATTTGTTTTCTGTATGTGCTTCCATGGAGCAGCATTTTTTTCTTTCTTTTTGATAACATGATAGTTCTTTTTCATAAGAAAGATTGGAGCAGCAACTAGGAATGAAACTTTTGGTTCAAAGCCTTTTTCTTGCAACCAGAGCATCTCCCAAAATCTTCAGGCGAGGGACTGAGGTTGCGCAGAGAGAGAGGGAAATATCTCTGACTTAAGAATAAACCATAGGACGAATTGAGAAAGAATAGAGTATATGATGAGGCACTTGATCTACTGGTCCATGTGCTTCTGATCTCGATCTTGTCTTTTTTCACGAAAAAGAGAAATGTGCCCATTCTCATGCTTGCTAACCAAATTCCAAGACCTTTTTGGTCTGACTTGCAATATTTCTCGGGCAATATCGACGGAACCTTTGAAAGGAGAACTTCATTGGCTTAGCACGTTGCAGTAGGTTCATAGAAAAAAATCCTAGTGTTTCCTTTTGGTTCATTCATTAGTTGGACAAAAAATTTGATTTGTTCTATTGTTGTTGTTTTAAAGTTGTGGAACTAGATTTTAGACCTCATTTTGAGGCTAACATGTTATGTTATGGGTTTTGTTAATTAGAAGTGAATTTATTTATTTGAGCCTAACATGTTATGTTATGGGTTTTGTTAATTAGAAGTGATTTTATTTATTTATTTTTGGGGGGTGGGGGTAGTTGGACAAAAAAAAATTATTTGCTCTATTGTTGTTGTTTTAAAGTTACTACACCAATGGGGATGAGATGTCAAGACTTCCATCTCCAAGTTTCACTCAGACGTAGCTCCCTTATTTTTGGCTGAGAAAGATTTCTATCAAATAATGTTTTTAAATCATATTCCCTTCACTTAATTTGTCTTTCATCAAAAATTGTTGTGCTACGACTCGAGGCTTACCACATGGGGAGTACTGTTGTGTGTGTGTGTGTGTGTGTGTGTGTGTGTGTGTTTGGTTCATGAAAACTTCATGTAAAGAATTTTGGCGGGTTGCTTGATAATTTCAAAGTGATGTATATTGGGAGCAAATAGTAAAGATTGAACTTAGTTAGCTAATGATCCAACTATTTCTTATTTAGAAAATTACATACCACATAGGAAGTGCTGTTGTGTGTGTTGCTGTGCTGTTGTTTGTACTACTGTGGGTGTATGTGTGTATGTGTGTGTGTGTGTGTGTGTTACTCCTGCTGTGAGTGTGTGAGTGTGTGTGTGTTTCACTAATACAAAAATAAAAAATAAAAATTGGGTGGGGTGCCTACAATTTTTATAAATCTTTCAACTTTACCTTTTATTTAATTTGTCTTTCATCAAAAATTGTTGTGTTGCGATAACCACTCGAGGCTTACCACATGGGGAGTGCTGTTGTGTGTCCTGCTGTGTGTGTGTGTGGGGCTGCTGTTGTGTGTGTGTGTGTGTGTATGTGTTCGGTTCATGAAAACTTAGAATTTTAGTTTAAAGACCTAATACTACTATGATAGCAATCAAACACCTAATGTGAGTTTACAGAGAGAAAGACTAACGCAAACCAACACCGAAAAATTGATCTCTGTCTTATCAAAACTGAAAGATGAATGTGTTAGGGCAGTAAGAATTTGCCTCGATCTGCAAAGGCAATGAAATAAAAAGGTTTCAAATGTCTGTTTGGTTAACTCTAAATATTAATATCGTAAAATTTTACCCCATCTCATGGACTTGAGTTAATCATCCTATGGCGAAAGTCTATATACCAGAAGGTATGCTTTTAAATAGTTTTCTAAAAAAACCTCAATTAGAAGTCTAAAGGAGCATTATTTTATAAACCTACTATGCTTTTTTTTCTTAACGACCAAGTGAATTTTATTTATATATTATCACCTTGGGACTTACGTATATTTTGATTACCTATAGAATGGAGGATGCAGACTACGGTCTTGTTGAAGACCCTATCGTTGCGGACCCTATAGAGGACATTGAGGAGAATCCTGAGGAGGATCCCGAAGAAAATTCTCACGAAATAACGAAGTAGGAAACGATGATGATATGCCTATTGCTAACATTCAGGACATTCTCCTTCAACCTGATGAAAGGGTGAATCAGTTAGAATGAGAATTAGAATTGACTCGAGATGAGCTTCAGAAAAGAACCATTGGCTTCATCGAATTAATTAGAGAAAATATGTGGGAGTGCGAGGACATGGACAGAGAACTCCATGCAAATAAGTCCAATAAGATCAAGCTGCGCAAGGCTATGAACAAGCTAATTGGAAAAATGTGTGACTTGCTTGGGAAGATTCACACTGATATGTTGATTAGTAACTAGGGATTGGCACATTTTAAATCAGTTTTTTTTTTTTTTTACAATTTTAATTCATTATTGGTTTTCTTACAAAATAAATGAATTAATATGAAAATATAATATAAAGAAATACCTTCATATATAAATATAAATTCCAATAAAATTGTTTTACACGTAGAATAAAATCCAATCAAATTGGACCTCCGGGCATTCTACTCTAACACCCACAGCGACATTGTTTACCTGATTGCATTGTTGCCATGATAGGCATATGTATTAAGTTCATTTGAATAGCATGTGGGGTGATTTACACCTTGATTTCATGTGTTTAGTATGCTTGGTTTGTGATTTAATCATTCATACTTGTGTTGCATAACATTCTAGACTTGATACATGTTGACTTGGATAAGTTTTGGATGTGTTTGAACTTAGTTTGGGTTTGGGTTCATGTTAGGATTGATTTTGAAACATTTTAGAACATTTTTAAACTCCCAGGTCGCGCTTCAGCGCACCCCAGGCATGTCCTAGCGTGCATACGACCAGTAGTTTTGCAAAAATTAGACCAAAACTTCAGCCAGCTCGTGCGCCCTAGCCTATGTACGGACAAATTTCTTCAACTTTAGAAATTTTTGATTTTTGACACTTTGACCCTTGTTGACCAAACCTAAAAGAACCAAGGACCATTTGACCAGCCTAATACTCTCTCTAAACCAGATAGGAGACCAAGAATACTCTCCATTTCATTTTCTCATTCATCCATGGAAGCTTGAGAGTGAGTGTGGGAGATAAAGGTGAGATTGGTGTGTGTGACTGTTGTTCTCTCAATCCAACCACTTGATTCTTATTCCAAGACCACCAAAGTGTTGCTAAGGGCTAGGAGACTTCATTACCAGGCTTTGATTGTGATTTTGTTGCTTTGATTGTGCAATTTCATTTAAGTTACTAAACCCCCTATGTATACTTAAGAATTGCTACATAATTGTCATCAATTGTACATGCATGACTTGTATACTTTGTATTTTCTTGTCTAAATGATATGTTGAGATGTATAACATGTTCATGTTCTAAATGTTGGGTTTGGATGATGTTGCATGTTAAAGTTAATTGCTCAACCATGGAATTGAACTCAAGAACAAGTTAGAGACTTTAAATGGGAGATTTTTGCATATAGCAATTATACCCAAATTTTGAGAAGTGTAGTAATGTTGTGTGATTTTCAAATAATCACCAAATGCTCCCGCAAGCGTACGACTTATCGTATAGTATTTAGGATGTCGATCCCACAGGGACTTCGAATCAAGTACCAAAGATTCACAACTTAAACTATCTAGACAAATTGATTTTCTTGGGTTTGAAAATTAATAAACGAAAATAAACTAAAATGACATTCAATTAAAATAACAAAAGGAAGCAACTAATTAACTTTAAAATAAAGAAGAGAAAACTACTAGGATTTCGGTTCACCACGATGATAAATTCATAAACTTCGTAACTATCTTCCCGTTTATAAAGAATGTCATGTTTTGAAGGCGAATTGCGCCGATTTAGTTGATCGCATTCTTTCGAACTACTCTCAACCGTGCTTAGATTAATTACAAATCCGATGTTTCGCTCAATGAATTAATCCAAACCCATTACTTCCTACAATTCATATGGCCTCTAAAAATTCAATTAACTGTCGTTCTCATGAATTTCTAGTTTGATTTTAGAGTTCTATTACCTACACTTCACCTTTCGATCCTTCGTCTCAATAACTAAGATTTTCACATGAACTTATGAGTTTCACTTTTTCAGTCCTTCACTACTATACATTCACACAAATTCCAACAAAGCTAAAATCAAATCAAAATTGCTAACATTCATAAACGCACGGGAAGATCGTGACTTTATTTATAAATTCATCACGGCCTACACCTAATCCTAGAAAAAGAGAATTACTCACGCATAATTGAAGAAATCAGCATGAACATCATAGGAAACATTATAAAACAACAAAATTAAGATAATAAAATGAAAGAGAGGAAAGAAAAAAAACTTGTCTCCAAAATGATTCCAAATGATGAAGTCGTCAATATTCAACTTACAATCCAAAATCTGCCCTAAAAACTGTGTAGAAAAAGATATAAAAAATCCTAGTTTTTTAGAGAGCGAGAGAGTATGTCAAGAGAGAGTATGCATTCCCCCTTTTTCATCTAAAGGGAGACGCACCTGAAAAGGGAGGGGAAACTCAAGAGTTTTTCCTAATTTGAATATAATATTAGACTTGATACTAATATAGGGCAAAACAGTTAATCTGCCGATTCGCGGGTTCGAAAGAAATCGCAGCCAGGGTACGAACCAATCTGCCTTCAACTGGAACAGCTGCCTTCAAATTCCACCTGCGAAATAAATCCTAGCCTGCCCACGAACAATGCTGATGGCCGGAACCTCTTCCTTTCAGCTTTAAATCAACACCCAAGCTTAAGCTTTGATCCGAAATGCTCCATCTGCACAATTATGCTCAAAGATAGTGAAATGAACTAAAACAACTAATTTTGCTTTGATAAACACATTATTGAAGAGAGAACAAGCCCAAAAACATCTTAAAATATAGACATTTTGCACATTTATCACTCCCCCAAGCTTAAGCTTTGATCGTCCCGAGCAAAGAAATAGATTTCAAAACTAGATAGCCCAGGACCAAAGACTAGAAAGGACACCAACTCAAGAATGCAAATGTATTACATAGCTAGGGTTTCTTCCAGCGGCTATGGCTACGCCGGCAACATCTTCTGATTCGCCGCCTTCTCTTCCAAAATCCTTTCCTGCTATCCTAACCTCTAATGCCCAGTCTTCAAAAATTCCTCTCTTCCGTTCTTCATTCAACCGTCTTCCTATAAAGGAGAACCTGCTTTAAAACTATCGGATGATGAAGTTCAACAACTAGCAAAACCTTTCTCTCTTTCTTTTACAGGTAAATTCTCTCATGGCTGGCCATCTATGGAAACTATTCGTAAAGAATTTAATACCTTTGGTCTTAAAGCTGCAGTGTCCGTTAATC
Source organism: Platycodon grandiflorus (assembly GCA_016624345.1). Classification (NCBI taxonomy): domain Eukaryota; kingdom Viridiplantae; phylum Streptophyta; class Magnoliopsida; order Asterales; family Campanulaceae; genus Platycodon; species Platycodon grandiflorus. Next base: position 57,972,963 of record CM028362.1, read on the forward strand.
ATTTGGATGCAAAACACATACTTATTCAAACAAATCATAATGAAGATTATCAACGTTTATGGATCAAGGATCAATGGTATCTAGGTCATTTTCCTATGCGAGTCTTTAAGTAGACTCCTGATTTCAGACCTGATGTCGAAAGCTCAATCGTTCCAGTCTGGTTTTCTTTGCCCAATCTTCCCATATTTCTTTTTAACAAGACAACTCTTTTCTCTATTGCTTATTTATTTGGTAAACCTCTTCTCATGGATCAGCCAACCCAACATCTTACTAGATCGAGTGTAGCTCGTATTTGTGTCGAAGTGGATCTGCTGCAACCTCCTCCTAAGCGAATCTGGATTGAAAGTGGCACAAAGTATCCTGGTTTTTGGCAACCAGTAGATGCAGAAAATCTTATGCATTATTGTACGTATTGCAGCAGACAAGGCCATTCGGAAGAGTTTTGTAAGATCAAGAATCCTACAGGCCCAAAGCCTCAGCCTCCGTCTCAGACGAATCAAGATGCTGGCCCCTCGACTGGACCCTCAACTCGCTGGACTCCTAAAAAAGTTGATAATGGTAAGTCCTTTGTTGCTGCTGGTATTATTAATACTAATGGCTCAAATTCTGCAGGCCATACGGTGTATATTCTTGAAAACAATACTCCAGTTATATCCCCAGCGCTTTCGGACAAAGGTCTTCCAATTAATAATTCTATTCGGTCTCCTCTTGGGAATGAGATTATTAACTCCCATAATGCTGATGATAAAACAGTTAACCATGCTTCAGAGGTTAACCATAACAGTTTGCAAAATAATGTTGAATTCGCTTGTCCTAGCATCGAAGGAAATATGGTTGAAGAGCAGCAAATTGTTTCTAACTTCATAAGCCCTGATCTGGCTATGGTTTCAGCGACAGATTTGCACGAGTTTAATCATGCAAGATCCACAGAGGGAATAATTCAAGGGTCTGACAAGTTGGCTTCTACTAAGGGGGATATAATTCTCAATGATGCAGATTTGCCTATTTCTCCGAATCGGTTTGCTGTGTTGGATACATGTGAGGATATGGAAGACTCTTCTGATCATCTAGCTGCTCTCAATCTTGATTGTGGCGAAGGCTTGAAAAATGGAAAACAAATTCCCAAAACGGATCATCTTACTCGATTACAAAAAGCTAAGTTATCATCTTCGTCTCTTCCAGCAACTTTCCATGTCGCTTAAAGCTCTATTTTGGAATGTTCGAGGGATTGGAAATGATCCCACTATTGCGAGGTTAAAGTATCTTATTAAAAATCATCAAATTTCGCTTATTTCTATTTTTGAGCCCATGATCGATCCGGATAGAGTTGCTTTGATCACTCGTCATTAGAAGTTTCGTTTTGGTTTTTCAAATGCTAATGGTTCTATTTGGGTTTTCATTAAGGCAGCGTTTACTTGTCAGATAATTAGCAAAACTTCTCAACAGCTCACCATTCAGCTTCAGCATTTTTCTTGGCCTGCATGTGCTTATTTCACCTGTGTTTATGCTAAGTGTGATATTGAGGAGCGCCGTCCTTTGTGGACTGATTTGATTGATTTGGGTACTCAGATCCAAGACACCCCTTGGGTTGTTGGGGGAGACTTTAACATTGTGCTTCATTCCTATGAAAAATATGGTGGTAATGGTTGGGATCGAAATGGTGCTCTTGATTTCCACGCGTGTATGGCTGCTACGGGTTTGATTGATCTTGGCTTTTCTGGTCCTAGTTTCACTTGGTGGAATAAGCGAGAAGGTTCTCATACTACCCATCAAAGAATTGATAGGCTTCTGGGGAATTCAGGCTGGCTTGACAATTTTGCTTCCTCTATGGTTCGTCATTTGCCTCGGACATGCTCTGATCACACTCCTTTACTTCTATCTTATGGCCGTACAGATAATGTCCATCCTGTTTCCTTTCGGTTTCTAAATGTTTGGGTTCGTCATCCGACTTTTTTTTAAGTCACTAAAGCTGCTTGGCTTTTGCCTGTTCATGGGAGACCTCTGGTTGCCTTTTCCAATAAACTTCATAATGTCAAAGCTGCTTTACGAATTTGGAATAAAGAGGTTTTTGGCAATATTTTCTCCACTCTTAAAGCAGCTGAAGTTGATGTTCTGGAGAAGGAATTACTATTTGAATTAAATCCTTCGTGTGATAACAGAGCTCAATTACTTGAATCTCAAGCCAACCATCGTATTTATTTACGCCGTGAAGAGGAGTTTTGGGCTCAAAAATCTCGAATCAAATGGCTTAAGGATGGTCAAGGTAACACTAAACTTTTTCATGCCTCTGTCCGTCAAGCTAATCGCAAATTGCATATTCACTCTATAACGGCTTCTGATGGTTTTATTCTGGACTCTGAAGAAGCTATTAAACAGGATGCTGTGAATTATTTTCAAGGTCAACTATCTTCCGAAGGTATTGGTGATGATTCTTTGATTGACATTATTCCTTCATTAATTACGCCAGATTGGAATAATTCTCTTATTGCCCCTCCTTCTTTGGATGAGGTCAAGTTGGTGGTTTTTTCTATGAGTGGTGATAGTGCGTCTGGGCCTGATGGTTTTTCTGGGAAATTTTATTCCTCGTGTTGGGAGATTATCGGAAGTGACTTGCATCTTGCCATTCTGGAATTCTTTTCGGGGTTCTCTATGCCTAGATCTTGGACGAGTACTTTAGTGACAATTATTACTAAAATGGATTTCCCTTCTTCTTTTAAAGACTTCCGCCCCATAAGTCTTTGTAACTTTTGCAATAAGGTGATCTCTAAGATTTTATTGACTCGCTTGGCCCAGGTTTTACCTCATATCATCTCTTCTAATCAGAGTGCTTTCACCAAAGGCCGAGAAATTCATGACAACATCCTTCTTGCTCAGGAATTGATGGGTTTTTTGGGAAAAAAGGTCAATGGTTCTAATATGGTGATTAAACTTGACATGGCTAAAGCTTTTGATAGAGTTTCTTGGGTTTTCTTAATGAAGGTCCTTCGAAAATTCGGTTTTCATGAAATCTTCATTGATCTTATCTGGCGGATCATCTCAGATAATTGGTTCCCTATTCTTGTTAATGGTGCTCCTGCAGGTTACTTTTTTTCTTCTCGTGGTCTTCGTCAGGGTGATCCCTTATCTCCTAGTCTGTTTATTATTGCAGCTGAAGTTCTTAGTCGCAGCCTTAATAAACTTCAATCAGAGGACCCTACGACAGCTTTTTCTTCTTCAAGTGGGTGCCAAATTATCTCTCATCTTGCTTTTGCGGATGATGTTGTTATTTTCTGCAATGGGCACTATCGTTCTCTTCATAAGCATATTCAACTTCTAAAAAGCTATGATCGCTCATCTGGCCAAATCATTAATGGTTCTAAAAGTAGCTTCTTCGTTGCCCCTTCTATGGATCCTAATAGAGTTCATTCTATTGCTCATATATTGGGTTATAGGATTGGCTCTCTTCCTATCGTTTATTTGGGTTGTCCTCTATATATGGGTCGGAAAAAGAAGCACTACTTTGATCCTATGGTGGCCAAAATTCAAAATCGTATCGAAACTTGGTTGGGTGCTTATATTTCTTATTTAGGAAGAATCACTCTTATTAAACATGTGCTTCACTCCATGACAACGTACCTTTTAGCTGCTCTTGACCCTCATGTTTCAGTGATTCATTTAATTGAAAGGATGTTAGCTAATTTCTTATGGGGAAGCATTGAAGGTCGCCAAAAGTCTCATTGGATAGCTTGGTCTACTTGTTACTCTCCTAAGTCCAAGGGTGGTTTGGGGTTAATTTCCCTGTCTAAATTGGTCAATGCCTATTCTATCAAACTTTGGTGGAGGTTCCGAACCCATTCCAGTTTGTGGGTTGACTTCCTTCGCAAGCGATACTGCCATTCCTCTCACCCTTTTGTTGTGGTCTGCAAAGGATCCCATATATGGCGTCGATTGCTCAAAGCCCGTACTCAAGCTGAGCCTTTTATTTTTCGGATTATCGGCAAAGGAATGTGTTCTATTCGGCATGATCAATGGCTGCATATTTTCCCAATTGTCGACCCTTCCAGCTCTTCCAATGAGGCCTCCAGTTTTAATTCTGTGCGTGATCTTTTCAGCTCTTCTTCCCAGCTTAATCCGCTTGCTTTAAGCTGTCTTCTTCCAGGTGTGGCTCAATCTATCATCGAAAAAAAAATTGAGATCATTGACTGTGATGATAGGCCTTGTTGGACCACTACAGCTAATGGGAGATTTTTATCAAATCTGTCATTCACGCCTCTGATGAAGCTGGTGCGTCACAGCTGTCTGATAAGTTTGTTTGGCACAAGCTTCTTCCCCGCAACGTTAGTTTCTTCATGTGGAGGTTATTGCGCCGTCGTTTGCCTATTGATGAAGCTCTCACAAAGAAAGGTGTTCACTTGGTCTCTCGTTGCTGCTGCTGCCGTGATAATCAGGACATAGAATCTTTCCACCACGTTTTCATTGCTACTCCTTTGGCAGAGGAAGTCTGGACTCATTTCCATAATCTACTTGGGTTGGTTAAAAGGGGTATTGATATTAGACAAAGATGTATGCATTGGTGGACTCACTCTAGGTTGGTGGTTTTTACTCTTCTCCCATCTCTCATCATTTGGCAGCTTTGGCTTGCTAGAAATAAAGCGATTTTTGAAGGCATCATCCCTAATGCTCGGGCTATTATCGTTAAAACTCAAAGTGAGCTTTATTTCATCCTTAAAGCAGCTAATTTCAATGTGTCTAGATGGACAGCGGACTATTTAAATTTCTCTAAACCTAAGAAGGCCACTATTCGTGCTGTTTCTTGGATTCCTCCTCCTTCTGGCGTTGTGAAATTAAATACTGATGGTGGTTGTCGTGGCAATCCTGGAATGGGGGCTGGAGGTGGGGTTATTCGAGACTCTTTCGGAAGATACATTTTTGGCTTCTCCTCCAGTTATGGGGTATGTTCCAATACTATGGCTGAAGTTAAAGCATTATTCCAAGGTGTTAGCTGGCTTGTGTCGAAGAATTTTCACAACTCTATCATTGAAATGGATTCTCAATTTCTCTATGGCTGCCTCACTAAAGATCATACTCCCCCATGGCAATGTTGTTATTATATCCGTGGCATTCTTGCCATGCAAAAGGTGGGCAACTTTATTTTTCGTCATTGTTTCCGTGAAGCAAATTCAGTAGCTGATGGTTTTGCTAACTTTGCCATGGATTCAGCGGAGACAACTTACTTTTCTTCTATTGCATCCTCCCTCGTTTGATTCGTGGAAATATCATTTTGGACGCCCAAGGGACTTCTAGGCTTAGAATTTCTTAATTTGAGTTTTCTTTGCTTTGGTTGTGTTTTGTATTTCCTTTTCGAGGTCAGGCTCCTTTGTCCTCTCAGTTTATAAGGGTCAGGCTGGTTGTCCCCCTCAAGTTTGTATATTTTTCTTTTCTAATAAAATTTAGAAGGGTGCCGCCCCTGTTTCCTTAAAAAAAAAATCATGGAATTATCACTAAAACCCACCAACACACTAGCAAACAAATTCTCATGATTTCCAAGCTTATAAAGTCTCAAACGTTAATGCAACTCATGAGTCACTTAAGCAAAGAAATGCCTAACACCCATCTAGCTCGGAATATGCAACCTGATGAATATTAAAGCTGAGATTATCAAATCAAGGGGCACTCTCCATTCATGCTATCAAACTCAATTGACATGGCACAGGCAAAGGTAGCAACAAGATCATTAGGATTTTATTTAAGCTTGTAATGTTAGGCCACGGTGAGGGCTATAAATGAAGGAATGGATAAATCAAAGCAAGAAGAGCATTAAATAAACATGTTAAATACAAACTTGCTCACGAGAAAGTGCTTCACTATTTCCTAAACCACTCACCAATTTCAACAACCGCCAAGCTAAATTTCTTGAATAGCTCACCACCAAACAGTAACATTCCCTTATTTCCCCTTCAGAGATTGAAGAGCACACGCTTAACTTTTTCTTATTTCTTTTTCCTTTCTTCTTTATTTTTTTTCAAGGCATGCTATCTTCATTTTTCTCTTTTGTTCTTTTTCTTTGATTTTCTCTTTGAGAAATCACCCACCAAACAGTAATTTTTTTCAACACCCTTTCTTTTTTCTCTCATTCCACCACAATAGCATAAACAAAGAACATGAAGCATCAACCCAACAAAAGCACACAACAAACACATGAGTTCATTTTAAGCTCTCTTGAAGGGTAGGATAAAGTGTTTAGGCTAAATTGGTAGGTAAATGCGGGTTAATGAAACGAACATCGAATGGGGGTCATTTGTGTGCTAAGCACACACCATTCTTCAAGTAGGCTCAAGGGGGACACTAGGGATACAATCTTCGCAATGGGTAGGCAAGAAAAGGCTCAAACGGTCCAAAAATGGCCTAAATCATGTCCTCATCACCACAATGCCCATGCCTAGCTTCAATCATCAACAAGCAAAAATTTTAAGAAAAATCCCAATATATCAAAACTCAACTAAAATATTAACAAGGTAACATAATACTTCGTTAGATAGCACTAAAAACAACTTTGTGAACAACACGAGCATACAAATCACGCCCAAGATAGAATTAACAAGGGAATCGCTACTTTCTATCAACTAGCATGCAAATGACTCCAAGATTACTTCACCAATGCAGTAAACATGCATCCAAAACTAGAAGCTTAGGTGTTTCAAAAGCTCAAAATGTCAAAGTTTCAAAATTTTACCCACAAATTGAAACCCAAACTTTTACCCACAAATTGTAACCCAAACTAAAATTACCATCTCTCCCCCACGCTTAAAACTCATATTGGCCTCAATGTACATAAACATAAGAGATTACCAATAGGGGAAATGAAACGAACTCACCAAATTAGAAGCTGATCGAATTGCAGGAACCTGGAGACTTTGACTATCCCACTGACTTTGAAGATCGACCGGCGACTGAGTTCTACCTTGTTATAGCCATTTGTGATGTTAGAGGTCTTGAAAGAATTGCAATAGCAGTAAAAAGCCCAGATTCTCCACCCCTGTTTGAACCTTGAGTCTCCCTGGAAATCCTAAATCCCAAATCTTCTCAATTAACGGATAGATGAGAGTAAATCCTAGGATTAATATATGAAGAGATGAGGGAGAATGAAAGTTTTTGATTCCTAGGTTTTGATTTGGAGATTGGGGCGGGTATACAAGAGAGGAAGATGAGAGAGCATGGCTTGATTTGGGTGATGAAGATGGGAAGAAAGAGAGACCGATGTTTAGTTTTAGGTGAGGGGTTTTTGACGGTTAGTCTTATTTTTTTTGGTTTCATGGGTGCGAAAAAATTTCCCCCCTCAAGTGCGAACAGAGCTGGAGTAACTACTTATTCTTAACTTCAATTTCGCAGGTGTGAAAAATTTCGCACCATGGGTGCGAACTGTGCTGTAAGAGTTCGTATTTTCCACATGTTTCAACTTCATAGGTGCAAAAATTTCCCCTCCTTGGGTGCGAACAATTCTATGAAAAATTTCATTCCCCATGTTGTAAAATTGCACCCCAAATATAATTCCCAACCAGGGCATGAACCTTTCGTCGAACAAGTTCTTCTTTGCTCAATTCTTTGCACTGATCTTGCGACGCAACATTAAAAAAAAAACAAAAACCTCCAAAACAAAGTTAAAACAAAACAATAACTACAAGCATGATAAAAATAAGAACTATTAGAAAAAAGAAAAAATGAAATGAAAACGAAGAAAAACACTTGGGTTGTCTCCTAAGAAGTGGTTGTTTTAAGGTCATTAGCTCGACCCCTGTTTTGAATTAAATCCAGAAGTCGTGGATTGTAAGAAGAGGTATTTGTGGTACCCTTCTTGTTTTCGTATTTATAAGCATGCTTCATTAATCTCCATCCATTTACCTCAACAACCTTAGGCGCATCACGCCAATTCTCAACATCTTCTTCATGAAACCTCCTTCGAAAAGTACACTTATCCATTTGTGTTTGAGTTCTACTGCCAGAGCTTGCTCTTTCTTAATAGTTTGGGCCATGGAAACAAGATCATTCTTTTCAACTTGTACCTTCTGAAGTGGAGGTTTAAAGTTTACCTCGAGCAAGTGTGAATATGCAATAACATCAGCATTCACATTGCTCTTGAGCTCATCTTTCACACAGAAACTATCCAAAGGATCATTAAAGAAATGTTGTTCATGTTCATTTTTCATTGTTTGATCCACAGAATGAATACTGCCACAATAATTCTCAAGAGAAAAACATTTAGAAGCATTTGACAATTCAAATTCAACCTTCTCCTCCTCAATTTTCAAAGAAAGCTTTTTATTTTTAACATCCACAATCAACCCAGCAGTGGCAAGGAAAGGCCATCCAAGAATTATGGGGATTCGAGCATCCTCATCCATTTCTAACATAATGAAATCAGAAGGAATAAAGAACTTACCCACCTTGATAGGTACATCTTCCACTATACCTACCGGATACTTAACAGAACAATCCGCCAATTGTAAAGACATCTTGGTGGGCTTTAAATCAACTAAGACCAACTTCTTAAACACAGACAAAGGCATAAGAGAAACACTGGCACCGAGGTCATATAAAGCATGTTTAAAATGCACATTGCCAATAATATAAGGAATTGAAAAGCTACCTGGATCTTTAAGTTTTGGAGGTATCTTATTTTGAACCATGGCACTAGACTCCTCCGTCAAAGCAACAGTTTCATATTCCTCAAGTTTTCTTTTATTAGAGAAGATTTCTTTCAAAAATTTGGCATATGAGGGCATTTGTGACAAAACTTCTATAAAAGGCACATTGATGTACAACTTTTTAAGAACCTCTAGAAACTTCCCAAACTGTTTATCAAGTTTCACTTTAGCCAATCTATGTGGGAAAGGCATAAGTGGCTTATAGGGCGGTGGGGGAATGTATTTAGGTTCTTCCTCATACTCAGTTCAATTCTTTTCCTCTTTACCTTTCACTTGTTATACTATCGGTTTAACCTTCTCATGTTTCTCAAGTTCACCATTTGTAGCCTTCTCTTCTGTCACCTTAGGGACATCTAATTCTTTCCCACTTCTCAAGATCATAGCATTACAATGTTCCCTAGGATTGACCTCGGGCTTACCCGGTAACATTCCTGGAACTCCAGAAGATGAAGCAGCTAATTGTGCAATTTGGGTTTCTAACATCTTGTTATAAGTAGTCAAATTATCAATTTTAGATGTTAGTTACCTAATTGCTTCACTCACTATTCTACCGTGCTACTCAAATTCTTGATTTTTCTTGGTTTGGGCAACAACAAAATTCTCCATTTAACTCTCCAAATTAGACTTTTGAGGTAGTGGAGGATTGAAAGGTGGTTGGAAACCAGGGGGCTGCTTGAAATTGCCTTGAGGTGTTGGGTTTGGATCATTCCTATTTGAAAGGTTTGGGTGATTCCTCCAACCAGGATTGTAAGTGTTTGACATGGGGTCATTGAAGGGTCTTTGGTAGAAGTTGTTCAAGGCATTAACTTGTTCTTGAACTCCGATTTGAGGAAATGATTTTCCTATTTGACAATCAATAGCTAAATGACCCAAAACACCACAAATTGCACATGGAAACTATTATTACTCACCACAGCATTCACATTTGTTGTAATTTATATAGATTTGCTTGTATCCATAACCTAAGTCTAAGCCAAGGTGACTAATGGGCCTGCGTGTTTGTTAGAGTGGCAACTTGTACTTAGAAATTGCTTGAATAGCTTAGGGTTGCTTATTGTAATTAGCCTAGCCTTCAGAAGATAGCCTGTAGTATATCAGCCGTGTTCATATCAGCCATCTTCTAGTCATCAGCCAAAGTTTGCATCAGCAAAGTCCATCAAGTTATCGGACAAGTTTGTTTCAGCCAAGCTTCATCAGCTAAGTTGAAGACCCCAAGATCGTCCGATCTAGAATTGCCTGGGACATGCCTTAAGACATCAGAAAAGTCTTTCATTGATTGTGACACAACGATAACCTGCAAAACGCATTCAATGATTCTTTCCTCTTTAGGCATTCATCTCAGAAAAGGACATTCTGCCTGCAACCACAATCTACCTATTTTTGGCAAAGTGACAGAATTCAGTCTGAATCCTGCAGAACTACCTATCAGATCTCAACAGTAATATTAGAGCATTTAATGCTCTTAAATTCAAATTCTCCAACAGATGAAGATCTCTAACGGCTACAATGGCTTCCTCCGAGTATATATAGAAGACTCCAGTGAAGCATTTACTACCCTACATGAATCAACAACTCTGAAATCTTCATCTTCTTCAAGCTAGTTTATTAAAAGCTTAAACGTACTATCTGTAAAATCATTCTTTGAAGAGCTCCAAACTGAGACTATTAGTCTATATAGCTCTTCATTGATTGCAACCCTTAGCATTCATAGCTCACGAGAATTATATCTTAATAGATATTAATTCTTCCGCAAACACTTGGTCAACTAATTTTTGTACACAATCCATTAAAGATATATCTTGTCAAGATTCTAGTGGAAAACTTAGTACACATTTTTCAAATCCAAAGTTGACCACTTTGGTTGTGGACGTAGCACTTATTTACAAGTGTGAACCATATTAAATTTCTTGTCTATTTCTATGTGCTTGTGAACTGCTATTGCTTATTGATTTCCAGAATTTCAACATTTTGAGAAATGCTGATCTTGTCCTATCAAGATCAGCCATCTTGAACTTGTCCTATACTTCACCAATATTTCGCTGTAAAATTCTTTATAACTTAAGTGAAGTAGCTTTTTGAATCATATTCAAAAATAGGACATAGGCTATTCAACCTCCCCCCCCCCCTTCTAGCCTATATTGAGCACCTTGAGACCTAACAATTGGTATCAGAGCTTGACTCTTTGAAAACAAGTTTTTCCAAGATTAAACTCTTGAGAGATTAAAGATCCAATGGCTGCTCATCAAATGTTGGAAACCTCAAATGTGAATCATTGTCCTGTACGGGATGAAGTTCACTTTGATATCTAGAAAGATAAAGTTAAAAGACACATGAACTCTATTGACAAACGTTTATGGAAATGTGTTACAGATGGACCAAGAATTCCTATGAAGCCAAATACTCTAGCTACACTTGATCCAACTGCTGATCCTTAAGTCCCAAAGCCTGAAGAAGAATGGGATGAAGAAGATAGGAAGAATGATGCTCTGGATGGAAAAGCAATCAACATTATCACCAGCTGTGTTGATATCAGCACCTACCAGCAGATCCTTAATCTGGAAACTGCTAAGGAAATGTGGGAAGCTATACTGGAATACCTAGAAGGTGATGGTGAAACCAAAAGCAACAAGTTGTATACTTGCATCCAGAAGTTCGATTCATTCAAGAAAGATCCTAAAGAGACCCTACGAAGTGCATACGACAGATTCTATGAGGTAGTAAACTCTTGCTATTCTTTAGGAAAGAAATATAAAAAAAAAAGAAATAAACATGAGATTTCTTAATGCACTAGGCAGTTTGTGGCATGTAAAGATCACTGCCATGAAAGAATCAAAAGACTTGAATAAATTGTCTCTCAGAAATCTTTATGCAAGTCTTTCAGTTTATGAGCTTGAAATCCAGCAAGCTCAAGAAATGGAAAAGAGTTTTAAAAATTTATCCTTACGGCCATGTCATTGAACCTCCTGTTCTACACACGATGAAATCCCATCTACATCCAGTGATGCTGATGATATTCTTTCAGACGAAGCCTTTGCAATGTTTGTTAAGAAGTATCAACGTTTCAAAAGGTTTAACAAGTCATCCCATAGGCAGTCCCCTTACAAGACTGCCATTCCCTAAAGAACAGCTGCTCCTCCAAAAACTGCTGCTCCTTATAAAACTGCTGACTATCAAAAGGAAAATGAGCTTGTCTGTTTTAACTGTAGGAAGCCAAGTCATTTTGCATCAAAATGTCCAAAGCCAAAATATGAATTTTACAAAAAACGTCCCGAGTCTAAATTTCAAAAACAAAAAAGGATGGTGACTGAGGACATGGATGAAAGCAACTTGCCTACTTGGTGTAAACACAGATACTGATGAGGATGATTCCTGTGACTTTGCTGAGGAAGCTAATATATGTCTTATGGCCAGGGAATCATCCCATGACTCAGTAAGGTCACTACCATTTCAACAGGATGATAGTGATGATGATGAGCTCAATGAACCCTCAAGGGGAGAACTCATTAAAGCCAACAAAGACATGCTGGAAGAATTCTCTAAATTCAAAACTGCCTATGTGAAATTAGCCAAAAAGCATGAATTAGTTGTCTCTGAAAAATCTACCTTGATGTCTGAAATCAAAGATCTCAATAGACAACAAGCTGAGAGTATCAAAATTCAAAAAGAGAACAAAGCTTTAAGTGAAAAAGTGGAATTCCTACTAGAACACATAAAGAAAATCAATTCTGAGAAAGATGACCATCAAAAAGTTGTCGATACTTGGAATAATTCAAAAGGAAATTTTGATATCATTCTTTCAAATCAAAAAATTCTTGTCGACAAAACAGGTATCGGTTTCCAAAGTGAATTCAATGTAGGAAGTCCATCTGGTTCTCAAGGAAATGAGACAACTGAAGTAATGGCTGAAGAAGTTTTCTATAATCAGCATCCTCCTAAAGAGGAAAAGCAAGGACTTGGTTTTAACAAAGTTCCATTCGTTTATCCCAAAAACAGAATAGACAAGTCCAAGGGTAAGCAATCTGTCAAACTCTATGACACTGGTAATATGGAGTCTGAGCAACAAAGACCTGCTATCAGTCATCCTAAGAAAATAGTGATGACTGGTAACAAGTCAAAGAACTCTCAACTCAAACTGATTAAATTTGTTAAAGGAAAGATTGCTGACCCCAACTCTGCTGATAAAAAGCTAAAAGGAACTTTTCCTGAAAATATGAAATCTTTTGATAAAAGGTCTACCTTTGTTAAACCTAATATCAATAAGAAATTGCATTATCAGCCTAAATCCAATAAGCTTGTCATCAGTAAAACGGTCATTCCCAAAACTGCTGATAATAAGAAAACTTCAAGAGAAATTATTACACATGTTCAAGGTTTTCATAAATGCTATTTCTGTAAAGACCATGGCCACGAGATTTGTAGCGACCCGGTCCCACCGAATCGCTAGTGAACTGGTCCCACCAGCGTCACACCTGACCAGACCTCTATCGAGTGTCGCAGTCAGACCTCACGGTCTTCCCATGCCTAGTCATGGGTTTTCGCCTTCCCCCACACTCGAACCCCTGACCTCTAGGTAAGGTACAAAGGTCTTTAAATATGAGTGAGAGTACCAATTGAGCTAGTAGCTCAATTGGTACTCACTCATTTAAAGACCTTACCTAGAGTTCGAGTGTGGGGGAAGGCAAAAACCCATGACTAGGCATGGGAAGGCCGTGAGCGCGACTAAAGAGACCATCGTGGGACCCACAGGGCTCGGATGTAAAGGACCAGGTCGTGACAAGCATGATATAGGCCATCTTTGGATTGTTTGAGCCATATTATCCTACCCATTTTATATTAATTCCTAGTGTCCCTTTTGAGCTTATTTATAGAATGGCGTGTGCCTAGAGCACACAATAACCCCGATTCGACTTCTTTTTCTTATACCCACATCATCCTATCCCATGAGCCTATACACTTTTGCCGGCACCCTTCAAGAGAGCATGATTTGGAATGAATTGTTTTATTTATGAATTCTTCTTGGGAAGTGTGCGCTTCATGAAGTATTGTGCTTTATTGTTAAGGATATTTGTGTTTGAAAAAGTGTTGAAAGATGGTAAAAGAGCCCCCTTGGCAAGCAAATGAAAATCAAAAGAAAAATCAAAAGAAAAGAAAAGGTCAAGGGAGGCAAGAAAAAAAAAATGCCATTGTGCTTTAAATGCTCAAGGAGACAAAAGGCTGGAGCTTAATTGTTATGGTAGTGATACACTTTATTCAACCCAATGTTTAAAGTTTAAGGGGTTGTTGAAGTGAGTTTGTGGTAATTTGAAGAGTGGTGCTTTCATGAAGCAAGTTATTGTGTGAAGACTTCAAATTCTTTGCTCTCTTGACTTGTTATCCTATCCTTCAATTGTAACCCAAACCTTGGCCTAACATTACAAGCTTAATAAAGTCCTATTGATATTGTCATGTCATGCGAGTCTTAGCCTTGTGAACATAAAACTCTTTCGGTTTGATTGCTCATGCGTGATATTTCATTGACCGTTCAATCCTTGCTAGAGCTAAGTGTTTTATTGATGGGCATTTATTCTGTAGCGTGGGTAAATTGTTTGAGGAAAAAGTGAGCTAGCATTAAAATCACACGATACCTTAGCTATGCATGTTTATAATCTTGGGTTTGATTTTCATCATGGTAATGTGCATATGTTCTTGAGCAAGTGCCGTGTTCTACCGTTAAGTCCTTGAGCTCATTTTAATTGTTTTATTTCTTTGCTCGGGACGATCAAAGCTTAAATTTGGGGGTGTGATGAGCTCAAGATTTCCACGAATTTTTCCTTTAATTTCCTTTTATTTTCTGTTACTTTTGAGTTAATTGTGCTTGAAAATATTATTATTTGTATATTTGTGCTTATTGTAGGTTTCCAAGTATAATCAAGCATTTATAAGGATTTTAGCACAAGGTTTGAGGCAATTTTAGGCTTCAAAGTTGATCTTTAATTTATTCCATCAAGGTCCGTTAGAATTCCAAGGCAAAATGAGCTAACGGTGGGCTAACGGAGCTAATGGAGGACTAAAATGCGAAGCCTGGAGGGGGAAAGACTTTGGGAGACATTCTGAAGAATCCAGGGGCACCGGAGCAATTTATAGAAGACCTCATTAATGTGGTGGCAACCTGCTGTGCCGGCACGTGTCGCTCCAGCCCTGACCCGCAAGCTTTCTACTGGATCCTGCTGGTCCAGCCCACTTTCAGCCGGATTTCTCCAATTCCTTCTCACATGCTGGCCCGTTTCTCCCTTAGATGATCCGCGCCCCATCAGCCCATCCCCAACTCACCAATTCCTTCTTCCATTAAACCAGCCCATTTCCCTCATCAGCCCACTTCCTCCCACTAATCATCAGCCCACTTCGCACCAGCAGCCCTCCAAGCCGCGACCCAACTCTCTTTTTTCTCCCCTTTTAGCCCCAAATCTTCATGTTTAATGTCCATTTTGCCCTTGGCTTCACCAACACTCTTTGCCCTTCACTTTTAATCTCCAAGGCAGCCCCAAATTTTATTCTAGACAGTCCTAGGCGGGCTGTTAGCCCCTTTGGGGCTGTAGCTTTCTCCCCCATTTTCTCTCTCTCCACCATTGATGATTGATCACCATTGAAGGTTTGGAGCATCAAATCAAGGGCCAACGAAGTATCTACAAGTGATTTCAACTCCGGATCTCGGCATTGCTCGCGGCTTTGTCGGTTAAAATTCTTCCAATTTATATTTTAGATATTTTCCTGGGTTGAATGATTTTGTAATTGTGGAATTGGCTTTGTGCTTAATTGATTTATGAAATGCAATTATATTTTTCTATGTCGTTGTAGTGTTTTAATTTTATCTCTCTCTATTTAGTACACAAGCATGCTAAGTTATTAATTTGTGGGCTTAATGCTTTTAATTAATTGGCCATTAATTAAATGATTTGGGAAATGTTTGGATCCGCGAGAGCTACCTTGCATTTCGGACCGAACAAATTAGTAGTTGGTTCCTGGAAAACACCGATAGCCATGGGAGTACTTGTTTTGTGAAGCGATCACTCCACCGAGAGGTAGGAAATTAGGGTTTTTAACCACTTTCGATGTCCCGGCTACCGGCATGCCTTGTAGAAAAATAGAGAGATTATATCTCTACCCATTATTACCCATTATCTTGGTTATTATTGTGTGTTCTTAATGCTTTTAATGGAGTCGCGAACCATTAAATGATCACTAAAATTATAGGGTAAGACGCGAGAGCCCGTCCTATAATTTCGAAAATCACAATAATTGTCTATGTGACGCCAGACCGAGAGGTAACGAGTGTTCATCGATAGCCAATTGAGGACTTGTTTTGACACACAATCAATCCACCTTAGCCATTTGCAAGGTAGGGGAGATTCGGGTTGCTATAGGGGCGAGAGCCCGTAGTTACCAATTTAGTGTTCTCGGCTACCAAGACTTGAGTTAAAGAAAAGTAGAGAGAGGATTAAATTAATCACGAGCTAGACTAGAAAATATTGCATTCCTAAAATCCTATCTTTTATCTTGATTTGTTGTTGCCAAACCAATTTGCGACGTTGTATATATTAATTGCTTTCTTTTATTTTTATTTGTTTGTTTTTATTCTCAATTTATTTTCGCTCAAATATAATTAGCTAGCTCAATTTCGGTACTTAGTAGGAATGAAAATTACGTGCATTCCCTGCTGTGGGATCGATACTTGTGCTTACGCACTATATTACTTGATACGGCAGGGTACTCTTGCCCTAGTTGTTGCAGTTTAACTTGCAGCACATCAAGTTTTTGGTGCCGTTGCCGGGGAATGATTTAATTTTCACTCCTATATGCTAATATCGATACTAAGCGAAGCTAATTGTAATTTGAGCATTTTTTTTAGTTTACTTGCTTTTGTATTTATATGCTTGTGTCGCTTTTCGAAGCCTTCCCGAGTTTTGTGGGTTTGTAGGGAGGTGTATATAGTGTCCCCACACAAAAAGATTTTCTTTTTATGCATTTATTTCCATAATTGCTTTCATGCCTTTTTCTTTTGAGCTTGATTTGATATAGGGGTTGAGCTATCAAAGTCGGGGTTTGCTTGAGGAAATTCTTTGGAGTAGGCTCACTCTCGGGCCCGGACTTCTTAAGAAATCAATTTTGAGGGAGTTTTCTTTCCTTCCCTTCTCCGTTTACTTTAAGTTTGGGGGTTGGGTATGGATTGTTTAGCTTCGAAAATTCTGAAAGTCTTGAGCTTGAAATTCCCCATCATTTTTTATGCTTTGAAATTTTGGGCGCTTGTTAGAGTTATATGTGCATTATTTTATTGGAATCTTGCTTGAGTTTATTATATGCATAGTTGAGGATATGTGTGTGCTTTTTATGCTAGCTTGACCTTATTCATGATTAATAATGCCCATGTTTGGATTTTGAGCTGAATTGTTATGCTAACCTCTAGCTTTGATAGTGCATGTCGGATGAGTATCATGTTGTGAGTTTTGATGACCATTAGATGATCTTGAAAATTGTTGATTAAAGTAGCTTGGTTTGGACTTGTGTGCATGACAAGAGCATGATATAGGCCATCTTTGGATTGTTTGAGCCATATTATCCTACCCATTTTATATTAATTCCTAGTGTCCCTTTTGAGCTTATTTATAGAATGGCGTGTGCCTAGAGCACACAATGACCCCCATTCGTGTGACGACCCAACCCCGAGCCCGAGAAGGGAACGCGGGTCGTGCCGTCCAAATAAGGACTACAATCATGCAAGGACTCAATTATCAAAACTGACGTGACGCAACATTGGACACGTAGTAAAACTCGGCATGTAAAAGGCCGGAATATTTAAAACCTTAAACCTGATATAACAATTAATAGCAAGTAAAACAAGTCATCGGCGAAATTACAGCTGGAACCCAACACTAACAAGTCATGCCAATATATAAACACCTCGACGGCTACACATGCCGGAGAAACCACATCTATACACAAGAGCTAAAAGGATGCTCAGCGGAAGTCTTAACAAGTGAACCATATACAAGCAAGCACAGCTCGGCCAACAAGTGCCGGCAATTAACAAGAAGCATAAGTAGTACTATACATTTAGTCTACCACAAGTACAAGTTACTATGATTACACATTCCCAAGCGAAGTCTAAGTGACTTGCTTAAACCCAACGTCCTTGCAAAAGAAGAAACCAAAAGCCAATGCTACCACCTCTAGGCGAACGGTCACGAACACGAGAAGACGATCAACCTCGAGAAGACGGACCTGGACGATTAGGATCTAAAACAGTAAAAGGGAGGGGGTAAGTCATAAAGACTTTGTAAGCAACCAATATGCATGACAGGATATAATGCAAGGCATACATAGCACGTATCAAGCAAGATCATGTTAGCACGTAGTTCTCATGTCGCGATGCACATTGTTTTCACATAAGTGCTTAATTAAGTCACATAGGATAAGGATATGTTATAGAACCGGTGCCGCTTCAAAGTCCCTGAAATAGACAAGGTTATCACGATTGTATTTGTCGGATGCACGTGTATGATACATCGACCACGATTAGTATTATTCCAAGCGCCCTTTGGTTACGACATGGTACTCTTCTCCACTGTGATCAGTAGTGAAGGGTGTGTGCAAGTTATAGTGTTGCGACCCATCATCATTGTGAATCTCATGATTCATGACTATGATGCATTGTTAACCATCGAGACAGTTCACGTAATGCCAGCTGGACTAATGGTATGTCAAGTAGGTATTTACTTGTCATACAAATCAAGTAAGGAGCAAGTTCGACAAGAGCGAACTCGTCCGAGTCAAGTAGATGTTTACTCACGTAATAAATCAAGTAATGGAGCGAGGTCGACAAGAGCGACTCGTCCGATCAAGTAGGCATGTTACTCTACGATATACAAGTCAAGCATAGATCAATCATGTCAAGAATTCCCAAGAACTAATTTATAATTCAATTGAACTCTAAACGTCGTAGGGATTTATTTGTAGAGTCGGTATTGTTCAAAGACTCTCTAAAGCAACTTCGTTGAGTTAATACTAAAATATTCCTAAGTAGCGAATGAATGCTATATGCTATTCATGGCTCTTTTCTATGTTCTCGATTCATATATAATTAGACTATTAAGTCTTTCTTGACTTTTAGTCCATCAAGATGCAAGTTCCCAATTGTAAACCTTAACATGTTCATCACTTTTGAAGTTGTGAATTTACAACAAGTCCAAGAACAAAAGTTATTCCAAGTTCACCCTAGAACATTATTCATGCTTGACACAAGTCAAAATTATCAATTATGAGTCATTAACCCAAAATTTACAGAAATTTAACTTAAGAAATTTTAAGTTATTAACATGATGCATGTCTTCTTAAGCATGTAAACTAAGACTATCATGAAGGGAGCATACTTGATATTGAGCATACAAAACAAGGGATTGGGAGCTTACCTCAAACACACAAATCAAGCCAACAAAAGAAGAATCAAGGCCTTCCAAGTTGTTTCTCTAGTCTCAAGGAACACAAATCTGGCTTTGCATGCAAGTTTGAGTGGTTGAAAATGAAGGAGATGAAAACACACAGTGATCTCACCTTGAAACACACACAGTCTCTCTCTCAATTGTTCTTAGAAGGTTTTTGGTGAAGTGGGTGAAATGGAGGGTCATCCCCAGCTGTTGTGGCAGTAGGGGAGGTGTGAGTGAGCTGGTCTCTCACTTAGGGACGTGTCCCAACCCAAACAAAAGGTCTACAAGTCAACAATTATTAAAAATAAAGCTTCAGCACACAGGGCGATCGCTCTCCCACGAAACAGGGCGATCGCTTTGACATTCTGTCAACAAAGCGATCGCTTTGTTAAGGACCAAAGCGATCGCTTTGTACCCAGTTTCTCGATAGTTCATTCTGTCTACAAAGCGATCGCTCTGTCCAAAAACAAGGCGATCGCTTTGTATCCAGTATGCACCTCACTGAGTACAAAGTCATCTTGGTCACTAAAAATCATACCAAATCATTTTTGTATGAACAACACAAGTAAACAAAGCTAAAACAAGCAGTAGTTACCCAATTACATTTCATTATACTAACATGGCATTTTTATTCATGCTAACAATATATATAACATGCAAACAATGCAATTTAGAGAACTAGGGTGTCACATCCTCTCCTCCTTAAAGGAATTTAGTCCCTAAATTCACTTACCATCTAATCAAACGGGTATGGATACTTCTCACGCATCTCACTCTGAGTTTCCCAAGTGGCTTCTTCCATCAAATGATTCTTCCACAAAACTTTCACTAGTGGTATCTTCTTAGTCCTCAAGATTTGCTCTTTGGTATCAAGAATCTTCACCGGCTTCTCAACATAGGAAAGGTCGGGGTTCAAAAGTAATCTCTTCATAGGCAAGAACATGTGATTCATCCTTCATATATTTGCGGAGCATAGAAACGTGAAACACATCATGGATACCCGAAATAGACGGTGGCAACGCAATTCGGTAAGCTAAAGAACCAACCCTCTCAAGAATTTCGAATGGACCAATATACCTTGGTGAAAGTTTTCCTTTCTTACCAAATCTCTTAGTACCACGGCGCGGCGATATTTGCAAGAACACAAAATCTCTAACTTGAAACTCAAGATCGCGTCTCCGGTTATCCGCATAGCTTTTCTGTTTACTCTGAGCCGTACGCAATCTCTCTCTAATCAACTTGACACCCTCGGCCGATTGTTGTACCATTTTGGAACCCCATAACTTAGCTTCTCCAACTTCGTCCCAGCAAATCGGTGAACGACACTTACGCCCATACAAAGCCTCATAAGGAGCCATCTCAATGCTATATTGGTAACTGTTATTATATGCAAACTCTGGCAACGGTAGATGTGAATCCCAACTGCCCTTGAAATCCATGGCACAAGCACGAAGCATGTCCTCTAATATCTGTATCAATCTCTCTGACTGTCCATCTGACTGGGGATGAAAATCTGTACTCAAGTTAAGTTTTGTACCCAAGGCCTCCTGTAATGAATGCCAAAATCTCGAGGTGAATCTAGGATCTCTATCCGACACAATACTAACGGGGACACCATGTAGCCTGATAATCTCCTGAATATATAATGCCGCCAACTGACTCAAACTGTAAGTCATCGCAATAGGAATAAAATGGGACGACTTCGTCAACCTATCAACAATAACCCAAACAGCATCAAAGCCTCTACGAGTATGCGGCAACCCCGTGACAAAATCCATCGTGATATGTTCCCATTTCCACTCCGGAATCTCAAGTGGCTGAAGTAGACCGGCAGGCCTCTGGTGTTCCGCCTTAACCTGCTGACATGTCAAACATCTAGAAACATACTCAGCTATCTCCCTCTTCATACCGTTCCACCAAAACTGCCTCTTCAAGTCACGGTACATCTTAGTACTACCCGGATGTATCGTGTACTTGGCTTTGTGAGCCTCGTCAAGGACCATACGTTTCACTTCAAACCCTATTCTGAAATGTCAAGATCCCATCACTGTTCATCGCGAACCCCGGTGTAGCATTCTCTCCCAATCTATCAATAATCTTCTTCAATTCAGGATCGGTAACTTGAGCCTCCTTAATCAACCCAAATAAAACTGGCGTAGCACGGACACTAGCAAAGAGAACACTACGCCCGCTTACAATAGGACTCCATTCTCGGACATCCTCTAGCATCTTCCATTCCCTCATCATCATACAAGACATATAAGCCTTCCTACTCAAGGCATCCGCAACAACATTTGCTTTTCCCGGATGGTAAAGAATAGTAAAATTGTGATCCTTAAGCTTCTCCATCCAACGCCTCTGTCTCATATTCAACTCCTTCTGCGAGAAGAGGTATTTCAAACTCTTATGATCTGTATACACCTCAAACTTCGCTCCATAAAGGTAATGTTTCCACTTGTGAAGCGCGAAAACAATTACCGCCAACTCAAGGTCGTGAGTCGGGTAATTCTGCTCATATGGTGACAACTTCTTCGAAGCATGGGCAATCACCTTCCCGTTTTGCATAAGCACGCAACCCAAGCCTTCTAATGAAGCGTCACTATATATCACAAAGTTATCACATCCACTAGGCAACGCTAAAACAGGAGCTGTGGTCAATCTTTTCTTCAACTCTTGAAAACTGGCCTCGCACTTATCACTCTAAATAAAAGTAGACTTTTTCTGAGTCAAGTTAGTCATGGGAGTAGCAATCTTGGAAAATCCCTCAATGAACCTACGGTAGTAACCTGCCAAGCCCAAGAAACTACGAACTTCAGTTACCGTTCTAGGAGTCTTCCATTTAGTAACAGCTTCCACTTTAGAAGGATCCACAGCAATACCCTCACTAGAAACAACGTGCCCAAGAAAAGATACTTGTTCAAGCCAAAATGCACACTTGCTAAATTTCGCAAAAAGTTTCTTTTCTCGCAACAGGGAAAGAACCACTCTCAAATGGTTAGCATGCTCCTCTCGTGACTTTGAGTACACTAAAATATCATCGATAAAAACCACAACAAAGCAATCCAAATAATCATGAAACACCCAATTCATCAAGTCCATGAAAACTGCAGGCGCGTTTGTCAACCCAAACGACATCACCACAAACTCATAGTGACCATAACGTGTCCGAAAAGCTGTCTTTGGGACATCCTCCGCCCGAACTCTCAACTGGTGGTAACCACTCCTCAAGTCTAATTTGGAATACACCACGGATCCCTGAAGTTGATCGAAGAGATCATCAATGTGAGGTAAAGGGTACCTATTCTTAATAGTAACCTGGTTCAATTGACGATAGTCAATGCACAACCGCAAACTACCATCCTTCTTCTTCACAAACAATACCGGTGCACCCCACGGAGACACACTCGGTTTAATGAACTCCTTATCGAGAAGTTCCTGCAATTGGTCTTTCAACTCTCTCAACTCAGCTGGGGCCATTCTATAAGGTGCTCTAGAAATTGGTGAAGTTCCCGGCAATAGCTCAATGCAAAACTCTAACTCTCGGTCGGGAGGTAATGCATAATCATTTGAAAAGACATCTGGAAATTCATTAACTACCGGTACATCTTCTATATTAACAGTAGACATGCTAGTATCAAGCACACAAGCAATATACCCCGTACACCCCTGAGATAGAAGTTTTCTAGCCCGCAAAGCATAAATTATATATATACTATTCATGGCATGATCACCCGTAAGCACAAACTCCGGAATACCGGGCATGGCAAAAGTAACTCTTTTACGACGACAATCAACTAGAGCATGATAAGTACACAACCAATCCATACCCAAGATCAAATCAAAATCCCGAATAGGCAAAACTACTAGATCCGCATGCAAGACCCGATCACATACAAGCACATCACAAGCCTTATAAACTTCTGACGCCAACAATTGATCACCCAACGGTGTAGACACTTCAAGCACATAAGGCAACTGAGAAGGTAACCCACACAAATGCTCAATGAAATGCGATGCAACATAGGAATGAGAAGACCCCGGATCTATAAGAACTCGAGCCCTATGGCCGAAAACTGAGAGAATACCTCCAATAACTGAGGTCGACTCCGGAACACCACGCTGATCAAGTGCAAAAACACGAGCTTGCGCCTTAGGACGCCCATCACTATCCCTCTTGGTGCCCGACTGCTGAACGGAACCCACGGACTGAGTAGTCTTAAACTTGGGACAATCTTTCACTCGGTGATTCGTATCTCCACAACCCAAACACTGCCCAAGTCTGCCCCTACACTCATTATACGAATGCCCCAGTTTGTGACAAAAGGAACACTCAACAGGCTCACTCCGCTGGCCTTGCTGCCCTTGCGAAGATGGAGTACGATTATCACGACCATCGGAAGTACGCCAAGGCTGCCCATCCGACTACTGCCTAGACTGGCCACCGTTACGACGGTTGCCCTGCTGACCAGACCGATTACCCGAGAACTGACCCCTTCCAGAATGCTGCGAGGTCACCTGAGATGACTGTTGAGATGACTGCTGATGCGAGGACTGCACAGCAGGCTTCTGCTTGTGCTCCTCTATATCCCTCTCGATCTCATAGG
This sequence comes from Platycodon grandiflorus, assembly GCA_016624345.1. Taxonomy (NCBI): domain Eukaryota; kingdom Viridiplantae; phylum Streptophyta; class Magnoliopsida; order Asterales; family Campanulaceae; genus Platycodon; species Platycodon grandiflorus. The sequence continues at coordinate 57,996,705 of CM028362.1, forward strand.
CGCGATCAACTGCACCCCTATAGTCTGTCAACTGCAATGACAAGAGCTGCCTTCTATACTCGGTCTTCAAACCCTTAACGAACTTGAGCACCCTCATGGGCTCATCGGGTACAAGATGTGCACAATAACGAGACATTTCGGTAAACTTGGCAGAATACTGGGCCACTGTCATAGAACCCTGTTCTAGATCCTGGAACTCCTTCTCCCTCTTTCTTCTTACTACCAACGGTACATAGGAAGCCTTGAACTCCCTTTCAAAAATAGACCAAATCCTTGGAACCCGGTTAAGTTCCCAGCTTGCCAACAACACTCTCCACCAATGATTCGCGGCCCCTCTCAGCTTATACACAGCTAAGACAACCTTTTCTTCCTCCGTGCAGTCTAGAGCTGCAAAGATTTTCTCTAAGTCCTCCAGCCATAACTCTGCTTTACTAGCATCTGACTCTCCCTCAAAAGATGGAGGTTTCATCTTCAAGAACCTCTCCAAGGTAGCATTGTTTCTAGCTCTAGGTTCTGGCGGTGCCTCGTTACGAGGTGGTGAAACTCTCGCCTCTGGTTCTGGTGGTGGTGGTGCAGGTTGTACACCTCCCGCTTGACCCTCTTGTGCCAACTCGGTCATAACAGTCATCATCCTATGAAACAAGCCCGCCATACGGGCATTCTCGTCACCCTGATTCTGAGGTGGGGGTTCCTCAACTTCAGGTTCATCCGGAGCTCTAGCCTCTGGTTCAGCAGGAACCCTCCTAGGCATGCCTCTACCTCGACCAATACCAGCCCCACTGCTACTAGCCCCTGGTCTAGGTCGCACCATGATACACCTATAAGAAATCACTCGACGTTAGAACATCACACAAGAACTAACCCAACTAGGCCATGGAACCTATCCTGGCCGATAGCTAACCTATAAAGCTCTGATACCAACTGTGACGACCCAACCCCGAGCCCGAGAAGGGAACGCGGGTCGTGCCATCCAAATAAGTACTACAATCATGCAAGGACTCAATTATCAAAACTGACGTGACGCAACATTGGACACGTAGTAAAACTCGGCATGTAAAAGGCCGGAATATTTAAAACCTTAAAACCTGATATAACAATTAATAGCAAGAAAAATAAGTCATCGACGAAATTACAGCCGGAACCCAACACTAACAAGTCATGCCAATATATAAACACCTCGACGGCTACACATGCCGGAGAAACCACATCTATACACAAGAGCTAAAAGGATGCTCAGCGGAAATCTTAACAAGTGAACCATATACAAGCAAGCACAGCTCGGCCAACAAGTGCCGGCAATTAACAAGGAGCATAGGTAGTACTATACATTTAGTCTACCACAAGTACAAGTTACTATGATTACACATTCCCAAGCGAAGTCTAAGTGACTTGCTTAAACCCAACGTCCTTACAAAAGAAGACGATCAACCTCGAGAAGACGGACGGACCTGGACGATTAGGATCTAAAACAGTAAAAGGGAGGGGGTAAGTCATAAAGACTTTGTAAGCAACCAATATGCATGATAGGATATAATGCAAGGCATACATAGCACGTATCAAGCAAGATCATGTTAGCACGTAGTTCTTATGTCGCGATGCACATTGTTTTCACATAAGTGCTTAATTAAGTCACATAGGATAAGGATATGTTATAGAACCGGTGCCGCTTCGAAGTCCCTGAAATAGACAAGGTTATCACGATTGTATTTGTCGGATGCACGTGTATGATACATCGACCACGATTAGTATTATTCCAAGCGCCCTTTGGTTACGACATGGTACTCTTCTCCACTGTGATCAGTAGTGAAGGGTGTGTGCAAGTTATGGTGTTGCGACCCATCATCATCGTGAATCTCATGATTCATGACTATGATGCATCGTTAACCATCGAGACAGTTCACGTAATGCCAGCTGGACTAATGGTATGTCAAGTAGGTATTTACTTGTCATACAAATCAAGTAAGGAGCAAGTTCGACAAGAGCGAACTCGTCCGAGTCAAGTAGATGTTTACTCACGTAATAAATCAAGTAATGGAGCGAGGTCGACAAGAGCGACTCGTCCGATCAAGTAGGCATGTTACTCTACGATATACAAGTCAAGCATAGATCAATCATGTCAAGAATTCCCAAGAACTAATTTATAATTCAATTGAACTCTAAACGTCGTAGGGATTTATTTGTAGAGTCGGTATTGTTCAATGACTCTCTAAAGCAACTCCGTTGAGTTAATACTAAAATATTCCTAAGTAGCGAATGAATGCTATATGCTATTCATGGCTCTTTTCTATGTTCTCGATTCATATATAATTAGACTATTAAGTCTTTCTTGACTTTTAGTCCATCAAGATGCAAGTTCCCAATTGTAAACCTTAACATGTTCATCACTTTTGAAGTTGTGAATTTACATCAAGTCCAAGAACAAAAGTTATTCCAAGTTCACCCTAGAACATTATTCATGCTTGACACAAGTCAAAATTATCAATTATGAGTCATTAACCCAAAATTTACAGAAATTTAACTTAAGAAATTTTAAGTTATTAACATGATGCATGTCTTCTTAAGCATGTAAACTAAGACTATCATGAAGGGAGCATACTTGATATTGAGCATACAAAATAAGGGATTGGGAGCTTACCTCAAACACACAAATCAAGCCAACAAAAGAAGAATCAAGGCCTTCCAAGTTGTTTCTCTAGTCTCAAGGAACACAAATATGGCTTTGCATGCAAGTTTAAGTGGTTGAAAATGAAGGAGATGAAAACACACAGTGATCTCACCTTGAAACACATACAGTCTCTCTTTCAATTGTTCTTAGAAGGTTTTTGGTGAAGTGGGTGAAATGGAGGGTCATTCCCAGGTGTTGTGGCAGTAGGGGAGGTGTGAGTGAGCTGGTCTCTCACTTAGGGACGTGTCCCAACCCAAACAAAAGGTCTACAAGTCAACAATTATTAAAAATAAAGCTTCAGCACACAGGGCGATCGCTCTCCCACGAAACAGGGCGATCGCTTTGACATTCTGTCAACAAAGCGATCGCTTTGTTAAGGACCAAAGTGATCGCTTTGTACCCAGTTTCTCGATAGTGCATTCTGTCTACAAAGCGATCGCTCTGTCCAAAAACAAGGCGATCGCTTTGTACCCAGTATGCACCTCACTGAGTACAAAGTCATCTTGGTCACTAAAAATCATACCAAATCATTTTTGTATGAACAACACAAGTAAACAAAGCTAAAACAAGCAGTAGTTACCCAATTACATTTCATTATACTAACATGGCATTTTTATTCATGCTAACAATATATATAACATGCAAACAATGCAATTTAGAGAACTAGGGTGTCACAATTTGGCTTCTTTTTCTTATACCCACATCATCCTATCCCATGAGCCTGTACACTTTTGCTGGCACCCTTCAAGAGAGCATGATTTGGAATGAATTGTTTTATTTATGAATTCTTGTTGGGAAGTGTGCGCTTCATGAAGTATTGTGCTTTATTATTAATGATATTTGTGTTTGAAAAAGTGTTGAATGATGGTAAAAGAGCCCCCTTGGCAAGCAAATGAAAATCAAAAGAAAAATCAAAAGAAAAGAAAAGGTCAAGGGAGGCAAGAAAAAAAAATGCCATTGTGCTATAAATGCTCAAGGAGACATAAGGGTGGAGCTTAATTGTTATGGTAGTGGTACACTTTATTCAACCCAATGTTTAAAGTTTAAGGGGTTGTTGAAGTGAGTTTGTGGTAATTTGAAGAGTAGTGCTTTCATGAAGCAAGTTATTGTGTGAAGACTTCAAATTCTTTGCTCTCTTGACTTGTTATCCTATCCTTCAATTGTAACCCAAACCTTGGCCTAACATTACAAGCTTAATAAAGTCCTATTGATATTGTCATGTCATGCGAGTCTTAGCCTTGTGAACATAAAACTCTTTCGGTTTGATTGCTCATGCGTGATATTTCATTGACCGTTCAATCCTTGCTAGAGCTAAGTGTTTTATTGATGGGCATTTATTCTGTAGCGTGGGTAAATTGTTTGAGGAAAAAGTGAGCTAGCATTAAAATCACACCATACCTTAGCTATACATGTTTATAATCTTGGGTTTGATTTTCATCATGGTAATGTGCATATGATCTTGAGCAAGTGCCGTGTTCCACCGTTAAGTCCTTGAGCTCATTTTAATTATTTTATTTCTTTGCTCGGGACGATCAAAGCTTAAATTTGGGGGTGTGATGAGCTCAAGATTTCCACGAATTTTTCCTTTAATTTCCTTTTATTTTGTGTTACTTTTGAGTTAATTGTGCTTGAAAATATTATTATGTGTGTATTTGTGCTTATTGTAGGTTTCCAAGTATAATCAAGCATTTATAAAGATTTTAGCACAAGGTTTGAGGCAATTTTAGGCTTCAAAGTTGAGCTTTAATTTATTCAATCAAGGTCCGTTAGAATTCCAAGGCAAAATGAGCTAAAGGTGGGCTAACGGAGCTAATGGAGGACTAAAATGTGAAGCTTGGAGGGGGAAGGACTTTGGGAGACATTCTGAAGAATCCAGGGGCACCGGAGCAATTAATGGAAGACCTCATTAATGTGGTGGCAACCTGCTGTGCCGCCACATGTCGCTCCAGCCCTGACCCGCGAGCTTTCTGCTGGATCCTGCTGGTCCAGCCCACTTTCAGCCGGGTTTCTCCAATTCCTTCTCACATGCTGGCCTGTTTCTCCCTTGGATGATCCGTGCCCCATCAGCCCATCCCCAACTCACCCATTCCTTCTTCCATTAAACCAGCCCATTTCCCTCATCAGCCCACTTCCTCCCACTAATCATCAGCCCACTTCGCACCAGCAGCCCTCCAAGCCGCGACCCAACTCTCTTTTTTCTCTCCTTTTTAGCCCCAAATCTTCATGTTTAATGTCCATTTTGCCATTGGCTTCCCCAACACTCTTTGCCCTTCACTTTTAATCTCCAAGGCAGCCCCAAATTTTATTCTAGACAGTCCCAGGCGGGCTGTTAGCCCCTTTGGGGCTGTAGCTTTCTCCCCCCCGTTTTCTCTCTCTCCACCATTGATGATTGATCACCATTGAAGGTTTGGAGCATCAAATCAAGGGCCAACGAAATATCTACAAGTGATTTCAACTCCGGATCTCGGCATTTCTCGCGGCTTTGTCGGTTAAAATTCTTCCAATTTATATTTTAGATATTTTCCTGGGTTGAATGATTTTGTAATTGTGGAATTGGCTTTGTGCTTAATTGATTTATGAAATGCAATTATATTTTTCTATGTCGTTGTAGTGTTTTAATTTTATCTCTCTCTCTATTTAGTACACAAGCATGCTAGGTTATTAATTTGTGGGCTTAATGCTTTTAATTAATTGGCCATTAATTAAATGATTTGGGAAATGTTTGGATCCGCGAGAGCTACCTTGCATTTCGGTCCGAACAAATTAAAAGTTGGTGCCTGGAAAACACCGATAGCCATGGGAGTACTTGTTTTGTGAAGCGATCACTCCACCGAGAGGTAGGAAATTAGGGTTTTTAACCACTTTCGATGTCCCGGCTACCGGCATGCCTTGTAGAAAAATAGAGAGATTATCTCTCTACCCATTATTACCCATTATCTTGGTTATTATTGTGTGTTCTTAATGCTTTTAATGGAGTCGCGAACCATTAAATGATCACTAGAATTACAGGGTAAGACGCGAGAGCCCGTCCTATAATTTCGAAAATTACAATAATTGTCTATGTGACGCCAGACCGAGAGGTAACGAGTGTTCATAGATAGCCAATTGAGGACTTGTTTTGACACACAATCAATCCACCTTAGCCATTCGCAAGGTAGGGTAGATTCGGGTTGCTATAGGGGCGAGAGCCCGTAGTTACCAATTTAGTGTTCTCGGCTACCAAGACTTGAGTTAAAGAAAAGTAGAGAGAGGATTAATTTAAGCACGAGCTAGACTAGAAAATATTGCATTCCTAAAATCCTATCTTTTATCTTGATTTGTTGTTGCCAAACCATTTTGCAACGTTGTATATATTAATTGCTTTCTTTTATTTTAATTTTTTTGTTTTTATTCTCAATTTATTTTCGCTCAAATATAATTAGCTAGCTCAATTTCGGTACTTAGTAGGAATGAAAATTACGTGCATTCCCTGCTGTGGGATCGATACTTGTGCTTACGCACTATATTACTTGATACGGCAGGGTACTCTTGCCCTAGTTGTTGCAGTTTAACTTGCAGCACATCCAGTTTTTGGTGCCGTTGCCGGGGAATGATTTAATTTTCACTCCTATATGCTAATATCGATACTAAGCGAAGCTAATTGTAATTTGAGCATTTTTTTAGTTTACTTGCTTTTGTATTTATATGCTTGTGTCGCTTTTCGAAGCCTTCCCGAGTTTTGTGGGTTTGTAGGGAGGTGTATATAGTGTCCCCACACAAAAAGATTTTCTTTTTATGCATTTATTTCCATAATTGCTTTCATGCCTTTTTCTTTTGAGCTTGATTTGATATAGGGGTTGAGCTATCAAAGTCGGGGTTTGCTTGAGGAAATTCTTTGGAGTAGGCTCACTCTCGGGCCCGGACTTCTTAAGAAATCAATTTTGAGGGAGTTTTCTTTCCTTCCCTTCTCCGTTTACTTTAAGTTTGGGGGTTGGGTATGGATTGTTTAGCTTTGAAAATTCTGAAAGTCTTGAGCTTGAAATTCCCCATCATTTTTTATGCTTTGAAATTTTGGGCGCTTGTTAGAGTTATATGTGCATTATTTTCTTGGATTCTTGCTTGAGTTTATTATATGCATAGTTGAGGATATGTGTGTGCTTTTTATGCTAGCTTGACCTTATTCATGATTAATAATGCCCATGTTTGGATTTTGAGCTGAATTGTTATGCTAAGCTCTAGCTTTGATAGTGCATGTCGGATGAGTATCATGTTGTGAGTTTTGATGACCGTTAGATGATCTTGAAAATTGTTGATTAAAGTAGCTTGGTTTGGACTTGTGTGCATGACAAGAGCATGATATAGGCCATCTTTGGATTGTTTGAGCCATATTATCCTACCCATTTTATATTAATTCCTAGTGTCCCTTTTGAGCTTATTTATAGAATGGCGTGTACCTAGAGCACACAATGACCCCCATTCGGCTTCTTTTTCTTATACCCACATCATCCTATCCCATGAGCCTGTACACTTTTGCCGGCACCCTTCAAGAGAGCATGATTTGGAATGAATTGTTTTATTTATGAATTCTTGTTGGGAAGTGTGCGCTTCATGAAGTATTGTGCTTTATTGTTAATGATATTTGTGTTTGAAAAAGTGTTGAATGATGGTAAAAGAGCCCCCTTGGCAAGAAAATGAAAATCAAAAGAAAAGAAAAGGTCAAGGGAGGCAAGAAAAAAAAATGCCATTGTGCTTTAAATGCTCAAGGAGACATAAGGGTGGAGCTTAATTGTTATGGTAGTGATACACTTTATTCAACCCAATGTTTAAAGTTTAAGGGGTTGTTGAAGTGAGTTTGTGGTAATTTGAAGAGTGGTGCTTTCATGAAGCAAGTTATTGTGTGAAGACTTCAAATTCTTTTCTCTCTTGACTTGTTATCCTATCCTTCAATTGTAACCCAAACCTTGGCCTAACATTACAAGCTTAATAAAGTCCTATTGATATTGTCATGTCATGCGAGTCTTAGCCTTGTGAACATAAAACTCTTTCGGTTTGATTGCTCATGTGTGATATTTCATTGACCGTTCAATCCTTGCTAGAGCTAAGTGTTCATAGATAGCCAATTGAGGACTTGTTTTGACACACAATCAATCCACCTTAGCCATTCGCAAGGTAGGGGAGATTCGGGTTGCTATAGGGGCGAGAGCCCGTAGTTACCAATTTAGTGTTCTCGGCTACCAAGACTTGAGTTAAAGAAAAGTAGAGAGAGGATTAAATTAATCACGAGCTAGACTAGAAAATATTGCATTCCTAAAATCCTATCTTTTATCTTGATTTGTTGTTGCCAAACCATTTTGCGACGTTGTATATATTAATTGCTTTCTTTTATTTTTATTTTTTTGTTTTTATTCTAAATTTATTTTCGCTCAAATATAATTAGCTAGCTCAATTTCGGTACTTAGTAGGAGTGAAAATTACATGCATTCCCTGTGGGATCGATACTTGTGCTTACGCACTATATTACTTGATACGGCAGGGTACTCTTGCCCTAGTTGTTGCAGTTTAACTTGCAGCACATCACATATCTCTTTCTCCGACGTTGTGTAGCTCCTGCAATACACAAACAACCAAACGTGCCTTGTTGACATTCTTGATCTCCAAAAGCTTTGACTCAACTAAAAATGACCCAAGACTTATTGACTAGCCTTGTTGTCCCTTTAAGACCCTAGAAAGACCCCAAGTCACTCTTCATTTCATCCATCTTCACCATGAAAGGTTGAGAGAAAGTGTGTGGAGAAAAGGTGAGATTACTATGTGTAGTTCTTGTTCTCTCAATCCAACCAACCAATCTTTGATCCAAGGCCGTGCATGTGTTTGGGAAGACTAGGGGAGCATCTTTAAAGGCTTTGATTGCGATTATAATGGTTTTATTTCTCAATTCAAGTAAGTTACTAACTCCCTTTGTTGTATGCTTTAGGAATTGTTACATGTTAATTCATAAATACACATGTTAGACTTGTTAAAGATGATATCTTCATGTCTAATTGCTATGTTGGTATATGAAAACTATAAGTGTGATATTTGCTTGGTATGAAATGGGTTGCATGTATGATTGTTGTAGTATCAACCTTGGAATTGAATTAAGAAGACAAGATGAGACTTAAATTGGAAAATTTCATATAAAGCAATTATACCCAAATTTTGAGAAGTAAGTTAATGACTCTAGAAAGTTGATATTTGAAGAGAACAATATCTACCGAATAACATGTTAAATTCCTACCTGAATTAGAGTTCGTTTGCTATAGATTTTAGCCATCCGATTATTTGGTACTGGTAAAATAAAGACTCCGATTATAATCGTAAGGTGGCATTTAATTAATTTAGCAAGCCGTATATCCGCACTTGTGTAGTTTGGGATGTTCGTTTAATTGAATTATCAACTCCCGAGAGTTGTTTACACGTATGTATATTAAAATACGAAATGTTAGAGACTACTACGATAGTCTAGATGAGATAAACAATTCGTTAATTTTGGGATTTGACTACAAAACTATATGATTTAGGATAAGCGTACTTGAGGGCACTTGTGATTATAAGATTGGTGATATTACAATTCAAACATCATTGTGAGTGTAGTACTTCGCACTCGATGTTCATAAATTAAATAAGTACTCTTGATGTTTTTGTGCTTGAGAACTAAATGAGTGGTCTCAACATGAGATTATGAATATACTAAATTAGTAGTCTAAAAGTGTGTTTGTTTGGGAATCAAATGTGTACCTCAACGTGTAGTTGTTATAGACTAAATATGTGGTCTGGTTGTTATTGAGAAGTACATACAAACTTGTACTTGTATGACTATGTGATTCAAGACTAAATATATGGTTTTGAGATGTTGATTGGTTACTTCACAAAATGTGTTTAGTAATGTGTTAAGGTAGGATCATTGACCTCCTTGGTTGGGATAAGGTTCACTACTTTTGAACCTTGTTGTTGTTGCTATGTTACAAGTAAATATCTACTTGTGCATCGTTTGGAAGTTCAGCTGGCATACTTGATTTGAGTCGGCAATGCGATGACACATAGCCTTCGTGGTAAGTGATTGCTATGGGTCGCCTCATTGGTTCCCTTTCTCCTCATTACTGGCCCTACTGGGATGTGGTCCCATTGTTATAAGCAATACGCGTAACTATGGCAACCAACAGTATTTTACTTACTAAGTAGATCGGTGAGATGTAACGATAGTATTTTCCTCACTATGTAATCAAGTGATAAGTAACGATGGTATCTTTCGTTGCTAAGTAGAATAGTGAGATGTAACGACAGTTTGTACAGTGTGTTTAGTATGTTTCGAGCTCGAGATTCGTTCAGCAGCACAGTCAGACAGACAACAACTATATCCTTTTTAAATGTAGTTATTTATGTGCACTTATGTGATCATCACTGGGCTACGTGGTATATCTGGTTTATGTACCTATGATTATTTGGTACATGTTTACAGTTTGATATACTTATAAATGATGTCATGTTACAGTTTTATAATTGAGCATTCTGCCATGTCATGTAGTTACATTTAGTAACTTACTGTGTCATTATGACTCACCCCGTTTGTTGATCATATATTTTTCATTAGATTCGAACCAGCCAGGAAGTCACCAGTGAGGTCGGCGAGATCGCAGTTAGTTAGCAGGTTGTCTTGTTGGTTTTGTAGCTCATGGAGCTTGTTTATAGTTCTAGTTGTTTTATTTGGTAAGGAAGAATGGTTATGTAAAGTTATGTAAATCTTACTATGGGTAGTGTTCCTGTGTTGTAACTTTTAATTCTTTTAGATGCCGACATGTGTATGTCATGCTCGTGTTCATAGTTTCACTTGTAGTTCAGTTTCTTTCCCGAGCATGTTTTAGCTTGTGGTTTATTTTTATTCTCCGGCATATTGTGGCCATAGAGGTTGTTGTTGTTTATTTTCTCGAGTTTTAGACTCATGGTTGTGTTAGTTGGGTTCCGGCTGTAGTGTCGCGGATGAATTATTTTATTTTATTAGGTTTAGCCATTTTGTTTTCAAGTAAGTACAGGTGGTTACGCCATGTGCTTTTTGTTTTTGTTAGTGTTGGTTCGTTTGGCGCACCGACCTTGGGGGTTCGTGTTGGAATTCGAGTCGGGGCATCACACTAATAGCCATATACATTCAATGCATCCAAATGTTGGACCTCTTCTCAATCCAATGGTCAAATCAATCTCTCTGAGCATAAAATAAATACTTGAAGACTGGTAGAATATCTCTTTAACAATATCTCATGCAAACATTATAAAGCTTGAACATCCTGCCATTACTCTACCAACCTTCAAGCACATTCAAGAGATCGAGGATTGAGCTAACACTCTAACAAACTCAAAGAAGAAGCTACAATCATACACTCATAGTCTTTATTACTCTTCTGAGTTTGTCTTTTCTGATTCTATTAAAAGCACACACGAGAGTGAATATATCTTCTCGATTATTCCTCTCAACCGTAAATACTTGGTCAAAAGTATTTTTGAACACGATCCATTAGTGATCTTTTTAAACATCTTAGTGGATAAAATAGTGCACATTTCAAATCCAAAGTTGACCACTTTGGTAGTAGACGTAGCACTCTTTATAGTGTGAACAACTTCAAATACTTATGTTCATATAATTGCGTTAATTGATTATTTTTTTAATTACTCTTAATCTGTCCAAGCATAGCTTTAGTAAAAGACTGCTGATATTGTTCTTACAACTTCAGCAGACCTACACTATAGTTTCTTTCTTTAGTAATTCCATTGCCCCAACTTAGTTAATAAGTTGGCTGAACTGTCTTCAAAGAAAAGAAACTTATCATAAATTTTAATTTGTCACTAGGCTATTCAACCCCCCTCCCTCTTCTAGCCTAACTTGAGCCCTTCGGGACTAATAGTTGATACCGAGCAATGTAGCTTGATGATGTGGTTGTATCGTGGTTCTCCGGCTCGTGTTATAGTCATCCAAGTAGTTTTAATTGTTGTTGTGGTTGTTTTTAGGTATTAGGGTTTTTATAACCAGGTTTGGCTTGTTGTTGTAAAAGTTTACACGCGTTATATGTGGTTCATGTCCTAACTCGAGGCTCCATGTATGGGGTACGAGCTAGGGTGTGACAGTAAACTATTTTCTTATGACATCTATGAGAGCCTTGTTTCGAACCTTGTCGATCAAAAGCGACGAGACATCAAAACTTGAACGAGTTAAGTACACTCGGAATCTCAAAGCAGAGATTGAAAAAATACAATAAAGAGTGTCCACCTCCGTTTGTTGGGAAAACATAGATTCTAAGTCTTGGGGGGTAGGTTACGAGTCAGGAAGAGGTTAGACACCCGACTCGCCCTTTCGGCCTCATAGATTTCTAAGCATGCTTAAATTTCTAAGGTACTTGGTCTCACACAAAAAGGGTTTTCGGTTTTTTCGGTTTCGTAAAGTCTAGGCAAGAGAGAGAGAGAGAGAGAAACACTACCACAAACTCATATATTACTGTTGTATTTTATCTAGATTCACTTGTATCCATAACCTAAGTCTAAGCCAAGCTGGCTAATGAGCTTGCGTGTCTGTTAGAGTGGCAACTTATACTTAGAAAAATTTCTTGTAATAGCTTAGGATTGCTTATTTTGTGCTTAGCTCCATCTTCAGGACATGGCCTTTATATATCAGCCATGTTCATCAGCAATGTTCAACAAGCCATCAGCCAAGTTTGTTCGAGCCAAGCTTGATCAGCAATTTACGAAGACATGAAGATTTTCTGATCAAGACTTGTCTGAAGATGTGTCTTTAGTTATCAGCAAAGTCATCTTTGACTTTGGTGTAACGATAACCTGCAAGTACCATTTAATGAACCATTCCATTTTAGGCATACATCTTAGAAAAGGACATACTGCAGGCAATACTTGTCTACCTATTTTTAGTAAACCTGCAGGCAAAGGATATAGACCACTTGGACTGATCAGAACTTCCTCTGGGATTTCAACAGCAAGACATAGGGCATTTCACAAGTCTCTTTGAATTAAATGCACCTAATTCAAACTCCTTCCAAGTTTGAAAATCTCCAACGACTCCAAGAATTCCCTAAGTATAAATTGAAGACTCCATGAAGCCTTGAAGCTCTAACAACTCTATAATTCCAAAAATCTTCATCTTTATATACTGCTAGTGCATTTAAAGAACTTCAAAGAAACATTCTATCAATCATTCTTTGAAGAGCACCGTACCCAGACTCCAAGTCTTTCATTGCTCTTCATTGATTGCAATTCTTTATATTTATAGCACATGCAAGTTGTATCTTTCTAGATATCAACTTTCACCATAAACACTTGGTTAAAATCTTTTTGTACACGATCCATAGTGATCTTTGTGATTATTTAGTGGAAAACATAGTGCACATTTTCAAATCCAAAGCTAACCACTTTGGTAGTGGACGTAGCACTTATTCATAGTGTGAATCACTTCAAATACTTGTCTACTTTATTTCCTGCACTTGTGATTTGGTCATTACTTGTTTATTCCAGAAATTTCAACTTCTTGAAGAACTACTTATCTTGGCCTACCAAGATCAGCCATCTTGAACTTGTCTTATACTTCGCACTATTCCGCTCTAAATTATTTTCTAACTTTTTTATGAAGTAACTTTATAAATCATTTTTAAAACTGGACATAGGCTATTCAACCCCCCCCCCTTTTAGCCTGTTTGAGCACCTTGAGACCTAATAATCGATATTAGAGCCTGACTCTTTGAAAACAAGTTTTTCTGAGATTAAACTCTTGAGAGATTAAAGATCCAATGGTTGTTCATCAAATGTTGGAAACTCCAAATGTGAACCACTGTCTTGTCCTGGATGAAGTTCACTTTGATATCTGGAAGGACAAGGTAAAAAATATGAAATCTATTGATAAAGGTTTTTGGAAATGTGTTATAGATGGACCAAGGATTCCTATGAAAGCCAACACTTTAGTCGCTGTTGATCCAACTGCTAATCCTGAGATTCCAAAGCCTGAAACAGAATGGGATGAAGAAGATAGGAAGAATGATGCTCTGGATGGAAAAGCCATCAACATCATTACAAGCTGTGTAGGGTGATGGAGAGAAAAAGAATAACAAGTTATATACTTGTATTCAGAAGTTCGATTCATTCAAGAAAGACCCCAAAGAAACCCTCAGATGTGCCTATATTAGATTCAATAAGTAGTAAACTCTTGCTACTCTTTGGCTCCCTTCTTTGGGATAAGTCTGCCACTCCTTACATTAGGTCTCTAGATAGTTCTTCTGTGTTGTTTTTAGTTTCTCTTTCCCTGATGGATGTTAATGTATTTTATTTTTGGGATTTTCTTGTTGTTTCCAAGTTCTCTGTTTTTCGCTCGAGGTCCGGTTCCTTTGTCCTCCCTCTCCCTGGGCAAGGCTTGGTTGTCCCTCTTTTTATTTATTAATAAAATCTAGCAGGGTGCCCCCCCTGTTTCTCTAAATTAAAAAAAAAAAAAACCATGAGATTACTTAATGCCCTTGGCAGTTTATAGCATGTAAAGATTACAGCCATGGAGGAATCAAAAGACCTGAATAGATTGACTCTTAGGAACCTCTATGCAAGTCTTTCGGTTTATGAGCTTGAAATTCAACAAGCTTAATAAATGGTAAAGAATTTTAAAAACCTTTCCTTACCAGCCATGTCAGAACAACCTTCATGTTCAAAGACTACTGAGACACCACTTCTGGTGGTGATGATGATATTCTTTGATGAACTTTTTCTATGTTTGTCAAGAAATATCAATGTTTTAAAAGTCTAACAAGCCTTCTTACTAGCAGTCTTCTCAAAGAATAGCTGCTCCATACAGAACAACTGCTCTTGTGAGAACAGCTGCTCCTTATAAAGTTGTTGTTCACCAAAAGGACAATGAGCTACTCTATTTTAACTGTAGGAAGCCGGGTCATTTTGCCTCTAAATGTCCAAATCCAAAATATGAGTTTTACAAAAAACATCCTGAATCTAAGTTTGAAAAACAAAGAGGGATGGTTGCTGAGGAAGTTGATGATAGCAACATGCCAACTTGGTATGATACTGATTCTGATGAGGATGACTTGACTTTACTGAGGAAGGAAACATTTGCCTTATGGCCAGAGAGTCACCCCATGATTCAATAAGATCACTACCATTTTAGTAGGAAGATAGTGATAATGATGAACTCAACGAACCTTCTAGGGTAGAACTCATCAAGACAAATAAGGACATGCTGAAAGAGTTTGCCAAATTCAAAACTGTCTATGTAAAATTAGTTAAGAAGCATGAATTGGATGTCTTTGAGAAATCTATGTTATTGTATGAGATTAAAGAACTCAATATACAACAAGTAGAGAATACCAAGACTCAATAGGAAAACAAAACCTTTACTGAGAAAAGTTAATTTCCTACTTGAACACATCAAGAAAATCAATTCTGAGAAAGATGACCTTCAAAAGGTTGTTGATACTTGGAATAACTCCAAAGGAAACTTCGATACCATTCTTACAAAACAAAACCCATTGACGACAAAACTGGTATTGGTTTCTAAAGTGAGGTCAATGTAGGAAGTTTATCTAGTTCTCAAGAGAATGAGACAACTGAAGTGATTGCTAAGGAAATGGCTGAGGAAGTAGTATATGATTAGCAACCTTGTCGAAAGGGAAATCAAGGACTTGGCTTTACCAAAGTGCCAAGACCAAGGGTAAGCAACCTGTCAATGCTGATGACATTGCTAATAGGGAGGCTGAGCAACCAAGGAATATTATCAGACAGCTTGTGAGAACAGTGATGAGTTATAATAGGCCTAAGCTACATCTACTCAAACCTATTAAATTTGTCAAACAAAAGATTGCTAATCACAACTCTGCTGATAGAAAGCTTAAAGGTGTTATGCCTGAGAATACAAAACCTTTTGTTAAAAATTCCTACTTCTGTAAAGCCAATAACACTAGGAGGTTGTATTATCAACCTAAAACCTGTAAGTTTGAAATTAGCAGACCAGTTATTCCCAGACTGCTGATCATAAGATGACTCCCAAGGATGTCATCACATGTGTTCAAGGTTTTCATAACTGCTCTTTCTGTAAAGGTCATGGCCACGAGATTCATGAATGTCTTCTGAGATTCATACCTAAACCTAAAGGGTTCACACCTCCAAAGTTTAAACAGGAATGGTATCCAAAAAGTTGCTAACCCTCAGGACCCAAAAATAAAAAGGGACCATGAACTTTAATGTTTTTACTTTCAGGAATGCTTCATGGCTGTTAATGAGGAAGAGAAATATTTGCCGTATCTAGATAGTGGTTGCACTAAGCATATGACTGGCAACCAGAATCTCCTATCCAATAATATTGAAGCAAAGGGTCCCGCAGTTATTTTTGGTGACAACTCCAAAGGGAAGACAGTTGGCTATGGATCTATAGTCTGAGGAAAACTTTCCATTAACAAAGTATCTCTAGTAGAAGGCTTGAAGCACAATCTCTTAAGTATATATTCTGTGATAAGGGGCTAACTTGTCAATTCACTTCAAGTCACTGCATTATGAAGGACAGTGAGATCTGCACAACTATCTTGACTGGATTTAGAAGAGGAAATGTGTTTGTGGTCAATCTGAATAATGTTGGAAGGAAGTCTAATCTGTGTTTAGTTGCAAAGAGCTCCAATGATAACAATTGGCTGTGGCACAAGAGACTCAACCACTTTAACTTCAAGTATATTTTTAAATTATCTAAGGACAACTTGGTTGTTGGATTACCCAAAGTATCAGCTGACCATGACAAGCTTTACAAGGCATACCAGCTGGGTAATTTAACCAAGTCTTCTTTCAAAAGCAAGCCATGCCTATCAACTACAAGACCTCTACAACTGTTGAATATGGATTTGTTTGGTCATGTTACTACTAGTGGTCTTGGTGGCACCAAGTATACACTAGTGGTGGTTGATGACTATTCAAGATTCACCTGGGTTGAAATGATGTCTTCAAAGGATGAAGCCTATGACATTGTGACAGCTCTATTCAAAAGACTTCAAACACAGAATGTAGCACCTGCACCATTTGTATCATTTGCATTCATCCAATTCCTAAATCTCTTATAGTGACATCGTCATTTCATGTGCATATAACAATCAAATATGCTTGCATTTGAGTTACTTGTACAATTCCCATATATATTGATATGTACTTGAACTTTCGTAGTTTTTCGTGTCTATTTGGTAAGTATTCATAGCTTCATCATATGTTGTTTAGATTGGGTTGTAGTTGTTTCTTAAACTTGATTTGAGGTTGGTTTCACCTTAGGGTGACTTGGGAGGTGTTATGGAATCACTTTGTTGTGTTTAGAAGCCTTTTTGCCCTGAACCATCCCCTATGCAGCTGCATTGTGCGAGCTTGCCTAAAACCACAGCTTTCTGGATTCTATGCGGCCGCCTTAGGCGCTCGCATAGAAGTTATGCGGCCGATTTAGGAGCTCGCATAAGAAATATACGTCCGTATAGTGCGGCCGCATAAGGTCGTACTCTGTTATTTTGTTTGACGAATTTTTAAGTTGTTTGACCATTTGATCCCCATCCAATGGCTGAGATTAAACACGACTTTTGACCCCTTTTACCAGCCTTACTTAGTCTCTAAAACACTTAAGGAGTCTTATTTGTACTCCTCATTTGATCATCTTCTTCCTTGAAACCTAGAGAGAGAGAGAGAAGTGTTTTGAGAGAGAAGCCCTAGTATTTTGGGCAATTGAAGACCATTTGACAATCCAACACCATCTTTGTGAAGCTCTTGGATAGAGGAAGTCATCCCTAGGCTTGCATGTAGCTTTCCTTGGCTTAAATCTTCAAGAAGTAAGCTACTACCCCTTTTCTTCCTCATTTAGGTATTGTTTATCATCCTAGACTTGTTAACTGATGAAACCATGCTAAAATCATCATTTTTGACTATGTTTGACCATGTTGACTTGTTAAATTTTGGTTGACTTTTTGGATGTGTTTGGAGACTTGTTTCTACATGTTAGAAATGCAAAGTATGATTAGTAATTATTAAGTTTACGATATAAATGATTCGCGTAAATTTGAACTTATTAGAAACCAAAAATGACTTTAACGGAGTTCGTTAGGATTTCATAATTTATGAGACCACGTGTGTGATTTGGGAATTCTTGGACGATTCGAGTGATTCGTTTGGAAATTTTGGTTACACCGGTTGTGTGTATTAATATTACGTTAATTGTCGTAATTTTTACATGTTGGTTATTTGTTGTGTGGGATTATTATAACTCACTTGAGACATTCGTATCATTTATTGAATGTTATTGTTGTGGTATGCTCCCTACTTTGGAGTATGACTGTTTATTTTAAATGTCGAGTAAACATCTACTTGTGCATTTAGTTAAGTCCATGGCATTCGTGTTGGCGGTGTATTGACACTCGATTATTGCAAGAGCCGGGGCTACGTAATAGTCGAAGGCCAATACATCGGGCCTCGCCCTACCGTTGGCCACGGTAGGGGTATAACGCCATTTGTTGTACGGAATAAACGCAACCATGGTAAGCTATATCCATGGTTGATTCTTGGGTTGTAGGGACCAAGATCACCCGTCGACGTGAATACAGAAGATGGCTCACACAGTCTTGAGTCAATTTGGCATTCATGTTCGAGCACGTCAACAACGGCTCTACTTTGGTATTATATTGGTTGGTTGGTTGGAAGTATTGGTTTGGTCGGAGGTGTACCTCAATGTCGTATCCTTTGTAACTTGTTTATTTACAGCTCTCTTATGTGCTTTCTGTATAAGCGAATGTTGGTCACGGTTTCCAACCGGTATGGGACGGTGGGTGATCGTTGAGCCTCTCGTGTAGTATGGGGTTGTTTGGTTATATGTTGTACTTGTTACTCTTGTCTTACAAAGGAATTTTGTTGTGATGACATGAATACTTGTTATCATTATTTTCTTGCATCTAGCATGCCATACTATTGTATTAGTAGCTTATTGATTTTTGACTCACCCCGTTCCGTGTTTATTTGTTTTCCTTAGATCAAGGGCCGACGAGGAATCCATAGTTTCTCGTGTTCATTTCCAGCTGATCGTCCGTTCTTTTGGTAGTTGCACCTTGTGCCTTGTATTTTCTTTTGGTGAGGCCGAGGGTGTACATGTTATATAAACAATGTATTGTTGGGTAGTAGTCTTGTTTGTTACTTGTTATATTCTTTTGTTGTGCCGGCATGGTTGTCGTGTTTTTTTTTTGTTGTAAATATTAACCTTCATTTTCCGTGCACTTTGAAATAGTTTATGTATGTACCGAACCTGTTAGCTCGTAATATTTATGGCTAGCTAATGTGTTGTTTCTCCGGCTTGTTGTTTCGCCGTTGTGGTTTGGTTTTATTTTAAGGATCTTGTTGTTTTGAAAGAAAACTTGCACGTGTATTATAGGGTTTTCACATGACTTTGCATTCTATTTTAAAAGGAATTTTTGGAATGCTATTTTCGTGTTCTCGTCATCGCGCACCGAACGAGATTCCACATTAGATTTCGGGTCGGGTCACGACAGTTGGTATCAGAGCATAAGTTAGCTAGCCAAGAAAGGATCTTAGGCTTAGGAGGTTTGGTTGTGTGTTTAAGTCGTTAACGATGAGTGTTTGTTGCAGGTGTTTAATCATGGTTGAGACTCGACATGGTACTAGTACTGAAGAAGGTGGCTTGAGTGGGGCCGGGAATACTTCGGGTGAACAGGGTAATATTCCACCACCCACCAGCCTGGAGTTCAACCAACGGGACAACTGAATGTTTAGCCTGAGATACCAGTAAATCAGAACAAGGAAATTATGAATGTGATGCAGGGGTTCATGCAATCGATTATGGAAATGAATAGGCAAAACATGGAATTGCAACGACAGGCCATGGCAGGTTTGGGACAAGAAGGAGGTAACAGGATGGCTCAACCAGTTGGAGGCAACGGGGATTATGATTGTAGGTTAGGAAGATTCTTGAAGATGAAGCCTCGCAGCTATGATGGTGAACCTGATCCAATGAAGGCAGAAAGGTGGATAGAGTCACTAGAGAAAATATTTGCAGCAATTGAGTGTACAGATGGTGATAAAGTCAAGTTTGCAGCATTTAAGTTAGAAGACGCAGCCGAGCATTGGTAGAGAGTTCTCGAAGCAAGATGGGTTCAAGAAGGTGTGAATCGAACATGTGAACTTTTCTTGCGACAGTTCAGAAATCATTTTGTTCCTGATGTAGTGCAGGCTAAAAAGGAAGTAGAATTTTTTAGCCTTGACCAAGGATCTTTATCAGTAGCTTAGTATTCCGCTAGATTCACTGCACTAGCAAGGGTTTGCACGCATTTGATTCCAACGGAAGAAAAGAAGGTTTATCATTTTATGAAGGGTTTAAGGGCAGAGTATTGTAAGTAACTTTTACCACTTGATTTGCCAAGTTACCAAAGCGCAGTTAATAATGCCTACAAGATTAAGGATGATATTGAGGAGCATCGTAGTAAGCTAGGTAATACAGTGGGGAATCAGCAAGCATCGCAACCAAACTGGAAGAGACAGAATGTAGGTGGGACTTCTGGCAAGGGAAAGAATGTAAGTCGTCAAGTAGGCCAAACGTGGCAGCAATCAGGAGATCAAGGACAGCGAGAATCAAGGTTTATTTCCAATTATTGTAAGAAGTCGGGGACACTGAGGAGAGGTGTTGGCTGAAATAGGGTAAATGCTTACTGTGTGGTGACGATAAGCATTATCAAAAAGATTGTCCAAGAAACAAGGGGTTACCACAAGGTGGTGCATAACAGAATGTGGGGGTAAAAAGGAACAATGAAGGTCGGCCGAGGGTTCAGGGTCGAGTCTTCGCGTTAAATCAAAGGGGTGTTCCTGACGCTCCCAACGTTATAGGAGGTACTTTGTTTGTCTCGAGAGAGCGAGCCGGAGTACTTATAGAACCAGGGTTATCGCATTCATACATTGCATCACACTTTGCATGCTATTTACATTCTATGCCTGAATCATTGTCTTATGTACTGGAGGTGTCTACTCCGATGGGAGAATGCCTAGTTGCTTCTGATGTGCATCGTTCATGTGAAGTTGTTATTGATGGTCATATTTTACTTGCAAATTTGGTAATTTTGCCCATCTGTGATTTTGATGTTATATTGGGTATGGATTGGTTGCACACTCATGATACAATGGTTGATAAGTGCCTAATATGCCTTCGTTTATGTTTCAGGGTGATAAGTGCATGAGTGGTATTCACAAGATATTGGCTTTGAAAGCTCGAAAATTATTGTTGCATAGGTGTACAGGGTATTTAGCTTGTGTAGTTGATAAATCGAAGAAAGTAGTTATGTTGGAGGATGTTCCAATTGTGCGTGAAATTTCAGATGTATTCTCAACTGGGTATGATTTGCCTCTAGATAGGGAGTTCGAGTTTTGTGTTGAATTATTGCCAGGTACTGCACCATTGTCAAAAGAACCGTATCGCATGGCACCAGCCGAGTTGAAAGAATTAAAGGTACAATTGGAAGAATTGCTTAATCGTGGTTTCATTAGATCGAGTGTATCGCCTTGGGGTGCACCGGTATTTTTTGTAAGAAAAAAAGACGATTCTTTGAGGTTGTGTATTGATTATAGGGAGTTAAATCAAGTGACTATTAAGAACAAGTATCCCCTTCCACACATTGATGACTTGTTCGACCAACTTCAGGGCTCCGTTGTGTATTCCAAATTTGATCTTAGAAGTGGTTACCACCAGTTGAAGGTTCGGGCGGAAGATATTCCGAAGACGGCGTTCAGAACTCGATACGGGCACTTCGAGTTTGTTGTGATGCCATTTGGGTTGACTAATGCACCGGCGGTATTTATGGATTTGATGAATATGGTGTTCTTGCCGTACCTTGATTGTTTTGTAGTGGTATTTATTGATGATATTCTTGTGTACTCAAAATTTCGGGAAGAGCACGAGAAACATTTGAGGTTGGTATTGACAGTATTAAGGGAAAAGAAGTTGTTTGCGAAGTTTAGCAAGTGTGCATTTTGGCTTGAGGAGATCTCTTTTCTAGGCCATGTTGTATCAGGCGAAGGTATTTTGGTGGATCCAACCAAGATTGAGGCTGTAGTGAATTGGAAGAGACCCGAGTCGATGACAGAGATTCGAAGTTTCTTGGGTTTAGCGGGTTATTATCGGAGATTTATAGAATGGTTTTCCAAGATTGCAACTCCGATGACGAACTTGACACAAAAGAATAAACCCTTTGTATGGAATGAAAAATGTGAAGAGAGTTTCCAAGAATTAAAGAAAAGATTGACCACGGCTCCGATCTTGGCACTACCAAATGGACATGATGGGTTGGTTATCTACAGTGATGCTTTGAAAGAAGGTTTGGGTTGTGTTTTGATGCAGAACGGAAGAGTGATTGCTTATGCTTCTCGAAAGTTGACTTCGTATGAACAGAATTATCCAACCCACGACCTTAAGTTAGCTGCGATTATCTTTTCTCTTCATAAGTGGAAGCACTACCTTTATGGAGCTAAATTCGAAGTATTCACTGATCACAAGAGTCTCAAATACTTGTTTTCCCAAAAGGAGTTGAACAATAGACAACGACGATGGATGGAACGACTTAAGGATCACGATTGTACTATCTTGTATCATCCGGGAAAAGCCAACGTAGTAGCGGATGCACTTAGTCGGAAAGCGTACATGTCTTGCTTGATGGCTCGTGAATGGAAAATGCTTGAGGATGTTTGAGATTGGGGTCCTTGTAGATCGAGACAGGGGGTAATCTTTGCTAACATTCGAGCTACACCGGTATTGTTCCAAAGTATTAAAGAAACTCAAGAGGATGACCCGAATTGAAGACATTGATGGATGAGTTAAATGAAGGAAAAGCATCGGACTTCACCAAAAACAATGATGGTATTCTTATGTTTCAAAATAGAGTTTGTGTACCAGCAGTTGATGAGGTAAAACGGCAAGTATTAGAGGAAGGTCACAAGTCTAAATACACGATTCATCCAGGGAGTAGTAAGATGTATCAAGACTTGAAGAACAACTTTTGGTGGAGCGGTATGAAAAGAGAAGTAGCCGAGTTTGTATCAAGATGCTTGACTTGTCAAAGAATTAAAGAGGAACATCAACGACCGGTGGGATTGTTACAACCATTGGAGATTCCGAAATGGAAGTGGGAGAATATAGCGATTGATTTTGTAATAGGGTTGCCACGGACTCGTCGAGGTCATGATGCAGTTTGGGTTATTACTGATAGGTTGACCAATTCGGCACATTTTCTTCCTATTGCGATGACTTACTCGATGGAGAAACTTGCTACCTTGTATATACAAGATATTGTGAGGTTACATGTAGTGCCAGTTAGCATAGTGTCGGATCGAGATCCACGGTTCACTTCGCGGTTTTGGCAATCACTTGAAAATACTTTGGGTACGAAGTTGACTCTTAGTATGGCATTTCATCCACAAACCGACAGACAATCCGAGAGAACCATCCAGATACTTGAAGACATGTTGCGAGCTTGTTCAATGAATTTTAAGGGCATTTGGGATTCACATATACAATTGATAGAGTTTGCGTACAATAATAGCTATCAATCGACTATTGGAATGGCTCCTTATGAAGCTCTTTACGAAAGGAAGTGTCGTTCTCCTATTTTCTGGGATGAAGTCGGCGAAGCAAAATTGTGGGGTCCCAACATGGTTCACGAATCGGCCGAGAATGTGAAGATGATTCGAGAAAGGTTAAAAATGGCTCAAAGTCGAGAAAAGAGTTACGCGGATCATCGAAAAAGGGATCTTGAATTCAAGGTAGGTGATCATGTATTTTTAAAAGTTTTGCCACGAATTGGAGTCAAGAGGTTTGGTAAGAAAGGGAAATTAACTCCGAGGTACATTGGTCCGTTTGAAATTCTAGAAAGGATATGGAAGTTGGCTTATAGACTTTCCCTACCACCATCGATGATGGGCGTTCAAGTGGTGTTTCATGTGTCTATGTTGAGAAAGTACTTTTCGGATGTATCGTACATCTTGGAGTACGAATCGGTAGACTTGACACCTGATCTTTCATATGTTAAGCAACCTGTTCGAATACTCGATACTAAAGAACAAGTGTTGAGGACGAAATTGATTCATCTTGTGAAAGTCTTATGGAGAAATCATAACATTGAGGAGGCCACTTGGGAATTGGAACAAGAAATGCGTGTGAAGTATCCATCCTTATTCATTGAGTTTGGTAAGTAAATTTGCGGACGAATTTATTTTAAGGGGGTGAGGATGTAACACCCACACCATTTGCATCATTTGCATTCATCCAATTCCTAAATCTCTTATATTGACATCGTCATTTCATGTGCATATAACAATCAAATATGCTTGCATTTGAGTTAGTTGTAAACTTCCCATGTATATTGATATGTACTTGAACTTTCGTAGTTGTTCATGTCTATTTGGTAAGTATTCATAGCTCATCATATGTGGTTTGGATTGTGTTGTAGTTATTTTTTAAACTTGATTTGAGGTTGGTTTCACCTTAGGGTGACTTGGGAGGTGTTTTGGAATCACTTTGTTGTGTTTAGAAGCCTTTTTGCCCTGAACCATCCCCTATGCAGCCGCATTGTGCGAGCTTGCCCAAAACCACAACTTTTTGGATTCTATGCGGCTGCCTTAGGCGCTCGTATAGAATTTATGCGACCGCTTTAGGAGCTCGCATAAGAGCTATGAGCATAAGGTTGTACTCTGTTATTTTGTTTGACGAATTTTTAAGTTGTTTGACCATTTGATCTCCATCCAATGGCCGAGATTAAACACGACTTTTGACCCCTTTTGCCAGCCTTACTTAGTCTCTAAAACACTTAAGGAGTCTTATTTGTTCTCCTGATTTGATCATTTTCTTCCTTGAAACCTAGAGAGAGAGAGAGAGAAACCCTTGTATTTTGGGCAATTGAAGACCATTTGACAATCCAACACCATCTTTGTGAAGCTCTTGGCTAGAGGAAGTCATCCCTAGGCTTGCATGTAGCTTTCCTTGGCTTAAATCTTCAAGAAGTAAGCGACTACCCCTTTTCTTCCTCATTTATGTATTGTTTATCAACCTAGACTTGTTAATTGATGAAACCATGCTAAAATCATCATTTTTTAGTATGTTTGACCATGTTGACTTGTTAAATTCGTGGTTGACTTTTTGGATGTGTTTGGAGACTTGTTTCTACATGTTAGAAATGCAAAGTATGATTAGTAATTGTTAAGTTTATGGTATAAATGATTCACGTAAATTCAAACTTATTAGAAACCAAAAATGACTCTAACGTAGTTCGTTAGGATTTCATAATTTATGAGACCACGTGTGTGATTTGGGAATTCTTGGACGATTCGAGTGATTCGTTTGGAAATTTTGCTTACACCGGTTGTGTATATTAATATTACGTTAATTGTCGTAATTTTTACATGTTGGTTATTTGTTGTGTGGGATTATTATAACTCACTTGAGACATTCTTATTATTTATTGAATGTTATTGTTGTGGTATGCTCCATACTTTGGAGTATGACCGTTTATTTTAAATGTCGAGTAAACATCTACTTGTGCATTTAGTTAAGTCCATGGCATTCGTGTTGGCGGTGTATTGACGCTCGATTAATGCGGGAGCCGGGGCTACAAAATAGTCGAGGGCCAATACATCGGGCCTCGCCCTACCGTTGGCCACGGTAGGGGTATAGCACCATTTGTTGTACGGATTAAATGCAACCATGGTAATCTATATCCATGGTTGATTCTTGGGTTGTAGGGACCAAGATCACCCGTCGACGTGAATACAGAAGATGATTCACATAGTCTTGAGTTAATTTGGGACTCTTGTTCGAGCACGTCAACAACGGCTCTACTTTGGTATTATTTTGGTTGGTTGGTTGAAAGTATTGGTTTGGTCGGAGATGTACCTCGATGCCGTATCCTTTGTAACTTGTTTATTTACAGCTCTTATGTGCTTCCTGTATAAGATAATGTTGGTCACGGTTTCCAACCGGTATGGGACGGTTGGCGATTGTTGAGCCTCTCGTGTAGTATGGGGTTGTTTGGTTATATGTTGTACTTGTTACTCTTGTCTTGTAAAGGAATTTTATTGTGATGACATGAATACTTGTTATCATTATTGTCTTGCATCTATCATGCCATACTGTTGCATTAGTAGCTTATTGAGTTTCGACTCACCCCGTTCTGTGTTTATTTGTTTTCCTTAGATTAAGGGCCGACGAGGAATCCATAGTTGCTCATGTTCAGTTCCAGCTGATCGTCCGTTCTTTTGGTAGTTGCACCTTGTGCCTTGTATTTTCTTTTGGTGAGGCCGAGGGTGTACATGTTATATAAACAATGTATTGTTGGGTAGTAGTCTTGTTTGTTACTTGTTATATTCTTTTGTTGTGCTGGCATAGTTGCCGTGTTTTTTTTTTTTTTGTAAATATTAACCTTCATTTTCTGCGCACTCTGAAATAGTTTATGTATGTACTGAACCTGTTAGCTCGTAGTATTTGTGGCTAGCTAATGTGTTGTTTCTCCGGCTTGTTGTTTCGCCGTTGTGGTTTGGTTTTATTTTGAGGATCTTCTTGTTTTGAAAGAATACTTGCATATGCATTACATGGTTTTCACATGACTTTGCATTCTATTTTAAATGGAATTTTTGGAATGCTATTTTCGTGTTCTCATCATCGATCACCGAACAAGATTCCACATCGAATTTCAGGTCGGGTCGTGACACAGAAGCTGGATGACATTGCTGATATCAGATTTGACAATGGGACTGAATTCAAGATGTTAGGTCCAAAAGTATGTGCTCAGAATATAGGCTAGAGGGGGGGGTGAATAGCCTATATTATCTTTATTAAAAATTTCATCCTATTTTAATTTATATGTTGGAAAACATGGATGAAATAATTAACATGAATAGGTCATCTTCCTAGTTCAAGCAACACAGCCGATATAGTTATATCAGACGATATGCATCAGCAGTCTTGAAGAATAGATGATAGGAAGGTATTGTTATGCTTAGCTGGTAGAAAAGAGTTTGAGCAGCGGAAGAATATGCAGCATAAGTATAACCGGCAAGATTGAAGCAATTGTAAGTAAATGTGTACAAGTTCATCCTAATAGTCAACTAAAATCTTTTATTAGATGCATCAATTACTTTCCATAACCAGATTGCATAAGATATATATATATATATATATATATCAAAAATTACATGAAAGATAAGTAAAGGCTGAATGTAACAAAAATGATTTATTATTTAAAATTCAGCAGAGGTTTGCTCAAAGACAAACATGTTTAATACATCAACCTAGACTCACTAACCTAGCAATCTTCCCAGGGGTAGAAGGAAAGTCAATTGGATGCCAGGAAGACTCATAACTAGAACTCTAACCTTAGCAGTTCCTAATCCCCTAGGAAGGTGGACAAGAGAAGTGCTAGAGTTAGAGGGATGTGAGAAGAGAATATTAGGCATTGTTCGAATAGCTTGTATTTGAACAACTGAGTGCTAAGCACTCAGCCAAAAGTGAGGACAATTTATTGCACAATCGACAGCCTTTATAATGCATTATAAGTCTGCCGATATGAATGCAATATGGAATATTAGGCTCTGTTTCTTCATCGGACATCTTCAAGCTTGATCAGTCTTCAACGATTTTCAGGATGCTTGGTCTCTAGCTGTGGATTTAAAGTGCAGCAACTGAAGAGACTGAGTCTTTTCGAAGGAAGAAAGAACTCAAATCAAAAACTAAGTTTTTGATCAAACAGGACTTCTTAGCCTTTGGAATTTCTGTTTTTCTCTCCCACAAAGTGTTTGTTCTTACACTTGTGTTTTCTAACTCTTTTGGGTTTGGTTTCAGATTAAGAGAATGAAGAACGATTTCAACCACCAACACCTTTCTTATGCACACACACACAAGTATATTTTGATGTGAGAATGAGAGTCTTCTTATATAGGCCGGAGAAGATGAAGGATTCGTTGGAGCTTTGAATGAGTTTCTGCCCGTTGGAAATCTGAACAATTAATGCATCTGAGTGCGTCGTTCAAACTGTTGGGCAAAGACCTTCCGTTAAGCTTTTGTCTTGAAGTTGGTCCGTAAATCAGGCTGACATAATTGGACTTGTCATGCATGCTTGGGATGTAGCGCACTGTGTTTGGTCTTTAATGGAATATAGCCTTGGAGACTGGAACCAATACACAAAAGAGGAAATGTCTTCTGAATAATAGTCAAAGCACAGATATCGATGCGTATCTTGAACTGTTAGGGAGATCTTGTAACGGATCTATTTTGACGTGTAGCTTTAGGCAACGACCGATATTCCTCTTATGAATAATCAGCTTCTCTGCAGTTGTCTGATATAATACTGCTGATACTTGGATTGGCCGATATAATACTGCTGGTGTAGAGATAGCTAATGAGACATGGCTGGTGGAAATGTCTGCTGGTAAGACATTGCTGATGGACATGTCTGCTGGCGCTTGAAGAGCTAATCCATATAGAAGTTTGTCATCACTTTGGTAGGACAAAGACTCGGATATGTACAAAGACTTCCTAGTCTAATGACCTATGAATTGTTTCAACAATTTGCCACACTAACCGGTACGCAGCCCTTTTAGCCACTTGTGAAACATGCGTTGTAATGGGAACATGCAAATCACTGTGTTGGAATATGCATACATATATATCAGCTGTTTCACAGGCATATTCCTAACAGAAGAACAATGGTGTGGCCAAAAATTGTGATAACCATGGGATTGGTCATAACTTCTCTGCTGCTGGCACACCTCAACAAAATGGAGTTGCTTAAAGGAAGAACAGAACTCTTATTGAAGCTAGGAAGACCATGATTGTTGAAGCAAGGCTGCCTATGTACTTCTGGGCTGAAGCTGTCAACACAGCCTGCTTCACCCAAAACAAGTCTTTAATTAACAAGTTTCATAACAAAACTCCATATAAAATATGGAGAGGCAGAGCTCCCAATATTGATTTTTGCAAAATATTTGGGTGCAAATGCTACCATTGTTTGAATCCAAATGTGATAAAGGAATATTTTTAGGATATGTTAAATTCTCTAAAGCATATAGAGTTTATAATAAGACTTCTCTTAAAGTTGTTGAATCTGTACATGTCTTTTTAATGAATTTAATTTTATTGGGCCACATTTGGCTCCTAAGGTTTCTAATGATTCTGATGAGTGTGAGACAGGTACAGAACAGCCAAGCTCTAACTTTGAAAATATTTAAGTTCCTCCAAGGATTGATATGACAGAACTTCCAACTGATGATAGTGGACCAACCAACACTGAAACTACTAATCAAGAAGCTGCTACTCCATCTACACTAGAAGTTATTCAACCAACCTTAGAAATTACCTACCATCTTGAAAACCTAGCTCCAGTCATCTCCACTTCTCAAGAACTGCAATCTACTGATGCTATCAAACAAGACTTACCTGCTGAAGTTAAAGAAGTAAGAAATCAGCCACATCACTCAAGTCATTGGTGATCTCAATGTTAGTGTTCAGACAAGACAAGCTTCAAGGAATGAATGCATGTACTCTAGTGTATTTGTCTCAACCATTAAACCCAAGAAGGTAGATGAAGTTCTGAAGGATCCAAGCTGGGTTAAAGCTATGCAAGAAGAGTTGAATCAGTTTGAAAGATGCCAAGTTTGGACACTTATTCCTAGGCCTAAATGACAACTGTTATTGGAACTAAGTTTGTTTTCAGAAATAAGATGGATGAGAATGGAAACATCACTAGGACTAAGGAAAGATTGGTAGCCTAAGGCTATAGACAGGAGGAGGGAATTGACTATGATGAGACACTTGCTCTGTTGCAAGACTGGAAGCTATCAGACTCTTCCTTACCTATGCATCTTTTAAGGACTTTAAGCTATATCAAATAGATGTTAAAAGTGCATTTCTGAATGGTGAGTTTCAAGAAGAAGTTTATGTGGAACAACTACCTAGATTCCTAGATAATACAAGAAGATAGTATGCCTTCAAATTAAGGAAAGCACTGTATAGACTCAAACAAGTTCCAATGGCCTGGTATTAGACCCTTTCAATGTTCTTGATAACTCAAGGCTTTTTGTCATGAAACATAAAGGTCATTCATTACTTGTTCAAATTTATGTTGACGATATTATATTTGGCTATACTAATGAAAACCTTTGTAAGAGGTTTGAAAAGCTTATGCAGAGCAAGTTTGAGATGAGCATGATGGGAGAACTCAACTTTTTCCTAGGACTTTAAATCCAGCAAAGCTCAACTGAAATCTTCATCAGTCAAGTTGGATATGCAAAGGACCTTATCATGAAATTTGGGGTTAAGAATGCAAACAGCTTTAGCACACCTATGGCTACTAACTGCCTTCTTGACAAAGATGAAAAGGGCAAGAAACTAGACATGACTCTATACAGAGGCATGATTGGTTCACTTCTATACTTAACTGCTAGTAGACCTGATATTACATTTGTTGTTTGTGTTTGTGCTAGATTCCAAGCAGATCCAAAGGAGTCTCATTTGCAAGCAGTGAAAAGGATCATCAGATATCTCATTGATACAACCAACTTGGGTATTTGGTATCTAAGGGATTCATCTTTTACTCTTATAGGCTATTCTAATGCTGACTTTTTTATTGTAAGGTTGACAGGGAAAACACCAGTGGCACATGTCAGTTATTTGGAAACAGGCTAATCTCATGGTCCAGCAAAAAACAAGCTTTTATTTCAACATCAACAACTGAAGCAGAATACATAGCTGCTGGTTGTTGCTATTTACAATTGCTGTGTATCAAACAATAACTTGTAGATTATGAGATCAAGACTGTTGATTGCCCTATCATGTGTGACAACACATCAGCTATCTCACTATCTCAAAATCCTGTCATGCACTCAAAGACAAAGCACATTTATGTAAGATATCACTTTCTAAAGGATCATGTGGTAAAAGGTAATATAAGCATACAATATGTACCTACTGATCAATAGTCAGCTGATATTTTCACCAAGCCACTTGATTCCACCAGGTTTGCCTATCTTAGAGGAGAGCTTGGAATGCTTGACCTCAATCTTTAACACTTGTAAATTTCTTTGTTAGATTATACTTTGCTTATATATAGAACTGCTCATATCTTATCAGCCAAGTGTAACGTTGCTGGTGTTAAAGGACAACCTTAGGCAAAGAAATCTTCCAAAACCACGGGTGTTTCAACCTCTGCTAGTATTTCTCTCCAGCAAACAGCAAAGCTTACCAGGGCTGCTGAAGCTGCTCAATAGCCTATTGCCTATCTTTCTAAGAGCAACTATCACCCCAGAGTGACCATCAACGCTCAATCAGTTAAAGAGTACTCATCTATAGTGACTCTAGTCAAAGACCTAGAGGAAAGTGGATTTCTTCCACTCTTTGATCTGGGAGATAAAGATTACAGCATAAAACTTGCTGAATAATTCTTCACTCATATGGTTGTCCCCCTTCCACCAGTAAACAAAGATGACCCTATAGACAAGAGTTACATCAAGGGTTATATCAGAAGGAAATTTATCAAGCTTGACTATAAAGTAGTGGGTGAGATATTGAGATTGCCAGTTGAAGGGAAACTAAAACTGACTGTTGAAGAATCTAAAGTAGCTTGGGCAATGATGCGTGGTGATGATAAGCCTGAGGCTCTTTCTGAAATGTTCATGAATCTCTTTACTGAGGTTCCAAACCACATCAGCCATCTTATTGACAAGAGCCTACTTTTCAAGAATGGCTCAAGGGATATGTTTACCTTTGACGAGCTGATGTTAACCAAGACCGTAGTACTGAGGAAACAGCTGAACTGGTCTAAGGTTATCTTTTCCATGCTCTTTGAAAGCATTCTGGAGTTTCAAGCTATTCCAGGAATGAGGAGACCGTTTGTTAGGGTGATTAATACACTCCTGTGGGGTTTCCAAGAGATTGAAGATACCATAGGTGTTGATGAGCTTATTAAGGTGACTAACACTTATGTGTTCACCCTCAACAACATCAAGCGCTATATGGAGGATGCAGCAAAAAGAGTTGCTGCTGCTAGGCCATCTACTCAGGCCAAGAAGGGCAAGAGGAAGATTACCAAAGCTGAAGGGGGACCTGCTCAGGAGGAGCTCAAGCCTTTGGGTGCTGTCCTGCCTGAAGATTTTGACCTCTGCCATTTAGACCATGACCTTTTTGAGCCCAAATCTAATATGCCAAAGCAATCCCCTCCCCTTCCTACTCCTGCAACCAAAACCTCAAAGAAGCATGTCCTCTCGAAGAAGGCTACTGAGAGGGATACTACCTCTTTTAACTTGTCTCTTTTCAACCAACTAGTCAACCCTTAAATCTACCTCCCAAACCATCCACCAAATTAACCCAGGCCAAAACCAAAACCTTTCTAGCCATAGATGAAGACTTTGGTCTACCCAAACCCTCACTTTCACCCACCTCCATACCACCATTTCCACAATAACAGACCATATACCTGATGAACCTACACTAGACCTTCCTATCTTTACCAACCCTAATCCAACCATTCCTGAAATTTCCCCTTCAAACCCAAGGCATGGCAAATGCCTAAAGAAAACTGCTAAGAAGACCAAGTTTGTACCCTCTGCCACCAGGTCTTCTTCCTTTTTTCCTCAACCTCAAACAGTTGACCTTCTAACTACCACTCCAATTACGACTACCATTGTCCCTCCCCTTGTCATACCTCTTAACCCAGAGGAGTTAGAGGACACTACTGAATGCTAGCCTCTCACCCATTCCAAACGTCCTCTTTCCTCTCCCATCAGCCAACCAACCCCAAAGAAAACAAGACTCAACCCTTACAGCCATCTCCACCCTGATGTCCAAGAATTGCTATCCTTCAGGGATAGTAGACCAAAGCCCAACCCAGCCAATTCCGATCCTTTCCATTCCACTTTGACCATCCAAAGAGGCTTCCCTACCAACCCATGACTATTGAGGACATCCTCATGCAGTGGGGAAATTTCTATGACTCTCGCCCCTTGACCTGGTCCCAATGGTTCTTCATACATAACAGCAGAGTCCAAGATTTGATTATCCTTAAATAATGGATTCAAATTCATAGGGACCTTGGCCTTTCCCCTCTTAAACCTTCTGACTATTCTCCCTTTCTTACTCTACCCTCCAAACAGCTTATCCTTCATCCTTCTTTTTTGTCCAGCCAATTGTTCATAACTTTTTTGACATTTTTATTGGCTTTCATGACATTGACCCTAGACTCCCTCCATTTATCCACAAGTCATTCCTTTACCTGATAAACCTCATCCTTTCCATGGGTGTAAACCTCCAAACCCGTGCTCCCTACATACAGATCAAGTTCCCCCTTGTCTATATTTGGGGTAGACGTCCTAAGATCAACCAACCTCGCATCAGCCAGCCTGTTCCTAACTCCGCTCCTGCGCTCCCCCTTCAAATAGTCATACTTCTACCAACCATCCCGACCCGTCTGTATCTTCCTTTATGCCTACCTCTATTGACGATTTTGTTAAAGGCATCAAGATTATCATTGAGCGCCTCAATGCCATCTAGCTGTTAAGCAAGATCACACCACCGAGGTCACCGCAGAATATATGGCTGAGGTTGTTGGAACTATCAGGGATGCCAAACTTCTTTAACTACCTGCTAGACATCTATCACTTCTTACTTTGGTTTAATGGCTAACCGCATCTCTGTCATCTCTAATCAGGCTGCATCATCTTCCACCAAGATAAATACAAAGATCAAGAACCTAAACTGTCGATTTGATCGACTTGATCAACTTTGTTGATAAAGGCCTTGGTGTCTTGCGTTAGGATCAAGCGAATGCTAATTGCTCCGTGCATAATTCTATGCTTGTTTCCAGATCAGCCAACCGCACCAACTATGGTCTTATGAGGAAACATTTCAAGACATATGTCAACTGGCTATCAGCTATGGACCAGTTGCTTGCGTCCATGAAGGAGTAGATGAGCCGTTTCAACAATAATAATAAGCTGACCACTATGATTGAGAGGAATACCCTTCTGAACAAAGAAAACAAAGATCTCAAATCAGAGTTGAAAGATGTCAAATATAAATTGGAAGCAGCCAAGGCCGAGATTGCTGAACTTAAAGCTGCCGCCTCTTCAAAACAAGAAGGACAAGCTTCAACATAGTTGATTTATTACAAGTGTTCCATACTTAATCTTTTATTTCAGGTCTTAGGATCTCAGCGCTACCATCTTTCCCAAAAGCTATAGCTATTAAGAAGGCGCAACCAATTTCCTTTAAACCTTCACACAAGTAGCGCCCCGAGCTTGCTGGTCCTTCCCCAATAATCTCCCTCCCCCCAGCAAGTGATGGGCGCAAAATTATCCACACAGCCAATTGTGGTGATGCAAAGTTTTAAATCTGTGAAAGGTCCTCCCCCGCCCCCAACAAGTACATTCTGTTGGGCACAAGGATCAAACTCGGGACCTACTCTGATACAAGTTCTTAGGATCTCAGTGCTACCATCTTTCCCAAAAGCTATATCTATTAGGAAGGCGTAACCAATTTCCTTTAAACCTTCATACAAGTAGCGCACTGAGCTTGCAGGTCTATTCCCAACAATTACACCACTATATGATTTCTCATGCAATTAAGGTGGGGGAAACAAAGGTGTAACATAGTGAGGCCAAATATTATGTGAGCTCACAAAAAAAATATGTCAAATGACCAAACAAAACCTAGCTTGATTTCTAGTTAGGAAGAGCATGGAAAACTTGGGCAAAACAAGAATTAGGGTGATCATGTCAAACTCCACATTTTAAACCCCAAGAGCTTAAACTTCCTAAATCACATACTCTTTCAAAAGGAGAGCCACACTTAGCATGCAATTATTCAAGAATGACACATTGTTACTAGTTGGATAGATGAGTAAGTCTTCAACCATTTTCCATTAATGACACAAAGATGAACTAGTTGGTTAGATGAGTTATTTGAGATTAGAAACATCACTTGATGGCTCTATTTTGGAAAGGATAAGAAATGAGAAAACAAAAAAGAGCAAGGTGTACATCAACGTTAAAGGAGAACACTACTATTAAGAACTTGAAACCTATATGAGATTACATGGAGAAAGAGGAGGGGAGGGGAACCATATTGAGCCTTAAAGTGACATAAACTAACACCCAAATAAATTTACACAAACGTAAGCCATCTCTTAGGAAGAATGTGTAGAAGAAATGGTCACTCAAAGGAGAAGATTAAAAGAGCAAAAGATATGTTTTTCATATAATCAACTAAACATTACAAAGAGCCATTTTCTATTTAGAAGAAGATAAGAAAATAAACATGGAGATAACATTTTAGAGCAAGAGTAAGAAGGTCTACTCCACTACAAGGGATGCCATATTATCTGCATTTTGATAAATAGAAGAAGAACACAAACTTAGTAAGAGACTAGAGAAAGAGATAGAGATTGCTAAGTGATTATTTACAAGAAAAAAAAGGGAGAGGAGAAACCTCAAATGGACTATTTGTTAATGGTGGCCTAGCTTAGACCCTTGGTTGCTTGTGCTTCTCTTGTTTTGCTCCCAAAAGAAAAAGAGGCTTTGATTGTTGTTTTTGTTGTCTTATTTGTTGTAGAGATTGTAGGTGTGTGTGGTTGTATGTGAAGAGGATGTGGTAATGTGTTTAAGCTTGGAGAAGGCTCAAAGTGAGAAATAAAGAGGGGAAGAGTGGGCTGCCTTGGTTGAAGACTCAAGATGGCGTTCTATGGTGAGTGAAAGCTAGGATGAGAAGTGTGGGAGTCTTAGATGATAATGGGGAGTCCAACCTTGGCATTGTTGAAGAAAGGGGATTTTTAATGGTGGGATTTGGCCTTAAACACATCTAAGAGGCAGTCAAGGGTGATAGGGGGCACTTTAGGGGATATTTTTATGCTTGTAGGGGCCAAATTCGAAAGACTAAAACACTATTCTGGAAAGCAGAAAAAGAGGTGTGGTGCCCCTTTTTGCTCTTTTTTTTTTATACTTTTTTTTGCATTTCTCTCTCCTTTTGTGCAATCCTTTTGTAATTCAAGGCCCCTTCATCATTTGGTATTTTCCTTGTTCTTCATGTCCCTCATACATTTCATTTTGCATTCTAGGCCTTGGAATGTTCGAACAAATTTGGTGTTAGTCCCATTTGTGTACGTATAATATTAACGGGCATGGATAATCAAAGGTATGAGATCAGGGTGTCTACAACATCTTACTTGAATATGAGGATAACAGTTATTGTATCTTCCAAGAGCAATCTTTCGAAAATCTTTGTGGTTTCTTGTTGTATGGAAAGAATTAGGTCTTAATGTAGCTTAATTGAGTCTATTTTGAGCATAGTTTTTTATCTCAGTATTCTTAACTGTTTCCTATTTTTGTCCATCCTTTTTGGTTTGAATGGGATATGTTGGCTTTTGTTTAATTCTTGAATTTAAACTGTATAAAAACATTTTGTCGAATTTTCTTTCTCCTTCAGGCAGCTTATATCCTTCTTTTGTAGTGAGATTATTAAAGTCTAACCCAATTTTATCACCATATAAGGACATTTATTTACTAGATTTGTTCCATGTTTCAAATTTATCTCTAATTTCTTTGTTGTCTATTTGGATTTTATTCATTTGCTCATTGACTTCTTTAATTTGTTCCTTTAAATGATTATTTGTTTTACTTGCATTTATCAGATTTGATCTTAGAATTGATTTTTCTTTTTCATATTTTGCTACTTTTGACTTTAATTGTGAAATTTTCTCTAATTTATCATACATAATAGAATTTTGTTTTGAGAGTTTAATGTTTCCAGAAATAGTTCTTCATAATGAGTTTTCAAGTTTCTTTTTCTGAGCATGCACAACACATAAATAATCTTTTTAAGCCTTCTATGTTTAAATTGTTCTTGTTGTTGTCGCGACCCGCACTCGGACTCTTACCTGGAATCCCGAGTCAGACCGCGAATGGGACACACAAAATACGCATTATAAAAATTTCATGCGTGAGAGATGCAAGTATGAAGCATATGCATAAAACTCTGTAATGCACGTGCAAAACTTTTGTTTAAAACCAAAGCAATACTTCATCGACATAATAACAAGCCGGAACTAAACTTGTTTAAAACTTGGTTTGAATACAAAATCAAACATATACCATAAACCACCACGAGCAACAAACTCGGAGAACCATAACAATCTTCAAATCAGAGTATGCGAAAGTAACGAATATTAATAAATACATCATGCACGACAACCGTGTTGGCACAACCAAAAGAATATTACATTCACAAAGACCAACACACTACCCAACATTACATAGTTTAAGTAACAATGTTTACCCTCGGCCTCACCAAAAGAATTATAAAGGCCCAAAAGAACAACTTGCTGAAACGCCAAGACCAAGCAAAACTCAACTAAGGGTTCCTCGCCAGACCGTGATCTAAGGAAAACAAATAAACATTGAACGGGGTGAGTTTAAAACTCAATAAGCTACTAATGCAACAATATGTCAAACGAGATGCAAGGCAATAATATGAACAAGTGATACAAGCTATAACAAGATATATCAACCTCAAGCATAGCATAATGAGCATCTCATAATAACACGTTACCCTACACTACACGAGAGGCTCAACAATCGCCAACCGACCCATACCAGCTGGAAATCATGACCAACATTCGCATATATAGGAACCATATAAGGGGGATATGTAAACACATTCTAAAAGGATATAGTATTGAGGTACACCTCCAATATACCCAATACTTCCAACCAACCAACATATGATATACCAATGTAGGAGCCATTGTTGACGTGCTCGATCGACGAATCATAAGCATTAACCAATAACCAATACTCAATAACCAATACTGTGTGAACCATTTTCTGTATTCACGTCGACGGGTGATCTTAGTCCCTACAACCCAAGAATCAACCACGGAATAGCTTACCAAGGGTGCGTTTACTCCATACAACAAATGGCGCTATGCCCCTACCGCGGCCAACGGTAAGGCGAGGCCCAATATTGGCCTTCAATTATTACGTAGCCCCGGCTCCCGCAATAATCGAGCGTTAATACACCGCCAACAAATAATCCATAGAAATAACAAATGTACGAGTAGATGTTTACTTGACATTCTCAACAACAATTCAAACTCCAAATAGGGAGCACAACATCATTCAACATGAATGTCTCAAGTAGGTCATAATAATCCTACTCACATAATCAACCATCTCATAATATTTACAAGAATTAAACAACAACATCATCCACAATTTCGGGTAACTAATTTTCCCGACAAAACTCTCGTATCACAACGAAATCCCCAAGTCACACACGTGGTCTCATCAATTATGAAATCCTATTTGACTCCGTTAGAGTCATTATTTGTTTCTAATGACTTCGAATTGAAGAGAAATCATTTAGACTTCAAGATTTAGCAAATGATACCATGTCTATGTGTATCAACCAAGTCAAAACAAGTCTTTTAACATACAAAACATATCATCCACGAATTTCACATGGCTCAACAACAAAACATACACCAACATGTTGATTTCAACATATAAATGCCATTTTACAAGGCTAGGATGTCATACAAGACATAAATAGAGAAGGAGAGGGGTAGTAGCTCACCTCTTGATGAAAACAACCAAGAAAAACTTTAAGAAACCCACATGAAAACCAGGGAATGTGTTCTCCTATTTAGTAGCTCCACAATGGTGAAGTTGGATTGTGATTTGGACTCGAAATGAGCAAACTAGCTCACTTTCTCACTCTAGAACTCTCACTTCTTTTCTCTGAAATTTTCTGGTGTTAATGGTTGAAATGAGAGTGTTCAAGACTCTCTCATGGTGTTATAAGGGTCCAAGAAGTCTGATTTAAGTGATGGGGGACGTGGCTCAACCTTGGCCAAGGACTGGGAGTCAATGTTGGTCAATAATAAAAATTTTCGTAACAACTGTCAAGGGCGCGCAGGCAAAATCTGACATTCTGCCAACGAAGCGATCGCTTCGAGTCGGGACAGGGCGATCACTTTGGTACAGAGCGATCGCTTTATGGATTACTGGGTGATCGCTTTGTTTCCAGATTCAAGATACAACTTTCTACCTAGAGAGCGATCGCTTTGGTGAGAATCAGGGCGATGACTTTATGCCCAGATTAAAGGTACGGCTTACTGTCTAGAGAGCAATCGCTTAGGAAGGTAACAGGGCAATCGCTTTATGCCCAGTAAGTCTGAATCAGTTTTAAAACTCTCCCAAAGTGGTTCTCGACGAACCATAATGATTCTAAGTCCACAATGAGATCAAAATACTCACAGAAAGTTCCCGAAAAGTCCGAAACGAAACTAGAAGTATAACACAAGATTAGCATGATTGGTAACACGAATTCAACAACAAATTCAAGGCATATAAAATGCATGTAACCAATACAAGTGAGACTATGTTCAAGTAAATATATTCATGAAATATGCCTAACATCGGATGAACGTGATAATTAATGATCATGCAAATGATGCAAGTGATACGGGTGTTACAGTTGTTACTTACATGACTGAGTTCTTCAACTACTGCAAATACTTCTTGTTCATCATCTGAATCTGAATCATCATCATAATCATCATTTTTCATTAGGCAAGTCATTGATGTGTCTTCATCATTAGAATCATGTATCACTTTCATTGTCACTGAATCTTGACAATTTTGCTACCATAGCTTTTTCATGTTTCTTCAGTTCTGATTTTGATTTGTCACTTTTACAATAGTTGCATTTGCTGTTGTGTATGATATCCTGAGTAGTTGAACTTTCTCTCTTTATCTTTAGTCTTTGTAGGATATTCAACTATGAAGTGATCTGAATTCCCACAATTAAAGCATCCTTCCTTCTTCTTTGAGGGATTTTCTTCTTTTGAAATTTCATAGCTTTTCTGACAGCTATAGAGATAACACTATGTATATCATCATCCAAAAGTGAGTTGGACACAATACCTTGATTTACATTTAGTTTCTTGATGGCTTTGCAAACATCGATTTCAATTTTTGATTCTGTTACTCCCTTGGATTGTTCACAGACATTTAAGGCTAAAGTGTGTTGAAATGTAAGTGTGACATTACTTATGGTTTGATCAGAAGTGGAAGCTACATCAATTACACCTTTAAGTTCATATGCTTCTAGTTTACCAAAAGATTGATCAACAGTCATGTCTTTCCATTCTACACCTTCTCTAATAGATAATGCAATAGGTAGATATTTATGTGGTAAACAATAAAATTGTTTTAAACATAAATCTTTTTGTTCAAATTTCTTACCATGAGATTCAAGAGCTCTAATTAATTCTTCAAATCTAGGTTTGTTTGTACTTACCTTGGCACTTGGAGTGAATTTGAAATAATCCAATTGTCTCATCTGATTATGATAGTTTTGATCTCTTACACTGCTGTGTTTTGTGAATTTGGTTTGGATCAGACCCCATGCTGTAGACACACAGAATTCGTACCCCATATTATACGAATTGTCCTATAAATAATTATTTATTTATAAATGGACTAATACTTGTTTCTATGATTATTTCAGGAAACAAAATATTCAACAGGACTAACAACGTCCAACAAACACAACAACTTCAGTTAGATCAACATCAAGGGTCAAAACTAAAGATTCAAAGCTTGAAGGGCCAAAGCGCAAAAGGAACAACTCCAAAGCACAAAGATTAAATAAAATTGACGGGGGACCTGAAGCATAAAGAATGAAAGATGAAGATTCTAACTGTAAATTCAGGCTATTGGTTCCCTGAAACCAATTTTGGAGCGCTGATACACCAAATGCAAGCTTTGGTACGTGGATGCCCATTCTGGTCCATCGCGCACCAAACCAGCATTTTGCCGCACAAGTCAACCTGCCGGCTGCTGAAGACTTTGAAGGCACGAACGAAGCTTCCTCCTTGCTTGGCCCCGAGAGTAACATCAAAATATCTCTCTCTCAGCCTCCTATATAAGAGCTCTCAGCTCTCTCCCTCAAATCATGCACAACACACCAACAACACTCAATACTTTCAGCTCTTTCTTCCTCTCTCTCTCTCTCTCTCTCTCTCACGACAGAAAGAAAGAAAAGAAAAAGAAAAGAAAGAAAAGCTCTCTGCTCTCTCTCTTGCTCTCCCTCAGCCCGAGAAAATAAACCGTTTTCTCCCTAGGCAAATTTCACACACATACACACACTTAAACACACAGTGTTCTTTGAACACACTCAATATCAAAACGTAAGTCTTCCTTTCCTCGTATTGGTAGCAGTGGAAGCACAATGGTCAGGCTACGAGCTAGCTTGATCCAATATAACACAATGGCCTAGAACTTGGCCTGAAATCTGTAAAACGACAGAAGGTAACCCCTTCCATTCGTTACTTTATTTATCAGTTTCAATATGTAAATACGTTGAATAATTGTGAATGTGTATATTTATTTTGATACATTTGATAAGTAAATAAATGTATTATATTTATTTGAGTTCTGGAGCATTCGCTTTATTTATATAGTTGATATTATATGTGTATCTATATATATAAATATGTAATATATATATATATATATATATATATAGATACTTTAAACTAAAATTTCATTTTAGTTATTTCCATTAAATATAAATATATATTATATTTATTTTGTTTCTTTTGTAAATAATAAATCATGTATACACTTTATAATATAAACGGAGATATAAATCTCCGTAATACATTTTCTCCAGTCACATAATATAATGAACCCGTAGTATATAAACTCGAGCATGCAATCATAAGAGACCGAAAGGTCGAGTTGGATGCGTAAAACCTTCCTAACTCGTAACTTAGCCTCCGAACCCACAATCTCAGTTTTTCTCTCGTTTTCTATATAAATGAGGGTGACGACTATGTTTTCAATATAAATGTGTTATACGCATTTAACACATTCTTTTTATTCAAGAGTCCAGAGCGAAAAGACCTAGTAACAATCTGCGGATCGGGGTGCTCACAGTGGCGACACTGCTCGGGAGGATAAATTTTTTTTGTTTTTTTAGTGGGCTAAACTCATACATTTATGCTTTGCATGCTCTTATGTTTTATTTTTATAACATGTTTATATGTTATCGGTTTATTTTATTTTTGTGACATATTTAAATGTTACATGTTTTATTTATTACACATTTCTTTCATAACATGATTAAAGTGTTATTTGTTTATTCTATTTTGTTCACTTTATTTCTTGTAATATGTTTAGTGTTACATGTTTTATTTTTTGTAAAATGTTTTATTTTCTAACATGATTATCTTGTTAAGTAATTATTTTATCTTTGTTACATGTTAAAAAATAGTACGTGCTTTATTTTTGTTACGTATTTTTATATAACATGTTTATATGTTAGGTGTATTTTATTTATGACATGTATAAATTCTACGTGTTTTATTTTATTTAACATGTTAAATGTTACATTTTTTATTTTATTTACCATGTTAAATGTTATTTGTTTGATTTATTACGTAATTATGTGTTACGTGTATACACTGCTCATACTAACACTTGCATGTACAAATATATTCATTTGTTCAGACGATGTCGCCAAAATTTATTATTTATACTACTTATTTATTTATTTATTTTATTTGTTCACTCTTTGTACTCCCGGGCTTAAGTCCCACCTTCTGTTGCATTCCTTAATTGTTAAAAAAAAAAAAGAGAAAAGAAATTCTTTTCAAAAATTGAAAAAATACAAGTTTTCAAAACTGAGACATTCTTTGCAATCCATTGAATATTTTCAAACACAAAATAAAAATCACCAGCTTTGATAGAGTTGAACTATGGTGACCTAAGCCTCATTTTGAGGGACGTAGGCAGCCTTCGGGTGCGGTTATGTTTTCAAGAAAAAAATTCAAAATCTTTACAATTTTCATAATCTTTTAATCTTGGCAATCTTTACCGCTTTAAATTCTTTCATTCATTTATTGGTTTGTACTTTTCTCAGGGCTCCAAACCCTCGAGTTGTGGATGTGTTTCCTTTCCTGCTAATTTCAACTACTAACAAAACACAACTCACATCACATGAATCAGAAAAAATGGACATATTTTCCTCTTATTTTGTACATATCTGTCTCGTTTCATTTACATATAATTGTAAAAAGAGTCTTTTAGATACTACGCACACACGTGCACTCATTTATTCTGAATTGTTACCAAGTTTTAAACCTTGGTATAGCCACGTTGAAGTGAAACTAGGTAAGTCATGCGCCCAGCATTCCTTCAGCCGACACTATCCCTTTCAGCGCGATTACTAATCGTCCCCTAGGAAGTAAGTCATTCTAACCCTACATAGCCACGCGTAATTCATGTAGATTTTTAGGACACTTCAAAGACCGGTTGGTTCTTATTGTCACAAACATACTTTGTCAATCCTGTGCATAAAGACAAAAAAAAAAAATCAAATCAAATCAAAACAGTCGTCGACCAACATAGGAATCTGTTTGATCACAGCAAAAAGAAAAAAATATGTGAGAAATAAACAAGAAAGCAAATCAAAAAAGAGTCATACTCTCACAAAAAGAGAATCATGGTGATAAAAAAAGGTTGACAAGAAAAGTCTTCATGCATAGTATTAACAAAGAATTCAATGACATATACCTAGACAATTCGGATGGTGGATCCTGAAGAGAATATAGTCCCTTCGCCTGAGATCTGTACAATCTTAGGAAGTCGAAATATAGGTGGAATACGAAGGTCCTATATTCTGGCAAGAGAATCCACTGTTCCAGGAATGGTTCATAAGTCAAAACAAAGCATTGTCGTTTGTCCAACCACCACAGGGTGAGTCGTGTCAAAAGGAAAAGAGGAACAATGAAATTGTGTTGTACCCAGAAACACTTCCAAAACTTAACTCCTACCCATATCCCAACCTTTCAGAAACCTGGCCTTGAATTGGAGGAGGACTAGCACTAGGAGATTGACAAGAGTTTCAAGCCAAGATTCAGAGTCAAGTAGAGAAAGTCTGTGTTGGAATCAAATGGCCGATCAGGAAGATAGCACTTCTGTAGGA
Organism: Platycodon grandiflorus; assembly: GCA_016624345.1. NCBI lineage: Eukaryota > Viridiplantae > Streptophyta > Magnoliopsida > Asterales > Campanulaceae > Platycodon > Platycodon grandiflorus. The sequence continues at coordinate 58,040,459 of CM028362.1, forward strand.
CAGGATACAGGGGCTCCAAGATACACTCCGACCCCAGCAATGCAACAATGGATGGACCAGAATATGGAAGCCATGATCAATAGGTTTTTAGCCCTTATCCAAAGTCAAGGGGCTGATAACAGAATCACACCCCTTTCTACAGGAACTGCTGACCCATCACCCTCAAGCGTGAATGAAAGTCTGTCCAATCCAAACAAATACCTCACATACCCACATACCTATTCTCCATATTCATATCTCCCATATCAAAACACTTACCCATCCTACCCTAACACATTTTTACGACAGCCAAATGTCAATCCAAGCATCCATCACAAGTCTTAGACTACCACAATTACAATCCCAAACACTACTACACCTCTTACAATTCACATCACATCTCCATCTACCAACATTCCTTTCCCTAACCCAAATGCATTCCCATTCTACATGACCAATTCGATCCAGGATAGTCCATATCTAAACCCAAACAGTTACAACCCACAGCCTTCAGCCAAACCAATATATCCATTTGCCAGCTACATACCACCTTATCCAGCTCCTCCAATAGGACAGTTCCCGGGCACAGCTATGGTTGACACTAGTGATGCTGAACTTGTAAACAAAGGAGAGATCAGAGAATTGAAAGACATGGTTCTGAAAGTCTTAAACAAAGGCGAATTCAGCCTGTTGCCATTCTACCACCAAAGTTCAAGATGCCTAATATCGAGAAGTTCGATGAGACTGGATGCCCTATTGCCCATCTTAGGTCTTATGCCTATGCTATGCAGCAAAGAGGGGAAAGTTTCGAAGCAATGGCTTCCAATTTTCACTTAACTCTAATTGGGGCTGCCAAACAATAGTTGATGTCTGTGGATAGCATTGTGGTTGCTACTTGGGATAAACTCGCAGATGAGTTTAAGAAGAGATACAAAGATAACAGTAATTGGAAAAAATACAGGAGAGATCTCGATTCATGCACCCAAAGAGAAAAGGAGACATTTTCAGAGTATGCCGAGAGGTGGAGAAAGAAGATTGCTCAAATCCTAGACCGGCCTGACCCAACTGAACAAGTCAGAATCTACTTGAGAAATCTTCAGCCGATTTATCTGTATCGCATGCGTTACCTTCCTTATGCTGATTTCTCTGCAATCTTAGACGTCAAATTTTGCATTGATACGGAGATCCGTACCGGACAGATCATGGTCGAACCCCCTCTAAGCTCATTTTAATACTCCAAAGGGAACGAAGCAGCAACATCTGCACATGTTGTTAATATGCTAGGAAATGTGTCGACTATGGCCTTTTCAGTTGTACCACCTGCTCAGAATTATGGAAATATGCCTTTCAATTATTCACCAGATGGTTTTGTAAATGCATTGGGAAACAATAATAACAGAGGTGTAAGAAATAATTTCCGCAGAAATGATAGACAATTTGATGAACAACATGCTCTTATGTCCTTTATTTTTTGGGGGCTGAAAGCACAAGGAGTCCTCAAACCCATCGAAGGTTACAGACCTCCCAACCCATTTCCTGCCACATGGGACCATGCAAAATATTATGAATACCATCAGTCCAGTGGACATCTCACAGACAAATGCTTCATGCTCCAGCTAGCAATCCAAAACCTGATCGAAGACAAAATCATTGAGAAGCTACACCCTATGCCTAATGTTGTGAACAATCATTTGCCAGTTAACCATGTCAATACTATCCAGTTTGAAATAAAAGGCGTGAACTCCCCTGCCGAATTTAAAGTCAGCAATGCTCCATTGTCATACCTCTTGATCCCTTTGCCTTCAAAAAAAGAGAACTTCGAATGCAACATGCTCTCTTGGAGAGACATTTTGTCAAGTGCCCAGGATATTTCCCAAGCAGAAGTCAACAACATCGAAAAAGCCTCATGGATAGGAGGTGATGTCTCTCATCTCACTCGATCTGGTAGACCATACCAAGCAGCTCAAGATATGGGTGGTCCGTCAGGGAAAGATAAAGAAGTTAATGCCAGCACCAAGGATACTGGGGCTAAAGACATTGAGGACGCTCTCCTCACTCAGATGAAAAAGACCCAAGCCAATGTCTCCATTTGGGGTCTTCTCTGTCCCTCCAAGACCCATCGTGACAGTCTGGCCAAATCATTAAGTCAAGCTATCATTCCAATCGGGACCTCGCCCGACGAGTTGACTCAAATGATTGGAAACATCCACTTTGGGAACGTTCTCATGTTCACTGACCTTGATTTGCCAAAAGGAGGTGTCGACCATGTTGACCCATTGCATATTACTGTCGGTGTCCAAGAAAAGAGGGTACCGAAGGTTCTAGTAGACAACGGTTCATCTTTGAATGTCTGTCCAACAACAACTTTAGCCAAGCTAGGAACAAAGATCTCGGACCTAGCTCCATCATCGAAATCACTGCGAGCCTATGATAACACTAGTCGATGTGTGCTCGGGGTGGTAACGCTTATGCTAACCATTGGCCAGTTGGAAATGCCCATCGAATTCCAAGTATTGGATATCCCTTCTACTTTCAATCTACTGTTAGGCCGTCCGTGGATTCATGGCGTGAAAGGAGTAGCTTCATCACTCCATCAATGTGTGAAGTTTATCTACGAGGATCACATAGTCATCAATTTGGCAGACAAACTTATGGAATCAAGAGAGAAAGGGGATGTTCCTATTCTCGAGATTGAGCAAGATGACACTGGCATCTTTTTGAGCGAATTCGAAGTAATCCCCCAGGTGAGGATGAATACGATTCAGCATACAGGAGAAACCAACATCAGTGACAAGAAGGCTGTGGAACCTAGAGAGATAGTCCCTTATTGCATGACCGCAATATAGGCTACATGTTAGGACTGGGGCTGGGCAAGAGCCAGCAAGTCAGAGTCAACCTAATACAAGATGACATCAAAGAATGCATACCACCTTTTGGGCTCAGATACAAGCCAACACCTACAAAAGCAAAGCAGTTCAGAGGAACCAGCCGTACACAGCACCTCCCATGAACCCCTACAGGAAGACCCTGAATGGATACTTTGTCAAGCATGGAGAAACCATGGCTTATCTCATGTTCCCTGAGCCATGGATGGACAACAGCAAAAAGATGCACCCCGGATGGGAAATCTTCAACGACATCAGCCTCATAGTAGAAGAAATGGAAAAAAGTGATCATCGGCCCTCGTGACACCTCTTACAAGGTAGTGACGGTCGAGAACACATGGACTATAGATCAGGAAGATTCCACCCTGGCCCTATTCAGAGAAGACTTCATGGGAGACAGTTTTTTGGGACTGGTCGACAAAGCAGCAGACAGCACAGAGGACTCAGTAGCAGAATTTAAGACAGTGGCATACAATCCGCTTCAAAACAGGTACACAACTACAGAACCGTTGCTGGAGGCCGAGGACCTGGTAGAGCGCTTCGGATACACCTTACCCCCTTCTTCCCTTTTTGTTAAGAACTAGTCATCAATCGGTTCTATTCCTGATGCCAAAATCGAGGATCTCACCTGTGAGGACCTTGATGAGGTGGTTCACCTTGTAGCCCTTCCTTTCATTAATGATAATGCAAGTGTTTTTATGTACTCCTTGGTTGCAAATGTGTTAAAAGATGAATTAACTGAAAACATGATAATGTTAATAATGAATCGATTAATAATAGGGATCCAAAAGATAAAGACTTTTTAATTGTATTAGCTAAGATGATCAAACAATGAAGGGAACGCCGATTGGAAGCTCTATAAGAAGACTTGTCCACTATCAATCTAGGGCTGAATGATGAAGTTAGAAAGGTCAAGATTGGAAGCTACATGCAAGATGAAGAAAAAGCAGCATTGATCTAGCAATCGTTGAACATCGGATTCCGCTGTACCCCGATGCTAAGCCGGTAAAGCAGAAGCTCCGTAGAATCAAGCCTGAATGGTCCCTACAAGTTAAGGAAGAAATCATCAAGCAGTTGAAGGTCAAGTTCATCAAAGTAGTCGAATACCCGATATGGTTATCCAACATTGTCACAGTGCCGAGGCCGAACGGTAAGGTTCGGATCTGTGTGAATTTTTGGGATCTCAACAAGTCTCTTCCTCGGCCCATTAGGGGATCTATTCTTCTTGACTCCATCGACACTTCTTATGTTAGAATCTCTTTGTTATCTTCATTTGTTGTTGTCTTTCCTTTTCGAGGTTAGGCTCCTTTGTCTTCCTATTATAAGGGAAGGCTGGTTGTCCCCGTCAAGGTTTTACTTCTTTCTTTAATTAATAAAATCATGCAAGGTGTCGTCCCTATTTTCTTTAAAAAAAAAAAAAAGTACGGTACAGATTTGGGTGAACAATATGTAGAGGCGCACGCGTACTGGACTGATGTGCTCTCTATCCCTTATGACTCAAATAGTCACTCGATCCGGTCTCCGCCTCACCTAGCAATGAGCTTTGCCAATTTCCCCTTCCTACTAAGGCTAGTAGCAGAAAGGCCCAGGCTCATCATAGCTCAACAATGACGTTTCACTAGCACTCCGCCTTCATGAAAGGTCGGTCATACTGTGACTTACTAGTTTAGTTTTTATTTTTATTCTTATTACTGGTTTACCACATATCAGATTTCATGTAGAGATCACTCTACCTACATATTCATATAACCACATATTTCGTCTTCACCAAGTTAGGACTCTGTAGAGACAATTACCATAATTTGTATATGTATCATCAAGTCCAACTCATAAGCAAGGGAAGAAGGCGAGTAAACTTAACCACATAATTTCGTATCAAGGTCAGACTCCGTGGAGTCCAACACCACGTTTGTAGTTCAATTGCTTAATAGTATTTCATATTCATAGTAGAAAGAAATCCCAACTTAATTATGGCTATGAAACTACACACATAACTACATATATTACCGACATTGATTTAAGACTTTGTAGAGTCAAATTCAACTATTTTCACAAGTTAAACCATTAAAGCAAATAGCCAATCTTTCAACATATTCTAGTGCCATATATTAAGTCACATAACAACGAATACGTAATCCATGTCAATTTCGGACTCCCTAGAGCCCAACATCACATTTCGTTATTTCGTAGTTCAACACATATTTCACATGTATGACATAAATCTCAACATTTTTAACTACTAAACATGTTGAAGAAATGAACTAAAATCACTTAACACAATTTTAAAGTATCATTTCATTCTACTCATCGAATATCATATATAACATCAATTTTCATCATACGGACATGAAATACGTGTTATACAGCATGCTTAAATACTACAAGCATGAATAAAAAGCAGTAACTTACCCGATCCAAAAATATTTATCGATTAACCGCAATTTCTTTGGGTAGAATCGTTCCCCTTGTCGAGTTTTACACTTTTGTAGAGTCGAATAGTCAAAAAGGGCTTTGACTTCGCGGGATCTAAGATTTGTCACTCTAGAACTCTTCTTTCTCTCTTTCTCTCTCTCTAACTTGGAGACTTGAGAAACTAAATGAAAATGTATTCTCTAACTTTTTAGAGGCTTAAGACTGATATCCCATGCCAGTCAAAGGTCAACAAGGGAATTATTATAATTTTCGAAATCAAAATAAGTGAAATAATCAATCCTGGTGGCACTGAAGTGCGGGCGCACCAGTGTCTAGGCGCGAGCGTGCCAAATGCTGGAGCTTTAGGATTTTTCTGCTTCGTTGTTGCACAATCGCCCCACCTTTTTGGCGCGAGCGCACCCAGAACTGGATGTTCAACACTCTAAACTTGTTTATGGTTGATTCTAGGGTTTCCAAATAAACTTAGGTTGGTCCCAACATCATCGTAAAGTGTTAACACAAGGAAGACAACCCCAAAACACTCAATTAGGGTCCCAAACTTACTCACAATGCCTCTCAACCTAAGCTCAAATTCTTCACGATGCGAACATGCTAACATCTAATTGAACACAAACACACAATCATAGCTAGGTATTAATGGACAAGTTATGAGCATGTTGAAGGGCACTCAACACAAAGACGAATACATGAGAGAGTGAATGTGACGATAGTAAACATGTCGGGTTGTTGGGGTCATACATCATTACAACACTTATAATAAATCTGAAAGACAAAGATATCAAAGACAACCCCAGAACACTCGATTTGGGTTCCCGAACTTACTCGCAACTCCTCTTAACCCATGCTCGAATTCTTCACGATACGAACACGCTAACATCTAATTGAACAAACCCACAACCATGGCTAAGTATTATGGACAAGTTATGAGCATGTTAAAGGGCACTCAACACAAGACGAATACACGAGAGAGTGAATATGACGATAGTAAGCATGTCGGGTTGTTGGGGTCTTACATCTTTACAACACTTATAAGAAATCTGAAGGACAGGATATCAAAGTATGCTGGTAGGCTTAGTCGCACGCCCACTAAATTAGACCTAAACTCGGCCACTAATAATGTAATTAGGGTAAGTCAAGGTCGATCCACGAAGAATAGTGATTATTTGCGAACAGTCACTTGACCAGATTGGGGGTTTAAATTGAGTTCTTGATTAATTCCTACAACGGGAAAATTAAACTAAGTGTTTAAAACAATAATTTAAAGGAACTTCAGATTTGATACGTACGGATTATAATTCTAATATCATTGATAATTCTTTTTCACCATAATACTTATTCACTTGATTACGAGATATATTTCAATCTCTGTCTCTTCTTTCTTTAGTTTATAGCAAGTGGCACACTCACTATAAACCCTAATTAAAATTAAACCTAAACCGCACGTAAAAGGTCTAAAGATTAATTGATGTTGTTTTAAGAGACTAAAATCAAGAACGCTTTCTAATGTTAATTAGATAAACGTCTAATCTTGCCTACTTCCCGAATTGCTATGGCACATATACAATTCGTGAAGACGCTACAATGAAAACTCTAATTCTGGCACAGAACGAGTAATCTAGCAAAGATTAATAAAGAGGACAAATGAATTGGCCAAATCCACAAACCTAGAAATCAATCTAAATTAATACAAGCAAGATTATGAATAAGAATTAATTAAGAGAAAGAAATACCTCAATAGAATTAAGAATCCGGATCAAGCTCTCAAATCCAAAGTTATGGAGTTTAGTTCTCCATAGAAATTCAAAGCTTGAGTTTTTGATTCTAGGAAAACTCTCCAAAGTAGATGATAACCCTAAAACTAATAAAAGAAATAGTATTTATACTTCCTTCCTAAAACCTAGATAAAAAAAAGAAAAATAAAATAACTCTAAATAATAAAAACTGCCAAAAATACAGCAACCACGATTTCAGTCTCGACAGGGGACGACTCGTCCCTGAACCTTCAGCCCTTTCTGAATCAGTCGTCCCTGATGGGGAATAGTTAGGCCAAATGGGGACGACTCGTCCCTAAGCCTAAAATCCCAGAAATCTTCAATTTCCTCGTGACTCTTTAGCTCGCTTCGGGTCTTCTTTGGTTGACTTTGTCTTGACTTTGTTGACTTCCATCGATGTAGGATTGATGATCTTGAGCTTCTTTGAGAACCAAAAAGGATTACATAATAAATCTCTAAATTTCTCTCGAATTACATTGATTCTCTCAAAATCCTCACAAAACATAATTCACTCAAAAATACATCAAACCTATACTAGATACATGGAAATAGAGAATAATAAGGATGGAAAACATAGGAAAAAGATAGTATAAATCCGTCCTATCAAATACCCCCACGCTTAGACCATTACTCGTCCCTGAGTAATATCCTAAACTCCAATCTAACACCGGTCTAAAACAGATGCATGGAGGGTAAATGATTCCTAGTCTCCTCTAATCCGCCAACACAAGTCCATCAAAAGTCACAAACAGAGTACAAGAAACTCTGTCTCCTTATATCACCAATAAGAATCAACAGTGAGAACAAGGACCTTAACTTGATACCAACTCCCGATATAAAACAGTATCCAAGCTACGGTCCACACACAAAAGCCAAGGGGAGCTAAATATGACCTATGTTTCCCCCACGCTTGGCTCACACTACATCATCCCTCACAATAAAAAGTTGCTCAGGTGATAATCCCTCACAACTACCTCATGGAAAACTCCTACGCCCCCTTATTACTCCAAAACGAATGAGGATTTCTATCCTAACTCCACTAAACCCATCCTCCTACTCCAATGCAAGAACCTACCCGAAACTCCGAAACCTCCCTTATGACTCCACACCGGTGATAACAAATGATATTAAAAACTCAATCCTCACCTTTTGCCTAAGCGCCCTTCCGGGTTTTCACTTAGCCACTTAGATTTTTTTTTTTTTTTACAAAGCAATAAGAAGTACAGATATACAAATCCCCCCCACGCTTAAACCGCACAATGTCCTCAATGTGTGAAATAAAGATTAAGTGCGATGAAAACGTAAAAGGAAAAGATAGGGAGGTACCATCACTGATGGGAACTAGAGGCCCCATCAAACTGGGCCCGCCGAGCAGCCTGTCTCTCCCTCCGGGCAGCTCTCCTGGCACGCTGTTCCTCAATAAAAGCCTCTGGTACTGGCTCCCAAAATCGCGGATCAGTCCGCTGCATCCACAGCTCCTGCTGTGTCATCCGCTGATCCAGGAAAGCTATGCTATCCTCCATAGCCTCCATGCGATCTCTGTCCTCCGCCCTTTCTCGAGCCTCATAAGCGTGACGATTCTGCTCACGCACAATCCTCTGCCTCTCCTGTTCTTCTAAGAACGCCCTCATCTGGGCCCACTGATCCAAAGAACCCTGCTGGTTCTGATTAAGCTCATCACCCTGACCCCCCTGGTTTCGCTCTTGACCTTCCTCCTCATCGGCCGGCTCTATAACATCCTCAATACCGGGCATACGCCAATGACTGGCCCGTGCACCACTCGGAAACGTGGCCCCTACCGTGCAAGAAACCGTCCTTCGGGGAGTACCATATTCAAATAATAAGGACATGTTGTCTCCTGCCCTCTGGTTTCTCACAAACTTGTCATACTGCACGAGCCAGTCTCTAGAATAGAAGCTCGTGCCCCCCGTCAACTTTACCGCCTCGGGATTTAGATCCCCCAAACATGCTGTAGCAATCAATGTGATCATTCCCCCTATTGAAATATTTCCCTTATTAGTAAGGGCAAATGCTTCACATCTTCTCACAAAAATATCCACCCAGTCAGGAATCACCGAAACACTCCTTAACCCCGTTCTCAAGAGGTTAACCATGGCCACAGTTAACTGAGCAGGTTCTCCGTTGGCCATCCAAGTCATAGAGAGCCCTCTATAAAACAATTTCCAAGCCGGGTGAGAAAAAGAGGAGGCCCTAAGGTATTTCTTCTTGCATGGGAATCCCGTGAGGTCCGTAAAGAAGAAACAGCTCACCCCATCACTCTCCAACCAGCTTCCTCTCGGTTGGTCAACCCCGAAGACCCCCCTCAATTCATCATAAGACACTCGATAAGCCTCATCATTCAGGTTAAACCGAATAGTATTGGCTTGTGCTCCCTTACCTACCTCTAAGGTTGAAAGGAACTCAAGTGTATATCTCAAATATGTATCGGCCCTCTTTTCTAAGAAATTACCCAACCCGGCTTGTGCCATCAAATCAGTTACTAACACCTCTAAACCCAACTCCCTCAAAACTGGCACATGAAGGAAAGTGGTAACTTGGATTTTTCTACCCTCCAAATTTCTCCATTTTTTCTTTTGGGCCGAGGTCAATTGGGTTAAACCCATAAAAGGCAACGATGCATTAGGGGGATTGGGATCATTTGGGACTACGGGGTCAGGATTCTTTCTAACCCTCTTGGAACTACTTCCGGCTCTCTCCTTAGGAGGCATGATTATCACCACAAAATAGTTCTCCCAAAATAAACAAAATACACACCACCACAAAATAATTCTCCTTCCAATTCCCAACCGAACCACCACACTACAATTTAAGCACAACCCAAATATTGAATGCACAAGAGAGAAAGTGATCAAAAAAAATTTTTTACCTTACAAAACTTTCCCAAGCAGTCACAATACTCCTTGAACCATCCAAAAGTAGTCTCCCATGAATTTTGACCAACAACTCCCAATTTGACTTTCTAGGTTTTGTGAATTCTCAAAATTTAGGAGAATTGAAGGCTTGAATTTGGGAATGTGGGTTGGAATTGGGGAAAGATGGCGGATTAGGGTTTGAATTTTGAAGAAAAGAGGAGAGTGGGGTGAAATTTTGGGTTGGGCTAGAGATAGAGAAAGCTTGGGCTTTAATGGTGATTGAGGTTTGAAGATGTGGGAAAGAAGGTGGATTACAAGGGTTTGTGAGGATGGCTATGTAGGCTGGGAAGGAGAGAAATTGGGTTGTAGGGATTGGAGGATGGATGATTGTTTGTAGAGAGAGAGAGAGAAGAAGAAGAAGAAGAATAGGAAGAATGACTGAAATTAAATCCCGGGTTGCCTCCCGGATAGCCGCCCTTCTTTACCGTCTTTAGCTAGACCAAACGCCGGGAAAGCCCCCGGCTAGCATCAACGTTTAAAGTCTTTGACAAGACTCGGACTCAAAGCTAATCAAACATATACCGGGTCTTGGAGATCAATTACCTCCAAATACGCGGTATTCACAACTTCGCTCTCAAAATACGGTTTTAACCGTTGACCATTAACTTTGAATCCCTTGCCCTCATTAGGACTAGAGATCACCACCGTCCCAAGCGGGGACACCTCCCTCACCACATAAGGCCCGGTCCACCGAGACCTTAACTTGCCCGGAAACAAACGAAGACGAGAATCGAAAAGAAGGACCTTTTGACCAACCTTAAAGTCCTTTCTAATGATCATTTTATCATGCCAAATCTTCGCTCGCTCTTTGTAAAGGAGGTTATTCTCATAAGCATCTCTCCTAATCTCATCCAATTCACTCAATTGCAATTTTCGCTCCTCACCGAAACCCTCTAAGTTCAAGTTGAACTTTTTGACTGCCCAATAGGCTTTGTGTTCGAGCTCAACCGGCAAATGGCAAGGTTTACCAAACACCAACCGATATGGTGACATACCAATCGGTGTCTTATATGCCGTCCGGTAAGCCCACAACACATCATCAAGCCTTTGACTCCAATCCTTCCTATTCGGGTTCACAGTTTTTTCAAGGATGGATTTAATCTCTCTATTGGATACCTCGGCTTGGCCATTTGTTTGGGGATGATAAGCAGTCGACACCTTATGGGTGATGTGATATCTCTTGACTAGAGCTTCAACTGCCTTATTGCAAAAATGAGTCCCCCTATCACTAATAATGGCCCTTGGCATCCCAAACCGACACAAAATGTTGCTCCTAAGGAAGTCGACCACTACTTTTGAATCATCGGTGCGGGTAGGGATGGCTTCCACCCATTTGGACACGTAGTCAACCGCAAGCAAAATGTACACAAACCCACATGAATTGGGGAACGGACCCATAAAATCTATTCCCCAAACATCAAAGATTTCACAATTTTCAATGAGGGTTTGTGGCATTTCATCACGGCGCCCAATATTACCAACCCTTTGGCACCTATCACACGACTGACAAAAAGTGACCGCATCCCTGAACAAAGTTGGCCAAAAGAAGCCACAATCTAAGACTTTCCTAGCGGTCTTTTTCACACCAAAATGACCACCACACGCATACTCATGACAGAAGTTAAGAATAGAGGACACCTCACTATCGGGAATACACCTCCGAATGACTTGGTCGGCACAATGCCTCCACAAGTTGGGCTCATCCCACACATAATACTTGGCATCACTACGGATTTTGTCTCTTTTAGATTTTGACATCCCCGGAGGGAATCTATTAGAGACAAGAAAATTAACCAAGTCCGCATACCAAGGAGCCACGAACTAATCGCCCAAAGAACCTCATCAGAAACTCACCCGGATTGGGGCTTGTTTATAAGGCTTGTCCTCCTCCATTACAAGGCGACTCAAATGATCGGCAACTAAATTTTCAGCCCCCTTTTTATCCTTAACCTCTATTTCAAACTCACTCAACAAGAGAATCCACCGAATGAGCCTCGGTTTAGCCTCTTTTTTAGACATTAAGTACTTAAGAGCAGCGTGGTCGGTGTAAACAATGATTTTAGTGCCCAACAAGTAAGACCTAAATTTTTCTAGTGCAAAGACTACCGCCAACATCTCCTTTTCAGTTGTGGAGTAATTTCTTTGTGCCCCATTCAAAGTCATAGACGCATAATAAATCACATGCGAGGCACGCTCCACTTTTGACCCAAAACCGCCCCACGGCATAATCACTAGCATCACACATGATCTCAAAGGGACGAGACCAATCGGGTGCTTGAATAATGGGGGTGGTTGTCAACCTAGCCTTCAACTCATTAAAAGATTGCTTGGAATTATCATCAAAATTAAAATCAACCTCTTTTTGCAACAGGGAGCATAGAGGTGAAGCAATCTTTGAAAAGTCCTTAATAAACCTCCGGTAAAACCCGGCATGACCAAGAAAAGACCGGACTTCACGCACATTAGTAGGGTAAGGAAGTGAAGAAATGACATCAATCTTAGCCTTGTCAACTTCAATACCCTTTTTCGACACAACATGACCCAACACAATGCCTTGCTCAACCATAAAGTGACATTTTTCAAAATTTAGGACCAAATTAGTTTCAATGCACCTATCCAACACTAGTCCTAAATGAGCAAGGCATTCATCAAACGAGTCTCCATGGACAGTGAAGTCATCCATGAAAACTTCCATAAATTTTTCCACAAAATCGGAGAAAATACTCATCATGCACCTTTGAAAAGTCCCAGGTGCATTGCACAATCCAAACGGCATTCTCCGATAGGCAAAGGTGCCGAAGGGGCAAGTAAATGTAGTTTTCTCTTGGTCTTCCGGGGCAATAGGTATTTGAAAATACCCGGAAAAACCGTCGAGAAAACAAAAATACGCCCTTCCGGCTAACCTTTCCAACATTTGATCAATAAAGGGGAGGGGAAAGTGGTCTTTACGAGTTACCTCATTCAACCGTCGGAGATCAATGCACACGCGAATCCCCGTTTGCTCCCGGGTTGGAACCATCTCTCCATTTTGATTACGGGAAATTGTAATCCCCCCCTCTTGGGCACACACTGTGTGGGGCTCACCCACTTGCTGTCAGAGATGGGATAGATGATCCCCATCTGTAGTAGCTTCAGGACCTCCTTCTTTACCGCCTCCATCATTGGCGGGTTAAGTCTCCTCTGCGGTTGCCTCACTGGCTTCGCACCCTCCTCTAGGTTGATCCGGTGCATACACAAAGATGGACTAATGCCCTTGAGATCGGCAATAGTCCAACCAATAGCAGATTTTCGCCGGAGCACCTCAATCAACCTCTTCTCTTGATCCTCGGTCAACTTGCTAGAAATCACTACCAAGCGTCTCTCCCTCACCTAGATAAACATATTTAAGGTGCTCGGGGAGGACCTTCAACTCAAGTTCCGGTGCCTTCTCTATAGATGGAACAAGCTTCTCCATTGGAACCTCTAACTTCATGTGACCATGACCCGTGCGTAGCAAACATGGCACTCTCTCGTAAGACCCATAACCGCTTCCTTCAACGAATCGAGATGTCAAACTCCAAATTAGCATACCCCAAAGCATTCTCTAACGCGGTCTTGAGATCATCATCACCACTAGACACCTCAAATACCTCCTCTACCAATGGCTCGATCACATCGACGAAACACAATGACTCCGTATCCGTAGGGTATTTCATAGAGTCAAAGATGTTGAACTCCATTACTTGCCCATCAAATTCCATTGACAAAGAACCATTGGTCACATCGAGCTTTGTCCGAGCATCGACATAAAAGGCCTCCCCAACAGTATAGGAGCTCTTGGATCCGTCTCCATCTCAAGCACATAAAAATCTGCGGGAAATATCATCTCCCCACTCTAACCGAACATCCTCCACCAATCCCTTCGGGTAAGCATTCGACCTATCCGCTAGGTATCACAACTCGGTGTCTGCGGTGGTCCCAACTTAAGAGTTTCAAACAACGCATAGGGCATGACGTTGATTGAAGCCCCCAAGTCTAACATCGCCTTATGCTCGAAGCATCCCCAAAGTAACGGAATCACGAACATCCCCGGGTCACCGCACTTCTTAGGCAATTTCCTCGATACACCTGAGACACGTGCTCTTTAACCTTACCCTTCTTCTTACTCCTCTCTTTCGATTCCTCTTCATAGTACACAACTCCTTCAAAAACTTCGCATACCTTGGAACATCAAGAAGATCCAAGAAAGGAATATTAACCTCTAACCTCTTGAAAGTATCATAAATAGCCTTGTCGGGCTCGGCTTTCGATGTTCTTTCAAGGCCTCGGGAATGGAACCTCGGGCTCATATATAGGAGCCTTAACCTCGAGTGCAACTTACGTCGATCGATTCCTTTTGTGCGGCTCAAATCTCAACCTCAACCTCCGGTTCCTCGCCTACACCCTTATCCTGCAACTCCTTACCACTTCGAAGAGTGATCGCACATGCATTCGCTGGGATTCGGCTCGACGTGATGGCAACTTCCTCGAATCCCTAGCCTCCATCCGTCCCACCGCATCGCCTACGACCCATCTGTTTCTCCAAGTTACCAATGCTCGCATCGGTGCGGCGATCGCTGGAAATTCGGTTCATGGTGCTAACACTCGTGCCAAAGAATTCAGCAATGCCTCGTAGACAGTCCGGAGAATTCTGCTGCTTGCTGCTGCCGCCGCTCTCCATATGGTGGCCTATAAGAGTTGTACGATTACCCGATCTGCTGCTGGCGATAACCTGGCGATTACCAAACTACGTCCCGACCACCCGATTCTGCTGTGACCGTACCCCATCGAAATTGGGATGATTTCTCCAGTGGGGTTATAAGTGTTACCCATTGGTCTCGTCCCGGTGTGCAAACCCAACCGCATGGACATTCTCCATATCACCCGTCGCAAAGAAGGACACGAATCGTAGGGTGCGTAATTTCATAACAAATCCCACACGGCCGGCGTCGTCCCGAACCAACCGCTTTACCATACCCTTGAGGTCCTCCAAATCTGTCTCGAGCTTATTGATCGACCCACTGTTAGAACCCACTGCACTAACCTGCCTCATATTTGACCTCTTGCCATGGGTCCTCGTACTCTTAGCTAGCTCCTCGATCAACTTTTTGCTTCATCGGTGGTCTTATTCGAATACTCCTCCACAACATGAATCCACTAATCTCTTGTCTGAATGGTCAACCCTCCATGAAAATAGACAATCAGTGGTCCTCGGTAAACCCATGATATGGACAACTCCTACAAAGCTTGTGGAAGCGATTGTAGTAGTCGTATAGGGTCTCATCTCGCATTCGCTCCATATTACGATGTCCTCTTCATAACATTAATCGATCTGAGGGAAGAACTCTTCTAGGAATACCTCTTTCATCTGTGCCATGTCGTGATGCTATTAGGTGGCAAGTGATAATACCACCCATTCGCGTTATCTTTTAGAGTGAAAGAAAATGCCCTCAATAACAGATGCTCGAGCGGAAGCACCGGCTTCATACTCGACATATTTGCACAACCGAGAGAGATGCTGATTTGGATCCTCTCCGGGCATCCTGTGAAGTGCGGAAGCTGATTCAGTAGCCCCGGCTTCAACTCAAATGTCACTCCGGCAGGTAAGGTGGGGAATTGGACGGCATGTGGCTTCTCGTTCCAATTCGGAGCAGTCCTTTGCCTCAATGTCTGTGGTGGAACTGCGTGTCCACCACCACCTGCATTATCCCCTGCTTGTCCAGCACCACCTGCGTTATCTCCGTTCTGCATCTCTTCAGCTAACAATATCTCCTTGACTCTCCTGCTTTGTTGTCGTCCTTTCCTGAAAGATCTTTCGATTTCTGGATCAAACGAAACAATCAAATTTTTAGTAGAACGAGTGTGGACCATAAACGGTTCCACACTACAGGATAACAAGTAATAAATATAACTAAAGAGATAACAATTAAAGAACTAAAAGAAAAATAAAACAAATAAGAAAAGAAAAAGAACGCAAACAATAACACCGTTCCCCGGCAACGGCGCCAAAATTTGGTAGGCTTAGTCGCACGCCCACTAAATTAGACCTAAACTCGGCCACTAATAATGTAATTAGGGTAAGTCAGGGTCGATCCACGAAGAACAGTGATTATTTGCGAACAGTCACTTGACCAGATTGGGGGTTTAAATTGAGTTCTTGATTAATTCCTACAACGGGAAAATTAAACTAAGTGTTTAAAACAATAATTTAAAGGAACTTCAGATTTGATACTGTCACCGGATTATAATTCTAATATCATTGATAATTCTTTTTCACCATAATACTTATTCACTTGATTACGAGATATATTTCAATCTCTGTCTCTTCTTTCAGTTTAGTTTATAGCAGTGGCACACTCACTATAAACCCTAATTAAAATTAAACCTAAACTGGCACAGAAAAGGTCTAAAGATTAATTGATGTTGTTTTAAGAGACTAAAATCAAGAACGCTTTCTAATGTTAATTAGATAAACGTCTAATCTTGCCTACTTCCGAATTGCTATGGCACATATACAATTCGTGAAGACGCTACAATGAAAACTCTAATTCTGGCACAGAACGAGTAATCTAGCAAAGATTAATAAAGAGGACAAATGAATTGGCCAAATCCACAAACCTAGAAATCAATCTAAATTAATACAAGCAAGATTATGAATAAGAATTAATTAAGAGAAAGAAATACCTCAATAGAATTAAGAATCCGGATCAAGCTCTCAAATCCAAAGTTATGGAGTTTAGTTCTCCATAGAAATTCAAAGCTTGAGTTTTTGATTCTAGGAAAACTCTCCAAAGTAGATGATAACCCTAAAACTAATAAAAGAAATAGTATTTATACTTCCTTCCTAAAACCTAGATAAAAAAAAGAAAAATAAAATAACTCTAAATAATAAAAACTGCCAAAAATACAGCAACCACGATTTCAGTCTCGACAGGGGACGACTCGTCCCCCAGGGGACGACTCGTCCCTGAACCTTCAGCCCTTTCTGAATCAGTCGTCCCTGATGGGGAATAGTTAGGCCAAATGGGGACGACTCGTCCCTAAGCCTAAAATCCCAGAAATCTTCAATTTCCTCGTGACTCTTTAGCTCGCTTCGGGTCTTCTTTGGTTGACTTTGTCTTGACTTTGTTGACTTCCATCGATGTAGGATTGATGATCTTGAGCTTCTTTGAGAACCAAAAAGGATTACATAATAAATCTCTAAATTTCTCTCGAATTACATTGATTCTCTCAAAATCCTCACAAAACATAATTCACTCAAAAATACATCAAACCTATACTAGATACATGGAAATAGAGAATAATAAGGATGGAAAACATAGGAAAAAGATAGTATAAATCTGTCCTATCATATGCCTTATGATTATGATGCTTATTAAAACATGTCTTACAACTATAATCCACCATACAAAAGAGTCTTTCAAGTTTGAATTACAAAAGTTACTAACAATTAAGGACCCAGATAAATCAAAGGGTAGCATTCATTTACTTTTTTGTTTGTACAGGATAAAGAAGAAAAACAAACTTTATGGATTTTTTATAGTGGCTGTAGTAGACACGTTACATATAACAAAGACATTCTACAAAATTATGTCGCAAAAAATGGACCTCGAGTTCATTTGGTGACAATTCACATGGCAATGTCAGAGGTTTTGGCAATCTGGTAACAATAGATGTACATTTACAAATGTATCTTATGTAGAAGGACTAAAGCATAATCTTATCAGCATTTGTCAAATCTGTGATAAAGGTTTTAATGTCAAATATTCTAGTAATGAATGTTAGATTTTGGACAAAAATGGAAAAGTCTTGTTGATTGGGTTAAGGAAACAAAACATCTATGCAATTCATCTGAGATGAGATGAATATTCAAATGTAGTATGTTTTCTCTCATACAATCAAAATGAAGCAGCATGGACTTGGCATAGAAGGTTTGCTTATTTAAATTTTATAAGAATTTCTTAGTTATCTACACACAACCTAGTTAGAGGATTACCAAAGGTAACATTCAAAAGGATAAATTATGCAGGGCATATCAGTGTGGAAAGCAAAAGAAATCTTCTTTTAAAAAACGAACAATGTATCTACTACCGAACCCTTAGAATTACTTCATATGGAATTATATGGGCCTATTAGAACAAAAAGTCTAGGTGGAAAGATTTTCTCTTGTCATAGTTGATAGATATACATGGAGTTTACTAATGGCTTCCAAATCAAAAGTTGTTTATATTAGGTCAGAACATGGTACAAAATTTGATAATATAGGTGTCGAAGAATACTGCAATAAAGAAGATATTAAACACAACTTTTCTACTCCAAGAACTCCACAACAAAATGATATTGCTGAAAGAAATAATATATGTGAAGCTACCAGAATCATGATGTCAAGGTATAATCTTCCAAAATATTTTTGGAAAGAAGCAGTGAATGCAATAGTATATGTATTATATGTGCAAAACAAGACCCTGATCAACAAGTATCACATGAAGAATTTCTATGAATTATGGATAGGAAGAACTCCTTCAATCACTTACTTTCATACTTTTGGATGAACTTGTTATATTTTTAATAGAAAAAATAATTTAGAAAAATTTGAACCACAGAGTGATGTCGGTATTTTTCTTGGTTATTCAAACATTAGCAAAGCATTTAGAGTCTATAGTAAATCTACTTTAGTTATTGAAGAATCAATACATGTTAAATATGATAAAGCTATCAACTATGATCTATCTGTCATAGATAAATTTTATGAATTGGTAAAAAATCCAGAGAATACTTCAGAACACTTACTCAAGATCAAGCTAGCATTAGAGACTTAATCAGAGAATACCTACCCGACAACAATCCAAAGAAACCTGAAGAGGCGATAACAACCATAGTTCTTTACTATAAATCTACCCCTATGACAACCCTTACCAAACAAACAACTACAATCATTGATAAAATAGTGCAGAACCCTCAGCATGACTCAGATATGAAGACTCCTATTTGTACTGCACTTCAAAACTAGACTATTAACTCATTTGTTCATACTATCAACTCAAAAATCCAAATAGTTAACCCTGCACAAAAAATAGCTATATTAAAAAATGCCAATCAAAATGAACATACACCCATTTCAAATATCATAAATCAATTTGAACAGATGCATACTCCCAATACAACTATTGAGAATCTTCAAGACTCGAACATAGATGATTTGCATCAAACATTTATGACGAACCCCACTCAAGCACCATGATGTAACATGAGATTTCTAAGAGATCATCCTCCAGAATAGATCTTAGAAGATATTACAACAATCATGGTCATAAGAAATGATTGGTCAGTTATTCGAGAAGAAGAAGGATTCTATGAAGCTTTCATCTCACAAATTGAACCAAAGAGCATTAAAGAAACCTTGAAGAACTCAGATTGGATTAAAGCAATGCATGTGACACCCCAACCCAGATTCCAACACGAAACCCCAAGGTCGTCATGCCAAACGAACAAACAAACAGACAAAAATAAAATAAGTCATCGGTGACACTACTGTAGGATCCCAACTAACACAACCACGAGTCTAAAACTTGGGAAAACAAGCAACAACCTCAATGGCCACAACATGCCGGAGAACAAATATAATCCACGAGCTAAAACATGCTCGGGAAAGAAACTAAATTACTATAAAAAATATATGCACGAGCACGACATACACCTGCCGACTTCGAAAAGAATAATTAGTTTACAACAATAGATAATACTACCCAAAGTAAAGCTTACATAACTTTACATAACCATTCGTCCTTGCCAAAAGAAAATAACTACAACTATAGACAAGCTCCATGAGACACCAAACCAAAAGAACACCTGCGAACTAGTGTTGATCTCACCGACCTCACCATGAACTGCCTGGCTAGCTTGGATCTAATGAAAATAAATGAACAATTAACGGTGCGAGTTGAAAACTCAATAAGTTACTAAAATGCAACTACATGACAGTGCACAATGCTCAAGAAATAAGATTACATGGTAGTAACATCGATATACCAAACTGAACATGTATCATCATCATAAGTATACAAATCATATAAACCACGTAACACAGTGATGTTCACATAGGTGTAACGTAAATAAATCAAATAAGAAAGGATATCATCTTCGTCCAATATCACAACATTGCTCCTACCATACACGAGAAAATCAAACGCGCCTCGATACCCGTACGTGATGTATCGACGTCCCCAATCCCATCAGGTTCCACTAGCAAACCAAAGTCATGCGTATTGCTACAACAGTGGGGCTACATCTTAATTGTGGCCAACAGAGGAGGGGTGTGTGAACTTCAGTACGACGACCAATAGTGATCATAAACATTGATTTTTAAAAGCCATATGTCATCCCACCTTGACTCTACCAAAACTGGTAGCTGGACTCAATGCAATACACAAGTAGATATTTACTCGTTTCATGCATAACAACACAGAGTTCAAAAGTAGTGAACC
Organism: Platycodon grandiflorus; assembly: GCA_016624345.1. Lineage (NCBI taxonomy): Eukaryota > Viridiplantae > Streptophyta > Magnoliopsida > Asterales > Campanulaceae > Platycodon > Platycodon grandiflorus. The sequence goes on from CM028362.1 coordinate 58,060,963, forward strand.
CGATAAATATCAACTAGATTAAATAATTCTACTAAAGATCACAACAAAACATATGATTGCTAACATTCAATCAACCATATTGGAGCTACATTATAAGTCTCTAATTCACAAGTACTAATTCATACACTTAACCAAATGTTCCAAGTTTAGGAATCCTAATCAAACGAACTATAATTCTGGTAGATTAAACATGTTGTTTGGTGTATTTAAATCTTACCTAAAACCAACTCAGTCGAGTCATTACTACAGTTCATAAAACTTGGGTATAATTGCTACATGCGAAATTGCCCTAATTAAAGTCTTAAATTATCTCTTTAATTCAATTTTAAGGTTGACCTTAAAACAATAGTACAATCAACCCATTTCATACCAAGTAAATATCACAAGTATGGCTTTCACATATCATCATAGTAATTAGACATGAAAATACCATTTCTATCATGTCTAGCATGTATATTTATAACTAGCATACAACAAAGCCTAAAGCATACAAAGGGGGTTTAGTAACTTACTTAAAACTGAAAATCAAGTCACCAAAGACACAATCAAAGCCTCCCAAGTTGTTCTCCTACTCAATCCCAACGCATCAAAGGTCTCAGATCAAAAATTGGTTAGTTGGATCTTGGAGAGATGAAGAACACACACTAATCTCACCAAAGCTCAACATATACTCTCTCTATGTTGCAAGGTGACAATGGGGTTGAAAGAGAAGAGATTTGGTTTCTCTCCACTTGACTAAAGGCCAAGGAAGGAGGGGACGAGGCTCAAGGAGCGCCAAGGAAATTGGTCAAAAAGTCAAAAATTATAAAAAATCACGAATTGCTGTCACCTAGGGCGTGGCCTCTGCACGCTAAGGTGCGACTTCGGCTAGAGTTTTGGAGTTCTGATTTTCTAAAAACTTTAGGATGATGGTCGCAAGGGCGCGACCTAAACCCCTCCATTTGAAACTTAATCAAAACCACATGTAACAAGGCTAAGAATGCAATGCATTACAAGTATGAATGATTGCAAGAATTAAATCACAAGCCAAAGCATACTAAACACATGAAATCAATGTATAAATCAATCAACATGCTATTCAAATAAACCTAACAAATATATTTAACATGGTAACAACACATTAAGATAAACATATCAAACATAGAAGGATCTAAGGTATTACACCCTCTCCCCCTAAAATGAATTTAATCCCTAAATTCCTTACGAAGTCCATTGAATAGATAAGGGTATTTCTCACGCATCTCACTTTTGGTTTCCCAAGTCGCTTCCTCAATATCATGATTTCTCCAAAGCACTTTAAGAAGTAGAATCTGCTTGGTTATCAAAACTTGTTCTTTGGTTTCAAGGATCCTCACTGGTTGCTCGACATATGACAAATTAGGTTCAAATGTGATATTCTCATACTCTAACACATGCGAATCATCCTCCATATATTTCCTAAGTATTGACACATGAAACACATTATGGATCTCCAACAAAGAAGGCGGTAATGCAATTCTATAGGATAATGTCTCAATCTTCTTAAGGAACTCAAATGGGCCAATATATCTCGGTGATAGTTTTCATTTGTTGTCAAACCTCTTAGTACCCCTACACGGCGTACTTTAAGGAACACATAGTCTCCTACCTGAAACTCAAGAACCCATCTTTAATTATTGGCGTAGCTTCACGAACCTCATCCCAGCAAATCGGTAATCTACACTTTCGCCCATGTAATGCCTCATACGGTGCTATCTCAATACTCACCTAGAAGCTATTATTATAAGCAAACTCTGCTAAAGGCAGGTGAGAATTCCAACTTCCCTTGAAATCTACCGTACATGCACGTAACATATCCTCGAGTACTTGTATCAATCTCTCAGACTGACCATTTGACTGAGGATGAAAAGCTGTACAAAAGTTTAACTTTGTTCCTATAGCATCCTGCAATGCCCTCCAAAACCTTGATGTGAACCTCAGATCTCTATTAGATACGATACTCACCAAAACCCCATAAAATTTTATTATCTCCAGAATATACAAGGTTGTCAACTGACTTAAAGAATAAGTCATCGCTATAGGTCTAAAATGAGCTGATTTCATCAACCTATCAACCACAACCCAAATTGTGTCAAAACCTTGACGAGTGCTTGGAAATTGTAACACCCACACCCTTCATGTCATTCATATGCATTTCGTTATCAACTTCATTTGGTATCATTGTCATTTCATGTACATTCTTTATCTAAACATGCTCACTTTTAAGGTGATTTCATGTACCTTACAGAGTCAGTTTGTCAAAACCCCAAAGTATCACGAACCAAATCGATCACGGGATTCTCTCTCTAGACATTCTCTCATAACCTAGCCCTAGCTAGGGTAACCTTCCATTGCGGCTGCCATGGCAGCTCCGCGTACTCCTGATCAGCCTCCTCCTTTGAATAACCAACCATCTTCTCCCACCATCCAAAAATCCTTTGCCTCGATTTTGTCATCCCAAGACTCGGCTCCTACTTCTATTCCTATTCTTCCCCCTTCTTCTTTTAAAGGAGAGCCTGCCATTAAAATCTCCAATGAACTGATTGATGCCCTAGCCAAGCCACTCAAACATACTCTCATTGGTAAGTTCTCCCATGTACGGCCCTCGATGGAAGATGCTAGAAAGGCTTTTCATACTTTCGGTCTCAAAGCTAATTTTACTATCGGACATATCAATCCTAAGCATGTTTTAATACGTGTTAGTCACGAAGCTGATTATCAATGATTATGGATCAAAGATCAATGGTACTTGGGCAGATTTCCTATCAGAGTTTTCAAATGGACTCCAAATTTCTGTCCTGAAGTTGAAAGCCCCATTGTCTGGTATGGATTTCTATGTCTGAACTCCCTGTCCATCTATTTCATAAATCTACCCTTTTCTCCATTGCCAATCTGATTAGAACTCCCCTTAAGATTGATCAGCCCACTGTAATCTGTCTCGTCCTAGTGTTGCACGTATCTGCGTAGAAGTTGATCTCACTATTACCATACCAAGCCAAATTTGGATTGATTGTGGGACTAAATACAATGGTTTTTGGCAATCAATTCATGTTGAAAAACTCCCTCAATATTGCATGTACTGCTCTTGACAAGAGCATTCTATGTCTAAATGTAAACTTAAGCATCCTTCTGAGCCATCTTAGGAGAAAGTCGTTCCTTCTAATTTAGAAAAGGGTAAAGCGAAAGCTGGGGAATGGGTGAAGAAGAAGCCTCAAGACCCCTCTACTAGTGCAAACCCTAATATAATTTCAAACATTGCAGCAAGCCCTACTTTGTTAGTGGATGCAAGGCCTAGTGTTGGTGATGATGCTAATTAGAATATTGGTGATAAGCCTACTGTTGAAGTAAACTCTAATACTGCGGCTAACAAATATGAAGTATATGAAGCTAATTAGAATTTTGGAGATACGGCTGTAAACCCTAATTCTAATGAGATGAATGCTGCTATATCTATTGATGAAGCAAACCTTGCAGGAGATCATATGGCTGCGAATATCTCTGTGGATGTTAGACAGATTACTGCTATGGAATTACCTAAAGAAATTCTAAGAACTAGGGAGGTTGGTGGTTATGAGCAGCCTTCGAACGAAAATGTGATTGTAGAGACTCTTGTTGAGCCTAATACCCCTACTACTATTTCTCCAAACCATTTCCCGGTTCTACAAGATTTTGAAGTTGAGCTAATAGAAAATTATGATACCTCTCAGATTGAAACTCATGACCTTGGTAAGAAAGGTAGAAAGCCTAAAGTTATCCCCTTCATGGATAGGACTACTCGATCTCAAGCTCAAGCCAAGCCCAACGATAGCACTGACTCAACCATTGTCCATGGTTGTTAATTATTTATTCTGGAATTTGCGTGGAGTGGGTAATGATTCCACTATTTCTCATTTGAAAAATCTCGTCAAGTTTCTTTTCTCTCTATATTCGAACCGATGATAGATAAGTCTCATATGCCTTTAATTGCTCGTATACTTAAGTTTCGATATTATTTCTCCAACTCTTCTGGCTCCATTTAGACTTTTATTAAAACTTCTTTTACCTATCAGGTTATTTCTGATTCTATCCAGCATCTCACCATGCAGATTCAGCATATCACTTGGCCTAGTCCAGCCTTCGTTACTTCAGTTTATGCTAAGTGTTTGGCCATGGAACGTCAAGAACTTTGGGTTAGTATAATTGATATGGGAAACTCTTTTTTAGACTCTCCTTGGCTTGTAAGAGGAGACTTCAACATTATTCTTGGTCCTCGTGAGAAAATTGGTGGTAATGATTGGGATAGAATGGGAGCTTTGGATTTTCAGGCTTGTTTGATAGTTGCGGTCTTCTTGATCTTGGTTTTAATGGTAGTCAATTCACCTGGTATAATAATCGGGATGGACAAGCTACGATATACGAACGCATTGATCGTGATGTTTGCAATTCCAGTTGGATTTCTCAATTTGCTTCATCCAAAGTGGACCACTTAAATCGAACGTGTTCTGTTCATAGTCCTATTATCATCTCCATTACTATAAATTCTAGATTTGAGAAGTCTTCCTTTTGATTTTTGAATGTGTGGGTGTCCTATCATGGTTTTCTGGATGTGGTTAGAGAATCTTGGTGTTCCAATGTTCATGGGAGACCTATGGTCAGGTTTGCTGATAAGTTGAAGGCGGTGAGGGCTACTCTTAAAGTTTGGAATAAGCATTCTTTTGGCAATATCTTTCAGGCTCTCAAAAATGCCAAAGATAATGTTCTTGAAAAGAAGATCTGATCAGTCGTCTGGTGTACCTCCGCCGGATCCCATTAACTAGGGCACGACTTCATCTAGTCCTAATGGAGGGCCAGCGACTCTTCCCAAGATCTCATATGCGGCGGCAGTTACACAGAGTGCAAAGGCCACGACATGTGTTAACCCTAACAAGGTGATGGCATTGTGTGATCTTCCATTGCCTCCTCGAACTCCGATTACTGTCGATAGCAAGCCTAGTTGCCTGTTCACCTCAATAGAAATAGAGGCTGCTGAGAAATCCGTTGCTAACACCATTATTTTGAAGTTCTCTGTAGGACGGCCCCCCTCCAAGCTATTAAGGATCATATTACTAGGTTTTGGCAGTTAACAGGGCACTTTGTTGCGGGATTGTTAGATCCACGTCATGTGATGGTGCATTTGTCATCTAATGAGGATATGGTTAGGGAATCCCATATGATAGAGAATTGCATGTTTCGTTCGTTTCGGTGGTCATCGGATTTTACATTCAGGAAGGATTGTCCAATGGTTGCTGTTTGGGTTCGGCTTCCTCATTTGCCTTTACCTTATTTTCATCCAGCCTATTTGCAATGCATTGGCAATTCGTTTGGTAGGTTCTTACATGCGGATGATCGTACTTTGGCTCTTTCACAGCCCATGCATGCCCACATTTGTGTGGAAGTGGATGTTTCTGTAGAACTACCTGATAGCATTTGGATTGGCACTACTAAAGAATGTGGGTTTTGGAAATCTTTAGTGTTTGAAGGTAATATCGCTTATTGCGAAGGTTGTGGTCTGCTTGGGCATATTGAGGATGATTGTCGGAAGAAGCGACGTGGTAGTGGTAAATTGTTGAAGAAGGTGGAGACTCCATCAGAAAATAAAGATAATGGGCATGAGGGGTTTCGGGGCCAGGATGGTTTTGATGCGAGCAAGGCTAAGCAGCACACTATGGCACATCATTGGGTTCAAAAAAAAGTTGTTAAGGAGACTACGGTGGGCGCTACATCGAACGCAAAGGATACAATGGGAAGAGTGACAGATACGGAGATTATTGATATTATGGATGATGATGTGATGACTTCTCACAAGGTGCTTAATAATGGTTTTGAAGAAACTGTGTTGCTAAAGGCAGATTGTGATGCTGCTGGATATGTGCACAACAGTGAAGATAAAAAGCCCAGTTCTGTGCTTGCTGAAGCTGGGATTGAGCAAAAGAATGAGGGATTTACTGGAGATCAGATTCTTGGGGAGACCATGTAAGAGACTACTGGACAAAATGAACAAGACTGTTGTCGCCAGAATATGCAGCAGAATGTCGGGCAAGAGGGTGATGGTATAAATGAGCAGCAGCCTGTTGTAGTTGAAGGAACTGGCATGCCGACTATTTCTAATTCTTTTACTGCTTTGGAAGGGCTCCAGGATGATATTCAGGATGCTTCTCAGGAAGATTGGGGAGATATGTTACAGACTAATAAGACTCGATACAGAAAGGCTCATTCTATGGATGGTTTCAAACTAGAAATTCTAGGATCCTTGGCACGTTCGTCCTCGATATCAGCTTTGGGTAAGGTTTCTATTAGGCCTGATTTTCAGAAATTTATAAAAAAGAAGCGCACTGCTGCGAGGCTGAAATCACATTTGTGATTGTTCTAGTATGAAATAGGACAATCATCCTACTTTGATGATTGATCGTAGGACAATCATCCTTATTTGATGATTGATTGTGTGCATAGTATTTGCAAGCCCATTGAGTTGATGTGATATGTGATTCAAAGAACACATGATGATTTGTTGAGAATGATGAGTAAATATCTACTTGTGCATTGCATTGAGTCTAGCTGGCGTCGTTGTTGTTAATGTCATGGTGGGACGACCTATAGTCTTTACAAATGGGATTCGTAATCGCTATAAGTCGTCGTACCGGAGTGCACACACCCATCTTCTGTTGGCCACAGTTGAGAAGTAGCCCCACTGTTATAGCAATACGCATGACTTTGGCTTGCTAGTAGAACTCGATGGGATCAGGGACGTCGATACCACACACACGGGTATCGAGGCACGTTTGGTTGTTTGTGTATTGCAGGAGCGACACAAAGCTGAAGAAAGAGATATGATATCCTTCTCTAACATGGTTTATATATGAGCACTTATGTGTTAACCAAAGTGCTATTTGAGTTGAATGAATTGTATGTCAAGTATAATGATACATGTTTAGTTGTGGTATATAAATGTTGATACCATGTTACGTTTATTGCTTGAGCATCATGCCATGTCATCTAGTTGCATATGATACTTGTTGATTATTGGTCAAGTTAGAATTATTCCTTGACTTGCCGGTTTGTGGCTGAGATGTTAGGTAAGCCGGAAGTGCTACTTAGACTAGCCACATGTAGAGTTTTGGTTTACTGTTGCATTCATACTCATACCATTGTGTATAATTATGTTTCTTAGTTTCTTAGTTCAGTGAGAACGATGGTTGATGTAAAGTTATGTAAACTTTACTTATGGGTAGCATTGTTCTGTAACTCCTCTAATGTTATATTCTTTTGGAGCCGACACTTGATGTCGAGCCGTTTATTATTGTAGTTTCCTCGAGCATGTTAGCTCACGAGTATTTCGTGTTGTTGTTTCTCCGGCTCAGTAGTTAGCCGTCGAGGTCTATTGTTGGGTTTTCTATTAGTATTATTCTTCGGCTTGTTTTTAGCCGTTGAGATTTTATAGTTATTGTTTTGCTATTCGAGTTTTTAAAATTCAGGTTTCCATTAGTTGTGGTTTTCTGCTCCATAGTTTTGGTTTTGAGCTCGTGTAGCTCGTTCACTTCTATGGACTTTTGTTGTTTCATCTAGTTTGGCGCACCGAGTTGGGGTTTAATACCGAATCCCGAACTCGGGGCGTCACACAACAGTACTTTCTCACTCAAGTGTTTCGGCTTCCCTTGCTTATAAACCCAATCGACCCTGGGCTGTTTTAACACCGCCAACACTTCACTAGATTGTACCGGGCAATTCATATTCTGTGTGTAATCATCCTCGATGTTTCAGAACGTTGGAAGCCCCAAATATTCATTCAGTGTTAGAGCGTCGAAATCTATAGTCTTTCCCCTCACCCATGACCAATTATCAGCGATCTTTGCTTGCCCATTGGCATAGAATTCACGCACAATAGGCACCATGGCCTCTGAGGGAACATTACACAAATTCACCCACTTGCGCCTTTGGAATTCGACCTTGAGTCCGAAGCACTCGAAATCAAACCATCGCTCAGGTAACAGGCCCTTGGTTCCCAAACACTTGTTGTATGCTATTGCGGCTTCCTGATTCAAGAACCGCTCCACCACCAGAGCTACAGAACTAGAGCTTGCACCTTGTCTGTTGTAAGTTTTCTGAGCCTTCTTCGTTCTCGGCATTCTCTCAAGTCACAAACAACCACACCACAAATATAGAATTACAACACTCCAACCGACTTCCAACCGACCACCTACTGCAATTGCACAGTTTCACAGTGTACCACTTGCAAACACAAAATACACATACAATACCCTCAAGCTTTAGCCAACACAAGAGTATGTAATACAACACAATAAAATCAATAAACCAATTCTTCTCTCAAATTCAGTAGTTCCCCCAAACATAGTTTATGAACACTTTGCAATAACCAAAATTCCTAAATGAAGATCACAAATTGGAATCAACGTAAGCAATAAAAGCGATCTTACTTGATGTGAGAACTCCTGTGGCTCGAAATTTACCCTTTTGATGTGAAAAATCCTCCCACTTGGTTATTACCCAAAAATTTCAAAATAGCCCTAAGTTGCTTCACAACGCTTTGAGTCTTCAAAATTGGTGCTTGAGCAAGGTTGGGTGTCAATTTCTAGAGATTGGGCTGTTTCTGTTTGGCTGAAAATGGAAGATCTAGCTAGAATTTATCGTCGGAGATGAAAGAGAAAGGGGAGACGGCAGAGACTGCCCCGCTCAGGTTTTATATCGGGCCAAGGCGAGCGCCTTCACTTGACCAAAGCGATCGCTTTGTCTTGATTAAAATTCTGGTCTAGTCTGCCTCAAAGGCGATCGCTCAGTTCCCAGGAAAGGCGATCGCTTTTCCTTAAAATTTATTCTGCCAAGTTCTGCCTCAAAGGCGATCGCTCCCTTACTGATCAGGGCAATCACTTTGTCCACTTTTTGAATCTTCCCCTGGCCGGATTGAAAAGTTTTTCTCAATTTCGTCCTTTGCAGCTCCAACCTTTGATTTTCTTTGAATTTTTTCTGCTACTACTTGCTTAGAAAACTACAAAAAAATAAATAAATAAATAAAAATACTAGACACTAAAGTAAGCATTAGCAAACATATAAATACATAAAAAAATAAAATCCTTTTGAAGGGTGACACTATGTATACTCTCTTGGAAACCCACAAACTCAGAGAGACCCATAAAGGTGACACGACTTAAAGCATATAAATACAACACTAACTAACAGGCATCCACCCCTAAATTTGAAACATGTTTTTCCCTCAAAGCTCAGATCGAAAAAAATGCATGCCAAAGTGTGCAAAGTGAAGCCACTTAATTTACCTACGACTGCATTAAAAAAATGTTACCTTGTTTGGTTGCGTCCCAACAAGCGCACTTGTTTAATGTCGTTGGTTCAACGCCGATTGCAACGGCAACAGCTAGGGTTCCCACAAATCTGTTATCTCAATCGTTTCCACAATCGAGACCCCTTCATTGTACGGCTTCACACAGTATCCATTGACCTTGAATGTTGCTTTTGTTTTTAGGTCTTTCAATTCCACAGCCCCATGTGGAAAGACATGTACCACTTCGAACGATCCTGTCCATTTGGACTTTAGTTTACCCGGAAACAACTTCAACCGAGAGTTGAAAAAGAGTACCTTCATGCCATGACAAATGAATTTGGGTTGAATTCTTTGATCATGGTACTTTTTCGTCCTTTCCTTGTACAACTTGGCACTCTCATATGCATTCAGGCGATACTCTTCCAACTCATTGATTTGTAGCATCCTTTGTCCACCTGCCAAAGTCAAATCCAAGTTGAGTTCTTTGATTGTCCAAAAGGCTCTATGTTTCAACTCGACCGGGAGATGACAAGCTTTACTGAATACAATTCGGTATGGGCTCATGCCAATTGGCGTCTTGTAAGTTATCCGGTAGGCCCAAAGAGCGTCATTCAATTTCAACACCCAATCTTTCCTTGAAGTTTTCACTGTTTTTTCTAGAACCGCCTTGATTTGGTGATTACTAACCTCGACCTACCCAGAAGTCTGTGGATGGTAAGGAGTAGCCATCTTGTGTATAACACCATATTTGCGCAAACACGCATTAACAGCTCTATTGGTGAAGTGAGTTCCTTGATCACTAATAATTGCTCGTGGCATGCCATACCTGCTAAAAATCACATCACACAAAAACTTGACCATAGTGTTAGCATCATTAGTACTGGTAGCAATGGCTTCCACCCATTTAGATACATAATCGACTACAACCAAAATATATAAAAAAAACCATGTGATATAGGGAAGGGGCCCATGAAATCTATACCCCACATATCAAAGACCTCAATAACAAGATTATTAACCAAGGGCATCTCATCCCTTTTGCTTATGCCACCTGTTCGTTGGCATCTATCACACTGTTGACAAAAGACATAAGCATCTTTGAAAAGTGAGGGCCAATAAAGACCCCCACTGAAGAACCTTTCTTGCAATCTTTTCGGCACCAAAATGCCCACCATTAGGATGCTCATGACAAAACATCAACATACTTTTCTGTTCTTCCTCAGGTATACATCTACGAATTATAGCATCAAGACACACTTTAAACAAATAAGGTTCAACCCAAAAGTAGTGCTTCACATCAGATAGGAATTTCTTTTTCTCATGGTAGCCGAAATCAGGATTAAGTTTATTAGTAACAATATAATTTACAAAATCAGCATACCATGGCTCACGCATCTGAATAAAAAATAATTGCTCATCCGAAAAATCTTCATTCACCGGAGGCAATTGATCTAAGAATTGGCGTTCAAGCAAAGGCATCTCTTCTAATCTAGAAAGATGATCAGCAACTACGTTTTCAGTCTCCTTTTTGTCTTTTATGAGTAAATCAAATTCTTGCAACAGCAACATCCATCTAATCAACCTAGGTATCGCATCTTTCTTTGTTAACAAATATTTCATGGCAGCATGATCAGAGTAGATAATTACCTTCGATCCTAGCAAGTAAGGACGGAACTTTTCAAGAGCATACACAACTGCAAGAATTTTTTTTTCAGTTGTGGTGTAATTTAGTTCTGCATCATTTAATGTCCTACTTGCATAGTGTATCACATGTGGTAATTTCTCCACTCTTTGCCCTAACACAGCCCCAATAGCAAAATTTGATGCATCACACATGATCTCAAAAGGGAGAGACCAATTAGGGCTAGCCAAAATGGGGGCTGAAGTCAATCTATCCTTCAAAAGATTGAAGGCATCTAAGCATTCCTTATCAAAGATGAATTCAGTTTATTTAGCAAGCAGGTTGCACAATGGTTTGCAAATTTTTGAAAAATCTTTTATGAATCTTCTATAAAAACATGCATGCCCAAGAAAACTGAGAACACCCTTCACAGAAACAAGGGGAGGTAATTTTGAAATTACTTCAATTTTTGTCTTATCTACCTCAATTCCTTTTCTAGACACTATGTGACCTAACACAATTCCTTGTTTGACCAAAAAGTGACTTTTCTCAACTGAGGGTCAAGTTGGTCTCACAACATCTTTTCAGTACTAAGGTCAGATTCGCAAGGCAACTCTCAAAAGAGTCACCGAACACTGAGAAGTCATCCATAAGACTTCAACACACCTTTCAATCATATCAGAGAAAATTGATGTCATGCATCTCTAAAAGGTGGCTGGGCATTGCACAAACCGAAGGGCATCCTTCGATAGGCAAAAGTCCCAAAAGGCCAGGTGAATGTAATCTTTTCTTAATCTTCAGGCGCAATCGGGATTTAGTTATAGCCCGAAAAACCATCAAGAAAATAGTAAAAAGCTCTACCTGTCAACCTCTCTAAGATCTGATCAATGAAGGGCAAAGGAAAGTGGCCTTTCCTTGTGGCTGCGTTAAGCTTCCTCAAGTCAATACACATCCTATAGCCCGTAATCTTCCTAGTGGGCACCAACTCAACTTTTTCATTCTTTACCACAGTGATCCCTGATTTCTTAGGAACCACTTGAATAGGACGAACCCACTTACTATCAAAAATCGGGTAAATGATACCCGCATCTAAAAGCTTGAGCACTTCGGCTCTCACCACTTCCTCTATATGAGGATTGAGTCTCCTCTGATGTTCTCTACAAGGCTTGGTAACTTCTTCGAGATGAATTCTATGAATGCACATGGTGGGACTAATTCCCTTCAAATCGGCTAAGGTCCAACCGATTGCTTCCTTGTGCTCCCTCAACACACTCAGCAATTTCTCCTCTTGCTCATTAGTCAAATCAGCAGCAATAATCACAGGTAAAGTGTCTCCTTCCCCAAGAAAAGTATACTTCAGATGGGAAGGTAATTGTTTCAGTTCCAATTTAGGATGAGACACCACAGAAGGGACCAACTTAGGATTGAAGTTCCCTAACGGTTCAACAGGGGAATTCTTAGGGACTCGTTCTTCAGAATTCTCAAATACGGCCATGACTTCACATGTTTCCCTATCATCAACATCCTCACCACCATTAAGAATTAAGGCAAGTTTATCTATAGTGTGTTCTTGAATTAAATTGTTCTCAACTAACGCATCTAACTCATCCACAGAAAAACATCCATCAACGTCACTGGGCCTATTCATAGAATCAAAGACAGATATTTTAACAGTTTCGCCCATGACAGTCATAGACAACTTACCATTTTTGACATTGATCAAAGTTTTAGCAGTAGTCATGAAAGGTCGCACAAGAAGAATAGACATATCATGAATATTGCTAACCTGTTTCTCCATTTCAAGCACCACAAAATCAATAAGTATAATTAATTTGTCTACTTGAACTGAAATGTCCTCCACAATGCCCAATGGATGCTTAACCGAACGGTCAGCCGATTGTAAGGACATCGTGGTGGGCTTTAGTTCACCTAAACCAAGCTGCTCATATACAGAATAAGGCATCAAGTTAATGCTAGCACCCAAATCCAACATCGCCTTTACCTTCTTAGAATCCCCCAAACTGATTTGGATATTAAAGCTTACAGGGTCCTTCAATTTAGGTGGCAGGTTCTGTTGGAGAACGGGACTAACATTCTCAGAAACAAGCAATTTTTCATTATTCCCAAACTTGTGTTTCCTGGTGTTAAGATCTTTGAATTTTTTTACATAAGATGGAATCTTTTTTATCACATTTAGCAAAGGAAGATTTATGTTGAGTTTAGAAAGCATCTCATAAATTTCCGCAAATTGTTTGTCCATTTTATTTTTCATCAATCTACCAGGAAACGGGACAGGAGGCACATAAGGTTTGCACGGAGGTTACTCTGTTAAAAGCCTTTCAAGAATTGTGGGCTCTTTTTGTGCTTCCTCCACACTAACATTCACATTGCGGTTAACATTAGAAGAGGAATAAGGGTCAGACTGTACCTCCTCACCAATTACCTTACCACTACGAAGTGTTGTAACCGCCTTTGCCTGTTCATTCTGACTTGGGAAGGTACCTTGCTTGTGCCCTTCCAACCTGCTCACAGCGGCAGAGATTTGCCCCACTTGAGTGGTTAACCCATGAATAGAAGCATCCAAGTTATTAAATTTCTGCTCTGACTCCTTTTTTTTCACTTGCATTAGTCATCATGAACGACTTAAACATCTCTTCCAAGTTGTTAAATTTTTGCTCTGACTCCTTTTTGTCTCTTCCATTAGTCATCATAAATGACTTAAACATCTCTTTTAAGGAGGTTGAGTTTTGCACTGGAGCTTGCTGTTGAACTTGAGGTGGAGGTTGCTGATGAAGAGGTTTCTGATTGCTCCATGAAAAATGCAGGTGACTCCTCCAACCCGGATTGTAGGTATTTGAATATGGGTCATTGCGTGGCCTTGGAGGATATGAATTTATGGAGTTCACCTGTTCAACATATTCAGGAAACTACGCACTAGATGGACAAGAGTTAGTAGTATGAGAATAAACACCACAAATAGCGCATGCATCATAAACATTAGGCGTTTGCATATTAGGCTTAGCAGCCGAGAGCTCTTCAACCTTTTTCATCAAATATTGCACATTCTTATCCATGGTACTATTGTTATTGATCTCATATACTCCTCTTGTTTTACCTCTCACACTCTTTTGCTGAGAATTCGCCCCAAGTATTTCATACAAATCTCTCACCTCATCGGGTGTTTTCTCAAGAATCGACCCACCCGCAGCATTGTCCACCATGGCTTGGTGGCTTGGGCAAATATTATCATAGAACTATTGGTATAGAATGGATGGTGGAACATCATGGTGTGGACATTGAAATTGAAGTTGTTTATATCTATCCCATGATTCATGAAAAGATTCTCCTGGCTCTTGCGAAAAATTTATAATTTTCTTTCTCATTTCAGCCAGGGTAGGATGTGCATAGAACTTTTGAATGCACGTGTCAGCCACTTGCTGCCGCGTTTGCAAACTGCCTGGAAGCAGAGTATTCCACCAAACTTTGGTTGCATCCTTTAAAGCGAAAGGAATACAGCGCATCCTGAGTTGTTCTTCTATTAACACTCCAAGAGGGAGGTTATCTACTGTACCATGAAATTCACGAAAGAAGCTCAAGGCATCCTTGGTAGCCATTCCGTGAAAGGAGGGCAAGAGATTTAGGTAATGGCCCTTGACTTCATAATTTCCGGCGGCCGCAGGCAAGGCCAAAGGAGAGGGTGATTGATCAATTCTATGGCGAGCATAATCCTTCATATATTGCTGTGCCGTAGCCATGTTATTAATTTGTGGATTCACTTACAACACGTTAGGATCAGGATCTTGCAGATGCTTTCCCTGATTCAGTTCTACCTCTATGTTCCTACCTACCAAATTAATGTTATCGTTTAATTCCGCCAGTGTTGGATTCAGTGAACGGTGACCAAACATAAAAATTCAAACACCAAGACGTTACCAGTTAAACTAACTTAATCAATCTAACTTGTCCCCGGCAACGGCGCCAAAAAACTTGATGAATTAAATTTTACCTCGCAAGCGTACGAGTACACCGGAGTATATATGTGCAGAGACAAGGATCGAACCACAGAGACAAGAGAATGATTGATTTTGTTAACTAGTAATTTAAATAGAAAAAATAAACAACAAAGGGGTTTTGTTGATTTCTTTTGAAACTAATGACAAGAATTAAACTAATTTATCAACTAATTAATCAACTAAATTATCAAAGCAAGTAAATAAAGAGTTTACCAAATGTGGAAAGAATCTAGGAATTGGATTTCAATTGTATCACCTTCTTATGCTCATGCAAATAATGTATCAAACAACATCAAGGGTAATCACATAAATAAAGATTAGGACGCTTGGGTCACGGTTTGCAATCTTAGTACCCTCAAATTGTTATACTTTCTTGGTCCGTCCATATAATAATTCGAGAGTCCTTTACTCACACAAAGATTATAACACCTAAATCCAATCTTAGCATGGTCATGAATCAATAGAATTCAAGTAACAATGGAGACGGCACACCTATAACTTATGTATTCTGGTCGTACAATTCAATATATCCAAATAATCAAAACGGTAGAATATACGGCCTCACATAAACACCTGAAGAGATTCTATTTTAATACTCCATTGAAACAAAAGATGTTGAATGAATAATAAACAAATTAGAGCATAAGATTTTGATACAATCTACATCCAATCCCTAGAAAGATGAGTTTAGCTCATCATTGATTGCAAAAAGCACAATTCAATGATGGAAACATACTTAGAATTACTCAGTGGAAAGAAATATGAAACTCAATTCCTTCTAGCATAAAAACTCTCTTCCAAAAACGTCCTCCTCAACCCCAAAATAGAGGCTAACTTATATACTAAGCAACAGGGAAAATAGCCCTAAATCAAATATTACAAAACTGCCCAGAGCCAAAAACGGGACAAGGCGATCGTTTTGTCTAAGCCAGAGCGATTGCTCTGCCTCGATATGGAGTCACTGCCTGAAAGGCGATCGCCTTTAAGCGATCGCTTTAGCCCAACTTTTTTCCTTTCTCCTTAAGCTCTCTTAATCTTACATCCAGGTCCCCGATCTTCCTTTATAGCTCCAAAAAGCTTCTGATTTAGCCCACTTGACATTGTACTCCCTGAACTTTCATTAAACACTAACAACCCATGTTAGAATACAAAAGGACACGAAATAGCATGATTTAAGCCCAGAAAATACCCAATAAATGAGTATAAAACTCATCCATATAGCTTATATATTCTGATCATACAATTCACTATATCCAAATAATCAAAATGGTAGAATATACGGCCTCGCATAAATACCAGAAGAGATTCTATTTTAATACTCCATTGAAACACAAGATGTTGAATGAATAATAAATAAATTAGAGCATAAGAGTTTGATACAATCTACATCCAATCCTTAGAAAGATGAGTTTAGCTCATCATTGATTGCAAAACAGCACAATTCAATGATGAAAACATACTTACAATTACTCAGTCGAAAGAAATATGAAACTCAATTCCTTCTAGCATAAAAACTCTCTTCCAAAAACGTCCTCCTCAACCCCAAAATAGAGGCTAACTTATATAGTAAGCAACACGAAAAATAGCCCTTAATCAGAAATTACAAAACTGCCCAGAGCCAAAAACAGGACAAGAGTCTAAGCCAGAGCGATCGCTCTGCCTCGATTTGAAGTCACTGCCTGAAAGGCAATCTCCTTAGAGCGATCGCTTTAGCCCAATTTTTTTCCTTTCTCCTTAAGCTCTCTTAATCTTACATCCAGGCCCCCGATCTTCCTTTATAGCTCCAAAATGCTTCTGATTTAGCCCACTTGACACTGTACTCCCTAAAACTTTCATTAAACACTAACGACCCATGTTAGAATACAAAAGGCCGAGAAATAGTATGATTTAAGCCCAGAAAATACCCAATAAATGAGTACAAAACTCATTCATCAACAGCATTTATCTAAACATTAAAATGTTATGTGATTTTTGTGACTTGTACACTTGAAATTTCATACATGTTCGGATTGGTACCCAAATATTATTACCATATTATTCTTATTGTTGAGCATTATGCCATGTCATATAGTCACATGTAACAGGTTGACGATTAATGGTTAAGTTGGAATAGTTACCTAAACTTACCGGTTTATAGTTGAGGATTTAGGTAAGCTAGAATTGCTACCTAGATTAGTTATACGTAGGGTGTGGTTTACTGTTGCATTCATACTCATAGCACATAATACAATATAGTGGCTTACAGGGTCTTTTAGATTCATCCAACAATTTCCTCAGTTTGCAGGTTGTAAGTTTCAGCGCAGTGAGACCTGAGACTTGGAGTTAGCAAGATGTATTTATATTGTCATTTCTTATTATTTCCTGTATTATGAGATCGTGGTAAGATATGTAAACTTAATGTGTTGGGTTGAAATATTTGTAATCTTTAAATTTGTATTTTAATGCTGACTTGCAAGGTCGTTCCAGTTATAGTATTTTATAATTTATGATTACAGACTTGTGGTTTTAGTGTGGCCTTGTGCCCATTGATATTTTATTAAAAGTGTTTCTCGAGCGTGTATCTCATGGTGTTTAGTATTGTTGTGTCTCCAGCTTTTGTTTGGCCGTTAAGGTTTTGTTAAATGTGATTTGTTATTCGATTTTTTGAAACTCACATTTTTATCTTGTATTCTGCTGCATAATTTTGGTTTTGAGCTTGTGTAACTCATTCACTTCTGTGGACTTTAGTTGTTTCTTTTAGTTTGGCGAACCGAGTTGGGTTTCAATATCGGATTCCTGGACACAGGGTGCCACACTAACCCTGTCACAAAATCCATGGTAATATGCTCCCACTTCCATTCTGGAATCTCAAGTGGCTGTAACAAACCTAAGGGTCTCTGATGCTCGGCCTTCACTAGCTGATAAGTCAAAGATTTAGAAACATACTCTGCAATTTCTCTTTTCATACCACTCCACCAAAACTGCTTCTTTAAATCTCTATACATTTTAGTGCTCCCCAAATGCATCATCTACTTTGCCTTGTGAGCTTCATCAAGAACTTGTCGCTTCACTCCCTCGTTTGAAGGAACACAAACCCTTCCTCGAAAAGTGAGAATTCCATCACTTTTCAACACAAAATCGGGTGTTTTTCCCTCGTTCAAACCCTCAATTATCTTCTCAATTTTTGGATAACTATTTGAGCCACTTTAATCTGTTGGAACAATACCGGCGTGGCTCAAACATTTGCAAAGATTACACCACGATATGTCTCACTAGGACCCCAATCTCGCAAATACTCTAGCATCTTCCACTCTCGAACCATCAAACAAGAAATGTATGTCTTCCTGCTCAACGCATTCGCGACCACGTTCTTCTTTCTTGGGTGATAGAGAATTGTACAGATATGATCCTTCAATTTCTCCATCCACCGTCGTTGTCTCATATTCAACTCCTTTTGTGAGAAAAGATATTTCAAAAACTTATGATCTGTGAAGACCTCAAACTTTACTCCATAAAGATAATGTTTCCACTTATGCAATGAAAAGATAATCGCAGCCAATTCTAGATCGTGAGTAGGATAATTTTGTTTAGAAGACGTCAATTTCCTCGATGCATAGGCAATGACTTTTCCGTTCTGCATAAGCACAAAACCCAAACCTTCTTTCAAAGCTCCACTAGGCAAAGCCAATATAAGAGTCGTCGTCAAACGCTGCTTCAACTCTTAAAAATTGGCCTCATACTTGTCATTCTATATGAAAGGTGTCTTCTTCTATGTCAGATTCGTCATAGAAGTAGCAATCTTAGAAAATCTCTCAATGAATCTCCGATAGTATCTCACTAAACCCAAGAAACTACAGACCTCGATAATTGTACATGGACTTGGTTACTATAATATCACATGCATGGATCATATTACGTGATGATAAAAATCTACATGTACAGATTGTGATTGCGTTATTGATGTATTGCATTCCCGACACATACATGAGTATATGGAAGCGGTAGATTGTCTCATGGGAAATCATTCTTTGTGTCATATATGAATGTCGATTCTCTTATGAATTGATGCTGATATTGGTAAATTGTAGGCATGGCACGTATTATACAGACCGCTAGGAAGTCTGTAGATCATCCACGAGTGCAATTCCTACGAGTAAAGTTGGGCGAGGCTAGGAAACAATTACAACATAGTCGTAGCACAAATCAAAGAATGCAGGTAATTAGAGAGGAGCTTGTAGCTCACGTGAAAAAGTTGGTGAGGGCTTTGGAGAATGCTCAGGCACGGGTTGAACAGGTTAGGGATGACATAGTGCTAGACCTGGAAGATACCCCAAATGATGGTGAAGGCACTTATATTAACCCCGTGATTGTGGAATCTGATAATGAAGATAACATAGGGGTAATCCCGTCTGATAACGAGGATTAGTGATGTAGTGGTATAAGTTGTGAATTTGCTTATCTGGAATGTATGTCAGGAAAAAACTTGGATGCTAGAGTAAGAAAAATTTTGGATGACTGTATATAAGTGTGGTTAGATTACCTCTTTTGACAGCACGTAGAACATAGAGGCAAGTTTGATTCCAAAGCTGATGAAGGAAAATTTCTGGGATATGCTAAATTTTCAAAAGCATATAGAGTTTATAATAAAAGATCCCTTTAAGTTGTAGAATCTGTACATGTCTCTTTTGATGAATTTTATTTTATTGGGCCACATTTAGCTCCTAAGGTTTCTGATGATTCTGATGAGTGTGAGAAAAGTACAGAACAGCCAAGATCTAACTCGTAAATGTTCAAGTTCCAGTTCATTCAAGAATCAATATGGTGGAATTACCATCTGCTAATGATGGTTCAGCCAATATTGAAACAGCTAATCCAGAAGAAGCTACTGATCCATCTTCTCCAAAAGTACTTCAGTCAACTTTGGAACTTACCTATCATCCTGAAAACCTAACTCTAGACATCTCCATTTCTCAAGAACTACCAACTACTAATACAGTCAGACAAGATCCACCTGCAGAAGTTACAAAAGTAAGAGATCACCTATCACTCAAATCATTGGCGATCTTAATGTTGGTGTTTAGAGAAGATAAGCTTCAAGAAATGAATGTATGTACTCTACTACATTTGTTTCAAACATTAAACCGAAGAAGGTAGACGAAGCTCGGGAGGATCCAAGCTAGGTAGAGGCCATGCAAGAAGAGCTGAATCAATTTAAAGATGCCAAGTTTAGAAATTGGTTCCTAAGCCTAAAGGGCAAACTGTTATTGGAACCAAGTGGGTCTTCAGAAACAAGATGGATGAGAATGGTAACATCACAAGAAAAAAGGCAAGACTAGTAGCCCAAGGCTATAGACAAAGGAGTGCATTGACTATGATGAGACATTTATTCCTATTGTAAGATTGGAAGCTATCAGACTCTTCCTTGCCTATGCATCCTTTAAAGACTCCAAGCTATATCAAATGGATGTCAAGAGTGCATTTTTGAACGGTGAGCTGAAAGAAAAAGTTTATGTGGAATAGCCACCAGGGTTCATAGACTCAAACAAGCTCCAAGGGCCTAGTATGAGACCCTTTCAAAGTTCTTGATTACTCAAGGCTTTGTTAGAGGTCAAATCGATTTTACTTTATTCATCGTAAAACATAAAGGTCATTCATTATTAGTTTAAATTTATGTTGTTGATATTATATTTGGCTCTACTAATGAAAACCTATGTAAAAGGTTTGGGAAGTTTAAGATGAGTATGATGGGAGAACTTACCTTCTTCATAGGACTTCAAATTCAGTAAAGCTCAACTGGTATCGTCATCAGCCAAGTCAAATATGCAAAGGATCTTATCAAGAAATTTGGTTTTGAGAATGCAAACAACTTTAACACTCCAATGGCTACTAACTGCCATCTTGACAAACACCTTAAAAAAAGTTCTAAAAAGACCAAGTATATGCCTTCTACTGTTTAGTCATCCTCTCCCTCACCTCCTCCAGTCGACCCTAAGGAGCTCGAGACTTTGGCTTAGAGTCAACCTCTTGTTCACACCAAATGCCATCCAACCAGTCCAACCAGCTATGTCACGACCCGACCCGAGATCCTACGTGGAATCGCGTCAGGTTGGCGAGACGGGACACAAAATGCACAGTTTCAAAATCACTTTTCGTGCAAAGACCTTGTAATGCAAGTGTATGTTTAATTTTAAAATCAAATCAACACGTCACGGCACACAAAGCCGAAAAGGTAACAAAATATAACCAACAAACCCGCGAGCTAAGAAGCTCAGGACTAAACATGTAACATTATCAGAGTGCGCGGAATATGAAAGTAAGTAACATTTACAAAAGCCTGACAACCATGTCGGCATCTACAAAAGAATATTGAATGAAACTACAAGTACGGGACTTCTACCCAACTTTACAATGTTTAAATAACATGTGTACCCTCGGCCTCACCAAAAGAAAATACCAGGGCTCAAGGAGCACTACCAAAAGAAGGACTGCTGACAACGCCGGACAACAAGAACAATCACTGGGGTTTCTCGCAGGCTCGGGATCTAAGGAAAACAATAAACAATGGACGGGGTGAGTTATAAAACTCAATAAGCTACTAATACAACAAGATGGCATGCGAGATGCAAACAGTAATAAGAATTATATATAACATGGTTGGCATAATATAACAAATTTCCAATCATCATCAAATCAAGTAGCATGCGTCTCACATAGGTGCGATATATAAACACATATAAAAGGATACCGTCGAGGTACACCTCTGACATACCAACTTCCAACCAACCAACCAACCAACCAATAATACCAACGTAGAAACCGTTGATGTCGTACCCGATCATCGAACCAATAATCAAAACCAAAGTGAACCGTTTTCCGTATCCACGTCGACGTGAAGACTCGGTCCCCACGACCCGAGAAACAATCACAGTATAGCTTACCAAGGTCGCGTTTATTCCGTACAACACTTAGCGCTATAACCCCTACCGTGGCCAACGGTAGGGCGAGGCCCAGTGTATTGGCCTTCGGCTATTACGTAGCCCCGGCTCACGCAATAACCGAGCGTCAATACACCTCCAACAAATATGCCATGGACTTAAACAAATGCTCAAGTAGATGTTTACTCGACACATTAAACCAATCAACCAAATGTTCAAGTAAATGTTTACTTTAACATTAAATAAAGGCATTATACTCCAAAGTAGGGAGTATAACGACCTCAATAACAACATGCTAATGTATGCCAATAATTCTAGTACACATAGCCATATAGTACCAACATCAAATTCAACACAATACCATTATACGTGTATCGCGTAACCAATTCCCCAACGGGTCTCTCGAGCATCCAAAGAGCTCACAAAACACACACGTGGTCACATTAATTATCAAACCCTAACCGACTCCGTTAGAGTCATTTTAGGTTACTAATGATGCCGAGTTACGAAAGTGGTCTTGCACTTTAATCCTAGCATATTATCGCCCAATTTCGAGTTTTCCAACATCATAGAGCAATTAGCAACATATTTCACAAGTCCAAAAATGGCATTCATGGCAAGAATCACATTCTCACTACTCAAGCATGGTAGCTTCGCATATTAAGAGTCCAAGAGGTCATATGAGACATAAAACGAGAAGAAGAGAGGGTAGTAGCTTACCTCTCGTCGGAAAAAGTGAAGAAAACGAAAATCTAATCAGTGGGAAAGCTTCTCCTCGGCAAGATCTGCGCAATGGCGTGCTCGGATCGTTGAGATTCCTTCACAAACTCAGAGTACCTCAACTTCTCACTCTAAACTCTCCCTACTCTCTCACTAAGTTCTATGGCAAGATGGTGGGAGAAAATGAGATAAACGAAGTCTCTCTTGGTGATTTAAGTGGCTGAAAGGGGCTCTCTCTCTCTCGGTTGGTGACGTGGCCTCACAAGGGCCACTCAATTTAAATGAAAAGAGGGTTTTCGCGCAAAGAGTTCAACCTGTCGCGCTTCGCACGGCCGTGCCAAATAAGCTGCACGGTCGTGCCAACCTCGCACGGTCGTGTCAATGAGGCTGCATGGTCGTGCCAACCCTCATGGCAAGACTTGGACTTACTGGAAGGCTTCGCACGGCCGTGCCAACATGGCTGCACGGTCGTGCCACCCTCAAAACTCAACTCTAGCATACTGGAATGTCTCGCACGGCCGTGCCAACATGGCTGCACGGTCGTGCCAAGGCTATTATGTCCAAACACAGCTTGTTTCCCTTCTATTCCTAGGTCCGATCACACCTCACTCGTAACACGTTATGAGTACGATAAATTACAAGATTTAAGCAATAATATAGCATACGGAACACATGTAATCATTCACGATAAAATGATGCAAATGATGAGATGAGATATGCAAAATATACACAAAATTATATGTGATGTAAAGATGCAAATGATGCGGGTGTTACATCCTCACCCCCTTAGAATAAATTCGTCCGCGAATTTACTTACCAACTTCGTCGAACAACGCGGGATATTTCTCACGCATCTCCTGGTCGGTCTCCCAAATGGCCTCCTCGACATTGTGATTCCTCCACAACACTTTTATGAGGGGTATAGTCTTTGTCCTTAATACTTGTTCTTTGGTATCCAAGATCCGTACCGGTTTCTCAACATACGAAAGGTCGGGCGTTAAATCCACTGGCTCATACTCCAACACATGTGAGGCATCCGTCAAATACTTCCTCAACATCGACACGTGGAATACCTCATGAATACCTGACATCGATGGCGGCAATGCAAGTCTATAAGCTAACTTTCCAACTCTTTCCAATATCTCAAACGGTCCAATATACCTCGGAGCCAATTTACCCTTCTTACCAAACCTCTTAACTCCAATCCGAGGTGACACCTTAAAAAACACGTGATCACCGACCTCAAACTCAAGATCCCTACGTCTATTGTCGGCATAACTCTTTTGTCTACTCTGAGCCGTTTTCAATCTTTCCCGAATAATTTTCACACTTTCCGCCGATTCATGAACCATCTCTGGACCCCACAACTTTGCTTCACCAACTTCATCCCAAAAAATTGGAGAACGACACTTCCTACCATAAAGTGCCTCATACGGAGCCATCTCAATACTCGACTGATAACTGTTATTGTAGGCGAACTCGATCAATGGCACATGCGAATCCCAAGTTCCCTTAAAGTCCATTGAGCAAGCTCTCAACATATCCTTAAGTATTTGAATCGTTCTCTCGGACTGCCTGAAATGATGTACTCAAATTCAACTTCGTCCCCAAAGCATTCTGGAGTGACTGCCAAAACCGAGAAGTAAACCGTGGATCCCTATTCGATACAATGCTCACTGGCACCCCATGCAACCTCACAATCTCCTGAATATACAATGAAGCAAGCTTCTCCAACGAATCCGTAACTGCGATGGGAAGGAAATGGGCCGACTTAGTCAATCTATCGACAATAACCCAAACCGCATCATGACCTCGTCGAGTCCTTGGTAACCCTGTCACAAAATCCATTGCGATATTCTCCCATTTCCATTCCGGAATCTCCAAAGGTTGCAACAACCTAGCTGGCCTCTGATGTTCTGTTTTAATCCGTTGGCACGTCAAACACTTCGACACAAACTCGGGGATTTCCCTTTTCATTCCACTCCACCAAAAATTCTTCTTCAAATCCCGATACATCTTGGTACTCCCAGGGTGAATTGTGTATTTAGACTTATAGGCTTCATCTAACACTTGTCGCTTCACTTCCTCAATCGCCGATACACAAACTCTACCCCGAAATGTCAAAATACCATCACTATTCTTAGCAAAATCCGGGGTCTTACCCCCACCTAACTCATCAATCAATCTCTTCAACTCCGGATCACTCTCTTGAGTCTCCTTAATCCGTTGGAACAACACCGGAGTAGCCCGAATATTAGCAAAAATCACCCCATGGCTAGATTCACTAGGACCCCAATCACGAATGTCCTCTAGCATCTTCCATTCCCTAGTCATCAAACAAGAAACATACGCTTTCCTACTCAGCGCATCTGCTACAACATTGGCCTTTCCCGGGTGATATAAGATAGTACAGTCATGGTCCTTCAACCGTTCCATCCACCTTCGCTGCCGGTTATTCAACTCCTTTTGAGAAAATAAATACTTAAGGCTTTTATGATCAGTGAACACCTCAAATTTAGCCCCATACAAATAATGCTTCCATTTATGAAGAGCAAAAATAATCGCAGCCAACTCGAGATCGTGTGTCGGGTAGTTCTGTTCATACTGAGTCAACTTCCGTGAAACATACGCAATGACCCTTCCATTCTGCATCAAGACACAACCCAAACCTTCTTTCGAAGCATCGCTATAAATCACAAACCCGTCATGTCCATTCGGCAATGCTAAGATAGGAGCCGTAGTCAACTTTTCCTTCAATTCCCGAAAATTTGTCTCACATTTATCATTCCACACAAACGGCTTATTTTTCTGAGTCAAAGTCGTCAAAAGGGTTGCAATCTTAGAGAATCCCTCTATAAACCTCTGATAATAACCCGCTAACCCCAAGAAACTCCGAATCTCCGTCACCGTCTCGGGTCTCTTCCAACTTACCACAGCCTTAATTTTTGTCGGATCGACCGAAATCCCCTTGCCTGAAACTACATGTCCCAAAAATGTTACCTCCTCCAACCAAAAGGCACACTTGCTAAACTTAGCATATAGTTTCCTTTCCCTCAAAACTGTCAATACAATCCTTAAGTGCTTCTCGTGCTCTTCTCGAGACTTCGAGTACACCAAAATGTCGTCGATGAGAACAACCACAAAACAATCAAGGTATGGCAAGAACATCCTATTCATCAAATCCATAAATACCGCGGGTGTATTAGTCAACCCAAAGGGCATAACCACGAACTCAAAGTGCCCGTATCTAGTCCTAAATGCCGTCTTAGGAACGTCTTCCTTTCGAACCTTCAACTGGTGATAACCACTTCTAAGGTCGAGCTTAGAGTACACTACGGAACCTCGAAGCTGATCAAACAAGTCATCAATATGTGGGAGAGGGTATTTATTCTTAATTGTAACCTGATTCAACTCCCGGTAGTCGATACATAATCTCAACGAACCATCCTTCTTCCTCACAAACAATACCAGTGCACCCCATGGTGATACACTCGGTTTAATGAAACCCCGATCTAGTAACTCTTGCAACTGAATCTTTAATTCCTTCAACTCGGCCGGCGCCATGCGATACGGTGCTTTCGATATCGGCGCGGTACCCAGTAACAACTCAATACAAAATTCCAATTCTCTATCAGGGGCCAATTCATAATCATCAGAAAAGACATCCGGAAATTCCCTCACAACTGCAACATCATCCAACATAACCACCCTTTTCGATCTATCCACCACACAAGCCAAGTACCCCGAACAACCACGAGATAACAACTTACGGGCTTTCAAAGCCGAAATAAGTCGAACACCACCCATGCACTTATCACCAACAAACACAAAAGATGACATATTCGGCATATCAAAAGTAACAAACTTCTTACGGCAATCAACCATGGCATGGTGTGCATGTAACCAATCCATCCCCAAAATCACATCAAAATCCCTTATGGGTAAAACAACCAAGTCCGCAGGCAATAGATGATCATCAACAATCACATCACAATTACGATAAACATCCGAAGCTACTTAGCACTCTCCCATCGGAGTAGACACCTCAAGCACATACGACAATGATTCAGGCATGGTATGCAAATGACAGGCAAAATGAGATACGATGTATGAATGCGACGATCGTGGATCTATAAGTACTCGGGCTTTAACACTAGAAATGAACAAGGTACCTCCTATGACATTATTGGCTTCGGGCACCCTATTTTGGTCTAGGGCGAAGACCCGACCCTGGACTCTAGGGCGACCCTCGTTGTCTCTCTTGACGCCCATATTCTGTTGCGCACTTCCCGGTTGGACCCCTTTATTCCTAGGGCAATCCCTTTGAAAGTGCGTACCATCCCCACAGAGGACACACTTCCCCTGTTTCTTCCAGCATCTATCCTCCGTGTGACCAGCCCTCAAACAAAAGTTACATGTCATCCCCTGGGCCCGCTGCCCCTGTGTGGTGTTTCCTCGATTCCCTGTCCTCTGCTGATTCTGTCCTCCCCGAGGGTTATCATTTCCCCCTTTGTTGTCAGTCCCCTGGTTATTCTGATTCCTCCACCTTGACTGTCCCGATTGTTGAGTACCACTAGCATTTCCCCGTTGATTCCCACTGGTGTTCCCCAATTTAGTACGGTGCTCTTCAATGTCGTGTTCAATCCTGTAGGCCTTGTCCACTGCTCTCTAGTAGCTCGTCAACTCGAGTGGTATGAGTTGCTTTCGATACTCAGTTCTCAACCCCTTCACAAACCGGTAAACCTTCTTCTCCTCCGTCGATAGTAAATGCGTGCAATACCGGGATAACTCAGTAAATTTGGCAGAATACTGAGCTATCGATAGACTCCCTTACTCCAGGCTGAGAAACTCCACTTCCTTCCTTGCTTGTATCACATCCGGGATAAACTGATTCCGAAACCGCTGTAAGAAGAGATCCCATGTCCCCACTGTCTGATCTTGTACCCAGCTAGCTTCCAAAACCTTCCACCAATGCTCGGCCGCATCCTCTAGCTTGAACGTGGCGAACTTGATCTTCTCTTCATCCGTACATCCCAATGCTGCAAAAACCTTTTCAGTTGACTCAATCCACCTCTCAGCTTTCTCCGGATCCGGTTCACCATTGAAGCTCCTTGGTTTCATCTTCAAGAACCTCTCTAACCGACGGTCATTGTCCCCGATTCCCCCGGCTGGTTGCACTACTCTCTGTCCACCCACTTGTCCTTGTCCATCCATGGCTTGTCGATTCATGTCCATGGTCTGTTTGTTCATTTCCATCATGGTCTGCATAAACCCCTGCATGGTGTACATGAAGGCCTCATTATGATTCATATGACCCTCTGATGACTGTCCGGTAGCTTGGTTAGGAGATGGGTTAGACGGCCCGGTTCGGCGGGTTTCTCTCTCGGCTTCACCAGCCCTACTCGTACCAGTTCCATTTCGAGTTTCAACCATAATTGTTCACCTGCAACAAACACTCGTCGTTAACGACTCAAACACTCAACCAACCCCTCGCCTAAGCCAAGGATACCAAATCTCAGCGAGCTAACTTATGCTCTGATACCAACTGTCACGACCCGACCCGAGATCCTACGTGGAATCTCGTCCGGTTCGCGAGACGGGACACAAAATGCACAGTTTCAAAATCACTTTTCGTGCAAAGACCCTGTAATGCAAGTGTATGTTTAATTTTAAAATCAAATAAACACGTCACGGCACACAAAGCCGGAAAAGGTAACAAAATATAACCAACAAACCCGCGAGCTAAGAAGCTCGGGACTAAACATGTAACATTATAAGAGTGCGCGGAATATGAAAGTAAGTAACATTTACAAAAGCCTGACAACCATGTCGGCATCTACAAAAGAATATTGAATGAAACAATAAGTACGGGACTTCTACCCAACTTTACAATGTTTAAATAACATGTGTACCCTCGGCCTCACCAAAAGAAAATACCAGGGCTCAAGGAGCACTACCAAAAGAAGGACTGCTGACAACGCCGGACAACACGAACAATCACTAGGGGTTTCTCGCAGGCTCGAGATCTAAGGAAAACAATAAACAATGGACGGGGTGAGTTATAAAACTCAATAAGCTACTAATGCAACAAGATGGCATGCGAGATGCAAATAGTAATAAGAATTATATATAACATGGTTGGCATAATATAACAAATTTCCAATCATCATCAAATCAAGTAACTCATGACACAAGTCACGTAGCATGCATCTCACATAGGTGCGATATATAAACACATATAAAAGGATACCGTCGAGGTACACCTCCGACATACCAACTTCCAACCAACCAACCAACCAATAATACCAATGTAGAAACCGTTGATGTCGTACCCGATCATCGAACCAATAATCAAAACCAAAGTGAACCGTTTTCCGTATCCACGTCGACGTGAAGACTCGGTCCCCACGACCCGAGAAACAATCACGGTATAGCTTACCAAGGTCGCGTTTATTCCGTACTACACTTAGCGCTATAACCCCCACCGTGGCCGACGGTAGGGCGAGGCCCAGTGTATTGGCCTTCGGCTATTACGTAGCCCCGGCTCACGCAATAACCGAGCGTCAATACACCTCCAACAAATATGCCATGGACTTAAACAAATGATCAAGTAGATGTTTACTCGACACATTAAACCAATCAACCAAATGTTCGAGTAAATGTTTACTTTAACATTAAATAAAGGCATTATACTCCAAAGTAGGGAGTATAACGACCTTAACAACAACATGCTAATGTATGCCAATAATTCTAGTACACATAGCCATATAGTACCAACATCAAATTCAACACAATACCATTATACGTATATCGCGTAACCAATTCCCCAACGGGTCTCTCGAGCATCCAAAGAGCTCACAAAACACACACATGGTCACATTAATTATCAAACCCTAACCGACTCCGTTAGAGTCATTTTAGGTTACTACTGATGCCGAGTTACGAAAGTGGTCTTGCACTTTAATCCTAACATATTATCGCCCAATTTCGAGTTTTCCAACATCATAGAGCAATTAGCAACATATTTCACAATTCCAAAAATGGCATTCATGGCAAGAATCACATTCTCACTACTCAAGCATGGTAACTTCGCATATTAAGAGTCCAAGAGGTCATATGAGACATAAAACGAGAAGAAGAGGGGGTAGTAGCTTACCTCTCGTCGGAAAAAGTGAAGAAAACGAAAATCTAATCGGTGGGAATGCTTCTCCTCGACAAGATCTTCGCAATGGCGTGCTCGGATCGTTGAGATTCCTTCACAAACTCACAATACCTCAACTTCTCACTCTAAACTCTCCCTACTCTCTCTCTAAGTTCTATAGCAAGATGGTGGGAGAAAATGAGAGAAACCATGTCTCTCTTGGTGATTTAAGTGACTGAAAGGGGCTCTCTCTCTCAGTTGGTAACGTGGCCTCACAAGGGCCACTCAATTTAAATGAAAAGAGGGTTTTTGCGCAAAGAGTTCAACCTGTCGCGCTTCGCACGGCCGTGCCAAATAAGCTGCACGGTCGTGCCAACCTCGTACGGTCGTGCCAATGAGGCTGCACGGTCGTGCCAACCCTCATGGCAAGACCTGGACTTACTGGAAGGCTTCGCACGGCCGTGCCAACATGGCTGCACGGTCGTGCCACCCTCAAAACTCAACTCTGGCATATTGGAATGTCTCGCACGGCCGTGCCAACATGGCTGCACGGTCGTGCCAAGGCTATTATGTCCAAACACAGCTTGTTTCCCTTCTATTCCTAGGTCCGATCACACCTCACTCGTAACACGTTATG
This sequence comes from Platycodon grandiflorus, assembly GCA_016624345.1. NCBI lineage: Eukaryota > Viridiplantae > Streptophyta > Magnoliopsida > Asterales > Campanulaceae > Platycodon > Platycodon grandiflorus. The sequence continues at coordinate 58,091,337 of CM028362.1, forward strand.
AGTACGATAAATTACAAGATTTAAGCAATAATATAGCATACGGAACACATGTAATCATTCACGATAAAATGATGCAAATGATAAGATGAGATATGCAAAATATACACGAAATTATATGTGATGTAATGATGCAAATGATGCGGGGGTTACAAGCTAACCCCAACCTAAGAAAGCCAAAATTAAACCCTATGACCATCTTCACCCCGATGTCCAAGAACTCTTGTTCTTTAAGGACAGCCAACCTACCCACAACCCTGCCAATTTTGACCCCATCCTTTCCATACTTGACTACCCCAAATGTCTCCCATGCCAACCCATGACTGTTGGGGAGATCATTATCATGGCCTTTGATGAATTCCTTTCTGGAATCATTAACATTCGCGGCCTTCTTCAACTTATATACACCTATCCCTATTCCTCTCAGTTTCTGACCAACTATCCCTGAACAGACCAGCCAGTCTCCGTACATTGATCTAGCCAGCATGAATCCATCCATTTCTGACCTTGTTGCTAGTTTAGATATCATCTTGACTGATGTTGGGAAGAACATGGGCCTTCTTGAGGGGAATATGGACCTTCTTTGCAAGAAGTAGGCTAATACTACAACTGTGACAGCTGAGTATATTCACAAAGTGGTCCTGATAGCTAAGGAAGCCAAGCATACTACTGACTTTTGCTAAATGAGGATTACTGCCATTGAAAATATATTGGTCAACTGCATCACTACTGCCTCAAATGATGTTACTTCTTTATTTTCTTTCCTGAACTCCAAAATCAATGACAATATAAAGATAATGGAAGTTGCAGGATATGTCATAGCTGCTGCCCTAAAGAAGTTAGAAACGGCTCACAAGGTCTCTTCTCGGTCATTGCACAAGTTTATTCTTGAATTGTGCCTAGCCAACACCAGAAGCCACTTCCATCTTCGCCGACAGCACAACTTATATGATCACCATTTTAAGGCCATAGAAACGGAGCTTGTGTCCATGAAGAAGGAGATGAAGCTAAGCATTAGCGCTAAATACATTGAAAAGTTAGAGGTGAATATCCTTCTAAGGAAAAAGAATGCTAAACTCAGAGAAGAGTTAAAGACAGCCAAGGCCGAAATTGCTGAATTCAAAGTGGCTGCTGCTGCAAAGGATCAAGGTCAAGCTTGACTAAATTTCATGCTTTATGATTAATTTCTTATTATGTGTGCATAAAATTTAAACCTCTAGTTTAAAGGCATACTCTATAACTGCTTATACATGTCTATCTTTAAACTCAGTCTTATTACAATTGTTTTGTGGTTTATTTACTTATTCTGTAAGCACATTGTAATCTGAATACATTGGTTGTTTCTGCAAGTCCAAACTAGGACATGTTTGCTTAATATAATATCTATAAGTATGCTATTACTAGTATCGTACATTCTCAGCCTTAATGTAGTTAGAGGTCATGGACATAAGCAAATAGGAGAAGATTGTAGTATATTATCTAGATTTACTTGTATCCATCACCCTGTCTATGTTAGAAGTGACTACTGGGCCTGCGTGTCTGGTAGTGTGGAAACTTGTACTTAGACAAATGCCTTGTAATAGTTTGGGATTGCCTATTCAACAATTAGTTAAGTTCTTCAGGAGATGGCTGTTGTATATCAGCCATCCACACCAACAGTGTCTATCAAGATCTTAGTCAAGTACGTACCGGCCAAGCTTGATCAGCAATGTATGAAGACCTGAAGAACGACTGATCAAGACTTGTCTGAAGATTTGCCTTAGTTACCAGCAAAGTCCTTCTTTGACTTTGGTGTAACGTTAACTTGTTGGTTCATTTATTGGACTATTCCATTTTAGGTGAACTGCTCAGAAAAGAACACTCTGCATAAAGTACTTGTCTACCCATATTTGGCAAGTTTGGAGGCGTAGCTGGAAGACACCTTGGAAGTTTGCAGGCACAGCTAGAAGACATTGACAACAAGATTAGTGCATTTAATACATGTCACTTTGCATTAAATGCACCTAATTCAAATCTCCCAAAGTCACTTTGCATTAAGTGCATTTGATCTGAACATACATGTTGTATCACATCATACCTTCAAAGTTCTCTGATTGCTTCCCCAATTGTTTGTTTAATTGCTTTATCTCTATTCCATTACCTCATTTTTATGCTTAATTTTTTTTGAATTTGTTTAATTCTACTTTATGCTGCAATTCAAATTGATTGTTGCCTAGTTATAGAGGGATTAGTTTGTTGAGGAATTTTTTTAGCAGAAATAATTAATTTCTTCGAGATGTAACTTTGCAGTCTCCTTGTTTACGAAATTTGTATGAATGATTTTTGAAGTTTAATGTGGATGGAAAATCCAACGGTCCATTAATATAAGGAACAATGATATTCCCTCCGTCCTAAAAAAAACTTGTCCCATTTGAATGGTCCAACTTTTTAACATCTCCTTTAAATTGTACTATACTTGTAGATTTTTTCATGTGGCATGTTGGATAAACATGATTTTTTTTCGAATGAAAGAAAAAAATTGAAAAAATGGAGATTTGTAACTTAATTTTTTCAAATGTGACTATTCATTGGGACAGAGGGAGTAGGAAATTTTGATAGCAATTCCATGTATGTATTTTTGTTATAGTTGGACTGGAGAGGGTAAGAAGATTTTAGTTTGAGAGTGTCAGGACACGAGTTTTAGTGGTTCGATAGATTGGTCCATGTAAGTTTCTATTTTGTATATGAAGTTTCATGTAAGTTTCTATTTCCAATATAAAGAAAGGACGTAGGATAAAATGTTTACCCCATTGGCAGAAAGCAAACAATATCTTGGGAAAATTTTATCCTAATTCCATTTTAAATCTCCCAAAGTCTGAAATCTTCAACAGCTCCAAGGATTGATCTCCCAGTATAAATTGAAGACTTTATGAAGCATTGAAGAATCTACACTCGAACTTGAACATTCTGAATTCTCAACAACGTCAAAGCTTCACTACTCCAAGTGCATTCAAGAGCTTCAATGACTCATTTTGTCTAAACATTCTTTGAAGTGCATAGTTCTTAGATTCTATTATTTACTGCACTTCATTGATTGCAATCTTTGCATTCAAGGCACACCAGAGTTTAATCTTCCTAGATTATAACTTTCTCCATAAACACTTGGTCAAATATTTTGTACATGATCCATTAGAGATCTTTTGTAACATTTCTAGTCAAAAACATAGTGAACTTTTCAAATCTAAAGTTGATCGCTTTGGTAGTGGACGTAACACCTATTTATAGTGTGAACCACTTCAAATATCTTGTTATTTAAATTCTGCACTTGTGTATTGATTATTTACTTAATACTTCCCGTTCACATTCTTTCCAGAAGAACAACAAGATCAGTCATTCTGACTTGTCCATATACTTCACAATTTATTCCGTTGCAAAATACATTCTAATTAATTTGTTACTTTGTCAAGTAAGTTTTATAAAAAAGTTTTAAAATTAGACATAGGCCATTCAACCCCCCCCCCCCTTATCTAGCTTATTTGAGCCTATTGGGACTAACACTATTTTAGCCATTAAGATCAAATAACCCACAATTCACAAACTAATAAATTTGAATTGAACTCCGGATTTAAAAAAATATTATTCCCTTCATTTTAAAATAAGTGTTCTCTATTCTATTCGGAGACGTCCCAAAATAATCCTCCTCTTTTCTTTTTAAGGAGGCACAAAAGGAAACTTAGAGCCCGTTTAGTATAGCTTTTTCAAAACGCGGTTTTTTCAAAATATATTTTTTTTCAAAACAAAACTTTTTTCTTATAAACACGTTTGGGAAACTATTTCAAAATGCAACTATTTTTTCAACTGCTTTTTAAAATTTGCATTTTGGGAAAAAATTAAATATTCTAGCATTTAAAAACGCAACTAGGTATTGATAACACAACTTATTCGAACGCTACATTAAAATAGATAAACAATGAAAACCCGGCATTTTTTTGCCTGCAATTTGGTCAAAACGAACGACCAAATGGACTTTTAAATAATGTTAAACAATTTCTTAAATTCGTATATATTCAATATGTGGCGCCCCAACCCGTATCTCTATACGAAATTCCAAGGTCGGGTAGCCAAAACGACACAACTAAACAAGACAAGCACGTGGCATAACCACCCGTACTTACAACAAACACAACTGATAAAATAAAACTTGATATAATCTAAACAAGTTTTCGACGACACTACAGCCGGAACCCAACAACTAAAATCACAAGTCTAAGACTTGGGAAAAATATATGACTACAACAACAACAACAACAACATCGGCCACAACATGCCAGAAATATATAAACATAAACCACGGGCCACAACATGCTCGGGAAAAGGGAACTAAATCGTATCAAGTGATAAACACAAGCACGACATACACATGTCGGCTACCAAAAGAATATTAAGGTTTACAACACTAACAAATACTCCCCATGTAAAGTCTACATAACTTTACGCAACCGTCGTCCTTACCAAAAGAAATACTGTTAAACAACAACAAGCTCCAAGAGCCACTAGACCTAAAATACAACCTTCGAGCTCAACGGAGTCTCACCGACCTCACCGGAGACCGCTAGGTTGACTCGAATCTAAGAAAAAATATATAAACAACAAACGGGGTGAGTCAAAATTCAATAAGTTACTAAATGCAACTACATGACATGGCATAATGCTCAAGCTAAAATCATAACATGGCATTAACATTTATATACCACAACAAGACATGTATCATCATCATTGATATACAAATTATTCAACTCACATAGCACATTGATTAACACACAAGTGCTTGTAAATAAATCACGTTATAAAGGATATCATTTCTCATTCTTCTTCTTTGCATTGCTCCTGCAGGACACGAAAATACAACAAACAACTATGCCTCGATACCCATATGTGTAGTATTAACGTCACCTGTATCACTCTTCGGTTATTGATGTCCCCGGTATCACTCATCGGGTTCCCGGAATCACTCTTCAGGTTACTTAGCAAACAAAAGTCGTGCATATTACTACAACAGTGGGGCTACTTCCCACTTGTGGCCAACAGGTGAGGGTGTGAACTCCAGTACGGCGACCCATAGCAATTCCAAACATTGGTTTGTAAAGGCTATACGTCGTCCTACCTTGACTAAACAACAACCATGCCAGCTGGACTCAATGCAATGCACAAGTTGGTATAAGACTCAATCTTATCCAAATAACCACCAAGTTCAAAAGTAGTGAACTTGATAATTGTCAAGTAGATTATATTATTCTACCAAGAATTATCATCAAACATATTGTTTCGACAACTTTAAACAACCACTTTAAAGCTAATTACAAATCTCTAATCTACCAGTATCATTTACTCGGATGACCAAAACCCATATCAAACGAACTCTAAATCTCGTAGGATTTTAATATGTTATTCGGTAATTGTTACTCTAACTTAATATCAACTTCTTAGAGTCTTTACAACACTTCTAAAAATCTAGGTATAATTGCTATATGCAAAATTTTTCAATTAAGTCTCTAACTTGTTCTTAAGTCAAATTCCATAGTTGAGTGCTCAAAATCAACATGCAACATCATCTAAACATAACATTTAACACATAAACATGATATACATCTCACCATATCATTCAAACATGAAATCATCAAGAAATCAAGACATGCATGTACATTCTATCTCAAATATGCAGCAAATTCTTAAGCATGCATAGGGGGGTTAGTAACTTACCTCAAAATGCACAATCAAACCAAGGAAAACAAGATCAAAGCCTTGCTAAGTAGTCTCCTAGTCTTCCTCTACACATGCATGGTCTTGGGTTGAGAATCAAATGGCTGAATTGAGAAAACATTCACCACACACACTAATCTCACCTCACAGCACACACAGTAACTCTGTCTCTCTAAGCTAGGTTAATGTTTGGGAGAAATGAGAGTATAAACTTTACTCCCTAAGGTGTATTATAGGTGGAAGGAGACTTTGACTCAAGTCAAAGGTCGTGGAGAACAAATGGGCTAAATGTATTTTAAATTAAGAGTGAAACAACAAATTTTCAGAAAGCAGAGTCACCTTACTGTTGACAGGGCGATCGCTCTGGGGCGAACCAGGGCGATTGCTTTGTTTCCAGAAAGTTTCTTCCTACAAAGTGATCGCATAGGGTGCAATCGCTATGTCCCCAGTTTTGAAATCCTTGATAAAAAACTGTCACACCCCAATTCAAGCTACCACACATAGCCTAAATTCGGGCATGACCCGACTTAACATAATCAAATAACCACCTGATAAACAATATAACAGCAGAAATAAAAGTATGGCGATAAGCCATCCAACCTCATAAACTGAAATACACAACTGAGTGTTCACAACTCAACCAACCGATATACAGACCAACATAGAAGGCATCCAGCCTCTATATATAATAAAATAGAAACAGTGTTTCAAACCTAGACAGCATAACAACCACTGTCTAACATATACAAAATGAAGTCTACCCCAAAAGAAAACAACCTTCTAATCTCGCAACGAGATGCACAGCTTCACATACATGAACCCTTCGCCTCGCTCCGATCTAAGGAAAAATAATAATGAAAGGGTGAGTCACCAATGACCCAGTAAGATTCCACTAAACTTATGCATGTTATGAATGTATGCAATAGTAATAGGATGCTAACACAAGCAACATATAATCGGTATAAGTTATAACCAAGTCACAAGTATTCAGTATAACCAATGATCAACCAAGTCACATTACCAGCATAAGAAGGATCACGACTGCCAACTGTCACATACCAGTTGGAAATAATGACCAACCTACAAAGTAATGAGCTAATAACAGTTCATATCACATATTAAACAAGTAAAGATCACGTATCAGGATATAAGAGTCGAGGTACACCTCCGAGTCACCGGCACCCTTTATACACCATTCAGCTTTGAAGTTCATATCAAATCATTGTACCAATGTAATTCATATATCAAATAGTCCGCGGAACAAGTCAACATGACCTAAGTCCCAACGACCTTGGCATCCATGTGGCAACACCACTCTTGTCCAACAATCTAGGTGGTGTAAACCCTACTTTGGCCAGAAATAGGGAGACAGGCCAGATCAAGGTCGCCACAACCCGACGATCACTGCACTCCGCCCCGTGGCAATCGGTAGTCAACCAAAACCCCCTGAAAATTAGTATTCGAATGTGCACATCCGGTTAGTCAAGTTCACGTTCACACTTTATTCTATTTTCGGTTACAAATTCGGTATTTCGGTTATCCTCCGAGGATCAATTCGAGTTCTATATTCACAAATCAACGTATTGAACACTTTAACCATCTTAAATCATACAATAACAAGTCATAAACCCTAAATTGCAGCCATGTCACATACTTTGTTTAGGTTGGTTTCTTGCCGGTTTCACTAATTCGAAGATACAATAGAACTACAAAAATTCCAAGGATCATATGAACATCAACACACTTTATTAACACATACCCATAATCATATTAGCCTAATAAACATCATAGCATGGCTGAAAATCATAAACTTTCCATAACAACAACTTTTCAATTGATAATAGCCCAAATAAACCGATTAAACACAAACATGAACAAGTTAATGGTCCCTTACCAAATCAAAGAGCTAAACCCTTGTTTCTCCCATGTATTTCAGTGATAAACATAGTCACAAACTCAATTAAACAAGCTCCCTTGAGTTGCCTTGGTGGAAGGACAAAAGCTTATGCAAGAACACACACAAACCCTAGGTCAAAAAGTAGAATTTTGTGAGGATTTTGGAGAATTTAAGAGAGATTTTTTAGGGTTTTCTGAGTTTAGAAGGCTGAAGTATGTTTTTTTAGGCCTTACCCACGTTTATACCAGATAAGGAAGCCATAGGATGAGGTGGAAATTAACAAAAAACTCAAAAACACAAAATCTGCCTAATTTGTCCGTACATGGCGTGCTAGGGCGCGCACTGTTCACAGCTTTGCTCAGTTTTTCCGTTTTGCTCCGTTTTCTCGATTCGATCGCTCGTACACCCCTAGGTATGATTGTACAATACATATAACACATCAAAGGATGTCCCCAAGGGTTTGATATCAATCTTGGACTGATTTAAAGTCACGAGAAAGTTCACTAAACCGAACACAATTTCAACAACTTTTTCGTTTTGTAACTTTCAATTAACACAACGTATACTACTTTTTCAAAGTCCGATTTAACAACACGAAACCTCTATAACATCATGTATCTCTAGGTATAAATTATCATGGTTCATCTCTTTCATTTCGAATCAATTTACGCTACGAAACAATGCAAGAAAGTAAAGCACCGAAACACGAAATCATGAGTTTACGACTCATCAAATCAACATTATGAACCACGATACTCACATTAACAATGTATGCACATAATAATATTATTAACATGCTAATGAGATGATCGGTTATTACACCCTCTCCCCCTTAAAAGAATTCGACCCCGAATTCCTTACCTCAATTATCAAACAAGTGAGGGTACTTGATTCTCATTTCATTCTCACTTTCCTAGGTTGCTTCCTCAACTGTATGACTTTTCCATAAGACCTTTACCATCGATATCATTTTTGTTCTGAACATTTGTTCCTTATGATCCATGATTTGTACAGGTTGTTCCACGTATGATAGATCAGGTTGAAGATTCACAGGTTCAATCTCTAATACATGTGAAGGATCAGGAGTGTACTTCCTCTGCATCAATACATGGAATACATTGTGAATCTCCTCGAGTGCTGCTGGCAATGCCACACGATATGCTAATTTTCCTACTCTTTCCAGAATTTCAAAAGGCCCCACATATCTTGGTGCAAGTTTTTCCTTTTTCCCAAATCTTTTCACACCTCGGACTGGAGAAATCTTCAAGAATACCTGATCACCTACTTCAAACTCAAGATCTCTTCTTCTAACATCGGCATAGCTTTTCTGTCGACTCTGCGCAGTAAGAAGTCCATCCCGAATAACTTTTACATGATCAGCTGATTCTTGAACAATTTCTGGACCCCAAATTTTTGCTTCTCCCACTTTATCCCAAAAAATTAGCGATCGACATTTTCTACCATACAATGCTCCATAAGGAGCCATTCCGATACTTGACTGGTAACTATTATTGTATGCAAATTCTGCTAATGGTAGATAAGTATCCCAGCTACCCTTGAAGTCAAGTGAACAAGCTCGCAACATATCTTCCAATATCTGAATAGTCCTTTCTGATTGACCATCTGTCTGAGGATGAAATGCAGTGCTCAAACTCAATCTAGTCTCCAGTGCCTCCTGAAGTGTCTGCCAGAATCTGGATGTAAAGCGAGGATCTCGATCAGAAACAATAATAATAGGTACCCCATGTAACCTCACGATCTCCTGGATATATAACATGGCAAGCTGATGTAAGGAAGATGTCATCTTTACAAGCAAGAAATGTGCAGAATTGGTAAATCGATCTACGATGACCCAAACTGCATCATGACCTCGGCTTGTCCTCGGTAATCCATTCACAAAGTCCATCGTAATATTCTCCCATTTCCATTCTGGAATTTCTAATGGTTGGAGTAATCTTGCCGGTCTCTGATGTTCAGCTTTTACTTGTTGACACGTCAGGCATTTAGATACGTAACTTGCAATCTCTCTCTTCATGTTATTCCACCAAAAGTCCCATTTCAAGTCTCGATACATTTTAGTACTCCCTGGGTAAATAGTATACTTTGATTTATGGCCTTCATCCATCACATGTTGCTTAATTTCTGAATCATCAGGGATACACACTCGACCCCTGAACTTAACTAACCCATCACTGTGCACATGGAAGTCTTTTTCTTCTTCGCTCTCCTTTAATGTCTTCACAATCTTTTGTAACTCAACATCTGTTTCTTGTGCTTCCTTAATTCTCTCAAGCAATACTGGTTGAACACGAACATTCACAAAGATGATGCCATGGTTTGATTGACAAGGGTTACATTGACATGCATCTCCCAGCATCTTCCATTCCCTAATCATCAAACAAGAGACATACATCTTCCGGCTCAAAGCATCAGCAACTACATTAGCCTTTCCCGGCTGATACAGAATAGTGCAATCATGATCTTTAAGTCTTTCCATCCATCTGCGTTGACGATTGTTTAACTCTTTCTGAGAGAAAAGATACTTCAGACTCTGATGATCAATATATACTTTAAATTTAACCCTGTACAGATAATGTTTCCATTTGTAGAATGCCATGATAATAGCTCCTAGCTCCAGATCATGTGTAGGATAATTTTGCTCACATGGTGTCAACTTCCTCAAAGCATAAGAAATAACCTTCCCATTTTGCATTAATACACAACCCAGTCCTTCTTTGGAAGCATCACTATAAATAATGAAATGTTCATTCCCATCAGGTAAAGCGAGAACTGGTGCTGATGTCAACCTTTGCTTAAGCTCCTGAAAACTATTCTCCCACTTTTCATCCCACACAAAAGGAATCTTCTTCCTAGTCAAATTGGTCAATGGAGTAGCAATCTTTGAAAACCCGGTATAAATCTCCGATAGTACCCAGCCAAGCCCAGAAAACTACGGATCTCTGTAACTGTACTGGGTCTCTTCCACTCAACAACTGCCTCCACTTTCGTAGGATCCACAGCAATACCTGCTTGTGATACAACATGACCCAGAAAAGTAACCTCCTTCAACCAAAATGCACATTTGCTGAACTTTGAATACAACATCTTCTCTCGTAGTAAGTCCAGCACCAACCTCAAGTGATGTTCATGTTCTTTCTCAGACTTAGAATAAACAAGTATGTCATCAATAAACACCACCATAAAGCTATCCAAATAAGGTTGAAAGATTCTATACATCAAATCCATGAAAACTGCAGGTGCATTAGTCAATCTGAATGGCATAACAATGAATTCATAGTGCCCATATCTCGTTCTAAAAGTAGTCTTTAAAATATCTCCTGCTCGAATTCTCAGCTGATGATACCCACTTCTCAAATCAAACTTTGAAAACACAATAGCCCTATGCAACTGATCGAACAAATCATCAATATGAGGCAATGGATATTTATTCTTCACTGTCACCTGATTCAGTTGTCGATAGTCAATGCACAACCTTAGAGTCCTATCCTTCTTCTTCACGAATAGAACTGGTGCACCCCAAGGTGAAACACTCAGTTTAATAAACCCTCTATCAAGCAATTCTTGCAACTGAATCTTCAACTCCTTTAATTCAGCAGGTGCCATTCTGTAAGGTGCTTTCGAAATTGGAGCAGTACCAGGCAATAATTCAATACAGAACACTATTTCTCGTTCAGGTGGCAACGAGAAATCATCAGGAAATACATTAGGATATTCACATACTACTGGTACCTCTTCAAGCTTAGGAGTGGCCTTCTGCTTGTCATACACATGTGCCAGATACCCAGTACAACCACTAGCCATCAATTTACCAGCCTGTAATGTTAATAATATGCAACCTACTAACCCCTTTTTCCCCCAAAATTTGTAATTCAGGCTGATTCGGGATTTTAAAAGTGACCAACTTATGATAACAGTCTACATGAGCATGGTATGCACACAGCCAATCCATACCCAATATAATGTCAAAATCCCGAATAGGTAAAACAATCAAATGAGCAGGTAAATTACAATTACCCACAAGTACATCACAAGCTTTATAAATCACACTAGCAACAACACATTCCCCCATCGGGGTTGACACCTCCAACATATAAGGCAAGACATGCAGTTGCACATGCAAATTCATAACAAAATACGATGCCACATAAGAATGAGATGATCCTGGGTCTATCAATATACGGGCTCTAGACTGGAAAATAGTAAAAGTACCTCCTACAACCGATGTAGACTCCAGAACATCTTTTTGGTCTAAGGCAAACACACGCCCCCTGGACCTTTGGTTTCCCATCACCCCCTCTCTTGACCCCTGAGTTCTGTTGATTCTGATTTTGTGGCTGCTGATTCGATAACGAGTATTAGTCCACTTTGGGCAATGGCTACGAAAATGCCCAAATTCACCATAAATAGTACATTTGCCCTGCTTTGCCCAACATCTATCCACCATATGATTTCCCTTACCACAAAATGTACACCCACTAGTAACAGTTTGTTGCCCCGATGCCATAGAACCACCAGTATTATTCTTTGATTGCTGTCCTGTTTGCCTATTACCTTGTTGGTTTCCTTGTTGCCCTTGCTATTGTGTTTTGTTGTGACCCTCGAGGTCTCTGGGAATGACCATCTCGGTTACCCTGTCCTCCTCTACTAGTGAAATTTTCCTGTCCTCTCGTACCTTGTGAATTAAATCCTCCTCTATTGCTGTTACCCTGGCCTCTGCCACTTTGTTGACTAGTCTGCTGCCCATACACCGCAGCTCTCTTCACCTTCTGTTCCTCCAAATCATTCTCAACTAATAAAGCTCAATCCACTGCTACTGCATAAGAAGTCAGCTCAAGTGGAAATAACTTGTTGGGAAGCTCTGCCCGAAGCCCCTTCACAAACTTCTTCACTTTTCTGTCCTCAGTAAAAAGCAAATGAGTGTTATACATGGCCAACTGAGTAAATTTTGCTTCATACTGTGCTACAGTCAAATTTCCCTGCTCTAGTGTCATGAACTCCATTTCTCTCTGCTCTTGAACTACAGCTGGAATTGAATTCTGGTACAAAATTAGTCCATGTTTAAGGAGTCCCATCAATCTCCCATTTATCTTTGATCAACATCCACCAGTTATCTGATATACCCTCCATTTTAAAAGTTGCAAAGATCGCCTTCTCTTCTTCAGAACACCCCAGTGTTTTAAAGACTTTTTCCATTCCCTCAAGCCATCTTTCAGCTTTCAATGCATCAGGTTCACCATCATAACTTTTGGGATTCAGTTTCAGAAATCTCTCAAGTGGAGTAGTACCTTGTATAATCCCAACAGGAACTGGATGAGGATTCTGGTTACCAGCATTCTGATTCACCATCTGTTGATTAACTGCACCCTGCTGAGCTAATAACGCAGTCAACCTCTCAAGTATTGTAGTTTGGTTATTAATATTCTGTTGGGCTATTATATCAGTCAATCTCTCAATAGCTTGATATACACCACCAAGCCCTTCAATTTTTGCTCCACTTGCTAGATGAACAGGGGGAACATTAGCATGACTTTCAGCTCCTTCCTGGAGCCCCGCCTCACTCGTGTCGGCTCTATGTGAACCACGCCCCTTTCCTCTCGATCCCACCATCGCTCACCTACACACAACCACCCAGTATTAGACACATATACAAAACCTCTAGGCCAAGGATCCTCTCCCGGCTTTTAGCTTAAACGAAAGCTCTGATACAAACTCTGTCACACCCCAATTTAAGCTACCACACATAGCCTAAATTCGGGCATGACCCGGCTTAACATAATCAAATAACTACCTGATAAACAATATGACAGCGAAAATAAAAGTATGGCGATAAGCCATCCAACCTCATAAACTGAAATACACAACTGAGTGTTCACAACTCAACCAACCGATATACAGACCAACATAGAAGGCATCCAGCCTTTATATACAATAAAACAGAAACAATGTTTAAAACCTAGACAGCATAACAACCACTGTCTAACATATACAAAATGAAGTCTACCCCAAAAGAAAACTACCTTCTAATCTCGCAGCGAGCTGCACAGCCTCACGTACGTAAACCCTTCGACTCGCTTCGATCTAAGGAAAAACAATAATGAAAGGGTGAGTCACCTATGACCCAGTAAGATTCCACTAAACTTATGCATGTTATGCATGTATGCAACAGTAATAGGATGCTAACACAAGCAACATATAATCGGCATAAGTTATAACCAAGTAAGTCACAAGTATTCACTATAATCAATGATCAACCAAGTCCCATTACCAGCGTAAAAAGGATCACGACTGCCAACTGTCCCATACCAGTTGGAAACAATGACCAACCTACAAAGTAATAAACTAATAACAGTTCATACCACATATTAAACAGGTAAAGATCACGTATCAGGATATAAGAGTCGAGGTACACCTCCGATTCACCGGCACCCCTTATACACCATTCGGCTTTGAAGTTCATATCAAATTATTGTACCAATGTAATTCATATATCAAACAGTCCGCGGAACAAGTCAACATGCCCCAAGTCCCTACAACCTTGGCATCCATGTGGCAACACCACTCTTGTCCAACAATCTACGTGGTGTAAACCCTACTTTGGCCAGAAATAGGGAGACGTGCCAGATCAAGGTCGCCACAACTCGACTATCAGTGCACTCCGCCCTGTGATAATCGGTAGTCAACCAAAACCCCCTGAAAGTTAGTATTCGAATGTGCACATCTGGTTAGTCAAGTTCACGTTCACACTTTATTCCATTTTCGGTTACAAATTCGGTATTTCGGTTGTCCTCCAAGGATCAATTCGAGTTCTATATTCATAAATCAACGTATTAAATACTTTAACCATCTCATATCATACAATAACAAGTCATAAATCCTAAATCGCAGCCATGTCACATACTTTGTTTAGGTTGGTTTCTTGCCGGTTTCACCAATTCGAAGATACAATCGAACTACAACAATTCCAAGGATCATATGAACATCAAAACACTTTATTAATACATACCCATAATCATATTATCCTAATAAACATCATAGCATGGCTGAAAATTATAAACTTTCCATAATAACAACTTTGCAATTGATAATAGCCGAAATAAACCGATTAAACACAAACATGAACAAGTTAATGGTCCCTTACCAAATCAAAGAGCTAAACCCTTGTTTCTCCCATGTATTTCAGTGATAAACACAGCCACAAACTCACTTAAAAAGCTCCCTTAAGTTGCCTTGGTGGAAGGACAAAAGCTTATGCAAAAACACACACAAACCCTAGGTCAAAAAGTGGAATTTTGTGAGGATTATGGAGAATTTGAGAGAGATTTTTGAGGGTTTTCTGAGTTTAGAAGGCTGAAGTATGTTTTTTCAGGCCTTACCCACGTTTATACCAGATAAGGAAGCCATAACATGAGGTGAAAATCAACAAAAAAGCCAAAAACACAAAATCTGCCAAATCTGTCCGTACATGGCGCGCTAAGGCGCGCACTGTTCACAGCTTTGCGCAGTTTTTCGTTTTGCTCCGTTTTCTCGATTCAATCGCTCGTACACCCCTAGGTATGATTGTACAACACTTATAACACATCAAAGGATGTCCCCAAGGGTTCGATATCAATCTTGGATCGATTTAAAGTCACGAGAAAGTTCACGAAACCGAACACAATTTCAACAACTTTTTCGTTTTGTAACTTTCAATTAACACAACATATACTACTTTTCCAAAGTCCGATTTAACAACACGAAACCTCTATATCTTCATGTATCTCTAGGTATAAAGTATCATAGTTCATCTCTTTCATTTCGGATCAATTTACGCTACGAAACAATGCAAGAAAGTAACGCACCGAAACATGAAATCATGTGTTTACGACTCATCAAATCAACATTATAAACCACGATAATCACATTAACAATGTATGCACATAATAATATGATTAACATGCTAATGAGATGCTCGGTTATTACAAAAACACTCCAAATTTACTTCAAAATAATACCAATTACAAGTGATTCTAACTCCCAAGCATGATCAAAACACTCCACCAAGATTCCCAAATAGTATGAGAACATCGCTAGAATATAGCACAAAAATTATAAGATTGAAACACAACTCATACATGGCAACTTAGCAACGTAATACGTTAAAATTACAAATGTTATACTGTTCAACACAATCAGGGCATACAAACATGATATATATATATATCCTTCATGTTTGTATAGCATTTGCTATTCTAATGAATTCATCAAGTATAGCAAAACCCAGGGTATTACACAATAAGAGAAACTTATTTTGATTCTCTTATTTTGACATCGTGGGAGTATCATTTTCAACCCAAAATAAGTATTATAGTCATGAACAAAGAAATAATCTCATTTAGGAGGAAGGGATTCCCTCAGTCCCTAAATAAGTGTCCAGCTTTGAGTTTTTAAAATTAAACCAATTATTTTTTAAATAAAAATTTAACGTATATATTTTTTAGTTTTTTATATATCATAAAATACGTAATTTGTATTACTTTGTGGAGTATGAATTACATGTTCCATGATTTAAAAAAAAATAAAGAAATACACATTAAATTTTTATTTTAAAAATATTTATTTTAACATTAAAAAAGTCAAACATGACACTTATTTACGAACGGATGGTCCGGGAGACCAACTTATACGAGAACCAAAGTATCATCCCAAATATTCAATGTCAATTACTTAGATTAGTTTAAACCGAACAAATCACTGTGTCGAATAAATAAAAAAACTATCGTATATTACTTATAAATGCTAATTAACTAATATTTTTTTAGGTTTTGTTTGACTTTTGATTGCCGAAGGAACCGTGTAGTTGGTCAATATCATTATCATAAATTGACCACCCAATCCTATCCCCATGAATGATGCTAATCTGCTTCAATCCCTAAATTGTCTCCTTTCGGTGCAATTTGATTTTATTATTAATAGAGCAATCATATGTGTATTAAATATATTTTCAAATTTTTATACACATTTATCTCTCTTTTTCAATTTAGCTGTCAAGTATGTATGATTCAAATGTAACTTTGGACGATATCTAATGTGATATCTAAATGGATAATATGCTTGTAATGTACTACCTCCGTTCCAAAATAATTATCGTTTTAGTAAAAAAATTTCTCAAAATAATTATCGTTATAGGATTACAAAAAATATTTGTCCATATTCTACCAAAATTGCCCTTATTTACACCCTCATTAAAGAGGGTTGTTAAGAAAAAAGAAAAAAATACTCATACAATTTATTTACAATAAATGAACTTAAATAAGGGTAAATCAATCTTTATATAAAATTTCTTAATTTGCGTACAAATTGCTAAAACGATAATTATTTTGGGACGTATGTAGTAAATTTTAAAGACAAATTTGTACAAGATATTTATAACCTGATCACCAAAAATTTCACCAATTGGAATAAGATTGTAATCCTAATTAAGCATGTTTCATCCACTAATTTATAGAGGCAATTAAATAATTCACAATTAACCTAAGATAGCTAATCATATGGTAAACATTTCTCAATCATAATCCAATAGCTAGGACTGCGAATGAACTGAGTCATAATCGATTTTTGATGAAGCTAGGCTTGGCTTGTTACTTGCAACTTTAAGGTAGCTTGAATTACAATATCAAATAATCAAGTTCAGCTTGGCTTATAACTAGACATGTTAATGGATCAGATTTTGACGTGAATTCAATCCAAGTTCAATGAAAAATTTGGGATATGAATTTGTATAATGATCCAATAACTCAAACACAATCTGAATTCGATAATCTGTTTACTTAGTAGATTGGATATAAATTTACCTATATCTGATCCATTAAAAACCTGATTCAATCCAAAAATAACTTATTTATTATTATACACATGAATAGTATATCATTAATCATGAATATATGTTGGTAGTGATATGATTTTTATTTTATTTTATTCATTAAATTTAATTAACGAGAATTTCAGATAGGATCTAATATTTTTTCTGATATATACCAAGAAAAATTAAAAGAAAAAAAAAACTACATACCAAAAAAAATTAAAAGAAAAAAAAACTACATACCAAAAAAAATATCGCAATAACAAATGTGGTCAAAGTTCTCAGAAAATGTCTCAAATAGGCTAATAAGTACTTCCTCGGTTGCAAAGTAAGTGTCTCATATTTCATTTTGTGACGTCTCAAAATAATTATATCTTTTCTTATTTTAAAAAGTTTATTTTAAGTCAATTGTCTAATGTATCCTTTTTATTTGGGAAATAGAAAAATAAATAAACCTTATTTATCATTATTAATAATAAATAGAAGAAAACTAAAAATAGTTATTTAAATTAAATCTTTTTAATATATATATATATATATATATATATAATTAGAAACATTTACTCTCTTTGTTTCATACAAAGAGTCCACGTTGAAAAATCTAATAATTAAGAGATACATTAGTGTCATTTGAGTTTGTTACAATTACAAAAATATTTAAACATTACCAATATACTAATAATATAAGTGAATGATAAAAATAAAAGGTAATAAAAATTGTAAATATAAATTTTAAAAATAAATTTTTTAAACAAAATATTTTAAAATAAAATAATAAACTATATGCCAAGAATGAATGGAGTATTTCCCTACTTAGGTCATGAGGCTAAGCGCACATGAATGCTGCAGTTGTTAACATGCGAGAACTTTGACGTTTAGTGCTATGTTCAACGTATTGAAACATTTGACTTCTCACATCTCTCCATGTTCAAAGCCTTCCCATATGCAAAAAGTCTAATAACCATACCGAATTGTCTGGCATGTCTATATCCATGACCCCTTCTGTATGCTATTTGGAGTGGACCATTCCCATAATTTTGACCGCTATTATTTCAATGGTCCCTATCTTTGTGCCGTATCATTGTCGCGTGCTGTCACGAGTCGAATCCAGTCGAATACTTAATAATCCCTCAGTTTCAAAGTATGTGTTTGTTTGGTTGTGCATTTTAGTCAAAATGTAAGGATAAAATGCAGTTTATTTTCAAAAATTTTGTTTTAATGCTGAGGCAGAAAAAACTACGTTTTGAATGTTTCGTGGCAGAAAAAGCAGCGTTTTCAAAATACAGCTTCGTTTTAAAATACTGGAATTTTCAGCTTTTTCCCAAAACGCAATTTTTAAAACGCTGCTAGGAAAAAAAAATTGCGTATTGAAGTGATATCTCAAACGCATTTATAAGAAAAGACCTACATTTTTAAAACACTCCGTTTTTTAAAACGCTGCGTTTTGTAAACGCTACAACAAACGGGCTCTAAGTACTACTTCCGTTTCAAAATAATTGTCGGTTTAGTAAAAACATGTATCCCAAAATAATTGTCGTTACTGAATTTTAAGAAACATTTAACTATATTTTGTCAAAATTGTCCTTATTTATTACTCTCATTAAAAAGTGTTAGTAATAAAAAAGAGAAAAATACTCCTACAACTTCTCTACAATAAATTAACTTAAATAAAGTTAGACCAGTCTTTTGGAAAGCTTCCTTAATCTGTGTACAAATTGCTAAAACGACAATTATTTTGAAACGGAGTTAGTATCGTTTTAGTTAACATTTTTGTTTCAAACTAAGTGTCGTTTTAGGTTAATTAGACATGTTTTACCTAATTTATATTTCTCTTCTCCAAAGTCTCAATAATTAATCATCTCTACATTAAATACTTTATCTTCTCCCAATAGTTATCTCTTCCTAATTTATCTTTCCAACTACTCCTAGCACAAAAATTAAGAATATTTAATAAGGGTATATTTGTCAACCTACAAAATTTCTTAATATGTGTGCACAACTTTAAAACAACATTTATATTGAAACGGAGGAAGTATATAAGTTTATTTAATATTTTTTAGTAAATTTAAGGTTAATTTGTTTTTGAGTTAACTCAAATCTTTCCAAAGCTCCGGCCTTTCCTATCTAGAGCACTTAGCATAAATAAAAGAGGCCAAAGTGTTGAAATTTGCCCCCACCTGAATTCGGATTGTTATAAATATAAGAGAATAATATCTCTTCTATATTATTGTATCTCTATTACAATATGTGTGTAATTATATTTGGTATATTCTTCTCTATTAGTTAGGTCTCCTAGTTTACCTTGTATTGTAACTCTTCTCCTAAACCTTATTGTATTAGGTTAACTTGTAACCCAAGTATTGTAACCCTATAAATATGTACTCCAATCAATGGAAACGGCTATGTCATTATTCACAAGAATTATTATTTCCTACATGGTATCAGATCTTTGATTCCACAAACCCTAAACCACCAAACTTCTGCAACCCAAACACCGCCGCCCACCACCTCCTCCTTCCTCTCAACAGCGGCCACCCCTCTAAGCACCCATGGCTTCCAACATGATCACCGTCCAAGATCCAACAGACTCCTCCAAAACCTACTAACTCATCAACATCTCCAACCAAAATATCACCAAGCTCACCCCCACCACCTACCTCGCATGGAAACTTCAGGTTGAATCCACGCTCGTTAGCTATGATCTTTACAGGTTTGTTGATGGCGCCTCGGTCTGCCCGTCATCCACCCTCACTGTCAACAACGTCCAAACACCTAACTCAGCCTACCTCTCATGGATCCGACAAGACAAACTTCTATTTGGCGCCCTTGTCGACTTCCTCTCCACAAACCTAGTTTTGATTATTCAGCAAGCGGCTATAGCTCGGGAGGCTTGGGTCATACTGGCCAACACATATACTCACCCTACTCGTGGGCATATTAAGCAAATCAAAGACCAGCTCAAGTGAGCTACCAAAGGCTCCTTGTCGATCTCTGAGTACATGCAGTTCATCAAGAGCAAATTTGATGAGCTCGCTGCCCTCGGTAAACCCCTCAACCATGAGGACCTCATAGAAACAGTGCTCGGCGGTCAGAATGATGACTATCGACATGTCGCCGATGTAGTTGAAGGACAGGATACTCCTATCCCTTTTGATGAGCTTCATGAGAAGCTCATCACCCGCGAGTTAGTACTGAAGCAATCCCACCCCACCTCTACTCCTCACCCCGCCACAACTAATACCGTGACGACCAGGCAACATGGGTCTCCTCAATATCCTCGCCACCAACAGCCCACTCAACCTCCTCGGCATCCACAGTCGGGCAACTCTGGTCCTTGCCAACAGCGACCTTACCTCAATAAATGTCAAGGCGGTCGTCAGCAAGGTCACACGGTCATTCAATGCCCTAGCTTTCAGCTTGTTCCGGCCTCGCCATCCAGCTCACCTCACTCCTCCTCTTCGGGCAACAAATGGTAACTGCGTGCAAACATAGCCACAACCTAGGGCAACACCACTCAAAGCTGGCTCCTCGACAGTGGTACTTCCCTCCATGTCACGACTGACCTCGGCAATCTCTCTCTCCACACTCCGTACCTAGGCCCTGACGACATGGTTATTGGTGATGGCATTGGGTTACACATTGCCAATACTGGTTATACCTCTCTCCACACACCCTCACACACCTTTCAATTACATAATATTTTGTTTGTACCTAGCATGCAAAGAAACCTCATCCCTATCTCTCAACTCTGCACATCTAATAATGCATCTATTGAATTCTTACCCACTTCTTTTCGTGTGAAGGATCTACAGACAGGGAACTCGCTGCTGGAAGGACAATCTAAGGATGGTGTGTATGAATGGCCGAGCTCAACCCTACCGTGTCATCCCACTGCATTAACGAGGACCACTATTGAAGGTCGAGGACCTAGTGGAGCGCTTTAAATACACCTTACCCTGTCCTTTCCTTTTTGTTAAGAACTGGTCAACAATCGGTTCTATTCCCAACGCTGAAATCAAGGATCTCACCTGAGATGACCTCGATAAGGTGGTCAACCTTGTAACCCTTCCTTTTATTAATGATAATGCAAGTGTTTCTGTGTACTCCTTGGTTGCCAATGTGTTAAAAGATAAATTAACTGAAAACATGATAAATAAGGCCATTAATAATGAATCAATTAATAATGTGGATCCAAAAGATAAAGACTTTTTAATTGAATTAGTTAAAGTGATCAAACTACGAGGGGAGCACCGATTGGAAGCTCTGCAAGAAGACTTGTCCATCATCAAACTGGGGCTGAATGATAAAGTCAGAAAAGTCAAGATTGGAAGCTACATGCAGGATGAAGAAAGTGCAGAATTAATCAACCTATTGACAGAACTTCAGTATGTGTTCTTTTGGTCTTATGAACACATGCTTAGGTTGGATCCAGCGATTGTGGAACATCGAATTTCACTATACCCCAACGCCAAGCCGATGAAGCAGAAGCTCCGTAGAATCAAGCCTAAATGGTCCCTGCAGGTCAAGGAAGAAATCATCAAGCAGTTGAAGGTCGAATTCATCAGAGTAATGGAATACCCGATATGGTTATCCAATATTGTGACAGTACCGAAGTCAAATGGTAAGGTTCAGATTTGTGTAGATTTTCTTGATCTCAACAAAGCATCTCCAAAGGATGACTTTCCTCTACCCAACATCGAAATTTTGGTAGACGCTGTAGCTTCACAAAGATACGGTCTTTTGTGGATGGAATGCTCGGTTACAATCAGATCAAGATGGCAGAAGAAGACCAAGAGAAGACATCCTTCATCACCCCTTGAGGACCCTACTGTTACACAGTCATGCCTTTCGGATTGAAAAACGCTGGGGCTACATACCAAAGGGCTGCTAGTGCGCTCTTTCATGACATGATTCACAAAGAAGTAGAAGTGTAAGTGGATGATATAATTATTCATTTAGTGGACGTGGATGGTGCTTATTTAAGAGATCTTCGCAAGTTCTTTGAGAGATTGTGAAAGTACCAGATGAAGCTCAACCCTACTAAGTGTACATTCGGGGTCACCTGAGGAAAAGTCATAGGATTCATGGTAACTGACAATGGAATTGAAGTGGATCCTATAAAGGTCAAAGTTATCATAGATATGCTGCAACCAACAACTCTAAGTGAAGTCAAAGGCTTCTTGGGCCGATTACAATACATCAATCGTTTCATTCAGCAGCTGACATCCATATGCGAACCTCTGTTCAAGCTTCTCAAGAAGGACACAGATAGGGAATGGGATGAAGAGTGCAAACAAGCATTTGAAAAAGTCAAGGAATACTTAGCTAGTCCGCCAGTTCTAGCTCCTCCTCACAAACTGAAGCATCTATTGTTATACCTTACCGTCACAGACACCGCGGTTGGAGTTATGTTGACACAAGAAAATGAAGACTCTCACGCTGAGAATGCTATCTACTTCATAGGTAAAAAATTGCAAGGTAGCAAGTTGAACTACTTAGCACTTGAGAAGAGTTGCACAGGTCTAGTATGGGCGACGCAGAGACTCAAGACTTACTTACAAAAATTGCCTGTAAAGGTTATCTCCAAGATGGATCCGATCAAATACATACTCGAAAAGTCATCACTTTCAAGTAGGCTTGCCAAATGGTCGTTCTTGCTAAATGAGGTCGACATAACGTATGCAATGCGTAAATCAATCAAAGGAAATGTGATAGCCAACGGGTTCTTAAAATTACAGAAAACACGAGCAAATGACAACTTTTCTTCGATGGAGCCGCCAACAAAAGAGGACACGGTATAAGAATAATGTTGATCGATCCTACAGATACGCATACGCCCTTGGCCATACGACTGGAATTTGAATGTTCCAACAATACCACTGAGTATAAAGCTTGTATAGCTAGATTGGAGGAAGCCTTAAAAATGGGCGCCGAAGAGCTGGAAGTATACGGTGATTCATCTTTTATCATAAATCAAGTCGAAAGAAAATGGAAGACGCAGGATGCTAGACTACGGTTGTATCATGCCCGCTTGACAGCATTGGCAGAGAATTTTGAGTATATATTTCCATTATCTCCCTCGAGGTAGAAATTGATTCGCGGATGCTCTAGCCACTTTGTCGTCGCTGGTTGAAATCCCCGCTAAGTTCAATATCCAACCCTTTGTCATAGGGATGAAACACATGCCAATATTCTGTTTTGCCATTAAGAAGAACCAAGAAAGAGCCAATGGGCTTTGGTACCAAGATGTTTGGAATTTGCTAAATAGGGGTGAGTATCCACCTAACACTGAGAGAAAAGGCAGGATTGCCTTGCGGATATGGGCTTCCCAATTTGTAATCAGTGGTGGTAATCTATATAAAAGGCATTATCAAGGACTTAATCTCATTTGTATCAATCAAGTAAAAGCTGAGCAAGAAAAGGATCAGTTACACGGCGGTACTTGTGGTCCGCATATGAATAGGCATATTCTCTCAAAGAAAGTAATCCGGCAAGGTTATTGCTGGAGTACAATGGAAATTGAATGCATCAGATGGGTGTGCCATTGCAATAAATGTCAGAGGTTTGCAAATTTACAACATCTGCCTCCTCACATGTTATATAATTCTACAGTGCCTTAGCCTTTTTAACATGGGGAATTGACGCTGTGACGACCCGAGTCCTAGATTCGATGTTGAACCCCAACTCGAAGTGCCAAACCGAAGAAGATCAGCTAAAAGAACTGAATAAAGCGAGTCACAAAAGCTCAAAACCAAAAACCAAGCAGCAGAATACTAAATGAACATGAGCTTCAAAGCTTGATTAAATATAATACCACAACTATGAAAAACCTCAACGGCTAAACAAGCGCCGGAGAACAACAATAACTACAACACCATGAGACAAACGCTCGGGAAAACCATAAATAAAATACCAACGGGCACAAGGCCACACCAACCAAGAAAACTGAAGATGTAAAATAGTACAACCGGCACGACTCCACAAGTCGGTACCAAATACAAGTCTACAATATAGAAGTATCTCTACCCGACTTACTAAGTTTACATAACTTAGTTTAACCCACGTTCTCACAAATACAGGTGATAAAAATAAACTAATAACCTAAGCACAACTTCGAACCAAAGCCTCACTGCGCTGGAACATACCCTGCAAACTAAGAAAAAACAAATGGAAGGAATGAGTCGAAAACCCAGTAAGTTACTAATCCAGCAATATAGCATGGCATTATGCACATCAATATAACAAGATAATAAACAGGTTATAGCACATAAGACAACCAACCCTATATTCACGAGAGGCTCAGTAGTCGCTAACCGTCATGCACTGGTTGGAGACCACGACCAACATTCGCTCGTATAGGAAGCACATAAAATGTGAAGTAAACACATAAAGGTGGATACGGTAGATTCAAGGTACACCTCCGAAATCCCTTGAAACACTTCTGACCTTATCGCTTCATGAAGTCGTAGTAAACGATTGTACTGCCGCTCCACAGAACTATAAAGGATGCCTCTGCTGCTATCCAACAAGATAATAATAATATTAATAGATTCCTGCGCTTCTGCTTCAGAGAACCAAAATAAATAACTGTGTCGCTGATGCTGGACACATTTTCCAATATCGACCAACGAACATAAATAGATGATTGTGCTGCTGCTGCCATACACAAATCACAAAGGGACCGGTGCTCGTATCCCAAAACAATATATATGTACCCGATTGCGTCAAGCACGATCTACAAGTACCCAACAAATAATGTACCCGACCGCGTCAAGCACGATCTACAAGTACCTGTTATGGACCATTTTCTGTATCCACGTTGACGTATCGCTCGATTCCCTATGACCCGAGACAATACGGTGCTAGCCACTTACAAGTATCACAAGGGACCAGTGTTCGTATCCCAATGCATGCAAAATAATGACGATAATGCACAGTCGCCATTTATTTCGTTCAACTGTGGGGCTAGAGAAAACCCATACCATGGCCAACGATAAGGAGAGGCCTAGTGTATTGGCCTTCGGCTATTATGAAGCCCCTGCTCCCGCAATAACCGAGCGTCAATACACCTCCAATGTATATATGACAGCTGGACTCGATGCAATGCACAAGTAGATGTTTACTCATGCTAAACTAACCAAGCGTGTTCTATTGAATCACAACTTAACGAAATCAAACTATAATGTGTTCTTTTAAATCACATACCCAATCAACATAATGTGCTTGTAAATACTAAACACACAATCAATCATCAAAGTAGGATGATTATCTTATTGCTTACTGGAACAACCACACATATACCAAATCATTTGAGTCTGCGAATGCTAGACTTTACAATCACAACATATGTAAGTCTAACACACTCAACTTTGGATCTCTACGGTATCCTATGATCACAATACACTCCATCTCATATATATATATATCTTCCATCTCATTACCATCGTGTATTATACATATCACGACTTCCTATAAGTCACATCGTCCGTATTAGAACGATACCCAAGGTGTGTCATTAACTACTTAGAATACGACCAACTCATCATCCAACGGTTGAGACTATACATCTCTTGTGAAATGTCTTGCACTAAGGGGCATGACTATTCGATAATACTTATGAAAAGACTAATATGGATAATTAACCCTTGCTAAGGCATAAGGTTTAAGTCAACAATTCAACGTACTTATAGTCAACTAATGTTTGACTAAGTCAACCCAAGTCGAGTTCTATTGGGTCACGATCTCAACAATTCATCATCCCACACCGTAGGAGACTAAGATACAACCTACATCGATTTATACTACTCGTTACCGCATCCGATGACGTACATTTTTTACGTCATATACAACTCCGCTGGAGTTAGTCATTTACAAATTAAACCTCAGAACGAACCGTAGTATCGTCCCTAATTAACCATGTCAATCACAATATCCAACGTTAGGGGTATATACCACCCATGTAAATCTCACGAGTCATCGCGAGAATATTAACGATTATAACCTCAATGAACTACACATGCTCGATAGAAGTAAAACAAGTCATCGGCGACTTTACCGCCGGAACCCAACTAATAAACAAACCCGCGAGACTACAACTCAGAAAATAACAAAAATAATCACAACACAATCTCGAGGAGTCTCTACTCGGAGACAATAACCATCACAATAACAACAACAACATGTACAACAACGAACTCCACAAGTCTCTAATATTTGGAGACCACAAAACTAACAACAATTCATCGATTCTTATCATTTAATCATGCTAGAATATCACATTAGACAAGTATAGCATATAGGGAGTTCATATATAACATGTATAACATGTAATCATCACGATATTACACTACGATGCTCAAAATCTAAGAAAAAGATTAGTAACTTACTACACAACGCAATTCCTCCACGAAATCTAAGGGGCTTCGGGTGGAAATGTACTCCTTCGTGACCTCAATGCCGCTACGGAGTCCAATCGTCGATCCCAAGCTCGATCCAAGTCCGAAATCAAGATCTTACACACCCAAAATTAACCCTCTTTCTCTAAAAACGTGAAAGAAGATGTGAGATAGTGATTCCTCAATAGATCGGACAATACTTTTGGTTAGAATCGTTCTCCTCATTTCCCTCTACGCTACGGTGAAGACGGATCGTCAATCCGACTTTAAACACTCAAAATATCGCGATTATATCTCTTTACTCTCTCTCCTCTCTCTCTCTTCTTTCTCTCTCTCTAAAATCTGGGTTTGGAGGAAGAAAAATGAGGGGAAATGGGTTGGGTTATGTTATTAATACCATGGGTAAGTGTTTGGTCCAATCTCGGGCTTGTTTGAGCATTTTAAACCACTTAAAAAAGTTAAAAATTGAGAAAGAACGAAAACCGAACGAACAGGGTCAGAGCAGAGCGATGGCTTTGTCCTAATCAGAGCAATCGCTTTGCCCTCTGGACATAGGGCAATTGTTTTGATCTCCCAAGGTCGATTGCTTTGTTTCCAGATTCTCCGAACTCTCTGAAAATGCTCCGAAACGCTCCCGAAATGATTCTAAATGATCCCAAAGTGATTCTAAGTCTACGAGAAGGTCGAAACACTCGAGAGAGGTTCCCGAAGGGTCCTAAAACAATGCTAGAAGTTCATCGTAATACTCACGCAATTAACCATATAAAGATTCAACTACAAATCGGGGCATACGAGACACTCGAAATGACTCGGCGTGCGGTTCAACAACAAGATCAATATGATCATCAATCGTGAACAGGTCTAAACCAAGATTAGGTCAATGGGATGGGGAAATGAACAGCGTATACAGATGTTAATCAAGGTCGTTAACAGTCTTGAACGAATATGGAAACAACGCACGACACGACGTAGATTAACTACGTGTCAAATACAGTTCTCAACCTAACACGTCACACTTAATAAGCATGACACCTCACTCTCCGAGGGTTTTAAGGTCAATATCAAGAGACTACAAGCGAACCAGGAAAGAAGTTGGGTCGGGGTGTTAGATCATCTCCCCTTAAAAGAATTCGACTGCGAATTCATGGATTGGATGTCTATGGGACGTACATACTTACGACAAGGCCATATAATAGCCCACGTAGTCACACTTCTACCGATAATGAGCGGAAGTCTAACAAATAAAGGGAAATGATCCAAGTTAGAGGCCATCAACCTCAAGTATTGCTCACGAGCAAGGTTTCTAATGAATAGGTAAAATTTCGAGACGTGAGAAATCTCGGGTTTCGTTACGAGACTAACTACCGTCTCTAGTCAAGTCCAAACTCAAAGTACACTTCAAAGTGTCATGCTGACTCCTTCCGAACATATCCCATCACCACGCTTCTGCGCGCTAAACGAATCTCCACTTCCCGTGGTACAACTCTCAACAATAACTCATGGAAAATCCCATGATCAAATAGGTCCGGGTTAACACAACTCTTAGGTTCATAAGGTTATCATACGACATTCTATCATCAAGAAAATAGGTTGAATCAAATGGTGTAACACATGTAACACCTCGAAGTCACGCGAGTCATACTAACTCTACAGTGAATAATAATAATACTAACTACAACACAAGTCGACGAAATAAAACGTCAATAAGATCACGAGCTAACGTGCTTGTTCCACGAATACTAATGTCGATAAACCACGAAGTCAACATAAATAATAACAAGAGTTCTGAACTCTCACACGTTCGACAGAATGGATCGGTATCATCGGATACCAAAGACGAATACTGTACACGCTACTCGAAACATAGGGTGTCTCACACTCATGATGATTGCATTCTCAGGTTACCTACGAGCTACAATATTCTAACAAATGAGTTCCCAATCAGAGTACACAAGGTAGTCCAATAACAGGAAGACAAATAAATAATAGAATAAGTCACGATGAACATGACTCTTACGAATTCCAATCACAAGGTCTCACCTTTTAACCTTGACTCGCTCTATTGAAGTCTTGGGTCGGTGTAGGAGGGTTCGGTGGGGTCACTTGCTCCACTCAAGGTGTCTCACCTAGGGCCACATTCAATTAGTCCTCAAGCTCTCTCAGTTCTTGCAATGCTTGCCTGAGTTAAAATACGGTCGGATGCATAACTGACATCCTTGCAGTCTTCCTAGTTCGTGCCATCCTGCTATAGGCATACAATAGAGACATTAATTCTCTAAAGGGAAATGAAACACATTAAGTGATTCAACTAAAAGCATACTTATCAACATACGTTCTCAATTCTCAAACCAACACATATAACGTGCACGTAGGGTTCTAAAGACAATCACCTCACTATGCCAATGGGCATACGCACAAGGTGACACGATGTATTCATATTGCAAAAATCTATACGGCAAGACTGAATTAATACAATGTATCCAATCTACATCACGTCGCATACAATATAGCAACCACACGCTCACCGCCGGGGTGGCAAATCATCAATTCGATATCTCTAACGTTGAACAAACATATAACACACATGACAATATACAAGTCACAAAGGGCTAATCGCATGCCCAAAATACTCATGTTCAACTAAACACAACGGCTCCCACAATATCAAATCAAATCAAACCAATACATGAGAAATGATACACAATCCACACACAAGATACACAACTTGTTCAAGGGCAATTATTCCATTTGCTTGTCCATTCAGGTTGGTAATAGGGTTAGGCAATTTTTATCTATCATGCTATCAACTTAGTCTTGACAAATATCTCTTGACAACCAAATCAGGGGCCCTTCTGAAGTGGCTTCAAAAGCTACCGTCACCGTGTGTTAGGGACATGTGATTACAAATATGCCCTCAAAGTCGGTCTCATGCACATAAGTATCAAATACAAGTAAATGCACCTGTGTGACACAATGTCTCTAATATGTACAAGTGTCGCATTCCATGATGTGATATGCAAAAATAAAGCGTCTAAGTTAGTACGGACTTATATACTCACACTATTGTAACTCGACACTCCACGATAAACATTAGTGGATTCGTGACCCAGAATCTCGGGTCTTCCACCTCTATTTCTCCAAATGATCACCAATATCAAGCCTAAGACGTTCTTTAAAACATCTCAGCTATACTTCTCAAAAATCAACAGGACACCCAATAATGGTCAAACCTCAATACTAAACTTATCAAGCGACTCACACTTAGTCGTCAACATTCTAGCGAGGACTTAAAGCTCACTTACCAATTTCCACAAGAGAAACAACTGACTACAAATCATTAGTCCCCGCTCTCATGAGCGTAAGACCCTAACTAATCCAGTCCTACATGGACTACCTCCACAACTTACCAATATCAAAGGTACACTTAACACATACCTCGACGTGAAACGCTCAACCCAATAACCAAACCACCTAAGCCGAGGATCCTATCCTGGCGGTCAGCTAACTTAAGCTCTGATACCAACTGTGATGACCCGAGTCTGAGATTCGATGTTGAACCCCAAATCGGAATGCTAAATCGAAGAAGATCAGCTGAAAGAACTGAATAAAGCGAACCACAAAAGCTCAAAACCAAAAACCAAGTAGAGGAATACTAAATTAACATGAGCTTCAAAGCTTGATTAAATATAATACCACAACTATGAAAAACCTCCACGGCCAAACAAGCGCCGGAGAACAACAATAACTATAACACCACAAGAAAAACGCTCGGGAAAACCATAAATAAAATACCAACGGGTACAAGGCCACACCAACCAAGAAAACTGAAGATGTAAAATAGTACAACCGGCACGACTCCACAAGTCGGTACTAAATACAAGTCTACAATATACAAGTATCTCTACCCAACTTACTAAGTTTACATAACTCAGTTTAACCCACGATCTCACAAATACAGGTGATAAAAATAAACTAATAACCTAAGCACAACTTCGAACGAAAGCCTCACCGTGTTGGAACATACCCTGCAAACTAAGGAAAAACAAATAGAAGGAATAAGTCAAAGACCCAGTAAGTTACTAATGCAGCAATATGGCATGGTGTTAGGTCCAAGAGTTGCTCAGTGTATAGGCTAGAGGGGGGGTGAATAGCTTATACTTGATGTATTAAAAATTTCATTCAATTTTAACATTTAAATTGAAGAGTAGATGAAATGATTAATACAATTAGGATATCTTCCTTATACTAACTGCTTATCCGAAGATAAGGTGATCGGACATCTTAGATCAGCAGATGTAAATCATGGACATCCTGGATCAGCAGATATGAAACATGCAGTTGGAAGATATATGTTGAACTTAGCTGATGAGAATAAGATTTGGCAGCGGAAGAATAAATAGCATAAGTCAATCAATTTAGATTAAAGTAACTGTAAAGATTTGATATGAAAGAGAGCTTAACAGTTGACTAAAATCTGTATTAGATGCATCATTTACTTTCCTTAAACAGATTGCACATGATAAGGCAAATTATACAAGAAGGAGAAATCAAGGCTGAATGTAACATATATATATTATATTAAAATTCAGCAGAGGTTTGCTCAAAGGCAGACATGCTTAGTACATCAACCTAGACTCTCTATCCTAGCAATCTCTCCGGGGGGAAGAAGGAAAGTGAAATGGAATACCCCGAAGACTCGTATAAGAACTCTAATCCTATCAGTTCCTAACAACCTTGGAGGTCAGTGAAGGAAAGTGCTAGTGTTAGAGTGATGTGAGAAGAGAATATGAGGAGTTGTTCAAATAGCAAGTATTTGAACAATTGAGTGCTAAGCACTCGACCAACAATGATGACACCTTATTGCACAATCGACACAGCTTATAATGTAGTATAAGTCTGCCGATATGAATGCAATCTGGACATGTAATTTCTGGCTCTTCATCGGACATCTTCAAGCTTGATCTGGCTTCAACGATCTGTAAGATACTTGGTCTCTTTACTGGATGATGAAGTTGAGGCCACTGAAGAGACTGAGTTCTTCGAAGGAAGAAGAACTCAAATCAACAACAAGGTTGTTGATCGCGAGCTTCTCGCCTTTTGGATTTTCTTCTCTCTCTCTCACAAAGTGTTTGTTCTTACACTTGTGATTTCTCACTCTAAAGGAGTGGTTCTGGATTGAAGAAATGAAGATCAATACCACAACCTTTCTCAAGCATAAGCATGCACTACTTGCTTGTTTTTCCTTGTGCTTGTGCTCATTTGGAAATGAGGATGAGAGTCTTCTTATATAGCTGGAGAAGAAGAGATGACCGTTGGTGTATTGAAAAGGTTTATGCCCGTTGATGATCTGAATCTCATAATGCAGCAGAGTACATTTTTGGATTTGTTGGGCAAAGACCTTCAGTTAGGTTTGAGTCTTGAAGATGGTCCGTCATACAGGCTGGACAGAGTTGGACGTGTCGAGCTTAGCCTGGATGCAGTCTGACTGATTTGGACGTATCATAGCTTTGACTGGAGTGCAGCGTCCTGTGCTTGGCCTTTTCTGGAAATGAAGCTTTGAAGACCGCGAACACTGTTCTGAAGAGGAAATGTCTATTGGATAAACGTGAAGGCGCAGACATCGATGCGTATCTTGGATTAGTCAGACATATCTTACAACGGATCTATTTTGACTTGTAGTGCGTTGAGTAACGACCGATGTTTCTCGTGATCTTACGCCAGCTTGTTCGATGAGGGATATGGCCGATTCGAGATCTGCCATTATAGTACCGCGATGTAGAAACCGCCGATGGTCACGATGTTCCTCTTGAATAAATAGCTTCTGCAGCTTGTTCGATGAAGTGTTTTGGCGGATACAAGAATCTGCCGATATAGAACTGCTGATGTAGAGATGGCTATTTAGGCAGTCATAGCTGAAGGGAAATGTCTGTTAGTGAGACATCTGCCGATGGTCACGTCAGCTGGCAATTTGAAGAGCTTAATTCATATGAAGGTTTGTCATCATTCTGGTAGGACAAAGACTCGGATATGTACAAAGACTTCCTAGTCTAATGACCTATGCATTGTTTCAACAAGTTGCCACACTAACCGGTACGCAGCCCTTTTAGCCACTTGTGAAACATGCGTTGTAATGGGAACAAGCAAATCACTGTGTTGGAATATGCATACATATATATCAGCTGATTTACAGGCATATTCCTAACAATCTCCTCCTATTTGCTTGGGACCATTACTTCAATTTGACTTATACATATAGCTCTTTAAAGCAGTTGTTCAATCCTTAGTAATAACATGCCACTACTGAATATTCATTTTATATCAAGGCATGCCCTAGGTTGAACTTACAAGTGATAGCGTATGTATAGTCACCTATTGCTAAGTATTTACAGACTCAATAAATGAAAGAACAAATACGAAGCAATAACTGAAATGATTGTTAGGCAAATGATAATATTGCCTTAAAAGTGTGATTCTTGCATTGGATGATCTGAAGAATGTTGCTCAAGCAAGAAGTAGAAAGTATAAGTAACTGGTCATCTAGTTCTTAATCGAATTGATTAAGCATTTTCATCTGATGATTTTTAAAAGTTTGTGAAGGAAAGGTAGAGTTTCATAATAGTCAGCGTACTATAATAGTCATATAGTATTTTGCTGTATGGGTGGTTACTTAAACTCTTCTCCTTACTAGTTGTCTATCTCTCCTCTTTACTAGAATCTCTCCTTAATATAATTTCTCCTCCTTTTACTAGTTCATTGATTATTTGCAATTTTCACAATCTCTCCTCCTTAATAGTTTTCTCCTCCTTACTAGTTGGGGTCAGTACTACATCACACATTGATACTTCACTATCTCTCCTCCTTAATCTTACTACAATTATTTGGGGCCAATACTTTCTTACTTTCTTGGGGCCATTACTTACTTACTTTCTTGGGGCCATTACTTACTTCACAATCTCTCCTCCTTAATGGCCACAAGTTAACGATAGATTGATAGTTAACAAATGAATTATGAATTGAGACAGGTAGAGGGTAGCAAGTTTGGTTTTGTTAAATACTGTCTTTGTAGAAATGCCGAAGTGATTAGCTGGATGTAATTCTGCAGAGAATATAGACCGTATCGAGTAAATACAGTCACTTGTCATATTTGCAAGGAGATCTTACAAGAATGTAGTGAGACAAGTCGTATTTTGTAAAAGGAGGGGCAAATAGGATACGCTGTTAAGTAGTGATACCAATTGTTAAGTAGTAAAACATTCAAAATAGTCTCCTCCTTAAGGTATACCTAGTTAAAACAGGCAAGTATAGTTGAGCCTTATGCTGACTTTTGTTGGATGCATGAGATATACATCTAAAGATGAGTTATGAGATCTGCCTACAAGGTATTGCTGAATTTCATCAAGAGAGTGAACTGCAGGCATGAACGAGTATGCACCAGGACAAATTTTGAATACTTAACTCAAAGAAAATGGCAAATGTAGATAAACAGATGTTCACAAAATTAAACATATTGCATATTTATCATTAATATAGCAAAAGAAAATTAGTTTGATAAAACAGAGACCTAGCGAGACATCCTAATGGAGTAGAGTTAGAGGATGAAGGTCTGCTGATTTTAATCGAAGGGTGCATTGACCGCTGGATTTGACGCAGAATGGGCGTTTGCTGGCTGAAGCTCCTCCTGAGATGAGGGTTGCTCGAGGTGAGCATTTGAGGCGATGGGAGCAGGTGCAGTAGTAGCGGTAGTGTCTCTTGTGGGAATCCAAGGGATGAAATTGGATACACTGTTCCTGGGGTCGCGAAGACGATTCCTTACACGACGAGAGATTCGACAAGGTCGTTGAATCACTTGAGGAGGAGGAGTGGCAAGAAGAACCATCATACGATGACGCCATTCAGTGTGGAAAATGGGTCGATGAGGAGGACTGGGCAGATTTGGTGAACACATGATGCCAATGACTCTAATCGTGGAGAAATTTTGAGGTACTCAGAAGTCAGGTGCTGTTGTTGGAGACTGATACCAATTTTATACAACTTTTTGAATTTTTTGAGAAGATGAGAAGGTTTCTTGATTAGAGGAATAGGAAAAGACATTTTGGGGGCTTAATGAAGTGAGTGCATTTAATGACATAGTAATGATAGTCTGATTTGGGATTATGTCATCATGCTTAGTGTAATTATGGCTAGTACATAGGCAGTCCAGAAGGGATGTATATTCATATTATTTTCAAACTAGAAGTTTAAAATTAATATATAATCAGATTAATTTGATTGCCTTTATTGTGGTATCAATGGGTACAACAGCTGAGTTTTTTTAAGACAATGACATAGGTTCTTTTAGAGATAATATGAGCTGTTCTTTTACTTCAAACGATTTGTTTGAGTAAATTGATCTAAAATAGAACAGCTTTGGTTTGTTTAAGGACGTGTTGGGGACAAAATAACTTGTCCAAGCCATATGATATGATTGTACATGACACATGGGAGTTTTTAGAGAAGTGTGTCTTAAGATTGTCTGATACCAATTTTGAGAGATTTGATGAGTCTTTTAATGAATGTGGATACGATCAGCAGGGTGTATTTGGTAATTGCTAAAGTAGGAACCGCTGATACCAATTGTTGTATCCATTATTGGCAGTGTGTTTAATTTTAGCTAAGGTAAGAACAGCTGATATCAATTAATAGACTCTATTTATAATGGATACTATCAGCCTATTTATAATGGACATCAATCTATTTAAGATTAATAAAGCTTAGTAAGAATATTAAATAGATCAAGTAAGTGAGATATTAAATGTGTACCTGAAATGATGTCCGTTTTTTTTTTTTTTGTTCAACAGATCTAGGTATTCTATTCCAAGGGAAGAGATCTGCAGACCAGACTTGTTCTGAAGAGAGTGAGACG
Source organism: Platycodon grandiflorus (assembly GCA_016624345.1). Classification (NCBI taxonomy): domain Eukaryota; kingdom Viridiplantae; phylum Streptophyta; class Magnoliopsida; order Asterales; family Campanulaceae; genus Platycodon; species Platycodon grandiflorus. The sequence continues at coordinate 58,127,126 of CM028362.1, forward strand.
TAGCCTATATACAGCAGGGGTCATATCGGCTGTTCACTCCTGAGGAAGGACTTAATATTTGAAAACATTAGTCTTCCTAAGAATTCTTGAATGTCTGACTATCTTGAGGATAGGTCGAGTTACTAGAGATATTTAACAACATCCTTTTAGACTAAGAACCACATGATAAGATCTAACAGAATGTTTTGAATTTAATCTGTAAACCAATTAGCTGTTGAGCCATTATAATGGGAACAACTAATCAAGCCTTTATAACTTCAATCTCATAGAGTACACAAGATTTAGTAGTTGTCATTACTAAGAACACAAAGTGCTGTTGTTTTGTCTTGAAAGATTTGATTCAGCAGACACCTTCGTTCAAAGCAGATTTACTAGTAATCTTGATCTTTTAAGCATGCAGGATAGAGATTGAGTAATAGCAGATTCCTTGATAGGTTGACATGAAGGTCATGAAACTGCAGTCTGCCTTTTGTTGAGAGGCTTAGGCAGAACTTGAATTTAATCATTGTGAAATGATTTAATTCAGAAAGGCAATTATCAGGGAGTCTAAGGATGAGAGTTAAGCATTAGTAAGAGACCATAACTCGATGTAGCAATTGTTCAAGAATGGTTTGCTGATGGGGTGTCAGCAGAGTTTGTGTCTCGGTAGAGTGACCATTTCATAAAGAACAATTCTTTTAATCACCAGAAGAAAATGGAGATCATAAAGAATAATAAGTTTGATCAACACATTTTAAGACACGTTAGTTCATGCTATCAAAGGAATGCAGACAAGTAGATAAGCATGAGGAAAAGTTGCAGAACTTGTATTCAATAATCCAAGTAGTTTTACACAGTATGTTGCAAGGATCAGTTGATTACAAGAACAATACAACTGGAATTTTGACTGAACTGCAGATTACATGAGAAAGATACATAATGATTCAATTTACAGAAAGTAATACATGTTACAAATTTATGTCATAGAAGTTCTAATCCTAGACATTAGATGAGGAGTCATCGGTCAAGGATTTAGAAGGAGTTGGATGATAAGAAGGCCGTGTTCTTTTTGATCTCCTCCAACTCTCGGGGGAGGCAGAACATATTCACTTCTTCGGGTCATTATGAGAGCACCGAAGGGTGATGGCCGTCAAAGATGTACTGCTTGGCCCATGAATCCCCTTTGATATTCACAGGGACTTATGGTCGTTGTTAGCAGTTCGTCATCCTCATCAATTCCATATTAGCTACTTAATTCAGCAGAACTGAATTATCTGCATCGGCCATCTTTGAGGTGATGGTCGGCATACCTACATATAACCAGAAGACTTGTTGCTCATGGCAATATATCAAATGTTTTCCATACATTTGATACCTCTTTTCTGGGTTCTTTTCTGTGAAGTTCACGTATGCAAGCAGACTTCCAAAAGTGGAATGAGTATGTGCTAATTGATTTTCCCCATGATTCATCTAGACATTTTAGAGTATCAATGAGATTGATAGCTAAAAGTTAGAAGAGATAATGAAATCACTTTTGCGGCATTAATTGATGGTTTTCTATCTTACCTTTTAACTAATTGACTAAGAATGTTCTTAAGTGTTCGACAATCATGGTTTTGCATATGAATCATGCATGATGGCAAACTTCTATGATTATCGGACGAGACAAAAGAAGATCTCTTTATCAATTGTTTTCTCAACAAGATTGTGGAACCATAATTAATGATTTCTGGTACACAAGACTTGATGCAATTTCTCTCATGTTTGTAAACGTGTATTGAAAAGATTTTGGAAATAATTTTCACGCTTTATGAATGATTTTGGAAATACATTATTGAGAGAAATTTAGATCAACTCTTGTGAAGTAACAGAAATAAAATCGAAACAACATTGAATGAATATGAAGGAATCATACCCTGTTGTTAAGGAATTGTCTTGATCCAATCTTAGGACTTGGATTTAGTAACATTTGTGAGATTTTGAATCATTGATTTGTGTCTAGTGTAATCTATAGGCAGTTTGTGAGTTTTGTCATAGTAGAGATTGGATGAAGAAGGAGCTCTACTTATACTCACGGAGGTTAGGCGAAGGATGCTCAATAATGGAGCTTTCTTGTTGAATTGTCCTTCGATCACGCCTTGGGGATAGGTGTGAAGTCTAGATATTCTCAAGATTCTTGGTAAGGATTGATGTTGACTGTCTTGTCGTTTTCCAAGATTTTGAAAACAGTCTTAACTTTAATCGAAGCAGTCAAACTTCGAAAAGTGTGCCTCCACCTTTAATAGACTTGAGAGAGTAGGTCTTTAAAGGGTTTTTACTCCTATAAGTCAGCACATACAACTGAGCTTATGAAGTGTTGGTTGGCAGATATGGAAATTCGGCCAACTGCAGGGTTTTTAGAAAAACATTTGAAATCAGCTGATAAGAAAAATGCTGATTAGTTTTTGAAAAACCGTTTGCATAAAACAGGTCATACAATCAATATATATCAATAAAAGTGCAGTATGACAGGTTATTATGCATTATTGTCTGATAATATGTATGAGCATGTCAATTCAGCAGACATGAGCACAGGTCATTAGAAAGCAAATAGCTAACCTGTTTTGTGTATGCATGAGAGGTCTTTATCAACTCCTTTGGACTTATCAGCAGATTATTTGCATAGTAGCTCTGAAGTCCAGCAGGTGAGGATTTTGACCTTGAGTGAGTGAAGGACATGAGTGAATTTTCATGAGCGATCAGCAGTCCTTCATGAATCAGCAGCCATGTTACTATCTGCCGATGGAGAGTGATGTTGCATGATTGACCTTTTCTGTCTTATGAGTTCCTGCCCAAAGTACTCATAGAGAAAATTAGCAACATTTATGAGCTAAAAATAGCTCTAGAAATCCAATAATACAAATGAGACTTAATAAGCATGACAAAAGAATAATTTTTCAAAATACAGCTTATAAGTGTAACCCAAAGTGTTAAGAGATTAGGAGCTGGGGTTACTTCCTCATTAAACTCTTTGAACGCGTCTGCTCATAGTTGTTGAAGCACCAGTTCTAATACTGAGCATAGGTTCTTTGAGTGTATTCTTGCTCGGCTGAGGCTTTTCATTGAAGGAAGACAAGTTCATCATTGATGTCCTTAGGCCAAGAACTTACAATCTCAGTGATTTTGGAGAATGACATATCTTTGATTTCCTTTGAATTTCCTTTGAAACTCTTCTTATTTCATCTACTCTAAACTTTTATAAAAAGTTTTCTCGAGAAGGTGTTGGATTGAAGCAATCGTTAGCCTTGTGTCAAGAGAGCAAATTTTTGAAGTGAATCTAAGTAATTCATCCATCATATATTGGTTTAACACATCTGCTATAGGATATACTACGGTTCAAAAAATTATGGGGCATGCATAATCCTTAGCAAGTCAGTCTCCACTATAGTACTTCTCTTCATGATATCAATGTAATTCTGATATATGATAGATTTTCTTATAGTGATCACATAGTCATCACAATATTCTTTCTCACACGTTTTTGAAAACAAAATTTATTTTGATTTGGAGAAGGTTTTCAAAGAGGCTTCCAGGTTTCTCAGTCAAAAAGGTTTTTGTGAATAAAAGATTTTGGAAAAGACTCCTTTTGACTATGCATCTAATCTGAGCAGCAGGATCTAAACTCTCAGGTTGTTAAGCCTGAAATAAAGTTTACAGAGTACCAGCTCTGATACCAATTGTTAGGTCCAAGAGTTGCTCAGTGTATAGGCTAGAGGGGGGGTGAATAGCCTATACTTGATGTATTAAAAATTTCATTCAATTTTAACATTTAAATTGAAGAGTAGATGAAATGATTAATACAATTAGGATATCTTCCTTATACTAACTGCTTATCCGAAGATAAGGTGATCGGACATCTTAGATCAGCAGATGTAAATCATGGACATCCTGGATCAGCAGATATGAAACATGCAGTTGGAAGATATATGTTGAACTTAGGCGATGAGAATAAGATTTGGCGCGAAGAATAAACAGCATAAGTCAATCAATTTAGATTAAAGTAACTGTAAAGATTTGATATGAAAGAGAGCTTAACAGTTGACTAAAATCTGTATTAGATGCATCATTTACTTTCCTTAAACAGATTGCACATGATAAGGAAAATTATACAAGAAGGAGAAATCAAGGCTGAATGTAACATATATATAAATTATATTAAAATTCAGCAGAGGTTTGCTCAAAGGCAGACATGCTTAGTACATCAACCTAGACTCTCTATCCTAGCAATCTCTCCGGGGGGAAGAAGGAAAGTGAAATGGAATACCCCGAAGACTCATATAAGAACTCTAATCCTAGCAGTTCCTAACAACCTTGGAGGTCAGTGAAGGAAAGTGCTAGTGTTAGAGTGATGTGAGAAGAGAATATTAGGAGTTGTTCAAATAGCAAGTATTTGAACAATTGAGTGCTAAGCACTCGACCAACAATGATGACACCTTATTGCACAATCGACACAGCTTATAATGTAGTATAAGTCTGCCGATATGAATGCAATCTGGACATGTAATTTCTGGCTCTTCATCGGACATCTTCAAGCTTGATCTGGCTTTAACGATCTGTAAGATACTTGGTCTCTTTACTGGATGATGAAGTTGAGGCCACTGAAGAGACTGAGTTCTTCGAAGGAAGAAGAACTCAAATCAACAACAAGGTTGTTGATCAAGCAGAGCTTCTCAGCTTTTGGATTTTCTTCTCTCTCTCTCACAAAGTGTTTGTTCTTACACTTGTGATTTCTCACTCTAAAGGAGTGGTTCTGGATTGAAGAAATGAAGATCAATACCACAACCTTTCTCAAGCATAAGCATGCACTACTTGCTTGTTTTTCCTTGTGCTTGTGCTCATTTGGAAATGAGGATGAGAGTCTTCTTATATAGCTGGAGAAGAAGAGATGACCGTTGGTGTATTGAAAAGGTTTATGCCCGTTGATGATCGAATCTCATAATGCAGCGAGTACATTTTTGGATTTGTTGGGCAAAGACCTTGATTAGGTTTGAGTCTTGAAGATGGTCCGTCATACAGTGGACGAGTTGGACGTGTCGAGCTTAGCCTGGATGCGTCGACCGATTTGGACGTATCATAGCTTTGGGAGTGCGGCGTCCCGTGCTTGGCCTTTTCGAAATGAAGCTTTGAAGACCGCGAACACCGTTCAAGAGGAAATGTCTATTGGATAAACGTGAAGGCGCGACATCGATGCGTATCTTGGATTAGTCAGACAGATCTTACAACGGATCTATTTTGACTTGTAGTGCGTTGAGTAACGACCGATGTTTCTCGTGATCTTACAGTTTCTCGGCAGTTGTTCTGATGAGGGATATGGCCGATTCGAGATCGCCATTATAGTACCGCGATGTAGAAACCGATGGTCACGATGTTCCTCTTGAATAAATAGCTTTCTGCAGCTTGTTCGATGAAGTGTTTTGGCGGATGCAAGAATGCCGATATAGAAATGCGATGTAGAGATGGCTATTTAGGCGATCATAGCGAAGGAAAATGTCTTAGTGAGACATCGCCGATGGTCACGTCACCGGCAATTTGAAGAGCTTAATTCATATGAAGGTTTGTCATCATTCTGGTAGGACAAAGACTCGGATATGTACAAAGACTTCCTAGTCTAATGACCTATGCATTGTTTCAACAAGTTGCCACACTAACCGGTACGCAGCCCTTTTAGCCACTTGTGAAACATGCGTTGTAATGGGAACAAGCAAATCACTGTGTTGGAATATGCATACATATATATCAGCTGATTTACAGGCATATTCCTAACACATGGCATTATGCACATCAATATAACAGGATAATAAACAGGTTGTAGCACATAAGACAACCAACCTTGTATTCACGAGAGGCTCTGTAATACCCTTGGTCCTTCCTTTGGGTGGTATAGCAATCCTAATACATTGCTATCATGTTTGACATACTTGTAGATTCATTAGGAAGGCATGTTGCATGATTATACATTAATTTCATGTCTTTCGTGTGTCCTGAGTTGTACATTAATCCTTATGGTTATGTGAGTTTGTGATGTGTTACTGTAATAACCGAGCATTTCATTAGCATGTTGATCATATGATTATGTGCATGCATTATTAATTTGATTATTGTGATTCATGATATCGATTATATGTGTTATAAGTGTTGTGTAATCAAACCTAGGAATAGCCAAGTGATCAAACCTAGGAAATAAAGTAAAACAGACGTGAGTCTGGACTGTTAAACTTGGCACGCCCGTGCACCTTTTCATGGCACGGTCATGCGAGAGAGGACAGAAACTCCAGAATTGTGCTGTGAAACTTGGCACGACCGCGCGCACATTTTTGGCATGGCCATGCGAGTCTCGGACAGATTTTACCAACCTGTCGTAATTTGGCCAAAACTTTGTGTAGAAAACTCAAATTTACGAACCGTTTGATTCTGTGTAAACTAGACTCAAAGAGCTTTCCAACCATACCTTATTTGTAATTTTTAGACTTGTACATCATCCTAGGAATATCTTTGAAGTTGACTGAAAATCACCCAATCTGTTTAGACAACATTTTCCAAAGTTTGTAATTTTACCATTTTTACCCCTTGACTCTCTTAAGGACGCACCAAGGCTTGTTGACTTTCAAAATTAACTTGTTTCAGACCTTAAATAGACCCCAAGTTACTCTCCACTTCATTTTAGACATCCATGAAAGCTTGAGAGCTTAAGTGTGGGAGATAAAGGTGAGAATAGTATGTGTAGTCCATATCTAAACATCCAACCATTGAATCTTCCATGCAAGACCACCAAGGTGTTAGTAAAGACTAGGAGACTTCATTACAAAGCCTTGATTGTGAATTTGTTAGCTTGATTGTCTTCTTTGGAGGTAAGTTACTAAAACCCCTATGTATGTTAGAATTTGTTACATGTATGTATATTTATGGACATGCATGTCTTGATTACTTAATAATTCCATGTTTAAATGATATGATGAGATGCATAACATGCTTATGTGTCAAGTGTTGGGTTTGGATGATGTTATATGTTGAAGTGGAGCACTCAACCTTGGTAATGAACTCAAGAATAAGTTGGAGACTTTAATTGAGAAATATTTGCATATAGCAATTATACCCAAATTTTAGAAGTAAGTTAATGATTCTAGAAATATGATATTTGAATAGAATAATATCTACCGAAAGACATGTTAAATTCTTACGTGAATTAGAGTTCGTTTGCTATGGTTTATAACCCTCCGATAATTTGGTACTGTTAAAATAAAAACTGCGGTTATAAGCGTAAGATGGCGTCTAATTAATTTAGCAAGCCGTATATTCGAACTTGTGTAGTTTGGGATGTTTGTTTATTAGAATTATCAACTCACAAAAGTTGTTTACACGTATGAATATTAAAATACGGAATGTTAGAGAGTAGTACATCAGTCTCGATGTGATAAACGATTGTTCAAGGATTTTGGTATTTGACTACAAAACCATATGAATTAAGATAAGTGTACTTGAGGGCACTATTGTTTATAAGAATGAGTTGTTTGTGCTTCAAGCGTCATTGTGGGTGTAGTAATTCGCACCCGATGTTAATGAACTAAATAAGTATCCTTGGGTGTTTGTGCTTGAGAACTATGTGAGTAGTCTCAACATGGGATTTGTAACTAGACTAACTTAGTAGTCTTAAGGTGCATTTGTTGGGAATCATATGTGTATCTCAATGTATAGATGTTTATAGACTAAATATGTGATCTAATGGTTCTTGAGAAGTACTTGCAAATATGTGCTTGTCTGATTATGTGATTCAAGACTAAATATGTGGTTTTAAGATGTTGTTTTGTTAATTCACAAAATGTGTTTACTAATGTGTTAAGGTAGGATCATTGACCTCCTTGGTGGGATAAGGTTCATTACTTTGGAACCTTATTGTTGTTGTTATGTTACGAGTAAATGTCTACTTGTGAGTTGTGTAAGTCTAGCTGGCGTCGTAATTACTAATGTTATGGTGGGACGACATATAGTCTTTACGAATTCGTTTCGTGATCGCTATAAGTCGCCGTACCGGTATGCACACACACCTCACCTGTTGGCCATAGATGGGAGGTAGCCCCTCTGTTATAGCAATACGCGTGACTTTGGTTGCTAAGATCCTATAGATTTTTGGGGAGACCCGGCAGGTTTGGGGATGTCGATACATCACACACGAGTATCGATACACGTTGGTTATTTTGTGTATTGCAGGAGCAGCACAAAGACGGATAAAGAGAAAGATATCCTTTATTATGTGATTTATTTATACGCACTTATGTGAATATCAAAGTGTTATGTGTTTAACATGAGTTGTATATCATGGATGATATTTCATGTTGAGTTGTGATGTATAAAAATGCTATCACTTTATTAGGATTAAAATGAGCATTATGCCATGTCATATAGTTGTATTTAGTAACTTATTGAGTTTTGACTCACCCCGTTGTGTTTAATTGTTTTCCTTATATCCGAACCAGCCAGACAGCTCTCGGTGAGGTCGGTGAAGACGGGGCTAGATAGCAGGATGTCCTCGTAGTCGTACTTGGTTTGTACAGTTGTTGTTAGTATTTTTTTTTGGTAAGATACGTTGGTATGTAAAGTTATATAGACTTTACTTTGGGGTAGATTTATAATTGGTTGTGTATTATTCTTTTGGTAGCCGTCATTTATGTCGCACTTTTGTAAAGTTGATTTTATTTTAGTTATTTCCCGAGCATGTTGTAGCTCGCGGTGTTGTTGTTGTTGTTCCGGCATGTTGTGGCCGATGTTGTTATAGTTGCTTTCTTTCCCGAGTTGTAAACTCGTGGTTGTTACTAGTTGGTTTCCGACAGTAGTATCGCCGATGATTTGTTTTTATTTTATCAGGTTAATCCGTTGGATTTTGTTGTAAGTACGGGTGGTTACGCCACGTGCTTTTCATTTTTGTTAGTGTTGGTTCGTTTGGCGACTCGACCTTGGGGTTTCGTGTTGCAATCCGGGTTGGGGCGTCACAGTTGGTATCAGAGCAATAGTTTGCTATCGCCAGGATAGGTTCCATGGCCTAGGTGGGTATGGTGTTTTGTTGAGATCTTAACGTCGAGCGTTGTGTGTAAGTTTAAGATGGTGGAACTAGGCACGGAGCGAGTCCTAGTAGGGTTGGTACAAGTGTTGGAGAGGGTGACGAGAGAGAAGAGAATGTTGACCGTCAACCTAATGTTCCTCTTGAATCGAATCAAAATGATCAAAATGAAGTCCTCTATAATATGTATCAAAGACTGTTGTAAATGGTAACCGAGATAGCACAGCGAAGTAATGTGGGGACCAGACTGCATCTAGAGGCTCGAGTACCACAGCAGGGAATAAGACAGGTAAATGATACAACTATTCTTGAGAAGTTCTTGAAAATAAAATCCTAAAGTTTTCATAGAGAACCCGATGCTACTAAAGCGGAGTTATGGATAAAGAGTATTGAGCAGATATTTGCAGCTTTGGATTGTACTGCGGAAGAAAAAATTACCATAGCAGTGTTTAAACTTGAAGATGCAGCTGAACATTGGTGGCAGATATTGCGAGATAGCTGGGAACAACAGATGATACCTTGAGTATGGGTGAATTTCTTGAGGGAATTCAAGGCACAGTTCATCCCAACAGTAATTTGGGAAAAGAGAGAGATGGAATACATTGCTTTAGAACAAGGTAATATGACCGTAGCTCAGCATTCAGCAAAGTTCACGAAACTGGCTCGCTATTGTACTTACTTAGTCCCTGACGAGGTTAGAAAGACTCGAAAGTTTATAAAAGAATTGAAGACTGAATATCGAAAATAGTTACTCTCATTGCACCTTACGGATTATTGAGGAGCTGTAGATCGTGCATATGCGATAGAAGGGGATATAGAGGAACACCGATATAAAGGAACCCCGGGAACTGAAGGTAGTAATAATTGTAAAGAGAGACAGGCAAAACCCCAGACAGCTGGACAAGTTAAACAACAGTCTAGTGTACGAAATAATACCATTATTTCTAATCAGAGGCAACGAGGTGACACGATGACGTGTAACTTTTGTTTGAGAACTGGTCACACTGAAAAAGGTTGTTGGAGTAAGGCAGGAAAGTGCTTTGCTTGTAGAGGAGATCACCTTAGGAAGGATTGTCCTAAGATGAGGAGTAGTTAGTCTAGGAGTGCTAGTCAGCAATCTAGTGGCTCTAAGAGAGATAGAGATGGTAAGCCTAGGGCTTAGAACCATGTGTTTACGCTTAGCCAATGCGGAGTTCCTGAGTCTACACTGAGATAGGAGGTATTCTTTCTCTATTATTATGAGTACACGTATTATGGTAGCTCATGTTCATGCATTCATATGTTGCATTGTGTGATTGGAAACTAGAGTAATATGTTTCCAAGTTTTATCTTGTGATTGAGGGAGATACCCCAATAAGAGATTGAGATGTTGTTATTGGTATGATAAACTTGTGATATACCAATAGGTAATCACATATTGTATGGAAGTTGTGTGTCTTACTTTTACATGGCTTGAAAGGGTAAGAAGTTGTGATATACGAGTTAGTAACTATACGTTGTATGTCAACTTTATGGTTATGCCTATACATGATATTTATAAGATACATGATATAGATTGTTAATGTGTGCATGCCATGCATTGGTTGTGTACCATCATGAGATGCTTATATTCTTCCATGTGACGAATATGCTTGGATTGTGTTGATATGATTGTTATTAGCATGCATATCATTCCTGTTTGGAAAGTTAGTATACTGTTACCACATGATTGAGTTGAGTATTTATGGTCATGTTATAGTTGTGAATAAAACTATACCAGAGTTAGAGGATTTCTCTACTTCATGAGAGTGTCCAGAAATGTTTGCTGTTGAATACCTTATATGTCACCTAAAACGAGAATTTGAACATGTGTTGAGTTGATACTAAGGAATCAAAGAACCTAAAGGATCACCATGAGTTGAATTAGCAATTGATGGATATATGAAGCCATGTGTGCAAGTCATACTTGGAGAATTTTATGAAGTGTCAATTAAGGTTTTCACATTCACTTTCAGTCTTAATACGAAGTGAACTATAAGAGAAGAATTGAGTTGTGACCTTAATCAGTATAGAAAGCGATAGCTTTTGCATCGAAGAAATTGATATGGTATAAGTGGAAGTAATCTATTCACTGACTTAGAGTTCATTGCGTTAATGTTGACTTGAGTCGGAATACAACTACTATGAAACTAAGATTTGCGTTGTGCATGGAATCAAATATTTGAAATTTCTATTCTCACAATATGAACAGAATATGAGACATTGTTGATAAGTGGAAAGACTTAAAGATCTTAACTAAGTACCTGCTGCCATGCATTTGAGTTTAACATGATGATTGAGATATTGAAGATTGAAGATTGAAGACTTACCAATTATAACACGATTATCTTGTATATGTTTAGATTGTTACACATTATAGATTATGATGGATTAATTAGCCAGGTGTTTATGTACTACCAATGATGAGGATAGGCACATCAAATGAATTAACATCTTTGCAAGAAATGAGATATAAGGGAACGACATTGAACACAGTTAGTAGTGTTATCGGTAAAGAATCCAAGAATTATCTTGAGTATACATCTTATCCTTAGATCTTCTATATGTTTGAGAAGGATGATTATAACTTTCGGGAAATGTTTAAACATGTGTGATGGATTTCAAATAATAGTTACTCGCCACAACAATTGTCAGCGGAGTGTTGAAATGATATTAACTGAGACTAATACGGGAAGATAGAATGGGTTATCTCTACACGGTAATAAAGTCGAGAATCTAAACTTTGAAACCTTGTGATGATTCAATAGCCGAGTGAGAAACATGTGAAGTCTACTTGAGAATGATTACTAAACAACTCTAAATCAGTAGAAGACAGTTGCATTGTTGTGATGGATATTCTCGAGAAAGTTGTCTTATCGAAGTGTATCCATCGAATTGTTCGATGAGATTCTTGTGACTGACCTTATGCAACCGAGAATGTACTTTGGGAAACAGGATATGATTATAAATGGAATATCCATAGTTCGTCGATGACTTTGGACTGAATTTAGGGACTAAATTCGTTTAAGGAGGAGAGGATGTAATACCCTTGGTCCTTCCTTTGGGTGTTATAGCAATCCTAATACATTGCTATCATATTTGACATACTTGTAGATTCATTAGGAAGGCATGTTGCATGATTATACATTGATTTCATGTCTTTCGTGTGTCTTGAGTTGTACATTAATCCTTATGGTTATGTGAGTTTGTGATGTGTTACTGTAATAACCGAGCATTTCATTAGCATGTTGATCATATGATTATGTGCATGCATTATTAATTTGATTATTGTGATTCATGATATCGATTATATGTGTTATAAGTGTTGTGTAATCAAACCTAGGAGTGACCAAGTGATCAAACCTAGGAAATAGAGTAAAACAGAAATGAGTCTGGACTGTTAAACTTGGCACGCCCGTGCACCTTTTCATGGCACGGTCATGCGAGAGAGGACAGAAACTCCAAAATTGGGTTGTGAAACTTGGCACGACCGCGCGCACATTTTTGGCACGGCCGTGCGAGTGTCGGACAGATTTTACCAACCTGTAGTAATTTGGCCATAACTTTGTGTAGAGAACTAGAATTTGCAAACTGTTTGATTCTGTGTAAACTAGACTCAAAGATCTTTCCAACCATACCTTATTAGTAATTTTTAGACTTGTATATCATCCTAGAAACATCTTTGAAGTTGACTGAAAATCACCCAATCTATTTAGATAGCATTTTCCAAAGTTTGCAATTTTACCATTTTGACCCCTTGACTTTCTTAAGGACGTACCAAGGCTTGTTGACTTTCAAAATTAACTTGTTTCAGACCTTAAGGAGACCCTAAGTTACTCTCCACTTCATTTTAGACATCCATGAAAGCTTGAGAACTTAAGTGTGGGAGATAAAGGTGAGAATAGTGTGTGTAGTCCATATCTAAACATCCAACCATTGAATCTTCAATGCAAGACCACCAAGGTGTTGCTAAAGACTAGGAGACTTCATTACAAAGCCTTGATTATGAATTTGTTAGCTTGATTGTCTTTTTTGGAGGTAAGTTACTAAACCCCCTATGTATGTTAGAATTTGTTACATGTATGTATATTTTTGGACATGCATGTCTTGATTACTTGATAATTCCATGTTTATATGATATGATGAGATGCATAACATGCTTATGTGTTAAGTGTTGGGTTTGGATGATGTTGTATGTTGAAGTTGAGCACTCAACCTTGGTAATGAACTCAATAATAAGTTGGAGACTTTAATTGAGAAATATTTGCATATAGCAATTATACCCAAATTTTAGAAGTATGTTAATGATTCTAGAAATTTGATATTTGAAGAGAATAATATCTACCGAAAGACATGTTAAATTCCTACGTGAATTAGAGTTCATTTGCTATGGTTTATAGACCTCCGATAATTTGGTATCGGTAATATAAAGACTCTGGTTATAAGCGTAAGATGGCGTCTAATTAATTTAGCAAGCCGTATATTCGAACTTGTGTAGTTTGGAATGTTTGTTTATTAGAATTATCAACTCACAAGAGTTGTTTACACATATGAATATTAAAATACGAAATGTTAGAGACTAGTACATCAGTCTCGATGTGATAAACACTTGTTCAATAATTTTGGGATTTGACTACAAAACCATATGAATTAAGATAAGTGTTCTTGAGGGCACTTGCGTTTATAAGAATGAGTTGTTTGCGCTTCAAGCGTCATTGTGGGTGTAGTAATTCGCACTCGATGTTAATGAACTAAATAAGTATCCTTGGGTGTTTGTGCTTGAGAACTATGTGAGTAGTCTCAACATGGGATTTGTAACTAGACTAACTTAGTAGTCTTAAGGTGCGTTTGTTGGGAATCATATGTGTATCTCAATGTATAGATGTTTATAGACTAAATATGTGATCTAATGGTTCTTGAGAAGTACTTGCAAATATGTGCTTGTCTAATTATGTGATTCAAGACTAAATATGTGGTTTTGAGATGTTGTTTTCTTACTTCACAAAATGTGTTTCGTAATCTGTTAAGGTTCACTACTTTGGAACCTTATTGTTGTTGTTATGTTACGAGTAAATATCTACTTGTGAATTGTGTAAGTCCAACTGGCGTCGTCGTTACTAATGTTATGGTGGGACGGCATATAGTCTTTACGAATTCGTTTCGTGATCACTATAAGTCGCCGTACCGGTATGTACACACACCTCACCTGTTGGCCACAGGTGGGAGGTAGCCCCTCTGTTATAGCAATACGCGTGACTTTGGTTGCTAAGATCCGATAGATTTTCGGGGAGACCCAGCAGGTTCGGGGATGTCGATACATCACACACGAGTATCGATACACGTTGGTTATTTTGTGTATTGCAGGAGCAGCACAAAGACAGATAAAGAGAAATATATCCTTTACTATGTGATTTATTTATACGCACTTATGTGAATATCAAAGTGCTATGTGTTTAACATGAGTTGTATATCATAGATGATATTTCATGTTGAGTTATGATGTATAAAAATGCTATCACTTTGTTATGATTAAAATGAGCATTATGCCATGTCATATAGTTGTATTTAGTAACTTATTGAGTTTCGACTCACCCCATTGTGTTTAATTGTTTTCCTTAGATCCGAACCAGCCAGGCAGCTATCGGTGAGGACGAGGCTAGATAGTAGGTTGTCCTCGTAGTCGTACTTGGTTTGTACAGTTGTTGTTGGTATTTTCTTTTGGTGAGATACGTTGGTATGTAAAGTTATATAGACTTTACTTTGGGGTATATTTATAGTTGGTTGTGTATTATTCTTTTGGTAGCCGACATGTATGTCGCGCTTTTGTAAAGTTTATTTTATTTTAGTTGTTTCCCTAGCATGTTGTAGCTCGCGGTGTTGTTGTTGTTGTTTCGGCATGTTGTGGCCGATGTTGTTGTAGTTGTTTTCTTTTTCGAGTTGTAAACTTGTGGTTATTACTAGTTGGTTTCCGGCAGTAGTATCGCCGATGATTTGTTTTTATTTTATCAGGTTAATCCGTTGGATTTTGTTGTAAGTATGGGTGGTTACGCCTCGTGCTTTTCATTTTTGTTAGTGTTGGTTCGTTTGGCGACTCGACCTTGGGGTTTCGTGTTGGAATCCGGGTCGGGGCATCACAGGCTCAGTAGCCGCTAACCGTCATGCACTGGTTGGAGACCACGACCAACATTCGCTCGTATAGGAAGCACATAAAACGTGAAGTAAACACATAAAGGTGGATACGGTGGATTCGAGGTACACCTCCGAAATACCTATAAACACTTCCAACCTTATCGCTCTATGAAGCCGTAGTAAACGATCTTACTACCGCTCCACAGAACTATAAAGGATGCCTCTACTGCTATCCAACAAGATAATAATAATAATAATAGATTCGTTTGCTTCTGCTTCAGAGAACCAAAATAAACAACTGTGTCGCTCATGCTGGACACATTTCCCAATATCGACCAACGAACAGAAATAGATGATTGTGCTGCTGCTGCCGTACACAAATAACAAAGGGACCGGTGCTCATATCCCAAAATAATATATATGTACCCGATCGCGTCAAGCACGATCTACAAGTACCCAAGAAATAATGTACCCGACCGCGTCAAGGACGATCTACAAGTACCCGTTGTGGACCATTTTCTGTATCCACATCGACGTATCGCTCGATCCCCTATGACCCGAGACAATACGGCTCTAGGAACTTACAAGTATCACAAGGGACCGGTGTCCGTATTCCAATGCATACAAAACAATGTCGACAATGCACAGTCGCCGTTTATTCCGTTCAACTGTGGGGCTAGAGAAAACCCATACCATGGCCAACGGTAGGGAGAGGCCTAGTGTATTGGTTTTTGGCCATTACGAAGCCCCTGCTCCCGCAATAATCAAACGTCAATACACCTCCAATGCACATATGCCAACTGGACTCGATGCAATGCACAAGTAGATGTTTACTCATGCTAAACTAACCAAGCGTGTCTATTGAATCACAACTTAACGAAATCAAACCATAATGTGTTCTATTGAATCACATACCCAATCAACATAATGTGCTTGTAAATACTAAACACACAATCAATCATCAAAGTAGGATGATTGTTCTACTGCTTACTAGAACAACCACACGTACACCAAATCATTTGAGTCTGCGAATGCTAGACTTTACAATCACAACATGTGTAAGTCTACTCGTACTTATAATCATAATTCAATGCGTCACTAACACGCTCAACTTAGGATCTCTACGGTATCCTATGATCACAATACACTCCATCTCATGTATATATATATGTTCCATCTCATTACCGTCGTGTATTATACATATCACGACTTCCTACAAGTCACATCGTCCGTATTGGAACGATACCCAAGGTGTGTCATTAATTACTTAGAATACGACCAACTCATCATCCAACGGTTGAGACTATACGTCTCATGTGAAATGTCGTGCACTAAGGGGCACGACTATTTGATACACTTATGGAAAGACTAATATGGATAATTAACCCTTGCTAAGACATAAGGTTTAAGTCAACAATTCAACGTACTTATAGTCAACTAATGTTTGACTAAGTCAACCCAAGTCGAGTTCTATTGGGTCACGATCTCAATAATTCATCATCCCACACCGTAGAAAACTAAGATACAACCTACATCAGTTTATACTACTCGTTACCCCATCACATGACGGATATTCTTTACGTCCTATACAACTCCGCTGGAGTTAGTCATTTACAAATTAAACCTCAGAACGAACCGTAGTATCGTCCCTAATTAACCATGTCAATCAAAATATCCAACGTTAGGGGTATATACCACCCATGTAAATCTCATGAGTTATCGTGAGAATATTAACGATTATAACCTCAATGAGCTACACATGCTCGATAGAAGTAAAACAAGTCATCGGCGACTTTACTGCCGGAACCCAACTAATAAACAAACCCGCGAGACTACAACTCGGGAAATAACAACAATAATCACAACACAATCTCGAGGAGTCTCTAATACTAGGAGACAACAACCATCACAATAACAACAATAACATGTACAACAACGAACTCCACAAGTCTCTAATATTCAGAGACCACAAAACTAACAAGAATTCATCGATACTCATCATTTAATCATGCTAGAATATCACATTGGACAAGTATAGCATGTAGGGAGTTCATATACAACAAATATAACATGTAATCATCGCGATATTACACTACGATGCTCAAAATCTAAGAAAGAGATTAGTAACTTACTACACAAAGCAAATCCTCCACAAAATCCAAGGGGCTTTGGTTGTAAATGTACTCCTCTGTGACCTCAATGTCGTTACAAAGTCCAATCGTCGATCCCAAGCCTGATCCAAGTCCGAATCAAGCTTTTACACCCCTAAAATCAACCCTCTCTCTCTAAAAACGTGGAAGAAGAGGTGAGATAGTGATTCCTCAATAGATCGGATGATCCTTTTCATTAGAATCATGCTCCTCGTCAATCCGACTTTAAACACTCAAGATACCACGATTGTATCTCCTTAGTCTCTTTCCTCTCTCTTCTTTCTCTCTCTCTAAAATCTGGGTTTGGCGGAAAAAAAATGAGGGGAAATGGGTTGGGTTATGTTATTAATACCATGGGTAAGTGTTTGGTCCAATCCCGGGCTTGTTTGAGCATTTTAAACCACTTAAAAATGTTAAAATTCGAGAAAGAAAGAAAACTGGACGAACAGGGTTGGGGCAGAGTGTAATACCCCGATCCTACTTCTTTCCTAGTTCACTCGTATGTCGGGTCAATTCGAGTGTTGTTTCGTGTGTTTAACTTCAGGTATGTTTGAGTCATGAGTTCTTTGTCATTCGTCCATCAATTTGGGATGATTAGGTTGAGTTTTGAGTGTGTTTTAACCTTAAGATAGAAAAAGATACACAAAAAAGCATGGATACATGGTTAAACCCGAAATTCTGCCCATCCGAACACCTTGTAGTGATTTGGCCATAGATTTGTGTAGAAAACTCAGATTTATAAACCGTTTGATTCTGTGTAAACTAGACTCAAAGAGCTTTCCAAAGACACCTTATTTGTAATTTTTAGACTTGTAGATCATCCTAGGAACGTCTTTAAAGTTGACCAAAAAATACAGAATTTCATAGCATTTGACCAAAGTTTTAATTGTTAACTTGTTGACCTATTGACTTTGACCAAAGTTAAGCAATTTCTTGAGGCTTAAAGACCAGGCTTTGACTCCTTATTAAAACACCTTTAGAGAGCCTTGAAGACTCTCATTCTTCAGCCCTCCCACCGTACAACATGGAGAGTTTAGAGAGAGAGTAGAGAGAGAAAACTTCAATATCTTGAGCTACCGACGTCGGATCGACGATCCGTCGTCGCCGTAGCGTAGAGGGCAACGAAGGGAATGTTTCTAGCTGAGGAGATTTTCTGATTTGTTGAGGAATCATGGGTCTCTACCTTCATCCACGTTTTTAGAAAGAGAAAGAGAGTTTTGGAGTGAAAAGTGTGATATCTTGAGCATCTGGAGTCCGATCGACGATCCGTCTTCACCGTTGCGAAGATCTTGACCAGAAGAAGATTATACACTAATTGCATGTTAATTTTCTTGGGATTTTCTTGGGTTGAATTCATCCAGAGGTAAGTAACTATAATATTTTGTTTGATTATGAGATGAATTGGAAGAGTAGAGCATGTAGGTGGTGTTAGTTGTTCATTATTGTGTTAAATCCTTAGAAGAAACATGTGATTAGTTGCTCTAACTTATGTTATGATATTATGTTATTGTTTGAGGTCGATAATATAATTGGGAGAAGACATGATGATTTTTGGAAGCCAAATGCTTAGTTCTTGAAATAAGATTGGTCACAGTTTTAAGGCATGATGTTGAATTTTCTGGGAAGAATCCGCCCATGGGAATTGTCTGAATTTTGAATATGTTTTACATTAATATGTTTTGCAAAATCTTGTAAATTTTCATAAATTTTAGAGGTCGGGAAGTACCTCGTTTAGGATGCGTATTATCGATACGCAGAACGGACTGTTGCTGGAAATTATGGTTTGTAGTTCAATCTTTATGTGGTTGCATGTTGATGAATACAAGTCCAAATGGACTGATTTAAAATGGCAAATTGTAATTTAGAATGTCTAGTTTGTGGGTATATAAGATTCATAATATTTGTTGTTAGGTCCGAAGGTTGCTCAGTGTATAGGCTAGAGGGGGGGGTGAATAGCCTATACTTTGTGTAATAAAAATTTCATCCAATTTTAACATTTAAATGGAAGAGTAGATGAAATGATTAATACACATAGGTCATCTTCCTCATTCTGACTGCTTAGCCGAAGATAAAGACATCGGACGTCCTTGATCGCGGACGTAGAATGTGCGACGAAGAAGTTTGTTAAACTTAGGCGATGAGAATGAGTTTGAGCGGCGGAAGAATAAACGGCATAAGTTTAGCAATTTAGATTAAAGTAGCGTAAAGATTTGATATGAAAGAGAGCTTAACAGTTGACTATAATCTGTATTAGATGCATCATTGACTTTCCTTAAACAGATTGCACATGATAAAGCAAATTATACAAGAAAGAGAAATCAAGGCTGAATGTAACAAATATATATATTATATTAAAATTCAGCAGAGGTTTGCTCACAGGCAAACATGCTTAGTACATCAACCTAGACTCTCTAACCTAGCAATCTCCTTAGGAAAAAGAAGGAGAAATGAAGAAAGCGAAATCAAATATATCGAAAATACATTAGAAGATGTACTTAATATTTATTAAGACATCTTCTGTAGTTTCAACTCGATATATTTGTTGTGAGAAGAGAATATTAGGAGTTGTTCAAATAGCAAGTATTTGAACAAGCGAGTGCTAAGCACTCGACCAAATATGATGACAACTTATTGCACAATCGGCACGACTTATAATGTAGTATAAGTCGCCGATATGAATGCAATCTGGACATGTAAGTTACGGCTCTTCATCGGACATCTTCAAGCTTGATGCGGCTTCAACGATGCGTAAGATACTTGGTCTCTTTCTTGGATGATGAAGTTGAGGCCCTTGAAGAGGCGAGTTCTTCGAAGGAAGAAGAACTCAAATCAACAACAAGGTTGTTGATCAAGCGAGCTTCTCGGCTTTTGGATTTTCTTCTCTCTCTCTCTCACAAAGTGTTTGTTCTTACACTTGTGATTTCTCACTCTAAAGGAGTGGTTACGGATTGAAGAAATGAAGATCAATACCACAACCTTTCTCAAGCATAAGCATACACGGTTTGTGTGTTCTAGTGCTTGTGCTCTCTCTCTTGTGCTTTTTGGAAATGAGGATGAGAGTCTTCTTATATAGCTGGAGAAGAAGAGGTGACCGTTGGTGTATTGAATAGGTTTATGCCCGTTGGTGATCGAATCTCATAATGTAGCGAGTACATCTTTGGATTTGTTGGGCAAAGACCTTGATTAGGTTTAAGTCTTGAAGATGGTCCGTGAGACAGTGGCGATTTGGACGTGTCGAGCTTAGCTGGATGCGGTGATTGATGTGGACGTATCATTGCTTTGGCGTAGTGCGGCGTCGTGCTTGGCCTTTTGTGGAAATGAAGCTTTGAAGACCGCAAACATTCGAGAGGAAATGTCCATTGGATAATCGTGAAGGCGCAGACATCGATGCGTATCTTGGATTTGTCGACAGATCTTGTAACGGATCTATTTTGGCTTGAAGTGCGTTGAGTAACGACCGATGTATCTCGTGATCTTACGGTTTCTCGGTTTGTTCGATGAGGATTTGGCCGATTCGAGATCGCCATTATAGAGCTGCGATGTAGAAACGGCGATGGTCACGATGTTCCTCTTGAATAAATAGCTTCTCTGCTTGCTCTGATGAAGTGCTTTGGCGGATACGAGAATCTGCCGATATAGAACTGCTGATGTAGAGATGGCTATTTAGGCAATCATGGCTTAAAGGACATGTCTGCTAGTGAGACATCTGCCGATGATCACGTCAGCTGGCAATTTGAAGAGCTTGATTCATATGAAGGTTTGTCATCATTACGGTAGGACAAAGACTCGGATATGTACAAAGACTTCCTAGTCTAGTGACCTATGCATTGTTTCAACAAGTTGCCACGCTAACCGGTGCGCCCTTTTAGCCACTTGTGAAACATGCGTTGTAATGGGAACAAGCAAATCAACGTGTTGGAATATGCATACATATATATCGGTGATTTACGGGCATATTCCTAACAATCTCCTCCTATTTGCTTGGGACCATTACTACAATTGACTTATACATATAGCTCTTTAAAGCAGTTGTTCAATCCTTAGTAATAACATGCCACTAATGAATATTCATTTTATATCAAGGCATGCCCTAGGTTGAACTTACAAGCGATAGCGTATGTATAGTCATCTATTGCTAAGTATTCTGAGACTCAATAAATGAAAGAACAAATACGAAGCAATTAGAATGATTTTAGGCAATTGATAATATTACCTTAAGAATGTGATTCTTGCATTGGATGATCGAAAAATGTTGCTTAAGCAAGAATTAGAAAGTATAAGTATCTTGTTCATGTTGTTCTTAATCGAATTGATTAAGCATCTTCATCGATGATTTTAAAAGTTTGTGAAGGATAGGTAGAGTTTTATAATAGACGTACTATAATAGTCATATAGTATTTTCTTTGTATGGGTAGATACACAATCTCTCCTCCTTACTAGTTGTCTATCTCTCCTCCTTACTAGTTGTCTATCTCTCCTCCTTAATAGTTCACACTTTTTTTTTTTTTTGGGGGGGGGGTATTACAACTTCATAATCTATCTCTCCTCCTTAATGAATATTGTTCTCAATAGAGTTAATCCTACTATAATATCTTGAGGCCTAACTTCCTTCGCATTACAACTTCACAATCTCTCCTCCTTAATGAATATTGTTCTCAATCTTGAGGCCTAACTTTCTTCATAATCACTTGGGGCCATTAATACAATTTCATAATCACTTGGGGCCATTACTTTCTTATTACAATCTCTCCTCCTTAATGGTCACAAGTTAAAGAAAGATTGATAGTGATCAAATGAATTATGAGTTGTGACAGGTAGAGAGCATGAAGTTTGGTTTTGTTAGACACTGTCATTTGAGAAATGCTGAATTGATTTAGCTAGATGTACTTTTGCAGAGAATATAGACCGTATCGAGTAAATACAGTCCCTCATATTTGCAGATTCTTAGTGTGCAGATAGCGTATAATGCACAGTTTTCATGTATAGGACTTACAGAATAGGATATCGAGGTGAGGAATTGTGTTTCCATTGCTTGTAAGCAGATTTTACAAGAATGTAGTGTGACAAGCTTTATTTTGTAATAGGATTGGCAAATAGGGTAAGCTGTTTAATTAGTGATACCAATTGATGAGTAGTAAAGCATTCAAAATAGTCTCCTCCTTAAGGTATATCAAGTCAAAACAGGCAAGTATGGTTGAGTCTTATGCTGACTTTTGTTGGATGCATGAGATATACATCTAAAACATGAGATGTAAGATGCGCCTACGAGGTATTCTTGAAGTTCATCAAGAAAGTAAGCTGCAGGCATGAATGAGTATGCAGGACAAATTTTGAATACTTAACTCAAAAGAAAATGGCAAATGTAGATAAACAGATGTTCACAAAATTAAACACGTTACCTATTTATCATAATAAAACAAAAGAGGATTAGTTTGATAAACCATAGACCTAGCTAGTCATCCTAATGAGGTAGAGTTAGAGGATGAAGGTCTGCGATTCTAATCGAAGGAACATTGACCTGAATTTGCCGAGAATGGGCGTTCTTTGGTTGAAGCTCCTCTGAGATGAGGGTTGCTCAAGGTGAGCATTTGAGGCGATGGGAGCGGGGCGATAGTAGCGGTCTTGTCTCTTGTGGGAATCCAAGGGATGAAATTGGATACATTGTTCTGGGGTCTCGAAGACGATTCCTTACGACGAGAGATTCGACGAGGTCGTTGAATCACTTGAGGAAGAGGAGTGGCAAGAAGGACCATCATACGATGACGCCATTCGGTGTGGGAAATGGGTCGATGAGGAGGACTAGGCAGATTTGGTGAACACATGATGCAAATGACTCTAATGGTGGAGAAATTTTGAGATACGAAGTCGGTTTGTTTTTGGAGCGATACAAATTTTATACAACTTTTTGAATTTTGAGAAGATGAAAGGGTTTCTTGATTAGAGGAATGGGAAAAGACATTTTGGGGGCTTAAAGAAGTGAGTGCATTTAATGACATAGTAATGATAGTCGATTTGGTATTATGTCATCATGCTTAGTGTAATTATGGCTAGTACATAGGCGTCTAGAAGATATGTATATTGATATTATTTTCAAACAAGAAGTTTAAAATTAATACATAATTAGATTAATTTGATTGCCTTTATTGTAATATTAATGGTACAAGCTTCTAGAGATATTATGTCTTTGTTATTTTACTTCAAGCGAGTTGTTTGAGTAAATTAATCAAAAATAGAACGGCATTGGTTGTTTAAGGACGAATTGGGGACAAAATAACTTGACCAAGCCATATGACACGGTTGTACATGACACATATGTGGAAGTTTTTAGATGAATGTGTCTTAAGATTGTCGATACCAATCTTGAAGTCGATACCAATTTTGAGAGATTTGATGAGTCTTTTAATGAATGTAGACATTATCGGAGGTTGTATTAGGTATTTGCTAAAGTAGGAGCTGCGATATCAATTGTTATGTCTATTATTGGTAGTGTGATTAATATCGGCTAAGGTAAGGACAGTGATACCAATTGAATAGACTCTATTTATAATGGACATCAATCTATTTAAGATTAATAAAGCTTAGTAAGAATATTAAATAGACCAAGTATGTGAGATATTGAATGTGTACACGAAGTGATGTCCGTTCTTCTTTCGTCCAACAGATCTAGGTCATCTACATCAAAAGAAGAGATCTGCGAGAATTGTTACGAAGAGAGTGAGACGTAGCCTATATACGGCGGGGGTCATATCGGTTGTTCACTCTGAGGAAGGACTTAATATTTGAAAATATTAGTCTTCCCAAGAATTCTTGAATGTCGACTATCTTGAGGATAGGTCGAGTTACTAGAGATTTTTAACTACATCCTTTTGACAAAGAATCACATGATAAGGTGTAGCGAGTGTTTTGAATTCAATCGTATACCAATTAGGTGTTGAGCCATTATAATGGGAACAACTAATCAAGCCTTTATAACTACAATCTCATAAGGTACACAAGATTTTGTAGTTGTCGTAACTAAGAACACAAAGTCTTTGTTGAATTGTCTTGAAAGGTTCGATTTAGCGGACACCGTTGTTCAAAGCAGATTTACTAATAATCTTGACCTTTTAATCATGAAGGATAGAGATTGAGTAATAGCAGATTCCTTGATAGGTTGACATGAAGGTCATGCTGCGATCTGCCTATTTGTTAAGAGACTATAGGTTTTGGCGAACTTGAATTTACTCATTGTGAAAAGATTAAATTCGAAAGGCAATTATCATGGTGTCTAAGGATGAAAGTTAAGGTAGTAGAAGACCATAACTTGATGTAGCATTGTTCAAGAATGGTTTCGATGGGATGTCGGCGAGTTTGTGTCTCGGTAGAGTGATCATTTCATTAAGAACAATTCTTTTAATCACGAGAATAAAATGGAGATAATAAAGAATAATAAGTTTGATCAACACACTTAACACATTAGTTCATGCTATCAAAGGAATGCGAGACAAGTAGATAAGCATGAGAAAAAGTTGCGAGCTTGTATTCAATAATCCAAGTAGTTTTACACGGTGTGTTGCAAGGATCGGTGATTACAAGAACAATACAAGCTGGATTTTTGGTGACTGCAGATTACATGAGAAAGATACATAATGATTCAATTTACGAAAGAAATACATGTTACAAATTTGTGTCCTATAGGTCCTAATCCTAGACATTAGATGAGGAGTCATCGGTCAAGGATTTAGAAGGAGTTGGATGAGAAGATGGCCGTGTTCTTTTGATCTCCTCCAACTCTCGGGGAGGCGAGAACATCTTCACTTCTTCGGGTCATTATGAGAGCACCGAAGGGTGATGGCCGTCAAAGATGTCTTGCTTGGCCCATGAATCCCCTTTGATATTCACGGGGACTTATGGTCGTTGTTAGCGGTTCGTCATCTTTGTCAATTCCATATTAGCTACTTAATTCAGAGAATTGAATTATCTGCATCGGCCATCTTTGAGGTGATGGTCGGCATACCTACATATAACCGAAGACTTGTTGCACATGGCAATATATCAAATGTTTTCCAAACATTTGACATTTCTTTGGGATCTTTTACGTGAAGTTCAAGTATGCAAGAGACTTCCAAAAGTGGAATGAGTATGTGCTAATTGATTTTCCAGTGATTCATCTTAGACATTTTAGAGTATCAATGAGATTGATAGCTAAAAGTTAGAAGAGAGAATGAAATCACTTTTTGGCATTAATTGATGGTTTTCTATCTTACTTTTAAAACTAATTGACTAAAAGAGTTCTTAAGTGTTCGACAATCATGGTTTGCGGCATATAAATCATGCTTGATAGCAAACTTTTATGATTGTCGGACGAGACAAAAGAAGATCTTTTTATCAATTGTTTTCTCAACAAGACTGTGGAACCATAATTAATGATTTCGATATACAAGACTTGATGCAATTTCTCTCATGTTTGGAAGCGTGTATTGAAAAAGATTTTGGAAATGATTTTCACGGTTTACGTATGATATTGAAAATATATTTTTGAGAGAAATTTAGATCAGCTTTGTGAAGTGAAATAAAATCGAAACAACTCGAATGATTGTGAAGAAATCATACCCGTTGTTGAGGAATTGACTTGATCCAATCTTAGGACTTGGATTTAGTAACATTTGTGAGATTTTGAATCATCGATTTGTAACTAGTGTAATCTATAGGCGGTTTGTGAGTTTTGTCATAGTAGAGATTTGAATGAAGAAGGAGCTCTACTTATACTCACGGAGGTTAGGCGAAGGATACTCAATAATGAAGCATTCTTGTTGAGTTGTCCTTCGATCACGCCTTGCGGGGATATGTGAAGTCTAGATATTCTCAAGATTCTTGGTAAGGATTGATGTTGATTGTCTTGTCGTTTTCCAAGATTTTGAAAATAGTCTTAACTTTAATCGAAGCGGTCAAACTTGAAAAGTGTGCCTCCACCTTTAATAGACTTGAGAGAGTAGGTCTTTAAAGGGTTTTTACTTCTATAAGTCACATACAAGCGAGCTTATGAAGTGTTGGTTGGCGATATGGAAATTCAGCCAAGCTACGGGGTTTTAGAAAAACATTTGAAATCGGTGATAAGAAAAATCTTGATTTGTTTTTGAAAAACCATTTGCATAAAACAAATCATACAATCAATATATGTTGATAAAAGTGCGATATGACGGTTATTATGCATTATTGTCGATGATATGTGTGAGCATATTAGTTCGAGACATGAGCACGAGTCATTAGAAAGCAAATAGCTAACTTTGTTTTGTATAGGCATGAGAGAGGGTCTTTATCAACTCCTTTGGACTTATCGCGATTTTTCACTTCATTGTTATAAAGTCCAGCGGTGAGGATTTTGACCTTGAGTGAGTGAAGGACATGAGTGAATTCTCATGAGTGATCGCGATCCTTCATGAATCGCGGCCATGTTACTATCTGCCGATGGAGAGAGATGTTGCATGATTGACCTTTTACGTCATATGAGTTCTGCCTAAAGTACTCATAGAGAAAATTAGCAACATTTATGAGCTAAAGATAGCTCTAGTAATCCAATAATACAAATGAGACTTAATAAGCATGACAAAAGAATAATTATTCAAAATACGGCTTATAAGTGTAACCCAAAGTGTTAAGAAATTAGGAGTGGGGTTACTTCCTCATTAAACTCTTTGACGCGTCTGCTCATAGTTGTTGAAGCACCGGTTCTAATCGAGCATAGGTTCTTTGAGTGTATTCTTGCTCGGTGAGGCTTTTCATTGAAGGAAGACAAATTCATCATTGATGTCCTTAGGCCAAGAACTTACAATCTCGGTGATTTTGAAGATGACATATCTTTGATTTCCTTTGAATTTCCTTTGAAACTCTTCTTATTTCCTCTGCTCTAAACTTTTATAAAAAGTTTTCTTGAGAAGGTGTTGGATTGGAACAATCGTTAGCCTTATGTCAAGAGAGCATGTTTTTGGAAGGGATTCTAAGTAATTCATCTATCAAATATGAGTTTAACCCATTTGCCAAAGAAGATACCAAGATTTAAGAATAGATTTATGAAACATGCATAATCCTTAGCAAGTCAACCTCCACTATAATACTTCTCTTCACAATATCAATGTAATTCGATATATGATAAATTTTCTTATAGTGATCACATTGTCATCACAATACTCTTTCTCACATGTTTTTGAAAACAAAATTTATTTCGATTTGAAGATGGTTTTCAAAAGGCTTTCGGGTTTCTCGGTCAAAAGGTTTTTGTGGATAAAAGATTTTGAAAAGACTCCTTTGACTATGCATCTAATCGGCGGGATCTAAACTCTCGGGTTATTAAGCACGAAATAAGGTTTACTGATGCGGCTCGATACCAATTGTTAGGTCCGAAGGTTGCTCGGTGTATAGGCTAGAGGGGGTGAATAGCCTATACTTTGTGTAATAAAAATTTCATCCAATTTTAACATTTAAATTGAAGAGTAGATGAAATGATTAATACACATAGGTCATCTTCCTCATTTCGCTTAGCCGAAGATAGAGACATCGGACGTCCTTGATCGGGGCGTAGAATGAGCAGAAGAAGTTTGTTAAACTTAGGCGATGAGAATGAGTTTGAGCGGAAGAATAAACGGCATAAGTTTAACAATTTAGATTAAAGTAGCGTAAAGATTTGATATGAAAGAGAGCTTAACAGTTGACTATAATCTGTATTAGATGCATCATTTACTTTCCTTAAACAGTTGCACATGATAAAGCAAATTATACAAGAAAGAGAAATCAAGGCTGAATGTAACAAATATATATATTATATTAAAATTCAGAGAGGTTTGCTCAAAGGCAAACATGCTTAGTACATCAACCTAGACTCTCTAACCTAGCAATCTCCTTAGGAAAAAGAAGGAGAAATGAAGAAAGCGAAATCAAATATATCGAAAATACATTAGAAGATGTACTTAATATTTATTAAGACATCTTCTGTAGTTTCAACTCGATATATTTGTTGTGAGAAGAGAATATTAGGAGTTGTTCAAATAGCAAGTATTTGAACAACTGAGTGCTAAGCACTCGACCAAATATGATGACAACTTATTGCACAATCGGCACAGCTTATAATGTAGTATAAGTCTGCCGATATGAATGCAATCTGGACATGTAAGTTCTGGCTCTTCATCGGACATCTTCAAGCTTGATCTGGCTTCAACGATCTGTAAGATACTTGGTCTCTTTCTTGGATGATGAAGTTGAGGCCCGAAGAGGCGAGTTCTTCGAAGGAAGAAGAACTCAAATCAACAACAAGGTTGTTGATCAAGCGAGCTTCTCAGCTTTTGGATTTTCTTCTCTCTCTCTCTCACAAAGTGTTTGTTCTTACACTTGTGATTTCTCACTCTAAAGGAGTGGTTCTGGATTGAAGAAATGAAGATCAATACCACAACCTTTCTCAAGCATAAGCATACACAGTTTGTGTGTTCTAGTGCTTGTGCTCTCTCTCTTGTGCTTTTTGGAAATGAGGATGAGAGTCTTCTTATATAGCTGGAGAAGAAGAGGTGACCGTTGGTGTATTGAATAGGTTTATGCCCGTTGGTGATCTGAATCTCATAATGTAGCAGAGTACATCTTTGGATTTGTTGGGCAAAGACCTTGATTAGGTTTAAGTCTTGAAGATGGTCCGTGACACAGTGGACGAGTTGGACGTGTCGAGCTTAGCTGGATGCGGCGATTGATGTGGACGTATCATTGCTTTGGCGAGTGCGGCGTCCGTGCTTGGCCTTTTGGAAATGAAGCTTTGAAGACCGCGAACACATTCGAAGAGGAAATGTCCATTGGATAAACGTGAAGGCGCAGACATCGATGCGTATCTTGGATTTGTCAGACAGATCTTGTAACGGATCTATTTTGGCTTGAAGTGCGTTGAGTAACGACCGATGTATCTCGTGATCTTACGGTTTCTCGGCTTGTTCGATGAGGATTTGGCCGATTCGAGATCGCCATTATAGAACTGCGATGTAAACCGCGATGGTCACGATGTTCCTCTTGAATAAATAGCTTCTCTGCGGTTGCTCGATGAAGTGCTTTGGCGGATACGAGAATCTGCCGATATAGAACTGCGATGTAGAGATGGCTATTTAGGCGATCATAGCTTAAAGGAAATGTCGCTAGTGAGACATCTGCCGATGATCACGTCGGTGGCAATTTGAAGAGCTTGATTCATATGAAGGTTTGTCATCATTCGGTAGGACAAAGACTCGGATATGTACAAAGACTTCCTAGTCTAGTGACCTATGCATTGTTTCAACAAGTTGCCACACTAACCGTGCAGCCCCTTTTAGCCACTTGTGAAACATGCGTTGTAATGGGAACAAGCAAATCACGTGTTGGAATATGCATACATATATATCAGTGATTTACGGCATATTCCTAACAATCTCCTCCTATTTGCTTGGGACCATTACTACAATTGACTTATACATATAGCTCTTTAAAGCGCTTGTTCAATCCTTAGTAATAACATGCCACTAATGAATATTCATTTTATATCAAGGCATGCCCTAGGTTGAACTTACAAGCGATAGCGTATGTATAGTCATCTATTGCTAAGTATTTAGACTCAATAAATGAAAGAACAAATACGAAGCAATACGAAAGTTTTAGGCAATTGGTAATATTACCTTAAGAATGTGATTCTTGCATTGGATGATCTGAAAAATGTTGCTTAAGCAAGAATTAGAAAGTATAAGTATACTGTTCATGTTGTTCTTAATCGAATTGATTAAGCATCTTCATCTGATGATTTTAAAAGTTTGTGAAGGATAGGTAGAGTTTTATAATAGCGTACTATAATAGTCATATAGTATTTTGCTGTATGGGTAGATACACAATCTCTCCTCCTTACTAGTTGTCTATCTCTCCTCCTTACTAGTTGTCTATCTCTCCTCCTTAATAGTTCACACTTTTTTTTGGGGGTATTACAACTTCATAATCTATCTCTCCTCCTTAATCTCTCCTCCTTAATGAATATTGTTCTCAATAGAGTTAATCCTACTATAATATCTTGAGGCCTAACTTCCTTCGCATTACAACTTCACAATCTCTCCTCCTTAATGAATATTGTTCTCAATCTTGAGGCCTAACTTTCTTCATAATCACTTGGGGCCATTACTACAATTTCATAATCACTTGGGGCCATTACTTTCTTATTACAATCTCTCCTCCTTAATGGTCACAAGTTAAAGAAAGATTGATAGTGATCAAATGAATTATGAGTTGTGACAGGTAGAGAGCATGAAGTTTGGTTTTGTTAGACACTGTCATTTGAGAAATGCTGAATTGATTTAGCTAGATGTACTTCTGCAGAGAATATAGACCGTATCGAGTAAATACTCCCTCATATTTGCAGATTCTTAGTGTGCGATAGCGTATAATGCACATTTTCATGTATAGGACTTACGTAATAGGATATCGAGGTGAGGAATTGTGTTTCCATTGCTTGTAAGAAGATTTTACAAGAATGTAGTGTGACAAGCTTTATTTTGTAATAGGATTGGCAAATAGGGTAAGTGTTTAATTAGTGATACCAATTGATGAGTAGTAAAGCATTCAAAATAGTCTCCTCCTTAAGGTATATCAAGTCAAAACAGCAAGTATGGTTGAGTCTTATGCGACTTTTGTTGGATGCATGAGATATACATCTAAAACATGAGATGTAAGATCGCCTACGAGGTATTGTGAAGTTCATCAAGAAAGTAAACCGAGGCATGAACGAGTATGCACCAGACAAATTTTGAATACTTAACTCAAAAGAAAATGGCAAATGTAGATAAAAGATGTTCACAAAATTAAACACGTTACCTATTTATCATAATAAAACAAAAGAGGATTAGTTTGATAAACCATAGACCTAGCTAGTCATCCTAATGAGGTAGAGTTAGAGGATGAAGGTCTGCGATTCTAATCGAAGGGAACATTGACCGAATTTGACGAGAATGGACGTTTCTTGGTTGAAGCTCCTCCCGAGATGAGGGTTGCTCAAGGTGAGCATTTGAGGCGATGGGAGCGAGGCGTAGTAGCGATTGTCTCTTGTGGGAATCCAAGGGATGAAATTGGATACACTGTTCGGGGTCTCGAAGACGATTCCTTACACGACGAGAGATTCGACGAGGTCGTTGAATCACTTGAGGAAGAGGAGTGGCAAGAAGGACCATCATACGATGACGCCATTCGGTGTGGGAAATGGGTCGATGAGGAGGAGGGCGATTTGGTGAACACATGATGCAAATGACTCTAATGGTGGAGAAATTTTGAGATACGCAGAAGTCGGTTCTTTGTTTTTGGAGACGATACAAATTTTATACAACTTTTTGAATTTTTGAGAAGATGAAAGGGTTTCTTGATTAGAGGAATGGGAAAAGACATTTTGGGGGCTTAAAGAAGTGAGTGCATTTAATGACATAGTAATGATAGTCGATTTGGTATTATGTCATCATGCTTAGTGTAATTATGGCTAGTACATAGGCGTCTAGAAGATATGTATATTGATATTATTTTCAAACAAGAAGTTTAAAATTAATACATAATTAGATTAATTTGATTGCCTTTATTGTAATATTAATGGGTACAACTGCTTCTAGAGATATTATGTCTGTTATTTTACTTCAAGCGAATTGTTTGAGTAAATTAATCAAAAATAGGCATTGGTTGTTTAAGGACGAATTGGGGACAAAATAACTTGACCAAGCCATATGACAGTTGTACATGACACATATGTGGAAGTTTTTAGATGAATGTGTCTTAAGATTGTCGATACCAATCTTGAAGTCGATACCAATTTTGAGAGATTTGATGAGTCTTTTAATGAATGTAGACATTATCGCAGGTTGTATTAGGTATTTGCTAAAGTAGGAAGCCGATATCAATTGTTATGTCTATTATTGGTAGTGTGATTAATATAAGGTAAGGACATGATACCAATTGAATAGACTCTATTTATAATGGACATCAATCTATTTAAGATTAATAAAGCTTAGTAAGAATATTAAATAGACCAAGTATGTGAGATATTGAATGTGTACGAAGTGATGTCCGTTCTTCTTTACGTCCAACAGATCTAGGTCATCTACATCAAAAGAAGAGATCTGCACGAATTGTTCGAAGAGAGTGAGACGTAGCCTATATACGCAGGGTCATATCGGCTGTTCACTCTGAGGAAGGACTTAATATTTGAAAATATTAGTCTTCCCAAGAATTCTTGAATGTCGACTATCTTGAGGATAGGTCGAGTTACTAGAGATTTTTAACTACATCCTTTTGACAAAGAATCACATGATAAGGTGTAGCGAGTGTTTTGAATTCAATCGTATACCAATTAGTGTTGAGCCATTATAATGGGAACAACTAATCAAGCCTTTATAACTACAATCTCATAAGGTACACAAGATTTTGTAGTTGTCGTAACTAAGAACACAAAGTCTTTGTTGAATTGTCTTGAAAGGTTCGATTTAGCGGACCGTTGTTCAAAGCAGATTTACTAATAATCTTGACCTTTTAATCATGAAGGATAGAGATTGAGTAATAGCGATTCCTTGATAGGTTGACATGAAGGTCATGAAACTATGCGCCTATTTGTTAAGAGACTATAGGTTTTGGCGAACTTGAATTTACTCATTGTGAAAAGATTAAATTCGAAAGGCAATTATCATGGTGTCTAAGGATGAAAGTTAAGCGTAGTAGAAGACCATAACTTGATGTAGCAGATTGTTCAAGAATGGTTTCTTGATGGGATGTCGGCAGAGTTTGTGTCTCGGTAGAGTGATCATTTCATTAAGAACAATTCTTTTAATCACCGTAATAAAATGGAGATAATAAAGAATAATAAGTTTGATCAACACACTTAACACATTAGTTCATGCTATCAAAGGAATGCGACAAGTAGATAAGCATGAGAAAAGTTGCGAGCTTGTATTCAATAATCCAAGTAGTTTTACGGTGTGTTGCAAGGATCGGTGATTACAAGAACAATACAACGGATTTTTGATGACTGCAGATTACATGAGAAAGATACATAATGATTCAATTTACGTAAAGAAATACATGTTACAAATTTGTGTCCTATAGGTCCTAATCCTAGACATTAGATGAGGAGTCATCGGTCAAGGATTTAGAAGGAGTTGGATGAGAAGATGGCCGTGTTCTTTTGATCTCCTCCAACTCTCGGGGAGGCGTAACATCTTCACTTCTTCGGGTCATTATGAGAGCACCGAAGGGTGATGGCCGTCAAAGATGTCTTGCTTGGCCCATGAATCCCCTTTGATATTCACAGGACTTATGGTCGTTGTTAGCGTTCGTCATCTTTGTCAATTCCATATTAGCTACTTAATTAGATGAATTATCTGCATCGGCCATCTTTGAGGTGATGGTCGGCATACCTACATATAACCGTAAGACTTGTTGCACATGGCAATATATCAAATGTTTTCCAAACATTTGACATTTCTTTCGGATCTTTTACGTGAAGTTCAAGTATGCAAGCGAGACTTCCAAAAGTGGAATGAGTATGTGCTAATTGATTTTCCCAGTGATTCATCTTAGACATTTTAGAGTATCAATGAGATTGATAGCTAAAAGTTAGAAGAGAGAATGAAATCACTTTTCTTGGCATTAATTGATGGTTTTCTATCTTACTTTTAAAACTAATTGACTAAAAGAGTTCTTAAGTGTTCGACGATCATGGTTTGCGCATATAAATCATGCTTGATAGCAAACTTTTATGATTGTCGAAGAGACAAAAGAAGATCTTTTATCAATTGTTTTCTCAACAAGACTGTGGAACCATAATTAATGATTTCGATATACAAGACTTGATGCAATTTCTCTCATGTTTGGAAGCGTGTATTGAAAAAGATTTTGGAAATGATTTTCACGGTTTACGTATGATATTGAAAATATATTTTTGAGAGAAATTTAGATCAGCTTTTGTGAAGTAACGAAATAAAATCGAAACAACTCGAATGATTGTGAAGAAATCATACCCGTTGTTGAGGAATTGACTTGATCCAATCTTAGGACTTGGATTTAGTAACATTTGTGAGATTTTGAATCATCGATTTGTAACTAGTGTAATCTATAGGCGGTTTGTGAGTTTTGTCATAGTAGAGATTTGAATGAAGAAGGAGCTCTACTTATACTCACGGAGGTTAGGCGAAGGATACTCAATAATGAAGCATTATTGTTGAGTTGTCCTTCGATCACGCCTTGGCGAGGATAGGTGTGAAGTCTAGATATTCTCAAGATTCTTGGTAAGGATTGATGTTGACTGTCTTGTCGTTTTCCAAGATTTTGAAAATAGTCTTAACTTTAATCGAAGCGGTCAAACTTGAAAAGTGTGCCTCCACCTTTAATAGACTTGAGAGAGTAGGTCTTTAAAGGGTTTTTACTTCTATAAGTCAGCACATACAACGAGCTTATGAAGTGTTGGTTGGCGAATATAGAAATTCACCAACTGCGGGGTTTTTAGAAAAACATTTGAAATCGGTGATAAGAAAAATGCTTGATTAGTTTTGAAAAACCATTTGCATAAAACAAATCATACAATCAATATATATTGATAAAAATGCGGTATGACAGTTATTATGCATTATTGTCGATGATATGTATGAGCATATTAGTTCGCGGACATGAGCACGAGTCATTAGAAAGCAAATAGCTAACTGTTTTGTATAGGCATGAGAGAGGGTCTTTATCAACTCCTTTGGACTTATCGTGATTTTTCACTTCATTGTTATAAAGTCGGTGAGGATTTTGACCTTGAGTGAGTGAAGGACATGAGTGAATTCTCATGAGTGATCGGATCCTTCATGAATCGGCAGCCATGTTACTATCTGCCGATGGAGAGAGATGTTGCATGATTGACCTTTTCGTCATATGAGTTCTGCCCAAAGTACTCATAGAGAAAATTAGCAACATTTATGAGCTAAAGATAGCTCTAGTAATCCAATAATACAAATGAGACTTAATAAGCATGACAAAAGAATAATTATTCAAAATACGACTTATAAGTGTAACCCAAAGTGTTAAGAAATTAGGAGTGGGTTACTTCCTCATTAAACTCTTTGAGCGTCTGCTCATAGTTGTTGAAGCACCGGTTCTAATCGAGCATAGGTTCTTTGAGTGTATTCTTGCTCGGTGAGGCTTTTCATTGAAGGAAGACAAATTCATCATTGATGTCCTTAGGCCAAGAACTTACAATCTCGGTGATTTTGAAGATGACATATCTTTGATTTCCTTTGAATTTCCTTTGAAACT
This sequence comes from Platycodon grandiflorus, assembly GCA_016624345.1. Lineage (NCBI taxonomy): Eukaryota > Viridiplantae > Streptophyta > Magnoliopsida > Asterales > Campanulaceae > Platycodon > Platycodon grandiflorus. Next base: position 58,162,778 of record CM028362.1, read on the forward strand.
CTTCTTATTTCCTCTGCTCTAAACTTTTATAAAAAGTTTTCTTGAGAAGGTGTTGGATTGGAACAATCGTTAGCCTTATGTCAAGAGAGCATGTTTTTGGAAGGGATTCTAAGTAATTCATCTATCAAATATGAGTTTAACCCATTTGCCAAAGAAGATACCAAGATTTAAGAATAGATTTATGAAACATGCATAATCCTTAGCAAGTCAACCTCCACTATAATACTTCTCTTCACAATATCAATGTAATTCGATATATGATAAATTTTCTTATAGTGATCACATTGTCATCACAATACTCTTTCTCACATGTTTTTGAAAACAAAATTTATTTCGATTTGAAGATGGTTTTCAAAAGGCTTTCGGTTTCTCGGTCAAAAGGTTTTTGTGGATAAAAGATTTTGAAAAGACTCCTTTTGACTATGCATCTAATCGAGCGGCGGGATCTAAACTCTCGGGTTATTAAGCCTGAAATAAGGTTTCTGAGTACGGCTCGATACCAATTGTTAGGTCCGAAGGTTGCTCGGTGTATAGGCTAGAGGGGGGAATAGCCTATACTTTGTGTAATAAAAATTTCATCCAATTTTAACATTTAAATGGAAGAGTAGATGAAATGATTAATACACATAGGTCATCTTCCTCATTTCGATTGCTTAGCCGAAGATAGAGACATCGGACGTCATTGATCACGGACGTAGAATGTGCGAAGAAGTTTGTTAAACTTAGCGATGAGAATGAGTTTGAGCGGCGGAAGAATAAACAAATAAGTTTAACAATTTAGATTAAAGTAATAAAGATTTGATATGAAAGAGAGCTTAACAGTTGACTATAATCTGTATTAGATGCATCATTGACTTTCCTTAAACAGTTGCACATGATAAAGCAAATTATACAAGAAAGAGAAATCAAGGCTGAATGTAACAAATATATATATTATATTAAAATTCAGCAGAGGTTTGCTCAAAGGCAAACATGCTTAGTACATCAACCTAGACTCTCTAACCTAGCAATCTCCTTAGGAAAAGAAGGAGAAATGAAGAAAGCGAAATCAAATATATCGAAAATACATTAGAAGATGTACTTAATATTTATTAAGACATCTTCGTAGTTTCAACTCGATATATTTGTTGTGAGAAGAGAATATTAGGAGTTGTTCAAATAGCAAGTATTTGAACAACCGAGTGCTAAGCACTCGACCAAATATGATGACAACTTATTGCACAATCGGCACACTTATAATGTAGTATAAGTCCGCCGATATGAATGCAACTGGACATGTAAGTTCGGCTCTTCATCGGACATCTTCAAGCTTGATCCGCTTCAACGACCGTAAGATACTTGGTCTCTTTATGGATGATGAAGTTGAGGCCATGAAGAGACCGAGTTCTTCGAAGGAAGAAGAACTCAAATCAACAACAAGGTTGTTGATCAAGCGAGCTTCTCGGCTTTTGGATTTTCTTCTCTCTCTCACAAAGTGTTTGTTCTTACACTTGTGATTTCTCACTCTAAAGGAGTGGTTCGGATTGAAGAAATGAAGATCAATACCACAACCTTTCTCAAGCATAAGCATACGTTTGTGTGTTCTAGTGCTTGTGCTCTCTCTTGTGCTTTTTGGAAATGAGGATGAGAGTCTTCTTATATAGCCGGAGAAGAAGAGGTGACCGTTGGTGTATTGAATAGGTTTATGCCCGTTGGTGATCTGAATCTCATAATGTAGCAGTACATCTTTGGATTTGTTGGGCAAAGACCTTCGTTAGGTTTAAGTCTTGAAGATGGTCCGTGAGACAGCCGACGATTTGGACGTGTCGAGCTTAGCCTGGATGCACTGATTGATGTGGACGTATCATTGCTTTGATCAGAGGCCCGTGCTTGGCCTTTGTGGAAATGAAACTTTGAAGACCGCAAACACTGTTCGAAGAGGAAATGTCCATTGGATAATCGTGAAGGCGCAGACATCGATGCGTATCTTGGATTTGTCGACGATCTTGTAACGGATCTATTTTGGCTTGAAGTGCGTTGAGTAACGACCGATGTATCTCGTGATCTTACGTTCTCAGCTTGTTTCGATGAGGATTTGGCCGATTCGAGATCCGCCATTATAGAACTGCGATGTAGAAACCGCCGATGATCACGATGTTCCTCTTGAATAAATAGTTTCTCTGCAGTTGCTCTGATGAAGTGCTTTGGCGGATACGAGAATCTGCCGATATAGAACTGCTGATGTAGAGATGGCTATTTAGGCAGTCATGGCTTAAAGGACATGTCTGCTAGTGAGACATCTGCCGATGATCACGTCAGCTGGCAATTTGAAGAGCTTGATTCATATGAGGGTTTGTCATCATTCTGGTAGGACAAAGACTCGGATATGTACAAAGACTTCCTAGTCTAGTGACCTATGCATTGTTTCAACAAGTTGCCACGCTAACCGGTACGCAGCCCTTTTAGCCACTTGTGAAACATGCGTTGTAATGGGAACAAGCAAATCACTGTGTTGGAATATGCATACATATATATCAGCTGATTTACAGGCATATTCCTAACATTTGTACATGCGTAGAATATTTGGTGAGATGTTAGTTACAAGTTAGAACGAAAAACACATGAATTTCGAGTTAGTTGCAGTCCCTGTTTTGGGCTATTTTCGCGAATATTCTGGTACTAATCTACTATTGGGAATTTTCTAAATTTTGGATATGTTATTCTTATGTATGTTAGGTTGTTCTCTGTAAATTTTCATAAATTTTAAAGGTCGGGAAGTACCTCGTTTAGGTTGTGTTTTATTGCTGCGCCGAGTAAACTATTGCTGAAAATTCTGGGTAGTAGATCTAAATTTAAGTGGCTGATTCTTGATGATTATAAGTCCATATGAGGTAATTTAAAGTGGTAAATTATAGTTCCAGATGTCTAGTTTCTAAATATATAATAATTGTAATATTTTGATTTTTATGTAATATTTGGTGAATTTAACGGTACTGTTGCGCGGTGCTGGAGAAATCATATTGTGTTAATAGACTTTGTATAATAGCAACTCATTGAGATTTTTGTCGTTAGTTTACTCGCTATGAATTTGTGAGGTTGTTTTGTGTAATATGTATTACCGAATAATGGTGTTGACGATAGAATGGTTAATTAGGGATGATACTACGGTTCGTCCTGATTTCTCGAATATTGGTAACGACCTAAACGGAGTCAATAAAATATAACGTTATAAACAGAACCTTTATGCGAATTGAACACTAGTCATGACTGACTCTGGCGGAGTCGAATAGGATGTGACTTGTAATGAGTCGAGATAGACATAGTACACGACGATAACGATACGTGATAGGTTATACTATACATGAGATGACATACCGTGTTTATCGTTCCATTACGGACGATGTGACTTGTAATGAGTCGTGATATACTTAGTGCACGACGATAATGTTATATGATTGTTTATGCTATACATGAGACAGAGTGTCTCGAGTGATTATAGGATACTGTAAAAAGATCTTAAGTTGAGTATTACGGTTATGTATTGTTTAATGGTTGTAAGTACGTGTAGACTTACGTATGTTGTGATTGTGAAGTCTAGCATTAGCAGACTTAAATAATTCGGTTGAGTTCTACAATAGGCCTACTTTGCCTATTGACTTGTTTAGTTTAGATGTTCTGTGATTATGGACATTGTGAGATTGTTCTAGTATGTGATAGGACAATCATCCTACTTTGATGATTGATTGTGTGTTTTATATTTACAAGCACTGCATGTCGATTTGATATGTGACTCAATTGAACACATCATTATTTGATTTTTTTTAAGTTGTGATTCAATAGAACACACTTTGAATGGTTTAACATGACAAGTAAACATCTACTTGTGCATTGCATCGAGTCCAGCTGGCATATGTGCATTTGGGGGTGTATTGACGCCCGGTTATTGCGGGAGCCGGGGTTACGTAATAGCCGAAGGCCAATACATCTGGCCATGCCCTACCGTTGGCCACGGTAGGGGTTTCTCTAGCCCCACAGTTGTACGGAATAAACGCAACTGTGTATGTGTCGACATTTTTATATATCCGTGGGATACGAATACCGGTCCCTGTGATATTTGTAAGTGGCTAGATCCGTATTTGTCTTGGGTCGTAGGGGATCGAGCGATACGTCGACGTGAATACGGAAAACAGTTCACAACGAGTACTTGTAGATCGTGCTTGACGCGATCGGGTACATTCATATAGTTCTGGGATACGAGCATCGGTCTCTTGTGATTTATGTACAGCAGCAGCGGCATAATCATCTATTACTGTTTCTTTGGTCAATCTTTGATATTGGTGTACAGCAGCAGTAGCACCATCATATACTATGGCTTCATGGAGCCATAAGGTCTGAAGTGTTACAAGGGATTCAGAGGTGTACCTCGAATCTACCGTATCCACCTTTATGTGTTTACTTTACGCTCTTTATATGCTTCCTATATGAGCGAATGTTGGTCGTGGTCTCCACATGGTATGGGACGGTTGGCGGCTACTGAGCCTCTCATTAGTATAGGGTTGGTTGCCTTTATGTGCGCCTATATGTTTACTTTCCTGTTATATTGTTGTGCATAATGCCATGCCATATAGTCACATGTAGTAACTTGTTGATTAATGGTTAAGCTAAAATTGTTACCAAGATTAGTGCATTTAGAGTCTTGGTTTACTCTTGCATTCGTACTCATAGCACCCAATACATTATAGTATCTTACGGAGTCTTTTAGACTCACCCAACAACCTCCTCAGCTTGCAGGTTAAGTTCCAGCGCAGCGAATCTTAAAGCTTGGAGTTAGCAAGATGTATTTGTATTACTAAGTTATGTAAACTTAGTATATGGGTAGAAATAGTTGTAATCTTCAGATTTGTATTTTTGGTGCCGACTGGTGTGGTCGTGCCGGTTGTTGTACTATATTATTTTGGATTTCTGACTCGTGGTATTTTAGTATTATTGTTTCTCCGGCGTATGTTTCGGCCGTTGAGGTTTATTTAGTTGTAGTTGTTGTGTGAGTTTTTGAAACTCACATTTTAACTTATATTCCGCTGCATAGTTTTAGTTTTGAGCTTTTGTGACTCGTTCTTTTCGGTTGTTCTTGCTAGTTTGGCGCACCGAGTTGGGGTTCAACATCGAACCCCGGACTCGGGTCGTCACAGTTGGTATCAGAGCTTAAGTTAGTTGTTCGCCAGGACAGGATGCTTGGCTTAAGTGATTCGGGTATTGGGTTGAACGATTAACGTCGAGTGTTTGTGTTTAGATTTATCTTGGATGTTGGTAAGTTGTTGAGATAGTCCATGTAGGACTGGATTTGTTGAATTCTTACGCTCACGAGAGCAGAGACTAATGATATTTAGTCTGTTATTTATCCTGTGGAGGTTAGTGAGTGCGCTTTAAGTCCTCGCTAGGATGATGATGACTAGTGTGAGTCACTTGGAAGGTTTAGTATTGTGATTTGGCCAACTTAGATAGTCTTCTTAATCGTAGAGATGTATAGCCTGAACGTTTTAAGGAATATCTTAGTCTTGAGGTTAGTAATCATTTGAGGAAGTAGATGTGGAAGACTCGAGATTCTTGGTCACGTGTTCTCTAGTGGTTAGTGGTTAGTGGTTAGTGCCGAGTTATATTGGTGCGAGATCTTGAGTCCGTACTAACTTAGACGCTTCATTCTTACATATCACATCATGGAATGCGAAACTTGTATATACTAGAAATATATGTTACACTTAGGTACATTTGCTTCTATTTGATACTTACGTGCATGAGACCGATTCTAAAGGGCATATTTGTAACCACTTGTCCCTAACGCCCTACGACGAAAGCTTTTGAAGCCACTTCAGAAGGGCCCCTGATTTGGTTGTCAAGAGATATTCGTCGATGACTAAGTTGATAGCATATTAGATAGAAATTGCCGAACCTTATTACCAAACGGAATGGACAAGTAAATGAGATTGTGTACTTAAATATATTTGTGCATCTTGTGTGGATTGTTTATCACTCCTTGTGAAATAGTTTGATATGTATTGATATTTGTATAAGTAATCGTGCTCGATTGAACGTCATTAGTTATAAGCTTGTGATTAGCTATTTTTGACTTGTATATTGTCACGTGTGTTGTATGTTTGTTCGACCTTAGAGATTTAGAATCGATATTAGTCACCTAAGTGGTGAGCATGTGATTATTAAATTGTATATGAGATGAGTTAGTATGACTCTACAAGGTGTACTTTAAACTTGAACTTGACTAGAGACGGTAGTTAGTCTCGCAATAACCTAGAGATTTCTTATGTCGCGAAATCATACTTGTTTGAGGAATATTGTGTGCGAGCCTTAATGAGATCGCTGATCTCTAATTCAAAACGATTCATTTTGTCCATTAGTCTTCAACTCGCTATTGATGGCGGTTTCCTTGGTGAATATTTTGGTAAAGCCTTGTTATAAGATACGTGTTCACCGTAGATGTTCAACCTATGAATTCGCGGTCGAATTCTTTTAAGGAGGAGAGGATGTAATACCCCGATCCTACTTCTTTCCTAGTTCACTCGTATGTCGGGTCAATTCGAGTGTTGTTTCGTGTGTTTAACTTCAGGTATGTTTGAGTCTTGAGTTCTTTGTAATTCGTCCATCAATTTGGGATGATTAGGTTGAGTTTTGAGTGTGTTTTAACCTTAAGATAGAAAAAGAGACACACAAAAGCATGGATACATGCTTAAACCCAAAATTCTGCCCATCCGAACACCTTGTAGTAATTCGGCAATAGATTTGTGTAGAAAACTCAGATTTATAAACCGTTTGATTCTGTGTAAATTAGACTCAAAGAGCTTTCCAAAGACACCTTATTTGTAATTTTTAGACTTGTAGATCATCCTAGGCACGTCTTTAAAGTTAACCCAAAAATACAGAATTTCATAGCATTTGACCAAAGTTTTAATTGTTAACTTGTTGACCTATTGACTTTGACCAAAGTTAAGCAATTTCTTGAGGCTTAAAGACCAGGCTTTGACTCCTTATTAAAACACCTTTAGAGAGCCTTGAAGACTCTCATTCTTCAGCCCTCCCACCGTACAACATGGAGAGTTTAGAGAGAGAGTAGAGAGAGAAAACTTCAATATCTTGAGCTACCGACGTCGGATCGACGATCCGTCTTTGCCGTAGCGTAGGGGGCAATGAAGGGAACATTTCTAGCTAAGGAGATTTTCTGATTTGTTGAGGAATCATGGGTCTCTACCTTCATCCACGTTTTTAGAAAGAGAAAGAGAGTTTTGGAGTGAAAAGTGTGATATCTTGAGCATCCGGAGTCCGATCGACGATCCGTCTTCACCGTTGCGAAGATCTTGACTAGAAGAAGATTATACACTAATTGCATGTTAGTTTTCTTGGGATTTTCTTGGGTTGAATTCATCAAGAGGTAAGTAACTATAATATTTTGTTTGATTATGAGATGAATTGGAAGAGTAGAGCATGTAGGTGGTGTTAGTTGTTCATTATTGTGTTAAATCCTTAGAAGAAACATGTGATTAGTTGCTCTAACTTATTTTATGATATTATGTTATTGTTTGAGGTTGAAAATATAATTGGGAGAAGACATGATGATTTTTGGAAGCCAAATGCTTAGTTCTTGAAATAAGATTGGTCACAGTTTTAAGGCATGATGTTGAATTTTCTGGGAAGAATCCGCCCATGGGAATTGTCTGAATTTTGGATATATTTTACATTAATATGTTTTACAAAATCCTGTAAATTTTCATAAATTTTAGAGGTAGGGAAGTACCTCGTTTAGGTTGCGTATTATCGATACGCAGAACGGACTGTTGCTGGAAATTATGGTTTGTAGTTCAATCTTTATGTGGTTGCATGTTGATGAATACAAGTCCAAATGGACTGATTTAAAATGGAAAATTTTAATTTAGAATGTCTAGTTTGTGGGTATATAAGATTCATAATATTTGGACATACGTAGAATATTTGGTGAGATGTTAGTTACAAGTTAGAACGAAAAACACATGAATTTCGAGTTAGTTGCAGTCCCTGTTTTGGGCTATTTTCGCGAAAATTCTGGTACTAATCTACTATTGGGAATTTTCTGAATTTTGGATATGTTATTCTTATGTATGTCAGGTTGTTCAATATAAATTTTCATAAATTTTAAAGGTCGGAAAGTACCTCGTTTAGGTTGTGTTTTATCGCTGCGCCGAGTAAACTGTTACTGGAAATTCTTAGTATTAGATCTAACTTTAAGTGGCTGATTCTTGATGATTATAAGTCCATATGAGGTAATTTAAAGTGGTAAATTATAGTTCCAGATGTCTAGTTTCTAAATATATAGTAATTGTAATATTTTGATTTTTATGTAATATTTGGTAAATTTAACGGTACTGTTGCGCGGTGCTGGAGAAATCATATTGTGTTAATAGACTTTGTATAATAGCAACTCATTGAGATTTTTGTCGTTAGTTTACTCGCTATGAATTTGTGAGGTTGTTTTGTGTAATATGTATTACCGAATAATGGTGTTGACGATAGAATGGTTAATTAGGGATGATACTACGGTTCGTCCTGATTTCTCGAATATTGGTAACGACTCAAACGGAGTCAATAAAATATAACATTATAAACAAAACCTTTATGCGAATTGAACACTAGTCATGACTGACTCTGGTGGGGTCGAATAGGATGTGACTTGTAATGAGTCGAGATAAACATAATACACGACGATAACGATACATGATAGGTTATACTATACATGAGATGACATACCGTGTTTATCGTTCCATTACGGACGATGTGACTTGTAATGAGTCGTGATATACTTAGTGCACGACGATAATGTTATATGATTGTTTATGCTATACATGAGACAGTGTGTCTCGAGTGATTATAGGATATTATAAAAAGATCTTAAGTTGAGTATTACGGTTATGTATTGTTTAATGGTTGTAAGTACGTGTAGACTTACGTATGTTGTGATTGTGAAGTCTAGCATTAGCAGACGTAAATAATTCGGTTGAGTTGTACAATAGGCCTACTTTGCCTATTGACTTGTTTAGTTTAGATGTTCTATGATTATGGACATTGTGAGATTGTTCTAGTATGTGATAGGACAATCATTCTACTTTGATGATTGATTGTGTGTTTTATATTTACAAGCACTGCATGTCGATTTGATATGTGACTCAATTGAACACATCATTATTTAAATTTTTTTAAGTTGTGATTCAATAGAACACACTTTGAATGGTTTAACATGACAAGTAAACATCTACTAGTGCATTGCATCGAGTCCAGCTGGCATATGTGCATTTGGGGGTGTATTAACGCTCGGTTATTGCGGGAGTCAGGGCTATGTAATAGCCGAAGGCCAATACATCTGGCCATGCCCTACCGTTGGCCACGGTAGGGGTTTCTCTAGCCCCACAGTTGTACGGAATAAACGCAATTGTGTATGTGTCGACATTTTTATATATCCGTGGGATACGAATACCGGTCCCTGTGATATTTGTAAGTGGCTAGATCCGTATTTGTCTCGGGTCGTAGGGGATCGAGCGATACGTCGACGTGAATACGGAAAACGGTTCACAACGAGTACTTGTAGATCGTGCTTGATGCGATCGGGTACATTCATGTAGTTCTGGGATACGAGCATCGGTCTCTTGTGATTTATGTACAGCAGCAGCGGCATAATCATCTATTACTGTTTCTTTGGTCGATCTTTGATATTGGTGTACAGCAGCAGTAGAACCATCATATACTATGGCTTCATGGAGCCATAAGGTTGGAAGTGTTACAAGGGATTCGGAGGTGTACCTCGAATCTACCGTATCCACCTTTATGTGTTTACTTTACGCTCTTTATGTGCTTCCTATATGAGTGAATGTTGGTCTTGGTCTCCAACTGGTATGGGACGGTTGGCGGCTACTGAGCCTCTCGTTAGTATAGGGTTGGTTGCCTTTATGTGCGCGCATAATGCCATGCCATATAGTCACATGTAGTAACTTGTTGATTAATGGTTAAGCTAAAATTGTTACCAAGATTAGTGCATTTAGAGTCTTGGTTTACTCTTGCATTCGTACTCATAGCACCCAATACATTATAGTATCTTACGGAGTCTTTTAGACTCACCCAACAACCTCCTCAGTTTGCAGGTTAAGTTCCAGCGCAGCGAGTCTTGAAGCTTGGAGTTAGCAAGATGTATTTGTATTACCATTTTCTTCTTATTTCTTGCATTGTGAGATCGCGAAATTTACTAAGTTATGTAAACTTAGTATATGGGTAGAAATAGTTGTAATCTTCAGATTTGTATTTTTGGTGCCGACTGGTGTGGTCGTGCCAGTTGTTGTACTATATTATTTTGGATTTTTGACTCGTGGTATTTTAGTATTATTGTTTCTCCGGCGTATGTTTCGGCCGTTGAGGTTTATTTAGTTGTAGTTGTTGTGTGAGTTTTTGAAACTCACATTTTAACTTATATTCCGCTGCATAGTTTTAGTTTTGAGCTTTTGTGACTCGTTCTTTTCGGTTGTTCTTGCTAGTTTGGCGCACCGAGTTGGGGTTCAACATCGAACCCCGGACTCGGGTCGTCACACAGAGCGATGGCTTTGTCCTAATCAGAGCGATCGCTTTGCCCTCTGGACACAGGGCGATCAGTTTGATCTCCCCAGGGTGATCGCTTTATGTCCAGATTCTCTGAACTCTCCGAAAATGCTCCAAAACGCTCCCGAAATGATTCTAAATGATCCCAAAGTGATTCTAAGTCTATGGGAAGGTCGAAACACTCGAGAAAGGTTCCCGAAGGGTCCGGAAACAACTCTAGAAGTTCAACGTAATGCTCACACAATTAACCATATAAATATTCGGGTACAAATCGGGGCATACGAGACACTCGAAATGACTCGGCATGCGTTTCAACGACAAGATCAATATGATCATCAATCGTGAATGGGTCTAAACCAAGATTAGGTCAATGGAATGGGGAAATGAACAGTGTATTCAGATGTTAATCAAGGTCAAGAATAGTCTCGAATGAATATGGAAACAACGAACGACACGACATAGATTAACTACGTGTCAAATACGGTTCTCAACCCAACACGTCACACTTAACAAGCATGACACCTCTCTCTCCGAGGGTTTTAAGGTCATTATGTGCTCCCATACTCAGGAATTTCCTTAGGCTGTAACAAACCTGCAGGTCGTTGATGTTCTTCCTTCACCTGTTGACAAGTTAAGCATTTCGCAACGTAATCGGCAATCTCACGTTTCATGTTATTCCACCAGAAATGCTTTTTCAAATCCCAATACATCTTTGTACTACCAGGGTGGATAGTATATCTAGTCTTATGAGCCTCTTCGAGTACCTGTTATTTAATTCTATCATCTGCTGGAACACATACCCGGCCTTAAAATGTTAAGATCCCATCACTATTAAAGGCAAAATCAGGCATTTTACCTTCGTTCATTCCATTAATTATCTCTTGCACTTCGGAATCGTTCATTTGAGCTTCTTTAATCTGCTGAAACAACACAGGTGTAGCCCGAATGTTCGCAAAGATAATCCCATGTTCTAATTCGCAAGGACTCCAATCACGTAAATCCTCTAACATCTTCCATTCTCGAGTCATTAAACAAGAAACATACGCCTTCCTGCTTAATGTATCTGCAACCACGTTAGCTTTCCTAGGATGATATAAGATAGTGCAATCGTGATCTTTTAGTTTCTCCATCCATCTCCGCTGTCTGTTGTTCAACTCTTTTTGGGAGAATAAGTATTTCAAGCTTTTGTGGTCAGTATACACTTCAAATTTTGCCCCATATAAATAATGCTTCCACTTGTGTAACGCAAAGATAATAGCAGCTAACTCCAAGTCATGGGTGGGGTAATTCTGTTCATATGGAGTTAATTTTTTTGAAGCATAAGCAATTACCTTTCCATTCTGTATTAGTACACATCCCAAGCCTTCTTTTGAAGCAACACTATATACAATGAAGTTGTCACCTCCGTTCAGCAATGCTAACACTGGAGCTAAAGTCAATCTCTGCTTGAGTTCCTAGAAGCTTGCTTCACATTTATCACTCCAAACAAATGGGGTCTTCTTCTGTGTCAAGTTGGTCAATGGCGTAGCTATCTTGGAGAATCCTTCGATAAATCTTCGATAGTAACCTGCCAATCCCAAAAAACTACGTACTTCTGTCACTGTAGTTGGCCTTTTCCAGCTTACTACTGCTTCTAATTTTGTTGGATCAACTGAAATACCGGCACCCGATACAAGATGTCCCAAGAAAGATACTTCCTCTAGCCAGAAAGCACACTTGCTGAATTTCGCAAATAACTGTTTCTCTCGAAGCACAGTCAATACAATTCGTAAATGTTGCTCATGCTCTTCCTTGGATTTTAAATACACTAATATATCATCGATGAAGATCACAACAAAGTAGTCTTGATAAGGTTTAAACACTCTATTCATCAAATCCATAAACACAGCAGGTGCATTTCTCAACCCAAAAGCCATAACAACAAACTTATAATGTCCATACCTCGTATAGAAAGCAGTCTTTGGTATGTCTTCGGCTCGAATCTTAAGTTGATGGTATCCATTTCTCAAGTCAAACTTAGAGAATACAATGGACCCTTGTAGCTGATCAAACAAGTCATCGATGTGCGGCAATGGATACTTGTTCTTAATAGTCACCTGATTCAACTGCCGATAATCAATGCATAGTCTCAACATACCATCTTTCTTTTTCACAAACAACACCGGTACACCCCAAGGTGAAACACTCGGTCTGATGAATCCTCTTTCAAGAAGCTCTTCAAGCTGTATTTTTAATTCTTTCAACTCAGCAGGTGCCATCCGGTAAGGTGGCTTAGAGATTGGCATTGTACCTGGCAACAGCTCAATACAAAACTTCAATTCACGGTCAGAAGGCATGGTATATTCAGTAGAGAACACATCTGGAAATTCACATACAACTGGAATATCATTTAACTTTGGTGCAGTTTTGCTCTTGTCAACAACATAGGCTAAATATCCAGTACAACCACGACACAACAGTTTACAGGCTTTCAATGCAGAAATAACATGGATACCACATCTTGATCTGTCCCCCACAAATACAAATTCAGGAATACCCGACATGCTAAAAGTAACCATTTTACGATGACAATCAACGAGAGCATGATAAGTATATAGCCAATCCATACCCAATATGACATCGAAACCATGGATAGGTAACACAATAAGGTCTGCATGCAAAGTATGATTATCCACAAGCACATCACAAGCCTTATATACATCGCAAGCATTCACATAATCACCAATCAGTGCAGACACCTCCAACACATATGGCAAAGGTTGAGGCAATACATGCAAATTATGAATGAAATATGATGCAACATAGGAATGTGAAGAACTAGTGTCTATAAGAATACGGGCTCTCGTACTATAGATTAAGAGAGTACCTCCCACAACTACTATAGACTCAGTGACCTCTCACTGATCAAGTGCAAATACACATCCCTGTACTTTTGGTCTACCATCACTACCTCTTTTCATACCTGAGGACTGCTAACCAACATTCTCAGGCTGCTTGTTCTTCCATTTCGGGCACTCATTCTTGAAATGATTGATGTCGCCACATATCAGACATTTACCCAACTTTAACCAAGACTTATCAGCATTATGGCCCTGTTTCTTACAGTATGTACACGACTCTCCTATTCCTTGCTGACCCTGAGTGTTGATGAGCTCAAGATTTCCATGAATTTTCCCCTTAATTTCCTTTTATTTTGTGCTATTTTTGAGTTAATTATTCTTGGAAATATTATTATTTGTGTATTTGTGCTTCAATGTAGGTTTCCAAGGAATTAACGAGCATTCATGGAGTTTAGCACAAAATTCGAGGCAATTTCAGGCTTCAAGATTGAGCTATAATTTATTTCGTTAAAGTCCGTTAGAGTTCCAAGGCAAAATGAGGCTAACGGTGGCTAACGGAGGACTAGATTGAGAAACCTGGGAGGATTGGGTTTCAGGAGCCAAGATTAGAAACTGGGGGGCACCGGAGCAATTAATGAAAGTTTTCATTAATGCGGTGGCATCCCCAGCGCGTCGCCACGTGTCCCTGATCCAAACCTTGCTGACCCGCGGTTCCTTCTTGGATCTCCATCTGACCCGGCCCATTTCCACCCATTCTACACCCATTTCCTCTCTCACCCTCACCCAACAACCCATCCTTGACCCGCGCCCACCTCCATCCGGGCTGCCCTCCTTCCACCCGTGACCCAGTTTCCTTTTTCTCCCATTTTTAGCCCTAAAGCTTTTAATTAATCCCCATTTCGCCCTTGGCTTCCACAATACTCTAATCCCTTCATTCTTATATCTCCCAGGCAGCTCCAAAAATAATCAGTGAGTCCCAAAACGGGGCTGTGAGCCCCAAAAGGGGCAGCAGCACCCTCACCCCAAATTCTCTCCATTTCTCTAAAAATGTAATCATTATTGAAGGTTTGGAGCACCAAATCAAGGGCCAACGAAGCTTTGCAAGCGATTTCAACCATGGGATTTACGCGATGCTCGGTTTAATTCTTTCAATCTCTATTTTATGATATTTAATGTATTTTCTAGGGTTGAATGAACTTGTAATTGTGGAATTGGTTTGTGCTTAATTGATTTATGAAAAGCAATTATTTTTTTTTCTATGTCGTTGTAGTGTTTTAATTTAATCTCTCTCTCTATTTAGTACACAAGCATGCTAGGTTATTAATTTGTGGGCTTAATGCTTTTAATTAATTGGCCACTAATTAAATGATTTTAGAAATGTTTGGATCCGCGAGAGCTACCTTGTATTTCGGACCGAACAAATTAGTAGTTGGTGTTTGACACACACCGATAGCCATGGGAGTACTTGTTTTGTGAAGCGATCACTCCACCGAGAGGTAGGAAATTAGGGTTTTTAACCACTTTCGATGTCCCGGCTACCGGCATGACTTGTAGAAAAATAGAGAGATTATTTCTCTACCCATTATTACCCATTATCTTGGTTATTATTGTGTGTTCCTAATGCTTCTGATGGATTAGCTACCCATTAGATGATCACTAGAATTATAGGATAGTTAGCGAGAGCCTGTCCTATTAATTCCAAAAACACAATAATTGTCTATGTGACGCCAGACCGAGAGGTAATGAGTGTTCATAGATAGCCAATTGAGGACTTGTTCTCACACGCAATCAATCCACCTTAGCCATTCGCGAGGTAGGGGAGATTCGGGTTGCTATAGGGGCGAGAGCCCGTAGTTACCAATTTAGTGTTCTCGGCTACCAAGACTTGAGTTAAAGAAAAGTAGAGAGAGGATTAAATTAATCACGAGCTAGACTAGAAAATATTGCATTCCTAAAATCCTATCTTTTATCTTGATTTGTTGTTGCCAAACCATTTTGTGACATTTGTAAATATTAATTGCTTTCTTTTATTTTTAGTTTTTTAGATTTTATTCTCAATTTATTTTTGCTCAAATATAATTAGCTAGCTCAATTTCGGTACTTAGTTGGAGTGAAAATTACGTGCATTCCCTGTGGGATCGATACTTGTGCTTACGCACTATATTACTTGATACGGCAGGGTATTCTTTCCCTAGTTGTTGCATTTTAAGTTGCTGCACAATCAATTTTTTTGGCGCCGTTGCCGGGGAATGATTTAATTTTCACTCCTATATGCTAATATCGATACTAAGCGAAGCTAATTGTAATTTGAGCATTTTTTTTAGTTTACTTGCTTTTGTATTTATATGCTTGTGTCGCTTTTCGAAGCTTTTCCGAGTTTTGTGGGTTTGTAGGGAGGTGTATATAGTGTCCCCACACAAAAAAATTTTCTTTTTTATTTTGTATATATTTATTTTCATAATTGCTTTCATGCCTTTTTCTTTTGAGCTTGATTTGATACAGGGGTTGAGCGCATTCAAAGTCGGGGTTTGCTTGAGGAAACCTTTGGAGTAGGCTCACTCTCGGGCCCGGACTTCTTTAGAAATCAACTTTGAGGGAGTTTTCTTTCCTTCCCTTCTCCGTTTACTTTAAGTTTGGGGGTTGGGTTTTGGATTGGTTAGCTTTGAAAATTCTGAAAATCTTGAGCTTGAAATTCTCCATTTTTTAATGCTTTGAAATTTTGGGCACTTGTTAGAGTTATATGTGCATTATTTTCTTTGATTCATTCTTGAGTTTATTATATGCATAGTTGAGGATATGTGTGTGCTTTTTATGCTATCTTCACCTCATTCATGATCAAAAATGCCCATGTTTGGAATTTAAGTTGAATTGTTATGCTATGCTCTAGCTTTGATAGTGCATGTCGGATGAGTATCATGTTGTGAGTCTTGATGCCGTGAGATGATCTTGAAAATTGTTAATTAAAGTAGCTTGGTTTGGACTTGTGTGCATGACAAGAGCATGATATAGGCCATCTTTGGATTGTTTGAGCCATATCGACCTACCCATTTTACATTAATTCGTAGTGTCCCCTTTTGAGCTTATTTATAGAATGGCGTGTGCCTAGAGCACACAATGACCCCCATTCGACCTCTTTCTCATGTACCCACATCATCCTATCCCATGAGCCTGTACACTTTGTCCCCACCCTTCAAGAGAGCATGATTTGAAAAGATTTATCATTTACGTATTCTTGTTGGGTAGTGTGTGCTTCATGAAGGTTTTTGTGCTTTATTGTTGGTGATGTTGGTGCTTGAAAAAGTGTTGAATGGTGGTAAAAGAGCCCCCTTGGCAAGCAAAAGAAAATCAAAAGAAAAAATCAAAAGAAAAGAAAAGTCAAGGGAGGTTACAAAATAATAATAATAATAATAATAATAATAATATGCCATTGTTCTTCAATTACTCAAGGAGACATAAGGGTGGAGTTTAATTGTCGTGGTAGTTGATTCACTTTCTTCAACCCAATGTTTAAAGTTTAAGGGGTTGTTAAAGTGAGGTGGTGGTTATTTGAAGAGTTATGCTTTCATGAAGCAAATCATTGTGTGAAGACTTCAAATTCTTCGCTCTCTTGACTTGTTAACCTATCCTTCATTTGTAGCCCAAACCTTGGCCTAACATTACAAGCTTATTAAAGTCCTATTGATATTGTCATGTCATGCGAGTCCTTGCTTTGTAAACATAAAAATCTTCCGGTTTAATTGCTCATGTGTGATATTTCATTGACCGTTCAATCTTTGCTAGAGCTAAGCTATTTTAGTAATGGGCATTTGTTTTGTAACGTGAGCAAATTGTTTGAGGAAAAAGCTAGCTAGCATTGAAATCACACCATATCTTATCTATGCATGTTTGTAATCTTGAGTTTGATTTCCATCATGGTAATGTGCATATGATCTTGAGCAAGTGCCGTGTTCCACCATTAAGTCCTTGA
Organism: Platycodon grandiflorus; assembly: GCA_016624345.1. NCBI lineage: Eukaryota > Viridiplantae > Streptophyta > Magnoliopsida > Asterales > Campanulaceae > Platycodon > Platycodon grandiflorus. The sequence goes on from CM028362.1 coordinate 58,180,184, forward strand.
GCTCATTTTAAATGTTTTATTTCTTTGCTCGGGACGATCAAAGCTTAAGTTTGGGGGTGTGATGAGCTCAAGATTTCCATGAATTTTCCCCTTAATTTCCTTTTATTTTGTGCTATTTTTGAGTTAATTATTGTTGCATCTTAGCCTAGATTTGCTTGAATCCATAACCTAAGTCTAAGACAAGGTGACTAATGGGCCTGCGTGTCTGTTAGAGTGGCAACTTGTACTTAGACATAGCTTGAATAGCCTAGGATTGCTTATTGTAAGTAGCCTTGAAGAAGATAGCCTATAGGACATCGGACGTCCTCTGCACAATAGGCAAACAATGCATCGCCAGCTTTCGTTTGAATATCGGACAAGCTCATATCGGCCAAGCTTCATCGCAATGTTGAAGAACCTTAAGAACGTCCGATAAGAGAACCGCCTAAGACATGTCCTAATTTGTGGACTTCATTGACTTCGATGCAACGTTAACTCGCAAAACGCATTCAATGAAGGTTTCCATTCTTGGCATACAACTCGAAAAGGACATTCCTCCCGCAAGCAATGCACCGCCTATTTTCAGCAAAGTGTCGGAAAGATCGCAAGCTACGTGTCGCCTATCGAGTCAACAACCGATTAGAGCATTAATTGCTCTTAAATTCAAATTAGAAGACCACCAACGGCTCCTAGCTTCCTCCCGCATATAAAAGGAGAATCCATTGCTGCATTCAATACACTTCAACAACTACAACTCGAATCTTCTTCATCCTCTTCAAGTGCATTAAAGCTTAAACGTCCTATCGTACATCCTTCTTTGAAGAGCCTCACTCTAAGACGATCAGTCCATTAAAGCTCTTCATTGATTGCAACACCTAGCTTTTCATAGCTCACGAGAATTGTATCTTATTGATATCAATTCTCCCACACAAACACTTGGTCAACAAAATTTTTGTACACAATCCATTAGAGATTTAGTTTGTAAAATATCTAGTGGAAAAACTTAGTACACGATTTTCAAATCCAAAGTTGACCACTTTGGTTGTGGACGTAGCACTTATTTATAAGTGTGAACCATATTAAATATTCTGTCTCTTTTTGTGTGATTGTGATTTGATTGTGTTGCTTTAAATTTCCGATTTCCAATGTTAAGAACTGCGATCTTGTCCCGCCAAGATCGCCATTCTCAACTTGTCCGTGCTTCACAAGACTTCCGCCGCAAAATTTTTAAATCCCTAGTGAAGTAAGATTTTTGAATCAATTTCAAAAATTGGACATAGGCTATTCAACCCCCTTCTAGCCTATATAGAGCAACCTTGGACCTAACAATTGGTATCGAGCTTAACTCTTTGAAAACTAGTTTTTCCAAGATTAACCTCTTGAGAGATTAAAGATCATGGCTGCTCACCAAATGTTGGAAACCTCAAACGTGAACCATTGTCTGTCTTGGATGAAGTTCACTTTGACATCTGGAAAGATAAAGTCAAAAGACATATGAATTCAATTGATAAACGTTTGTGGAAATGTGTCACGATGGACCCGAATTCCAATGAAGCCTAATACACCGGCCGCGGTAGATCCAACCGCTGCACTGAAGTACCAAAGCCGAAGAAGAGTGGGATGATGAAGACGAAAGAATGATGCTCGATGGAAAGGCCATCAACATCATTACCACCGTGTTGATATAAGTACTTATCGCAGATTATCAACTTGGACACAAAGAAAGGAGATGTGGGAAGCCATCCTTGAATATCTTGAAGGTGATGGCGAGACAAAGAACAACAAATTATATACCGCATCCGAAGTTTGACTCCTTCAAAAGGATCCCAAAGAGTCTCTGAAGTGCCTATGACAGATTCTATGAGGTAGTCAACTCTTGCTATTCATTAGGAAAGAAGTATGAAAAGAAAGAAATAAACATGAGATTTCTAAATGCACTAGGCGTCTATGGCATGTTAAAATCACGCCATGAAAGAGTCAAAAGATTTAAACAAATTGACTCTTAGAAACCTTTATGCTAGTCTTTCGGTTTATGAGCTTGAGATCCAACAAGCTCAAGAAATGGAAAAGAGTTTTAAAAACTTGTCCTTACCACCATGTCTATCGAACCTTCTGTTCAAAACCCGATGAAACACCTTCTACATCCAAATGAAGATGATGATATTCTTTTCGACGAAGCCTTTGCTATGTTTGTAAAGAAATATCAACGTTTCAAAAGGTTTAATAAACCATCATCACATAGGCGGTTCTCACAAAACGCCGTTCCTTATAAAACAACCGCCAACCAAAAAATTCGCTCCTTATAAATCAGACCATCAAAAGGATAATGAGCTAGTTTGTTTTAACGTAGGAAACCAGGCCATTTTGCCTCTAAATGTCCAAAGCCAAAGTATGAATTTTATAAGAAACGTCCCGAAACTAAATTTCAAAAACAAAAAGGGATGGTGGTGAAGACATTGATGAAAGCAACCGCCTACATGGTGTGACACGACACCGATGAGGATGACTCTTGTGACTTTGCCAAGAAGCCAACATATGCCTTATGGCCGGGAGTCACCACATGATTCGGTGAGGTCACTACCATTTCAACAAGATGACAATGATGATGATGATGAGCTCAATGAACCATCAAAGGGAGAGCTCATCAAAGCTAACAAAGACATTTGGAAGAGTTTTCAAAATTCAAAGCCGCCTATGTGAAATTAGCCAAGAAGCATGAACTAGTGTCTCGAGAAATCAACCTTGATGTCTAAGATCAAAGATCTTGATAGACAAAGTGAAAGTATCAAATTGCAAAAAGAGAACAAAGCTTTGATCGAAAAAGTGGATTTCCTACTTGAACACATCAAGAAGATAAATTCGAGAAAGATGACCTTCAAAAGGTTGTCAATACTTGGAATAACTCTAAAGGAAACTTTGATGCCATTCTCTCAAACCGAAAACTTTAGATGACAAAGCGGTATTGGTTTCCAAAGTGAGTTCAAAGTAGGTAGTTCTTCGGTTCTCAAAAGGATGAGACATCGAAGTGATTTTGAAGAATTGGTTGTAGGAGTTTCTTATGACCAGCAGTCTCCCAAAAGGCAAGGACTTGGCTTTAACAAAGTTCCTTTTGTTTATCCCAAGAACACAAAAGACAAGTCCAAAAGAAAGCACCAAAGAATGACTGCTAATAGTGAGTCGAGCAACTAAAACCTGCCATTAGTCACCCTAAGAAAACAGGGATGACTAATAGCAAGTCTAGGAATTCTCGGCTCAAACCTATTAAATTTGTCAAAGGCAAGCTGCGATCCCAACACCGCCTATAAAAGGGTAAAAGAAGTGAATTCTGCAGATAAAAGCTTAAAGGACATGTGCTGTAAATACAAAATCTTTTGATAAAGGTCTACCTATGGTAAACCTAACATCAACAAGAAAAGGCATTTTCACCTAAGTCCTATAGGCCAATTATCGCGAAAGATCATTCCAAAGCTGGCGATATTAAGAAGCCTCAAAAGAAATCATTACTCATGTTGAAGGATTTCACAAATGCTCTTTCGCAAATGCCATGGTCATGAGATTCATGAATGCCTTCGAGATTCACACCTAAATCTAGAGGATTTACTCCTCCAAAGGTTAAACAAGTGTGGATCCCAAAAGGTTGCTAACCTTGAGGACCCAAAAATAAAAGGGGACCATATTCTTAAATGTCTATATTTCAGAATGCTTCATGGTGTCAATGAAGAAGAGAAAGATCTATGGTATCTAGACAGTGGATGCTCAAAGCATATGATGGTGATCCAAATCTTCTTTCAAGCATTGTTGAAGCAAAGGTCCCTCGGTCATATTTGGAGATAACTCAAAAGGGAAGACCATTGGTTATGGAAGTATAATCGAGGCAATCTCTCCATCAACAAAGTCTCTCTAGTTGAAGGTTTAAAGCACAATCTGCTAAGCATATCACAATTCGTGATAAAGGGCTAACATGTCGGTTTTCCTCTAGTCAATGTCTCATAAAGGACAATGAGACATGTTCAACTATCCGACGGATTCGAAAAGGGAATGTCTATCTTTGTTGACCTAAATCTTTGTTGGAAGAAAATCAAATCTTTGCTTGGTTGCTAGGTCATCAACGACAACTGGTTGTGGCACAAAAGGCTTAGTCATCTCAATTTCAAATACCGGAAAAGCTATCAAAAGACAATCTAGTTGTCGGTTTGCCTAAAATATCACTGAATCACACTCTGCGAGCATGTCAACGGGCAAACTACATAAATCTTCCTTCAAAAGCAAGCCTTGCCTATCAACAACTGACCTCTACGGCTCTTGCACATGGATCTGTTTGGACTGTAACTACTACAAGTCTTGGTGGCGCAAGTATACTCTTGTGGTAGTTGATGATTACTCAAGATTTACTTGGGTAGAAATGATGTCCTCCAAAGATGAAGCATATGACATCATTCTTGAACTCTTCGAAGACTACTCGGAAGCTGGATGATATCTCGATGTCGATCGGACAATGGAACGAGTTCAAGAACAATGGTGTGGCCAAATATTGTGATGACCATGGAATTGGTCACAATTTCTCTGCAGTTGGCACACCTCAACAAAATGGAGTTCTTTGAAAGGAAGAACGAACTCTCATTGAAGCGGGAAAGACAATGATTTTGAAGCCAAAGCGCTATGTATTTCGGGCGAGGCGTGAACACCGCCGCTTCACACAAAACAGGTCCATCATAAATAAATTTCATAACAAAACTCCATATGAAATATGGAGAGGCGAACTCCCAACATTGGATTCTTTAAAATATTTGGTTGTAAATGCTATGTTCTTTACAATGGTAGAGAACATAGAGGTAAGTTTGAATCCAAAAGTGATGAAGGAATTTTTGGATATGCCAAGTTTTCAAAAGCATACGAGTTTACAATAAAACTTCACTTAAAGTTGTTGAATCGTACATGTTTCTTTTGATGAATTTGATTTCATTGGGCCACATTTGGCTCCTAAGGTTACTAATGATTCGATGAATATGAGCAGTGCGAAACGGCCTAATCCTAGATCTGCGATCCTCCTTCTTCACAAGATCTTCCAAGAGTCAACCTGTTAGAATCCTCAAACGAACCAACAAATGAACACCACGAATCCCCTTTGCCTTCCACACCGAAGTCATACAACCTACCTTGGAATTAACCTACCCTTTAGAAAACCAAGCTTGTTACTTCTACTTCTCAAGAATCCAACTCTGCCGATACAATAGGACAAGTTCAACTGCGAAGTTAGGGAAGTAAAAGATCATCCTATCACTCAAATCATTGGAGATCTTAATCTTTGGTGTTCAAACTAGACAAGCTTCAAGAAACGAATGCATGTATTCTCCGCATTTGTATCTAACATTGAACCCAAAAGATTGATGAAGCTCGGAAGATCCAAGTGGGTGGAAGCTATGCAAGAAGAGCTAAACCAATTTGACAGATGCCAAGTCGGTCACTAGTCCCTAGGCCTAAAGGACAAGCGTTATTGGCACAAAGTGGGTTTTCGAAACAAAATGGATGAAAACGGCAACATTACAAGAAACAAGGCAAGGCGGTAGCCCAAGGATACGGACGGGAGGAGGGTATTGACTATGATGAGACATTTGCCCTGTTGCAAGATTAGAGGCTATCGATTATTCTTGGCCTATGCCTCCTACAAGGACTTCAAAGTTTATCAAATGGATGTAAAGAGTGCATTTCGAATGGAGAACTTCAAGAAGAAGTCTATGTTGAGCAACCACCGGGTTCATAGGCTGCTCAAGGAGAGAAGATGTCTACAAGCTAAGGAAAGCCCTTTATGGACTTAAACAAGCTCCAAGAGCACGGTATGAGACCCTTTCAAAGTTCTTGATATCTCAAGGCTTTGTAAGAGGTCAAATTGACACTACTCTTTTCATTATGAAGCATAAAGGTCATTCCTTACTTGTTCAAATATATGTTGATGATATTATATTTGGTTCTACTAATGAAAATCTTTGCAAAAGGTTTGAAAAGCTTATGCGAGTAAATTTGAGATGAGCATGATGGGAGAGCTCAACTTTTTCCTTGGTCTTCAAATTCAACAAAGTTCAAATGGTATCTTCATCAATCAAGCCAAATATGCAAAGGATGTCATCAAGAAATTTGGTCTTGAGAATGCAAACTTGACTCCTATGGCTACTAGCGCCATCTTGACAAAGATGAGAAGGGCAAGAAAGTGGACATGACTCTCTGAGGCATGATTGGTTCACTTTTGTACTTAGCGCTAGTAGGCGATATCATGTTTTTGTTTGTGTTTGTGCTAGGTTTCAAGCTGATCCAAAGGAGTCTCACCTACAAGTCAAAAGAATCATCGGATATCGATAGATACTCCCAATTTGGGAATCGGTATCCTAGAGATTCATCTTTTAATCTTATAGGCTATTCGATCTGATTTTGCTGCATGTAAGGTTGACAGAAAAGCACAAGTGGGACATGTCAATTCTTAGGAAATAGACTTGTCTCATGGGCAAGAAGCAAACCTCTGTTTCAACTTCAACAAGCGAATACATACTGCCGGTAGGCTGCTCACAATTGCTGTGGATCAAACGGCAACTAGTGGACTATGAGATCAAAGCGATGATTGTCCTATAATGTGTGACAACACATCGGCAATTTCGCTCTCAAAATCTGTCATGCACTCCAAAACAAAGCACATTGATGTGAGATATCACTTTCTTAAAGATCATGTTGAAAAAGGTAACATCGGCATGCAATATGTGCCTACAGAGAATCGGGTAGAGACATCTTCACAAAACCACTTGATTCAACCAGGTTTGCATATTTAAGAGGAGAGCTTGGTATGCTTGACCTCAATCCTTAATCCTTTCTAGCTAATTCTTTAAGTTATTTCATAAAGCTGTTATTAAACTGCCTATGTGATCAGCCGATCTCAACTCTGCCGAGTAAATAGACAACCTTGGGTAAGTGTCTATCTCCACATCGGCAGTCTTCGATAAAATAGGCAGACTCTGATAATATAGGCAGACTTAAGGGCGTCATACGTACAGTGACTCATCAGGTAATAAATGCGGATTTCAAATTTTATCAAATATCATTTATTGGCTGTCGAGGTATAAAAGGACAAATGCACGGTGACTCTTCACTTGCTCTATAACCGCCATTTTCAAACTTTCAAAACCTCTTTACCTTCGAATCTACAATCGATTCAAATCTTCTTAAACCTACAAAGTTCTCAAGTTTTCAAGCTTAAAATCATCAATGGTAAGGATTTCTACACCTTCTTGAGTCATTTAAATCCAGTTTTAGGATCTTGTTTTGACCTAATTTAAGGTTTTAAAACTGTCCACCATTGATGAACTGTGGTATATTGCGATTGTTGCTTGAATCATGCTTTTGGGTGTAAAATGTGTTGTAGAGATTCTGTGGTACTATGTTTTCGTTTATATCGGTTTGTTTGCTTGAATCGACAAACTCGGTAGATATTTGAAAACCGGATGATGAACTGTTCTTATATTTTGGTTCAATTTGTCTATATTTTGGGTTTTGATCGAACAGTACTTGTTTATGTTAATATCTGCGATTTCTTGATTATCTCTGATTCTTGCATATCTGCCGATTTCTATATATCTGTTCTCACATCCGATTATGTAGGGAAAGTCTAAATCCTCAAAGGCTGCCACCACTTCATCTTCCGCCTCGCAAAGCCAACCAGTGCATTGGCTGCCGAGCTCCCAATCGGGATCCTTCCCGGTCAAACTATCATCTGGGATGACCATAGACCGAGACTCCATCATTAGCACATCTGCGGTGATGCCCTTCTAAAAGATTTGGTGAGTGTGGCCTTCTCCCCTGTTCCAACTCAACGACACCCACTACATCTATCTAGGCGAGGAATTCTATACAAGGATGATTCGCCTCCTCCACCGCCTAATGCCTCGAGCCGGTCAACTTAAGCTATATCAAGGGCTACATCGAGGCCACTACATCAAGTTGACCTACAAGGATGTTGGAGAAATCCTTGGCCTGTTGAAGGCAAATTGGACTTGACCGATGCCGAATCGGCACTTGCTTGGGAAATGATGAGGATCGCCCAACGAGAGGTTCTCCGAGATGTCCAGGAACCTCTTCCCGAAAACCCCTATCATATCGGCCATCGCTCGACAAGAGCATCTTATTCAAAAATGGCTCGAGGGACATCTTCACCTCCCAACGGTGATGTGGACCAAAGCGGTGGTCCTTCGCAAGCAACTCAACCGGGCCAAAATTATCTTCTCAATGCTATCCCGAGCGTTGAAGTCCAAGCTCACCCTTCCATGAAGAGGCCCTTTGTAAGGGTTATTAATGTCATCCTCCGACGTTATGAGGAGATTGATGAGTGGTCGCTGCGACGACCTCATCAAGGTGTCCAACACCTACGTCTTCACGGTCAACAACATCACCCGCTATCGGGATGATATGGCCAAAAGGACAACCAACGCGGCTGAGGCTGCTGCTGCTGCTGCTGCACTGCCGCTGCCGCTATCGCTCTTGGTGGCCCTCTACCCAAGCCAGCAAGGGTAAGAGGAAAGTCACCTACACTGCCGCTGGGTTACCTGCTGAGGAGGAGGAGCCTACACCTATTGGGGCTGAGCTGCCTGAACATTTTGACCTCAGCAGGCTGGATCATGATCCATATGAGCCTGCTGAACCCCCATCCAAAAAGCCTAAACACTCTCCCTCTCTCACTCCCAAACTCAAGCAGTCCAGGAAACCTGCCCGCTCAAAGGCAGCTGTTGAGAAGGACACATCATCCTTCCAACCAGCTGACCTCTCCAAACCCTCTAAACCTACTTACCAATCCTCCCAACCCAAAACCAAACAAACCCTCCTACCCACAGACGAATCATTTGGCCTTCCTAAGGTCTCATCCACACCAGCCGTGTCTGCACCGGCTGTCTCCACACCAGCCGTTTCTCCATCGGCTGTTTCTCCACCAGCAGTTCCCTCCAAATCATCTCCACCACCTGCTTCTGCCTCTTCCACTCCTACTAAGTCCAAACATGGCAAACGTTATAAGAAGAGTGCCAAGAAGCAGGTGCACTTCTCAGGAACTGCTGATCCTGCCACTTCTCCTCCACCTTCACCACCTATGCCTACTACCACTACCACCTCACCTGCTTCCTCACCTCCTCCCTCTGCTCCCATCCAAACAACCACCACACAAGAGCCATACATCTCACCGCCACCACCTCTCAACCACCATCCTCCAAACGACCTATCTCTCCCTCTTCGACCGCCTACTCCCAAACGCCTCAAAACCAACCCCTATACCAACCTACACCACGAGGTGCGGGCTCGCTGTCCTTCGAGACAGCCTAAACCCAACCATGCCGACACTGACCCTTTCTTAGCCACCCTTGACTACCCCAAGAGATTTCCCTGTCAGCCTATGTCTGCAGGTGAAATCATCTTTCAATGGGGTGCCTACTATGACCCTCTTCCTCCTGCCTGGTCACAACTCTTTTTCTCCCACAACTCAGCGGTTCAAGATCTTATGATCTTCAACCAATGGGTTGCAATCCATAAGGACCTAGGCCTTCCCCTTCCTACCAAATCGGACATCTCCCCTTCCTCTCTCGCCTAAACCCCCGTCTCTCCATTATCGCCATCCTTCCATCCTTCTTCACCCCGTGGTCTACACCTTCATTGATGTAGTCACCACTTACCTTGGCTTCAACCCTCTCATCCCTATTCTCTTCCTTTCTCCTAGCCTTTCCCCTTTCTTTTCTCCTCCCCCTTCTTTATTCACCCCCTTTCCTATGTCATCTACATAGAAAGGCTCTTCCCTGTTCCTCGCGTTTTCCCTAGCCTTCCTTCACCTTCTACCAGCTATGTTCCCATTTCCTCCACCACCATTCTACCTCTTCCTCCCCTCTCTCTTCCCCGCCATCCTCCCCCTCTCCTACCCAAGCCACCACCATCCTTCCCTCACAGTCCATCCTCTCCGAGTCATCCCGACTCGTCGATACCTATCTGCCGAGGCCGTACATAAATTTTTGAAGGATTTTGAGGTCATCTCTGTTGACGACCAAGGCCCCGCACCAACTCTCTGCAGATCGCCTCACATCACCCATGTGCGTGCATGACTCAAGTGATGGAGATTTCAAAGGGTGCAAAGGCCGCTTTGATGCCCGCCACGATCCATCTCTCGCAAGCCCGCCTTGCCGCCGGATCTCGGCCTCTTCCTCCAAGACATCGCCATCTTCGAAACCAACTGGGACAACCTCGCCACTAAGATGATGCAGGTCATCGACATGGTTGAAGCTGGCTACAAGCTTGTGCTTCACTCTCAACGCCAGGCAAATCGCTCTGTTCACTCCTCCGTGCGAGCGACGCGTACTCTCACGACCAAGCACTTGGCTTACTATCGCAAGGAGCGCAAAACTACTGAGAACCGCCTCGGCTTTATTGATGCCTCGCTTGCGTCCATGAAGGAGGAGATGGCCAGACTCAACAATGATCAGCAGACCAAGCTCATTGAGCATAATGCTCGCTCAGCGAAGAACAAAGAGCTCTCCTCGAATTGGCGACACTAAAGAAGAGCTAGCAGCAAACGAAGAAATTGCAAGACTTAAGGCTGCTGTTGACTCTAAATGGGCATCAAGAGGCTATGGGCAATCTTCATCGTGCAAAGGCAAAGGTCGTGCATCATCTCGGTCATCTTCTCGAACCGTAGATAATATTTTGTATAATCTTTTTGCTAAACTTTGTAATTAAACAACTTGTTTAATTAACAATGTCTATGTTTTAAAACTTTCATGCTTTACTATGATCTGCTTATTCTGTGTGTGCATGAAATTTAAACCACTGGTTTAAAGACATGTCCTATATTGCCTATTCTGCCTATTCTGCATGTCTTTAAATTCAGTCTAATTACAAGTGTCTGATGCTTAATTTCCTGTTTGTAAACACTTTGTAATTCTTGAATACAATGACCTTTATGTAAGTTCATCTAGGGCATGCTTATTTAATATATCAATCTTACAAGCATGTTATTACTAGACTTGAACATGGTCACCGATATTGTATTCGTAGGGTCATGGACTCAAGCAAATAGGAGGAGATTGTTGCATCTTAGCCTAGATTTGCTTGAATCCATAACCTAAGTCTAAGACAAGGTGACTAATGGGCTGCGTGTTCGTTAGAGTGGCAACTTGTACTTAGACATAGCTTGAATAGCCTAGGATTGCTTATTGTAAGTAGCCTTGAAGAAGATAGCCTATAGGACATCGGACGCCCTCGCACAATAGGCAAACAATGCATCGCCAGCTTTCGTTTGAATATCGGACAAGCTCATATCGGCCAAGCTTCATCGGCAATGTTGAAGAACCTTAAGAACGTCCGATAAGAGAACCGCCTAAGACATGTCCTAATTTGTGGACTTCATTGACTTCGATGCAACGTTAACTGCAAAACGCATTCAATGAAGGTTTCCATTCTTGGCATACAACTCGAAAAGGACATTCCTCCCGCAAGCACTGCACCGCCTATTTTCAGCAAAGTGTCGTGAAACAGACGCAAGCTACGTGTCACCTATCGAGTCAACAAAGATTAGAGCATTAATTGCTCTTAAATTCAAATTAGAAGACCACCAACGGCTCCTAGCTTCCTCCCGCATATAAAAGGAGAATCCATTGCTGCATTCAATACACTTCAACAACTACAACTCGAATCTTCTTCATCCTCTTCAAGTGCATTAAAGCTTAAACGCCCTATCGTACATCCTTCTTTGAAGAGCCTCACTCTAAGACGATCAGTCCATTAAAGCTCTTCATTGATTGCAACACCTAGCTTTTCATAGCTCACGAGAATTGTATCTTATTGATATCAATTCTCCCACACAAACACTTGGTCAACAAAATTTTTGTACACAATCCATTAGAGATTTAGTTTGTAAAATATCTAGTGGAAAAACTTAGTACACGATTTTCAAATCCAAAGTTGACCACTTTGGTTGTGGACGTAGCACTTATTTATAAGTGTGAACCATATTAAATATTCTGTCTCTTTTGTGTGATTGTGATTTGATTGTGTTGCTTTAAATTTCCGTATTTCCAATCAGAAGAACCGCCGATCTTGTCCCGCCAAGATCAGCCATTCTCAACTTGTCCTGTGCTTCACAAGACTTCCGCCTGCAAAATTTTTAAATCCCTAGTGAAGTAAGATTTTTGAATCAATTTCAAAAATTGGACATAGGCTATCCAACCCCCCCCCCTTCTAGCCTATATAGAGCAACCTTGGACCTAACAATTATTCTTGGAAATATTATTATTTGTGTATTTGTGCTTCAATGTAGGTTTCCAAGGAATTAACGAGCATTCATGGAGTTTAGCACAAAATTCGAGGCAATTTCGGGCTTCAAGATTGAGCTATAATTTATTTCGTTAAAGTCCGTTAGAGTTCCAAGGCAAAATGAGGCTAACGGTGGCTAACGAAGGACTAGATTGAGAAACCTGGGAGGATTGGGTTTCAGGAGCCAAGATTAGAAGCTGAGGGGCACCGGAGCAATTAATGAAAGTTTTCATTAATGCGGTGGCACCCCCAGCGCGTCGCCACGTGTCCCTGATCCAAACCTTGCTGACCCACGGTTCCTTCTTGGATCTCCATCTGACCCGGCCCATTTCCACCCATTCTACACCCATTTCCTCTCTCACCCTCACCCATCAACCCATCCTTGACCCGCGCCCACCTCCATCTGGGCTGCCCTCCTTCCACCCGCGACCTAGCTTCCTTTTTCTCCCATTTTTAGCCCTAAAGCTTTTAATTAATCCCCATTTCGCCCTTGGCTTCCACAATACTCTAATCCCTTCATTCTTATATCTCCCAGCAGCTCCAAAATAATCGTGAGTCCCAAAACGGGCTGTGAGCCCCAAAAGGGGCAGCAGCACCCTCACCCCAAATTCTCTCCATTTCTCCAAAAATGTAATCATTATTGAAGGTTTGGAGCACCAAATCAAGGGCCAACGAAGCTTTGCAAGCGATTTCAACCATGTGATTTACGCGATGCTCGGTTTAATTCTTTCAATCTCTATTTTATGATATTTAATGTATTTTCTAGGGTTGAATGAACTTGTAATTGTGGAATTGGTTTGTGCTTAATTGATTTATGAAAAGCAATTATTTTTTTTTCTATGTCGTTGTAGTGTTTTAATTTAATCTCTCTCTCTCTATTTAGTACACAAGCATGCTAGGTTATTAATTTGTGGGCTTAATGCTTTTAATTAATTGGCCACTAATTAAATGATTTTAGAAATGTTTGGATCCGCGAGAGCTACCTTGCATTTCGGACCGAACAAATTAGTAGTTGGTGTTTGACACACACCGATAGCCATAGGAGTACTTGTTTTGTGAAGCGATCACTCCACCGAGAGGTAGGAAATTAGGGTTTTTAACCACTTTCGATGTCCCGGCTACCGGCATGACTTGTAGAAAAATAGAGAGATTATTTCTCTACCCATTATTACCCATTATCTTGGTTATTATTGTGTGTTCCTAATGCTTCTGATGGATTAGCTACCCATTAGATGATCACTAGAATTATAGGATAGTTAGCGAGAGCCTGTCCTATTAATTCCAAAAACACAATAATTGTCTATGTGACGCCAGACCGAGAGGTAACGAGTGTTCATAGATAGCCAATTGAGGACTTGTTCTGACACGCAATCAATCCACCTTAGCCATTCGCGAGGTAGGGGAGATTCGGGTTGCTATAGGGGCGAGAGCCCGTAGTTACCAATTTAGTGTTCTCGGCTACCAAGACTTGAGTTAAAGAAAAGTAGAGAGAGGATTAAATTAATCACGAGCTAGACTAGAAAATATTGCATTCCTAAAATCCTATCTTTTATCTTGATTTGTTGTTGCCAAACCATTTTGTGACATTTGTAAATATTAATTGCTTTCTTTTATTTTTAGTTTTTTAGATTTTATTCTCAATTTATTTTTGCTCAAATATAATTAGCTAGCTCAATTTCGGTACTTAGTTGGAGTGAAAATTACGTGCATTCCCTGTGGGATCGATACTTGTGCTTACGCACTATATTACTTGATACGGCAGGGTATTCTTGCTCTAGTTGTTGCAGTTTAAGTTGCAGCACAATCAAATGTTCTCTATCTTATCCTTAGATTGTCTTCTACCATGTCCACTTCGACGGTTACCAAAACTACCTCGGTTATTCGAACCTTGGCCTCACCCATACTACTGGGAAGACTGTTGGTACTGGTGCTACTGAAATATCTTTCCTTCCCTTATGTTCCTCTATATCCCTTTCCAAATCGAAGGCTCGATCAATTGCATTCCGATAACTAGTGAACTCAAATGGCAAAAGTTTTTCTCGTAGCTCAGTTTTCAATCCCTTAAAAAATCTCCTAGCTTCATCGGGGATCAAATGTGTACCATGTCGAGCTAACTCGGTAAACTTCTCTACATACTTAGCTACACTCAAGTTTCCCTGTTCCAAGGTGAGGAACTCCACCTCTCTTCGTTCCTGCACTCCTGCTGGCACAAACTGACTATTGAACTCCTTCAAGAAGTTTACCCAAGGCCTGGGTGTTCTCTCCTGATCCCACTTGCCTTTTAACAGTTTCCACCAGTGCTCTGCTGCACCTTCTAATTTGAACACCGCAAAGATGACCTTCTCTTTCTCAGTAGAACCCAACGCTTCAAAGATCTTTTCCATCCCTTCAATCCACCGTTCAGCTTTCACTACATCAAGTTCCCCATCATAGCTACGGGGATGCATTTTCATGAACTTCTCAATGCCTACGACAAGACCTACATTTTTAGCTTCTGGTTGGGGCTCTCTAAGCTCTGCTTGCTGCACAGGTGGTGCTTGATGTTCTAGTGCAGTTACCACCCTTCCAGTATCCTATACATATCTCTCATATTAGCCTCATTAGGGTTATTAGGTGCTTCTGCCCTGGGAGCATTATGGCTATTGCTACTCTCCGCACCCCTGCGGACTGCGGACCAACTTATCCCCGTTCCGTGCCTAGTTTGCACCATTCTTACAACCTACACACAAACGCTCAGCGTTAAAATCAAATAACAAAATTAACCCATCTAAGACAAGGACCCTATCCTGGCTTGTAGCTAACTATAGCTCTGATACCAAACTGTCACACTCCCATTTGAGCTCCTACATGGAACCCCAAATGGAGACGTGAAACACATACATCATAATTAACATGCACCTGTATAAGCGAGCTAAACCAACTCGACACAAACACAAGATAACTAAACGGCTACAACCTGTCGTTATCACAATAGTACGGAGCTACACTAGCTCATAAAACACAACTATAAACAACAACCTCAACGAGTTAACGAGCTCGGAGTCAACTGAGATAAACAAAGTCACACAAGTAACATGTCATATATACAATGCCATGACACCACGTGTCGGCACAAAAAGAAGTAATGAGTAACAATATACACATCATGTTACTACTGCCCAAAATGGAGTTTACATAACTCTATCATCCATCGTCCTCACCGAGTACATATGTACAATGAGCAAAAGTAACTACCCCAAAAGTTCACCACGTGCACCCACGTACTGTACCGGCCTCACCGATCAGAACCTCCCGGGTTCCTGCAATCTAAGGAAAAATAAAAGAAAAGGATGGGGGGAGTCAAAGACTCAGTAAGTTACTGCCATGCAACTACATGACATGCTGGCATGCTGAGCTGTATAACAGTAAATTATACTGCATAGTAAATAATAATAGCATGCTTCTGTATCACCGTAACACATATTTAACTGTATAAGAACAACTGGATAAACACCTTTAAAAGGATATGGTGTCGAGGTACACCTCCGACAACATCCAACCTTATCCCTCTTCTGTATCATGTGCTCGAGTAATAACTAAATAACTGTCTCTTTTGTAGTGCGCGCACGAATGACAATCGTTTCCCCCAGTCCCGTACGACCTAAGTTTACGACGTCTGGAAAACACTTCGGCTAGCAAGAAGTGTGCCTCCCCTACTGGGGCCAACAGCGGGGCGTAGGCCGAGCATATGGACCAACCACAGTTAACACTAGCCCCTGCCCTCGTGAGTCACCGGTGGTCCATACACCCCCTGAACTGGTGTACCAGCTGGTTATGACTTATTGAACATTGACACTTGTCACAATATTGTTTTACAACTAACTGGTTCACAAGTATCAATTACTGATTTACACGTAATTGCCACTAAATAGGATAAACCCATAACTGGCTCGCAATTACATATTAACACATTATCACATTTTACGTATTTCGGTAGAGGTACTTCTACCCGAAATAACGTTTAGTAATCGTAGGAATTAATCCCACTTTCCCAACATAACCAAACTGTATAAACAATAGACTTCATGAAGTCAAATCACGACAATTCTAAACATCGGTATTTTAGCTCGTGTTCGTAGTACGTGAATTTAATTATCCCATTAAGCTACTTAAACAAGTAGAACCATTATTTAAATAATCCAAGCTAATTAAAATTATACATGCATGAAACATATAATATTTCTTCACAAGTAACTAGTTTACTAACATGGATAATACTAAAATTAAAATGGGACAATTTTATATTACGAACTAAAAATAGTAACTTACAAATATCACAAAATCACCTATTAAAATGCGAAATCTTCCTAAGATATTGATCTACTATCTAAGCATGTCGATCCTACGGTGTCCATTCGTCGAAAGCTCAAAGAAATAAGAACCAAATTGCTCGCGTAGGAAGAAAATAGTTTACGGACATGAAACTAGAGAAAGAGAGAGTGACGGGAGTGTTGTGTGTGTTCAAGGTGTTTGTGTGTGTTTTCTATGCTGAAAATTGAAGTCTCCACATTTAATATCCATCCCATGCTTATTCAGTCAGCCAAGGTGGGCTAGTGCACTTTTATTGGTTGGATAGGGCGGTGGAGATAAGTTTGCAAAGTGATTAGGCTTAAATAAAATATTAATATTAATTAACTTTCTTTATTCTTAATTAATCATTATTAAAACTAATTAAACTTAATTGGGTCTAATTATATTTTATTAATATTTCTTCATAATTAATTAATAAGTTTTAAAAATATCAAAGTAAAGTATATAAACACATTAAATGTCACGAAATGCAAATGACGTGCAAGTAATACGAGTAGGTGTTACAGCTTCAGTCAAGCTTCATCAGCAATGTTGAAGACCTAATGATCGTCCGAACTAGAATTGTCTGAAGATATGCCTTAAGCTATCGGCAAAGTCCTTCATTGACTTTGATACAACGATAACCTGCAAACATCATTTAATGATTCTTTTCTTATTAGGCATTCATCTCAGAAAATGACATTCTGCCTACATCTACTATCTACCTATTTTTGGCAAAATGGCAGAATTCAGTCTAAACCTTACAGAACTCCTTATCAGATTTCAACAACAAGATTAGAGCATTTAATGCAAATATCTCCAGCATTAATTGCATCTAAATTCAAATCCTCCAAGGCTAAAGATCTCCAACGGTCAGAAGGGCTTTCCTGAGTATAAATAGAAGACTCCATTGAAGCATTGAAGATTAACTCTCTGAATTGAAAACTCTGAATCTACAACTCTGAAATCTTCATCTTCAACAGCTAGTTCATTAAAAGCTTCAAAGCTAAATCTGTAAAAACAGTCTTTGAAGAGCTCCAAACTTGAAGCATAGTCTTTATTGCTCTTCATTGATTGCAATCCTTTGCATTCAAAGCACACGAGAATTATATCATTGTAGATATCAATTCTCCCGCAAACACTTGGTCAACTAATTTTTGTACACGATCCATTAGTGATCTATCTTGTAAAGATTCTAGTGGAAAACTTAGTACACGATTTTTAAATCCAAAGTTGACCACTTTGGTTGTGGACGTAGCACTTATTTATAAGTGTGAACCATATTAAAATCTCTGTCCACTTACTTCCTGCACTTATGAATAGCTATTACTTGTTAAATTTCAGAAATTCCAATAGTTCTTAGAATAGTTGATCTTGTCCTATCAAGATCAGCCATCCTGAACTTGTCCTATACTTCACTTTATTCCGCTGCAAAATATTTTCTAACTCTCTTATGAAGTAACTTTGTAAAATAAATTTTTAAATTGGACATAGGCTATTCAACCCCCCTTCTAGCCTATTTGAGCACCTTGAGACCTAACAATTTATACTCCTGACTTGGTCAGTTAAGGAGTAATCGGTATTCAGGGTGGCTTGCATCCCATTGAAAAATTCCTCAACCAAGTCAGTGCTAAAGTTGGGTTCTTGGAATGAGAGATTAGGAAGGAGTCTGGTGGCAATGAGCATAGCGACCAGTTCTCTTCCCAAAGGAGTGGTTTGTAAAGAGGGGACATCAAGAATGAAACCGATGAATTCTTCTGCCACAGTTTGGGATGAAGGTTTGAGAATAGAGAGAGAAGAGTTACAGAGAAACATGAAGAAATGAAAAGTTAAGATTTAGGAGTTTGGTGAAAAGAAGGATGTGGGTTAAGGTTTATATGAGTAGGAGAGGAGAGGTTTTGTTTTGACAGTTTATAAATAGTAGGTCATAATGAGTCAACCTAGAAAAGTGGGCACGTGGGATCTCTCAACCGTCACATCAATTGCCATAACTGTCAGGGAGTTGGAGAGAGTATGATAGTTGAGCTTCTCTTGGAAGTTATGTGCAATTTTTAAGGGCCAAAAAGGTGGGATAATAAAGTGGGTAATAATGGTTGATGACAGATGTTTTGAAAATTAGTCAAGGTAATAGTTTTTGAGGTGATAATTCAGTCAGTAGGTGACTGAAGTAAACTACTGAATAATAAATCAATTAGTTGGTGACTAATGCTGAGAAGCTTGGAAAGAGTTTCTTTAGTTGGTGACCAAAATCTGGTGACTGACTGATGTCTTCAGTTAGTAATCAAAAAGTCTTCCTCTTCAGTCGATGATTGATCTTTAGTTTCAATTGCTGGTTGATATAGCTATGACTAATCAGTTATACATTTAAGTGGTAAGATAACAATAGTTAAGATAAAATAAGCATTCCCAGTTCACCTCTTAAAAAAGTAAAGTTAGTAGAGTCTAAGGCTTTGGTAAAAATATCAGCTATTTGTAGTTCAATTGATATATATTATAATTGAATGTTACCTTTCTCCACAAGATCTTTAAAAAAGTGATACATGATGTCTATATGCTTGGTCTTGGAATACATAACTCGATTTTGTGAAACTGAAATTGCTAAGGTATTGTCACAAAATATAGGACATTTATGTACTTGGAGCTCATAGTCTACCAGCTGTTGTTTCATCCATAAAATTTTAGCACAACAACTTCCAAAAGCAGTATATTTAGCTTCAGTTGTAGAGGTTGAGATTGAGGCTTATTTTTTTCTTGCCCAAGATATCAATCTGTTTCCAAGGAATTGGCAAGTTCCACTTGTACTTTTCCTATCAACTCTACAAGCTACAAAGTCAGCATCTGAAATCCAATTAAATTGAAAGAGGATTCTTTGGGATACAAGATACCAATCTTCTCAGTGCTTATAGGATATCAAATAATCCTTTTAACTGCTGTGTGATGTGACTCCTTTGGATCTGCTTGAAAATGAGCACAAACACAAACATCAAACATAATATCAAGCCTACTAGCAACTAAGTATAGAAGAGATCCAATCATACCTCTATATTTAGTCATATCAACTGATTTACCTTTTTCATCTTTATCCAGATGGCATGTTGTGGCCATAGGTGTATCATATGGCTTAGCATCTTGTAGTTTAAACTTCTTAATCAATTCTTTTGAATATTTTGCTTGATTTATGAAGATGGCATCAGGTGTTTGCTTTATTTGCAAATCTAGGAAGTATGTAAGCTCTACTATCATGCTCATTTCAAACTTTCTCTTCATCAGTTTTTTGAATCTCTTGCATAAAATATCATTAGTAGATCCAAAAATAATATCATCTACATAAATTTAAACTATTTTCTTTTTTTTAGAAAAACAGGGACGGCACCCTGCTAGATTTTATTAAAAAATTAAATAGAAATACAAAACTTGAGGGGGACAACCAGCCTGGCCCTTATCAATGGGAGGACAAAGGAGCCTGACCTCGAAAAGAAATACAACTTAGGAAATCCTGACATACGGGGTAGCCCTAGAGTCCAGAATAACAGATCCCTTAACAGATTGAGGGAGGGAACTAGTAGATAAAAAAGAAAAATTTGATCTAAAGCTACAAGCATAATTGGCTAGCCCATCAGCTACTGAGTTTGCTTCACGAAAATTTAAACTAATAAAGAACTTTATTTATTTTTCATGATGAAAAGAATAGTATTAATTTTACCTTTTTCAATACTCTTTTCCATGAGAAATTTGGATAGAGTGTCATACCATGCTCTTGTGGCTTTTTTGAGACCATATAAGGCTTTCTTCAATTTGTAAACATGATCTCTGTTGGTGTGATCTAGGAAGCCAGGGGGTTGTTCAACAAAGACTTGTTCTGGAAGGTCACCATTGAGGAATGCATTCTTAACGTCCATTTGGTAGACCTTAAAGTCTTTGAATGATGCATAGGCAAGAATTAGTCTGATGGCTTCAAGTCTTGCAACAGGGGCAAAGGATTCATCATAATCAATTCCCTCCTCATGTCTATAGCCTTGGGCCACCAATATAGCATTATTTCTGGTGACATTTCCATCTTCATCCATCTTATTCCTGAATACCCATTTGGTTCCTATTACTTTTTATTAGTGGGTCTTGGTACCAATGTCCAAAATTGGCATCTCTCAAACTGATTTAGCTCCTCCTGCATTGCATCAACCTAATTTGGATCTTCAAGAGCTTCATCAATCTTCTCTGGTTCAGTGATTGAAACAAATTCTAAAAAGTATAAGCATTCATTTCTAGATCTACTTCTTGTCTGGATTCCAGTAAATGAATCACCAATGATGTTTTCAATGGGATGATGTCTTGCTTCTCTAATTTCTTTGGAAAGATCAGGAACTGAATTTGTATTATGTATAGGATCAGTGGCTGAGCTTTCGGTAGGAAGAATTGAGGGAAAATAATTTGAAGCATTGGAGTTTCAATTGGTTCATCAGCTAACTAATGATTGTCGGTTGGCTAGTCATCATCAACTCAAGGATTTCCTTGATCAACAGCATTTTCAACCGATGAAGGATTGATTGATGATGACACATCTCCATCAGTTGAAGTGTTTACTGAATTTATCAAAAGAAACATGTATAGATTCTATAATAATTGAGGTTTTGCGATTATAAACTCTATAAGCTTTGCTATGCATAGAATATCCAAAAAATATACCTTCATCATCTTTTTCATCAAATTTACCTCTATATTCTTTACCATTGTAATGAATACAACACTTACATCCAAATATCTTGAAGTAGGCAATGTTTAGTGCTCTTCCTTTTCATAGTTCATATGGAGTCTTGCCATAGAATTTGTTGATGAGGGTTATATTTTGAGTGAAGCAGGTTGTATTTACAACTTCAGCCCAAAAGTATTTTTATAGATTGGTTTCAGCTAACATTGTCTTCCCAGCTTCAATCAAAGTTTTATTCTTTCGTTCAGCAACTCCATTTTGCTAAGGAGTTCTTAAAGCTGAGAAGTTATGATCAATTCCATGATCATCATAGTATCTTTCCATACCTTGGTTTTTTAATTCAGTCCCGTTGTTTAAACGAACACTGAATATCTCACACTTTTTTTCGTGTTTGGAGATTTCGGAAGAGAGAAGTGAGTATTCCATAGGTTTCATCTTTAGAGCTCATCATTTCAACCTAGGTATATCTTGAGTAGTCATCAACCACTACTACTGTGTATCTGTTTCTACCTAAGCTTGCAGGAGTAACAGAACCAAACAATTCCATATGCAATAATTGAAGTACGCGTGTAGTTGAAAGACATGGTTTGGGTTTAAAAGATGATTTCGTAAGTTTTCCTTGTGCACAGGCTCTACACTTTTTGTCATGAGGAAAATTTGTTGAGGGTAAACCATTAACTAAATTTCCTTTTGAAAGTTTAGAGAGATATTTGAGGTTTAAATCTGAAAGCCTTTTGTGCCAAAGCCATGAAGTTTCAGTTGAGTTTTTGGCAAGCAGACACACTTGAGAAATATTGTTAACTGAAAATAGATCAATTGTAAGAAATTTCTTTTCCTTAAACTGGTGAGCGAAATCTCATTTATGGTGCAATTTTTGACATCAATGAGTGGATGTAAAAATGCAAGTCATACCTTTGTCACAAAATTGTGAGATACTGAGCAGATTGTGTTTCAGTCCATCTAATAGAGATACCTTATCAATCCTAACTGAGCCACGAATGATGGATCCATATCCAGTGGTTTTTCCTTTGGAGTTGTCACCAAATATGACTGAAGGTCCTTTGGTTTTAGTAATATCAGTTAGTAGTTCAGCTGATCCAGTCATATGCCTTAAGCATCCACTATCCAGAATCCATATATCAGTTGCTTGATCAGTAGCCTAGCATACCTTACATTCAATAAATAAATCATGGTACCCTTATTATTTTGGGTCCAAAGGGTTAGCCCTTCTTTGGTAGCAACACCTGCCTGACCTTTGGCAGGTTGACCCTTTCAGTTGGAGCAAATCTGAATAGACATTCATGAGCTAAATGACCAATGCAAAAACAAGTATGACATTTGTGAAAACCATTTGGTTCAGTCATTTCAGGTTTACCTTTTGATTCTATAGGAATTCACTTAGCTGTCTTGGTAGCAACAAAGGTTAGTGGCTTAAACTTACTAACCATCCTCTTTCTGTTAGCACCTTTGAAGTCGTTTGGTCCACTATCAGTCGATTGATGTTTGTCAGTCGATCTTTCAGTGGCTTTATCAGCTAATTTATGCCTTTCAGCGGGTGTATTAATAGCTGGCTGATAGTCAAAATGGTTCATCCGCTCTTTGTTTCTGTCTGCCATTCTCAGTTGTTTCTTTAGATTTGGATATGCGAATGGAATGTTACTATGAGTACTTTTGAAGAAGTTTGGTCGTATATTCGTTTTTATTAGAATCTTAGGTCCACCATTTGACTGTCTGATTTCACTTTCACATGCCTTTTCAGTTTTACTGTTGTTGGGAGTGTAACCAAGACCATGTTGATTTTCATTGTCTCGTTGAATGCTAATAATTGTTTCAACAGTAGCTTTTGACTTAGAGTAAATATCTACAACATTGGTCAGTTGCAGATTCCTCTTAACTAGGTCACTAATTTATGCGAATGAGATTTTTGCTTGATTTTTATAGTTTTCATTTATGTTTTTCAGTTTCAGCATTTCAGTTTGCTGAACTTTGTAAAGCTCAGTGATTTTTAACAACTTAATGTTTTCAACTAAAAGTTTCTTAAAATTAGTTGACAAAGAGATATGGATTTTCTTGAGGGTTTGAAACTTAGAATACATCTCGTGCATCTATTCCATAAGTTCAGCTAAGCTCAGATCAGTCAACTTCTCCTCCTTTTCAAGTAAAGTAATAAGAGGTTTTTGAAAAGTAGGTTTTGGTTCAATTTTTCTCTCAGTCAGTTGGCTTATTGATAATGCCTTGACCATATAGTCAATTTCCTATTTTTCATACAACAAAATGACTAGGTTTGGTGACCTTTGACAATTTAGAGTTCTTGGTAATGGGTGAGTTATAAAACTCATTTTCAGAGTCACTTTAGCATATAAGACTTGGCATCATCTTCTGGATCATAGACAGCTGATTCTACAACAAGACAATGATTTGCTTCTTGGGCATAATCAGCAGATTCATCTTCTGAATGTGTCTCAATCCAAGTTGCAAGATGTTGGTTCTCATCTTGAGCAACTAAGCTCTTTTGTTTTCCAAACCTTTTAGAGGCTCTTTTAAAATATTCATTTTTGGTTGTGGGACAAGCTGAAGCAAAGTGACCAGTCTACAGTTAAAATATATAAGTTTTTCTTTATCATCATTAGCTTCAGCAGTTTTGAAATTTGACTTTTAAAATCTATAGGATGAAGGTTTTCGAACATTTTTCTTAAAAGATTTGTATTTTCTAAACCATTTAGCAAATGCAGCAAATTCAGTCTCATCAAAGTCATCATCTAACAAAGATGAAGAAGTTTGTCTTTTCTTCTTGAGCTGTCAAAGACATGCCTCTAAAGCTCTTCTCAAGTTCTTGTGACTTGAGTACTTCCGTTTTGTAGAATTTGAGACTTGCTACAAGACTATGTATATAAGCCTTGTTCAAATCTCTAGCTTCCTATATGGCAGTGATCTTGACATGCCATCCACTTCATAAACTACTAAGAAAACGCATATTTAAATCTTGCATGCTATAATTTTTTCCCAAGGAAGCAAAAACATTACTTACCTGACAAAATTGATCATAAGCATCCCTTAATGATTCTTTTGGATCATTCTTGAAAACATCAAACTCTAGGATGTAATCATAGAGTTTGTTGTCCTTAGTTGTCTCATCCCCATCAATGTATTGGATAAGAGCCTCCCAAATGGCTTGTGAGGTCATACAGTTGTAAATTTATTTGTAGACATTGTTGTCCAAGGAACTTGACAGAATGTTCACGGCCTCAGTGGCTTTGTCTTCTTTAGTCCATTCAGCTTGTGGTTTGACTAAATACTCGTCAATTGATGAAACCTTTGGATTTTCTATATCATCTACATCATCAGATTTTTCAACTACATTACGAGTGTTAACTTTCATATGATGTAAGGGATTACCCAAGACACAACCCATCAGTCTCTTATCAATGTTGTTCATATATCTTGTTCTTTCTTTCCAAATATCAAAGTGATCTTTATCAAACATAGGGACTTAAGTCATGTTGAGAGTTTGAAAAGCTTTTGAGTACGTCATGGATCAATCCTTCAAGTTGTTAAACTTGGAAAATATAATTTTTAAAAAGTAAGGCTCTGATACCAATTATAGGTCCACTTGGCGACTAATAAGGCTAGAGGGGGGTGAATAGCCTTATAAAATTCCCTTATGAATTTTAAAAATCTTTTCTTAATGTGGCAGTAGAAAAATCAGTTGACTGATTAAGTAAATAAATCAGTCACTCAAAGGTTGGTGTTTTTGGATTACTTAAATATTAAGTCAAGAGTTGAATCAATAATATAAATGAACCGAGAAGTGGCTTGTCTGAAGAATGCTTTGGTTGACTGAATCTTGAGTAAACTGATCTTACTTAAGCTTCAGTCAGTTAGTCTGTAAGTTGAATTTTGAAGTGCACTAATATTATTAATGATTTTCTAGATGATCACTAATGAATCAGTGTCAAACAAGACCTGTGTTTGGGAGAATGAATGTTCTTCATAGAACAAGTCAAACTCGTGCAATCAAAGATCCCTAAAAACCTAGGTAGTTGGGAGGGAAAACAATACAATGATTGAAAATAAAATTTAAGTACTCAGAGAATGAAATAAACAATAAATTTTTGAAATAAAATCATTGTTGGCTGATGAACAAAAAATTCTCTTGGAGTTTTTATGATTGCATGAGAACTTGAATGCTTCATTGATTTCTTCTTAAGACTTCCAGGGCTTTAAATAGATAAAGTCAAGCTTGTTGCCGTTGAAGTTCTTTGTTTGACTTAGGAGCACGTGATTCTATGTAATAAATGTCTTCAGAGAAGGATGAGTAGAGACACAGTCAAACAGTAAAGAAATCATAAATGTTATAGCTGACTTTCTAAAAAGGCAGCAAAGCTTAAAAAGGAAATGGTCAGAAAACACAAAACAAAAGGCATGTTTGTTTTGATAAGGAAATAGACTTTATAAATTGACTGACCATTTCAAAATGTAAAGAGACTTATTGAGGAAGCTTCGTAACATTATTAGTCAGTAAGAATGTAAAATGAATATTATAAAATGGAGAACATACTTAACTGATCTATTTAAGCATAAAATATATATTACGCGTAAAGCATGCATCTAAGAAAAATTGGTTTAAGTAAACTATAGGTAAACTATGGCATGGACCAACATTGTGCGACCGTGGAAGCAAACAAATAATGAATTAATTAAATAACAATTATCAGGCAATTGAGAATTGGAAGAGAAGAGAGAATTTAGGGTTTTTAAGAGTGATGTATATTGATATCTTAACCTTATACACGTGACGTACCTTTTTAATGAACTTTTTAAAATTATGACGAAAGTGCCCTTGATTATTATTAGAGATAATTAAGATTAGAGTTAATATTAATGTTAATGACAATTCAATATTAAGATCAAGTATAAAAATATTTGTACAGTTTGGACAAATTTAACGTAGTATGTACTGTTCACTTACATAGACAAGAGTAATATAATACCACACTTCTATTCCTTAACTCCCTTTTTAACTCTCTCCCTTTCTCTCTCTAAAAGTTTTCGCTCTAGATCTCTATATACAGTGATATGGATTCTAAAAACAATTATAGTTTTATTGGAGATGACTATTTCACGGGACGTTTTTTTTTAATTTTCTTCGTTTATTTCATTTAAAATGTATGTTAATTTAATTTAAGGTGAAAAAATTAGGGTTTTTTTACACTGGGAAGAGAGCCAGCCCGGCCATATTGTAAATAGTCGGCCCGGCTACATAGCGAACAGTCGGCCCGGCCTTTTGCTATATATATAACCGGTCCAGCTCTTTACAATACGGCCAGTCCAGCCATTCTGAAAAATTAGGGTCCTATTTTTTTATATAAAATTTTCCTGGACCTACACTATTCCTTTTCTTGGTGTATTTTTTATGTTATATTACTTGTATTCAAAACACAAATGATACTACACACTTTAATTCAATATGTGTCTGATTTTTTTATGTTACATTATTGTTTACAGGATGTTCACATCGTTTATGATGACACCGATGTCCTCGACCCCGTCCCCGTCCATGACCACGAGCCGGACCTCCTCGGCTCCCTCGTGGTCGACGTCCCCGATGTCCTCGACCAGTAGCAATATCCTCGTCCTCGTCGTCGTCATCATCATCATCAACATCATCATCATCATCATCATCATCATCATCATCATCATCATTATCGTCGTCGTCATCATGATCATGATCATGAACATAATCATGATCGTCACTCCTACCCATCTGGCTCTCATACTTACGATGCAATTCCTGAAACTGCGCAACAGTTATCACACCATTCCCCCGCCCAGGCATCATGCTTGAACCAATCATCTGACTAATAGCTGACGAACCCAACTGAAACAGACGTCACATATGCTGTAATTCCCGTTCTTTTTATAATTCATCGTCAGCCATTGGCAACGGACCACAGATATTAAAAGATCCCTGACCAATCGAAAAAGCAAGTGGAGTCCACTCACGAGTAACGCTGACTGGAGAAACTATCGGTGGAGTCTGCTCACAAGTAACGCTGGCTGGAGGAACAACAACAACTGGAGGAACGACGACCACAACTGCAGGCTGCTCAGGTAAACTAGATTGCTTATGCTTTTTACTGGCTCTTTCTCGGGCGGATACAGCTACAACTCAATCCTTCAGCCTCCCACTATAAAAAAATTTCACTGAATCACCACATCCACTGTCACCAACTCCTGACATATAAAATTCACAATAAAAAGGTCTTTAATTAATTAATTATAAACTTAATAAACAAACAAATAAAACTAACGTAGCATATATATAAAATTTACGCAAAACAAAAGTTTAATCTAACAAAACCTAACCAATAGAAAGTTAACAATCAATAACGTAGTCTAGCATAAAAAGTGGACCAAAGGAACTTCAATTTAATTAACCAATTACAAATTAACAATGTTAAAAAAATAATAATAATAAAAAAACCCGCCGGGACAGTTATATTAAATATCGTCGGCGCGGTAGTATTAAATATAGCCGGCCTGGCCTTTTTAGATATAGTCGGCTAGGGTTTTCCCGGTTCTGCCCAATAGCTGTTTTTTCCTTTTTTTTTTTTTTTTTTTGCAATTTAAACAATAATCTTGTTAAACTAGTATTAAAAATCAAAAATTTCAAAAGTATAGCTTGAAAAACATACCTCTTTTGATCGAATTGGTTGATTAAATCTTCGAATTGTTTGAGAGAGAATGAAGGAGTAAAGAGAGAAAGAGAAGCTTAGAGAGGGAGGAAGATTAACATAAAGGAGGATAGTTTTATAAAAACTGAAGGGAGGGGTAGTATAGTAATTTAGCACTTAATGGGTGCATCATTTAGCATGTGAGACGCGTTATTTAGCATCCCTCTATATATATTACCTCTTGTCTTACTTGAAAAATACTATTGCACCAAAAGAAGGAAAATAAGTATTCCATCCATTTTAAAATAAGTGCCTCTTATTTTTATGAGACGTTTCAAAATAATTGTCTTATTTCTTTAGCTAGAAAGTTTTTAAAGTCAATTATCTATTGTATCATTTTTGTTTGTGAGATAGAAAAGTCAAATATTTTCTTAAACTTGTATATTTTCAATAAAGAATACTTATTTATTACTTATTTTTTGAGTGAGGCTATTCACACCCTACGTCCTCTAAGTACACCCATTTTCTAAGTACATCACTCAACTAAAGTTTTGAACCTCCCTAAATACTGCATACACCCCCTCATTTTTCTATTATACCCCTCCTAAAATGTTTAGAAAAACTGCATCTTTTTTAATTTAAACACACACACCCCCTCCCACTTGTGTGAGACTCACACACAAACCAACTTATGTGAAGAAAAAGAGGAATTAAAGGAGAAGAAAAAGGAAGAGAACAAATTGCATTTTAGGGTCGAGTTACTGTTAGCTCCCAGGTTGCTCAAATAGGCTAGAAAGGGGGGTTGAATAGCCTATTTATGCTTTTAAAAATTTTGATTGTTACTTCACTTGAGTTGAAAAGAATTTGCAGCGGAAATGAGTGAAGTAAAATAACAAGTTCAAAATGGCTGATCTTGATAGGACAAGATCAGCTGTTCTTCAAATTAGTTGGAATTCTGGAAATAAACAGTAGCAAATCACAAGCACATAAAAGATATAGACAAGAGATTTGATATGGTTCACACTTATAAATAAGTGCTACGTCCACAACTAAAGTGGTTAACTTTGGATTTGAAAATGTGTACTAAGTTTATCCACTAGTATCTTTACAATGTAGATCACTAATGGATCGTGTACATAAAATAGTTGACCAAGTGTTTGTGGGAGAATTAATATCTACAGAGATATAATACTCGTGTGCTATGAATACTAGGATTGCAATCAATGAAGAGCAATAAAGACTTGATCGTCTAAGGTTGGTGCTCTTCAAAGAATGTTTGTACAGATTTTTCTTTGAATCTTTTAATGAACTAGCAGTTGAAGATGAATAATATTAGTAGATTTTTGTTGATCGATCGCTAGCTTCTTTAATGCTGTCATGAAGTCTTTTTTTTATACCCAGGGGGGTTTTGGTAGCCGTTGGAGATCTTCAGCTTTTGAATAATTTGAATTTGAATGTAATTAATGTATAATCTTGCTGTTGATCTTTGATAGGATGTCCTACAAATTTCAGACTGTCTTCTGAAATCCTTGCCAAAAATAGGTAGATGATAAGAGCAGACGGACTGTCCTTTTCTGAGAAGATTGCCTAATATGGCATGGATCATTCAATGCTCTTTTGCAGGTTATCGTTGTGTCACCGTTGACAATAAATGCTGTAGATAGTCTTGAGACATGTTATCAGTAGAGTCTTGATCGGACGATCTTCAGTTTTTCCTCATTGCTGATGAACCTTGGCTGGAATAAGCTTGTCCAATATCTTTAATAGATTCGGCTGATTTAAAGACAGCTGGTCTTTTACATGTCTTATTAATGGTCGGCTAACTATCGAAGACTAGGCTAAGTACAAGAAAGCAATCCTAGGCTATTACAAGCACTTGTCTAAATACAAGTTGCCACACTAACAGACATGGAGGCCCATTAGTCACCTTGATTTAGACTTAGGTTATGGATACAAGCAAATCTATGTAATATTCAACAATCTCCTCTTATTTGCTTGAGTCCATGACCTTATGAATACAATGGAGGCTGACCATGTGTGATTCTAGTAATAACATGCTGAAGAGATATTATATTAAGTGAGCATGTCCTAGATAGACTTACATGGAGGTCAGTGTATTTACAAATTACAGAGAGTTTACAGATAAAGAGATATAACATAAGGACTCTTGTAATAAAACTGTGTTTAAAGACAAATAGATAAAGTGCTTAATGGAATATGTCTTTAAACCAGTAGTTTAAACTTCCATGCAGGCAAAATAAACAAATTAAGTATAAAGCATGATAGTTTAAAGATAGTTAATGAACAATGAAAGATCAAGAAATTTTTAAATATAGGACAAGAATAGATATACCAGTCAGAGCGATGCTTGTCCTGAAGCAGCTGCTTTGAGTTTAGCAATGTCAGCTTTTGCTGCTTCTAATTCTTTAGAGAGATCATTGTTCTGCTGCTTCAACATAGCGTTCACTTCACGAAGATCAGAGTTAGTTGTACGAAGATCGGTCAGCTGATCATTGTAAAGATTGCTTATGCGACTCATCTCCTCACGAAGATTGGTCAGCTGATCATTGTGAAATTCGCGCATGCGACTCATCTCCTCCTTCATGGACGCAAGCGAGAGAGCCATGTTGGAAAGACTGTCGGCAGAGGAGTGAAGATTGTGGCGAAGAGGAGTAAGCTGGTTGATCGTCACTTGCTAAGTAGCTTGAGTAGAGGTGTTTACCAAGCGATCTGTATGACGGTGAGCATGAAGTAACCTTTTGAGGCCAATGTCAAAAACCTGAAGCACTTGTTCCAGACCTCGACCAAAAACGTCACACTTGGTATCCAGGGAGGTGGAAGAGCTGGACAGCTGATTGAGTAAAGCTGACTGACATACAGCAACTGCACCTTGGCATGAGGAGGCAGCAATCTTTGCTTCACGAACATTAGTGAAAATATTGGCCATATACGTGGCTGTGGTTTTAGTTGTATGAGACTGCTTGGCCGAAAGATGGTGCAGAGAAGCGGAGATGCCATCGCAAAGAGTGTTGTAATGTTGTACAACGTCCTCCAAATGATAAGGACTGAGAGAATCATGAGATGAGGAGGAACGACTGGAGGAGGATATGGGGTCAGTAGGAAGAGTTTGGGGATGGTTTGGAGGTAAGGGAGGCGATGTACCAGGCAAGTAGAGCCAGACGCGCGGTACAGGGAAAAGTTGTTCAATATAAGCCTCGTAGGATTGGCAAGGAATGAAAATGGGGGTATAGAAGGGGATTCGAATATGAATGTGTTTGAAAAGAATGTGAAAACGAGGGTTAAATCCGATATAAGTAGCGACAACATTAAAGAAGTCGCATATAATTGGATTGGTGAAAATAGAAGGGTGACAGATGATGGTATAGATCGGAGGTTTGGGAAGGGTTAGAAATGGAGTGATGTCTGATTTAGTTGGAGAAGGTAGGTTAAGATCTTTGTGAATAGCAGTCCATCTTTGAACGATCATAAGATCCTGAACGGCAGAGTTGTGCATGAAGAATTGTTGAGACCACGTGGGAGGAAGTGGGTCATAGAAGGCTCCCCATTTGAAAATGATTTCGCCGACAGACATTGGCTAGAAAGGGATTCATTTTGGGTAATCCAGAGTAGAAAGAAAAGCATCAGTGTCGGTAGGGTTTGGTGTAGGACGACTGTCTCGAAACATCAGCAGTTCTTGTACATCGGGGGTGAAGATGGCTGTATGGATTGAGTTTGGGTCGTTTGGGAGTAGGTTGTTCAGTGGAAGAAGTTGGAGGTCGTTTGGATCTGGTGAGGGAGTGATCAGCAGGTGAATCTGGTAATTCATCAGAATCAAAAGGTTTCATTGGGGGAATGAAAGTAGGTAGAGTGGATTGATCAACGAGGATAGAGGGAGTAGGCGTTTGAGACGGTTTGGAAATGGGTTGCTCAGGTTGATTTGGTGAGGATGCAGGAGAGGATGAGGTATTGGCAGAAGGTACAAACTTTGCCTTTTTGGCACTTTTCTTCAAGCGCATGCCATGATTATGTTGTGAAGGAATATGAGGAGTGGGATCGGATTGAAGGTTGTCCGACGATGGTATGTCTTGAGCAGAAGGGGGTGTGGCAAGAGGTTTGGATAGACCAAAAGATTCGTCGGTAGGGTGGAGAGTTTGTTTCGATTTTGGCTTGATGGGGTCTGAAGTAGGTTTTGGAGGAAAAGTGGAAGGTTGTCTAGTGGATTTGAGGTCTGCTGGTTGAAAGGTTGAGGTATCTTTTTCAACAGCTTTCTTGGTTTTGGAGGGTTTCTGTTTAGGTTTTGGGGATGATTGTTTCTGTCTTTTTGGGGATGGGTCATCAGGCTCATATGGATCATCGTCGAGCCTAGTTAGATCGAAGTCCTCAGGGAGTTCAGCGCCGAGTGGCTTAGGCTCCTCCTCAGTAGGAAGACCTTCAGAAGTGTATGCCACTTTCTTCTTGCCCTTTTTGGATTGAGATGCGGCACCAGCAGTTTCTGAAGCGGCAGCAGCAACAGCCCTTTTTACCAAGTCTTCTCTATATCTTGAGATATTATTAGCAGTGAAGACGTAGGTGTTGGTCACCTTGATGAGATCATCACTGCCCATCTTCTTTTCAATTTCCTCGAACCCTTGGAGGAGAACATTGATTACCCTAACAAAGGGTCTCTTCATAGATGGATTGGCTTGGACATCAGTCACACTCTGAAAGATCATTGAAAACACAATCTTGGCCCAATTAAGCTGTTTGCGAAGAATGACAGCTTTTGTCTACATCAGTTGTTGGGAAGTGAAGATATCCCTTGCTCCATTCTTGAACAAGATGCTCTTGTCAAGAAGATGACTGATATGATATGGAATCTCAGGAAATAAATTTCGAGACATTTCAGTATATGGCTCAGGGAGTGTGGATCCTCTCATCATTTCCCACGCTTGAGCTGATTCCTCAGCAGTTAATTCAAGTTTGCCTTCAGTTGGCAATCTTAGAACATGTCCGATGTCTTTGTAAGTTAACTTGATAAGACATCCTCGAATGTAGCCTTTGAGATAGCTCATGTTGACTTTTTCATTTTTGGAGGTAGGAGGAGGAGGAAGGGTCATCCTAGTATAG
Source organism: Platycodon grandiflorus (assembly GCA_016624345.1). Taxonomy (NCBI): domain Eukaryota; kingdom Viridiplantae; phylum Streptophyta; class Magnoliopsida; order Asterales; family Campanulaceae; genus Platycodon; species Platycodon grandiflorus. Next base: position 58,213,298 of record CM028362.1, read on the forward strand.
AACTCTTCAACTATAGAAGTGCTGTAGAGAGTGTCATTCAGCTGAAAAAGCGGTAGAAGACCACATCCTTCTAAGTCTCTTAATAAACCTTCTCCAGAAGGATATCTTTGGATAGATTCGGCGTCAATGGTCATGCCTGGATGATAACTCGTTCGAGGAAGGTTTTTGATAGGTATTTCAGAGGTTTTGACAGCTCTTGAGACTTGTCCTATCTTGTTGGCAGAGGTGGAAGATTGTATAGTTGCCTATATGTACAATCAGCAGAGTTAAAAATATTCAGCAGTTCTTTAGAACACATCCACTGTTCAAATTCAAACCCAAAATATATTAATAAACACAAGTTTATTAATAGTACAGCGCATGACCAGGGTTTTTTTTTTTTTTAAAAAATTTCTACCATTTTCAAGAAATACAACAATATGAATTGAAATATGCATTTATAAATTACTTTAAACATATTTCGTATCCAGTGATTTGTCATAATCAACATGAAATCATGAAATCAAGCATTTGCAATTTATCGATTACGCAAGAACCAAACAGTTTATATGCTTGAAAAGTTATAATTTGTACCAAAATAAAACTTGAATTAAGTAAATGTAAGAGAATGTTGTTACTCACCATTGAAGATTGATACAAGAATCAAAATGAAGGACTGATTATTTCTGAAGTTTTTGAACTTGAAGTTATCACAGAATTTTGAAAATACGAGAGGCGGTTTTTGTAAATAGTGAACAGTTGATTTTGTGAATTTACTTTTATACTACTGGCAGTTTTCATTAAGTGATATTTAATAAATTTTGAAGTCCGCATTTAATGCAATGAAAAATGATTGTTCACATACTCGTTTGTTTGTAACTAGTTATATTGAAGATGGCCGATAAAAAATATTTACTTCATGGTTGTCCTACAACATCGGCAGTATTAGACTTGTCTGATAAGATAGGCAGCTTTATAAGAAGATAAACTATAATAAATTAAAATATTCTTCAAAAGTTAAGGATTGAGATCGAGCATACCAAGTTCTCCTCTTAAAAATGCAAACCTGGTGGAGTCAAGTGGTTTGGTGAAAATATCAGCTAATTGCTGATCAGTAGATACATACTGCATACTGATCTTACCTTTTTCCACATGATCTTTTAAGAAGTGATATCTCACATCTATGTGCTTCGTTTTGGAGTGCATAACAGGATTTTGAGAAACTGAAATAGCTGATGTATTATCACACATTATAGGACAATCAGCAGTCTTGATCTCATAATCTACTAGTTGCTGTTTAATCCACAGCAGTTGTGAGCAGCAGCTACCAGCAGCTATGTATTCTGCTTTAGTTGTTGAAGTTGAGACAAATGTTTGCTTTTTCCTGGCCCATGAGACAAGTCTATTCCCTAAAAATTGACATGTTCCACTAGTGCTTTTCCTGTTAACCTTACAAGTAGCAAAGTCGGCATCAGAATAGCCTATTAGATCAAAGGATGAATCCCTTGGATACCAGATACCCAAATTGGATGTATCAATTAAATATCTGATGATTCTCTTAACAGCTTGTAAGTGAGACTCCTTTGGATCTGCTTGAAACCTAGAACATACACAAACTGCAAATGTAATGTCAGGTCTACTGGCAGTTAAATATAGAAGTGAGCCGATCATGCCTCTATAAAGAGTCATGTCCACCTTCTTGCCCTTTTCATCTTTGTCAAGATGACAGTTAGTGGCCATAGGTGTGCTGAAACTTTTTGCTTTTTCAAGTCCAAATTTCTTAATGAGATCCTTTGCATATTTGGCTTGATTGATAAAGATACCGGTTGAGCTTTGTTGAATTTGAAGTCCTAGGAAGAAATTAAGTTCTCCCATCATACTCATTTCAAATTTACCGTGCATAAACTTCTCAAATCTTTTGCATACATTTTCATTAGTAGAACCAAAAATAATATCATCAACATAAATCTGCACAAGTAAAGAATGATCTTTATGCTTCATAATAAAAAGAGTGGAATCAATTTGACCTCTTACAAAGCCTTGGGTTATCAAGAACTTTGAAAGGGTCTCATACCAGGCCCTTGGAGATTGCTTTAGTCCATACAGTATTTTCCTCAGTTTGTATACGTCTTCTCTTCTTGAATTATCAATGAAGCCAGGTGGTTGTTCCACGTAGACTTCTTCTTGAAGTTTACCATTAAGAAATGCATTTTTGACATCCATTTGATATACCTTGAATTCTTTATAGGATGCATAGGCTAGGAATAGTCTGATAGCTTCTAATCTTGCAACATGGGCGAATGTTTCATCATAGTCAATTCCCTCCTCCTGTCTGTATCCTTGAGCTACTAGTCTTGCCTTGTTTCTGATGATATTTCCATTTTCGTCCATCTTGTTCCTGAAGACCCACTTTGTTCCAATCACTGTTTGTCCTTTGGGTCTAGGAACAAGTGACCAAACTTGACATCTGTCGAATTGGTTTAGTTCTTCTTGCATAGCTTCCACCCAATTTGGATCTTCCAGAGCTTCATCTACCTTCTTGGGTTCAATATTAGAGACAAATGCAGTTGAGTACATGCATTCGTTTCTTGAAGTTTGTCTGGTTTGAACACCAACGTTTAGATTACCAATGATTTGACTGATAGGATGATCTTTAACTTCTCTAACATCAGCGGGTAAATTTTGTCTGATCATATCAGCAGAGTTTAGATCTTGAGAAGTAGAGATGTCTGGAGTTTGGTTTTCAGGATGGTAGGTAATTTCCAGTATCGGTTGAACTAATTCTGGTGTGGACGGAACAGCTTGTTGTGTATTGTCTGATTCATCATTTGCTGATCCACTTTCATCATTTGGAGGTTCAATCAAGTTAGTCCTTGGATGAATTTGAGAAGATGTAGCTTCACCAGAGTTTGAGCTTGACTGATCTGTACCTGTCTCATACTCATCGGAATCATTAGACACCTTAGGAGCCATATGTGGCCCAATAAAATCAAATTCATCAAAAGAGACATGAACAAATTCAACAACTTTAAGAGAAACTTTATTATAAACTCTATATTCCTTTGAAAATTTGGCATATTCCAGAAATATTCCTTCATCACTTTTGGATTCAAATTTACCTCTATGTTCTCTTCCATTGTAAAGAACATAGCATTTGCATCCAAATATTTTGAAGAAACTAATATTGGGTGCCCTACCTCTCCATATTTCATATGGAGTTTTGTTATGAAACTTGTTGATAATAGACCTGTTTTGAGTGAAGCAGGCTGTGTTTACGGCTTCAGCCCAGAAGTACATAGGTAGTCTTGCTTCAGCAATCATGGTCTTAGTAGCTTCAATAAGTGTTCTATTCTTCCTTTCAGCGACTCCATTTTGTTGAGGTGTACCAGTAGCAGAGAAGTTGTGACCAATTCCGTGGTCATCACAATATTTGGCTATACCATTATTCTTGAATTCTGTTCCATTGTTTGATCTGACATCAGCAATGTCATCCAGCTTTTGAGTCTGTAGTCTTCTGAAGAGTGTTGTTATGATATCATAGGCTTCATCTTTAGAAGACAACATTTCAACCCATGTAAATCTTGAATAATCATCAACAACAACCAGGGTGTATTTGCTACCACCAAGACTAGTTGTAGTGACTGGACCAAAAAAGTCCATGTGGATGAGCTGAGTGATCTGGTAGTTGATAAGCATGGCTTGCTTTTGAAGGCAGACTTAGTTAACTTTTCCAACTGACATGCCTTACAGAGCTTATCATGTTCTGCTGATATCTTCGGCAGACCAACGACTAAGTTGTCTTTTGATAGCCTGGATAGGTACTTGAAGTTTAGATGGCTAAGTATTTTGTGCCACAGCCAACTGTTATCATTTGATGTCTTTGCAATTAAGCATAAGCTTGATTTTCTTCCGACAGCATTTAAATCAACCACGTACACATTTCCTTTTCTAAAACCAGTCAAGATAGTTGAACAGGTCTCTCCATCCTTAATGATGCAGTAACTTGTGGTGAATTGACATATTAATCTTATGTCACAGAACTGTGATATACTTAAAAGATTATGCTTTAAGCCTTCAACCAGAGATACTTTGCTTATGGAAAGATTTCCTCGAATGATGTTTCCATAGCCAACTGTTTTCCCTTTGGAGTTATCACCAAAGATTACTGAGGGACCTTTAGCTTCAACAATGTTGGAAAGAAGATTCTAATTTCCAGTCATGTGCTTTGAGCAGCCACTATCCAGATACCATAAATCTTTCTCCTCCTCATTAACAGCCATGAAGCATTCCTGAAACTTAATCATTTAAGAACATGGTCCCCAGTTTACTCTTGGGTCCTGAGGGTTAGTAACCTTTTGGAACACATACCTGTTTACCCTTAGGAAGTGTGAACCCTTTAGGTTTAGGTATGAATCTCAGAAGGCATTCATGAATCTTGTGACCATTACCTTTACAGAATAAGCAGTTATGAAAACCTTGAACATGTTTAACAATTTCTTCAGAAGTTTTCTTACTATCAGCAGTCTTGAAAGTGACCGATTTACTGATAGCCGGCTTATTGGATTTAGGTTGATAATGCAACTTTCTGGTGATATTGGTCTTCATAATAGTAGACCTTTAATCAAAAGAGTTTACATTTTCATGCAAACTTCCTTTAAGCTTTCTATCAGCAGGGTTGAGGTTGGCAGTCTTTCCTTTGACAAATTTCATAGGCTTGAGCTGAGAGTTCTTTGACTTGTTATCAGTCATCATTGTTTTCACAGGACGTCTGATAGCAGATCTATGATGCTCAATCTCCCTATTAACAGTGTCATAGAAGTTGACAGATTACTTACCCTTGGACTTGTGTGATTTATTTTTAGAATAAGTATATGGAACTTTGTTAAAACCAAGTCCTTGCTTTCCCTTTTGAGAAGAATGCTGATTATAGACAACTTCTTCAGCCATTTCTTTTGCAATCACTTCAGCTGTCTCATTTCCTTGAGAACCAGATGAACTTCCTACATTAAACTCATTTTGGAAACCAATACCAGTTTTGTCATCAAGAGATTTTTGTTTTGAAAGAATGGTATCAAAATTTCCTTTTGAATTATTCCAAGTATCAACAACCTTTTGAAGGTTATCTTTCTCAGAATTAATTTTCCTTATGTGTTCAAGTAAGAATTCCACCTTTTCAGTTAATGTTTTGTTCTCTTTTTGAGTCTTGATATTCTCTGCTTGTTGTCTATTGAGATCTTTGATCTCAGACATCAAGGTAGATTTCTCAGAGACAACCAACTCATGCTTTTTGGCTAATTTTACATAGGCGGTTTTAAATTTGGAAAATTCTTCCAGCATGTCTTTGTTAGCTTTAATGAGTTCTCCCCTTGAGGGTTCATTGATCTCATCATCATCGTTATCATCCTGTTGAAATGGTAATGATTTAACTGAGTCATGGGGTGATTCCCTGGCCATAAGACAAATATTTGCCTCCTCAGCAAAGTCACAGGAATCATCCTCATCAGAATCTGTATCACACCAAGTGGGCAAGTTGCTTTCATCAATGTCCTTAGCCACCATCCCTTTTTGTTTTGAAATTTAGAATCAGGATGTTTTTTGTAAAATTCATATTTTGGCTTTGGGCATCATGAAGCAAAATGACTTGGCTTCCTACAATTAAAACAAACAAGCTCATTTTCTTTTTGGTTAACAATAGTCTTATTATGAGCAGTTGTTTTTATAGGAGCAGCAGTCTTATAAGGGGACTGCTTATAGGATGATTTGTTAAACCTTTTGAAACGTTGATATTTCTTTACAAACATGGCAAAGGCTTCGTCAGAAAGAATATCATCTCCATCATTAGATGTAGATGGGGTTTCGTCAGGTGTAGAACACGAAGGTTCAACAGACATGGCTGGTAAAGATAAATTTTAAAAGCTCTTTTCCATTTCTTGAGCTTGCTGAATTTTAAGCTCATAAACCGAAAGACTTGCATAAAGATTTCTAAGAGACAATTTATTCAAGTCTTTTGATTCTTTCATGGCAGTGATCTTTACATGCCATAAACTGCCTAATGCATTAAGAAATCTCATATTTATTTCTTTCTTTTCATATTTCTTTCCTAAAGAATAGCAAGAATTAACTACCTCGTAAAATCTGTCATAGGCGCTTCGGAGAGTCTCTTTAGGATCCTTCTTGAATGAGTCGAACTTCTGAATGCAAGTGTATAGCTTGTTATTCCTTGTTTCTCCATCACCTTCTAGATATTCTAATATAGCTTCCCACATCTCTTTTGCTGTATCTAGATTTATGATCTGCTGGTAGGTGCTTATATCTACACAGCTGGTGATGATGTTGATAGCTTTTCCATCCAGAGCATCATTCTTTCTATCTTCTTCATCCCATTCTCCTTCAGGTTTAGGAATTTCAGGATCAGCAGTAGGATCAACAGTAGCTAGAGTGTTCGGCTTCATAGGAATTCTTGGTCCATCTGTAACACATTTCCATAAACGTTTGTCAATAGAATTCATGTGTCTTTTAACCTTGTCTTTCCAGATATCAAAGTGAACTTTGTTGTATTTTAGCCTAGATTTGCTTGAATCCATAACCTAAGTCTAAGACAAGGTGACTAATGGGCCTGCGTGTCTGTTAGTGTGGCAACTTGTACTTAGGCATAGCTTGAACAGCTTAGGGTTGCTAATTGTAAATTGCCTTGAAGAAGATAGCCTGTAAGGATATCGGCCATCCTCTATACATCTGCCGAAGTATGCATCAGCAGAGTCCTTCAAGATATCGGACAAGTTCATCTAAGCCAAGCCTCATCAGCTAAGTTGAAGACCCCAAAATCGTCCGATATAGAACTGCCGAAGACATGTCCTGACTTGAAGCTTTCATTGACTTCGATGCAACGTTAACCTGCAAAACGCATTCAATGAATCTTTCCATTCTTGGCATACAACTCAGAAAAGGACATTCTGCCTGCAAACACAGTCTACCTATTTTTGGCAAAGTGTCAAGAGACAGATCAACTTGCCTATATCGCTTAACAACACCATTAGAGCATTGAATGCTCTTAAATTCAAATTGAGCAACTCATGAAGATCTCCAACGGCTCCAAGGTCCCCCCTGCATATAAAAGGAGACTTCATGGCAGCATTTATCAACTTTCAACAACCAAAAACTCTGAATCTTCTTCATCTTCTTCAAGTGCATTAAAGCTTAAACGTCCTATTTGTATACATTCATTGAAGAGCTTCATACTTAGACTTCTAGTCCACTAAAAGCTCTTCATTGATTGCAACACCTAGCTTTTCATAGCTCACGAGAATTGTATCTTATTGATATCAATTCTCCCACACAAACACTTGGTCAACAAAATTTTTGTACACTATCCATTAGAGACTTAGTTTGTAAAATATCTAGTGGAAAAACTTAGTACACGATTTTCAAATCCAAAGTTGACCACTTTGGTTGTGGACGTAGCACTTATTTATAAGTGTGAACCATATTAAATATTCTGTCTATTTGTGTGTGATTGTGAATTGATTGTGTTGCTTTAAATTTCCGATTTCCAATCGTTAAGAATTGCCGATCTTGACCCGTGAAGATCGCCATTCTCAACTTGTCCTGTGCTTCACAAGACTTCCGCCTGCAAAATTTTTAAAACCCTAGTGAAGTAAGATTTTTGAATCAATTTCAAAAATTGGACATAGGCTATTCAACCCCCTTCTAGCCTATATAGAGCAACCTTGGACCTAACAATTGGTATCAGAGCTTAACTCTTTGAAAACTTGTTTTTCCGAGATTAACCTCTTGAGAGATTAAAGATCATGGCTGCTCACCAAATGTTGGAAACTTCAAACGTGAACCATTGTCCTGTCTTGGATGAAGTTCACTTTGACATCTGGAAAGATAAAGTCAAAAGACATATGAATTCAATTGATAAACGTTTGTGGAAATGTGTCACGATGGACCCGTAATTCCAATGAAGCCTAATACACCGGCCGCGGTAGATCCAACCGCCGCACCGAAGTACCAAAGCCGAAGAAGAGTGGGATGATGAAGAAAGAATGATGCTCGATGGAAAGGCCATCAACATCATTACCACCGTGTTGATATAAGCACTTATCGCCAGATTATCAACCTGGACACAAAGAAAGGAAATGTGGGAAGCCATCCTTGAATATCTTGAAGGTGATGGTGAGACAAAGAACAACAAATTATATACCGCATCCGTAAGTTTGACTCCTTCAAAAGGATCCCAAAGAGTCTCTGCGAAGTGCCTATGACAGATTCTATGAGGTAGTCAACTCTTGCTATTCCTTAGGAAAGAAGTATGAAAAGAAAGAAATAAACATGAGATTTCTAAATGCACTAGGCGCTTTATGGCATGTTAAAATCATCGCCATGAAAGAGTCAAAAGATTTAAACAAATTGACTCTTAGAAACCTTTATGCTAGTCTTTCGCTTTATGAGCTTGAGATCCAACAAGCTCAAGAAATGGAAAAGAGTTTTAAAAACTTGTCCTTACCACCATGTCTATCGAACCTTCTGTTCAAAACCCGATGAAACACCTTCTACATCCGAAGATGATGATATTCTTTTCGACGAAGCCTTTGCTATGTTTGTAAAGAAATATCAACGTTTCAAAAGGTTTAATAAACCATCATCACATAGGCGTCTTCTCAAAAGCTGTTCCTTATAAAACAACCGCCAACCAAAAATTCTCGCTCCTTATAAATCAGACCATCAAAAGGATAATGAGCTAGTTTGTTTTAACGTAGGAAACCAGGCCATTTTGCCTCTAAATGTCCAAAGCCAAAATATGAATTTTATAAGAAACGTCCCGAAACTAAATTTCAAAAACAAAAAGGGATGGTGGTGAAGACATTGATGAAAGCACCGCCTACATGGTGTGACACCGACACCGATGAGGATGACTCTTGTGACTTTGCCGAAGAAGCCAACATATGCCTTATGGCCGGGAGTCACCACATGATTCGGTGAGGTCACTACCATTTCAACAAGATGACAGGATGATGATGATGAGCTTAATGAACCATCAAAGGGAGAGCTCATCAAAGCAAACAAAGACATGCGGAAGAGTTTTCAAAATTCAAAGCCGCCTATGTGAAATTAGCCAAGAAGCATGAACTAGCTGTCTCGAGAAATCAACCTTGATGTCTAAGATCAAAGATCTTGATAGACGAAGTGAAAGTATCAAATTGCAAAAAGAGAACAAAGCTTTGATCGAAAAAGTGGACTTCCTACTTGAACACATCAAGAAGATAAATTCGAGAAAGATGACCTTCAAAAGGTTGTCAATACTTGGAATAACTCTAAAGGAAACTTTGATACCATTCTCTCAAACCGTAAAACTTTAGATGACAAACCGGTATTGGTTTCCAAAGTGAGTTCAAAGTAGGTAGTTCTTCTAGTTTTCAAAAGGATGAGACATCCAAGTGATTGTTGAAGAATTGGTCGTAGAAGTTTCTTATGACCAGCAGCCTCCCAAAAGGCAAGGACTTGGCTTTAACAAAGTTCCTTTTGTTTATCCCAAGAACACAAAAGACAAGTCCAAAAGAAAGCAATCGCCAAAGAATGACTCGCTAATAGTGAGTCCGAGCAACTAAAACTCGCCATTAGTCACCCTAAGAAAACAGGATGACTAATAGCAAGTCTAGGAATTCTCACTCAAACCTATTAAATTTGTCAAAGGCAAGACCGCTGATCCCAACACTGCCTATAAAAGGGTAAAAGAAGTGAATTCTCGCCGATAAAAGCTTAAAGGACATGTGCTCAAATACAAAATCTTTTGATAAGAGGTCTACCTATGGTAAACCTAACATCAACAAGAAAAGGCATTATCGCCCTAAGTCCTATAGGCCAATTATCGCAGAAAGATCATTCCAAAGACGCCGATATTAAGAAGCCTCAAAAAGAAATCATTACTCATGTTGAAGGATTTCACAAATGCTCTTTCGCAAATGCCATGGTCATGAGATTCATGAATGCCTTCGAGATTCACACCTAAATCTAGAGGATTTACTCCTCCAAAGGTTAAACAGTGTGGATCCCAAAAGGTTGCTAACCTTGAGGACCCAAAAATAAAAGGGGACCATATTCTTAAATGTCTATATTTCAGAATGCTTTATGGTGTCAATGAAGAAGAGAAAGATCTATGGTATCTAGACAAGGATGCTCAAAGCATATGACCGGTGATCCAAATCTTCTCTCAAGCATTGTTGAAGCAAAGGGTCCCTCACTCATATTTGGAGACAACTCAAAAGGGAAGACCATTGGTTATGGAAGTATAATCAGAGGCAATCTCTCTATCAACAAAGTCTCTCTAGTTGAAGGTTTAAAGCACACTGCCGAGCATATCACAATTCGTGATAAAGGTCTAACCCGTCGCTTTTCTAGTCAATGTCTCATAAAGGACAATGAGACATGTTCAACTATCCCGACAGGTTCGAAAAGGGAATGTCTATGCCGTTGACCTAAATGCCGTTGGAAGAAAATCAAATCTATGCTTGGTTGCTAGGTCATCAACCGACAACACTGTGGCATAAAAGGCTTAGTCATCTCAATTTCAAATACCTGGAGAAGCTATCAAAAGACAATCTAGTTGTTGGTTTGCCTAAAATATCACTGAATCACACAGTCTCGAGCATGTCAACTAGGCAAACTACACAAATCTTCTTTCAAAAGCAAGCCTTGCCTATCAACAACCTGCACCTCTACCTCTTGCACATGGATTTGTTTGGACCTGTAACTACTACAAGTCTTGGTGGCAGCAAGTATACTCTTGTGGTAGTTGATGATTACTCAAGATTTACTTGGGTAGAGATGATGTCCTCCAAAGATGAAGCATATGACATCATTACTGAACTCTTCAAGACTACGACTCGAAGCCGGATGATATCTCGATGTCGATCGTACAATGGAACGAGTTCAAGAACAATGGTGTTGCCAAATATTGTGATGACCATGGAATTGGTCACAATTTCTCTGCAGCTGGCACACCTCAACAAAATGGAGTTGTGAAAGGAAGAACGTAACTCTCATTGAAGCAGAAAGACAATGATTGCCGAAGCCAAACCGCCTATGTATTTAAGCCGTGAACACCGCCCGCTTCACACAAAACAGTCCATCATAAATAAATTTCATAACAAAACTCCATATGAAATATGGAGAGGCGAGCTCCCAACATTGGATTCTTTAAAATATTTGGTTGTAAATGCTATGTTCTTTACAATGGTAGAGAACATAGAGGTAAATTTGAATCCAAAAGTGATGAAGGAATTTTTCTGGGATATGCCAAGTTTTCAAAAGCATACAGAGTTTACAATAAAACTTCACTTAGAGTTGTTGAATCTGTACATGTTTCTTTTGATGAATTTGATTTCATTGGGCCACATTTGGCTCCTAAGGTTACTAATGATTCGATGAATATGAGACAGTACGTAACCCAAGTCCCGATCCGCCGATCCTCCTTCTTCACAAGATCTTCCAAGAGTCAACCTGTTAGAATCCTCAAACGAACCAACAAATGAACACTCCCCGAATCCCCTTTGCCTTCCACACCGTAAGTCATACAACCTACCTTGGAATTAACCTACCCTTTAGAAAACCAAGCTTCATCACTTCTACTTCTCAAGAATCCAACTCGCCGATGCAATAGGACAAGTTCAACCCGCGAAGTTAGAAGTAAAAGATCATCCTATCACTCAAATCATTGGAGATCTTAATGGCGTTCAAACTAGACAAGCTTCAAGGAATGAATGCATGTATTCTACCGCATTTGTATCTAACATTGAACCCAAAAGATTGATGAAGCTCGAAGATCCAAGTCGGGTGGAAGCTATGCAAGAAGAGCTAAACCAATTTGACAGATGCCAAGTCCGGTCACGGTCCCTAGGCCTAAAGGACAAGCGTTATTGGCACAAAGTGGGTTTTCGAAACAAAATGGATGAAAACGGCAATATTACAAGAAACAAGGCAAGACCGGTAGCCCAAGGATATAGACAGAGGAGGGTATTGACTATGATGAGACATTTGCTCGTTGCAAGATTAGAGGCTATCGATTATTCTTGGCCTATGCCTCTTACAAAGACTTCAAAGTTTATCAAATGGATGTAAAGAGTGCTTTTCGAATGGAGAACTTCAAGAAGAAGTCTATGTAGAGCAACCTCTGGATTCATTGACTGCTCAAGAAGAGAAGATGTCTACAAGCCGAGGAAAGCCCTTTATGGACTCAAACAAGCTCCAAGAGCTCGGTATGAGACCCTTTCAAAGTTCTTGATATCTCAAGGCTTTGTAAGAGGTCAAATTGACACTACTCTTTTCATTATGAAACATAAAGGTCATTCCTTACTTGTTCAAATTTATGTTGATGATATTATCTTTGGTTCCACTAATGAAAATCTTTGCAAAAGGTTTGAAAAGCTTATGCAGAGTAAATTTGAGATGAGCATGATGGGAGAGCTCAACTTTTTCCTTGGTCTTCAAATTCAACAAAGTTCAAATGGTATCTTCATCAATCAAGCCAAATATGCAAAGGATGTTATCAAGAAATTTGGTCTTGAAAATGCAAACTTCAAAGACTCCTATGGCTACTAACCGCCATCTTGACAAAGATGAGAAGGGCAAGAAAGTGGACATGACTCTCTACAGAGGCATGATTGGTTCACTTTTATACTTAACCGCTAGTAGGCCCGATATCATGTTTGTTTGTGTTTGTGCTAGGTTTCAAGCGATCCAAAGGAGTCTCACCTACAAGCAATAAAAGAATCATCGATATCCGATAGATACTCCCAATTTGGGAATCGGTATCCTAGAGATTCATCTTTTAATCTTATAGGCTATTCGATGCTGATTTTGCTGCATGTAAAGTTGACAGAAAAGCACAAGTGGGACATGTCAATTTTAGGAAATAGACTTGTCTCATGGGCCAGAAGAAGCAAACCTCTCGTTTCAACTTCAACAACAAGCGTAATACATAGCCGCCGGTAGCTGCCGCCACAATTGCTGTGGATCAAACAAAGAACTAGTTGACTATGAGATCAAAACCGATGATTGTCCTATAATGTGCGACAACACATCAAGCAATCTCGCCAAAATCCCGTCATGCACTCCAAAACAAAGCACATTGATGTGAGATATCACTTTCTTAAAGACCATGTTGAAAAAGGTAACATTAGCATGCAATATGTGCCTACCGAGAATCGTAGCGTACATCTTCACAAAACCACTTGATTCAACCAGGTTTGCATATTTAAGAGGAGAGCTTGGTATGCTTGACCTCAATCCTTAATCTTTCTAGCAAATTCTTTAAGTTATTTTATAAACCGCGTTATTAAACCGCCTACGTGATCGCCGATCGCAACTCGCCGAGTACATAGACAACCTTGAGTAAGTATCTATATTCAAATCGGCATTCTATAAAATAGGCGACTTTGATAAAATAGGCAGACTTTGATAAAATAGGCGAAGTGCGCCATACGTACAAGAACTCATCAAGTCATAAATGCGGATTTCAAATTTTATCAAATACCATTTATTGGCCCGTCGAGGTATAAAAGGGCAAAATGTACAAGTGACTCTTCACAGCTCTCAACAACCGCCATTTTAAACTTTCAAAAACCTTTCAAGCTTCCAATCTGTAATCCAGCTCAAATCTTCTCAAAACTCCAAAATCTCAAGTCTCTAAACTTAAAATCATCAATGGTAAGGATTTCTACACCTTCTTGATTCTTTTAACTCCAGTTTTACGGTCTTGTTTTGACCTAATTTGAGTTTTTAAAACTATCCGCCATTGATGAACTGTGCTATCGTGCGATTGTTGCTTGAATCATGCTTCTTTGGTGTAAAATGTGTTGTAGAGATTCCTGTGATATTATATTTTCAGTTTATGCTACTTTGTTTGCTTGAAAATGACAAAATCAGTCACAGTCTAAAAACCCAGTTCATGAACTGTTCTTATCTTATGTCTTAAATTGTTTATGTTTTGGGTCTTGATCTCGAACAAGACTTTTTTTGATAAATATCTCGACTGCTCGAATATCTGCTGATTACATATTTATCTGTTGTTCTATGCATAATCTGCCGATTTCTATATGCTGTTCTCACATTTGCCGATTGTGTAGGGAAAGACTAAATCCTCAAAGGCTGCTGCCACTACTTCATCCTCCGCCTCTGCTAAGCCAACCAGGCCGCAAAGGCCGCCGAACTTCCACCGAGAGTCCTTCCTGTCAAGTTATCACCCCGGGATGACAATCGACAGAGACTCCATCATAAGCACATCTCGGTGATGCCCCGCTCAAAGATTTGGTGAATGTGGACTTCTTCCCTGTTCCAACTCAACGACACCCACTAAAGAATTCTCTAGCCGAGGAGTTTTACACAAGGATGATCCCGCCTCCTCCGCCTAATGCCAATGAGCCACCAACTTAAGCTACATCAAGGGCTACATCGAGGCCACTACATCAAGTTGACCTATAAGGATATTGGAGAAATCCTTGACCGCCTGAAGGCAACCGGACTTGACCGATGCAATCGGCGCTTGCTTGGGAGATGATGAGGGTCCGCCCAACCGAGAGGTTTTCCGAGATGTCTAGGAACCTCTTCCCGAGAACCCCTATCATATCGCCCATCTCGCTCGACAAGAGCATTTTATTCAAAAATGGCTCGAGGGACATCTTCACCTCCCAAGGTGATGTGGACCAAAGCGTGGTCCTTCGCAAGCAACTCAACCGGCCAAGATCATCTTCTCAATGCTATCCCGAGTGTTGTTGAAGTCCAAGCTCACCCTTCCATGAAGAGGCCCTTCGTAAGGGTTATTAATGTTATCCTCCGGCGTTATGAGGAGATTGATGAGCTAGTCGTTAATGACGACCTCATCAAGGTGTCTAACACCTACGTCTTCACGGTCAACAACATCACCCGCTATCGGGATGATATGGCCAAAAGGACAACCAACGCGGCCGAGGCCGCGCTGCCGCCGCTGCTATCGCATCGTGCCGCCGCTGCTGCTCCCGCCGCCGCTGCTATCGCTATCGGTGGCCCTCTACCCAAGCCGCAAGGGTAAGAGGAAGGTCTCCTACACCGCCGGGCTACCTACCGAGGAGGAGGAGCCTACACCTATTGGGCCGAGCCGCTCGAGCACTTTGACCTCGCAGACCGGACCATGATCCCTATGAGCCCGCCGAGCCTCCATCCAAAAGCCCAAACACTCTCCCTCTCACTCCAAAACTCAAACAATCCAGAAACCCGCCGCTCAAAGGCAGCTGTGGAGAAGGACACATCAACCTTCAAACCAGCTGACCTCTCCAAATCCTCTAAAACTACCTCCCAATCCTCCAAACCCAAAACTAAACAAACCCTCCTACCCACAGACGAATCATTTGGCCTTCCTAAGGTCTCATCCACCTCTTCCTCCACACCAGCCGTGTCTACACCGGCTGTTTCCACACCACCGCTTTCTCCATCGGCTGTTCCCCACCAGCCAGCCCCACCACAACATCTCCATCACCAACTTCTGCCTCCTCTACTCCTACCAAATCTAAACATGGCAGACGTTTTAAAAGGAGTGCAAAGAAGAAGGTACATTTTATGGGAACTGCCGATGAAACCACTTCTCCTCCACCTTCACCACCTCTACCTACTACCACTACCACCTCACCTACTTCCTCACCTCCTCATTCTGCTCCCATCCAAACCACCCCCACACAAGAGCCATCTATCTCACCTGCCACCACCTCTCAACCACCATCCTCCAAACGCTCTATCTCTCCCTCTTCTGACCTGCCTACCCCCAAACGCCTCAAAACCAACCCTTATAGCCACCTACACCCTGAGGTGCAGGGTCTGCTGTCCTTCAGAGACAGCAGGCCTAAACTCAACCCTGCTGATTTTGACCCCTACCTTTCTTCCCTTGACTACCCTAAGAGATTTCCCACACCTATGTCCGCAGAGAAATTATCTTTAAGGGTGCATTCTATGACCCCCTTCCTCCCTCCTGGTCCCAACTCTTTTTCTCTCATAACTCCGGTTCAAGATCTTATGATCTTCAACCAATGGGTTACAATTCACAAGGACCTAGGACTTCCTCTCCCCACGAATCGGACATCTCCCCTTTCCTATCTCCGCCTAAACCACCGCCTTCACCCTTATCTCGCTATCCTTCCATCCTTCTTCAGCCTGTGGTCTACAACTTCCTTGATGTAGTCACCACTCTCCTAGGCTTTAACCCTCTCATCCCCATTCTCTTCTCTTCTCCTAGCCTTTCCCCTTTCTTTTCTCCTCCTCCCTTTTTTATCCACCCCCTTTCCTATGTCATCTACATAGAAAGGCTATTCCCTATTCCTCGCATTTTCCCTAGCCAACCTTCACCCTCTACCAGCTATATTACCCTTTCCTCCTCCAGCCATTCTCCATCATCCTCCAGCCAATCCCTGTCCTCCACCAGCCATCCTCCACCCTCTCCTGCCCAAGCTGCCAGCCATCCTTCCCCCTCAGCAGGTCCATCCTCTCCTCCAGCGAGTCATCCTGACTCTTCTGATACTTATCCTGCTGAGGCTATTCATAAGTTTTTGAAGGATTTTGAGGTCATCTCTGTTGACCTGACCAAGGCCTTGCACCAGCTCTCTGCAGATCAGTCCCACATCACCCATGTCCAGGCTGACTGCATGACCCAAGTCATGGAAATTTCTAGGGGTGCTAAGGCCGCCTTTGATGCCTGCCTACGCTCCATCTCTGCCAGCCAGACTGCCCTAGCCAGCCAGCTCTCTGCATCTTCCTCCGCGACCTCTGCCATCTTCAAAACCAATTGGGACAACCTCTCAACAAAAATGATGCAGATCGTCGACATGGTTGATGCTGGCTACAAGCTTGTGCTTCACTCCCAACGTCAGGCAAATCGCTCTGTTCACTCCTCCGTGCGAGCGACGCGCACTCTCACAACCAAGCACTTGGCTTTCTATCGCAAGGAGCGCAAAAATACTGAGGACCGCCTCGGATTCATTGATTCCTCGCTTGCGTCCATGAAGGAGGAGATAGCTAGACTCAACAATGATCAGCAGACTAAGCTCATTGAACATAATGCTCTGCTCAAGCAGAAGAACAAAGAACTCTCCTCCGAATTGGCAGACACTAAAGAAGAGCTAGCAGCAGCAAAAGAAGAGATTGCAAGACTTAAGGCTGCTGTTGACTCTAAATGGGCATCAAGAGGTCATGGGCAATCATCAGGCAAAGGCAAAGGTCATACTTCATCGCGATCATCCTCTAGAAATGGCCGATAAACTCTTTTTGTATAATCTTTTGCAAAAACTTTGTAATTAAACTTCTTGTTTAATTAACAATGTCTATATTTTAAAAGTTTCATGCTCTGTTTATGAACTGCCTATTCTGTGTGTGCATGAAATTTAAACCACTGGTTTAAAGTCATGTCCTATATTGCCTATTCTGCCTATTCTGTATGTCTTTAAATTCAGTCTAATTACAAGTGTCTGATGCTTAATTTCCTGTTTGTAAACACTTTGTAATTCTTGAATACAATGACCTTTGTGTAAGTTCATCTAGGGCATGCTTATTTAATATATCAATCTTACAAGCATGTTATTACTAGACTTGAACATGGTCAGCTGATATTGTATTCGTAGGGTCATGGACTCAAGCAAATAGGAGGAGATTGTTGTATTTTAGCCTAGATTTGCTTGAATCCATAACCTAAGTCTAAGACAAGGTGACTAATGGGCCTGCGTGTCTGTTAGTGTGGCAACTTGTACTTAGGCATAGCTTGAATAGCTTAGGGTTGCTAATTGTAAATTGCCTTGAAGAAGATAGCCTGTAAGGATATCGGCCATCCTCTATACATCTGCCGAAGTATGCATCAGCAGAGTCCTTCAAGATATCGGACAAGTTCATCTAAGCCAAGCCTCATCAGCTAAGTTGAAGACCCCAAAATCGTCCGATATAGAACGCCGAAGACATGTCTCGATTTGAAGCTTTCATTGACTTCGATGCAACGTTAACCGCAAAACGCATTCAATGAAGCTTTCCATTCTTGGCATACAACTCGAAAAGGACATTCGCTCGCAAACACAGTCTACCTATTTTTGGCAAAGTGTCGAGACAGAGTAACTTGCGTAACCGCCTATCGCTAACAACACCATTAGAGCATTGAATGCTCTTAAATTCAAATTGAGCAACTCATGAAGATCTCCAACGGCTCCAAGGTCCCCCCTGCATATAAAAGGAGACTTCATGGCAGCATTTATCAACTTTCAACAACTACAACTCTGAATCTTCTTCATCTTCTTCAAGTGCATTAAAGCTTAAACGTCCTATTTGTATACATTCATTGAAGAGCTTCATACTTAGACTTCTAGTCCACTAAAAGCTCCTCATTGATTGCAACACCTAGCTTTTCATAGCTCACGAGAATTGTATCTTATTGATATCAATTCTCCCACACAAACACTTGGTCAACAAATTTTTGTACACTATCCATTAGAGATTTAGTTTGTAAAATATCTAGTGGAAAAACTTAGTACACGATTTTCAAATCCAAAGTTGACCACTTTGGTTGTGGACGTAGCACTTATTTATAAGTGTGAACCATATTAAATATTCTGTCTATTTGTGTGTGATTGTGAATTGATTGTGTTGCTTTAAATTTCCGATTTCCAAGTCGTTAAGAATTGCCGATCTTGACTCGTGAAGATCAGCCATTCTCAACTTGTCCTGTGCTTCACAAGACTTCCGCCTGCAAAATTTTTAAAACCCTAGTGAAGTAAGATTTTTGAATCAATTTCAAAAATTGGACATAGGCTATTCAACCCCCCCCCCCTTCTAGCCTATATAGAGCAACCTTGGACCTAACAAACTTCATCCAGTACAGGACAATGATTCACATTTGATGTTTCCAACATTTGATAAGCAGCCATTGGATCTTTAATCTCTCAAGAGTTTAGTCTTGGAAAAACTTGTTTTCAAAGAGTTAAGCTCTGATACCAATTGTTAGCTCCCAGGTTGCTCAAATAGGCTAGAAGGGGGGGTTGAATAGCCTATTTATGCTTTTAAAAATTTTGATTGTTACTTCACTTGAGTTGAAAAGAATTTGCAGCGGAAATGAGTGAAGTAAAATAACAAATTCAAAATGGCTGATCTTGATAGGACAAGATCAGCTGTTCTTCAAATTAGTTGGAATTCTGGAAATAAACAGTAGCAAATCACAAGCACATAAAAGATATAGACAAGAGATTTGATATGGTTCACACTTATAAATAAGTGCTACGTCCACAACCAAAGTGGTCAACTTTGGATTTGAAAACGTGTACTAAGTTTATCCACTAGTATCTTTACAATGTAGATCACTAATGGATCGTGTACATAAAATAGTTGACCAAGTGTTTGTGGGAGAATTAATATCTACAGAGATATAATTCTCGTGTGCTATGAATACTAGGATTGCAATCAATGAAGAGCAATAAAGACTTGATCGTCTAAGGTTGGTGCTCTTCAAAGAATGTTTGTACAGATTTTTCTTTGAAGCTTTTAATGAACTAGCAGTTGAAGATGAAGAATGTTAGTAGATTTTTGTTGATAGATCGCTAGCTTCTTCAATGCTGTCATGAAGTCTTCTTTTTATACCCAGGGGGTTTTGGTAGCCGTTAGAGATCTTCAGCTTTTGAATAATTTGAATGTAATTAATGCTATAATCTTGCTGTTGATCTTTGATAGGATGTCCTGCAAATTTCAGACTGTCTTCTGAAATCCTTGCCAAAAATAGGTAGATGATAAGAGCAGACGGACTGTCCTTTTCTGAGAAGATTGCCTAATATGGCATGGATCATTCAATGCTCTTTTGCAGGTTATCGTTGTGTCACAGTTGACAATAAATGCTGTAGATAGTCTTAAGACATGTTATCAGTAGAGTCTTGATCGGATGATCTTCAGTTTTTCCTCACTGCTGATGAACCTTGGCTGGAATAAGCTTGTCCGATATCTTTAATAGATTCGGCTGATTTAAAGACAGCTGGTCTTTTACATGTCTTATTAATGGTCGGCTAACTATCGAAGACTAGGCTAAGTACAAGAAAGCAATCCTAGGCTATTACAAGCACTTGTCTAAATACAAGTTGACACACTAACAGACACGCAGGCCCATTAGTCACCTTGATTTAGACTTAGGTTATGGATACAAGCAAATCTATGTAATATTCAACAATTACATATGAATTCCTTTGCAATTTGAATTTGAAATTGGTGGTTTGAGTGATTTTAAGTTGAAATTAAAAAAAAAAATGGGCTTGTTTAGTTCGACCTGCACCAACCGAACACCACTAGGGGTGATCGGCTCGCGAGGGCTGCACACTGTGGTACCAAGCTTATTTTTGCTTCAAAAAAGGCGGGGAAATATAATTTTTAAGCTTAAAATGAGAAGAGATACTTACATTATTTGTTTCATTCGCTTGTTTGTGCTCCATGTTTGTTTTTTACGATAATGTGGATAATTAGAGGTTTAAGATTTAAAGAATGTTGGAATAAATGAAAATAAAAATGTTGGGGGGCATTGGGCTGAAATAAAACAAAGGGGGTTATTTAGTAACACTAAGGGTCAAACACCGTGGAACCCACCAGCTTGTTTTGCTTCGAAAAAGACGACGAAATATAATTTTTAAGCTTAAAATGCTTAAATATCAATTTGGTCACTCTGCTTTAACTCAAAATTCATTAAGCTCACTGTACTTCTTTTTTTCACACTTTAATCACTCTATTTATTCAGGAGAATCAATAAGCTCACTCAATCAATGAGCTTATTGATTGAAAAAGTCAAAGTAGAGTGATTAAAGTGTGAAAAAAAATAAAGTGGACTTATTGAATTTTTGGAAAAAGTAAAGTGACAAAATTAATATTTAAGCCAAATACAAGGAGATACTTACATTATTTGTTCCATTCCCTTGTTTGTGCTCTATTTTTATTTTTTTGCAATAATGTGGATAATTAGTAATTGACAAGAATGAGCCGGGACAAGGGGAAGTTGTCGCTTACTTTTAGTACTAGACTGGACTACATAAGGATAGGGTTTCTCATTCTAGTGCTTTACTTTAGGCCAATAAGAGCTAACCGCAATAATTGTATTTAAAATACCTTCTAAATATTTTATTTTTTGTTTTAGTTATACTTTTTAATACTTTAAAAAAAATTGACTCAAATAATTACTTGGCCAAAATATGAATTACTCCCCAAAGTTTTTACAAAATTTCAAAGTGCCCCCCACATAAGGTTTGTCCCAGAAACCCGTATGATGTTACCAATTTTTTCAGTTAGCCCCCTGGCCGTGATGATCGTTAAAAAAGTAACGAAAATCCATCACATGCCTTAGACGTGGGGGGGGGGAGAATTGGGTCTTTTCGTTATATATATAGAATTCTAACTAAAGGGGGTCAAAATGTCAAAAGAACAACACTAAATAAAGAGGGTCAAAGTGTAAAAAAAGACCCAATTCCCCCCCCCCCCACGTGCAAGGCACGTGATGGATTTTCATTACTTTTTTAACGGTCATCACAGTCAGGGGGCTAACTGAGAAAATTGACAACATCAGACGGATTTCTGGGACAAACCTTATGTAGAGGGCACTTTGGAATTTGGTAAAAACTTTGGGGGGTAATTCATATTTTGGCCTAATTACTTTCTATACAACTCTCTAAGAATCTTGATTTTCGTATATAATCTAATTAAATTTCTCTCATTCCAACTGACGAATCTTGATTTTCATACTAATCAGAGAGAAAAGAAAAAGATGTGATGGAAGTGATTACTATTTACGGTGTAACACACTATATTAAGAGTGTAATACAAAATTTCTAGAAGTATAGTGTGGTTAATTAAGAGTATTCACCGTGTGCTTAAGGGGGGCCAAAATACACTAAAAAGAATTTTAAAATCTTTTTAAAGTGTCCACTGTGGATGCCAACTAAAGTGGAGTAGTTGAATTCAGAATCATAATAATGTTTTTTAATTGAAATATATATATATATATATATATATATATATAGAGAGAGAGAGAGAGAGAGAGAGAGAGAGAGAGAGAGAGAGAGAGAGAGAGAGAGAGGGAATTCGAAGACAATTACTCCCCTTGTTCCTAAATGAAGATTTCACTTCTCCTTTTCCATTTGTTCCAAAAAAAAAAATCCATTTTTTAATCTTTCATTTTAAAAAATAATTTTTACTATCTTACTTTTATTTTCTTTGTTACTTTAATGATGGGTTTACTTGTACATGAGCTTCAAATGAATACTCCCTCCTTTCCGGGCAAAGAGTCCAGTTTTGACTTTTTTTTGTCAACTAAACTAAAGTTTAACCAATAATTAACATAAATCTAGTGATTTTTACAAAGTTATTAAAGTTGTAATCTATAGTATTACTAAGATAATTTTTAATTAATGAAATTTTATTTCTTAAAATATAAGTAAAGTATGTAAATTTTTTATTTAATTTAGTCTTATGTTGACTTCTATAAAAAAAAAGTTGACTCTTTGCCCAGAACGGAGGGAGTATATATTATTACTAAAATATGAGTCAAAACTATCACGTGATAACTTTGTATTAAAATTTTTTCTGCCTTAATCCTCTCTAAAACTGTCACGTTGGTAGCTTTATGTTAAAACTTTTTCCGCCTTAATCCTCTCTCTCTCTCTCTCTCTCTCTCTCTCTCTCTCTCCCTCTT
The DNA here is from genome assembly GCA_016624345.1 of Platycodon grandiflorus. Classification (NCBI taxonomy): domain Eukaryota; kingdom Viridiplantae; phylum Streptophyta; class Magnoliopsida; order Asterales; family Campanulaceae; genus Platycodon; species Platycodon grandiflorus. The sequence continues at coordinate 58,235,988 of CM028362.1, forward strand.
TAATTTTAATATCAATTTGGTTACTCTTCTTTCACCCAAAATTCATTAAGCTCACTTTACTCTTTTTTTTTTCACACTTTAATCACTCTATTTGGACTATTTCAATTAATAAGCTCATTGATTGAGTGAGCTTATTGATTCTCTAATCTAAGTAGAGTGATTAAAGTGTGAAAAAAGAAAGTAAAGTGAATTTAATGAATTTTTGATAAAAGTAAAGTGACTAAATTGATATTTAAGTCTATTCTAATTGATCTTCAGACACTCTCTCTTCTATCTTGGCAAAAACATCTTCTTGGCAATGTCCACCTGGCAACCTCATCCTCTTTTTTTTTTTTTTTCTTTTTCTTAAACTCTTCTTCTATTTGTATTACATTTTTTATTTTATTTTTAATTACTAATATCTTTTAGAAATCTATATCAATTACTTTAAATACAATGGTCTTAACTAACCAAAATAAAAATTACAAAAAATTTTGTTTGTGTTAATATCTATTACAGATTTAGGATATAATTTTACAAATCATACAGGTATAAGAATCCCTTACATCATACAGGACTAACCTAGACATGCCCATTCGGTTCCAAAAATGGGAACCGAACCGATTTTGAAACCGCCTAAACAGTGAACCGCCCAAACCGTGAACCGTTGTGAACCGAAACCGGATTAGGACGGTTCGATTCCGATTTGTATTTCTCAGGAACCGTGAACCGCTGGTTCCAAACTGCCATAAAACAGTTCAAAAATCGTTAAATACAAATTTTTAAAGGTTTGAAACTTTGAATTTCGAAACCATATACTCCTACATGCTCCACGCCTGCACCTACTCTGATCCTCCTTGGACATTAGATTTGATAAAAGACTAAAGGAGACTTGATGAAAGACTAGAGAAGACTTGATAAAATGATGGATGAATCTAGCATAGTAAATTTTGAATGTCAAAATCAACCTACTATATTATGATATCTAACACACCCTAAGCATTTTTATTAAGTTTGTATTTGGATAATTAATAACATATTATAACACTTTTTTTTACACTTTATAATAGATTTTAAAAATAAAAAATAAATGTTAAAAAAAATTTAAAATAATTCAAAAAATTGAAAATCGTGAAATCAGAAAATTGGAACCGGCGAACCGAAATCGTAACTCCACGGTTCTGTTTTGGTTTGCCTAGTTACAGTTTGTGTAACCATCGTTCCGAACTGGAACTGGTTTGGGCATGTCTATTACTAACCTAATACATAACATACCAATAATTATAATAGTATTAATTCATTTTTCTTATTTAGGTACAGAGTCAAACAAAACATTTTTTTACTAAGAGTGATAATACTAGTTTGATGACTTAATCAAGGTGGCTCCGAAACAATCTCGTCGAACTGAATGAACATTTCAATTTTTTTGGTTTCCAAAGGAGTTCTCAAACCCGAAATCTAAGAATAATCCTCCGAGCTGGGTTAGAATATTGTTGGTTACATTATTGTTGTAATGTTTGGCCCAAGAAGGCCCAATTCTTATTTAGTCCAATTTGGGCCTTACTATAATAGTATGTGGTAATAGTCAAGTATGGCCTTTAGACCCGACATTTTATGTTATATGGCCTTTGACTGCGTCAAAGAAGCGGAAGACATAAACTTCCAAAAATACCCATCTTAAAGTATGCGTGGTAGATTAACCGACCCTTAATCGACCATTAAAACCGACCAGTAGATTAACCGATCCTAACCGACCATTAACCGACTATGGAAAAGTTCTTAAGGTTATTGTGGTAGATTAACCGACCATTAATCGACCATTAAAACGACCAGTCTTAAACTAATTTTGGTGGATTAATGGTAGATTAATTGACCATTAAAACGACCAATCATAAAAATTTTGGTGGATTAATCGACCCTAACCGACCATTAAAACCGACCCTTAAAATCGACCATTACAAACGACCAGTGGTGGATTAATCGACCATTACAACTGACCATTACAACCGGAATTTTGACTAAAGCTGCATTACGGGATAAAGATACATAATAATTCAATTTTGAGTAGAAAATTTGCTACAAAATAGTATCCAAGATTGATTTCAAGGATTTTGGAGTAGATCAAGATGCATGGCGGTGTCCGTTTTGATCTCCTCCACTCGGTCGAAGGCTTCCGTGCACTTCGGGTCATTATGAGAGCACCGAAACCCGGGTGATGGCCACTAAGGATTTACTGCTTCGGCCATGAATCCCCTTTGAAATCAATTCCTTATTAGCTACGTAATTCAGTCAAGCTGAATTATCGGCATCAGCCATCTTTGAGGTGATGGCCCGCATACCTACATATAACCAGAAGACTTGTTGCACATGGCAATTTATCAAATGCTTTCCAAACATTTGATAACTCTTTTCTGGGATCTTCTCTGTGATGTTCATGTATGCTAGCAGAGTTCCGATGGACGGATAGGTATACGCTAATCGATTTCTAGGACTTGAATACATTTTGAGAAAATTTGAATCATAATTTTGTATCTAGTGTAATCGATAAGCAGTTTGTGAGTTTATTCATAGTAGAGTTTGGATGAAGAAGGAGCTCTACTTAAACTCATGGAGGTTAGGCGAAGGACGTTCAATAATGGAGATTTCGTAGGGTTGTCCTTCTAAACACGCCTTGGCCCCTTAGGTAGGTGTTAAAGTTAGATTTTCTCAAGATTCTTGGAAAAGATTTTGATAATAAAGCTTTTTCAAGATTCTTGGAAAAGATTTTGATAATAAAGCTTTTGTCAAGATTCTTGGAAAAGATTCTTGCGAGGATAGGTGTAGATTAATCGAATCGACCATTAAACGACAATAAAACCGACCAGTGGTTAATCGACCACTAACTGACCTAAAATAAAGTCGTTTAGTGGTCGGTTAGGGTCGCGTGATCTATTATTATGTACAGTTGCTAGTACTTTTTGCTTTACTATTCATAACACTTTTAACTTTTCAGAAAAATACTTTTTACTTTTTACTATTATTTATGTACTCCTTGTCTCCTTGACATGTTCCCAAAAATTCCTACTTTAATTTTACACGGATATTAATAAATAGTTTGACTCCTTGTTCCCAAAAATTCTTACTTTAACGTTACACGAGATATTAAGAAATAGTTTGACTCCATCCCTTCAAAAAGCTTAGTATATTTTACTTATAAATACAAACAAGTTAGCAAGTCTCTCCCACGGATAATATCACCCTTCATTTCATTTCACTCTTGGGGTTTTTTTTTTCCGCAAGAACAAATTTGAAGCAACATGAACTCGTGCAAAGAGACCAAAACAAAAATGGAGTTGCGATGAACCGGATATTGATGATGGAGTTGGAGTTGCTCTTCGATGGAGCAACTACAACTACTACAAAGAAAGCCACAAAAGCCCGTGGAAGTGCACCCGTAGAAGGTCGAAAGGATTAGGAGCATTATGTGGAAGCGCAAGTGCGAAGATAATCATGGAGTTGTTATAGTGATTGATGATGATTAAATGAATGTATTGCTCGTGTGGTCTATTATTATTATTATTATTATTATTGGATATGTAATGTATTTCGTTTGTTGCAATTGGAGCTCAAGTTGCAAATGTTATGCTTTGTAAGTTGCAAATGTCACCAAAGGTCGGTTAATAGTCGATTATGGTCGAGTAATCCACCATATGGAAAATCAAAGTACACAAGGGTCGGTCAATGGTCGAGTAATCAACCCACATTAGCTAAGGCAATTCTAATCGACCCACTTTAAAAATGGGTCGATTGATCGACCAATTTAAAATTTAAACGACCCGTTTTATAACTGAAACCGCAACATAGTTCAATTGAAAACTGAAATATCCAAAGCAAGCTGAACGCCATATCAAGATAACGATTACAAAAAGCAACGTATCGTACACAAAAATCTGTTTATAAATTAAGGATCAAAGTTATTACAAAATACATCAACAGCGTACTTTTCCTCCAATTTGCACACAATTTTAATCGACCCACTCCTTTAAAAGAGGTCGATTGATCGACCAATTTAAAATTTAATCGACCCATTTTATAACTGAAAGCGCAACATAGTTTAATTGAAAACCGAAATATCCAAACCAAACTGAACGCCATATCAAGATAGCGATTACAAAAGTAACATATCTCGTACACAATAAATCTGTTTATAAATTAAGGAGCAAAGTTATTACAAAATACATCAACAGTACTTTTTTCCTCCAATTTGCACAAGGGTCGGTTAATGGTCGAGTAACCAACCCACATTAGCTAAGGCAATTCTAATCGACCCACTCCTTTAAAAATAGGTCGATTGATCGACCAATTTAAAATTTAATCGACCCATTTATATTCACAACCGCAACATAGTTTAATTATGAAATATCCAAACCAAACTGGAACTTCCATATCAAGATAACGATTACAAAAGCAACATATCGTACACAATAAATCGTTTATAAATTAAGGATCAAAGTTATTACAAAATACATCAACGCGTACTTTTCCCTCCAATTTGCACAAGGGTCGGTTAATGGTCGAGTAACCAACCCACATTAGCTAAGGCAATTCTAATCGACCCACTCCTTTAAAAATAGGTCGATTGATCGACCAATTTAAAATTTAATCGACCCATTTATATTCACAAACCGCAACATAGTTTAATTCTGAAATATCCAAACCAAGCTGGAACTTCCATATCAAGATAAGCGATTACAAAAGCAACATATCGTACACAATAAATCTGTTTATAAATTAAGGATCAAAGTTATTACAAAATACATCAACAGCGTACTTTTCCCTCCAATTTGCACAAGGGTCGGTTAATGGTCGAGTAACCAACCCACATTAGCTAAGGCAATTTTAATCGACCCACTCCTTTAAAAGTAGGTCGATTGATCGACCAATTTAAAATTTAATCGACCCATTTATATTCACAAACCGCAACATAGTTTAATTCTTGAAATATCCAAACCAAACTGGAACTTCCATATCAAGATAACGATTACAAAAGCAACATATCTCGTACACAATAAATCTGTTTATAAATTAAGGATCAAAGTTATTACAAAATACATCAACAGTACTTTTCCCTCCAATTTGCACAAGGGTCGGTTAATGGTCGAGTAACCAACCCACATTAGCTAAGGCAATTTTAATCGACCCACTCCTTTAAAAATAGGTCGATTGATCGACCAATTTAAAATTTAATCGACCCATTTATATTCACAAACTGCAACATAGTTCAATTGAAAACTGAAATATCCAAACCAAACTGGAACTTCCATATCAAGATAACTGATTACAAAAGCAACATATCTGTACACAATAAAATCTGTTTATAAATTAAGGATCAAAGTTATTACAAAATACATCAACAGCGTATTTTTCCCTCCAATTTGCAATATGTTCATTTTTTACGAGATATGGAGACTCATCGATGCTCAGACACTCAATGTACTTCAATGCAAAAATCCCACATTCACCCTGTGATACATTCAATCAAACCACAAATTAGCTCTTACGGTCAATAAACAATTTCAACATACGTCAATTAAAAAAAGTAATAAAAATAGATCACTCACGTTGCCGCTGTTTTTTGTTTTTAGATCCTGTGATAATCAATGGCGCTAAGCGAACTCCGGCCCTTTTGCGATTTCGGAATGAACTTCAAAAAGGGAGGAGAGCCCATGCAATTGACCAGAGTCAAAACACTTCGTCGGGGTCGTATATAATGAACTTTCCACTATGGAACTCAAGGTCCGCCGCAAACCGGTGTTGATTGTGGAAGATAGGAAAGTAAATACGAGTACATTCGGACCATGGTTTCGCAAATATCTCCATATCTTTTTCCATGTTCCATAGGCAAAGTCGAGTAGACCTTCCGACATAATGTGGTGCGGGTCATGTTGGGATATCAAAATTTCGTAGAAAGTACATTGTAGAATGTGGTATCAAGAATCGTTCGGTCGTTGTTTCGCGAACGATAATGGATACATCCTTTGTCTCTCCGCATCATAAGGATGCAAACATCGATATCTTTGAAATTAATAGAACAACTTACCTCATCGAATCAAACAATAATGTAAGGTTAGAATGCCATTAATTAATAGAATAACTTACCTCATCTAAAAGATATTCCGTAGACTTGCAAAATATGTTGAACCACTCAACTTTCATCTTTATTCCACGTCTAACAACAAAATCACGTGAAAAGAAATAAATGCAACTACTTAAAAAATAAACTAATAAAGGGAATGAAATTACGAGTATATACTCTTCTCTTAACGAATAACAAACGAATAACAAACCATTACATCATCATTACATTACAAAACTAACTAGCTAAACTAACTAACTAACTGAATTAACAAACCGACTTCACTTTGCATTAGTATGTTGATCACTAATAGCTTCATGTTGATCAAGATTATCTTCAATATCATCAAAAACAATAAACTAATAAAAAATAAACTAATAAATATTTGTACTTAAAAGTTTTTATGTATTCAAAGAAAGGAGTATTACTCTTCAGTCGCATTTGTTAACCAACTTCTCATCACTTGGACCTTTGACTCATCCGGAACCTGGAATAGGTCAGGTTTCGAGCCATCTACAAAAATTCTTTGCCATATTTGACCATCAAATATGGGGTCAGCTAGCATTGCCTTTTCTTTCGGCTTTGGCTTTTCAGTGGTGAAGGGAGTTATTATTTGGGCCGATGGTTTTCTAGTTCTCTTTGTTCCCATTGGCAAAATATTTTCGCCCGACACTATGTTTTCTTTTCCTTTTCTTTTCCCTTTCTTCCTCCCTTTCTTTTACCATTTCATTCTCTATTTTTTTCTTCATGATGGTGTCAATGAGATCCCTAATGGGAGTGGTATCAAGAGTGGGAGTGGGAGTGGGAGTGCCGGTGATAGTAGGAACAGGAGTGGGAGTGCTGCTGGTGATAGTGGGAGCGGGAGCGGGAGTGGGTGTGGGAATGGGAGTGGTAGTGGTAGTGGTAGTGGGAATGGGAGTGGTAGTGGTGGTGGGAGCAGAGTGGGAGCGGGAGTGGTAGTGGTAGTAGTGGTAGTGGTAGTGGGAATGGGAGTGGTAGTGGTGGTGGGAGCAGTGGGAGCGGGAGTGGTAGTGGTAGTGGTAGTGGGAATGGGAGTGGTAGTGGTGGTGGGAGCAGTAGTGGGAGCGGGAGCGGTAGTGGTAGTGGTAGTGGGAATGGGAGTGGTAGTGGTGGTGGGAGCAGAGTGGGAATGGGAGTGGTAGTGATAGTGGCGGTGGGAGCTTGGTAGGAGTGGGAGTGCCATGGTGAGGTGACCGCTGTGGGAGTGGGGGTGTGTCTGCAACCTCCTTGCCTCAACAATTACATCATCCTGCAATTTGAAAAAATGTCACAATAAGCTAACTTAAGAAATTAAGAGAAATCAAAACAAAAATAAATATAAAAGTAAACCAGTTTTTGGTCTAAGGCGGTGATCTTTTGGTTCATATCAACCATATGCTCCTCAATAGTCAGCCTATGAGCATCGATCTTCTGGTTGATCTCAACCATATGCTCCTCAATAGTCTGCCGATGAGCATCGATCTTCTGGTTGATCTCAACCAAGTAATCCAAAATGTCTTTCATCCCATCATTAGTAGGAGGGGCAGTTCTATAAGAAACTCCTCCACTAGGTTGTGGGGAGCGGGATCGTGGAGACTCGACTTGTGGAGATCGTGTGGATCGTGGGGATCGTGTGGATCGTGGGGACTGAAATCCTTCTTGGGCTAGCTCATAATTGAAAGTTGTTCTCCAAGCCGGACCAAAATCATCTACATAACTTTCATTGTTTTCAGCTTCAGTCGGGGACAAAGGAACAAGAGCATCATTCTGCCAATTCAAAAACAATAAAAACTTCATTAATGAAATACAAAAACAAAATGAATTTTTCATTATCGAGATCAAAATAATGGAAAACATTTACCCATTGTATATCCAAGATTGCAATAATTTTGTCGTAACTTGGATTTCCCTTCGACCTCCAATTACACATTCTAGGAATGATGGGATTTTCAGTTGTCCCTATATTTTGGAGCCCAAAAACATCTCTAAATTCAGGAAAGGACTGAAACATCTCGAATGCCCAAACCTAACAAAAGTTATATGTTAGAAACAACAAAAGAAATGAGAATAGTTTATTCTCATTTGATATTAAATTGAATTCAATTGTTTACCTGTAATGCAAATGGGAAGCCATAGAACGTATTAGTTTTCACACCAACTTTATCCGAAGATTTTTTCACCGAATGCAACAGGTTGGGATAAGTCCTTGTTCCCCACGGATATTTGTTGAATAGGTCCAAGTCGTCCACGATTTCTAAAAAGCCCAAGTCAATCGAAGTACTCGATTCCTTGGCTCTCAAACGACCTCATATACTACGGCTAGGCCCAACTTATATCCGTCTAGCTCGATTTTGCATTGAGAAAAGCTTCGTTTAATGCCTCAGCTTCACGACTTTTTCCCTCCCGCAAAATATTCATCACCAACCTTTTGTTGCGGGGATGGACCTCTTATAATCTTCCTCATCACCGGATATAATCTGTGATGATGGTGTAATCGAGAAGCCAAATCGACATTTTGACCCCTATACGAAACCACGATCATTTATGTCGTGATTGAATCCTCAAAAACACCAATGCATGAAGCTTGGCCGATATTTTCATATTGTCTCTCATTTCATACAACTTCCCAAAGCAAGAAAGTGAACATTCTCTCGATGTTCTTCATCTAATTTAGAATATACTTCGCCGATCACCTTCGCCTAAATCAAGTGACCTTTGCAGGTACCTTTGTGTTGGATCAATTAAGAATGCCATATTCTCTCGTAATAGAAATGCAAATTGTAAACATTTTCATCACATTAAAACATAAACACACGTGGTAATGTTTATCAAGATTCCACCTTGAACATTAATGACAAATTTTCGAAATGCAAATTGTAAACATTATGTTTAACACATTTGGTCATTATGTTTCAAATTTTCAAATGCAAATGCAATTTTTAAATGCGATTCGACCTTGAACATTATGTTTCGATTTTTAATTTTCAAAACTACTAATTGATTTTTACAACAAGAATCACATAGGGTAAAATCAATAATCGACCTTACGTTAAACACTAAACCCCGAATCGATGCTCCCGACATTGCGTTAAACCCTAAACCCCGAAGTAATCGACCAATACAATAATCGACCAACACAATAATCGACCTTGCATACAGAACGAGAATGTACGGATTACCTTTTTGTGAAGAATTGAATGTTGGAGGCAATGGTGATTTGCTGAGAAAGGACTAGAACCAAGAACCAATACGAGATAAGAGTTTGAAGGAAAGTGATTTTTCTGATGATAAAAACTTTAATTTTATGTGGAAGTTCACCGGTCAAATAACGTAGGTAGATCGTCTCGCATGCACGTGCGGAATTTGGTTAATGGTCGATTATGGTCGATTAATCGACCTTGTATGATGGTAGATTACGCGCCCTAACCGACCATTAACCGACCTTGTGTACAATTAGATGGTAGATTGATCGACCCTAATCGACCATTAACCGACCTTGTGTACAATTGAATTTCACATGGTGGATTACGCGATCCTAACCGACCTTATGTACAATTAGATGGTAGATTACGCGACCCTAACCGACCATTAACCGACCTTATGTACAATTGAATTTAACATGACAAACAGAACGAGCTTGACTATTACCACATTACCACACCACAACAGAGCAATACATATCCAAAAACAAAAAACAGGCCATAACCAGATGTCAACAGTTGATTAATCGCTTTAAAGCAAGTTCATTACATGACCAAATCAAAAGTATTGCCTTTGAACAGAACAATATACATCAATACACTAAGGAAGCAACATATTGCCGAAATTGTGTTGCCTTTGAACATTTGCATAACCAAGCCAAAGAACCACTATCCAAGTTATCAACAGAGCAAAAAATACCATTGCTCTCTCTCTTTGCCTTCGTCAATTGTTCTTCCAATATTTGTTCATGTAACTTCAGCTTTGCCTTCGTTTTCTTAAACTTTTCAACTTGTCCAACCATTTCTCTGAGTTGCATTTCAATTTTCTCAAGTTGTTGCTTCAATTCCACAATTTGGGATCTTAGACGTCCACAAATGATGATTTTTTTCGATCTCTCAGGCAGTGGTGGGTCAATCCAAGCGAAAAAATGACAGTGCTTAGCTCGATCCTTATAGTTTGCACAGCAGAAAAAATGACAAATTATTAATGTTACAAACATACACATAATTAATTATAAAAGAAGAAAGAGAACCTTATAGTTTGCACATCCGATGAACCTTCTACTTGGGTTTTCGTCACTCCAAGATGTCCACATAGGTGCTCGAACACCACAATTGCAAACCCTATTGCAGTCATGTGATAATTCGAGTTGCTTGTCTTCAAAAATTGGTGTTTCCATTTTTGGGGAATGGAGTTGGTTTGAGCCCTAGGTCATAAATGAAGGAAAAGTTTTATTAAATATGGGGTTGATGGAGGGAGTTGTTGACTTGCTAAAGCATACCAGCTTTTTGAGAGAACGAAAAAAGGGTGGGAGGGAGGGAGATTCAAATGGTGGGAGGGAGATTCAAATTTTTGGGTTGGAGCAAGCGAATTTTTTTTTATATTTAAATTTTAATTTAAACGAATTTTTATTTTAATAACGATATTTAATTTTATATTTTATATTTTAATTTTAATTTAAATGAATTTTAAATTTTATTACGATATTTAATTTTATATTTTATATTTAAATTATAATTTAAACGAATTTTAAATTTTAATTACGACATAACGTTACGTTAGGTTACGTTATGTTATAACGTTACATTACGATATAATGTTACATTAGGTTATGTTACGATATAACGTAACGTAACGTTATAACATAACGTAACCTAACGTAACGTTATAACATAACGTTATAAGATAACGTAACGTTATAACATAACGTTATATCGTAACGTAACGTTATAACATAACGTAACCTAACGTAACGTTATAAGATAACGTAACGTTATAACATAACGTTATATCGTAACGTAACGTTATAACATAACGTAACGTTATAACATAACGTTATATCGTAACGTAACGTTATAACATAACGTAACCTAACGTAACGTTATAACATAACGTAACCTAACGTAACGTTATAAGATAACGTAACGTTATAACATAACGTTATATCGTAACGTAACGTTATAACATAACGTAACCTAACGTAACGTTATAACGTAAGCGTTATAACATAACGTTATGTTATAACGTTACATTACGATATGTTATCTTATAACGTTACGATATGTTATGTTATAACGTTACATTACGATATGTTATCTTATAACGTTATATTACGATATGTTATCTTATAACGTTACGATATGTAATGTTATAACGTTACATTACGATATGTTATCTTATAACGTTACGATACGTTATGTTATAACGTTACATTACGATATGTTATCTTATAACGTTACGATATGTAATGTTATAACGTTACATTACGATATGTTATCTTATAACGTTACGATATGTTATGTTATAACGTTACATTACGATATGTTATCTTATAACGTTACGATATGTTATGTTATAACGTTACATTACGATATGTTATCTTATAACGTTATATTACGATATGTTATCTTATAACGTTACGATATGTAATGTTATAACGTTACATTACGATATGTTATCTTATAACGTTATATTACGATATGTTATCTTATAACGTTACGATATGTAATGTTATAACGTTACATTACGATATGTTATCTTATAACGTTACATTACGATATGTTATCTTATAACGTTACGATATGTAATGTTATAACGTGACGTTACGATATGTTATCTTATAACGTTACGATATGTTATGTTATAACGTTACATTACGATATGTTATCTTATAACGTTACATTACGATATGTTATCTTATAACGTTACGATATGTAATGTTATAACGTGACGTTACGATATGTTATCTTATAACGTTACGATATGTTATGTTATAACGTTACATTACGATATTGTTATCTTATAACGTTACGATATGTTATGTTATAACGTTACATTACGATATTGTTATCTTATAACGTTACGATATGTAATGTTATAACGTTACATTACGATATGTTATCTTATAACGTTATATTACGATATGTTATCTTATAACGTTACGATATGTTATGTTATAACGTTACATTACATTACGATATAACGTTACGTTAGGTTACATTATCTTATAACGTTACGTTAGGTTATGTTATGTTATAACGTTACATTACGATATAATGTTACGTTAGGTTATGTTACGATATAACGTAACGTAACGTTATAACATAACGTAACCTAACGTAACGTTATAACATAACGTTATAAGATAACGTAACGCTATAACATAACGCTATATCGTAACGCAACGCTATAAGATAACGCTATATCGTAACGCAACGCTATAACATAACGTAACCTAACGTAACGCTATAAGATAACGTAACGCTATAACATAACGCTATATCGCAACGCAACGCTATAACATAACGTAACGCTATAACATAACGCTATATCGCAACGCAACGCTATAACATAACGTAACCTAACGTAACGCTATAAGATAACGATATAACGTAACGTAACGCTATAACATAACGTAACCTAACGTAACGCTATAACATAACGTTATAAGATAACGTAACGCTATAACATAACGTTATATCGTAACGTAACGCTATAAGATAACGTTATATCGTAACGCAACGCTATAACATAACGTAACCTAACGTAACGCTATAAGATAACGTAACGCTATAACATAACGCTATATCGTAGCGTACGCTATAACATAACGTAACGCTATAACATAACGCTATATCGTAACGCAACGCTATAACATAACGTAACCTAACGTAACGCTATAAGATAACGCTATATCAACGCAACGCTATAACATAACGTAACCTAACGTAACGCTATATCGTAACGTAACGTTATAACATAACGTAACGCTATAACATAACATATCGTAACGTAACGCTATAACATAACGTAACCTAACGTAACGTTATATCGTAACGTAACGTTATAACATAACATATCGTAACGTAACGTTATATCAATACAAAATATAAAAATCGAGATTAATGTAACAATACAAAATATAAAAATCGATATTAATGTAACAATACAAAATATAAAAATCGATATTGATGTTATAATACAATGGTGGATTACGCGCCCTAACCGACCATTAACCGCCTTGTGTACAATTAGATGGTAGATTACGCGACCCTAATCGACCATTAACCGACCTTGTGTACAATTGAATTTCACATGGTGGATTACGCGATCCTAACCGACCTTGTGTACAATTAGATGGTAGATTACTCGACCATAACCGACCATTAACCGACCTTATGTACAATTGAATTTAACATGACAAACAGGAACAGAGCTTGAATATTACCACATTACCACACCACAACAGAGCAATACATATCCAAAAACAAAAAACAGGCCATAACCAGATGTCAACAGTTGATTAATCGCTTTAAAGCAAGTTCATTACATGACCAAATCAAAAGTATTGCCTTTGAACAGAACAATATACATCAATACACTAAGGAAGCAACATATTGTGGAAATTGTGTTGCCTTTGAACATTTGCATAACCAGGCCGAACCACTATCCAAGTTATCAACGAGCAAAAATCTAACGTAACGTAACGTTATAACATAACGTAACCTAACGTAACGTTATATCGTAACGTAACGTTATATCGTAACGTAACGTTATAACATAACATATCGTAACGTAACGTTATATCAATACAAAATATAAAAATCGAGATTAATGTAACAATACAAAATATAAAAATCGAGATTAATGTAACAATACAAAATATAAAAATCGATATTAATGTAACAATACAAAATATAAAAATCGATATTGATGTTATAATACAATACGTAAAAAATTGAGATTAATGTTACAATACAATACAAAACACGTAAATCAAATACATAGAAATCCAAAATTAAAAACAATACAAAACTTAATGCAACATAAACTAAATTTGTGATTGTCTATCACTCATCGGTGTTTGATCACGACACGAAAGTCGGTTGTGCCCTACTTGTCGACACCTAGTGCATTTTTGTCTTCCGGAAACTCTCCGTTGAAGGAATTCTCGATGTTCTACGACGTCCGGCTCGTTGTCGGACTAAAGGTGGGGAGATTGTCAAATTCTTAATATTATCGGAATGTCCCATTCATCTTCATTGGGAACTGGAAAGATGTTTTGGGAATAGGAGTCTCTCCAACACCGAGTATAGAATGCCGAGAACATCGAACACCGAAAATCCTCTCTTATTCGCCTGCTATTGCATGCTCGCATGGTATGTGGTCCAATTGAAATTTTCGGCAAGTGCAAGTATTTCCATCAAAATTAACGGTGTGATTCGTGGTACCGCTCCTCACCACATACTTGGATGGATCAATGGGTTCAATAATCGTAAACTTTTTAGACTTCTCAATCAACTTGCTTAATTTTGCTTCCATTCTTTGGGGTTAAGAAACTTGTACAACTTTGTCCGCCTCACGCCTCTCACAAAACCAAGCTCGCAACTTTCTACCAATACTTTCAAGCAAATAAAGTATAGGAGTTTGTCGGGCTCTCTTAAAAACCGAGTTGAGAGACTCTACATTGTTTGAAGTCATGATATTGTAACGATCTCCTTTAAAATGTGACTGGCCCAAGTTTCAAATTTGTTTCGCTAAGATACTTCCAACCATTCTCATCGCTTTCTCAATTTCGGACATATGTTTGCAAAACTCTTCTCGGTATATGCCTCCGCCGCTCTCTTAAAAGTGAGATAGTGTCGGCCTTACGAGTTACATCCTTAAGTTGCCTTTTATATGATAGATACAATGCGCATGACGTGCATTTTGAAAAACAACTTGGACAAAGACTAATAAGACTTTTATGTCGGTCGGATATCACAACAAGTCCTTCCTGGTCACTGTTATTTCTTTCAACTTAAGAAAAACCAAGTCCACGATGCATCATTCTCGAATCAACAATAGCCCATGCAAGAGGATATATCGCATATTTCCATCTTGACAAGTAGCAATAATCAACGTACCTTTATATTTAGAAGTTAAGAATGTCCCATCCACAATGACTACCGGACATTGAAGAGTGGAATCCAAGAATGCAAGCCCCGTAAAAAGAAGTACTTGAATCGGTTTTCATTATCACACTCTAAAAAGAATACTTCTGGATTAACCAATTTCAAGTTATGGGCATATGCGGCTAAATTAGTGTAACTATCCTCAGTGAACCCCTTAAGTGTCTTAAGGCCTCTTCTCTACACCTCCTCGCTTTTTGATAACTTAGTTCTACGCCCAATGATCGTCTAACGTCGAACATGACATCGCAGTCTATACGTAGTGTTGCGGTCCTCGAACCTTGGCGAGATTTGTATTCCAATGATTCGCGATGTTGCTTGTCTATGATCGCCATGGGTGATTTAGGGGCAAGTATGTTCGCTGAATATTTTCGAATCAAAGTAATCACTTTCGAGTACTTTGTTGCAAACAAACGCCATTTGCAATTATCATCAACGCAAACTATTGTGTACACACTCTTGTTCGATTTTTTGTTTTGAACTGGAAGTTGTGGTTCAATGCAAGCAAGTGCACGCTTCCGAAGCTCTTTCTTGTTATTGAATACTTGGTCAACCTTCAAATCAACATCTACGGGTATCACTCGCGATGTACTTCCAACCGAAGAAACTAAATGCTCACTTGTGAAGTCATTTTCTTGTCGGTTGCCTTGATCTCTATTGCCTTGATCTCCGTTGCCTTGATCTCTATTGCCTTGATCTCCGTTGCCTTGACTAAACTCAAATATCGGCGGTGTAGAGAAATCATTATCGTAATGGATATGGATTCTCGAATTACATTCAAGCTATCTCGAAAAATTATTCGCATTGTCACCCCTTCCTGTTGCATGTCATCACCACCAAATCCATTATTTTCTTCTTCTCCATTGTTTTCTTCTTACATTATTTTCTTCTTCTTCATTGTTTTCTTCTTCTCCATTATTTTCTTCGGTGCGCGTCGCAATTTTCTTGGCTCACAATGGTTATACAAAGAGGAGTGGGATAGCCTTGTTTATTGATATTCAGGTACCATTGAACATCTTCATTTGAAGTAATCCGGATAGGAACGTGTAAATTCTGCACCATTGCTGGAGTCTGAAATCCTATCTCTATGTCATTAACTTGGCAAATGTTTCGTACTTTAGCATATAACTCTTCACATGAGGTTTCATTATTGATTGCAAGTGCTTTTGCATTCCGTCTGCCACTAAATTTCCAAGAACATAAGCCGTTTTCATCATCGAGAAAATGTCCAAAATAACAAACAGTGGCCCAAAAAGGTGAAGTCATATCTGCAATGAATTGAATATAAATTAGAAAACCAACAAAATTTGAAGAGGAAGAGCAATTTTGAATTACAGTTAAATTAAAAAGAAGAGCAATTTAAGTTAGTCAGGGTCGATTAAAGTCGATTAAGCTACCAGTGAAGTTCAATTAAGGTCGGTTATGTTAGTTAAGCCAATCACGGCTGCTTAATCAACCTTTTATGTTGTTACTTGAGGTCAATTAAAGAACAATTAAGGTCAGTTAAGTTATAGAATAACAATTAAGGTCAATTAAAGTCGTTTATAAAAGAGCAATTTTGAATTACAGTTAAGTTAGTTAAGGTCGATCAACCGACCTTCTATTTGTACTGACTGTCGATTAAACGACCATGACAAAATAAAGTCGATAAATCGACCATTGAAGGTCAATTAATGTCGGTTAAACGACCGGTCGAGTAATCGACCTTTTATGGTCGCTTAACTGACCTACCCACTATCGTTAAATTTGCAGAGAAAACTGCACTGAAAATGAAACTTTACATAATAGGGTGAGCTGAGAAAGACCAACCTGAATCCGAAATACAAATTATATGCACGAACTGGAAAAACAAGGTAGTGGGAATTTGAGAGAGAAACTCGATTTGTAAGAATTTTAGGGTTCGACTGACTTTTAGACAGACGAATACGTTGATAAAACCGATTTCTTCAAAAGGGGCTATTGAAAGCTGTTGGATTAGAGGGACATTTTAGACATTTTAAACATGAGGCCTTGTGATTTAAAGAAAAGGGTATAATAGACATTTTGACTCAAAAATGGCCATATAACATCTTTTCTGGTAAGTGAGGCTATTCTTAAAAACTACATCTTTGATATGGCCATTTTTGAACATACCCCGTAATAGTATAGGGCTTCATGGGAATATCTTAGGGTCAATTACGGGTCGGTCTCTTTTTAAAAGTTGGATAAATTGCTGGCCGGTCCACTTTTCCAAACTTTTTTTCTCTCCAGTACACCCTTTTTTTTTTAACCGCTAAAAGGCATTTTAAAATTTTTCTTCCTAAAATACCCTCAACAACATCGTTGCTTCAGATTTGAGATTCAAATTGATGTATAAATGATTTCATGTTGTTAATATAGTCTTTTCTCATGTTTGGGTATCAATTTTCATGCATAAACACGAATTTGATCAAATTCAAATTTTTTGAGTTCATCCCGTTTTTCTTTGTTCTTGATCTGTTTTGGCCACTAAAATATCTGTTTTAAGCTTCGAATTTGTTTAAAATCAATTTCATATTATTATCCTAACTTAGTACTATATTTGTGCACAATTTTTCTACCAAAAAACACTATTTTTGAGCTTCAAATCAAGTTTTACAGTGTGCTGTCCGAAAACAGAGGAAGATGTTCTTGGACTGATTTAATTCGTCAATCGGAGTATGTTGGGCAACGCAACGGGATTCGACCTGCCCGGTCAGGTCGCAGGGGTCGAGGGGACAGCGTCCCTCGTGGGGGTTCGGGAGCGTTGTAAACGAAAATCATTCATCGTGATGCAGAAGTCATTCATCGCGATGCACCAATTGTTGCATCGCGATTCAGAAACCATGCATCGCGATTCTGAAACCTTGCATCGCGATTCTTTACAAAAATTACATGTGGGTCACACTTGACTTCTGCATCGCGATCTCTGATTTATGCATCGCGATGCAGAAGTCATTCATCGCGATGCAGACATCATGCATCGCGATGCAGACATCATTCATCGCGATGCAACAATTTGGTGCATCGCGATGCAACAATTGGTACATCGCGATGCCAAAGTGGTGCATCGCGATGCCAAAGTAGTGCATCGCGATGCCTTGGGTTACTGAAGCGCGCGTGTTTTTCTTTCATTAATGACATAATTATCTTTTCGCCCCAAAAAATGCCTTTTTCCGATTTTTAAAAAAGATGAGTGGACTGGAGCGATTACAAACTTTTAAAAAGGGACCGGCCCGTAATTGACCCTTAAAAGTTTGTAATCGCTCCAGTCCACTCATCTTTTCTAAAAATCAGAAAAAGGCATTTTTGGGGCGAAAAGACAATTATGCCATTAATGAAAGAAAACAAAACAAGGCATCGCGCACCACTTTGGCATCGCGATGCACCAATTGTTACATCGCGATGCACCAAATTGTTGCATCGCGATGAATGATGTCTGCATCGCGATACATGATGTCTGCATCGCGATGAATGATGTCTGCATCGTGATGAATGATGTCTGCATCGCGATGAATGACTTCTGCATCGCGATGCATAAATCAAAGATCGCGATGCAGAAGTCAAGTGTGACCCACATGTAATTTTTGTAAAGAATCGCGATGCAAGGTTTCAGAATCGCGATGCATGGTTTCTGAATCGCGATGCAACAATTGGTGCATCGCGATGAATAACTTCTGCATCGCGATGAATGATTTTAGTTTACCTTTCGGGGGCATTGCCCCCGAACCCCCACGAGGGACACTGTCCCCTCGACCCCTGCGACCTGACCGAGCAGGTCGAACCCCGTTGCGTTGCCCGATCTGCGATTGACGAATTAAATCACCCAAGAACATCTTCCTCTTTTTCGGACAGACACCAAGCTTGATTTGAAGCTCAAAAATAGTGTTTTTTGGTAGAAAAATTGTGCACAAATATAGTACTAAGTTAGGATAATAATATGAAATTGATTTTAAACAAATTCGAAGCTTAAAACAGAGATTTAAGTGGCCAAAACAGCTTAAGAACAAAGAAAAACGGGATGAACTAAAAAAATTTGAATTTGATCAAATTCGTGTTTTCTGCATGATTGATACCCAAACATGAGAAAATATTATATTAACAACATGGAATCATTTATACATCAATTTGAATCTCAAATCTGAAGCAACGATGTTGTTGAAGGTATTTTAGGAAGAAAATTTTTAAAATGCCTTTTAGCTGTTAAAAAAAAAAGGGTTGTACTGGAGAGAAAAAAAGTTTGGAAAAGTGGATCGGCCAGCAATTTATCCAATATCTTGACATCCAAAAGAGGTAAAACTGACTATCAGTGGGGGAGAATAAACCGAATTAGAATTAAGATCAAAGTATGAAATGACAGACTTGCCCATGAGGCTCAGAGGTTTCCATGATGTTGGAGGTTGTAATATTGATGTGTTTGGTGTGTTGTTGAATTTCAAAGTAGTGATTATAAGAAAAATGTGAATCAAAAGAGAATAATGACACGAAAATTAAAACAGACGCAAAAGGCTATTTTTATGATACTCCCTCCGTCCCTAAATTATTGTTTTTTTTTTATTTTTTATTTGAAATAATACTATGGATATCTAAAAAGTACCAAATTTTTTACACCAAATAATGTGTCAGCTGATGTAATGCATTAATTATAATTTTTAATTTTGTTTTTCGTGCCACATCAGCTGACACATTATTTGGTGCAAAAAATTTGGTACTCTTTAGGTACTCATAGCATTACTCTTTTGTCCGTCTCAAAATAATTGTCTTGTTTGAAAATTTTCTTTTTAAGACATCATTTTTACCATTTTACCCTTACTTTTTCTTCTTACTTTAATTATAAGCCACATGTACATATGCATTAAAAAAAACTACACACTATACCAATATTAATAATCAACTCAATTAATTTTTTTTTAATCCGTATGCCGAATTAAATATGACAATAATTTAGGGATGGAGGAAATAGTAATTTTCTCACCTATAATGCAAATGGCTACAACTACACTCGGGATAGGGACATTTATATCTGAATCATTGTCATTGGGAAATAAATTTTGATAATTAAATCCAATGAATTCTTCTAAACTATCCATTCTTACTTAGGATCTAAACTAAAAATACAGTTGGAATTTCTAAAAAAAAAAATTTAGTCGTTTTTGTTTCAAACTAGCAATACATCCACCTAATATTGGACATGAAGAATAAAAATAGAATAATTCAGCAATTTTAGCACAATGATCTAAACCTAATATAGAAGTAGGATAGTACGTACCGAATAATTCGAGAGTGATATCTTTAAAAAAAAATTAAAATTCGACATAAATTTGTACAAGCATCCCATTGATAAAGAAATAACGACACACACACCATATGATATAGTTGATAAAAACGTACACAATGCGTCCCTATATTCTTAAGAATCATGTAACATTTTATAGGTGGAATTTTACTATATTGAAACATCTAGCAAAAATATTATAGTATTAATACCATTAGCTTTACAAAATTTAATTTAATTCTTTTGTTACACTATTATTTCTAGCCAAATAAGAAATAATATTTCTAATAGGACCAACTTTATCATTTAAAGCACTTAAATCATTTTACATACACAAATTTAAAACATGACATATGCATCTAGTATGAAAAATTTACCACTAATTAATGTTTGACAAATTCTAATGAGTGATGGTAAACTAGTAGTATTAGAACTAGCATTGTCAAATGATATTGACATTATTTTTTTTAACTAAACCATATTCGTTTAAAATTGTATGAATTTATGAGAAATATTTAGGGCGTGTTGCTAATTATCAAACTCTATATTCAATTAATCGTTTTTGGATTGTTCATGTATTATCAACCCAATAACATGTAGTTCCAATATAGTGATGCATTTGTCAATGATCACTCTAAATATATTGACACATATTGAAACTTTATTTCTTAAACAAGCAAATAATTCAACTAAAACCCTTTTATATTCAACTACTACTTTTGCAATATCGCGAGTAAATGTAGAGTGCAATACTTTTTTAGCGGCGGGATTTAAACCGAGTTGTGCAAAATCTTGATAAAATTTATCATTTGCAAAATTAAAAGAATGTCTTTTAACACTAACAAGTTTTGCTAAATATTTTCTATATGTATTTTCACTAAATCTAACTAAGTTAGAAGATGCCCCTCCACCTTACGATGATGCCGTAAATTTGAGTTGTGTTTGAGAGGTTTCGTTTCCAACTTTGTTGTGATGCTTGTTACTCAAGTGCTTGTTAAAGGTCTTTTATCCACCTCCATATTTAAAGGTGTATACTTGTTTACTTTTAAAAAACTTTGTTGTGATGCTTGTTACTCAAGTGCTTGTTAAACGTCTTTTATCCACCTCCATATTTAAAGGTGTATACTTGTTTACAATGCTTACAAGTGACTTTATATTGTCGTCACCAATTGACTCTTTATCAAAGTGCACGGTAAAAATATTGGATCTTGGCGTTTGAGCAGATTATCGTCGAGCTCGACCTCCTCTCGTACTTTGAGTTTGAGTTTGACTCTCTTGATTACGAGATTGTTGTTCGGCGTTGGCAGTTGAAGTTGGACCCATGGGGGAAAATCCCGCCCCCGTTGCATCGGCTTCGTCTTCATCGCTCATATCCTAAGCGGCGCATTTTGTAAATGTTGTCGTATACTATCTTGAGCATCAAAGAAAGGAATATCAAGTGCAACTTGTTGAACTTGTGATTGGTGGAAATTGTTGTGCTTGTTGCTTGGGCATGGTTGTCTTGCCCTTGCCCTTGTTGGCTTGAGAAGAAGACTCCATTTTAGATATGTAAATTATAAAATCTAAAAATATAAATTCTAAATCCTAAAATGTATAATTTATATTTTATAAATTTAAATAAAGTTTTGTAGAATAACTAATATATGAAATTTATAAGTTAGTTTTGTAGAATAACTAACTAAATAATGTTTTATAGAATAACTAAATATAAGTTATAAAAAGGAATGGCAATGGGGCAGTTCGGGGTGGTTATATATAATATCATCCCGCATTCTCCAATTTAATTTTATGCCCCATAAATGCATGCCCTATTCCCCACCAGGGAATTAATTTGTCCACCCATATCCATTCCCCACGGGTAACAGTTAATCGGGGAATACACACAAGCAATTGGTCAATTTAACAATTTAGCTTAAAACAATTTAATTATTAGAAAAAATTCTCAAAAAACTTAATTTCAAATAACATAATAACATTCTATTTAATCAAAGTTAATAAGACTTGATAAAGGATAATAATTCTACTTAAAACTCATCGTAATCATGTTGGTAAAAGCTAAAAAGTCTAGTTAATTAAGTAGCTGTGTACGCCACATATTCACCAAATATTAAATCATTAGTTGATGAAGAGGAGTGAGCGACTAAGCGCACTGAGTGACATATTCGCATGATTGAGAATGATGTTTGAATTTCAGTGTTTTAAATCGAATATATATATATATATATATATATATATATATGTATATATATATATAAGTTATATGGTATATATATAAGTTATATGGTAAATGTTAGTGAAATATATCCGATTCATTAGAATCGGTTAATTAGGGAAGTATCTATGTATATTTAGTAGGGAATATTTATATGATAGACTAGTCAATTTAGATCCCAAATTATAGGCTAGTAGTTTGCTTAGACTTTGTATATATTACGTTGACTATTATGGAGAAAAGGGCTAAGGAATCAATTAACCTTTATGGTATCAAAGCTGGTCGCTCCTTGAGACCTCTTCTTTCTTATTCTCTGTGTCTTCTCTCTCCCTCTTTCTCTGTGTTTTTTTGTCGTCTCTCCATGGCTGACAAATACAAGTTCCACCCAGCCCTCACTGTCACAAACATTAAGAACTTCATACCCGTTGTTCTTGAGATGGAGAATGGGCAATACTCCTCATGGGCGGAACTCTTTCGCATTCACTGTCGTGCGTTTCTGGTTATTGAGCATATAATCCCTCCTCCACCTACAGAGCCTGAGTCGTCTACTGGCACGGACGCTACTGCCAAAGCGAAAGCTTCGACTAAGGAAGAGGCTGAACTTTGGTCTCGCCTTGATGCCATAGTCCTCCAATGGATCTATGGCACGATATCGAATGACTTGATGACCACCATCCTTGCTCCTAATGCTACGGCTCAGCAGCAATGGGAACAATTGGCGAGTTTGTTTCACGACAACAAGAATTCCCGTGCGGTGTATTTGGAGAATCAGTTCTCTCAGGTCCATCTGGACGATTTCCCTAATGTGTCAGCCTATTGCAAAGAATTAAAGGTCCTGGCAGATCAGTTGCAAAACGTCGGGGCTCCGGTGTCTAATAATCGAATGGTGCTTCAATTGATTGCGGGTTTGTCCGAAAGCTATGATGGGGTGGCGACCCTCATACAGCAAAGCAGCCCGCTCCCTCTATTTTATGAAGCTCGGTCCAAATTGATTTTGGAAGAAACCCGAAAGGTGAAACAGGCCGCTATGGCTGCGGGCGGCTCAGCCACTGCGTTGGTTGCATCAAATAATGGTGGTTCTGGTGAGTTTTCGGATGGAACTGGGAGTGTACACCCTCGGCACAGCAACAGCAAAAACAGAAAGCATCAAGGCACTCGCAATGGTAGGGGTAAAGGCCAACTTCAGGAAGGGGGTGGTCGCGGTGGTCGCGGTGGTCGTGGCTCTTCCCAGCAGCAGCAACAAAATTATTTTCAGGCATGGCGGCCTCCTTCCCCATGGTGGAATTATGCTGGCTGGACACCTTCACCTCAGGGCTATCCTTCTGCACCTCCTCCGTGCCCCTACCCGACAGTACCCTCCTCCCCTAGACAGCCTGCTGCTCGTGGAATATTGGGACATAGGCCAAGCCAGCCTTATGCAGCTCACACAGCCCAGGCATATACAGCTCATACCCATCCAATGTCTGACTCTACTTCTCACATACCCACGGATATTGAGACGGCTATGCACACTATGTCATTGAACGTCCCGGATGACCGTCTTTATATGGATACCGGGGCTACTTCACACATGACGGGTTCCCAAGGTATGCTTTCCTCTTATTTTGATTTAAGCAATCTAAATAAATCTATCGTTGTTGGTAATGGAAGTACAATTCCCATTAAGGGTTATGGACAACACCGTTTTCCCTCTCCCTTCCCTCCCTTAAAATTGTCGAATGTCCTTCACGCACCTAATTTAATTAAAAATTTGGTATCGGTTCGTAAGTTTACTTCTGATAATAATGTAACTGTCGAATTTGATGCATTTGGTTTTTCTGTGAAGGATATCCAGACAGGGATACCCATTCTGAGATGTGATAGCTCCGGTGATTTGTACCCCATCACCACCAACTCCAGCTCTTTCGCTTCCGCTCCTTCCAGTTTTAATACTTTATGTCCTCGTTTATGGCATGACCGGTTAGGCCATCCCGGCGCACCTGTCTTTAACTCCATTTGCAAGTCTAGATTAATTACTTGTCGACCTTCTTCTTTTAATACTATTTGTCCTTCGTGTGTACTTGGAAAACAAGTTAAATTGCCATTTTATACTTCTACTTCAAGTACTTATTTACCGTTTGACATAATTCATAGCGACTTGTGGACATCTCCCGTTCTTAGTAGTTCGGGTCATAAATATTATGTTCTGTTCATTGATGATTTCACAGATTTTCTTTGGACATTTCCTTTAAGTAACAAGTCACAAGTTTTTCCTTTATTTCTTTCCTTTAGTCGTTGGGTTAAAACTCAATTTGAACGGCCTATTAAATGCTTTCAGTGTGACAATGGCAGGGAATTTGACAATTTAAATTTTCATTCCTATTGTCTAAAACATGGGATGGTATTCCGATTTTCATGTCCCCACACCTCCTCACAAAATGGGAAAGCCGAACGCACTATCCGCACTATAAATAATTTGGTGCGTACTCTTCTTGCTCACTCTTCTATGCCACCTAATTTTTGGCATCATGCACTATCTATGGCTACGTATCTTCTAAATATTATTCCTCATAAAAAGTTGCATAATTTATCTCCTACTCAACTTCTTTATGCTAGAATCCCTTCTTATGATCATTTAAGAGTTTTTGGTTGTTTGTGTTTTCCCCTTCTTCCCTCTTCTACCATCAACAAATTACATGTCCGTTCTAATCCTTGTGTTTTCTTGGGCTATCCATCGAACCATCGTGGATATAAATGTTACGATCTTACGACACATAGAATTTTTATCTCACGACATGTTGTCTTTGATGAAAAACAATTCCCATTTGCAAAAAATGTCACGGACTCTCTACCAAGGGACTATAATTTCCTCAATGATGATTTAAGTCCTTTGGTGCATCAACAGGCCCAACATGAACAGGCCCACCTTGATCCAATTCAAAGTGACTCACCTGCGGTCCCACTGGCCCAGGAACATTTCTCTCCGTCCCAATGTAATTCGGCCCAGCAGCCTGTCTCCTCACCTGGTCTACCTCCTCACGAGCTGCCATCCCACGGGCCTGGCCCACTGCCAAGCCCATCTACTTCTCCTTCGCCGCCCCCTCCAATTCCTGCTTCTATTAATAATTCTGTCCATTCCCGGTCCATTGTCACTAGGAGTATGCATGGCATTTCCAAACCCAAAGTTCAGTTTAATCTTCTTACATCCGTTTCTCCTTCACCTATTCCATCAAATCCTAAAATGGCGTTGTCCGACCCAAATTGGAAATTAGCAATGATAGATGAGTTTAATGCTTTAATTAAAAATAAGACTTGGGATTTGGTACCCCGTCCTCCTAATGTGAATGTAATTAGATGCATGTGGATTTTTTCTCATAAAAAGAAATCTGATGGTTCTTTTGAGCGGTATAAGGCTCGTCTTGTTGGTGATGGCAGGTCCCAGCAAGTCGGCATTGATTGCACGGAGACTTTTAGCCCGGTTGTAAAACCCGCTACCATCCGTACTGTTCTTAGCCTTGCACTCTCTAAGGCCTGGTCCATTCATCAGTTGGATGTCAAAAATGCCTTCTTACATGGCACGCTACAAGAAACTGTCTATATGCATCAGCCGATGGGTTTTCGTGACACGTCTCATCCAGACTATGTCTGTTTACTCAAGAAATCTCTCTATGGGTTAAAACAGGCACCCCGAGCTTGGTACCGACGTTTTGCTGATTATGTCTCGACTATGGGATTCACTCATAGCAAGTCAGATCATTCTCTATTCATTTATGGACAGGGTCCAGAGATTGCTTATATACTACTATATGTGGATGACATTATCTTGGTCTCCTCTTCTGATTCCCTCCGCCAGTCCATTATGACTACTCTTGCATCTGAATTTGCAATGAAGGATCTTGGTCCTTTGAATTATTTTCTGGGTATTGCAGTCACTCATTATGATGGTGGGTTATTCTTGAGTCAGCAAAAATATGCTGAAGAGATACTTGAGCGGGCTGGCATGTCGTCATGTAAGCCGACTGCAACACCTGTTGACACTAAGGCCAAGCTTGGCGGTACCGGTGGTGTTCCATATGATAACCCCTCTTTATATCGGAGTCTTGCAGGAGCCTTACAGTATCTCACTTTCACACGTCCAGATCTCTCATACGCTGTTCAACAGATATGTCTTCATATGCATGACCCGCGAGATGTTCATATGTCGGCCTTAAAACGTATACTACGGTACATTCGTGGGACTCTTCACTTAGGTCTTCATTTGTCTCGCTCCTCAGTTTCTTCTCTCATTTCTTACACTGATGCCGATTGGGGTGGGTGCCCTGACACTCGACGTTCCACGTCTGGCTACTGTGTCTTCTTAGGAGACAATTTGATTTCTTGGTCATCTAAGCGCCAACCAACTCTGTCTCGCTCTAGTGCCGAAGCTGAGTATCGAGGTGTTGCTAATGTTGTCTCTGAATCTTGCTGGTTACGGAATCTCTTATTGGAGTTACATGTGCCGATTACAAAAGCCACTATTGTCTACTGTGATAACATAAGTGCTATTTATTTGTCCGGCAATCCTGTCCAGCATCAGCGAACCAAGCACATTGAAATGGATATTTTATTTGTTCGTGAAAAAGTTGACAAAGGACAAGTCCGGGTACTTCATGTTCCTTCAAGATTCCAGGTGGCGGATATATTCACCAAAGGACTTCCTCGTATACTTTTTGATGATTTTCGCTCCAGTCTCAGCATCCGTCCCCCTCCCGCTTCGACTGCGGGGGTCTGTTAGTGAAATATATCCGATTCATTAGAATCGGTTAATTAGGGAAGTATCTATGTATATTTAGTAGGGAATATTTATATGATAGACTAGTCAATTTAGATCCCAAATTATAGGCTAGTAGTTTGCTTAGACTTTGTATATATTACGTTGACTATTATGGAGAAAAGGGCTAAGGAATCAATTAACCTTTAGTAAATACTTGTATATATATATATATATATATATATATATGTATATATATAAGTTATATGGTAAATACTTGTATAAATAAGGTTATATTAGTACTAAATAAGCGGTTTGGGTAACGATTCGGGGGATTGGGCGGATAATGGGGCCGATACTGCTAATACCAAAACCAAACCGTTACTTAATTTTTCATTTCGGTTATTCCCCGTTACCCGCCCCATATCCAGTCAAACCAGTTAATAACCGTCAATTTCGTTCAGTTCAATTCAGGTATCCACGGTTCGGTTCGAAATTGTCTTTTCTAAAATGTAAAAATATAAATGATAAAATATAAAATTTATATTTTAGAATAAATAAAAATATAATATAAGTATGTAGTATAAACTTATAATTTACCCCTCCGTCCCTAAATTATTGTCTTTTTTTCTTTTTTTGTCCGTCCTAAAATAATTGTCTTGTTTGAAAATTACCTTTTTAGGACAACACTTTTACTACTTTACCCTTACTTTTTCTTCCTACTTTAATTATGGGCCACATGTTCATGCACATTAAAGGAAACTACACATTATACCTATATTAATTGTTAGGAAACGGGCTTGTGGCCCGATTCAACGTATCCGCCTATAAAGGCTCATAGAGCCCTAGTTATATTATACTTGGTAAGTAGTATCCTAATCCAACGGGATTTGAGATTGACTTTTCCAATCCTACAAGAAATAGGTTTCTTGTGAGAATAATATAAATATGGCAAGCCACCAAAGGGAAAAATACGACGTGCAATATTTTTCCTCTCTCTAGAAATTACATCTCACCAAAATACTCTCTAAGTCTAACCATCGAGAGACTTAGATCTGCGGCGTAGAATTGTAATTGATATTCGTCCTACGTGATATCAATTCGACGAGAAAGAATTGCAGATTAATTGTTCGTGGTGTTCGTGAGTTCGTAGCACAAGCCGAAAGTCTTCCGCTTCGCTCTAGGGTTCGAATTCGCACGAGCTAATCCGTGATACCCTATTATTGTATAGTGAATTCGTTCCCTTCATTGGTATCAGAGCCGTTATGCTTGTTGCTCGTATTGTTATGCCATAAATCGCATGTTTTTTGTTTTGGGGTTGTTTAAATTGTTTGCCTAAAAACGGACCAACTGGGTTTGTGGATTTCGTTATCAAAACGTTGTTTGTTTTGGGAAAATTTTATATGTACACGTAGCTTATGCTGAGGGGAACAACATATTAAATTTTCATCGAATTTCGTTGGGTAAAACTCAAGATATTGCAAACCTTAGTTTTGTTGAAACATGGTTTTTCTGAAACTTTGCATGCATTTTTGAACAAGTTATAATCTGTAAAACTGTGATTTTATGATATATAATTGTTCTACTCCGCGAGGGCTTTCCAACGACATATTATATGCCTAATTTGGACTTAAATTGAGCGTTCTACAGCCTCGGAAAGTTGATGTCGCGAAACACGTTTGCAGCTCCAAGGTTAGGGACGATGAACAGTATTTACAGACGACGCCCACTCTCGCGGCGGAGAGTGGTGCGTGCGGTGGTTTCCGGCTGCCGTTTGTTCTCACCTCCGGCGAGTCTTAACGTTTTTGGGCCTTCTGAGTTCAATAGTGGTCTCTGTTTTCTGAAATTATGCCCGAAAATAGGTGTTTTTGTATTTTTAGTACCTTAAAAATTGTTTTAAAATTATTAAAAATTTGAAATAAATTTCCAGGGGCTATATATTGGTGTTTGGTACTGTTTTGTAAATTTTAAAATTTTTTGAGAATTTTTATTATTTTTTTTCTAATTTTAAGTCATATTTGGCATATAAAATTGTTGTTTTGGGCTCTAAAATTAATATTGGGACTACACGAGACCCAATAATATTATTTTCAGTAGTGAAAATATTTTTTGTACATGTTGTGTACCTAGATAGATTTGTTCTGTCTTATTTCTTTTGTTCAAAGTATTAATATGTGAATATTTTAACATTGTGCATATTTTGGTTGTGATTACGAGCCTCGCGGATTTTCCCTCCTTATTTGTATAATGTTATAATATTCTTAATTAATTTTTTGGAACAAAAGTGAATCGAAAAGTATGCTAAAAATGTCTATGTTTGCAACCATATTATAGTGAAATGGCTTCAAAGAGTGTAATCCCTGACTTGAACAAGGGTGAGAAATTGGATGGCAAAAACTATAGTATTTGGCAAAGGAAAATCACTTACTTGCTAAACGAGCAGGAGGTTCTTGAGAACCTTGATACTGTGATGACTGAACCAGAAATGGGTAATTCTACCATAGCCCAACATCGTCTTAACATGCAGAATTACCAGTCGTGGGTAAAGAAAGATCGATGTGCACATTTTACCATGTTGAGTAGCATGCATAATGATCTTATTGGGCAGTTTGAAACTTGCCCAACTGCTAAGGATATGTGGGACCAGATAAGGACTGCTTTTGGGAACACCTCCGCTACAGGGTTGAGAACCCTAACTTATAAGTTTGAAAGCTACAATATTGACCAAAAACGATCCATCCCCGATCAACTTCGTCAGATGTCGGGTATGATTTGTGAGCTTAAGGCTGCTGGTAGTATCTTATCTGATGAACAACAAGTTCAAGCGGTGATTCGTTCGCTGCCTGATTCTTGGAGTAATTTGAGGTAGATTCTGACTCATACAGACTTTATTCAGACTTTTACGAATGTGTGTCGTCATGTTGAGCTTGAAGCCGAGCGCCATGATGCGAGTCGCGCAATGGGTGGTGTGACTCATGACCTTGCTCTTGTTTCCCTTGAGGGTTCGCGCAAGAAAAATGGGTAGCGAAAGAAACAAGCTAAAGGAAAGCAAGCTCAAAATCTGGGACCTAATGGTGGCAAGATCGTTAAGCGCCGTAGAGGCAAAAAGAATATGGCTAAGCAAAAGTGCTTCAACTGCGGTACCCTGGGTCATTTTGCTCGGACTTGTCCTGAGCCCAAGAAGGTATCTCTAAATCCTAAATCTCTGCAAATTTGTGTTTGCTCTCATGTTTTATTATCTGACTCTCTCCCTGTGTGGATTGTAGACTCAGGATCCACAAAACATGTGACGAGGGATCGAGAAGGTTTTGTAGATTATCGAAAGGTTCTGTGGTACAAGAAGTATTTTCATGGGAAACGATTGTAGAAGTCGAAGGGGTTGGTTCATATCAACTTCTTTTGCGGAACGGACGCATTCTAATTCTTGATGAAGTGCTTTATGCGCCTGGAATTCGACATAATCTATTATCTGTAGTACAATTGCTAGAATTGGGATATTCTTTTAATTTTAGTGGTAGCCACATGGATATTTGTTTTGATGATGAGGTTTTGGGACATGGTTTTTTGTCAGATAATTTCTTTAAATTGGATTTGTTGGATTCTTTTAATTCCTCTATTAATTCTTCTTCTTATGTGGCTTATGATGATTCTAATCCTGAGTTATAACATGCTAGACTTTGACATATTGGAAAAGATAGGATGACTAGATTGGCTAGAGAAGGCCTATTGGGGTCTCTCACTAAAGTCAACCTACCTATTTGTGAACCTTGTTTGGCAGGAAAAGCTTGCCGAAAGCCTTTTGGTAAGGCAAAAAGGGCCACACAACCGTTGGAGTTAGTCCATTAAGATATTTGCGGACCTATGAATGTTAAGCCACGACATGGTGCCTCCTATTTTCTTACTTTTATCGATGATTATACGCGCTGTGGTTATGTTTACCTTATTTCTCACCGCTATGAAGCTCTTGCTTGTTTTGAGCGTTTCCTAGCCGAGGTGGAGAATCAAAAGGATAAAAGCCTAAAAACTTTTAGAACAGACCGGGGCCGCGAGTATCTATCTGATCAATTTAAAGAATTGTGTGAGAAAAAGGGAATAAAAAGGCAATTAACAATTCCTGGCACTCCACAACAAAATGGTGTTGCAGAAAGAAGGAATCGTACACTGTTAGAGATGGTTAGGTCGATAATGGCTGTTAGGTCCAAGGTTGCTCTATATAGGCTAGAAGGGGGGGTTGAATAGCCTATGTCCAATTTTTGAAATTTATTCAAAAATCTTACTTCACTAGGGTTTTATAAATTTTGCAGGCGGAAGACTTGTGAAGCACAGGACAAGTTTAAGAATGGCTGATCTTGGCAGGACAAGATCAGCAGTTCTTAACAGATTGGAAATCTGGAAATTTAAAGCAACACAATCAAATCACAATCACACACAAATAGACAGAATATTTAATATGGTTCACACTTATAAATAAGTGCTACGTCCACAACCAAAGTGGTCAACTTTGGATTTGAAAAACGTGTACTAAGTTTTTCCACTAGATATTTTACAAACTAAATCTCTAATGGATTGTGTACAAAAATTTTGTTGACCAAGTGTTTGTGTGGGAGAATTGATATCAATAAGATACAATTCTCGTGAGCTATGAAAAGCTAGGTGTTGCAATCAATGAAGAGCTTTTAATGGACTAGGAGTCTAATTATGAAGCTCTTCAATGTAAGTATGCAGATAGGACTTGTAAGCTTGTAAGAACTTGAAGACTATAAAGATTCAGAAGTTGGGGTTGTTGAGGTATTGAATGCAGCAATGGAGTCTTCTTTTATATGCAGGAGGAAGCTTGGAGCCGTTGGAGATCTTCTAATTTGAATTTAAGAGCAATTAATGCTCTAATCTGGTTGTTGACTCCTGATAGGCTGACTGTAGCTTGCGAGTCTGTCTCCCGACACTTTGCTAAAAATAGGCGGTCTGTGCTTGCAGGAGGAATGTCCTTTTCTGAGTGTATGCCAAGAATGGAAACCTTCATTGAATGCGCTTTGCAGGTTAACGTTGCATCGAAGTCAATGAAAGCCTCAAATCAGGACATGTCTTCGGCAGTTCTCTTATCAGACGTTCTTGAGGTTCTTCAACATTGCTGATGAGGCTTGGCTGATATGAGCTTGTCCGATATCCGAAAGGAAGACTGCTGATGCATAAATTGCCTATTGTGCAGAGGACGTCCGATGTCCTATAGGCTATCTTCTTCAAGGCTACTTACAATAAGCAATCCTAGACTATTCAAGCTATGCCTAAGTACAAGTTGCCACTCTAACAGACACGCAGGCCCATTAGTCACCTTGTCTTAGACTTAGGTTATGGATTCAAGCAAATCTAGGCTAAGATGCAACAATCTCCTCCTATTTGCTTGAGTCCATGACCCTACGAATACAATATCAGCTGACCATGTTCAAGTCTAGTAATAACATGCTTGTAAGATTGATATATTAAATAAGCATGCCCTAGATGAACTTACATAAAGGTCATTGTATCCAAGAATTACAAAGTTTTTATAAATAGGAAATTAAGCATCAGACACTTGTAATGAAGCTGAATTTAAAGACATGCAGATAGGACATGTCTTTAAACCAGTGGTTTAAATTTCATGCAATCACATAATAAGCAGTTCATAATAAACATGAAAGTTTTAAAATATAGACATTGTTAATTAAACAAGTTGTTTAATTACAAAGTTTAGTAAAAAGATTATACAAAATATTATCGGCTGGTTCTAGAGGATGACCGAGATGATGCACGACCTTTGCCTTTGCCTGATGAAGATTGTCCATATGCCCTTGATGCCCATTTAGAGTCAACAGCAGCCTTAAGTCTTGCAATTTCTTCGTTTGCTGCTGCTAGCTCTTCTTTAGTATCGGCCAATTCAGAGGAGAGCTCTTTGTTCTTACGCTGAGCGAGCATTATGCTCAATGAGCTTGGTCTGCGATCATTGTTGAGTCTGGCCATCTCCTCCTTCATGGACGCAAGCGAGGCATCAATAAAGCCGAGGCGGTGCTCAGTAGTTCTGCGCTCCTTGCGGTAGTAAGCCAAGTGCTTGGCCGAAGGCTAGAAAAGATGCGAGGAACAGGGAAGAGCCTTTCTATGTAGATGACATAGGAAAGGGGGTGAATGAAGAAAGGGGGAGGAGAAAAGAAAGGGGAAAGGCTAGGAGAAAGGAAGAGAAGAGGGAGGAGAGGGTTGAAGCCAAGGAAGGTTGTGACTACATCAATGAAGCTGTAGACCACGGGGTGAAAAAGGATGGAAGGATGGCCGATAATGGTGAGAAGCGGGGGTTTAGGCGAGAGAGAAAGGGGGAGATGTCCGATTTGGTGGGAAGGGGAAGGCCTAGGTCCTTGTGGATTGCAACCCATTGGTTGAAGATCATAAGATCTTGAACCGCTGAGTTGTGGGAGAAAAAGAGTTGGGACCAGGCAGGAGGAAGAGGGTCATAATAGGCACCCCATTGAAAGATGATTTCACTGCACATACAGGAAATCTCTTGGGGTAATCAAGGGTGGCCAAGAAGGGGTCGAGTCGGCGGGGTTGGGTCTAGGCCTTGTCTCGAAGGACAGCGAGCTGAACCTCGGGGTGTAGGTTGGCATAGGGGTTGGTTTTGAGGCGTTTGGGAGGAGGCGGATCAGAAGAGGGAGAGATAGGTCGTTTGGAGGATGGTGGTTGAGAAGAGGTGGCAGGGGAGATAGATGGTTGAGAAGAGGTGGCAGGGGAGATAGATGGCTGTTGTGTGGTGGTTGCTTGGATGGGAGCAGATGGAGGAGGTGAGGAAGTAGGTGAGGTGGTAGGGAAGTAGGCATAGGTGGTGAAGGTGGAGAAGGTGGAGGAGAAGAGGTTTCATCGGTTCCACAAAATGGACCTTCTTCTTTGCACTCTTTTTAAACCGTTTGCCATGCTTGGACTTAGTAGGAGTGGAAGAGGCGAAGTTGGTGATTGAGATGTTGTGGTGGGAGCTGGTGGAGGAACAAGATGGAGGAGGCTGGTGTGGATGAGACCGAGGAAGGCCAAATGATTCGTCGTGGGTAGGAGGGTTTGTTTGGGTTTGGGTTTGGAGGATTGGGAGGTAGGTTGAGAGGGTTTGGAGAGGTCCGGTTGGAAGGATGATGTGTCCTTCTCAACAGTGCCTTGAGCGCGGCTTCGGGATTGTTTGAGTTTAGGAGTGAGAGAGGGAGAGTGTTTGGGCTTTTGGTAGGAGGCTCGCAGCTCATAGGGATCGTGGTCTAGCTGCCGAGGTCAAAGTGTTCGGCGGTGCAGCCCCAATGGGTGTAGGCTCCTCCTCCTCGGGTAACCCCGGCGGTATAGGTGACTTTCCTCTTACCCTTGGCTTGGGTAGAGGGCCACCAAGATAGCGAAGGCGGCAGCAGCAGCGGCGGCACGATAGCGATAGCAGCGGCCAGGCCACCGCGTTGGTTGTCCTTTGGCCATATCATCCCTATAGCGGGTGATGTTGTTGACCGTGAAGACGTAGGTGTTGGACACCTTGATGAGGTCGTCGAAGCGACCGGCTCATCAATCTCCTCATAACGGCGGAGGATGACATTGATAACCACGACAAAGGGCCTCTTCATGGACGGGTGAGCTTGGACTTCAAGAACACTCGGGACAGCATTGAAAAGATGATCTTTGCCCGTTGAGTTGCTTGCGAAGGACCACGCCTTGGTCCACATCATTGGGAGGTGAAGATGTCCCTCGAGCCATTTTTGAATAGGATGCTCTTGTCGAGCGGATGGGCGATATGATAGGGGTTTTCGGGAAGAGGTTCCTAGACATCTCGGAAAACCTCTCTGGTGGGCGAACCCTCATCATTTCCGTGCAAGTGCCGATTCGGCATCGGTCAAGTCCAATTTGCCTTCAATAGGCGGTCAAGGATTTCTCCAACATCCTTGTAGGTCAACTTGATATAGTGACCCCGATGTAGCCCTTGATATAGCTTAAGTTGGTGGCTCGGAGGCACTAGGAGGAGGAGGCGTAATCATCCTTGTGTAGAATTCCTCAGCTAGATAGTTGCTGTAGTGGGTGTCGTTGAGTTGGAACAGGGGGAGGAGTCCACACTCAGTTAAGTCTTTAAGCAAGGCATCACTGGCAGATGTGCAAATGATTGAGTCTATGTCGATAGTCATCCCTGGGTGATAGCTTGACCTGGGAAGGGTCCTTATAGGGAGCTCAGCAGCCAATGCAGCCCTGGTTGGCTTTGCGAGGAAGATGAAGTGGTGGCGGCCTTTGATGATTTAGACTTTCCCTACATAATCGGCAGATGTGAGAACAGATATAGGAATCGGCAGATATGCAAGAAACAAGATAATCATGCAATCGAGATAATAACATAAACAGTGCATTCGATCAAAACCCAAAATATAGACAAATTGAACCAAAATATAAGAACAGTTCATCATCGGGTTTCAAAATATCTTCGAGTTTGTCATTTTTGAACCAACAAAGTGGTATAAAACGAAAACAAAGTATCACATAAAGCTCAAAAACACATTCACACCCAAACAAACAAGATTCAAGCAACAATCGCAAGAATCCGATATTCATCAATGGCGGACAGTTTAAAGACGCACATTAGGTCAAGACAAGACCACAAAACCGGATTTAAACGAATTGAAAAGGTGTGGAAACTCTTACCATTGATGATTTTAAGCTGAAAACTTAGAGATTTTGAAGATTTGAAGGCTTTTTGGAGGGATTTCAGATTGGAAGACGGAAGGTTTTTGAAAGTTAGAAAATGGCGGTTGTTGAGAATTGTGAAGAGTTCTTGTACATTTTACCCTTTTATACCTCGACAGGCCACTAAATGGAATTTGATAAAATTTGAAGTCCGCATTTATTACCGATGAGTTCTTGTACGTATGGCGCTTAAGTCTGCTTATTTCATCAAGGTCCGCCTATTTTATCAAAGTCTGCCTATTTTATCAAAGTCTGCCTATTTTATCAAAGTCTGCCTATTTAATAGAGGACTGCCGATATGAATATAGATCTGCCTAGTTTATAAAATAACTTAAAGAATTTGCTAGAAAGGTTAAGGATTGAGGTCAAGCATACCAAGCTCTCCTCTTAAATATGCAAACCTGGTTGAATCAAGTGGTTTTGTGAAGATGTCGCTACCGATTCTCTGTAGGCACATATTGCATGCCGATGTTACCTTTTTCAACATGATCTTTAAGAAAGTGATATCTCACATCAATGTGCTTTGTTTTGGAGTGCATGACAGATTTTGAGAAGCGAGATTGCTGATGTGTTGTCACACATTATAGGACAATCATCGCTTTGATCTCATAGTCAACTAGTTCTTTGTTTGATCCACAGCAATTGTGAGCAGCAGCCTACCAGCCTATGTATATTGCTTCGCTTGTTGAAGTTGAAACAGAGGTTTGTTTCTTCTTGGCCCATGAGACAAGTCTATTTCCTAAGAATTGACATGTCCCACTTGTGCTTTTCTGTCAACTTTACATGCAGCAAAATCAGCATCGAATAGCCTATAAGATTAAAAGATGAATCTCTAGGATACCGATTCCCAAATTGGGAGTATCTATCGATATCGATGATTCTTTTACCGCTTGTAGGTGAGACTCCTTTGGATCAGCTTGAAACCTAGCACAAACACAAACAGAAACATGATATCGGGCCTACTAGCGTTAAGTATAAAAGTGAACCAATCATGCCTCAGAGAGTCATGTCCACTTTCTTGCCCTTCTCATCTTTGTCAAGATGGCGGTTAGTAGCCATAGGAGTCTTGAAGCGTTTGCATTCTCAAGACCAAATTTCTTGATGACATCCTTTGCATATTTGGCTTGATTGATGAAGATACCATTTGAACTTTGTTGAATTTGAAGACCAAGGAAAAAATTGAGCTCTCCCATCATGCTCATCTCAAATTTACTCTGCATAAGCTTTTCAAACCTTTTGCAAAGATTTTCATTAGTAGAACCAAAGATAATATCATCAACATATATTTGAACAAGTAAGGAATGACCTTTATGCTTCATAATGAAAAGAGTAGTGTCAATTTGACCTCTTACAAAGCCTTGAGATATCAAGAACTTTGAAAGGGTCTCATACCAGGCTCTTGGAGCTTGTTTGAGTCCATAAAGGGCTTTCCTTAGCTTGTAGACATCTTCTCTCCTTGAACAGTCTATGAACCCAGGTGGTTGCTCAACATAGACTTCTTCTTGAAGTTCTCCATTCGAAATGCACTCTTTACATCCATTTGATAAACTTTGAAGTCTTTGTAAGAGGCATAGGCCAAGAATAATCGATAGCCTCTAATCTTGCAACAGGGCAAATGTCTCATCATAGTCAATACCCTCCTCTGTCGTATCCTTGGGCTACCGTCTTGCCTTGTTTCTTGTAATGTTGCCGTTTTCATCCATTTTGTTTCGAAAACCCACTTTGTGCCAATAACCGCTTGTCCTTTAGGCCTAGGGACTAGTGACCGGACTTGGCATCTGTCAAATTGGTTTAGCTCTTCTTGCATAGCTTCCACCCACTTGGATCTTCCATAGCTTCATCAATCTTTTGGGTTCAATGTTAGATACAAATGCGGTAGAATACATGCATTCGTTTCTTGAAGCTTGTCTAGTTTGAACACCGGCATTAAGATCTCCAATGATTTGAGTGATAGGATGATCTTTTACTTCCCTAACTGCGAGTTGAACTTGTCCTATTGCATCGGCGAGTTGGATTCTTGAGAAGTAGAAGTATGAAGCTTGGTTTTCTAAAGGGTAGGTTAATTCCAAGGTAGGTTGTATGACTTCGGTGTGGAAGGCAAAGGGGATTCGGGTTTTCGAGTGTTCATTTGATGGTTCGTTTGAGGATTCTAACAGGTTGACTCTTGGAAGATCTTGTGAAGAAGGAGGATCAGCAGATCTAGGATTAGGTTCGCACTGCCTCATATTCATCGAATCATTAGTAACCTTAGGAGCCAAATGTGGCCCAATGAAATCAAATTCATCAAAAGAAACATGTACAGATTCAACAACTTTAAGTGAAGTTTTATTGTAAACTCGTATGCTTTTGAAAACTTGGCATATCCGAAAAATTCCTTCATCACTTTTGGATTCAAACTTACCTCTATGTTCTCTACCATTGTAAAGAACATAGCATTTACAACCAAATATTTTAAAGAATCCAATGTTGGGAGCTCGCCTCTCCATATTTCATATGGAGTTTTGTTATGAAATTTATTTATGATGGACTGTTTTGTGTGAAGCAGGTGTTCACGCCTCGCCCAAATACATAGGCGGTTTGGCTTCAAAGAATCATTGTCTTTCCCGCTTCAATGAGAGTTCGTTCTTCCTTTCAGAACTCCATTTTGTTGAGGTGTGCCAACGCAGAGAAATTGTGACCAATTCCATGGTCATCACAATATTTGGCAATACCATTGTTCTTGAACTCTGTTCCATTGTCCGATCGACATCGAGATATCATCCACGAGTTTGTAGTCTTCGAAGAGTTCGAATGATGTCATATGCTTCATCTTTGGAGGACATCATTTCTACCCAAGTAAATCTTGAGTAATCATCAACTACTACCGAGTATACTTGCCGCCACCAAGACTTGTAGTAGTTACAGTCCAAACAGATCCATGTGCAAGAGCCGTAGAGGTGCGGTTGTTGATAGGCAAGGCTTGCTTTTGAAGGAAGATTTGTGTAGTTTGCCCGTTGACATGCTCTGCGACGTGTGATTCAGTGATATTTTAGGCAAACCGACAACTAGATTGTCTTTTGATAGCTTCT
The DNA here is from genome assembly GCA_016624345.1 of Platycodon grandiflorus. Taxonomy (NCBI): domain Eukaryota; kingdom Viridiplantae; phylum Streptophyta; class Magnoliopsida; order Asterales; family Campanulaceae; genus Platycodon; species Platycodon grandiflorus. The sequence continues at coordinate 58,275,224 of CM028362.1, forward strand.
CCGGTATTTGAAATTGAGATGACTAAGCCTTTTGTGCCACAACAGTGTTGTCGTTGATGACCTAGCAACCAAGCAAAGATTTGATTTTCTTCCAACAAAGATTTAGGTCAACAAAGATAGACATTTCCTTTTCGAACCGTCAGATAGTTGAACATGTCTCATTGTCCTTTATGAGACATTGACTTGAGGAAAACCGACATGTTAGCCCTTTATCACGAATTGTGATATGCTTAGCGATTGTGCTTTAAACCTTCAACTAGAGAGACTTTGTTGATGGAGAGATTGCCTCGATTATACTTCCATAACCAATGGTCTTCCCTTTTGAGTTATCTCCAAATATGACCGAGGGACCCTTTGCTTCAACAATGCTTGAGAGAAGATTTGGATCACCGGTCATATGCTTTGAGCATCCTTGTCTAGATACCATAGATCTTTCTCTTCTTCATTGACACCATGAAGCATTCTGAAATATAGACATTTAAGAATATGGTCCCCTTTTATTTTTGGGTCCTCAAGGTTAGCAACCTTTTGGGATCCACACTTGTTTAACCTTTGGAGGAGTAAATCCTCTAGATTTAGGTGTGAATCTCGAAGGCATTCATGAATCTCATGACCATGGCATTTGCGAAAGAGCATTTGTGAAATCCTTCAACATGAGTAATGATTTCTTTTTGAGGCTTCTTAATATCGCAGTCTTTGGAATGATCTTTCGCGATAATTGGCCTATAGGACTTAGGGCGATAATGCCTTTTCTTGTTGATGTTAGGTTTACCATAGGTAGACCTCTTATCAAAAGATTTTGTATTTACAGCACATGTCCTTTAAACCTTTTATCTAATTCACTTCTTTTACCCTTTTATAGGCGTGTTGGAATCGCAGTCTTGCCTTTGACAAATTTAATAGGTTTGAGCCGAGAATTCCTAGACTTGCTATTAGTCATCCTGTTTTCTTAGGGTGACTAATGGCAGGTTTTAGTTGCTCGACTCACTATTAGAGTCAATCTTTGGCATTGCTTTCTTTTGGACTTGTCTTTTGTGTCCTTGGGATAAACAAAAGGAACTTTGTTAAAGCCAAGTCCTTGCCTTTTGGGAGCTGCTGGTCATAAGAAACTTCTACACCAATTCTTCAAAGAATCACTTCGGTGTCTCATCCTTTTGAGAACTAGAAGAACTACCTACTTTGAACTCACTTTGGAAACCAATGCCGCTTTGTCATCTAAAGTTTTCGGTTTGAAAGAATGGCATCAAAGTTTCCTTTAGAGTTATTCCAAGTATTGACAACCTTTTGAAGGTCATCTTTCTCGAATTTATCTTCTTGATGTGTTCAAGTAGGAAATCCACTTTTCGATCAAAGCTTTGTTCTCTTTTTGCAATTTGATACTTTCACTTTGTCTATCAAGATCTTTGATCTTAGACATCAAGGTTGATTTCTCGAGACGACTAGTTCATGCTTCTTGGCTAATTTCACATAGGCGGCTTTGAATTTTGAAAATTCTTCCAAAGATGTCTTTGTTAGCTTTGATGAGCTCTCCCTTTGAAGGTTCATTAAGCTCATCATCATCATCACTGTCATCTTGTTGAAATGGTAATGACCTCACCGAATCATGTGGTGACTCCCGGCCATAAGGCATATGTTGGCTTCTTCAAAGAAAGTCACAAGAGTCATCCTCATCGGTGTCGTGTCACACCATGTAGGCAGATTGCTTTCATCAATGTCTTCACCACCATCCCTTTTTGTTTTTGAAATTTAGTTTCGGACGTTTCTTATAAAATTCATACTTTGGCTTTGGACATTTAGAGGCAAAATGGCCTGGTTTCCTACAGTTAAAACAAACTAGCTCATTATCCTTTTGATGGTCTCGATTTATAAGGAGCGAATGTTTTGGTTGAGCGCTTGTTTTATAAGGAACAGCTTTGTGAGAAGACCGCCTATGTGATGATGGTTTATTAAACCTTTTGAAACGTTGATATTTCTTTACAAACATAGCAAAGGCTTCGTCGAAAGAATATCATCATCTTCACCGGATGTAGAAGGTGTTTCATCGGGTTTTGAACAGAAGGTTCGTAGACATGGCCGGTAAGGACAAGTTTTTAAAACTCTTTTCCATTTCTTGAGCTTGTTGGATCTCAAGCTCATAAACCGAAAGACTAGCATAAAGGTTTCTAAGAGTCAATTTGTTTAAATCTTTTGACTCTTTCATGGCGTGATTTTAACATGCCATAGACGCCTAGTGCATTTAGAAATCTCATGTTTATTTCTTTCTTTTCATACTTCTTTCCTAATGAATAGCAAGAGTTGACTACCTCATAGAATCTGTCATAGGCAGAGACTCTTTGGGATCCTTTTGAAGGAGTCAAACTTCGGATGCAGTATATAATTTGTTGTTCTTTGTCTCGCCATCACCTTCAAGATATTCAAGGATGGCTTCCCACATCTCCTTTCTTTGTGTCCAAGTTGATAATTTGCCGATAAGTACTTATATCAACACATGGTAATGATGTTGATGGCCTTTCCATCCGAGCATCATTCTTTCGTCTTCATCATCCCACTCTTCTTCGGCTTTGGTACTTCAGTGCTTGGATCTACCGCGCGTGTATTAGGCTTCATTGGAATTCGGGTCCATCGTGACACATTTCCACAAACGTTTATCAATTGAATTCATATGTCTTTTGACTTTATCTTTCCAGATGTCAAAGTGAACTTCATCCAAGACAGACAATGGTTCACGTTTGAGGTTTCCAACATTTGGTGAGCAGCCATGATCTTTAATCTCTCAAGAGGTTAATCTTGGAAAAACTAGTTTTCAAAGAGTTAAGCTCGATACCAATTGTTAGGTCCAAGGTTGCTCTATATAGGCTAGAAGGGGGTTGAATAGCCTATGTCCAATTTTTGAAATTGATTCAAAAATCTTACTTCACTAGGGTTTTATAAATTTTGCGCGGAAGACTTGTGAAGCACAGACAAGTTGAGAATGGCCGATCTTGGCAGACAAGATCGCTCTTAACATTGGAAATCGGAAATTTAAAGCAACACAATCAAATCACAATCACACACAAATAGACAGAATATTTAATATGGTTCACACTTATAAATAAGTGCTACGTCCACAACCAAAGTGGTCAACTTTGGATTTGAAAATCGTGTACTAAGTTTTTCCACTAGATATTTTACAAACTAAATCTCTAATGGATTGTGTACAAAAATTTTGTTGACCAAGTGTTTGTGTGGGAGAATTGATATCAATAAGATACAATTCTCGTGAGCTATGAAAAGCTAGGTGTTGCAATCAATGAAGAGCTTTAATGGACTAGAGTCTAAGTATGAAGCTCTTCAATGAAGTATGCAGATAGGACTTTAAGCTTGTAAGAACTTGAAGACTATAAAGATTCAGTTGGGGTTGTTGAGGTATTGAATGCAGCAATGGAGTCTCCTTTTATATGCAGGAGGAAGCTTGGAGCCGTTGGAGATCTTCTAATTTGAATTTAAGAGCAATTAATGCTCTAATCTGTTGTTGACTCGATAGGCCGACCGTAGCTTGCGTGTCTCCGACACTTTGCTAAAAATAGGCGGTGTGCTTGCGGGAGGAATGTCCTTTTCGAGTGTATGCCAAGAATGGAAACCTTCATTGAATGCGCTTTGCGGGTTAACGTTGCATCGAAGTCAATGAAAGCCTCAAATCAGACATGTCTTCGGCGGTTCTCTTATCGACGTTCTTGAGGTTCTTCAACATTGCCGATGAGGCTTGGCCGATATGAGCTTGTCCGATATCCGAAAGGAAGACTGCTGATGCATAAATTGCCTATTGTGCAGAGGACGTCCGATGTCCTATAGGCTATCTTCTTCAAGGCTACTTACAATAAGCAATCCTAGACTATTCAAGCTATGCCTAAGTACAAGTTGCCACTCTAACAGACACGCAGGCCCATTAGTCACCTTGTCTTAGACTTAGGTTATGGATTCAAGCAAATCTAGGCTAAGATGCAACAATGGCACAGGCCAATCTCCCCATTTTGTTTTGGGGGGATGCGCTAATGACTGCCGCATATATACTTAACCGAGTGCCTTCTAAGTCAGTTTCTACAACCCCTTATGAATTGTGGAAATGTGAGAAGCCTAACTTGGGGTATCTTCACCCTTGGGGTTATGCAGGTTATGTCCATAGTACATCCAATAAGTTTGGAAAACTAGGCCCAAGAGGAAACAAATGTGTTTTCATTAGGTATTCGAATACCTCGAAAGGCTATGTTATGTATGGTGGAAAACCTGAAGTAGGAATGACTGAAATAGAGTCGCGCGATATTGATTTCATTGAGAATGATTTCCCTCAGATAGGTGAAGTTAAAAAAGACTTTGAACTTTTTGAAATGGAAGAAGAACATTTGACATCTCTTGGCGAAGGTGGGGAATTGCCTCAACCTGATCCCATGGTACAACATGAGGTTGAGCCTATGGTCATGATGTGCGTAAAACGCAACAAGGGCAAGAGTACCCTGCCGTATCAAGTAATAAAGTGCGTAAGCACAAGTATCGATCCTACAGGGAATGCACGTAATTTTCACTCCAACTAAGTACCGAAATTGAGCTAGCTAATTATATTTGAACGAAAATAAAATGAGAATAAAAACTAAAAATAAAAATAAAAGAAAGCAATTAATATTTACAAATGATTTGGCAGCAACAAATCAAGATAAAAGATAGGATTTATAGGAATGCAATATTTTCTAGTCTAGCTCGTGATGAATTTAATCCTCTCTCTACTTTTCTTTAACCCAAGTCTTGGTAGCCGAGAACACTAAATTGGTTAACTACGGGCTCTCGCCCCAATAGCAACCCGAATCTCCCCTACCTCGCGAATGGCTAAGGTGGATTGATTGCGTGTCAAAACAAGTCCTCAATTGGCTATCTATGAACACTCGTTACCTCTCGACCTGGTGTCACATAAACAATTATTGTGTCATCCGAATTAATAGGACGGGCTATCGCATCTTACCCTATAATTCTAGTGATCATCTAATGGGTAGCGAACCCATCGGAAGCATTAGGAACACACAATAATAACTAAGATAATGAGTAATAATGGGTAGAGAAATAATCTCTCTATTTTTCTACAAGGCATGCCGGTAGCCGGGACATCGAAAGTGGTTAAAAACCCTAATTTCCTACCTCTCGGTGGAGTGATCGCTTCACAAAATAAGTACTCCCATGGCTATCGGTGTTTTCCAGGCACCAACTATTAATTTGATCGGTCTGAAAAGTCAGGTAGCTCTCGCTCACACAAACAATTCTCAAATCATTTAATTAATGACTAAATCAATTAAAAGCATTAGGCCCATCAATAATAATAACCTAACATGCTTGTATACTAAATAGAGAGAGAGATAAAATTAAATCACTACAACAACATAGAAAAATAATTGCTTTCCATAAATCAATTAAGCACAAAACCAATTCCACAATTACAAAATATTCAACCCTAGAAATTACACAATAATCTTAAGATATAAAAATTAGAGAGAATGAACCGATTAAAGTGTGGATCCAAGGTTGAAATCTCTTGCAAAGGCTTCCTTGGTACTTGATTTGGTGCTCCAAACCTTCAAAGTTGATCAATCAATGGAGGAATGGGAGTATTTTTTGGGAGAAAGGGCTGTTGGTGCGAAGTGGGTTAGGCTGGTGAAATGGAGATGATGGTTTGGGCTGGTGGAGGAATGAAGATGGCTGAGGAAAGTGGGCTGGAAAGGAAATGGTGATGGGAGTGGGCTGAAAGAATGGATGGAAAGTGGGCTGGTGGATTGAATGGAAGGAGAGTGGCTGGTTTAATGGAAGTGGGAAGGAGGGAAAGAGGGTGGAGTGGCTGCATGGAGTGGGCTGCCCACTTGGAGAATATTTTGGCCAATTGCTCCGGTGCCCCTGAACTTTCAGAATAGGCTCCCGAGGTCCTTCCCCCTCCAGGCTTCTCATTTTCATCCTCCGTTAGCTCTGTTAGCCCACCATTAGCTCATTTTGCCTTGGGATACTTAACGGACTTTGACGGAATGATTTGAAGCTCAACTTTAAAGCCCGAAATTAACTCAAACTTTGTGCTAAAATCCTTGAATGCTTATAAATACCTTGGAAACCTACATTGAAGCACAAATACACAAATAATAATATTTCCAAGCATATTTAACATAAAAGTAGCAAAAAATAAAAGGAAATTAAAGGGAAAATTAGTGGAAATCTTGAGCTCATCACACCCCCAAACTTAAGCTTTGATCGTCCCGAGCAAAGAAATAAAACATTTAAAATGAGCTCAAGGACTTGACAACACGGCGCTCGCTTAAGATCATATGCACATTACCATGATGGAAATCAAACCCAAGATTATAAACATGCATAGATAAGGTATGGTGTGATTTTAGTGCTAGCTCACATTTTCCTCAAACATTTTACCCACATTACAAAACATATGTCCATCAAAAAGTAGCTTAGCTCTAGCAAGGATAGAACGGTCAATGAGATATCAAAAATGAGCAATCAAACCGAAAGAGTTTTAAGTTTCACAAGGCTAAGACTCGCATGGCATGACAATATCAATAGGACTTTATTAAGCTTGTAATGTTAGTCCAAGGTTGGGCTACAAATGAAGGATAAGATAGCAAGTCAAGAGAGCAAAGAATTTGAAGTCTTCACACAATAATTTGCTTCATGAAAACATCACTTCTTCACATAACCACAACCCACTTCAACAACCCCTTAAACTTTAAACTTTGGGTTGAAGAATGTGTATCAACTACCACAACAATTAAATGCCACCCTTATGTCTCCTTGAGTAAATAAAAAACAATGGCATTTTTTTTTTCTTTTCTTTTCTTGCCTCCCTTGATTTTTCTTTTCTTTTGGTTTTTTTTCTTTGCTTTTCAAGGGGGCTCTTTTTCCGCCATTCACCACTTTAACAATAAAGCACAAAAACCTTCATGAAGCACACACTACCCAACAAGAATACGTAAATGATAAATCTTTTCAAATCATGCTCTCTTGAAGGGTGGGGACAAAGTGTATAGGCTCATGGGATAGGATGATGTGGGTACATGAGAAAGAAGTCGAATGGGGGTCATTGTGTGCTCTAGGCACACGCCATTCTATAAATAAGCTCAAAAGTGGGACACTAGGAATTAATGTATAATGGGTAGGATAATATGGCTCAAACAATCCAAAGATGGCCTATATCATGCTGACATGCTCTTGTCATGCACACAAGTCCAAACCAAGCTACTTTAATTAACAATTTTCAAGATCATCTAACGGTCATCAAAACTCACAACATGATACTCATCCGACATGCACTATCAAAGCTAGAGCATAGCATAACAATTCAACTCGAAATCCAAACATGGGCATTTTTTATCATGAATGAGGTGGAGATAGCATAAAAAGCACACACATATCCTCAACTATGCATATAATAAACTCAAGAGTGAATCCAAGAAAATAATGCACACATAACTCTCACAAGCGCCCAAAATTCAAAGCATTAAAAATGAGGAATTTCAAGCTCAAGACTTTCAGAATTTTCAAAGCTAAACAATCCAAACCCAACCCCCAAACTTAAAGTAAATGGAGAAGGGAAGGAAAGAAAACTCCCTCAAAGTTGATTCCTAAAGAAGTCCAGGCCCGAGAGTGAGCCTACTCCAAAGAATTTCCTCAAGCGAACCCCGACCTTGAAAATGCTCAACCCCTGTATCAAATCAAGCTCAAAAGAAAAAAAGTGAAAGCAATTATGAAAATAAATATATACAAAATAAAAAGAAAATCTTTTTGTGTGGGGACACTATGTACACCTCCCTACAAACCCACAAAACTCGGGAAGGCTTCGGAAAGCGACACAAGCATATAAATACAAAAGCAATTAAACTAAATAAAAAAAAATGCTCAAATTACAATTAACTTCGCTTAGTATCAATATTAGCATATAGGAGTGAAAATTAAATCATTCCCCGGCAACGGCGCCAAAAACTTGATGTGCGTAAAACGCAACAAGGGCAAGAGTACCCTGCCGTATCAAGTAATAAAGTGCGTAAGCACAAGTATCGATCCCACAGGGAATGCACGTAATTTTCACTCCAACTAAGTACCGAAATTGAGCTAGCTAATTATATTTGAACGAAAATAAAATGAGAATAAAAACTAAAAATAAAAATAAAAGAAAGCAATTAATATTTACAAATGATTTGGCAGCAACAAATCAAGATAAAAGATAGGATTTATAGGAATGCAATATTTTCTAGTCTAGCTCGTGATGAATTTAATCCTCTCTCTACTTTTCTTTAACCCAAGTCTTGGTAGCCGAGAACACTAAATTGGTTAACTACGGGCTCTCGCCCCAATAGCAACCCGAATCTCCCCTACCTCGCGAATGGCTAAGGTGGATTGATTGCGTGTCAAAACAAGTCCTCAATTGGCTATCTATGAACACTCGTTACCTCTCGGCCTGGCGTCACATAGACAATTATTGTGTCATCCGAATTAATAGGACGGGCTCTCGCATCTTACCCTATAATTCTAGTGATCATCTAATGGGTAGCGAACCCATCGGAAGCATTAGGAACACACAATAATAACTAAGATAATGAGTAATAATGGGTAGAGAAATAATCTCTATTTTTCTACAAGGCATGCCTAGGGACATCGAAAGTGGTTAAAAACCCTAATTTCCTACCTCTCGGTGGAGTGATCGCTTCACAAAATAAGTACTCCCATGGCTATCGGTGTTTTCCAGGCACCAACTATTAATTTGATCGGTCCGAAAAGTCAGGTAGCTCTCGCTCACACAAACAATTCTCAAATCATTTAATTAATGGCTAAATCAATTAAAAGTATTAGGCCCATCAATAATAATAACCTAACATGCTTGTATACTAAATAGAGAGAGAGATAAAATTAAATCACTACAACAACATAGAAAAATAATTGCTTTCCATAAATCAATTAAGCACAAAACCAATTCCACAATTACAAAATATTCAACCCTAGAAATTACACAATAATCTTAAGATATAAATATTAGAGAGAATGAACCGATTAAAGTGTGGATCCAAGGTTGAAATCTCTTGCAAAGGCTTCCTTGGTACTTGATTTGGTGCTCCAAACCTTCAAAGTTGATCAATCAATGGAGGAATGGGAGTATTTTTTGGGAGAAAGGGGTCAGTGCGAAGTGGGTTAGGGGTGAAATGGAGATGATGGTTTGGGTGGTGGAGGAATGAAGATGGCTGAGGAAAGTGGGCTGGAAAGGAAATGGTGATGGGAGTGGGCTGAAAGAATGGATGGAAAGTGGGCTGGTGGATTGAATGGAAGGAGAGTGGCTGGTTTAATGGAAGTGGGCTGAAGGAGGGAAAGAGGGGAGTGGGCTGGAGTGGGCTGCATGGAGTGGGCTGCCCACTTGGAGAATATTTTGGCCAATTGCTCCGGTGCCCCTGAACTTTCAGAATAGGCTCCCGAGGTCCTTCCCCCTCCAGGCTTCTCATTTTCATCCTCCGTTAGCTCTGTTAGCCCACCATTAGCTCATTTTGCCTTGGGATACTTAACGGACTTTGACGGAATGATTTGAAGCTCAACTTTAAAGCCCGAAATTAACTCAAACTTTATGCTAAAATCCTTGAATGCTTATAAATACTTTGGAAACCTACATTGAAGCACAAATAATAATATTTCCAAGCATATTTAACATAAAAGTAGCACAAAATAAAAGGAAATTAAAGGGAAAATTAGTGGAAATCTTGAGCTCATCAGGTCACCAATGAGAGTCAAGAAGATCTTCATCCTAGTGGGAGTATGGATTCTAGTGGGAGTCCTGTACTAGAACGAAGAAGTAAACATGGGAATATACCTCGTCGTCGATTCGCGATCGAAGGGGAATTTTTCTTATGTGCTGATTCTGATTCTAGTGAGCCTAATTTGTTCAAAGAAGCTCTTTCTTTACCTACTAATAATGAATGGATAACTACAATGGAAGACGAAATTTCCTCTATGAAGAAGAATCAAGTTTGGGAGTTAGTTGATCTCCCGCAAGGTCGCAAGACTATTGGAAATAAATGGGTTTTCAAAATCAAGCGAAAGGCGGATGGATCAATTGACAAGTATAAGGCACGTCTTGTGGCGAAAGGCTATACCCAAAGAGAGGGTTTAGACTATGAGGAAACATTTTCCCCAGTGGTGAGATTTTCCTCTGTTCGTCTCATTCTAGCGATAGTAGTGCACATGGATCTAGAACTTTTTCAGATGGATGTTAAAACTGCATTTCTCAATGGAGAACTAGATGAAGAGATCTATATGACTCAACCAGAGGGTTTTGAAGTCAAGGGACAAGAGCGTAAAGTGTGCCGACTCAAACGTTCAATCTATGGTCTCAAACAGTCATCTTGTAACACCCGTATCGTTTGCATCACTTGCATGATCATTCTCCTTATCAAATTCATGTGATGTTGTGCATATTTCTTGAACATATTCTTACTCGTATTGGTTACATGCATTTTTATATGCCTTGGAATTATTGTTGGATACATGTTGATTATTGTGTTAAACTTGTGTTGTAATCCTAGCTTCGTTCCAGACTTTTTGAGAACTTTTAATGAGTATTTTGATCTCATTTTGGACTTAGAAACATTTTGGGTTGTTGAGAACCACTTTGGGAGAGTTTTATAACAGTTTGAGACTTACTGGGCACAAAGCGATCGCCCTGTCCCCTTCCTAGGCGATCGCCCTCTAGGCAGTAAGTCGTACCATGGTTTTGGACACAAAGCGATCGCCCTGTCCCCTTCCTAGGCGATCGCTCTCTAAGCAGAAAGTTGTAGTTTGAATCTGGAGACAAAGCGATCGCCCTGTATTCCACAAAGCGATCGCCCTGTACCAAAGCGATCGCCTTGTCCCGACTCAAAGCGATCGCTTCATAGGCAGAATGTTGATTTTGCCTGCGCGCCCTTTGACAGCTGTTACGAACTTACTCCTATTTGACCAGCATTGACTCCCAGTTCTTGGCCTAGAGTGAGCCACGTCCCCCACAGCTTATAACAGACCTCCTTGACCCTTATAACACCATGGGAGAGTATAGAACACTCTCATTTTAACCATTTACATCAGCAAACTTAGAGAGAAGCTTGAGAGAGTTCTTGAGAGAGAAAGTGAGCTAGTTTGCTCAATTCTTGTCCAAATCACAATCCGATTTCACCGTTGTGTAGCTGTGGACTAGGAGAGTACATCCCTTGAGTTGCATGTTGCTCATCTAGAGTTTCTCTTGGCTGAATTCTTCAAGAAGTAAGCTACTACCCCTCTCCTTCTCTAATTATGTTTTGTATGACATCTTAGCCTTGCAAAATGGCATTTATATATTGAAATCAACATGTTAGAGTATGTTTTATTGTTGAGCCTTGTGAAATTTGTGGATGACATATTTTGCATGTTAAAAGACTTGTTTTGTCTTGGTTGATACACATAGAAATGGTATCATTTGTTAATATTGAAGTATAATGGCTTCTCTTCGATTCGAACTCATTAGAAACAAATAAAGACTCTAACGGAGTCAAATAGGTTTTCATAATTGATGAGACTACGTGTGTGACTTGGGGATTTCGTTGTGATACGAGAGTTTGTCGGGAAAATTAGCTACCCGAAATTATGCATGATGTTGTTGTTTAATTCTCGTAAATACTATGAGATGATTGAGTATGTGAGTAGGATTATTATGACCTACTTGAGACATTTATGTTAAATGTTGTTGTGCTCCACATTTTGGGAGTTTGATTTGTTGTTGAGAATGTCAAGTAAACATCTACTTGTACATTTGTTATGTCCATGGATTATTTGTTGGCGGTGTATTGACGCTCGATTATTGCGGGAGCCGGGGCTACGTAATAATTAAAGGCCAATACACTGGGCCTCGCCTTACCGTTGACCGCGGTAGGGGCATAGCGCCATTTGTTGTATGGAATAAACGCAACCTTGGTAAGCTATTCCGTGGTTGATTCTTGGGTTGTAGGGACTAAGATCACCCATCGACGTGAATACAGAAAATGGTTCACACAGTATTGGTTATTGAGTATTGGTTAACGGTTTTGATTCGTCGATCGAGCACGTCAACAACGGCTCCTACATTGGTACATTATATGTTGGTTGGTTGGAGGTATTGGGTATATTGGAGGTGTACCTCAATACCGTATCCTTTTAGAATGTGTTTACTTATCGCACTTATATGGTTCCTACATATGCGAATGTTGGTCATGGTTTCCAACTGGTATGGGTCGGTTGGCGATCGTTGAGCCTCTCGTGTAGTGTAGGGTAACGTGTTGTTATGAGATGCTTATATTGCTATGCCTGAAGATTGATGTAATCTTGTTATAGCCTGTATTACCTGTTCTTATTATTGTCTTACATCTCGTATGACATATTGTTGCATTAGTAGCTTATTGAGTTTTAAACTCACCCCGTTCAATGTTTATTGTTTTTCCTTAGATCACGGTCCGGCGAGGAACCCTTAGTTGAGTCTTGGCTTCGTCTCGGCGTTTCGCAGTTGTTCTTTTGGGCTTGGTGTTTATTTTGGTGAGGCCGAGGGAATACAATGTTACCTAAACTTTGTAATGTTGGGTAGTGTGTGGTCTTTATAACTGTAATATTCTTTTGTATGTGCCGACACGGTTGTCGTGCGTGATGTATTTATTAACATTCGTTACTCCCGCATACTCTGATTTGTAGTGGTTATGGTTCTCCGAGCTTGTTGCTCGTGGAGGTTTATGATATATGTTTGATTTTTAATTCGAACCAAGTTTTAAATCAGTTCAGTTTCCGGCTTGTTAATAATGCCGATGATGTGTTGACATGGTTTTCAAAGAAAAGTATCGCACGTGCATTACAGGTTTTTGTGCATATGCTTTATACTTGCATCTTTTGCACATGGAATTTTTATTATGCGTATTTCATGAGTCCCGATCGCGGTCCGACTCGGGATTCCACGTAGGAGTCCGGGTGCGGGTCGCGACACATCTAGACAATTGTATATTCGTTTTCATCAAGCAATAACCTCAATTGACTTTGTGATGATTGAGGAGGACCATTGTGTGTACGTTAAACGATCCAAGAAAAAGATCTTGATCTTATCATTATATGTTAATGATATCCTACTTGCTGAAAATGACATGGAGATGATAAATGCCACTAAAGAGTGGTTGTCTGCTCATTTCGATATGAAAGACTTGGGTGAAGCAAATTATGTACTTGGAGTAAAAGTCGTTAGGGATCGCTCTAAAAGGTTTCTTGGTTTGTCTCAAGAGACTTACATTAAGAAAATTTTAGAACGATTCGGCATGACTAACTCAAAACCCGTTGTCACTCCAATGGAAAAAGGATGTGTCCTTAGTACAACCCAATGCCCTAAGAATGAAGAAGAAAAGAAGATGATGGCTGCAACTCCATATGCAAATACAGTAAGGAGCTTGATGTATGCTATGGTGTGTACTCGGCCTGACCTATGTTTTGCAGTTGGGATGTTGACTCGATTCCAAAGTAATCCTGGACCCGCACACTGGGTAGCGGTGAAAAGAGTTCTACGTTATTTGGTAGGAACCAAAAATTTAGCCCTTTGTTATCAAGGTGGGGATTTGAGCTTGAGAGGTTTCACTGATGCGGATTGGGCGGGAGATGTAGATGAGCGCAAATCTACTTCAGGTTACACTTTCCTCCTTGGTGGTGGAGCTATCTCTTGGAGTAGCAAACGACAGGAAAGTACCTCCCTATCCACAATGGAGTCAGAATACATAGCTTGCTCGTCTGCGGTTCAAGAAGCTGTATGGTTGAGGAGGTTTGTTCAACATCTTGATGTTACACCCAATGTGGATCGTCCTGTAGTCATTGGTTGTGATAGCATGGCAGCTTTGGGATATGCTAAGGATCCCAAGTACCATGGAAGGACGAAACACATTGAGATCAAGTATCATTTCACTAGAGACATGGTTGCAGAAAGAAAAGTTGTTCTAGAATATGTTCCTACTAGAAGCATGTTGGCTGATCCTATGACAAAACCTCTAGCTAGAGAGATCTTTCAAGATCACATGTTGGGTCTAGGGCTTCGTAGGATGTGAGTTGTTATTTCTGAGAACACTTTTGTTGACATTGTTATTTTCATTATCGATTGAATACATTGCAGTTTTATTTCACTCTTATTATTTGTTAATTGGATGTTTTATAAATTTGCGTAGCATACATTTTGGTTAAAAAGATGTCATGGACATTGAATTGGCCCTCTCACACGGGTAATTCACCTTGTCGCTATGCGGGCGAGCAAATTGAGTTATTAGTCTTTGGCACCTACAAAGGGGGGCGCGCAAATGACGTTATGATATATCGCCTTGGTACACGGCTAAGATGAGACCTATTTTTCATGGGTCGACCTAATATGTCCCAAGAAAAGTCCGAATGTGAGATCTTAAAAGAGGCACTAGAAGAGTGACTGCTTTTGAGGACTCAGGTTAGACGCCAGAAGGGCGACTAGACTAAGATTCGTACGGCGTTAAAGTATGACATGCCTACTTTGTGTGGGAGTTCCGCCGCAGCATACACATCATACTGTATGTGACTATGAGCGACCATAGAAAGTGATTGAATGATCCCTGCTTCATCACTGTGTGAGTTCTAGTGATCACTTTGTGATCATACTTATGCCCTATGTGACTTAGAACTATGTTATGAACTTGGACGTTGATGTTGCTACTTTGGCATGCCGACCAATGGGCTATGCACATACAGCCCCACGGAGCATCGCTGGGAAAGCAGTTAACCAAGGGTGATTAACATGAGAGTCTAAGGAAGATAGTATAGTATACATCTCTATTTTGTGTCTTAATGCCCGGGCAATCATATTGAACATACGGTTCAAAAGATTGATCTTGAGCACATAAACATCTTGAGGTTTAAGCACCGCGATCGAGGGATTAAGGATGCTTGAATTAGTGTATATATATACGGTCTGGGGCATAGACGTGGTCTTTACTAACAAGGAAGTTCTATGCTGGTCAGATGGTGATTTGGTATAGCGCTCCTACCCTTTATCTTTCTCGTCAGGTCGCACGCCTCACTTCCAGTATGAAGAGATAGTATTTAGCGGGTTTTGATGATATTATATAGTGAGAGAGGTGAGCCCATATGTGCGAGTGGGAGATGTTAGGAAACGGGCTTGTGGCCCGATTCAACGTATCCGCCTATAAAGGCTCATAGAGCCCTAGTTATATTATACTTGGTAAGTAGTATCCTAATCCAATGGAATTTGGGATTGACTTTACCAATCCTACAAGAAATAGGTTTCTTGTGGGAATAATATAAATAGGGCAAGCCACCAAAGGAAAAAATACGACGTGCAATATTTTTCCTCTCTCTAGAAATTACATCTCACCAAAATACTCTCTCTAAGTCTAACCATCGAGAGACTTGGATTTGCGGCGTGGAACTGTAATTGATATTCGTCCTATGTGATATCAATTCGACGAGAAAGAATTGCAGATTAATTGTTCGTGGTGTTCGTGAGTTCGTAGCACAAGCCAAAAGTCTTCCGCTTCGCTCTAGGGTTCGAATTCGCACGAGGTAATCCGTGATACCCTATTATTGTATAGTGAATTCGTTCCCTTCATTAATAATCAAGTCAATTATTTTTTCTTAATCCGTGTGTCGGGTCAAACAGGACAATAATTTGAGGACGGGGGGAGTAGTTGGAAGATGAGAATTGAGAGTTGAGTATGAGAATTACGAGATGAGAATGAGAGAGATGTGTGAAAACAAAATGAAGGGGGTATTTATAGGTGAAAAAATATAATTAGCAAAAAAAAAGTTTTTTATTTTATTTTCTGAACAAAAAACGGTTATATTACCTTTTCCGTCTGGGCAAATCTTGGCCATTTACTTTCTAGGCAAATTCTGACCGTTAGATTGTTTAAAAATTAAAAAAAAAATCAAAATTTAGGCAGTAAACCGCTAGTTTATACATGGTTTGGGCACGTTTTGGAGGACGGCAGTTCATGGTTCTACCAAACGGAAAACCAAAACCGGACCAGGCTAAGATGGTTTCGGTTTGATTCCAGTTCCAGTTTGGCCGGTTCCAGTTTCCCATGATTTTCCTAGGTTCGGTTTTGGTTTACCGAACTGGATGGATGGGCATGTCTAGATGTGTCATGCCTATCTCATTATGATGATCAATGCCTGCATTGCATTGCTTCATCATCTTTGAACCATAATATATGTTTAAAGTGAAGGACTCAAAGAGGACAAGTAAGTGCAGCGTAGTTGGTAAGACGCTTCACCTACAACCGATAGGTCGTGGGTTCGAGTCACCAGGGGGTAAGTGGGGAACCACTATTGATCCTCTTTGGAAAAAAAAAAAAAAAAAAAAAAAAAAGGACTCAAAGAGGAAACTCTCAAACTCTATGGTATATGTTAACTCATTAAAAGTGACTCTCTCAATCACTATATATATGTTAGAAGTTGACAGAAAATAATAAAAAATAAATAAATATACTCCCTCCGTCCCTAAATTATTGTCTTCCTTTCCTTTTTCGTCCGTCCCAAAATAATTGTCTTGTTTGAAACTTTCCTTTTTAGAACATTACTTTTACTATTTTACCCTTACTTTTTCTTCCTACTTTAATTATGGGTCACATACACATGGGCATTAAAGGAAACAACACACTTTTTCAATACTATTCTAATATTAATAATCAAGTCAATTGAATTTTCTTAATCCGTGTGCCGGGTCAACCCAGACAATAATTTAGGGACGGAGGAAGTATTTTATTAGAAATGATATTTTCTGCAACAAGGTAAATAGTTTTGAAGCCGATGAGTATTTTTTGAAATCTGTCAAGTTTGGGTTGAATGAACCTTTGCGAATTGATCTGGATCGTAGAAGGCGATTTGCTCTACCTTCAGCTTCCATAATAAGGATGGCCATGAAAGGAGATCATTACAGAATAAGTCTGCAAATTGTATTCGGCCTTTTTTCTTCTTTTTCTTAACTTCTTTCCTTCCTTTCCTTCCTTTCCTTCCTTTCCTGTCATTCATCTCGACTGTTTTAAACAGAAGTCGAGTATCAACTCGACTTATAAGATAACTCAACTATTATAACAATAGTTGAGTCTATTTTGAGTGTTAGCAGCGGAATAAGAAAGATTAAAACTTTTTAAAATAGCCCCCTCAAAAGATAAAAGACAAGTGAGAGAGAGATTTCACTTCAATACGTAGTTTTTTTTTATTTCTTAGTAGTGTTTTAAAACCTGCGTTTTGAGAAAAAATTGAACATTTCAGTGTTTTAAAATGCAGCTGCATGAAATGCACTGCTTTTTCTGCCGCAGCATTGAAACACAATTTTTGTAAATAAACTGCTTTTTATCCCTATATTTTGACCAAAACGTACGACCAAACAGGCTCTTATTTAATTTTCATATTTAAATAGAATAATGTTTCATCAATATGATTTATTTACACTACCCATAAAAAGTATAGTACGTCTGCTTTTAATTCATAGTACAAACGAATTCAGTTGATGAGTCATATGGGTCCATTTGACAATGTGTTTAGTTTTTGTGATAAGAGTAAAAGAGAGATAAGAGAGTAAAATGGTAAGTGCTAGACATATCACCGTTTTGATTTGATTGTATTTATCACCTTAAGCCTTTTGTAGAAGTGATCATGAGGCATAGGTGTTAAATAACGTGGCAACTTCTCTTTAGACTTAGCTTTGTAACAGAATATTTGCAAGAATGCTCGATGGCACAACAACAATGTTCATTTGTAGACCCGTTTAACTTGGGATGTTTGATCCTCATCAAATCTGCTGACTAGAAGACGAAGTGGAAAACAACTTATAGAATTCAACAATGATGCTTAGCTATGCTACTTGATCACGCCAAAAAGATCTTGGTGATCACGTCGGATCCACGTGTACAGCTAGCTTCTGGTCAGGATGCCCCGGCTCTCAATAGGCGTCTCCTGTCGGGATCAAACCGTGGTGAGTGAGTGGAGTTCCTGTGATAAAACGAAAACATCGTCAAGGATGTCGAGGGTTTGCACGACTAGCACCCTCCGGCGTGAGAGTCAGTGTCTTAATAAGTGTATGGGCAGTTTTGTGTTGAATGCTTAGACTGTTCAATCACAGGTAATAAATATGGGAGTGTTTAGTGCTAGCAATAAATGGTTTCTCCAGTATTTTGGTCTGTTTCTTGGGAGTAAATGCAGCTTGGTTTTAATGAAGGAATGTCCTTCCTTTTATAGCCAAGGATGGCGTGTTTGAGAGGGTTTTAAGTGAGTCACCTGGTTTTCAGGGAGCTGGTATTGGAGAACCCATTCCTCTGTCAGTCTGCAGGGACAGAATGGAAGCTTCCGCCTTGGGAATGAGGAGAAGCCATAAATGCTACTGTTACTTGGTTGTGAAGAAATCTCTTTTCTTAGCTGGAATGTCTTGCCTCTTCCAGGGAATACGCTGACACGCCGCAAACATTAAATGCTTGATGTTGACTTCATTCCGAGGATAGTCTGGAAGTCGAGGTTCTAGTATTGGTTTGGCGAGGACGCTCGTGGAGATCTGCTGAGGTTGTCGAGGACACTGGTGGAGATCTGCCGAGGTTAAGCTCGGATGGTGACTTCGGCGGCGAGCTTTAGTTGGGGACTTCGTCATGAGCCCTCGACATAGTCCTCGGTTGATATGCTCGGCTACCTCGATGTCGAGCTTTCTTGGTCGTCGCGTAAGTTGGGGCCCACTCGGGCTGACGTGGAAGACATGTAGAATAGGTCTTTGGGAGGATCCCATCAGTAGCCCCCGAGTTCTCGAGTGTAATGGATTTATCCTGAGCGAGAGGAATCTACCCCATAGCCCGTCATACATACTCCGAGCTCTTTTCCACGCTAGAGGTAATGAGACCAGCTCGGTTTGGCCATTTCAGCGGGCTATCTTTGGAAGTTAAACGTCCAACTTGTCTGGGGAAGACACGTATGCAAAGGGTGACATCCTCGTGACATGAGCGAAAGTACGGAACTGTTCAGCATTAATCTCACGTCCTTTCCACTTTTCAGAACGCGATTGGACGCTCTTGCACTCGCGCGTGGTCTCCACGAATTTTGGCTTCCAGAAGAAGCCAAGCTAGGGTCCGCGTGTTTTGACATGGGTCGACCCGAAGATCCGGGCTATAAAAGGGGGAAGTTACTATTTCGTTTTTCACTTTTCACTAAAACCTTTCAAAAACCCTTCTTCTCCGACGATCCCAAGAGATTTCCGGCGCCGTTACCGTTCTGTGAAAAACCCAGTATTGCTTCTTTCCGTCACCAGTTCCCGTTCATCTTGTAAGTCTGTCTTCACCTCTTTCGTGTTTTCTTTGATACCGATTTTCGCCGCATTTGCTTTACATATTTTTCAAACTGAGTGTTTTCGAATCTTGCCGCCGGTGCTAACTCCGGTTCCCTTCAAATTCTCAGGCGGTTTGTTCATCTTCTCAATTCGTCGCTCCGAACTCTTCCTTGATTCAGGTAATTTACTACTCGGCTCCCTCTCTTAACAGTTTAGTATGTCATTTCTAGAAGGAGTCGATTTTGTCTTTAACCCCATTGAGTCTCCGAACTCGACCTCTTCGTCGAGCTCTCCTTCTACGAGCTCGACCTCTTCGTCTGGTTCTCCCTCCTCGTCCGTCTTTGCTCGCTCTCCTACTGGTGAGAATATATATGTCCAATATCATGGTCGATGGGTTTTCGTACCCCCTAGTGTGGCGAGGGCATTCTTAGTGAGTCAGGGCATTGAGGTAGAAGGTTTCTGGGTGGTCGCTGATGATCTTTATGACATTCCTGATCTCCCTCTGTCTTCTGCCATGCAAGTAATTCGCCCCCACGAGGTTGTAGACGAGCTCTGGGACCAATATATCACCATTGATAAAATAATAGCCCGTATTAAGGCTAGGAGGGAGAGAAGAGATCATGAGGCCGCTGAGGCCGAAAAAGCTCATACTAGTCGGTCCCGAGCTTACCAGGCCGCTAGGGTAGAAAGAGCCCGCTCTGGTCATAGGAGATATAAAAGGAAAGTCGCGGGTCCTTCGTCTGCCCGCGTATTCAGATCTAATGAATCCGCTTCTGTGCAGATGGCTAGGACCAAGGGAGGAGCATCTACTTCAGGTCGTCCTCCAGTTCCCCCAGCGGCCCCTACGAGACAGGGAGCCCCCAGGCAAAGGGTTGTTAAGGAGTGGAGGAACCAGGCTACTACCACCGACCTAGCCACATGGAGAACTCACTTTGAGTATTTATCAAATGACTTCCGAGTCACACTTCCTCGTGCTGACAGCCCGCTAGCCGATCTCCGACAGAGGAGGGACAAGGTCGGTTTTTATCTTAGCTTCTTTGACGTCGGCCTACGTTTGCCCCTCGACCCTTTTATCTGTTTGTTTTTGAAGAACATGTCCGCGCACCCTCTGGACCTTTCGCTGAACACCATGAGGATGCTGTCGAGCTTCGTGGTTGTAGTCCGTTCTCACGGGTTTGAGCCGACCATAAACCTTCTTCGCCACTATTTTTTGGTGAACAACACCCAAGGTCGGCTTCATTGCAAGACCCAAAATTACGGGGTCAAGCTCTTCTCGGATACCCCCAGCAAGGTCAGTGGCTGGGCGGACAAAGTTGTTCTTATTGAAAGTAGGAGGGGATGGAGTTTTCCCCTTCCTCGTCAAGCCTTCAGCTCGGATGAACTTACTGTATATGAGAAGAGGGTGAAGGCCGCTATCGAACTAGATCTTGGCTTTGAGGGCAAGACCTCTTCTCGTCTCTATGACTGGGCGGCCATTGTTAGGAGCGAGTCCTTGCTGCATATTGCCGGTCTGTCGGCTAAGAGGGTCTCGGAGGTGAGGGTGATCTGCCCTGTGATCCCGGTGAAGAGCTTTCCGGGCTGGCCTCTTCATAAAGATCTGCAGTTCAGCGAGGACTGCGTTTTCTGCCCAAAACGAACAGAAGCGGGCTGTAACCCCAGTAATATCTTTTCCTCTATGCTTTTGATAATGCCATAGTTTTTCTTTCATTGTTTTTCTAACTGTTTATTCTTTTCAATAGCCATGTTTGAGATCGATGATTTCTTGGCCTCTCCAGATGCTTTGGAGAAGGTCTCTGCGGCCCGAGTTGCCGAGCTCCCAGCTACTCTGGCGAACATAGAGGCTACCGGGGAGGGCACCGCCGTTTCGACGGTGACTGTGGGGAGCCAGCCCGCTTCCAAGTAGCCACAGAAGAAGCCAACCCGAGCTGCTAAGGCACCTTCCTCCTCTTCTGCGGAGCCTCCATCCGATGACCTTCCTCGTCGAAAGAGGAAGAAGATGTCGGTTGCCTCTGGTTTGATCGATGAGGAAACCGAGGCCTCCGAGGACATTGCTCCTGGTGCTACGCCCTCTGAGCCCCCGGCTCGTTCGTCCGCTCGGAGCGTCCGAGCTAAAATCGAGGAGGGTAGTGCTTCTTGGCTAAGGAGCGATTTTGAGCATCCAGAGACCCGCGCCGCTGGCCTCAAGCTCGGAAATGAAATCGGCGCTGTCCCTGCTCTGATAAATATTGCTAATATGGACAAGTCGTCGCCAGGGGTGACCGCTGGTCAGGGGGTCATTCTTCGTTGCGTCGACGATGATCTTTTTGAGGAGCTCGGGGCAATGAATCCTGCCGAGGCGCTGGGCCGAGCTGGTTTTGCTATGAGCGAGGTAATTTCCTTTCCCTGAACTTTGTCTTTTATGTTATTACACTCTTTCTAATGGCTGTTTCTCCTCTTAGATCGGCACCACTCTCCAATTGTTCGGCAGGGAGCTGAACAGCACCCGTTCTGGCCTGAAGAACCTTGAGGCAGAGAGGGAGAAGCTGAGTGATGAAAACCTCCGTCTTAAGGGTGAGGTTGAGGCTTTGGTGAGGAAAGCCGATGAAGCCCAGGGCCAGGCTTTGCAGTTGGAGAGGGTGGCCAAGCAGGCAAGGTGGGATGCTGATCAGGCTCGCGGCTCGCTGTCAGCGACGGTCGCTGAAAAGGAGACCTTGGCTGCTGAGAAGCTAGTGGAGGAGCAGAGGGCCAAGGCCGCTGAGTGCGAGGTTATCAACCTCAAGCTTCGCCTTGCTAATCTCGAAGGGGAGCTCGCCGCTGCCAAAGTCGTGCACCTGACTGATCAAGTAATTGAAGATTTTAAGAAGTCCCGGGACTGGGGTCAAGCTCTTGCTCCTTACTTCATTCGAGGAAAGGAGCATATCTTACGAGTGGCTGCGGCGGCAGGCATTCCCTTAGGCGACCTGCTCTGCTGGAACAAGATACTGTTCTTTGGCGAGGAGGCGAGGAAGGGCCATGTGATGTTAGGAAGGGCAAGCAACCATGGAATCTGCCCACAACTTTCGACCATAACCTCCGCAACCTCGTCAAAATTCTGAAGGCTGATCCCAAGGCTTCTTTTGATGGTGACCTGAGGCTGCAGCAGTTTGAGGGTGAAAAGACCAATCAGGATGAATATAGCCGAGCTGTGCATCGTTCCGAGGAAGCTTCTTGATTTTTTGTTGTACTGAACTTTTTCTTTTGATACAAGGCTTTGTAATAAACATTTACTTGTACTCTTGGTACTGCCGGTCTTTAATGCCGAGCTTGTATATATAATTTGTATATATATATATTTTTCTTTTAGTTTCTTTGCTAGCCTTAAAGTATATATTGCTTTGAAATGCTTGTCTTTTTATGGAGTCTCCTATATTAAGGAGATTGTTTGGACACCTTTTTAGGTTTTTTATCCTTGTTTAGCGAGGAATGCTTTGGATAAATTGTCCTGCTTTTGTCCTCGATTTAGCGAGGATTTTTGTAGGTAGAGCTTTAAAATTTCCTTTTAGGGAATATTTTTAGATAATGCCCTATTCCTGTATATTTCTTGACCCCGTAAGGTTTTGGTGGCAACAAATAAATATGAAAGAAACTCGAACTTCCATATATACATGTGCTTTTTATAGTAGTTATTACAAAATATTTCATTGATAATAACGTCTAAGGTGGTCGGCGTGCCATGGGTTTTTTAGGCCTTTCCCATCTTGGTTGGCCAGCCGATATGTTCCTTCTCGGATAATGCCTGTGATTCTGAAAGGACCTTCCCAATTTGGGGAGAGCTTGTTTCTGCTCGCGTTCCTCCCCGTTACTTCTATCTTCCTGAGTACCAAGTCCCCTGTCAAAAAGGTCCTCGGTTTGATTCATTTGTCATGATGGCTTTTGGTGAGCTGTTTGTAATTTATCATTCTCATCCTCGCTTCAAGCCTTCTTTCTTCGAGTAAGTCAAGGTCGAGCCCCTGGGCTTCTTGGTTTGTTTCTTCATTGAAGTATGTTACTCTGGGGGTAGGAAGAGCCATCTCTACGGGAGCCATGGCTTCAGAGCCGTATGCTAGGGCAAATGGAGTTTCCCCAGTTGATCCTCTCACCGAGGTTCGAATACTCCATAGGACGACGGGGAGCTCGTCGAACCATCTGCCCTTTTTCTCTTCAAGGCTTCTTTTTAAAGCATGAAGAATCAGTTTGTTTCCAGCCTCTGCTTGGCCATTTCCTTGTTGGCGGGCTACCGAGGACATCCAGTGTCTGACCTTCATGTGCTCACAGCTCGCAGTGAATTTGGTGGAGAACTGCGTTCCGTGGTCCGAGACAATCACCCGAGGTAACCCAAACCGACACCAGATGTAGTCATGGACGAAGCTAATGGCTTTATCCTCGGCAATGCTGGCTAGGGGTTTTGCTTCTATCCATTTGGTGAAGTAATCGACTACTACGATCACGAACTCGCAGTTACCTTTGGCTTTGGGGAAGGGACCGATGAGGTCTATTCCCCACATGTCAAATGGCCAGGCTGCTACCACTGGAGTTTGAGGGACTGCTGGTAAGCGAGGAATGTCTGAAAATCTCTGGCATTTGTCGCACTTCCTCACATATGCTTTCGCGTCCTTTCTTAAGCTCGGCCAATAATAACCGTGGAAGAGAATTCGATCAGCTAATGTCCTCGCACCGGGGTGTCCTCCACAAACACCCTCATGAACCTCGGCAAGCAGGTCCTCTACTGTCTCTGGCCGCACACATCGGAGAAGTGGTTTTGTGAATGATTTTCTGTAGAGTACGTCTCCGATCACAGTGTACCTTGCTGCTCTCTTCCGCACGATCTGTGCCATGTTGTCGTTGTCCGGCAGCTTTCCCCATTCGATGTACTCCTAAATTTCATCGATCCAGCATTTGGGTGCAGATACAATGGGCAGAACGGGTTCTTTGTTAATGGAGGGTAGATCTAGAAACTCTGTCTGCACTCCTTCCGGAAGATCCTCCAGCTCGCCGGAAGCTATCTTTGACAGATAGTCGGCCCTTGTGTTTTTTGCTCTTTTGATCTGCACCAGCTCCCAATACTCGAAATCTCCTAGCAACTTCTTCGCAAGCTCGCAGTATTTCAGTAACGTTGGGTGGCAGACCCCATATTCCCCCAAAATTTGCCTTACAATAAGTTGAGAGTCACTGAAGATAAGCACGTGTAGGGCCCTGACTTCTTGGGCTAGCTCGATGCCGGAGATTAAGGCCTCGTACTCTGCCTGGTTGTTGGATGCGGGGAAGTTGAATCGAACTGCTCTGCTAATGTCCTCTCCTTCAGGTGATATTAATGATATCCCTGCACCACTTCCTCCTTTGCTCGCCGAACCATCGACGTACATTGTCCAGCAATTTCTTGGTCTAGCCGAGGATTTAATCTTCGTTCCTTCTTTGGTCGAGCTGGAGGGTTTTGTTGACGAGCTCGCCTCTTCAGATTCAGCTGAGTTTGAGTCATTCCCGAAAAATGATGTTTCTGCGATGAAGTCTGCTAAGATCTGAGCTTTTATCGCCTTTCTCTGCTCGTAGGTAATGTCGTACCCAGATAATTCCACTTCCCACTTCATCATCCTTCCAGCCACATCGGGTTTGTGAAGTATTTTCCTTAGTGGTAGGTCAGTGTAGACGATCAAAGCATGGGCTTGAAAATAGTATCGAAGTCTCCGGGATGTTACTACCAAGGCCAAGACGACCTTTTCGACGTTTAAGTACCTTGTCTCCACGTCGGTTAGAGCGTGGGAGACGTAATACACCGGTCTTTGAGTCTCCTTGTCTTGCCTTAGTAATACCGACGCTACTGCCGAGCTTGAAGCGGTGAGGTATATGTACAGGACTTCGGAGGGTTTTGGGCTGGAGAGCAGCAACGGGTTGCCAAGGTATTCTTTCAGCTCGGCGAATACCCTGTCGCATTCTTCGTTCCACAATGTTTTCTTCGATCCCTTCAATGCTTTGAAAAATGGCAGGCTCCTTTCTGCTGCCTTGGCGATAAACCGACTTAAAGCTATGATACGCCCGTTTAGTTGTTGTATTCCTCGCACTGAGGTTGGAGCCCGCATGTCTACCAAGGCTTTGATCTTCTCTAGATTAGCCTCAATCCCCCTTTCGTTTACCATATAGCCCAAAAACTTTCCCGCTTTTACTCCAAAAGCGCATTTTGCGGGATTCAGCTTCATCTTGTTTTTCCTCAAGTTTTTGAACGTCTCTTCGAGGTCGGCGACGTGGTTTTCCCCTTTTGTCTTGATGACCATGTCGTCGATATATGCTTCTACATTTTGACCGAGCTGGTCCCCGAATACTCTGTTGACCATCCTTTGATAGGTCGCTCCCGCATTTTTCAACCCGAATGGCATCATCACATAACAATACAGCGCTCCTGCTGCTCGGAATGCCGTCAATTTCTGATCGGCTAGCCACATTCGGATTTGATGATACCCGGAGTATGCGTCAATGAAACTCAGAATTCGGTGACCTGCTATTGCGTCGACGAGCTGGTCGATCCTTGGGACTGGATACCAATCTTTTGGGCAGGCTTTGTTCAGGTCGGTGAAGTCCACGCACATGCGCCACTTTTTGGTCATTTTCTTGACCATCACTACATTTGCCAACCATGTTGGATACAAAATTTCCTCGATTATTCCTGCCAAAAGTAACTTTTCGACCTCTTCCTTGATTGCGGCCTGCTTTTCGGGAGAGAAGACACGGGGTCGCTGTTGTATTTGTGTGATGCTCGTGTCCACGCTCAGTCTGTGCACCGCGACCTCTTCATCTATGCCCTCCATGTCCTCGACCGTCCAAGCAAAGACGTTGGTGTTTGCCTGTAGGAACTCGATGATCTCTTCCCTTTCTGCGAGAGATATTTCCCTTCCCACCTTAATTCTTTGGTCCGGATAGTCGAAATTTACGACTACCTCGTCCAGGTCTTCGTGGGGTAGGATGTCGGGCTCATTGCGGTTATCCAAGCTTTCTACCAAAATCATCTTGTCTTGGGGGCGATCTCTTTGTCTTGGAGCGGACTTGGACTGGTCTTCCTTAGGCATCTCTGAACCTCCATCCTTTTCTGGCGAGCTAGTTTTCCTAGCTTGCTTTGATTGCTACTGTTCGGCAATGGGGTTGGTTTGACTTGCCTGGTTCCCTCCCACTCTGGTTTCTTTAACTAGTGCCTGAGTGGAGCGACCGGCGGGCTTCTCTTTCTCGATGGGGGAATTTTCGGGGAACTTTTCTACTGATGACGCGGTGTCCCATGAATCCCTCGAGTGTTACTCCGCTCGGGCTAAGATGAGCATCCCTAAATCCTAGTGCTTTGAAGCAGTCATAGACCATCACGCTCCGCCCTGCCCCCGTGTCGATCAATACTCTTCTGACAAACCGGCTCCCGATTTGGATGCGAAGAGTCAATGGTTGTTCTTTTGCCATGGGATTTGTTGCAAGCTCGCTGGGATAAAATGTAATTCCCTCCTCGCTCCTATGAGGCAGCGGACTGAATACTTTGTCCAGGCTATGGATGGTGTCTTTGAGCTGCGTTATGCTTCTCACGTCCCCCTCGATGGTGTGAACATCGGCGTCTTCTTCGATGGGGTTGTCCCTGGGAGGATTTCTGGGCTGGTTCGCCTGTCGAGCTCCACCGAGCTCAAATCTCTTCAGGGATCCTCGGTCGATCAACTTCTGGATCTCCCTTTTCAATTGGAAGCACTCCTCTGTGTCGTGGCCGTTCTCTTTGTGGTAAGCACACCTTTTGTTCGGGTTGCGCTGATAATCAACTTTTGCCAGGGGGCGGGGTCGTTCCAGCTTGTTTTCTCGGAGAAGCACGTTCATGATGTGCTCTCTTGTTTCGTTTAAGGGTGTATAGTATTCCTGTTAGGTCCACGGTTGCTCAATATAGGCTAGAAGGGGGGGGGGTTGAATAGCCTATGTCCAATTTTTGAAATTTGATTCAAAAATCTTACTTCACTAGGGTTTTAAAAATTTTGCAGGCGGAAGTCTTGTGAAGCACAGGACAAGTTGAGAATGGCTGATCTTCACAGGTCGATCAGCAGTTCTTAACAGTTTGGAAATCTGGAAATTTAAAGCAACACAATCAATTCACAATCACACACAAATAGACAGAATATTTAATATGGTCCACACTTATAAATAAGTGCTACGTCCACAACCAAAGTGGTCAACTTTGGATTTGAAAATCGTGTACTAAGTTTTTCCACTAGATATTTTACAAACTAAATCTCTAATGGATAGTGTACAAAAATTTTGTTGACCAAGTGTTTGTGTGGGAGAATTGATATCAATAAGATACAATTCTCGTGAGCTATGAAGAGCTAGGTGTTGCAATCAATGAAGAGCTTTAATGGACTGATCGTCTTAGTGTGAAGCTCTTCAAAGAAGGATGTACAGATAGGACGTTTAAGCTTTAATGCACTTGAAGAAGATGAAGAAGATTCAGAGTTGTAGTTGTTGAAGAAGAGATAAATGCTGCCATGAAGTCTCCTTTTATATGCAGGGGGGACCTTGGAGCCGTTGGAGATCTTCATGAGTTGCTCAATTTGAATTCAAGAGCATTTAATGCTCTAATGGTGTTGTTGAGCTCGATAGGCGGTTCAAGTTACGATCTGTCTCCGACATTTTGCCAAAAATAGGTAGACTGTGTTTGCGGAATGTCCTTTTCTGAGTTGTATGCCAAGAATGGAAAGCTTCATTGAATGCGTTTTGCAGGTTAACGTTGCATCGAAGTCGATGAAAGCTTCAAATCAGGACATGTCTTCGGCAGTTCTATATCGGACGATCTTGGGGTCTTCAACTTAGCTGATGAAGCTTGGCTTAGATGAACTTGTCCGATATCTTGAAGGACTCTGCTGATGCACACTTTGGCAGATGTATAGAGGATGGCCGATATCCTTACAGGCTATCTTCTTCAAGGCAATTTACAATAAGCAATCCTAGGCTATTCAAGCTATGTCTAAGTACAAGTTGCCACTCTAACAGACACGCAGGCCCATTAGTCACCTTGACTTAGACTTAGGTTATGGATTCAAGCAAATCTAGGCTAAGATACAACAATCTCCTCCTATTTGCTTGAGTCCATGACCCTACGAATACAATATCAGCAGACCATGTTCAAGTCTAGTAATAACATGCTTGTAAGATTGATATATTAAGTAAGCATGCCCTAGATGAACTTACACAAAGGTCATTGTATTCAAGAATTACAAAGTGTTTACAAACAGGAAATTAAGCATCAAACACTTGTAATTAGACTGAATTTAAAGACATGCAGAAAAGGCAGAATAGACAATATAGGACATGTCTTTAAACCAGTGGTTTAAATTTCATGCACACACAGAATAGGCAGTTCATAGTAAAGCATGAAAGATTTAAAAACAAACATTGCTCATTAAACAAGAAGTTTAATTTACAAAGTTTTTCAAAAAAAAAGTTATACAGACTTCATCGGCCAGTACGAGAGGATGATCCTTTGCCTGATGATTGCCCATGACCTCTTGATGTCCATTGAGAGACACCAGCAGCCTTAAGTCTTGCAATCTCCTCTTTTGCTTCTGCTAATTCATCTTTTGCGTCGGCCAATTCGTAGGAAAGATCGATGTTTTTCTGTTTGACCTCGGCTAACTCTTCTTTTGTATCAGCCAATGCAGAGGACAGATCACTGTTTTTCTGTTTGAGTAGTGCATTATGCTCAATGAGTCTAGTCCGCTGATCATTGTTGAGTCTAGCCATCTCCTCCTTCATGGACGCAAGCGATGTATCAATGAGAGCAAGACGGTTGGAAGTAGTGATGTGCTCCTTGCGATAGAAGGCCAAGTGCTTGGAGGTAAGATTGCGCGTCGCTCGAACGGAGGAGTGAACAGAGCGATTCGCCTGGCGTTGGGAGTGAAGCACAAGCTTATAGCCAGCTTCAACCATGTCGACGATCTGCATCATTTTTGTGGCGATGTTGTCCCAATTGGTTTTGAAGATGGCAGAGGTCGTGGAGGAAGAGGCTGAGATCTGGCTGGCAAGAGCAGTTTGGCTGGCAGATATAGAGCGCAGGCAGGCATCAAAAGCGGCCTTGGCATCTCTTGAAATTTCCATTACTTGGGTCATGCAGTCAGCCTGGACATGGGTGATGTGAGACTGATCTGCAGAGAGCTGGTGCAGGGCCTTGGTCAGGTCAACAGAGATGACCTCAAAATCTTTCAAAAATTTATGTACAGCCTCAGCAGGATAGGTATCAGACGAGTCAGGATGACTCACTGGAGGAGATGATGGACCTGCTGAGGGGGAAGGATGGCTGGTGGAAGACAGGGAGTGGCTGGAGGAGGATGGAGAATGGCTGGAGGAGGAAATGGTAACATAGCTGGTAGAGGGTGAAATAAGGCTAGGGAAAACACGAGGAACAGGGAAGAGCCTTTCTATGTAGATGACATAGGAAAGGGGGTGAATGAAGAAGGGGGAAGGAGAAAAGAAAGGAGAAAGGCTAGGAGAATGGAAGAGAATAGGGATGAGAGGGTTGAAGCCAAGGTAAGTGGTGACTACATCAATGAAGTTGTAGACCACGGGGTGAAGAAGGATGGAAGGATGGCAGATAAGGGTGAAGACTGGTGGTTTAGGCAGAGAGAGAAAAGGGGAGATATCTGATTTGGTAGGGATAGGAAGACCTAGGTCCTTATGAATGGCAACCCATTGGTTGAAGATCATGAGATCTTGCACCGCGGAGTTGTGGGAGAAGAATTGCTGGGACCAGGCTGGAGGAAGAGGTTCATAGAAAGCACCCCACTTAAAGATAATTTCACCTGCAGACATAGGCTGGCAGGGAATTTTCCTGGGGTAGTCAAGGGAAGAGAGGTAGGGATCAGAATCAGCAGGGTTGAGCTTAGGCCTGCTGTCCCGGAAAGACAGCAGATCCTGCACCTCAGGGTGTAGGTGGTTATAGGGGTTGGTTTTGAGGCGTTTGGGAGTAGGCAGGTTAGAGGAGGTTGAGATAGAGCGTTTGGAGGATGGAGGCGGAGAGGTGAATTCAGGTGTGGTGGATGGTGTTTGAGTAGGAGTAGACTGATAGGGTGTTGAGTTAAGAGGAGAAGATGGCGGTGTGGAAGTAGTGGTTGTAGGTAGAGGAGGTGAAGATGGAGGAGAGGTTATATCGGGGTTCTTGAAGTGCACTCTTTTCTTTGCACTCTTTTAAAGCGCTTGCCATGAGTGGACTTTGTAGGTGAAGAAGAGGCGAAGTAGGAAGTGGAGAGGTGGTAGGGGATGGAGGAACACCCGTTGAGGATCAGCAGGAACTGAAACGGTAGATTGCGAAGCAACAGGAGTAGACACGGTTGGTGTGGAGGGTGCAGCCGATGTTACATCTGGCGGACCAAAAGATTCATCTGTGGACTGGAGAGTCTGTTTGAGATTGGGTTTGGATAGATCTGCGGGTTTGAAATTAGAGGTATCCTTTTCAACCTCAGATCTAGTGCGAGATTTGCGGTTTTTCTTGAGACGGAGGGTGAGAGTGGAGGAATGTTTGGCCTTTTTGGAAGGAGGCTCGAAGGTTCATAGGGATCATGATCAAGTTTGCCGAGATCAAAGTTCTCGGGAAGTTCAGCCCTATAGGTTTAGGCTCCTCCTCACTGCCGGCTCGTAACATGTGACTTTTCGCTACCCTTGCGGCTTGGGTAGAGGTGCCACTAGTAGAAGAAGCGGCAAAGAACGATGATTGTTCGTTTGGCCATATCATCCCGTAGCGGGTAACGTTGTTGGTGAAAACGTAGGTGTTAGACACCTTGATGAGGTTGTCGGTGATAACTTTATCATCGATCTCTTCAAATATGCGAAGAATGATATTGATGACCCTTACGAAAGGTCGTCGCATGGAGGGGTTGGATTGGACGTCGCAACACTTTGAGATAGCATAGAGAAAACGATTTTGCCCGTTAAGTGCTTTCGAAGAATCACCTTTGGTCCACAGTTGTTGAGATGTAAAAATGTCTCTTGCCCCATTCTTGAAGAGAATGCTCTTATCGATCGATGACCGATGTGATAAGCATTTTCGGGAAGAGATTCTGGACATCTCGAAAACCTTTCGAGTTGAGCGATCCTCGCATCATTTCCCAAGCAAGCGTTGATTCGGCATCGGTCAAGTCCAGTTTGCCTTCAATAGGCGGTTCAAGGATTGCCCCAATATCCTTATAGGTCAATTTGATGTAATGGCCTCGATGTAACCCTTGATGTAGCTTAGGTTGACCGGTTCATTGGTATTAGGAGGAGGAGGCAGGATCATCCTTGTGTAAAATTCCTCGGCTAAAGCATTGTTGTAGTGGGTATCATGAAGTTGGAACAAGGGAAGAAGCCCACATTCTTAAATCCTTAAGGGCATCACCAGATGTACGATAATGGAATCTCGGTCGATTGTCATCCCAGGATGATAACTTGACCGGGAAGGATTCTCGTGGAAGATTTTCACTGTTTAGCCCTAGATGGCTTAGCGATGCAGAGGATGACGTTGTGTCGGTAGCCTTGGAAGATTTAGTCCTTGCCTATACTTGGTGGATATGAGAACAAACATAGATATAGGAAGGTATGATTAAATACAACCGATGTGAGTGATCACCGATATTAACACAAACAGTAATCGTTCGATTAAAACCCAAAACATGTGCGTATGATGACAAATGACAAGAACAGTTCATGAACTGGGTTTCAAAATATCTACCGATTTTATCATTTTTAAGTAAACAGATTGCGTAAGTGAAGACATAATATCAAAGAAATCAAGTCACAATTTTATGCTACATAAACAAGATTCAAACATCAATTTCAAGATTTGGCGCTCATCAATGATGTATAGTTCGAAATAACACAAATTAGGTTAATGCAAATCATAAAGCTTGATTTAAATGAATTAGAAGGTGTAGAAATCATTACCATTGATGATTTCTGCTTGAGAACAAGAGAAATTTGAAGATTTGAGAGGATTTTGGAAGATTGCAGATTTGGAAGACGAGAGGTTTTTAAAACTAGCAAATGGCGGTTTTTGAAAAATGTGAAAAAATACTGTATCATTCGCCTTTTTGTACTTCTGTCAGGTTAATAAATGGTATTTGATAATTTTTGAAGTCCGCAGTTATGACCTGATGAATGATTGTTTGCACGACGCACTTAGGTCTGCCTATTTTCTATAAAGACTGTCGACTTGGAAATGTAAGGACTTATTCAGTATTGTCCAATTTCTCGGCAGAGTTTCAATTAGCAGATCATTTAGACAATTTTGTAAAATGATTTAAATAGTTAGTCAGAAAGGTTAAGGATTGAGGTCAAGCATACCAAGCTCTCCTCTTAAATATGCAAACCTGGATGAATCAAGTGGTTTTGTGAAGATGTCTGCTACCTGATTCTCTGTAGGCACATATTGCATGTTGATGTTACCTTTTTCAACATGGTCTTTAAGAAAGTGATATCTCACATCAATGTGCTTTGTCTTGGAGTGCATGACAGGATTTTGAGATACTGAGATTGCTGACGTGTTGTCACACATTATAGGACAATTAGCAGTCGTAATCTCATAGTCAACTAGTTGCCGTTTGATCCACAGCAATTGTGAGCAGCAGCCTACCAGCAGCTATGTATTCTTCGCTTGTTGAAGTTGAAACAGAGGTTTGCTTCTTGGCCCATGAGACAAGTCTATTTCCTAAGAATTGACATGTCCCACTTGTGCTTTTCTGTCAACTTTACATGCAGCAAAATCAGCATCGAATAGCCTATAAGATTAAAAGATGAATCTCTAGGATACCGATTCCCAAATTGGGAGTATCTATCGATATCCGATGATTCTTTGACTTGTAGGTGAGACTCCTTTGGATCGCTTGAAACCTAGCACAAACACAAACAAGAAACATGATATCGGCCTACTAGCAGCTAAGTATAAAAGTGAACCAATCATGCCTCTAGAGAGTCATGTCCACTTTCTTGCCCTTCTCATCTTTGTCAAGATGGCGTTAGTAGCCATAGGAGTCTGTGTTTGCATTCTCAAGACCAAATTTCTTGATAACATCCTTTGCATATTTGGCTTGATTGATGAAGATACCATTTGAACTTTGTTGAATTTGAAGACCAAGGAAAAAATTGAGCTCTCCCATCATGCTCATCTCAAATTTACTCGCATAAGCTTTTCAAACCTTTTGCAAAGATTTTCATTAGTAGAACCAAAGATAATATCATCAACATAAATTTGAACAAGTAAGGAATGACCTTTATGTTTCATAATGAAAAGAGTAGTGTCAATTTGACCTCTTACAAAGCCTTGAGATGTCAAGAACTTTGAAAGGGTCTCATACCGTGCTCTTGGAGCTTGTTTAAGTCCATAAAGGGCTTTCCTCGGCTTGTAGACATCTTCTCTCCTTGAGCAGTCTATGAACCCAGGTGGTTGCTCAACATAGACTTCTTCTTGAAGTTCTCCATTCGAAAAGCACTCTTTACATCCATTTGATAAACTTTGAAGTCTTTGTAAGAGGCATAGGCCAAGAATAATCGATAGCTTCTAATCTTGCAACAGAGCAAATGTCTCATCATAGTCAATACCCTCCTCCTGTCTATATCCTTGGGCTACCGCCTTGCCTTGTTTCTTGTAATGTTGCCGTTTTCATCCATTTTGTTTCGAAAACCCACTTTGTGCCAATAACCGCTTGTCCTTTGGGCCTAGGGACCGTGACCGACTTGGCATCTGTCAAATTGGTTTAGCTCTTCTTGCATAGCTTCCACCCACTTGGATCTTCCAGAGCTTCATCAATCTTTTGGGTTCAATGTTAGATACAAATGCGTAGAATACATGCATTCATTTCTTGAAGCTTGTCTAGTTTGAACGCCGCATTAAGATCTCCAATGATTTGAGTGATAGGATGATCTTTTACTTCCCTAACTTCGCAGTTGAACTTGTCCTATTGCATCGGCAGAGTTGGATTCTTGAGAAGTAGAAGTAAAAGCTTGGTTTTCTAAAGGGTAGGTTAATTCCAAGGTAGGTTGTATGACTTCGGTGTGGAAGGCAAAGGGATTCGTGGTTTTCGAGTGTTCATTTGTTGGTTCGTTTGAGGATTCTAACAGTTGACTCTTGGAAGATCTTGTGAAGAAGGAGGATCAGCAGATCGGGACTTGGTCGTTTCGCACTGCCTCATATTCATCGAATCATTAGTAACCTTAGGAGCCAAATGTGGCCCAATGAAATCAAATTCATCAAAAGAAACATGTACGATTCAACAACTCTAAGTGAAGTTTTATTGTAAACTCTATATGCTTTTGAAAACTTGGCATATCCCGAAAAATTCCTTCATCACTTTTGGATTCAAATTTACCTCTATGTTCTCTACCATTGTAAAGAACATAGCATTTACAACCAAATATTTTAAAGAATCCAATGTTGGGAGCTCGCCTCTCCATATTTCATATGGAGTTTTGTTATGAAATTTGTTTATGATGGACCTGTTTTGTGTGAAGCGCGTGTTCACGCCCGAAATACATAGGCGCTTGCTTCAAAGAATCATTGTCTTTCCCGCTTCAATGAGAGTTCTGTTCTTCCTTTCAAGAACTCCATTTTGTTGAGGTGTGCCAACCGCAGAGAAATTGTGACCAATTCCATGGTCATCACAATATTTGGCAACACCATTGTTCTTGAACTGTTCCATTGTCCGATCCGACATCGAGATATCATCCAGTTTCGAGTCGTAGTCTTCAAGAGTTCGAATGATGTCATATGCTTCATCTTTGGAGGACATCATCTCTACCCAAGTAAATCTTGAGTAATCATCAACTACCACAAGAGTATACTTGCCGCCACCAAGACTTGTAGTAGTTACAGTCCAAACAAATCCATGTGCAAGAGCCGTAGAGGTCTCGGTTGTTGATAGGCAAGGCTTGCTTTTGAAGGAAGATTTGTGTAGTTTGCCTAGTTGACATGCTCGCAGAGACGTGTGATTCACTGATATTTTAGGCAAACCAACAACTAGATTGTCTTTTGATAGCTTCTCCAGGTATTTGAAATTGAGATGACTAAGCCTTTTGTGCCACAACCACTGTTGTCGTTGATGACCTAGCAACCAAGCATAGATTTGATTTTCTTCCAACAAAGATTTAGGTCAACAAAGATAGACATTCCCTTTTCGAATCCCGTCAGATAGTTGAACATGTCTCATTGTCCTTTATGAGACATTGACTAGAGGAAAACCGACAGTTAGACCTTTATCACGTAATTGTGATATGCTCGCAGATTGTGCTTTAAACCTTCAACTAGAGAGACTTTGTTGATGGAGAGATTGCCTCGATTATACTTCCATAACCAATGGTCTTCCCTTTGAGTTATCTCCAAATATGACCGAGGGACCCTTTGCTTCAACAATGCTTGAGAGAAGATTTGGATCACCATCATATGCTTTGAGCATCCACTGCCTAGATACCATAGATCTTTTCTTCTTCATTGACACCATAAAGCATTCCCGAAATATAGACATTTAAGAATATGGTCCCCTTTTATTTTTGGGTCCTCAAGGTTAGCAACCTTTGGGATCCACACTGTTTAACCTTTGGAGGAGTAAATCCTCTAGATTTAGGTGTGAATCTCGAAGGCATTCATGAATCTCATGACCATGGCATTTGCGAAAGAGCATTTGTGAAATCCTTCAACATGAGTAATGATTTCTTTTTGAGGCTTCTTAATATCGCCAGCCTTTGGAATGACCTTTCGCGATAATTGGCCTATAGGACTTAGGCCGATAATGCCTTTTCTTGTTGATGTTAGGTTTACCATAGGTAGACCTCTTATCAAAAGATTTTGTATTTACAGCACATGTCCTTTAAGCCTTTTATCGCAGAATTCACTTCTTTTACCCTTTTATAGGCGTGTTGAGATCGCAGCCTTGCCTTTGACAAATTTAATAGGTTTGAGCCGAGAATTCTTAGACTTGCTATTAGTCATCCCTGTTTCTTAGGGTGACTAATGGCAGGTTTCAGTTGCTCGACTCCTATTAGCGAGTCATTGGCGCATTGCTTTCTTTTGGACTTGTCTTTTGTGTTCTTGGGATAAACAAAAGGAACTTTGTTAAAGCCAAGTCCTTGCCTTTTGGGAGACTCGCTGGTCATAAGAAACTTCTACACCAATTCTTCAAAGAATCACTTCGATGTCTCATCCTTTTGAGAACTGGAAGAACTACCTACTTTGAACTCACTTTGGAAACCAATACCGCTTTGTCATCTAAAGTTTTCTGGTTTGAGAGAATGGTATCAAAGTTTCCTTTAGAGTTATTCCAAGTATTGACAACCTTTTGAAGGTCATCTTTCTCGAATTTATCTTCTTGATGTGTTCAAGTAGGAAGTCCACTTTTTCACCAAAGCTTTGTTCTCTTTTTGCAATTTGATACTTTCACTTGTCGTCTATCAAGATCTTTGATCTTAGACATCAAGGTTGATTTCTCGAGACGCCTAGTTCATGCTTCTTGGCTAATTTCACATAGGCCTTTGAATTTTGAAAACTCTTCCAAAGATGTCTTTGTTTGCTTTGATGAGCTCTCCTTTGAAGGTTCATTAAGCTCATCATCATCATCACCGTCATCTTGTTGAAATGGTAGTGACCTCACCGAATCATGTGGTGACTCCCGGCCATAAGGCATATGTTGGCTTCTTCAAAGAAAGTCACAAGAGTCATCCTCATCGTCGTTGTCACACCATGTAGGCGATTGCTTTCATCAATGTCTTCACCACCATCCCTTTTTGTTTTTGAAATTTAGTTTCGGACGTTTCTTATAAAATTCATATTTTGGCTTTGGACATTTAGAGGCAAAATGGCCTGGTTTCCTACAATTAAAACAAACTAGCTCATTATCCTTTTGATGGTCCGATTTATAAGGAGCAAAATTTTTGGTTGAGCGCTTGTTTTATAAGGAATGGCGCTTTGTGAGAAGACCGCCTATGTGATGATGATGGTTTATTAAACCTTTTGAAACGTTGATATTTCTTTACAAACATAGCAAAGGCTTCGTCGAAAGAATATCATCATCTTCACCGGATGTAGAAGGTGTTTCATCGTTTTGAACAGAAGGTTCAGAGATATGGTGGTAAGGACAAGTTTTTAAAACTCTTTTCCATTTCTTGAGCTTGTTGGATCTCAAGCTCATAAACCGAAAGACTAGCATAAAGGTTTCTAAGAGTCAATTTGTTTAAATCTTTTGACTCTTTCATGGCGTGATTTTAACATGCCATAAACCTAGTGCATTTAGAAATCTCATGTTTATTTCTTTCTTTTCATACTTCTTTCCTAAGGAATAGCAAGAGTTGACTACCTCATAGAATCTGTCATAGGCACTTCGCAGAGACTCTTTGGGATCCTTTTGAAGGAGTCAAACTTCGGATGCAGTATATAATTTGTTGTTCTTTGTCTCGCCATCACCTTCAAGATATTCAAGGATGGCTTCCCACATCTCCTTTGCCGTGTCCAAGTTGATAATCGATAAGTGCTTATATCAACACACTGGTAATGATGTTGATGGCCTTTCCATCCGAGCATCATTCTTTCGTCTTCATCATCCCACTCTTCTTCGGCTTTGGTACTTCGTGCAGCTTGGATCTACCGCGGCCGTGTATTAGGCTTCATTGGAATTCGGGTCCATCGTGACACATTTCCACAAACGTTTATCAATTGAATTCATATGTCTTTTGACTTTATCTTTCCAGATGTCAAAGTGAACTTCATCCAAGACAGACAATGGTTCACGTTTGAAGTTTCCAACATTTGGTGAGCAGCCATGATCTTTAATCTCTCAAGAGGTTAATCTCGAAAAACAAGTTTTCAAAGAGTTAAGCTCGATACCAATTGTTAGGTCCAAGGTTGCTCAATATAGGCTAGAAGGGGGTTGAATAGCCTATGTCCAATTTTTGAAATTGATTCAAAAATCTTACTTCACTAGGGTTTTAAAAATTTTGCAGCGGAAGTCTTGTGAAGCACAGACAAGTTGAGAATGGCCGATCTTCACAGTCAAGATCGCCAGCTTAACATTTGGAAACTGAAATTTAAAGCAACACAATCAATTCACAATCACACACAAATAGACAGAATATTTAATATGGTTCACACTTATAAATAAGTGCTACGTCCACAACCAAAGTGGTCAACTTTGGATTTGAAAATCGTGTACTAAGTTTTTCCACTAGATATTTTACAAACTAAATCTCTAATGGATAGTGTACAAAAATTTTGTTGACCAAGTGTTTGTGTGGGAGAATTGATATCAATAAGATACAATTCTCGTGAGCTATGAAAAGCTAGGTGTTGCAATCAATGAAGAGCTTTAATGGACTGATCGTCTTAGTGTGAAGCTCTTCAAAGAAGGATGTACAGATAGGACGTTTAAGCTTTAATGCACTTGAAGAAGATGAAGAAGATTCAGAGTTGTAGTTGTTGAAGAAGAGATAAATGCTGCCATGAAGTCTCCTTTTATATGCAGGGGGGACCTTGGAGCCGTTGGAGATCTTCATGAGTTGCTCAATTTGAATTCAAGAGCATTTAATGCTCTAATGGTGTTGTTGAGCTCTGATAGGCGGTTCTGCAAGTTACAGTCTGTCTCCTGACATTTTGCCAAAAATAGGTAGACTGTGTTTGCAGGCAGAATGTCCTTTTCTGAGTTGTATGCCAAGAATGGAAAGCTTCATTGAATGCGTTTTGCAGGTTAACGTTGCATCGAAGTCAATGAAAGCTTCAAATCAGGACATGTCTTCGGCAGTTCTATATCGGACGATCTTGGGGTCTTCAACTTAGCTGATGAAGCTTGGCTTAGATGAACTTGTCCGATATCTTGAAGGACTCGCGATGCACACTTTGCCTATGTATAGAGGATGGCCGATATCCTTACAGGCTATCTTCTTCAAGGCAATTTACAATAAGCAATCCTAGGCTATTCAAGCTATGTCTAAGTACAAGTTGCCACTCTAACAGACACGCAGGCCCATTAGTCACCTTGACTTAGACTTAGGTTATGGATTCAAGCAAATCTAGGCTAAGATACAACAATTCCTCTGCCATTGGGGCTTTATTCCTATCTCTCCTCGGCGTTGCTTTTAACGTCGATGTGTTAGCTTTCACCTCAGTAGTTTTACTGGCCGATGTTGACGTCCCTTTCTGTAATGCCTTTGCCTTAATGCTGCACTCTGTCTCTCCGATCTTCTGGGCGGCCAGATACATGGCCGCACTTGAGGCTGGTGGCTGAATGTTGAACACATGGGACATCATGCCCGGCTGGATTCCTGCCTCAAAGCAGAGAATAATCATTTTGTCTGGCACATTCTGAAGCTCCTCGGCCACAGCTCGGAACCTCTTTAAGTACGCGACCAGGGACTCATCTTCGCCTTGCTTTACCTTGACGAGGTCTGATTGGCTTTTGGGTATATCTCCCGCAGCAGAGAATTTGCTCAAGAACGAGGTTTTGAACTCATGCCAGTCGGGTATTGAGCCCCGTTCGAGTTCTTCGAACCATTTTAACGCCGCGCCCTCAAACGTGCTCAAGAAGGCCTTGCACCATAAATCTAGTTTATTCGAGCAAATCCCCATCTTAGCCTCAAAGCTAGACACGTGCTCTTTTGCATTTGTCTTCCCCTCATAAGATTTAAGTGCGGGGAGTTTGAGGCGTGAATCGGGCGAGGTTTCCCTGATGCGCTTGCAGAACGGGGCAAACTGGTCCCTTGTCCTACTATCGAGCTTTCCGGACTCCAGGGCATCAAGTCTTTCTTGAAGTTTCTTGAGCAAATCTCCATCTGAAGTTGCACCCTTATTATCACGAGGTGGTCGGGGAGGAAGGTTGTTTTCCTCTCGTCTTTTATAGGATGTGGCATCTGATCGGGCCTCACTTTTCTTCGGTGTGGGCGATCGTGCTCGATATGCTGACCTTCCTCGGGATGATTCTCCTCGCCCCTTTCGTTCTGATTCTCCCTGCGACACCAAGGTGTAAGAGAGTCTGTCGTGCACACTCGACTTTGGGCGGGCTCTTTTATCATCCTTAGTTAGCCTGTCT
Source organism: Platycodon grandiflorus (assembly GCA_016624345.1). NCBI lineage: Eukaryota > Viridiplantae > Streptophyta > Magnoliopsida > Asterales > Campanulaceae > Platycodon > Platycodon grandiflorus. The sequence goes on from CM028362.1 coordinate 58,315,601, forward strand.
TGACGAACAAATACTACCCCAAGTCTCTAAAAATTCTCTCTAGGCGTTGCCTGTGTTTGCCCTAGGGTTTTGGCCCGTCCGGCTGGCTATGCCGCCGGATTCACCCCTGGAGGATCCTCCTCCGGTGATTACAACCACTTCTAATCCCTCCCTTCAACATGGTTCGTCACAGTCTAGCCCCCCTCTGTCTTATGCAGCGGCTCTTTCTCAAAAGAATGGGCAAACATGCGTAAACCCTAATGCTAAGCCGATCCTTACTGAGCTCTCTTTGGCACCGCGACAATCTATTTCTGTCACGACCCGACCCGAGATCCTATGTGGAATCTCGTCCGGTTCGCGAGACGAGACACAAAATGCACAATTTAAAAAAAAATCACTTTTCGTGCAAAAACCCTGTAATGCAAGTGTATGTTTATTTTAAAATCAAAACATCACTTCATGGCCACACAAAAGCCAGAAAAGAACACATGATATAGCCAACAAACCCACGAGCTATGAAGCTCGGGCTAAACATATAACATTAACAGAGTGCGCGGAATAAGATAGTTAATAACATTTACAAAAGCCTGACAACCGTGTCGGCATCTACAAAAGAATATGAATGAACAACAAGTACGGGACTTCTACCCAACTTTACAATGTTTAAATAACATGTGTACCCTCGGCCTCACCAAAAGAAAATACAAGGGCTCAAGGAGCACTACCAAAAGACGGACTGTCGAATACACCGGACGACGAACGATCACTGGGGGTTTCTTGCAGGCTCGGGATCTAAGGAAAACAATAAACAATGGACGGGGTGAGTTATAAAACTCAATAAGCTACTAATGCAACAATATGGCATGCGAGATGTGAACAGTAATAAGAATCACATATAATAAGGTTGACATAAGGTGATAGATCTCAATCATCATAGAAATAAGTATCTCATAACACATGTCACGTAGCATGCATCTCACGTAGGCGCAATATGTAAACACATATAAAAGGATACCGTCGAGGTACACCTCCGACATACAAACTTCCAACCAACCAACCAATAATACCAATGTAGAAACCTTTGATGTCGTACCCGATCATCGAACCAATAACCAAGAACCATAGTGAACCGTTTCCCGTATTCAAGTCGACGTGAAGACTCGGTCCCCACAACTCGAGAAACAATCACGGTATAGCTTACCAAGGTCGCGTTTATTCCATACAACACTTAGCGCTATAACCCCTACCGTGGCCAACGGTAGGGCGAGGCCCAGTGTATTGGCCTTCGGTTATTACGTAGCCCCGGCTCACGAAATAACCGAGCGTCAATACACCTCCAACAAATATGCCATGGACTTAACAAATGCTCAAGTAGATGTTTACTCGACACATTAAACCAATCAACCAAATGTTCAAGTAGATGTTTACTTAACATTAAATAAAAGTATTATACTCCAAAGTAGGGAGTATAACGACCACCACAACAACATGTAATGTATGCCAATAGTTCTACTACACATAGCCATACAACGTCAATACCGAATTTAACACAATACCATTATACGTGTATCGCGTAACCAATCGTCCAACGGGTCTCTCGAGTATCCAAAGAGCTCACAAAACACACACGTGGTCACATTCATTATCAAACCCTAACCGACTCCGTTAGAGTCAGTTTAGGTTACTAATGATGTCGAGTTACGAAGGTGGTCTTGCACTTTAATCCTAGAACATTAACACCCAATTTCGAGTTCCCAACATCATATTACAAGCTATAGCACTATTCACAAGTCTACAACCACATTTTATGGCAAAAATCACATGTTCACAAATCTAGCATGGTAACTCTACTCATTTGATGTCTAGAATGTCATATGAGACATAAAACAAGAAGAAGAGGGGATAGTAGCTTACCTCTTGTCGAAAAAAGTGGAGAGAAATGAAATCTAATCGGTAGGAAAGCTTCTCCTCGTCAAGACCTTCGTAACGGTATGCTCGGATCGTCGAGATTCCTTCACAATCACAAGAAATCTCTACTTTCTCACTCTAAACTCTCTCTACTCTCTCTCTATGTTCTAGGATGAAAAGGGGGGGAGAAATGAGGTGTTCTAAGGTCTCCTAAGGTGTTTAAGTGGCCAAAACATGGCTGACCTCTCGGGTGGTGACGTGGCTCAACCCTGGCCAATCAATTTTTAAGTTTGAAAAATCAGGATTTTCACGGGCAGGGGCGCTGGGCAAGGCGCGGCCGCTTAGACGGCCGCTCGTCCTCCAGGATTTTCTGAGTATTGTTTCTGGCTTTTGGACGCGTGCCTGGGCGGCCGCTCAGCTTCCAGAATGTTCGATTTTTCCTAAAGTGCTCCGAAACACTTCTGAAATGATTCTAAATGATCCCATGGTGATTCTAAGTCTATGGGAAGGTCAAAACACTTGAGAAAAGTCCCCAGAGCGAACCGTAAGAGTGCTAGAAGTTCAACACAACTCAAGTACATTTAATCACAAGAATTAAGCGATGGTTTAAGCATATAAAACACATGGAATGCAACACGAACATGCTATATGTCATGTATAATATGCTCAAGAAATGTTCATAGTGTTTATTCAATGTGACACGTACGATATTCGTGAATGACATGAATGACGTGTAAGATGCAAATGAAGCGGGTGTTACATTCTCACCCCCTTAGAATAAATTCGTCCGCAAATTTACTTACCGACTCCATCGAACAATGCGGGGTATTTCGCACGCATCTCCTGCTCGGTCTCCCAAGTGGCCTCCTCGACATTATGATTCCTCCACAACACTTTCACGAGGGGTATAATCTTTGTCCTTAATACTTGTTCCTTGGTATCCAAAATCCTTACAGGTTGCTCGACATATGAAAGGTCGGGCGTCAAATCCACCGGTTCATACTCCAACACATACAAGGCATCCGTCAAATACTTCCTCAACATCGACACGTGGAATACCTCATGAATACCTGACATCGATGGCGGCAATGCAAGTCTATAAGCTAGCTTTCCAACCCTTTCCAAGATCTCAAACGGTCCAATATACCTCGGAGCCAATTTTCCTTTCTTACCAAATCTTTTAACCTCAATCCGAGGTGAAACTTTCAAAAACACGTGATCACCGACCTCAAATTCAAGATCCCGACGTCTATTGTCCGTGTAGCTCTTGTGTCTACTCTGAGCCGTTTTCAATCTCTCTCGAATGAGTTTCACACTTTCTGCCGATTCATGAACCATTTCTGGACCCCACAACTTTGCTTCACCGACCTCATCCCAACAAATCGGAGAACGACACTTCCTACCATAAAGTGCCTCATATGGAGCCATCTCAATACTCGACTGATAACTGTTATTGTAGGCGAACTCAATCAATGGTACATGCGAATCCCAAGTTCCCTTAAAGTCCATCGAGCACGCTCTCAACATATCCTCAAGTATTTGAATCGTCCTCTAGGATTGTCCATCAGTTTGCGGGTGAAATGCTGTACTCAGATTCAACTTCGTCCCCAAAGCATTCTGAAGTGACTGCCAAAACCGAGAAGTAAACCGCGGATCCCTGTCCGATACAATACTCACTGGCACCCCATGCAACCTCACAATCTCCTGAATATATAACGAAACAAGTTTCTCCAACGAATCAGTCACCGCAATGGGAAGAAAATGGGCCGACTTAGTCAATCTATCAACAATAACCCAAACTGCATCATGACCTCGTCGAGTCCTTGGTAACCCTGTCACAAAATCCATTGCGATGTTCTCCCATTTCCATTCTGGAATTTCCAAAGGTTGCAACAAACCAGCTGGCCTCTGATGTTCTGCTTTAATCCGTTGGCAAGTCAAACACTTCGACACAAACTCGGCGATTTCTTTTTTCATTCCACTCCACCAAAAATTCTTTTTCAAATCCCTATACATCTTGGTACTCCCTGGATGAATTGTGTATTTAGACTTATGGGCTTCATCTAACACTTGTCGTCTCACTTCCTCAATCGCCGGTACACAAACTCTACCCCGAAATGTCAAAATACCATCACTATTCTTAGCAAAATCCGGGGTCTTACCCTCGCCTAACTCATCAATCAATCTCTTCAACTCCAAACAACACCGGAGTAGCCCGAATATTAGCAAAAATTACCCCATGGCTAGATTCACTAGGACCCCAATCACGAATATCTTCCAGCATCTTCCATTCCCTAGTCATCAAACAAGAAATATATGCCTTCCTACTCAACGCATCTGCTACAACATTTGCCTTTCCCGGATGGTACAAAATAGTGCAATCGTGGTCCTTCAACCGTTCCATCCTCCTACGCTGTCGATTATTTAACTCCTTTTGCGAGAATAAGTACTTAAGGCCCTTATGATCAGTGAACACCTCGAACTTAGCCCCATATAGATAATGTTTCCATTTATGAAGAGCAAATATAATTGCGGCCAACTCAAGATCGTGTGTCGGGTAGTTCTGTTCATACTTAGTCAACTTCCGTGAACCATACGCAATGACCCTTCCATTCTGCATCAAGACACAACCCAAACCTTCTTTTGAAGAATTGATATAAATCACAAACCCATCGTGTCCATTCGGCAATGCTAAAATAGGAGCCGTAGTCAACTTCTCCTTCAAAGCCGTAGTCACGACACGACCCGAGATCCTACGTGGAATCTCGTCCGGTTCGCGAGACGAGACACAAAATGCACAATTTAAAAAAAAATCACTTTTCGTGCAAAAACCCTGTAATGCAAGTGTATGTTTATTTTAAAATCAAAACATCACTTCACGGCCACACAAAAGCCGGAAAAGAACACATGATATAACCAACAAACCCACGAGCTATGAAGCTCGGGCTAAACATATAACATTAACAGAGTGCGCGGAATAAGATAGTTAATAACATTTACAAAATCCTAACAACCGTGTCGGTATCTACAAAAGAATATGAACGAACAACAAGTACGGGACTTCTACCCAACTTTACAATGTTTAAATAACATGTGTATCCTTGGCCTCAATAAAAGAAAATACAAGGGCTCAAGGAGCACTACCAAAAGACGGACTGTCGAATACACCGGACAACGAACGATCACTGGGGGTTTCTTGCAGGCTCGGGATCTAAGGAAAATAATAAACAATGGACGGGGTGAGTTATAAAACTCAATAAGCTACTAATGCAACAATATGGCATGCGAGATGTGAACAATAATAAGAATCACATATAATAAGGTTGACATAAGGTGATAGATCTCAATCATCATAGAAACAAGTATCTCATAACACATGTCATGTAGCATGCATCTCACGTAGGCGCAATATGTAAACACATATAAAAGGATACCGTCGAGGTACACCTCCGACATACAAACTTCCAACCAACCAACCAATAATACCAATGTAGAAACCTTTGATGTCGTACCCGATCATCGAACAAATAACCAAGAGCCATAGTGAACCGTTTCCCGTATTCACGTCGACGTGAAGACTCGGTCCCCACGACCCGAGAAACAATCACGGTATAGCTTACCAAGGTCGCATTTATTCCATACAACACTTAGCGCTATAACCCCTACCGTGGCCAACGGTAGGGCGAGGCCCAGTGTATTGGCCTTCGGTTATTACGTAGCCCCGGCTCACGCAATAACCGAGCGTCAATACACCTCCAACAAATATGCCATGGACTTAAAAAATGCTCAAGTAGATGTTTACTCGACACATTAAACTAATCAACCAAATGTTCAAGTAGATGTTTACTTAACATTAAATAAAAGTATTATACTCCAAAGTAGGGGTATAACGACCACAACAACAACATGTAATGTATGCCAATAGTTCTACTACACATAGCCATACAACGTCAATACCGAATTTAACACAATACCATTATACGTGTATCGCGTAACCAATCGCCCAACGGGTCTCTCGAGTATCCAAAGAGCTCACAAAACACACACGTGGTCACATTCATTATCAAACCCTAACCGACTCCGTTAGAGTCATTTTAGGTTACTAATGATGTTGAGTTACGAAGGTGGTCTTGCACTTTAATCCTAGCACATTAACACCCAATTTCGAGTTCCCAACATCATATTACAAGCTATAGCACTATTCACAAGTCTACAACCACATTTCATGGCAAAAATCACATGTTCACAAATCTAGCATGGTAACTCTACTCATTTGATGTCTAGAATGTCATATGAGACATAAAACAAGAAGAAGAGGGGATAGTAGCTTACCTCTTGTCGAAAAAAGTGGAGAGAAATGAAATCTAATCGGTAGGAAAGCTTCTCCTCGTCAAGACCTTCGCAACGGTATGCTCGGATCGTCGAGATTCCTTCACAATCACAAGAAATCTCTACTTTCTCACTCTAAATTCTCTCTACTCTCTCTCTATGTTCTAGGATGAAAAGGGGGGGGGAGAAATGAGGTGTTCTAAGGTCTCCTAAGGTGTTTAAGTGGCCAAAACATGGCTGACCTCTCGGGTGGTGACGTGGCTCAACCCTGGCCAATCAATTTTTAAGTTTAAAAAATTAGGATTTTCACGGGCAGGGGCGCTGGGCAAGGCGCGGCCGCTTGGGCGGCCGCTCGTCCTCCAGGATTTTCTGAGTATTGTTTCTGGCTTTTGGGCGCGCGCCTGGGCGGCCGCTCAGCTTCCAGAATGTCCGATTTTTCCTAAAGTGCTCCGAAACACTTCCGAAATGATTCTAAATGATCCCATGGTGATTCTAAGTCTATGGGAAGGTCAAAACACTTGAGAAAAGTCCCCAGAGCGAACCGTAAGAGTGCTAGAAGTTCAACACAACTCAAGTACGTTTAATCACAAGAATTAAGCGATGGTTTAAGCATATAAAACACATGGAATGCAACACGAATATGCTATATGTCATGTATAATATGCTCAAGAAATGTTCATAGTGTTTATTCAATGTGACACGTGCAATATTCGTGAATGACATGAATGACGTGTAAGATGCAAATGAAGCGGGTGTTACAGTTTCGATTCAGGATGAACCAGGTTGTTTGTTCTCTCCGGTGGAGATGGATTTGCTTGAAAAGCAGTTTGTTAATACTTTGATTATGAACTTTTCAGTTGGTCGGCCTTCGGTGTATGAGTCGTGATCATAGATCGAAGAACTGGAGGTTAACCAGCTCTTATATTGTTGGCCTCCTTGATCCAAGGCATGTTATGGTGCACCTATCATCGGAAGAAGACACGATTCGGGCTTTATCGAAGGAGTCTCGCATGATCGAGACATGTATGTATCGTCTTTTTCGTTGGTCTAAAGACTTTGAGTTCAAGAAGGATAGCTCTTTGGTTGCGGTGTGGGTAAGTTACATCATTTACCTTTGCCTTTTTTTAATCCTGCAAGTTTACGGAGAATTGGTAATACTGTCGGGCGTTTTTTAAGGGCTGATGATCGTACGTTAACGCTATCCCATCCAATGTTTACCCAAATTTGTATAGAGGTAGATGTCTCTCTAGTTCTCTCGTTTAGGATTTGGATTGGAACGAGTAAAGATTGTGGTTTTTGGCAATCAATTGACTTTGAAGGCAATATTTCGTATTGTGAGGGCTGTGATGATTGTCGTAAAAAAAGAAGGCAATTGCCTAACTTTAAGCCTACGAGGGAAAAATCTAAGACTGCCATTGATGACCACAGTGAAGATAAGAGTAATCTGCCTAAAGTTAGGCCTACGAGGTCGTTTGTGATGGTAAAATCTAAGGCTGTCATTGATAACCACGGTGAAGATAAGAATACATATCCAAGTATTACTAAAATCAGTCAACAGTGGATTCCAATTAAGCCAGGGGTGTCGGGTGAGAGAGGCTCAGGGTCTAACTCCAAGGATTTAGATGGCTGTCCTAAGGAGACAGAGGTTATTGATATTGCCTCTACCCTAGAACGGAAGGAAGATTCTACAGGAGCCATTAATAGGGCCAATCAGGTTGGCACTTTCATGGATACTTGTGTACCGCAATGTAATGGGTACATTCTTGAACCTAAGCCTCCTGTTGGGTTTGAGACGGATGCTGGGACTGAACAGATTATTGGGGATGACCCAAATGATGGAACTGATCGCGGAGCTGGTACTAAGATGTTAGATATGGGACCTCGTCTGTCTAACTCATTTGCAGCCTTGGATGATTTGCAGGATTTATGTGAGATGGACAGTTTGCACCAGCCAGTTTCGCACAGTGCTCCCAAGCCCAAACTGGAGGGAAGTAAATATGCTTCATCTCCGAGTTTTTTGAAGAGGTCTTCTTCTGTGGATGACATTGGAAGGCTAGTTGTGGCCTCGGTGAATTATATGGGTTTTCAAAAATAGTGCCGTACTCTTTTTGCAAGGAAGAAAAAGAAAGTGTATATTGCACAATACTAGGGCTGCTTCAAGAGCCCATTAGGTCAATCTTTAAGTTTGTTTCTCTATGGCTACAATCCTTTGGAATGCTAGAGGTCTGGGTAATAAGGAGACGGTGGAGTATCTTAAGTTACTTAAGGTACAACATAATCCTCTTTTGTGTGTAATCTTGGAGCCAAAACTTCCAGGTTCTCGTATTATTAAAATTTCTAGAAAGTTACGCTACAGTAGTTGTTTACATCAAAACCCTAACAACATGCATATTTGGGTGTTTTGGGAGAGAGGGGTGGATGTTGATGTTATTAATGCTACGGCTCAGTCTATTACTGTTCGTATCTCATTTGGTAATGTTTTCTCTGTGGTGTTCTCGTTTATTTATGCTAAGTGTACTAGGGGGGAGCGGCAGGAGTTGTGGAGGGATCTTCTTGATTTTTCAATGTCTCTAACAGAGCCTTGGATGGTTGGTGGGGATTTTAATATTATTTCTCATTCTGCTAAGAAGTTGGGTGGTGCTCTGTGTGATTTTTCAGTCATTGGGGATTTAATGATTTTATGCAGCAGGCAGGTTTAGATGATGCTGGGTATGATGGAAGCATTTTTACTTGGTGTAATAATCAAGATGGAATGGATCGTATTTGGCAACGTCTGGATAGAGTGTTGGTTAATGGTTTTTATAAAGCGGCTTTCCCTGGGCTTCGTGTTCAACATTTGTGTCGTGTTCTTTCGGATCACTCTTCTCTCCTTATTGAGTTTTCGTGCTTTGCTAAGCCTAGAAGCACTTTTCGCTTTCAACGTATGTGGTTGGATCATCCAGAGTTTTTACAATTTGTTAGGGAGCACTGGAAGCATTCGGTTTCGGGTAGTCCCATGGAAGTTTTAAGTAGAAAGCTTCAGAATTTACGAGGTAAGCTGTGTCAGTGGAATTGGGAGGTTTTTGGACATGTCCAGAGGTTAGCAGCTGTTCAACAGGATATTATTTTGCATTTGGAGGTGGCTTTGCAGTAAGGCTGGGATGATGTCCTCGCTAGAGAGCTTTTTTGTGTTCGTCAAGAATTGGCTCAGTCTTTGAAATGGAACACGGAGATGCTCCAGTAAAAGTCTCGACAGTTATGGTTGTCTGATGGGGATCGAAACACAGCTTATTTCCATGCTAGTATTAGCGAGCGTGCTCGCATTAATACTGTGAAATTACGTCTTTCGGATGGATCTTGGTGTACGGATAACAAGCAGATCGGGGACAAGGCTGTAGAGTTTTTCTCAGAGTTATTTTCTTCGTCTAGGCCGGCTATGAATGATGATTTGTTCCAGGATTTTCCAAGCTACTTGGATATTCTTGATAATGAATACTTACACCGTATTCCAGAAGAGGATGAAGTTTTAGAAAGTATAAAAGACTTGAATCCCAACAGTGTGCCGGGGAGTGATGGTTTCACAGGGTGGTTCTTTCAAGGCTGCTGGGATATTATAAAAGGTGATGTTGTGGCAGCGGTGCAAGATTTTTTCCGGGGTAGTATGATTCCGAGAGGGATGTCGTCTACTACTGTTGTGCTTATCCCTAAAGTGACTAATCCTACTTCGTTAGGGGATCTTCGACCTATTAGCTTATGCAACTTTTCGTGCAAAATTCTATCTCGAATTATGACTACTCGGCTTGCGAAGTTCTTGCCTAGAATCATCTCCACTGAGCAATCAGGATTCATTAAAGGTAGAAGTATTCAAGAAAATATAATCCTAGCGCATGAACTAGTTCATCGTATTGACATGAAAGTTAGGGGTGGTAATGTGCTTTTCAAGCTGGACATGTCAAAAGCATATGATCGTCTTGAATGGGGTTTTTTATTGCGTGCCTTGAAGGAAATTGGGCTGAATGATGTGAGTTGTGACTTAATATACAGGCTGGTTAGCAATATTTGGTATTCTTTTCGGATTAATGGTGAAGGGTATGGTTTTTTTAAATCATCTCGAGGTGTCCGTCAGGGCGATCCGTTGTCTCCGTTACTTTTTATTATTTCTCAGGAAGTTTTATCTTTTAACATTAAGAGGGCTGTTACGAAAGGAAAAATTCAGCCTTATATGCATGGTCGGGGTGCGATTGTGATTTCACACTTGCTATATGCTGATGATATGCTCATCTTTTGTAATGCTAGTCGTCGATCTATTATGGCTTTAAAGAAGGTTCTTACTGCTTATGAAGAGGCTTCAGGTCAGCTTATTAACATCTCCAAGAGTGGTTTTTATCTTTCAGACAGGTGCTCTCGCAATAAAGCTCGTAACATATCCTCTTGGTCTGGATGCTCTCAATGCTTTCTTCCAATGAAATATTTGGGCCTTCCTTTGTTTAAGGGGAGGATTAAACGGTGCTATTTTGAGGATATAGAGAAGAGGGTGATTAATAAGATTAGCGGATGGAAATCTAAACTTCTTTCTTTTGGAGCAAAGATAGTCTTATTGAAATCAGTCCTAGCTAGCATTCCGATATATACTCTTGCGGCTATCAAAGTTCCGAAATTGGTTCTCCGAAATATTGAAAAGGCAATGGCTAATTTCTTATGGGATGCGGCTGGGTCTCATAGAGCTCATTGGATAGCTTGGGAGGTTGTGTGTCGGCCTTTAGATGAAGGAGGGCTTGGTTTGAGATCTCTTTCCCAGGTTATGGACTCTTTGCATGCTAAGCTTGCATGGAGTGTCCTTCAAGGTAAGAGTTTATGGGCAACCTATGCACGTGCAAAATATGGTCAGGTTTATGGTTTTGATACTCCTATTGCAGCTTCTCATATTTGGAAGACAATCATAGCTGTTATGCCGAAGGTTGAGCAATGTAGTCAGTGGGTAATTGGGCATGGGAATGTGTCTTTTTGGAATGAGAATTGGTGTGGAGAAATTCTGTTTGGTCCTCAACTGCTGGACATCAAGTTGACTGTGAGGGATGCCTTTGAGCAGCTCCCTAACTTCCTGTTTATCATTCCCGACAGACTTCACGGCTCGATTTCTAAGGTTTTGATTGATCCAGACTTGGAAGACCGTCTGGTTTGCAAATTGACGCAATCAGGAGAGTTTACTGCTGCAGCTTTTTGGGATAATTTTTGGGTTCGCTACCCCCATTTGCACTGGGCTCAGAAAATCTGGCAGCACTGGCTCCCCTTGAAAGTAAGTGGCTTTATGTGGAAGCTTTTCCATGGTGCTCTTCCAGTTGACTTGGCTTTACAGCGATGGAAGATCTTCATTGCTTCGAAGTGTGTTTGCTGTGTTAAGCATCCTGAGTGTGAGTCATTGGTTCATTTGTTTTTACAATCGGAGGTTGCAGTTCATGTATGGGGAAAACTTGCTACAACTTTCAATAAGGTGAGCAGATATGTTTCGTTACAACATCTCTTTGAGGTTTGGGCTGATGGCGCTTCGGTTCGTAGTCAGATTGGAGCTTGTCAAATTGGTGTTTTGGTTTTTACTTGTTGGGAGTTATGGAAAGCGGGATGCAAGGCTGTTTTTAAAAACATTCCTATAAATTCGGCCCTGATATTTAACAACGTTCTTCATGATTTACAAGATATGTTTTTGGTTTATCGGCCCAAAATTTCTATGGATCGACTGGGTCCCCTGCCTTTGTAGCTGTTGGGGTTATCGGTCATTGATGTTCCTATCAGGTGTGGGACGTGGCAGCGTTGGAACCCTCCTTTGTCAGCTATGTATAAGTTAAACACTGACGGTTCTGCAGTTGGTGGTAATTGTGCGGGAGGGGGTATTATTCGGGATAGGTGTGGTAAAATGGTTCGTGCTTTTTCTAATTTTTATGGTCCTGGTACAAACACATATGCTAAGATTTTGGCTCTTCGGGATGGTTTGCTTCTTTGTCGCCATCTTGGTCTGGATTTGGTTGATGTTGAATCAGATTCTCTAGTGGCAGTTATGGGTATCTCTGCGAAGACTCTCCTTCCGTGGTCTTATGTTTATGATCTTCGGCTTTGTAAGTCCTTGTTGGGAAGTTATCGGATTCAGCATGCTTTTAGAGAGGCAAATCATGTAGCTGATCGGTCGGCAGCCCATGCTTATACTCATAAGTCCTCTACCTCGTTCCTCAGCAAAGGTCTTCTCCCCATAAGCGTTTGGCAGGCTTTAGGGCTTGGTGAATTAGGTTTATATAGCTTTAGGAGGTAATGCTTTCCTTTGGTATTTTTGGATTTGTATTCCTTTTTCGAGGTCAGGCTCCTTTGTCCTCCCAGTTATAAGGGCTAGGCTGGTTGTCCCCCTCAAGTTTGTATCTTTTTCTTTTCTAATAAATCTTAGCAGGGTCCCGCCCCTGTTTCTCTAAAAAAAAAAAAAAAAGTTAGCCTGTCTTGGGCACTAACTCTCTGAACCTCTCTGGCAGGTCTTTCAATCCGTTCATGAACACTTATTCGGGTTGCACTGGAACCGGTCGTTCGTAGATAAGACCTCGCCTCAGATCCTCTCATCGATCTGCCAGTGTTTACATCTTTCCGCCGAATATCTTCTTGATCATTTTGCGGGGGAACCTCCAACCTGCGAGCTAGCTCGAACTCGCATGTCTCTAGCTCTCTTTGTTTCTCCATGAACGCTTTCTCCTTACGGATGTGCTCCAGTTCGGCTAGGTCCCACACTTTCTGAGTGAGGATCCTCTGTTCCGGCCGAGCTGTAGCTCCCGTGTTGGTGCGAGCAATGGCCCCCATGGCGGCGTTGCTTGCTTGCGGGCTTTCCCTTAGGCGACCGCTATTCATCTTTTTATCCTTTCTGGCTTTGGCTTTCTTCTGGGCTACCTGAGTGACTTTTGTTGTCCTCGGCTCTCCTGTGACTTTAGCAGGTGTCTCCAGAATAGGATTTGAAGTAGTCTCCATAGCGTGCTCCGTGGTTTTCTTCGCTGGAGACTCTGCTGGAGGAGCTATCGAAGCAGCGGGAGGAGTTTGTTTAACGGGTATTTGTTTGCTAGTTTCCATCTCACTTGTTCGTCGAGGTTATTTAAGAAGTCCCGGCAACGGAACCAAACTGATCACGCCAAAAAGATCTTGGTGATCACGTCGGATCCACGTGTACAGCTAGCTTCTGGTCAGGATGCCCCGGCTCTCAATAGGCGTCTCCTGTCGGGACCGAACCGTGGTGAGTGAGTAGAGTTCCTGTGATAAGACAATGAAAACACCGTCAAGGATGTCGGGGGTTCGCCCGACTAGCACCCTCCGGCGTGAGAGTCAGTGTCTTAATAAATGTATGGGCAGTTTTGTGTTGAATGCTTAGACTGTTCAATCACAGGTAATAAATATGGGAGTGTTTAGTGCTAGCAATAAATGGTTTCTCCAATATTTTGGTCTGTTTCTTGGGAGTAAATGCAGCTTGGTTTTAATGAAGGAATGTCCTTCCTTTTATAGCCAAGGATGGCGTGTTTGTGAGGGTTTTAAGTGAGTCACCTGGTTTTCAGGGAGCTGGTATTGGAGAACCCATTCCTCTGTCAGTCTGCAGGGACAGAATGGAAGCTTCCGCCTTGGGAATGAGGAGAAGCCATAAATGCTACTGTTCCTTTGTTGTGAAGAAATCTCTTTTCTTAGCTGGAATGTCTTGCCTCTTCCAGGGAATACGCTGACATGCCGCAAACATTAAATGCTTGATGTTGACTTCATTCCGAGGATAGTCTGGAAGTCGAGGTTCTAGTATTGGTTTGGCGAGGACGCTTGTGGAGATCTGCCGAGGTTGTTGAGGACACTGGTGGAGATCTGCTGAGGTTAAGCTCGGATGGTGACTTCGGTGGCGAGCTTTAGTCGGGGACTTCGTCATGAGCCCTCGACATAGTCCTCGGTTGATATGCTCGGCTACCTCAATGTCGAGCTGTCTTGGTCGTCGCGTAAGTTGGGGCCTACTCGGGCTGACGTGGAAGACACGTGGAATAGGTCTTTGGGAGGATCCCATCACTACTTATTTATAATAGCACGTGGGTTTATTTATTGCACTTTTCCTCTTCTAGGTATGTGTTAGAAAAAGGCATTCTAAAACAGTATTTTGTGTAGCCTTTTTATGCCAAAATCCACAGTGCGGGTTATTATCAACTCTCAAAGGTAGGGGTGGTAATGGCAGGCATGACACGATTGCACGAACTAGCACGACACGATTATAAATACGAATTACAGAGACAAGAAACACGATAAGGCACGGCACGGCACGACACGACACGAAACACGACACAAAAGCACGAAATTATAAATTTAGTTAAAATAACGTTTATTATTATATTTATGATCAAATAAGATAGATAACACGAAAACACGATAATGTGGCACGAACACGACACGATGACACGGATTGTCACCCCTACTCAAAGGACACTTAAAGCCAATCTGATTGATCTCTAACAGCTCTATGCATTTAACGTATTTAAAATACATTTAATACATCGGATTTTATACTATACAATGGTGATCTCTCACAACGGCTACTTGAGAACAGTACTAAAGTAAAAATACTAGCACTTGAAGCATTGAAGAAAACTGTTGAATCTCCAACTACTCACGAACATTAAATCATCAAGCGCATTCAAGAAAGCTTCAATAGTTTACTTAGCATTAATAAATTTGAAGAGCACAACACTTAGATTTTAGTTTTTATTTCTCTTCATTGTTGTAATCATTTTATGTTCAAATCACACGAGAGAATTATTCTATTCATCAGATTATTCTCTCACCATTAAACACTTGGTCAAATATTTTTGTACATAATCCTTTAAACATCCTTGTAATAGGTCTTAGTGAAAAACATAGTGCACATTTTAAGAATTCAAGGTTAACCACTTTGACAGTGGACGTACTACTAATTTATAGTGTGAACCACTTCAAATCAATGTTCATTTACTTTGAGTTCTTGTTTATTTAGCTAAATCTATATTACCTCCTACTTTGCATCATATATCCAAGTCTGGTAATAAAGCTCTGTAGCTTACCAGTAAACTTCTTGTCCATAACCCTTCCTTTTTATTCCGCTGACAACAACTTTGTGTAAAAGTTATTGTCTTGAAAAATAATCTTAGAAAAAAAAATTAATTGAAAATAGGCTATAAAACCCCCCGTCTAACCTATTTGAGCCCACCGGGACTAGCAGTAAGACCACTGAGAGAGAAAGAGTTAAAATACAACCTTGTCCCAAAACATAGAACACCATATATATGTTGCATTTTCCTTTCAATTGAATGTTTATAAGCTTTGTAGTTTACGAGTTGAGATAGCAAGTATTGTTAGACACGAGACGGTTTATTACTCCTACAATTATTGTTGATTTATTAAGATAGGAAAGAATTTATGATTAGATTAAAATTAAAATTAAAAATTGTAATATCATGCGTCTCTAAATGATTTTTATTTGAATCTTCATTGTATCATTTTGAGAGGTCCCTTTCTATAATACTTTATGATGGGAATATGCATGTGCAAATGAATAATATCCATTTGCATATTCCCTAATTCATATGATTTGCTTGGAATCATTACTTAGTCTTAGATAGCCTCCGTGTCGGACAGTCCGTGGCAACTTCAAGTTAGGACTCAGGATTAATCAAACAGTTGTACTGATGATAATATGGAAATTGCTCTAGCGAAAAAGTGTGCTGGGTTAACAGGATGAAGCTCAGGAACAACACTGCTGAATCTTCTCAAAAGCTTCAAACGAGGCCTGCTGATACTCAGCTACCAAATCAAAGGACAGAAGTAAATCTTAACGTTTACGTGGACAATGACAAAGGCTTATCTTCTCAAAAATTCTCCCAGATTTTCTGGAAACCTTTTCAGACATTCATCATTGAACACCCTCGGTTATCAACTTTACACGTGGCAATCACCACGTGACCAATAAGTACCAGGTCGACAACATGAGGGCATCAGAGGCCCATGTTAGGAATATGCCTGTAAATCAGCTGATATATATGTATGCATATTCCAACACAGTGATTTGCTTGTTCCCATTACAACGCATGTTTCACAAGTGGCTAAAAGGGCTGCGTACCGGTTAGTGTGGCAGCTTGTTGAAACAATGCATAGGTCATTAGACTAGGAAGTCTCTGTACATATCCGAGTCTTTGTCCTACCAAAGTGATGACAACTTTAAATATGGAATAGCTCTTCATGCGCCAACAGACATGTACATCGGCAATGTCTCACCAGCAGACATTCCTTCCAGCCATGTCCCATCAGCAACCTCTACTTCAGCAGTTATCACATCGGCAGATCTCAGTATCGGCCAAGGTCTTCATATGAACAAACTGCAGAAAAGCTGATCGTCCAAGAGGAACATCGGTCGTTGATCAGAACGCTACAAGTCAAAATAGATTTGTTACGAGATCTTTCTAACAAGCCAAAGATACGAATCGATATCTGTGCCTTCACTATTATCCAAAAGACGTCTCATCTTCTGTGTTTGAAGTTCAGACTTCAAGACTATATTCTATAAAAGGACAAACACAGTGCGCTACATCCCAGGCTAAGCATGACGAGTCAAAATCTGTCAGCCTGATTTACGGACCAACTTCAAGACAAAAGCTTAACGGACGGTCTTTGCCCAACAGTTTGAACGACGCACTCCAGTACATTAATGATTCAGATTTCCAACGGGCAGAAACTCATTCAATGATCCAACGAATCCTTCATCTTCTCCAACCTATATAAGAAGACTATTATTCTCATCTCCAGAGTGCAGAAGAGAGAGCCTCCATGTGTGCATGCTAATATCTCTGAGGTTGTGGTATTGATCTTCATTCTTTCATTCTTGAAACCACATAGGAGTGAGAAAAACACAAGTGTAAGAACAAACACTTTGTGTGAGAGAGATAAACAGAAATTCCAAAGGCTGAGAAGTCATGCTTGATCAAAAACTTAGTTTTTGATTTGAGATCTTTATTCCTTCAAAAGACTCAGTCTCTTCAGTTGCTGCAATAAAAATCTTCAGCAAGAGACCAAGCATTCAGAGATTCGTTGAAGACAGTTCAAGCTTGAAGATGTCCGATGAAGAGCCAGAACTTAATAATCCACCTTGCATTCATATCGGCAGACTTATACTACATTATAAGTGCTGTCGATTGTGCAATGAATTGTCATCACATTTGGCCGAGTGCTTAGCACTCAGTTTTGTTCAAATACTTGCTATTTGAACAACGCCTAATATTCTCTTCTCACAACAAATCTATCGAGTTGAAACTACAGGAAGATACCTCAATCAATTTTGAGTACATCTTCCAATGTATTTTCGATAGATTTGATTTAGCTTTCTTAATCTCTCCTTTTTCTTTCTTAAGTAGATTGCTAGGATAGAGAGTCTAGGTTGATGTACTAAGCATGTTTGTCTTTGAGCACACCTCTGCTGAATTTTAATATAATTTATATTTTGATACATTCAGCCTTTATTTCTCTTTCCTGTAAAATTTGATATATCTTGTGCAATCTGGTTGTAGAAAGTAATTGATGCATCTAATATAAGATTTTAGTTAACTGTTATGTTAAAATTGTATACAAACAATTACAGTTACTTCAATCTTGTTTGTTATACTTAAGCTGCTTATTCTTCCGCTGCTCAAACTCTTGTCTATCAGCCAAGTATAACAACATCTTCCTATTATCTGTCCTTCAAAACTGCCGATTCATGTCGTTCGATATAACAGCATCGACTGAGTTGCTAGAACTAGGAAGATGACCTATTAATTATTTCATCCATGTTTTCCAACATTTAAATTAAAATAGGATGAAATTTTTAATAGAAGTAGTATAGGCTATTCACCCCCCCTCTAGCCTATACTCTGAGCACATCACCGTGGACCTAACAATTGGTATCAGAGCTAGTACTCTGAGAATTTCATTCCAGGCTTAACAACCTGAGAGTTTAGATCTAGTTGCTCAGATTAGATGCATAGTCCAAAAAGAGTCTTTTTCAAAATTTCTTATTTCCAAAACTCTTCTTGACTTAGAGACCTGGAAGCCTTCTGAAAATACTATTTCAAATCAAAATCAATTTTGTTTTCAAAAACATGTGAGAAAGAATATTGTGTTGATTATGTGATTACTATAAGAAAATCTTTCGTATATCAGAAATATATTGATATTATGAAGAGAAGTACTATAGTCAAAAGAGATCGACTTGCTAAGGATTATATATTTACTTCAAAAATTGTTCATTGTCAAACTCATGATATATCCTATGGCAAATATATCAACTTTATACGTGATGGATGAATTACTCAGATTCACTTCTAAAAATTTGCTATCTTGATATAAGGCTAACAATTGTATCAATCTAACACCTTTTCAAGAAGACTTTTTATGAAAGTTTAGAGCAAATGAAATAAGAAGAGCTTCAAAGGTAATTCAAAGGAAATCAAATTTATGTCATCTCCCAAAATCACTGTGATTATTAGCTCTTGGTCTAAGGACATCAATGATAAAGTTGTTCTTCTTCAACGGGAAGCTTCTGCCTAAAAGAATACACTCAATGAACTTCAGCTCAACATCAGAACAAGTTCCTCAAACTACTATGAGCAGATCCGTTCAAAAGAGTATAGTGAGAAAGTAACTCTATCTATTAACCTCTTGGTATCTTGAGTTACACTTATAAGCTATAGGCTGAGTAATAAATCTAATCTTATGCTTATTAAGTCTCACTTGTATTATTGGATTTCTAGAGCTATTTTTAGCTCATAAATGTTGCTAACAATATCTCTATGAGTTCTTAAGATAGGAACTCATACGACAAAAAGGTCAAAGATGCAACATTACTCTCCATCGGCAGACATCAACCTGACTGCTGATTCATGAAGGATTGCTGATCACTCATGGACAAATCACTTATGTCCTTCACTCACTCAAGGTTAAATCAATGCCTGCTGGACTTCAGTGCCACTATATGAGAAATCTATTGATGAGTCCACAATATTGATAAAGATCACCTCTCCTGCATACATAAAACAGGTCAGCTACTATCTCATAAATGACCTGTATTCATGTCTGCTGAATTAATTTGTTAATGTAAATTATCAGACATGCTGCATAAAAACTTGTCATACTGCGCTTATATTGATATATCTGTATGCTTGCGTGATTTGCTTTATGCAAATGGTTTTCAAAAATTTATCAGCACTTTTCATATCGGCTGATCTAAAACGTTTTTAAAACCTGAAATTGGCTGAATTTCTATATCTACCAACTAACACTTCATAAGTTCAGTTATATGTGCTGACTTATAGGAGTAAAAACCTTTAAATGACTTATCCTCTCTTAAGTCTATTAAAGGTGGAGGCACACTTTACGAAGACTGACTACTTCGATTAAAGTTAAGACTATTCTCAAAACTTTGGAAAACGACAAAAGCTTTTATTATCAAAATCTTTTCCAAGAATCTTGAGAAAATCTAGACATCACAGCCTGTCCCTGCAAAAGGCGTGTTTAGAAGGACAACTCTACAGTAAATCTCCATTATTGAACGTCCTTCAGTCTAACCTCCGTGAGTATAAGTAGAGCTCCTTCCTCATCCAAACTCTACTATGAAGAAACTCACAAACTGCTTACTGATTACACTAGATACAAAACATTGATTCAAATTTTCCAAAATGTTACTAAGTTCAAGTCCTAGAAATTGATCAAGTCAACCCTTCAACAACTTGGTATGACTCCTTCATATTCATTCATTCAAAGTTGTTCTGGTTTTATTTCTGTTACTCTTAATGAATTGATCAAAAAATTCTCAACGATGTATTCTGAAATTCAAAACCATTCATAACTGTGAAAACTATTTTCAACATCTTTCTAAAACACAGTTATAAAATCTGAGAGAAATTTTATCAACTCATTTGTACCAGAAATCATTGATTATAGATTTTCAATCTTGCCTTGAAATTAATTGATAAAAGAATCTTCTTTTGTCTTGTCCGATAATCCTGAAAGTTTGCTGGTAAAAATAAACTATATGCTGCAAACCTTTGATTATCAGAACACTTAAGAATATCTTCAATCAATTATATTAAAAGATGAGATAGAAAGCTATTAATTAATGCTAGCAAAAGTGATTTCACTCCACTTCTAACTTTTAGTTATCAATCTCATTGATATTCTAAAATGTTTTCAGATAAATCACTATGAAAATCAATTAGCATATACCTATCCGACCATCGAAACTCTGCTTGTATACATGGACATCACAGAAAAGATCCCAGAAAAGAGTTATCAAATGTTTGGAAAGCATTTAATAAATCGGTGTGTGCAACACCTCTTCTGGTTATATGTGAGTATACCGGCCATCACCTCAAAAAATGGCTGATGCAGATAATTCAGCTCGACTGAAATAGGTAGCTAATAAAGTGTTGATGAGGATGACGAACTGCTAACCGCCGCCATACATCCCTGAGCAAATCAAAGGGGATTCATGGCAAAAGCAGTAAATCCTTGGTGGCCATCACCCTACGGTGCTCTCATAATGACCCGAAGGCGTGCACGTGTTCTGGCTCCAGCCAGAGCTGGAGGAGATCAAAAACGGACACAGCCATCTTGATCTATTCCAAAATCCTTGACTGATGACCTCTCATTATGTTCTTAGGATTAGGATATCTTGGATACTACTTTGTAACAAATTTTCTATTCAAAATTGAATCATTATGTATCTTTATCCTGTAATCTGCAGTATAGTCAAAATTCCAGTTGTATTGTTCTTGTAATCAGCTGATCCCCACTATGTATTATTCAAAACTACTTGGATTATTGAAACAAGTCCTGCAACTTTTCATCATGACTATCTACTTATTTGAATTCCTCTGATAGCATAAACTAATGTGTATTAACTGTGTTGATCTACATATCATTCTTCTTTATCATAGCGTTTACATTCCTCTGATAATTGAAGAAATTAACCTTGATAAAACGATCACACAATTCTTACACAAACTCTGCTGAAACCCCATCAGCAAACCGGTCCTATGAAATCGGCTATATTGAGTTTTAGTCAATTACCAAAAAGTCAAAATCTTTGCTTTACTCTATCTGATAATTGCCTTTCTGAATCAGAACATCTCATCATGTTCTAATTCAAGATCTACCGAACACTCTAGTTGTTCAACATAGGTAGACTGCAGTTACCTAAAGGATGACCTTTATGTCTACATCTTACCTTTAAGTTACTACAAATCTATTACTAAATCTCTGACTCCTCCATCCTACATACAAGATTACTAGTAAATCTACTTTGACCCAAATTGTCAGCTGTGTCAACCTAATGACTGTTGTAAGCATTTGAACTTATAAAGGTTTTATCTCATCAAAGTATATGAAAATACTTTCATTATTCAATTACTAAAATCCCAGCTTTTTAACTTCTAAAAATCAAAGGCTTACACTTCCTTTCAAAACAGCTCAACAGCAATTTGTGCTCTCAGTAATGATAACTATCAAATCTAGTATGATCTTTGAGATTAGTAATGAAAAAGGCAAGGTTAGCAGTTTCCTTTGATGATACACCATCTAGGCTAACTTCTAATCGGCAAAAAGACTGAATTCAAAACACTCTGTTATATATTATCACATGCTTAAATTTCAAAAAGATTGATAAAAACTTAGGTAACTTGACCTATCTCAAAAGATAGCTAGAAATATTAGGATTCTTAGGAAGACTGTTGCTTCCAAAGACTAGTCCTTCCTCAAGAGTGAATGGCCAATATAACCCCTGCCGTTTATATTTCATGCCTCACTCTCATCTACAGGCTAGTATGTAAACACTCTTTAGCAAAACCCTTTTCTTGCTAAGGATTGATACAACCTGCTGCACAAAAGAAGCTCGGACATCATTTCAGGTACACTTTCAATATCTCACCTGTCTGACTTCTCCCTTCACAAATTCTAAAGAAGTGTTCTTATAAATTCATATTATTAGTAGAACTGTGCGTATCATACATTCTATCATCTGCTAAAACACTTTACTAAATCTATTAGGATATTGACTCTATAACTTAACAAACTCGTTAAATTGGTATCAGGGAAAACATAAGACAACCCTCTTATCAGCAGTTCTTACCTCAACAGATAACCCACATTAACTGCTGATAAAATCCCAAATCCTTGAAATAATGAAATCCTAACCAATTCTTCATAAAATCTCTATGAGTATAAAAACTTAACTTAAACTTGAACACATAATATTTGTCATTAAACAATCTAAAGCCAATCTACTGCTGTTTAGATGTTTTTCCTAACAATTGGTGTCAGCTAGTATTCTTTCTAATAATATTCTTTTTAATAATTGGTGTCAGCTAGTATCAAAACTAATCCCTGTGAAAAATTACACCACTCCAAAACAGCTGATATCTCGAGACTAAACTCAGCAGTTGTACCCAGTCATATCTCAATAAAGGCAGATAAATTAATTTGATTAAATATAAATTTAAACCTCTTGTTTAAAAGTAAAATGTTTATGCATTACCCCTAGACTGCCTATATCATAGCTATAACTACTCCCAGCATGATGACATAATCCTAAATCAGAACATCATTACCATGTCATTAATTGCATTCACACTCTTAAGCTCCTAAAACGTCTTATCAAATTCATCTAACCAAGAAACCTCTTCATCTTCTCAAAACATCGAAACACACAAAAATCATAACCTACCGCCAAACCTCTCTTAATATATTTCTCACTTCTTCAAGAATTTCTTCATCTTCCTTCCCAACTCTTCCTCACCATTACTGACTATATCAATCTACATCATGTGTTCGCCAAACCTGCTCAATTCAGAACATCGACCCATCTCCTATAATGAAATGCGACAACGAATAATGATTTTCCTAGCTACTCCTCAACCAGTGATCCGTCGACCTCGACAAATCATTCGACGAGTAAGAAATCGCTTGCGAGATCCAAGGAACAATGTGTCAAACTTCATTCCATGGATTACTTCAACAAATCCTATCTCAACTACTGCAACCAACACTCTTTTCACTCCTAACTCTTCAAATGCTCCACCTAAACCATCCCCAACTCAAGAAGAATCTCAAGGCTCCGTTTGTTTTAAGGAAAATAACTTCTGGAAAATGATTTCTGGAAAATGGTTTCCGGAAAATGAAAATGTTCTATTTTCAGGCGTTTGGTAAATCTTTTAAAAATATGTCGGAAAACATTTTCCGGTGTTTGGCAAACTCATGAAATTTTTACGGAAAACATATGTGCAAAGGTGATATTAGGAGAAAATTGGAATGAACAAGTTTTGGAAAATGACTTACGGAAATTGAATACGTAAGTCATTTTCCGGAAAAGTAAGCTTCATTTTCCGTTGACTTGGAAAACATCTTACATTGACTACATTTTCCAAATGTTACGAAACACCGGAAAATAAGGAAAACGTTTTCCGGAAATCATTTTCCGTGAAACAAACGGAGCCTCAACTTGCAAATGACTACTCCGCACCTAACCCAGCGGCCAATGCTCCCTCCAACTAGAAATGAAAATCTTCATCTTCTACCCCGTTTTAATAGAATATCTAATTAGGTTCTGCTTTGATAGATAACTTCCTTTTGTATTATGGTTGTAATATATTGTTCAAGTTACATTTGCTACTTTCATTTTGTTTTACTTATTGTAATCTGTCCATATACATATTTTTCTTGTCTAACAGCTACTTTCAACACAAACATCTTTACATATGCATATACTCTTATTCCATTTTAAACAATTGACACATTAACGAAAGAAAAATGCCTTATAGGACATTCTTAGATACATTTCTCATGCATCAGATTAATACTGACAGATTTCTCAAATAACAATGTCCTACTAAAATAAATAATTCATCTGCTCTTCATAACTCATGAATTGACCGATTAAATCCTCATAACTAGTCCTATTATTCTCTGTACACGTATATATCTCACATATGGCCTTGCACCATAACAATTGGTATCTAAGATTCACATATAACCTTGCACCATCACTTAATACTAAAAATAGTGGATTGTATATATAACTCAAGTTTAACATAAATTTCTGAGGAGGAGAGTTAACAAATCTCTTTTGACCACTAAAGCTCTATCGTATAACAAAAACTCATACCTTATGAGTTGTCCTAATCAGGTTCTATGACTTGTCCTATACATACAGAAATAGACATAGATATATTACGGAGGAGAAACACCATAAGTAGCAGAGATAATAAGTAAATTTTTAACATATATTGATAGAAAACCATATAAAATATTAAGACAATGAGGAGAAAAGATACGTATAAGGAGAGGAGATACAAATTAAGTAACACATCTAGAAGAAAAGATTATGAATATGCACATACAAAAACGAAATAGAAAACTCATATCTGCAGACTTCATATTGGTACACCCATTGTGGCCAATGACAATAGAAAACATATTGATACACACATATCTCTTAATTCCAAAGACAAAAGATAACTTATAGGTACACCTATTGTGGCCATTAAAGAACAAAATTCATTCCCACTACATGCCGTGCCAACAATTCATACCTTATGAATCAACTCTTATACCTAAAATTCATATAAGGTTTTCCTCATCTCTATCACAGTGTAATTCCTTCAAGTCCATTGTGACCATTAAGGAGAAAGAAACTAGCCAAAGGAGGAGATAATTCGCTCATTAAGAAAAGAAGGAGGAAATTAGCTTGTGACCATTGATCATTAAGAGCTTATGACCATTAATGAAGAGAAAATTCGAAATATTAGAAAACTTGATCATCAAAGAGCTTGTGACCATTAAGGAGGAGGAAATTAGAAAAATTGACATATACATACAAGCTGACATATACATATTAGAGAAATTGACATATACATACAAGCTTATCATTAAAGAGAAGAAACACATCAAGGAGGAATTATAGGAGGAGGAAATTAAGAAAAGAAGAAAGGAGAAAGACATTAAGGAGGAGAGATTGTTAGGAGGAGGTTGCAGTAATAACCCAATAAAATATGACGCTCCTCACTGTCCAAATCAGTTATTTCTAAAATCAAATATGACACTCCTCACTGTTCAATCAGTTATTTCCTTAATAACTATCATACTATTTATTCTTCACAAACTTTGAAAACGTCTGATACTTAATCAATTCGATTAAGTCCACTGATTTATAACTTTTTCCTGCTCATGCTACTTCAGATCATACTTACTACACCGCAAGAAAAACACCTTTATGGCAATATTATCAATTATATCTCATAATTGCCTAAACATTATTTTCGTTATTGCTTCGTATAAGTACCTTCATTTATCGAGTCTGTAAATACGTAGCAATAGGTGACTATACATACACTATCGCTTGTAAATTCAACCTAGGGCATGCCTTGATATAAAATGATTATTCAATAATGGCATGTTATTACTAGGATTGAACATCTGCTTTTAAAGAGCTGTATGTATAAGTCAATTGTAGAAATGGTCCCACGCAAATAGGAGGAGATTGTTAGGAATATGCCTGTAAATCAGCTGATATATATGTATGCATATTCCAACACAGTGATTTGATTGTTCCCATTACAATGCATGTTTCACAAGTGGCTAAAAGGGCTGCGTACCGGTTAGTGTGGCAGCTTGTTGAAACAATGCATAGGTCATTAGACTAGGAAGTCTCTGTACATATCCGAGTCTTTGTCCTACCAAAGTGATGACAACTTTAAATATGGATTAGCTCTTCATGCACCAAAAGACATGTACATCGGCAATGTCTCACCAGCAGACATTCCTTCCAGCCATGTCCCATCAGCAACCTCTACTTCAGCAGTTATCACATCGGCAGATCTCAGTATCGGCCAAGGTCTTCATATGAACAAACTGCAGAAAAGTTGATCGTCCAAGAGGAACATCGGTCGTTGATCAGAACGCTACAAGTCAAAATAGATTTGTTACGAGATCTTTCTGACAAGCCAAAGATACGCATCGATATCTGCGCCTTCACTATTATCCAGCAGACGTCTCCTCTTCTGTGTTTGAAGTTCAGACTTCAAGACTATATTCTACAAAAGGACAAACACAGTGCGCTACATCCCAGGCTAAGCATGACAAGTCAAAATCTGTCAGCCTGATTTACGGACTAACTTCAAGACAAAAGCTTAACGGACGGTCTTTGCCCAACAGTTTGAACGACGTACTCCAGTACATTAACGATTCAGATTTTCAACGGGCAGAAACTCATTCAATGATCCAACGAATCCTTCATCTTCTCCAACCTATATAAGAAGACTCTTATTCTCATCTCCAGAGTGTAGAAGAGAGAGCCTCCATGTGTGCATGCTAATATCTCTGAGGTTGTGGTATTGTTTTTCATTCTTTCATTCTTGAAACCACATAGGTGTGAGAAAAACACAAGTGTAAGAACAAACACTTTGTGTGAGAGAGATAAACAGAAATTCCAAAGGCTGAGAAGTCATGCTTGATCAAAAACTTAGTTTTTGATTTGAGATCTTTATTCCTTCAAAAGACTCAGTCTCTTCAGTTGCTACAATAAAAATCTTCAGCAAGAGACCAAGCATTCAGAGATTCGTTGAAGACAATTCAAGCTTGAAGATGTCCGATGAAGAGCCAGAACTTAATAATCCACCTTGCATTCATATTGGCAGACTTATACTACATTATAAGTGCTGTCGATTGTGCAATGAATTGTCATCACATTTGACCGAGTGCTTAGCACTCAGTTGTTCAAATACTTGCTATTTGAACAACGCCTAATATTCTCTTCTCACAACAAATCTATCGAGTTGAAACTACAGGAAGATACCTCAATCAATTTTGAGTACATCTTCCAATGTATTTTCGATAGATTTGATTTAGCTTTCTTAATCTCTCCTTTTTCTTTCTTAAGTAGATTGCTAGGATAGAGAGTCTAGGTTGATGTACTAAGCATGTTTGTCTTTGAGCAAACCTCTGCTGAATTTTAATATAATTTATATTTTGATACATTCAGCCTTTATTTCTCTTTCCTGTAAAATTTGATATATCTTGTGCAATCTGGTTGTAGAAAGTAATTGATGCATCTAATATAAGAATTTAGTTAACTGTTATGTTAAAATTGTACACAAACAATTACAGTTACTTCAATCTTTTTTGTTATACTTAAGCTACTTATTCTTCCGCTGCTCAAACTCTTGTCTATCAGCCAAGTATAACAACATCTTCCTATTATCTGTCCTTCAAAACTGCCGATTCACGTCGTCCGATATAACAGCATCAGTTGAGTTGCTAGAACTAGGAAGATGACCTATTAATTATTTCATCCATGTTTTCCAACATTTAAATTAAAATAGGATGAAATTTTTAATAAAAGTAGTATAGGCTATTCACCCCTCCCCCTCTAGCCTATACTCGAGCTGAACAGCCTCTCTACCTCGCACCACGAAGAAAACCCGGATGACGACCTGCCCGACGTGCCCACCCTGGGCACCGAGCAGGCCGACTCATACCAGGTCATCAACGGCGACATGAAGAGACCAACCAAAGTCGTCATAGTAGAGAGTCTAGATCCAAGGGATCAACCAGAAATTCAGCCCCATGAAGACCTCAACGAGGTAGTCATCAACTTCGACTTCCCCGAGCAGAAAGTCAAGGTCGGGCTAGAAATTGATAAAGAAGAAAGGGAAACAATAATTGTATTCCTTCGGAAGAACAAGGACGTATTTGCATGGAGGACAGAGGACATGGAAGGAATTAGCGAGGAGGTCGTTGTACACAAACTGAATGTTGATCCAACAATAACTCCTGTCCAACAACGACCTAGAATATTCTCCCCAGAAAAGTAGGCAGCGATCAAGGAGGAGGTCAACAAGCTTCTCAAAGCAAGCATCATTGAAGAAGTCTTCTATCCGACCTGGATCGCAAACGTGGTGATGGTCAAAAAGACCAACGAAAAGTAGAGGATGTGCGTCGACTTCACGGACCTAAACAAGGCTTGCCCAAAGGACTGGTACCCATTATCGAGGATAGATCAGCTTGTGGATGCAATCGCAGGCCATAAAATACTCTGCTTTATCGACGCATACTCGGGGTACCATCAGATATGCATGTGGCTAGCCGACCAGGAGCTGACAGCCTTCCGAGCAGCAGGCGCCATCTATTACTACAAGATAATGCCCTTCGGGCTCAAAAACGCAGGGGCTACCTATCAACGGATGGTAAACAAGGTCTTCGGAGACCAGCTCAGAAGAAACGTGGAGGCCTACATCGACGACATGGTCATCAAGACAAAGCAAGCCAACCACGTCGACGACCTGAACGAAACCTTCTCAAATCTCAGGAAAAATAAGATGAAGCTCAATCCATCCAAATGTGCCTTTGGAGTAAAGGCAGGCAAATTCCTTGGATACATGGTAAATGAGAGAGGTATAGAGGCCAACCCAGAAAAGATCCAAGCTCTGGTCGACATGAAAGCTCCCAGCTCGATAAAAGAGGTACAGCGACTCAATGGAAGGATCACAGCACTTGGTAGATTCATAGCAAAGTCAGCAGAAAGAAGCCTTCCATTCTTCAAGACATTACGAGGAAGCAAGAAGTTCGCCTGGAATGAAGACTGCGACAAAGCCTTTGCCAAGCTGAAAACTTACCTGGGCAACCCGCCACTGCTTACCAGCCCGGCACCAGGAGAACACCTCTACGTCTACCTTGCCGCCTCAGACACTGCCGTCGCAGCAGTCCTACTCAGTGAAAGAGACGCAGTCCAAAGGCCGATATACTACGTCTCCCACGCACTCACAGATGTGGAAATAAGATATCTAAACGTGGAGAAAGTAGTACTAGCCTTGATCATAGCAGCAAGAAAGCTGACCCAGTACTTCTAGGCTCATGCCTTGACGGTGTACACTGACCTCCCACTCAGGTAAATACTTCATAAATCGGATGTAGCCGGGAGAATCTTAAAGTGGTCTGTCGAGCTCTCAGGATACGACATCACGTATGAACAGCGCAAAGCAATAAAAGCCTAAATACTTGCGGACTTCATCGCTGAAACGTCATTTGTCAAGCAAGATCAAAGCCCGGCCACCACGCTGACCGAGCTGACATCTTCAACAAACCCTCCCAGCCCGCCCAAGCACATAAAGACGGCCAGCTCGTCACATCCTCGGCCACTACACAATTGGACACTCTATGTTGACGGCTCTTCAAGCAAGGCAGGAAGCGGTGCATGCCTATCCTTGCACTCACCAGACGGTGGAGAATTCAGCAAAGCTCTACGATTTAAGTTCCAGGCATCCAATAATCAGGCCAAATATGAAGCTCTAATCGCAAGGCTCGAGCTAGCACTGGAACTTGGGGCCAGCCAGGTCGTAATCTTCAGCGACTCCTAGCTCGTCGTGAAGCAAGCTTGGGGGTGTACGGGGCTAACCACCCCACGTTGTCAAGATACTGCGAGCTTGCAAAACACCTGTTAGAAAAGTTTGAATACTGGGAGCTAAAACAGGTGGACAGGACAGAGAATGCGCGAGCTGATCACCTATCCAAGATTGCATCATCGGACATCAGCAACCTCCCTCAAGATGTATGGTTAGAAACCCTCGAGTCACCATCGGTAAATAGAGAGGAAGTCATGCCCATCAACCCGACGGAAAGATGCTGGATAGATGAAATACAAGACTATATCGAGCATGGAATACTGCCTGAAGAAAAAGACTTAGCCCAGCTAGTAAGGAAAAGAGCAGCTCGCTACACAGTGATTGCTGGGGTACTATACAGGAGATCGTTCACCAAGCCATTACTCAGATGTGTCCGACCAGAGACGGTGGAAGACCTTCTCGCCGAAGTCCATGAGGGAGAATGTGGAGGTCACCCAGGTGCGAGGTCGCTGTCAGATAGAATTCTCTTCCACAACTATTACTGGCTGACCTTACGGAAAGACACGGAGACCTACGTGCAAAAATGTGACAAGTGCCAGAGATTTGCCAATATCCCAAGACTGCCATCAGTTCCACAAACACCAGTAGTCGCAGCCTGGCCATTTAATATGTGGGGAGTCGACCTCATAGGACCCTTCCCAAAGGCTAAAGGGGGCAGCGAGTTCTTAATAGTGGCAGTAGATTACTTCACAAAATGGATAGAAGCAAAACCATTGGCTACTATAACCGAGGAGAAAGCAATCAACTTCATACACGACTATATTTGGTGCCAATTTGGCCTACCTCGAGCTATTGTATCCGACCATGGCACCCAGTTCTCCACCAAGTTCACCCAGAGATGCGAGCAGATGAATATCAAGCATTGGAAGTCCTCGGTTGCTCACCCCCAAGGAAACGGTCAGGCCGAAGCAGGAAACAAAAAGATCCTCCATGCCTTGAAGAGAAATCTGGACGAGAAAAAAGGAAGATGGCTCGACGAGCTACTCATTGTACTATAGGGAATCCGCATTTCGATCAGAAGCTCAACCGGGGAGACACCCTTCACGCTGGCATACGGATCAGTGGTGATGGCCCCAGTAGAAATGGCCCTACCAACATTAAGGGTAGCCCATTTTGACGAGCTAGACAACGCAACAGCTCGGGGGCTCGACCTAGACTATCTGGAGGAAAGAAGGCTGGAGGCAAAACTCAGGATGATCAACTACAAGCAGCTCGCCAAAGTTCACCACGACAAATGAGTCAGAACAAGATCCTTCAACGTCGGAGACTGGGTACTCAGAAAAATCGAGGTAACAGGCAGAAACGCTAGAAGGAATAAACTATCTCCAAATTGGGAAGGACCATTCAGAGTAACAGGCATAATTAGAGATGGGACATACCGACTAGCAGAATAGGATGGCACTCCACTAAGGAATCCTTGGCATGCGGATCATTTGAAAAAATACTATCACTGATATAATGTTGTTACAAATGTTATCAATAAAAAAGAGTTTCTCCTATCTAGCATCGACTGCAAGTTTAGCTTCCTCAATATTGTCAAAAGGTACCTCGCCATGTCGAGGTCACGTTACGACCTACTCTTCACCAGTTGAAGAAGATCGTAAGTTCAAAAGGTACCTTGCCATGTCGAGGTCACGTTACGACCTACTCTTCACCAGTTGAAGAAGATCGTAAGTTCAAAAGGCACCTCGCCACGTCGAGGTCACATTACGACCTACTCTTCACCAGTTGAAGAAGATCGTAAGTTCAAAAGGCACCTCGCCACGCCGAGGTCACCTTACGACCTACTCTTCACCAGTTGAAGAAGATCGTAAGTTCAAAAGGCACCTCGCCACGTCGGGGTCACTTTACGACCTACTCTTCACCAGTTGAAGAAGATCGTAAGTTTAAAAGGCACCTCGCCACATAGAGGTCATCTCACGACGTACTCTTCACCTGTTAAAAAAGATCGTAAGTTCGAAATTCACCTCGCCACGATGAGGTCACCTTGTGACCTACACTTCACCAAGCTGAAGAAGATCGCAAGCATAAAGAGACCGCACCGTATCAAGGTCACCCCACAACCTACACTTCACCATGATGAAGAAGATCGTGGATCAGAAGACTCCTCGACCACAACGAGGACAAAACTTACCCCTCGCTTCACTAAGAAAGTCGTGAACAAAAATCACTCATGATCAAAACGAACTTAAGCGAGGTAAAAAATCAGCAACAATATATTAAACAAACAAAATCTGTACCATCGCATAAAGACAGAATAATTCAGAACATATATACAAAAACGTTCAAGGCTCGCAGGCCCAAAAAAGAACATTGTTTCTTACAAAGCCCGCAGGCTCAAATAAACTCTACGCAGTGAGGTCAAGACTAAGGATCAGCTCGGTCATCTGCCTTGAACACCGCCTTGGCATGGTCATCTAAATTAGACTTAGCTCCCTTGAATTCACTTAGTTTAAAATCTCTGTCAAAAGACACATCATCTCCATCATCAAGGGCATCGAGCAGATAAGGGACATTGTTGCTGAAAGGAGAAGGGGGTACCCAGGGATCATGACCTTGCTCAGCATCCCTCTTCGCTATCAATTCAAGTTCTTCAGATCGATAGGGGACCAGCTCGTGACCTCTACGAGCGAGGTCACCCCTGTGTTCAGCATTTCCCCATTTTACTAAATCTCTAAGGGACACCCCGCACGCAGCCGCCACTCGCAAGATTTGAGCTTTGCCTTTCTCGTAATATGAGAAGATCTCATTCTTATAAGATTGAGTCTTTTTAAATTCTGCGATGACAGCTTCCGAGTTAGGCACTTTCCTCTCCAGAGACAATTGCCGTTCGAGATCACCAATCCTCCCTTCCAAACTCAGCTTTGTTTTGGTCAGCTCGCCCTTAGCATTGAATGCATCACCTCGAGCCACCAACAGCTCAGCCTTGACATCAGCAAGCTCACCTTGCAAACGCTGGACTTCTTCAGAAGCCTTATTGGCAGCCTCAACCTTCTCAGCAGCCAAGTCCTGGCTCAGCTTCACGTCACCTTTGTGCTTCTCAACATCAAGCTCTAGCACAGAGATGCGAATACGAGCTTCCTCAATATCAGCCTTGCTCACTCCCTCGGCGACCTTCTGCTCAAGCTCAGTGACATGAGTCTTCAAAATCCTTCTCTCTTTGTTAGCCGCAGCTAACCTATTGGCATAGGACCTGATAGTTGTGGCAGCCTGAAAAGCAAAATGGTCGTCAGAGAAGGGAGAAAAGTAAAACAAATATATACAAGATCAAAAGGCAAAGAGGAATTACACTAATCAGATTGCCCCCAACAACACCGGCGAGGTGGGATGGCGAATAACTATCATACAGCCTGCCAAGGTCATCATTGCAGATCTCAAGAACGGCATTTCTCCCCATTTCGACACCCCGGGCGACTTGGCCCAAATCAGGGTCCATCTGCTTAGGAGTAGCTGAGCTGGAATGAGATCGTACATCTTTAGACGGGCTGGTTACGCTATTCGCCCCACCTTCCTGAGCCGCTTCATCCGACACAGCAGCCGGAGCTTCATCCGACACAGCAACGGGCACCTCGATTCTAAGCTTCTTTGTAGGGGCAGACTCAGACGACGACCTTGTCCTCTTCACTGAAGATTTCTAGCTGACGACCTTCTCCTTCCCCTTATCAGCAGGAACTGTAGGGAGCACCTCAGCTGTGTCAGCCAAGCTCGCTGAAACCCGAGCCTGGCCAATTTGCTCTAAGCGGGCAGACTTTGCCTGAACACGCTTCCCCGCACTCCCTCTCATGGCATCGAGATCTTCCATACCTAAAAAAAAAAAAAGAAGTCAGAAGAATGGTCGAGGTATCTAGTAGCTAAATAACAAAAAGGTTCATTAAAGTAAGATAACCAAGTAATAAGCAGCCCGTCTCAGGATCTCGCAAGCAATCAGGACAGCGGTTTTGGAATACAAGGCCCTTGTGCCTTAGCCAACCTGGAAAGCAGTTGAACTCGACAAAAGTGCACATCGGCTCGAGGCCGTTTATCTTCTTCGGCAGAAGCCCAGCGACGTTCAACAGGTCCTCGCTCTTAACAATCTCCCTCCAATCATAGTATCTCACTTGGGTACCACCTCGAACACCCAAGGGAATTTCCAGGGCCTATTTAGCGAACTTTTCATATTCGTCCAAGTCAGTAAGACGAAGCAAGGTGTAAGGGTCCTCGGTGGGCACCCTAAAATTCCAACCCAACCTGCTTTCCACCGCGATAACTTTATCGGCCCAATAAGGAACCTTGCTCGGAGGATCAGAAAAAAGTTTTACACTGTAATTATGGCTTTTTGCCTGCAGCTGATTATTAGTACGGTCGAGGTGGAAATAGTGGCAAAATAAAGACATGGTCGGCTCAAAACTGAGCAGGCGAGTACAAACAATAAAGCAAAGAAGAATTCTCATAGTATTCCAGGAGAGGTCGAGGGGAACAGTGGAAGTAACGTCCAAGAATTCACAAATGAAAGGGTCAAGGGGAAACCTGAGTCCCAGGTCAAAAAAGCTGAGGTAAAATCCAACTCGACCCCTCATGGCTCTTAAGCTATCCAAACCAAACCCCGGATCAGGAACAAAACCTCGGTAATATTCGGGGTCGTAGAAGAATTTCGAGGACCAAGCCTCCACATCAGACGAGGTAATTCTGTTTTGTCAATCCCGAAAGGCACGACCAGCAACGTCCTCCTCGGTGGCAGACCTCGACTTTTTCTTCTTAGGCCATTGAGCTCGCAAGGCAAAATTTGCGTCAGAGTAGCGTGACGAGGAGATCGAAGCACTGACCCCGGAAGACGAAGCAATATTTCGAGCTGGCACGGTACGAGCTACTCGAACTTCATCAAAATACAAGTGTAATAAACTTGTCTTGCCATGTCATACCGTTCAAAGATTCGCATCGAGGTACCGAAGGGAATGTCGTCGGTCTTATAAGGATCATACTCGGGCACCACCAAACCCTCCAAGTTCGCACCCCATGCGACCAACAAAGTGCGGGCTTCACCCGGCAAGACGACTTGCCAGTCACTATCCTCGCTTTTAAAGATTGCCCTTCCCTTTTGCGGCCTAGCGAATAGGGGACCTAAGTTTGTTCGCTTGACCCTCATGTTCTCAAAGAGAGAACACGAGGAAGAGGAGCTGAAGGTAGATATAATTAAAATACGATGGGAGAACGGCGCTCGTCGAAACCTAAAAACACAAGTACGGGCGCGAACCCTTGACAGAACAGGACACCGGTCGCCGGAAAGCGGTTACGGTAAGGAAAATTCAAAACAAACCACAAAATGCACGCTGAAAGTACAAAAGAAATGCAGCCAGAAGGGAAGAAGACTAACCTAACAACTGGAAAAGAGGGGATACATGAAGAAATGATTGGAAAATGGAAGCTTTTGAGGATGAAGCAGCCTGCCGGAAATTGCCTGAAACGCCGGAGAAATTTTGGAACTTCTGAAAAAATGCCCTAAACGATGGAACATTCACTTATATAGGGTCCGAATATCTCGGGTCGACCCAAACAGAAGACGCGGACTTTGGCACAACGACGTTTTGGGATTGGAATGGGAACCGCCCTTTTTTGAAATTTGAAATAATCTGTCACTTGGATCGCCTCGAGGTTCGCGAACAATAAATGTGCACACCTATCAAAAAGAAAAGTACAACAGAGGAGTTCGACCTAGGGATCAATAAGCTCACCTTGAAACGGTTCAGCTCGAAGCAACAACACGACTTCACGAGTACGAGGATAAATCCTCTCTCTCAGAAGTAGGGGGCTACTGAACACCCTCGGTTATCAACTTTACACGTGGCAATCACCGCGTGACCAATAAGTACCAGGTCGACAACATGAGGGCATCGGAGGCCCACCAAGCAAGCCAGCTTGAAAACAGCGACCAGGTTCACCTTAACGCCCGGCAAAGACGTCAACTGCACAGCTCGATTGTTCGACCTAGAGTGGCGGACGACCTGGCAACCATACCACGTCAGGTCGCTTACTTCACCACCTCAGTATACTCTCAGCATGCTGACACAGGGACCCACAGTGCGACCTAGGACATCCCAAGCCAACCTTGCCAACACCAAGCGACCTGGCGTATGCCAGGCCGACTTTGATGACTTCGAGCGACCTGGCGCACGCCAGGCCGACCTCGACTGCATAGAACGATCAGAAAGCATCCCGGCCGACCTCGGCACAGTCTCTCCAGCTCGACACAAGCAGTGTCCTATACGGAGTTGCATCATGCTTGGGAAGAGTCCTATTACAACTCTACATGTCAGTCCTAAACATATGAGGAAACCTATTCCGAAAGACATGGGGATCATATCACCCCTACTCCGAATCCAACCAGGATTATGGTTCCTATCTCTATAAAAATCACCTTCAACAGGCCTCAGGTACATGCAAATTACTTGCTTACATACTCTTTCTTAGCTTTACCTCTCCTACGAAGTATTGCTAATTCTCACGCCTGAGGGTTATTGCTGGGACAACCCAGTACCCCTTACGGTGTTCTTTATTGATCACAGGTTCAAAGCCACCTACACTTCAAGGGCAATACCCGCAACGCAAGCCGGAATCCTACTAGACTACACACGTGGATCAGACGCGGTCACATACAATCTTTTTGGCGTGATCAATCATCTCACTTTTGTGTATGTGCACAAACTCAGACATTGCCCAACAAATACTTTCCTTTTTGGTGAATAACTAATATCTCAGGATATCTGAAACAACTATCATCAATTCACTACCTGACAAAAGACTACTTGTAGACACCCCAATCTCACTCCCCAACTTTCATATATATTTCATTAAGTCCATGTACATTCCTGTAATCATCGTACGACAATTGGAGTAACGAAAACGTCTTTAAAATGATGTAGGAGGGTCAAAACACCGATCGGAGACATCGAGGGGGCCAAATTGGACACGGGAAGATCCAGGAGTGGGAAATTTCTAAAAAATCACAAAATCTGATATTTTTGCCGACGCGGCACCCAGATGCAACTTCTGGGGGATTTTTGCAATTTTCTACCGTCGTAGCAATCGATCTAGGCAGCTTCATCACCTGCTGTCTTTGAGCATTGTTGGCCTACTTTCAACCCATGAACCTTTCCTAACCCCTAAGAAAGGTCCAAGGACATCTGGAGACTCAAGAGGACCTATAAAAAGGCCTTTTCTCCCTCATTTTGAAAAGGTTGGAAGAATTAGAAGGAAGCTTGATCATCAAAAGGAGAGAAGAAAAAGCAAACCCACCTAGGAAGGTTTCCTCCCTCCTCAAATCTCCAAAAAAATTCCAGCAGCTTGAAGACTTATTTTAGCTTATTTTCATCCTCTTTCCATCCATAAAAACAATCTCTAAACATCCACACTTGCCAAAGGAATAGAATTGAAGAACACTTGCAAGAATTGAGAGAGAATTGGAGCACTTTCTTTGACTAGAATTTGCTGCAACTTTTCTCCCTTTTTGAGCTCTTGTTAAACACCAAAAGCAAGTCTTTTTTAGCTCCATAATCACTGCACAAGGTCTCTAGAAAAACCATCTCATTGCTTGTTGTATTATTGAAGGTATCAAGTATGTAAGCAAATTTGGTTAAAAGTTTGTAGTAATTTCTCTTCTTCTTCTTGTTGTAATCATGTAAATTCTAAACATGCTTGAGATGTAATTTGAGTAATCTCTTTTGGCCTTTCCAAGATGTACTAATCTTTGTATGTGGCTTCTTTGTTATTACTAATTCTCTACTTCATCTCTTTCTTTTATTTTCCTTTTGAGACTTCCATGAAATTCTTCCAAAGGGTTGCTAGGCTTGGAAGGTTTGTGTGAGTGTCACAAGGATATCTTTGAGCTCATCTTGGTTCCCTACTTTCCCTATGTAATCCCCATAGAGAGAATCCCTCTTTTGAGGTGGAAAATGAGACTTGAATTCAATAGTATTGTCGTCCTATGATTGAATGAATGGTCTTACCTTCTCATTCATAAGTTGAGTGATTTTCCCCTCTTCCCATTTTTTCCTACTTTTATTTTCTTCCATTGATGAGCTTAAAGAGTAGCCTTTTGAACCTCAAATGAACCAATTCTCCAACTATGTACATCCTTGTGTCTTAGACGGAAGAGTTTACGAAGTTCTTAGGCCATTTGAAGTATTTGTCATCCTAGTGTTCATGTTTCACTTTATGGTCTAAAATCAATATGCTTGTTTTGCTATATTTGATGCCAAACTTGAGTCCTTCTTTGAGTCTTCTTTTGTGAATTTTTAAGAGAGCTAAATGGTTAAAACAAGACATTCACAAGATCAATCAAACAAGGCCCAGGATACTAGTCTTGACCTCCCATCACTTCTTTTGATCCTATGACATTTAGGATCCATTTTGTGACTCAAGAAATGTATGAAATGCAAGCATGTTCTTTTGTGTTTCCTTTCAATTGCCATCAGAAATCAATACCTCAATACCTACATGAGATACATACCATTAGGAGATCAAGCATGATAGCAAACCTTCCCAATTCGTAACTTAGCCCCCAAACTTTTAAAATCTAGGTTTTTCTTCTGTTTCCCCAATAAACGGAAGTGGCGACTCTACTGATTATCTATCTGAGAGTCCATTTTGAGACCCCGAGCGTATTCAACGTGCTTCAAGTTAAGAAAGCGTCATCTTTTCACGTGACGATACTTCAATTTTTGAAACGAGGTTCTCACAGTGGCGACTCTGCTGGGGATATGTGACTTTGTCACAAGAGGGTTAGACTCATTTTAGGTTGCTTTCTTTATCTTGATAAATTTTGTGCCCAAATGTCAATGTGCATAATTTGCAATATTCATGTCTCTTTTTATGTTTCCGAGTTTCCTTTTTTGCTTGATAATATTGCAGGAAGAAAGACCAATCGGAGTTTCAAGAGGCTTATGTGGGTCTCAAACATATCCATCGCATTCATCATCTCATGTCATGGCGTGATTTGTTTCATCTATCTTTCTCAAAAGCAATTTCATGGGGGTAAGGTTTATTTGTACCTAAATAGGGTAGATAGATTTTTACCCCCTAATTCCTTTATTTGTTTGGTTTGTAATTTCAATTTGCTTGTTTTCTTTCCGTTATGCTTGATTGTCATGTCATGCTAAAACAAGAACAGAAAAACCAAACAAGAAAATGTTTTCAAAACAAGAGAAAAATGTTTTCAAAAGAAAATTGTTTTTGAAAATGGTAAAGGACTCGCACACACGTCCTTACATATGTTTGCGATATATTCAACTGTTACCATATCAAACCCGGTAAACACGTTGGGAGGAACCGAGCCAATATTGCTTGGAATCCTTACGGTCGAAATTACCACTCTTCGCGTGCCAACTCGCCACTCAACGAAGAGTTAAGCCAACCTAGCCAATTGCATCGCTTCACGCATCGCATGTATATCGTGCTAGGAAACTTCAAGACCGATCAGTTTTTACATCCCAAAATTTCTAGCCAATCCTATGTGCATAACAAAAGAGTTTAGGAACAAAAAAGAGTTATTGGTAAAAAAATAGACAAAATGATGACAATCAAAAGAAAGAAAGGGCAAACAAAAAGTCATGCCTAAAAGAAACGAAGTGATCATATGGCCAATTAGTGAATTGCACTTGGATTGATTGGCAATATTTGGAGATGTCTTAGATGGATTAAATGGTGGATCCTGAAAAGAGTATAGGCCATTTGCCCAAGATTTGTCCAATCTTTGAAGGAGTCGAAAGACAGGTGGAAAACGTTGGTCTTATAATTTGGAGAAAGAAACAACTATTCCAAGGTTAAACAAAAAGAGTCAAAACAAAGTATCGCTTTGCTCGACCAAGGCAGGATGGCATTCAAGCATGTTATTATGTGTGTGTGCTTTTTGTATTCCAAAACATGGAAAAGATAAGACAATCACCTCCTTCATCACCATCCACTAGATCAATCCATAGACCTTTCCCGCCAAACCCTTTCTGAAATTTGGCCTAGAGTGAGTGAGGAAAAGATATCATCGTTCGACTAGAGCGTCATTCGATCTCAATTTCAAACATAATTTCAAAGAGTCTTACTCCAAGTGGCCAAAGAATACCACTCCAAGAGGAACTGATAGGGAGCATTTGTCTCATAATCATACCCCTTCAATGAAGTAATTTGTTGGCCTAACTTTTTCAAGGGTCGAACCGAAACAAGGATCATGAGAAATGAAGCCAAACCCCCATGGGTGTGCCACTTCGTAGCAATCACCAATCTTTGTGCATAAAGCTCATCCTCATAGAGTATGCTCACGAGTCATCTTTTGAGTATTCCATCAAATCTTTCTTAACCAAATCCTCAAGTTGAAGCTTTCAAAATCTTTCTTAATACTTGAGTCGAGTCAATCAAGTCTCCAAGTTAAGACTTTCAAATTCTTCCTAAACACCCGAGTCGAGTCAATCCTTGTGGGACTTTCTATATAGCTTGTCATGTCCTCTTTCAAATCAATGAGAATCGCTTATCGCCAAGTATCCCTTGATGATTGATGAATGAGTATTCTACTCATTTACTAGGTATTTATCTAACTTAGATTTAGCTAATTCTTGAGGTTTTTGTTATCTAATATTGTATTTTAGTGTTATTTTATAGTTTCAGGGGTTTAAGGGATCAAACTTGCAAAGTTGGATGGCTTTTGATGTGATTTCAGAAGATTTCGTTACACTCCATTAGGAACCATAATGGAGAAGGGCTGTTTTGCAAAAGAAAAGTTAACGAAATGTGTACTTTTGATGGATGGCTCAAGTTTCTAGAAGAATTAATGAGGATGCAAGTCCACTCAAGATATCCCAAGTCCAATGAAGTTAATTCAAGTCAACTCATGTTGAAGAAAGTAAAGAAAAAGCCAAAATTGCCAATTTTGGGGTGTAAAGTGCAAATTTCAGAAAGCTGAAGGCAGGAAGCTGATATTCTGCTTATTCCCAACTTAGGACAGCCGCATGTTTTTCCTTGGTTGACGTGCAGCAGCCTTGAGCCTCTTTTTGACAGCTTTAATGTATTGTACCCCTTTTTTTCTTAGTTATTGTACATTATTAGGTTATAAATATATTCCTTTTAGGTAAGAATTGGGAGAGTCATCTTGCACAACCGACAAATCTTGCAATGGAATACAAGTCTGCCGGTATGAATGCAATGTGGATTGTTAGCTGAAGATCTTCCTCAAACATCTTCAAGCAGGTTCTGTCTTCAACGGTAGGCGGAGTGCTTAGTCTCTAGTTATGGATTTGGAATATAGCCACTAAAGAGACTGAATCTTTTGAAGGAAGAAAGAACTCAAATCAAAAAAGAGGTTATTCATTAAGCGAAGCTTCTTGCCTTATGAATTTCAGATTACTCTCCCACAAAGTGTTTGTTTTTACACTTGTGTTTTTCCCACTCTTTGTGTTCTCACTACACTTTCGCACACATTTAAATAGGGATGTAAGGTTTCTTTTATTGGAAAAGAAAACAAAAGATCTGTTGTGACTGGTGCTGATTTTTGCTCGTTTGACGATTCGTTCTTCAATGTATTAGAGTACATTGTATGAACTGTTGGGCAAAAATCTCTATGAAGATTGTGTCTTGATATCTGTTCGGGAATCAGGCTGAAAGCGGATGTGACTTGACATTCAAGCCTGGGTTGAAGTGTGTTGTGACTAGTCTTTGATAGGATGCGTCTTGAAGACTGAGACCAAGCAAAGAAGAGGAAATGTCTAAAGGTT
Source organism: Platycodon grandiflorus (assembly GCA_016624345.1). Classification (NCBI taxonomy): domain Eukaryota; kingdom Viridiplantae; phylum Streptophyta; class Magnoliopsida; order Asterales; family Campanulaceae; genus Platycodon; species Platycodon grandiflorus. The sequence continues at coordinate 58,357,020 of CM028362.1, forward strand.
TAAACATAAGGCTCAGACATCGATGCGTATCTTTAAGCTGTCAGGGAGATCTGCAACAAATCTTTTGCGAATCTTAGTAGACTTTATTTCTTGGAGAATGACTGAAGTTCCTCTTTAAACTTCGCAGCACTCTTGCAGTAGACTTGTAGAGAGAATGGCGGATACTGGGATATCTACCGTTGTCTAACTGCTATAGTGGTGTCTGCTTGGAGAATATCTGCTGGAGAGATATTCTGCTGGTGAGACAACTGCTGTTGAAATATCTGCTGGTGAGATAACTGCAGTTGAGAAGTCTGCTGGTGAGATATCTGCTGGCACTTATTAAGCTCATCCATTGGAGAGATCATCATCAGTTGGTAGGACAAAGACTCGAACATGTACAGAGACTTCCTAGTCTAAAAACCTATGCATTGTTCCAACAAGTTGCCACGCTAACCGGTACGCAGCCCTTTTAGCCACTCATGAAACATGCGTCGTAATGGTAACAAGCAAATCATTGTCTTGGAATATGTTGATGAATAAAACAGCTAATGCGAAGACATAATCCTAACAATCTCCTCATATTTGCTTAGGACCATTATTACAATTGATATATACATAAAGCTTTTATAGGAGACGATCAAACTTTAGTAATAACATGCCTACTAATGAATGATCATTTTTTCTCAAGGCATGCCTTATGTTGACCTTACAAGCGATAGCTTTTGTATAGTCATCTATTGCTAAGTATTTACAGACTCAATAAGTGATAGTACAAAAACAAGGCAATAGAGAAAACAATTTTGGCAATTATGAGATATAATTTGAAGATCATACCAGAAAGTGTTTTTGAAAGATTTGTGTCTTTCTTGTTTTTTAATTTTACAAGAAAATAGTTGAACATCAGCCTTTGGTAAAATTCAGAAAGAGTTTAAGACCCTCGGCGACCTGCATATCTATAGTCGCCTTATAGGCATCCTATGTCATAAAAACCTAAAAACATTAATATTAACATTTTAATTAACTAATAAACAAAATAAAATTAAAATATTTTAAGCAATAATTACAAATACTTCCTTTGTCGTATCATCGACAAAGACAAATAGCAAATCAGAACCAGGAGGAGCAGGAGTGGTGTGGGTCGCAGCAAATAAATCAGTCATTGATACCTCGTTACCGTAGTATCGATTCTACAAATATAATGAATTAAAATTAGCGAATAACACATATTAAGCTATAACATGATCAACTTATAAGAAAACAATAAAAACAGCCTATATATACACTCAAACCTTTCTAAAGCGGCATATATACACTCAAACCATTTTTAAACTACCTATTTCACTTAAAATCGTTCTAAAACAGCCTATTTACACTCAAACCCTTCTAAAACTACCTATTTGTATTCAAAATCCTTCTAAAACAACTTATTTACACTCAATGCCTTCTAAAACAACCTATTTGCACTCAAACCCTTCTAAAGCAGTCTATTTAAACTCAAAACCCTTCTAAACCTACCTATTTCACTCAAAACCCTTTCAAAATAGCCTATTTACAATCAAACCCTTCTAAAATAGCCTATTTACACTCAAGCTCATTCTAAATAGGGATTAGGGTAGGGTTTAGATAGTGTTTAGGGTTTAGATAGGGTTTAGGGTTTAGATAGTGTTATAATTTGTTTAGGGTTTAGATCTAGGATTTAGATAGGGTTACAATTTGTTTAGGGTTTAGATAGAGTTACAATTTAGTTAGGGTTTAGATATGGTTATAATTTATTTATGGTTTAGATATGGTTTAGGGTTTAGATAGGGTTTAGGGGGTTTAGATAGGGTTTAGGGTAGGGTTTAGGGGGTTTAGATAGGGTTTAGGTAAGGTTTAGATAGGGTTTAGGGTTTAAATAGGGTTTAGGGTAAGGTTTAGATAGTGTTTAGGGTTTAGATATGGTTTAGGGTTTAGATAGGGTCTAGGGTTTAGGGTTTAGATATGGTTTAGGGTTTAGATAGTGTTATAATTTGATTAGGGTTTAGATCTAGGATTTAGATAGGGTTACAATTTGTTTAGGGTTTAGATAGAGTTACAATTTGTTTAGGTTTTAGATATGATTACAATTTGTTTAGGGTTTAGATATGGTTACAATTTGTTTAGGGTTTAATTAGGATTTGCTAATTCAACCTAACAATCTTGATCACTATTCAACTAATGAAAATGCAATAGTCACTATGAAAACGCAAGATGCATGTAACAATGCCACAAACCCATAACTGAACGTCAACATAAGAATTCATTCTTAATTATCATACAATAGTAAGCTTATTACCCAATAAGAAGTGCTATATCACTATTGTTGACCTATTTTCCTCAAGAAGTTTTGCCCAATAATTCACTAGTGTCTACAACATTCACCTTTTCGATTAATACTCTAGATTGTCATTCACGTTATTCGACAAGTCCATTACAAGGATCTACGAGGTTTCCCTTTTATCTCAGTTACTCTCGGTGTGACGCCCCGACTTGGATCTCTATACGAAACCCCAAGGTCGAGTCGCCAAACAACACAACGCAAAACCAATAAGGAAAGTACGTGGCGTAACCACCCGTACTTACTATAAAACACAACTGATAAAACCTACGATAATACTAAACAAGTCTTCGGCAACACTACAGCCGGAACCCAACTAACAAAAACCACAAGTCTAAGACTCGGGAAACAACAAACAACAGCATTAACAACCTCTACGACCACAACATGCCGGAGATTAAAAAAAAATTACAGAAAACAGAAAAACAAAAAAAATATACATTTTTAATATTTTTTAATATACAATTAAAATTACAGAAAAATAAAATAGAAATTAATAGAAAATTAAAAAAATTAAAAATTCAGAATAAATCTATACTACATAAAATACAAAAACTTAATTTTTTTTACACCCACATTAACAAAAAAAAATACATTAACATATATATTAACATATACAAATTAATTACAAAAAAAATACAAAAAATAATAATAATAACCTGGAGATGGTGACTGTGGCTGTGGTTGTGGATGTGGCTGTAGCGGCGGTGGTGGTGGCAGTAGATAGTGGCGGCAATAGGTAGCTAGGACAAAAAAAATAATAAATAAATAAAAAAACAAAAAAATTTAAAAAATTAAAATAAAATAGGGTTTAGAGTTTTACCGTGGCAAAGGGAGGGAGACAGCGGTGGCGTGATAGAGAGAGAGATATGAGAGGCGCGCGCGCTGAGGAAAGTGGGAGGCCAGGCGAGTATTAACGGGACAGAGGTGGTGGTGGCAGGTAGAAGCAGCGGTGGAAGCGCTGGTGGAGGTGGCGGTAGGGCGGCGGTGTTGTCAGAGAAGATAGAGAGGATGAGAGAGAGAGAGAGAGAGAGAGAGAGAGAGAGAGAGAGAGAGAGAGATCGGAGGAGTATGACTAATGGGGGGGTGTTCAATTTGGGATATCCGACAGTAATTGGTTTTCAAAATTACTGTCCAAGATGTCGACATTAATTACTATCAGAATCTCCGACAGTAATTTTGAACACCAATTTCCCATACGCTTTCTGTCGATTAAAAAGGGAATATTCGCTAATTACTGTTGGAAAAAATTCGACAGTAATTATTATCCTGCAAAAAAATGAAAATTACTGTCGAAGATCGATCCGACAGTAATCCGTCAGTAATTACTGATGGAATACATTCAACAGTAATTGCTCCAACAGTAATTAATTAGCGTATTTCTAGTAATGGATGGAAGGATTAGGATATGGTTAAGGTTCGGATTCGACTAAGGTTTTAAAGGTAGGTTCAGTAGCAGCTTTAATAGTCTGTTCAGTTTCTTTCTCAACTTCTTCAGTAAACTTAATTTTCTTGTTCTGCCTCTTCTTAGGGTCGTGAAGGATCTCATTAACATGTGCATCCTCTCATCTTCGCTTCAGAACAATAAGGGGAAGAGCGGTAGCTTTAACTTCCATGGCTTCATCATCTTCAGCTAGGAGCCCATCAAAAGTGAAAAAGTCCTCAGTAGCTGGGGAATCTTCAGAGTCCTCCAAATCATACTGAATCCCCACAGAGATAGTAGTAGAGCCAGTAGTGACTGAGGTGGTAAGTGGAGCAGCTGAAGGCTGAGGTTCAATTTGGGTTAAAGATGGACAGGCTGATGTTTGGGGAAGAATGGATTCAGTTGGCTAGAAAGTGGTATAAGCCGGCTGAAGGGTTGGTGTTTAGGAAGGCTGTATTTGAGAAGGTTAGGTTTGAGGCAAGGATAGAAAGGCAGGGGCAATGATGACTGTGAGGGGTGTTTGTGACTGAGTTAGGGAAAAAATTTCATTATTGTTATCATCATCATCATCATCTTCATCTTCATCATCCTTATCAATACCAACTGCAACCCCTTCAGGAAAGTGACACTCCTCCTCAACAGCAGGAGGGGGTTCAGTTGTAACCTCAACATCATCATCATCATTCAGTCCCAGTTCTGTCAGGACTTCATTGATAGCAACATCTATAGAATCAGTTTGAGCAGTAGCCTCAATTTTAGTAGCTTTTTCATATCTAACATCTGGCTCAGCAGCCTCTACAAATGGCTGTTCTTCAGCAGGCAATGATTAAGCAACTACTTCAGCTTCTACTTCAGCAGCCTCTACAATTTCAACAGTTAGCTGAATAACTTCTGGCTGAATCACAACAGCAGTTGATGCGTGCTTCCCTCTATTCTCTTCTCCTCTGAGCAAGAAGGCTATACTCCTTCTTGGCCATGTTTATCTTCCTCAATGTTTGATCCAGAGTAACATCTCTTACCATCATTAGTTCAGATGTTATCTTAATAGGCACCCAATCCTGGTGTACTTCATCATCATCTGGCTGACCTCACGTCCTACTAGATAAGGATCAGTAACTAGAAGCTTGGGTAGTTTGAAGTATCTACAGAATATGGTCCAGTAGCTGAATACCATTTCGTCCTGGAGGAATCGGTCACAGACACAATAGATTGGTTTCACTCTAAACCTAGGGGTTCAAAATATTTGACATTGTTCAGCTCTATATCCTTTTTGGTGTGGTTGAAGATGGTAAGATAGAGGACATGGACGTTTCGTGAGAAGTCAGAATCAGTTCTTAGGTTCTTTGAGAGAGGGAGAATCTCAAATTATTTTTTTAGTTCCTCGTGGAAGCTGAGAAGGGCTTGGATAAAGAATGGGATATGGTCAATAGAAAAGACCCAGTTTGGAGGAGGGGGATGAGAATTAGAACGGTTGTTATTGTAGTGGAAATAAAAGGTTGGGTTGCGAATGGGTTTGAAGAATTTTTGGGGTTTGTCAGCTTCAACTAGTGAAGGTGTAAGGTCTGAAGGTGGTGGTGGAGGAGGTGCTGAAGGTGTGGCTGTAGAAGTTATGGTAGTGAAGGGGATAAAGGTTTGGGGGTTGAGAGATGGGTGACTGACCGTTGGTTCAGTAGGAGCAGCTGATGTTGTAACAGGTGACCTAGATCAAGTACGAGTACCAGTAGTCCTCCTTGTGTTCCTACGGGCTGGCTGAATATCTTCAGCTGGCTGAGCTCTTGTATGCCTCTGTGCTGGCTGAACGGCTAGATGATACTGGCCAAACTTGCTTGAGGTGATAGTACTCAGAATAGCATCGTTACCAAATTTCCTCATCGAAGCAGCAGGGATTCCATCCTGATTTGTCATCAGCTAGGCAGTTGAGGAATAGACTTCAAAAATTTTAAAATTAGGAGATGGTGAGTGGCTTTAGCAGGTCTACCCTTTTGCAGATTGTTATGGTATTTGGTGATATTTTCTTTGATGCATTCCACTAACACACTTGTCCAGTTCATTTTATGGCCCTCCACCATAGCAGCCATTAGATGCCACTGAATCTTCATGAGTTTCTCGTGGCCACCTGATTTGATAATGAGGTACTTGTCCAGGAGAGTAGACAGAGCATTGTGAATAGGCTTGAACTTATACTTGTTCATGTAGTAGCCACTATCAACTGCAACATTTCCTCGCATCCTTGCCCACCCAGCTAATTTAATCTGCTCCGGAACTTCAACACTTAAGTCTGGGAAAACTCCTCCCAAAGTGTTGGCATCCATCACAACTTGGATATTCCTTCTCATGCCAGACAGAGAGAGATGGGTATTTGGAGTGGGTACCATAGTATTGAAGAAATTAACCACCAGGTCAGTATGGAAGTGGGTGATAGAGAAGGAAATGATAGGTGCAAGTCTAGAGGCAACGCGCATGGCGGCTAACTCCTGGCCAATGGGGGAAACCTGAAGAGATGGTATATCGACTAAGCATCCTACGAGCTGTTTCACCATTGTAGAATGAAGAGTTGAATGTCTGAAAGTGAGAGAGAGATGAAGGGAACAGTAGGACTGACGGTTCGTACTATTTTGTGGGAATGTGGGCTGTGAATTAAATGTTGCAAACGTAGTGGTGTAGTGGGTAGCCAAAACATCCCACCGTTATCAGTACTTATTGGTGAAACGGTTGGCTTCTCCCATAAGCTTTGCATAAATATCAAGGAACTTACAGGAAAAGTTTCTTTGAAATAAATACGGAGGAGACTATTCAGTAGGTGACTGAACAAAGGCTAGAAAGCGCATAAAACTGAATTATGGGATTCAGTCAGACGCGTGTGACTGAATTCTGATGGTTCAGCTAGGCGGTGGTGACTGAATGTATGAAGCGCTTGCGACTGAATTGAGGTCACTGATTTAGCCGCTTGACTGAATATCTTTGTAGCGCTGGCGACTGAACCAGTTGAGAAAATCAGTCGCTTCTGGTTGATTGAATTGAGTAAGTGAATGAACTTGCACGTGATTGGCATATGATGCCATATTCAGCTAAATTTAGTAACTGAAACACTCAAAATCAATCAAACACATTAGAAAATACATGTCACTTATAAAACAAGTATTCCTAATTCACCTCTTAAAAAAGAAAATCTTATAGAGTCTAAGGCTTTAGTAAATATATCATCTAATTGTAAATTAATAGATATATATATTCAAGTTGTATGTTACCTTTCTCCACGTGATCTTTTAAGAAGTGATACCTGATGTCAATATGTTTGGTCTTTGAATGCATGACAGGGTTTTGAGATACTAATTTTGCTGACGTGTTGTCACAAAATATTGGACATTTTTTCCATCTTGAGCTCATAGTCGATCAATTGTTGCTTCATCCAAAGTATTTGAGCACATCAGCTTCTAGTAGCAATATATTCAGCTTCAGTTATAGAGGTTGAAACTGAGGCTTGCTTCTTGCTAGCCCATGAGATCAGTCTGCTTCCTAAGAACTAACAAGTACTACTCGTACTCTTCTTATTTACTCTCCAAGCTACAAAGTCAGCATGTGAATATCTAATTAAATTGAAAGAAAAATCTTTGGGATACCAGATACCAAATTTTTCAGTGCTGATTAAATATATGATTATTCTCTTGACTGCTGTTTAATGTGACTCCTTGGGATCTGCGTGAAAACGAGCACAGACACACACAGCAAATGTAATATCTGGCCTAGAGGCGGTTAGATATAACGAAGAACCAATCATACCTCTATATTCAGTCATGTCGACTAATTTACCTTTTTCATCTTTGTCCAGATTACAAGTAGTGACCATAGGAGTATCATATGATTTAGCATCTTGAATTTTGAACTTATTGATTAGCTCCTTGGTATACTTGGCTTGACTGATGAAGATTCCTTCAGTAGTTTGCTCGATTTGTAAGCCCAAAAAGTATGTTAGCTCACCCATCATACTCATCTTGAACTTATTCTTCATCAGCTTTTCAAATCACTTGCATAAAATATCATTAGAAGATTCAAAAATAATATCATCGATATAAATTTGAACTAATAATGTGTTACCTTTATACTTCATTATGAAAAGAGATATCGATTTTACCTCTTTCAAAACCTTTTTCCAAAAGGAATTTAGATAGGATTTTGTACCAAGCTCTTGGCGCTTGTTTGAGGCTGTAGAGAGCTTTCTTCAACTTGTATACATAGTCTCTATGTGTATGATCAAGAAAACCAGGGGGTAGCTCTACGTATATTTGCTCTTGTAAATCACCATTCAGGAACACACTCTCCACATCCATTTGGTAGACTATGAAGTTTTTGAACAATGCATAAGCCAATAAGAGTCTGGTGGCTTCAAGTCTAGTAACAGGGGTAAATGTTTCGTCGTAATCAATTCCCTCCTTCTGTCTATAGTCATTCATTGTGACATTTTCTTCTTTATCCATCTTGTTCCTAAACACCCATTTAGTCCTAATAACTTGTTGATCGGTGGGTCTAGGAACCAAGCTCTAAACTTGACAGCGCTCAAACTGATTCAGCTCCTCCTGCATTGCTTCCACCCAGTTTGAATCTTCAAGAGCCTCATGAACCTTCTTTGGTTCAGTCTTTGAGACAAAGGTTGTTGAGTAGAGGCAGCCATTTCTTGAACTACTTCTGGTTCTGACTCTAGCAAACGGGTCACCAATAATATTCGTAATTGGATGGTGTCTAGCCTATCTAACTTCTTGAGGCAAATCAGTTGATGTATTGATGGTTTGCTGAGATAGGTCAAGAGTGGATTCAGTAAGAGGATTATCAGAAGGTTGCCTATCAGGTAAGGTTATTTGAAGTGGGATAGCTGAAGGAAGTTCAGCTGGCTGATCTCTTCGAGGATTGGCTAAAAGAGTTTGAGTATCAGCAGCTGTTGGGTGGTTAGTTGATGAAGATTTTTCAGCAGGTGGAACGTTGGCTGAAGAGTTGTTGGCTGAACCTGTACTTGTGTTTCCAATCTCAAAATTTTCAAAATTGTTAGTACAATCTTGAGTCTCATTAGACTCAATTAAATTTAATTCATCAAAAGAAACATGTACAAATTCAATAATAATAGAAGATTTCTTAACAAAAACTCTAAAATTCTTACTGATTTTGGAGTATCCAATGAAAATTCCTTCATCAGCTTTTTCATCGAATTTACCTCTGTGGTCATTGTCATTGTAATGGATGTAACATTGGCATCCAAAAATCTTGAAAAAGGCAATGTTAGGAGTCCTTTCTTTCCACAGTTCGTATGGAGTCTTCCCATGGAATTTGTTGACCAGGGATCGGTTCTATGTGAAGCAAGCTAAATTTACAGCTTCGGCCCAAAAGTATTTTGGCAGCTTGGCTTTATCTATCATTGTCTTCCCAGGTTCTATCAGTGTCCTATTCTTCCTTTCAGCAACTCCATTCTGCTGAGGGGTCTTGACTGCTGAGAAGTTGTGACCAATCCCATGGTCATCACAGTAGACACCCATGCATGGATTCTTTAACTCCATTCCATGATCTGAGTGCACACTGACTATTTCACACTCCTTTTGAGTTTGAAGATTTTTGAAGAGTGCTCTCAGTATGCCGTAGGTTTCATCTTTGGACGTCATTATCTCCACCTATGTATATATTGAATAGTCATCCACAACCACCAGTGTGTACATGTTTCTACCTAAACTAGCAAGTGTAACAGGACCAAAAAGGTCCATTTGCAATAGTTAAAGTACACGTGTGGTTGAAAGACATGGTTTAGATTTAAAAGATGATTTAGTCAGCTTACCAAAGGTACAGGCTCTACATTTCTTGTCATAAGGAAAATTTATAGAAGGTAAATTTTTTACTAAATTTCCTTTAGAGAGTTTTGACAAGTGTTTGAAATTTAAGTGTGAGAGCCTTTTATGACAGAGCCAAGATGTTTCAAAATAATTTTGGCAACTAAGCACACTTGAGAAATGTTATCAATAGAAAGTAAATCAATAGCAAAAGCATTTCTTTTTCTTGACCCTGTAAGAAAAACTTCATTAGTTGAGGTATTTTTGACAAAACAGTGTGTGGATGTAAAAATACAAGTCATACCTTTGTCACAAAATTATGATATGCAGACCAAGTTGTGCTTCAGTCCATCAACCAAAGATACCTTTTCTATCTTGACTAACACTCTTAGGATTGTAACATACCCAATAGTCTTTCCTTTAGAATTATCACCGGAGATGACTGAGGGTCCTTTGGCTTCAACTATGCCAGTCAGAAGGTTAGCTAATCTAGTCATGTGTCTTGAACATCCATTGTCCAAGATCTATTCTTCTGAAGCTTGATTAGCAACTACAAAGCATACCTTGGGTAACCATACCTGCCTAACCTTTGGCAAGTTAACCCCTCTTGGAAGGGGCAAACCTAAATAAACATTTGTGAGCCAAGTGACCTGAACAGAAACAAGTATGACACTTGTGCTGACCACTTGGTTCAGTCACTTTAGGTTTTGGCTTAGGTTCTACTGGATCCCACTTAGCAGACTTACGAGAGACAAACTTAAGTGGCTTAAATCTAGCACCCATCAGCCTCTTGCTCACAACTTTGGGATCTGCCGATTTTGTGTGAGCTGATTAGTCGGCTGAATAGGTTGCTTCTTGGCCGATTTCTACCTTTCAGCAGATGTTTGAACAGTTGGCTGATGGTTAGTAGAATTTAACCATTTCTTTTTCTTTTTTTTTTTTTTGTTCTAAGCTAATTCTTGGGATAAACATATTGAACACCATCATTTGTGTTCTTAAAAGAATTTTATTTGCTGTCCCTTTTCAGTAAAACTTTGGGTCCACCTTTAGATTGTCTGGTCTCAGTCTCAATTTTTCCTTTGTCTTTGCTGTTGTTTTGTGAGTAGCCAATGCCATTTTGATTAGCATTGTCTCTTTACTGACTAATAATAGTAGCAACAGTAGCTTTGGATTTGTAACATTGGTCAGTCGTTGATTCCTCTCTACCAAGTCAGCGATTAAGGAAAATGAGACTTTAGCTTGAGTTTCAAAATTTTCATTGATGCTCTTCAGTCTCAGCATTTTAGCTTGCTGAACTTTATAAAGTTCATTAGCTTTTTGGAGCTCAATGTTTTCAGCTTTCAGTCTTCTCAGTTCAGAAGTCTGAGATATGTGGATATTTGTGACAGTTTCAAACTTGGAGTACATAAGTTGCATTTGAATCTCCAATTCAGTTTGACTCTCATCAACTATTGTCTCTTCCTTTTCAAGGGCACTGACAACAGGTTTGACAACTCGAGAAGGTTTTTAGTCCTTCTCTCAGTGGCTTGCTTAGGATTTCTTAACCATAGAATCTATTTCCTATTTGGTGAACCACCAGGTGACAAGGTTTTATACATTTGGTCAGCTTTAGGTTCTTAACAGGTAAGTCTGAAGTATCAATTTCAGACTCATTTAAGCAAGGCTTGGTAGGTCGTTGTCTAAATCATAAACGACCGATTCCGCAACAAGACAAAAATTTGCTTCTTGCACGCAATCAGCTGATTCATCTTGTGAATCTGTCTCAATCCAAGTAGCAAGATTAAGAGTTTTATCTTCAGCTACCATCCCTCTTTGTTTTGCAAATTTTCTGGGGGCTCTTTTAAAATATTAATCTTTAGTGGTCGGACAAGCTGAAGCAAAGTGACCTGGCTTTCAACAGTTAAATCACAGTAATTTTTCGTAGCTTTGGCTTTAGTTTGTTTAAAATTGTTAGCCCTTTGAAAATTTGTGGAAGCTGGTTTTTTAAAGTTATTTGTGAAAGATTTATATTTCTTAAACTGCCTGGCAAAAGTAGCAAATTCATCCTCGTCAAAGTCATCAGTTGATTGAGACGAAGTAGAACAGACACTTGACTTTTCATCTTGGGCAGTTAAAGAGATACCTCTAAAACTCTTCTCAAGTTTTTTATTTTTAAGAATTTCTTTTTCATAAATCTTGAGACTAGCAACAAACTACGTATATGAGTAGTGTTCAAGTCTCTGGCTTCCTTAACAGCAGTGATATTCACATACCATCCACTTCCAAGGCTGCTAAGAAAACGCATGTTAAGATCTTTCATGGTATATGTCTTTCCTAGAGCAGCACAAGCATTACTTACCTCACAGAAGCGATCGTAGGCACTTCTTAAAGATTCCTTTGGATCCTTCTTGAAGGCTTCGAATTCTTGGATATAGTCGTAAAGCTTGTTATCTTTGGTGATTTGGTCTCCATCGATGTATTACGTGCTCTTGAGAAGTGGTGCAGTCATGAATCTGCTTGTAGACATTGTTGTCCAAAGAGCTGGACAGTATGTGCACGGCTTTGGTATCTAGGGCGTTAGTAGCTTTGTTTTCTTCAATCCATTTGGCCTTAGGCTTTAGCACATACTCATCGACAATTGTAATCACTGGATTCTCTGTGTCATCTGTATTATCAGTTTGTTCAATAGTGGTCTTAGTATTTATTTTCATAGGATAAATCTGACCACGTAAGACACATTCCATCAGTCTTTTATCTATACTATTCATATATCTAGCAATCCTTTCTTTCCAAATGTCAAAATTTTCCTCATCAAACATGGAGACCTAAGCCATGTTGAGGGTTAGAAAAGTTTTGTTGATTACCATAGATCAGAACTTTCAAGTGGTAAAACTTGGAAAAATTGATTTTTCGAAAAGTCAGGCTCTAATATCTATTGTAGGTCCACTTAAGGCAAATAGTAAGGCTAGGGGGTGAATAGCCTTATAAAATCTTTTTGATAAGTTTTAAAACCTTTTAAAACTTTGGCACCAGAATAATGCTATTAATAAAAACAATCAACTGAATAATGAAAGTGTTCAATCAAGAGTTTGGCTAATGAACAGTTTTATGACTCAACTGAAGTTATGAGACAAAGACTGACTGAAGCTTTAAGTAATGAAGTGCTTAAAGCTTTGGTCAGTTTGATCAAGAAGGCAAACAGTAAAGAACACAGTATGTAAAGTAATTCACAGTATGAAAACTGCTACGTCCACTACCAAGTTGGTCAAACTTGGATTTTTGAAGTGCACTAACTATTAATAATCTAGATGATCACTAACGGATCAGTATACAACAAGGATCTGTGAAATTTATGGAGATTGTATGTTATAAGGAACAAACAATCTCGTGTATTACAATCAATGATCTCTCAATAACTAAGTAGTTAGGAAAGATTCAAACAATAATTGAACTTATCATGTTGCTGATCGTTTGGCAGCGCATGCATATTCTCATAAAACTCAATCTTCCATTGCCCATAAATGGCTCCTCCCTGTTAGTGCTTGGCAGGCGTTAGGTCATGATGAGTTAGGCTTTTATAGCTTTCGTAAGTAGAAGTAGTTGTTTTCTCTGTAATTTCCTTTTCTTTTCGTTTCGAGGTTAGGCTCCTCCGTCCCCCCGTTATAAGGGTAAGGCTGGTCGTCCCCCTCATGTTTGTTTTCCTTCCTTTTTAATAAAATCCCACAGGGTGCCGCCCCTGCTTCTTAAAAAAAATTAAAAAAAAAAGAGAAATAACAATAAATAATCTAAGTATTTTTCTCTTCAATGAAGTTCCAAAAATCTTGAGAGTTTTAAATGCTAGAGAATTTCTGAGAGACTTCGTAGTTGTTAAGGTCTGGTCACCATTCTTCAATGCGCCTCCAGCTTTAAATAGGCAGGGATGGAAAAGTTGTTGTTGGACACATTTGAATATTTTTGACCTCGCATTTAATGTTCTGATGTAGAGCAGGTCAAGGACGGTGAACAACTATTCCTCGAGCTTTGTGTTATCTCAGAAGAGGTAGGTAGTACCCGTCATTTCATTCTAAAATAAAGCAAAAGGCTAGGAATAGAGAGTGTGTCCAAGTACTTATTAAATGTAAAGCAAAAAGCATGTTTGAAAAACAAAACACGCTAAGTACTGACACAAATTCAAAATAACTACGGAAGCTTCCGTTTAAGGATGAGCAAACTTTCAAGAGATAATATAAGGACATGATAAAAGTCTACTGTCCTTATCCCAAATAATCAGTGACTGACTTGAAAAATATTTAAGTCTTAATCAGTCACTTGATATCGGCTGAATTAACTTGACTGATAACTAAAAGTCTATCAGTTCAGTAGCCAACATAGAATGGCAGTTAATGTGATCAATCATCGTTGTTTAACAAGGATGGATGGTTACTTGGAATCAGACTGATATATAAGAATATATCAGTCACCAGCAGGGTTGGAATGGCTGGTCATGTGATCAGTTAGTTATCTTTGGTTAAAAGACTGTTGGTCACTTGGTCAGTCAACAACAAATGCAAAGCTGGGTTTAAATAAATCATGGGAAGGACCACCATATATCCATCCCTTCTCGATCCGCAAAGGATAAGGGCAAGGGCATGGCACCTCAAAATCAATGAAACATCTTCATTCTTCCCCCCCCCCCCTGGACGATAGTGTATGGCAAAATTTGCATACAAAAATACGATTGATCTTCCAAGTTGGCAAGAATTGAGCGATGACGAAGTGGATGTAGCCAATCCAATGGGTGTGGGGGTGGGAATTCCCCCCACGGGTCCAACCCACAACTCCGAAACATAACCTCCAACTCAAGAAAGTCAAACTCAAATTTGAAGGGGCAACAAGCGGTCGAGGTCGAGGTCGAGCCAATACAATAGGAAGATCTTTACCTTGCATTTTGATAAAGAACATGTTGAAGGTAATCTTTATAAAGTCACTTGTGGCAAAAGTTATAAACATGAACATGGTAATGGATACGGGACGTACACGAAGCACATGAACACGAAGCATCCCGACAAAGTTGGAAACGATCAAACTCAAACACAACTACAAGGATTTACGGCATTATCACAAGGTGGAGGTACGTCTTCTCAATTATTTAGATTTAATGAAATTAATTATAGAAAATAAATGGAAAATTATGTATGCTCTAGAGAACTACATTTTAATTTTGCCAATAATAATGATTGGACGGATTTAACACAATTGACTTTGAATCCCGCCGCTAAAGAAATTCATAGGAATACACTTACTTGTGATATAACGAATAGAGTACTTGAATATAAACACAACTTAAAGACTGAGTTTTTAAAATTATCGCAAAAAGTTTCAATATATGCCGATGAAGAGCCAAGCCCGGAGAACTGGCCCTGGGTCTAAGCCCAAATTGTAATATGGGCCAAGGCCCACCACAATGCGAGCATACATGCAACTCCGAGCAGCCTTGACAAGCCGCCCAGGAAACGCACGAGCTCAATCTACCCACAGGGGCCAGGATGCAGCGAGCAGGATAGGCCTCCTCATCCATCCCCTAGGTGACATTGGGATGTGGCCACGTGGCAGAATGCTGTCGGCTGGATGTGCCCGACGGTTACGCCCACTACGCTAGCATTCATAGCCACTACTCGGCAGTTATGTCTGTTGATATTCCCTTAATGATGAGCAGCTAATGCTGACCCTATAAAAGCCTTGGATCAATCCCAAACAAAGGTACGCATACTAAAAGCTAGCAAATTCACTCTGTCAAACGGTGATTGGAGCTGGTTACTTACTCTCACACCGGAGTGTCTTTGCAGGGCCAGCCCCTGCACTCACCCAGTGTTTTCATTTGTCTTGGCAGGTAGATCTAGAGCCCAGATATCCAAACTCATTGACAATCCAGCCCAAACGACATTCTATGCGTCATCAGATTGGTTCCGTTGTCGGGAAATGAAAACTTTCTTGCTCGGCACACTCACGCTTTACTACACGTTAATATGGCTGGAAATAAAAAAGATGCGGCGGTGGATAGGCAGACCCCAGGGGTTGGTGAAGGCCAAGGTGGCTCAATTTTTCCACCACCACCACAGGGCAATACAGCTCACGCAACGTTATCCCGATCGGGACGATTTACTTCCTCAGCATCAACGCAGGAAGCTGAGCCTTCTAACGTAAATCGTCGGCCCGATCAGCAAATTGAGCTCCGCGCGCATCTAAATGCTAAGAAAGTGCAAGCTATCCCCGATATAACACAGCTTACGGAGGCAGCACGCTCAGCAGCCCTGGCCAATCAGGCAGTGTACCTCAGCCAGATGTACACCCTTAATCAACAGTTGCTCGCTCTGGGGCAGACTCCGATGCAAGTGAAGATCCAGCTCATCCTGCCAGTGGTTATAGCGGGAGCGCGGAGTGAAATACCCCAGCAGTCCCAGGACAATTAGGCGGGAAGACCCGGGGAGTTTATCAACTTGGATAGTGCGGGGACGTTCCGTGCTCGTAGAAAGGCTAGAAAGGATGACAGAGGAAAGGGGCCTGCGTACTCAGAATCTGCATGGGTGAAGAGCGTCCATGATCTCCTGGTTTTTACGGATGGCCAGGGACGTGGACGTCCAAAGGGCTCACAACGCCGGGATAGGGCTCGAAGCGAGGAGGCAGAATCCCAGCCAAGGCATACCCATAGGGAGGCTAAGGAAAGGTCGCATTGCACCCGATGCACACCTTTGCCAAAGCGCAGGTCGCCCGGGGGTAGGTCAGATTATCACTCTTCTATGCCAAGGCAGAGCCATCGGCAGGAGCGGTCTGCTCGTGTTCCCGATGAGGCGATGAAAGAGATGCAATTGCGATTGGAAGCCCTCGAGGCCGGCCGTACTGGCCCAAGGTATGTAGTGCCTGGCGAGGAGAAAGACACTTTACATGAATGGATTGTGGCCACACCGACCGACCCAGATATGCCGCTATTACAGTTTGATAAGTACTCAGGGAAGACAAACGCTCGTGACCATTTGCAGGGATTCGAGAATCAGATTAACATGGTCACCAAAGATCCCGCTGTGAAGTGTAAGGCTTTAGTCAGTACTTTTCAAGGGAAGGCGGTGACCTGGTATAGGAAGCTTCCTCGAGCGTCGATCACAGGCTGGTCAAACTTATAGAGTAAGTTCCTGGTCGAGTTTGCTATGGCCGGGGTGACTTCCAAGGCCAGGATGGACCTGTGCAGTATCAGGCGACGAGATGGAGAGACAGTTGCCAAATGAATCGAGAGGTTCCAGAAGATGCTTGAAAATGTCGACGACCTAACGGACCGGGAGGTTACGATGTGCTTCATGGGGGCATGAATAGGAACAGGTTGAAGGCTAAGTTCAGAATGAGGGAACCCTTGAATCGGGCTGAAATGTTTTCCCGCGCTAAAAGTTGGTGTGTCACCTTCGAGGAAGATGTGGATGGGTCCAAGAAAAAGGACAAGAAATAAGAAAGGAATGATGAAGACAAAGACTTGGCGACCAAGGCTGGATTGTCCTCAAGCAAGGGTTGGCGAAGGAATCGCGCCGGGGCAACTGACCGCATGGATTTCGATCCCCTCAACACCACGAGGGAGGCAATCATGAACGAAATTCGTGCAGAACTTCCTTCTGCTGAACCATTAAACCCTGCGTATGTTGGTCGACGAACTATGACAAAGCGATGTGCTTATCATAATGATGTTTGGCATGGAACTAAAGATTGCATGCAGCTGAAAAAGGAGATACAAAGGTTGTTAAATTTGGGGAAGTTAGACCGTTTTTGCCTACGAGGAGAGAACAGGGACCGCAGGGAAGACAGAGAGGCTAGAGAGGAGCCTCCCAAATGAGGAAATACTGAACGCCGGGGCAGGCTGAATGTCATATTGGAAGAGGAGCCCAGCCTTCACCAGCTGAAGTCACAGATGTATACTTTGAACAAGTTGTCGTATGTATCGGTGAGTGTGGGGGCTGGGGAAGAAACGATACAGTTCACGCGGAGCGAATTGGCCATTGGCAAGCTGGCTTTCGAGCAGAATGTGGTCGTTGCGGCTTGTATCGACTACTGGGATGTAGCCAGAGTGCTAATTGACACTAGGGCATCGAGAGACGTATTATACTACAAGTGTCTTAAAAGGCTGGGATATGATGATGCAGACCTGAAACCATGCCGGGGTCATCTAGAAGGGTTTACCAATCACAAGATGGCTGTGCGAAGAACTATTGAGCTCTAGGTAATAATCAGTGAAGGGAACCGGTCAAGGATGGAGAAGATCATCGTTCTGGTGATAGACTTGAACTCACCCTTCAATGCTATCTTGGGCATCCCCGCCATGGTGAAGTTTCAACTGGTGGCCTCGATACCCCATCAACGCGTGAAATTTTTGACTGCGGGGAGGAACCGACCACAAGAGGTCATGAAATTCCTGGAGGAGACCCATAAGTCAAAGGGTAAATTGACGATCAGCACTCCAGAACATGAAATTACAGTGAAGGAAAAGGAGAAATTTAGATGGTTTTTTAGACAGGACAGGATCCCCCACAGTCAGAGATGGAGGTTGAGACGCTGCAGGTCAAGGAAACACCAGACATCCAGCCACACGGTAATCTTGATAAGGTAATCATTAATCCTGCTTACCCCGAGCAGAAAATCAAGGTGGGCAAGGGTCCTACCCCGGAGGAGCGAGATAGGCTGATATCTTTTCTCCGCAAAAGCCTAGACGTGTTTGCTTGGACTGTGGAGGACATGAGGGGGGTAAGTGAAGAAATTGCACTGCACAGGTTAAACGCAGACAGAGAATTCAAGCCCGTTCAGCAGCGTCCAAGGAAATACTCCCCAGAAAAGGAGCAGGCCATTCGGGCAGAGGTTAAGAAGCTGCTCGCAGCCAACATAATCGAGAAATTTACTATCCGACCTAGTTGGCTAACGTGGTGATGGTCAAGAAAAGCAACAGCAAGTGAAGGATGTGCGTGGATTTTACTGATTTAAATAAAGCTTGCCCGAAGGATTGCTACCCATTACCAAGGATAGATGTGTTGGTTGATGCCATTGCTGATTTTAAGATGTTGAGCTTTATGGATGCATACTCTGGGTACCACCAGGTGAAAATGGACGAGCTGGACAAGCCGTTGACCGCATTCCAAGCTGTCGGGGGGTTGTATTGCTATAAGATGATGCCCTTCGGGCTGAAGAATGCTGGAGCTACTTATCAAAGGATGGTAAACAAGGTGTTTGCACCGTAGCTAGGCCAAAACATAGAGGCCTATATAGATGATATGGTGGTCAAGACCAAGGGCCGCGATCACATAGCTGATTTGGAGGAGACCTTCGAAAATTTGCGGAAGCATGATATGAAGTTGAATCCCAGCAAGTGCGTGTTTGGGGTACAAGCGAGTAAGTTCCTCGGCTTCATGGTGAATGAAAGAGGTATAGAAGCCAATCCCAAGAAGATTAAAGCCCTGCTGGATATGAAGGAGCCGACATGCATTAAAGAGGTACAGAGGCTGAACGGGAGAATCATAGCTCTTGGGCGCTTTATTTCTCGATCAGCAGAGAAATGTCTGCCATTCTTCAAGGTGCTGCGCAGAAACAAGGGTTTCGAATGGATAGCAGAATGTTCCAGGGCTTTCAAGCAGCTGAAGGACTATCTCAGTACACCTCCCCTCCTGAGTAGTCCTGTGATAGAAGAAAGTTTATATGTGTATCTAGCGGCCACCGACCAGGCTGTGGCCACAATACTTGTTAGAGAGGAGGCTGGTAGCCAAAATCTTGTATACTATGTACCCAAAGCCTTAACTCCGGTTGAGGCTCACTATTTTAATGCAAAAAAGTTAGCTTACTCGCTTGTTGTATCAGCTTAGAAATTACGTTATTCTGCACATGAAATTGTCGTATACTCTAACTATCCCCTTCGAAGGATTCTGCATAAACCAGACTCCTCGGGCAGGTTGTTGTCCTAGTCGATCGAGCTGCGAAGGGTGATCAAGGCGCAAGCATTGGCAGATTTCTTGGTTGAGACAACTTTTGTTGATCAGGATAAAGTGCCAGCTGTGGATATCCCTGCTACTAGCACTACACCCTCAAGAGAGCAGCCAGAGGATTGCTAGCAGTTGTTCGTAGATGGTGCCTCGAGTAGAGAGGGCAACGGAGCAGGGATTTTACTCATTTCTTTATTCACCGAGGAAGAGTTTGAAGTCGTTCTGCCATTCAAGTTCCAGGCCTCTAAAAATTAGGCCGAGTATGAGGCTTTGGTAGTTGGGCTGAAGTTGACATTGGATATAGGCGTCTCAGCTTTGACAGTACCTAGTGATTCACAACTGGTTGTCAACCAAGTTCGGGGGGAGTACGGGGTGAACAACCCCACCTTGGCCAAGTATTGCGATCTAGTTAAAGAATTATTAACCAAATTGGCGTTCTGGGAGCTAGTTCGGATAGATCGAGCAGAGAACATGCGAGCAGATTTCTTGTCTAAGATGGCCATTCAGGACATTCAGGAGTTGAGCCCGGCAGTTGTGGTTGAATATCTTGATATCCCGGCTATAGAACGGGAAAGTGTCATGGACATTGAAATGACAGAAAGATGTTGGATTGATGATTCAAGAGTACATCGAGCAGGGGTCGCTGCCTGAGGACAAAGATCAGGCTAGGATCGTTTAGAAACGGTCAGCTCGCTATACTGTGATCGAGGGTGTCTTATACTGAAGGTCCTTCTCAAAGTCTTTGTAACAATGTGTTCGACCAGAAGTGACTGATAAACTGCTAGCAAAAGTCCATAAGGGGGTTTACGGTGGTCACCCGGGACCAAGGACTCTGGCTGAAAAGATTTTGACTTTGGGATATTACTGGTTGACATTGAGGCGGGATGCTGAAGCCTACATGAAGAAATGTGACAAGTGTCAGCGATTCACGGACATACCTAGGTTGCCATTGACCGAGCAGACACCAATGGTGGCATCTTTACCTTTTAACATGTGGGGTATAGATCTGGTCGGACCATTTCCCACAGCAAGAGGAAATTGTAAGTATGATATTGTGGCAATTGATTACTTCACCAAGTGGGTGGAAGCAAAGCCTTTAGCGAATATCACCGAGGAGAATGCTATCAACTTCGTTCATGACTATATTTGGTGTCGTTTTGGGATTCCCCGAGCAATCGTTTCTGATAATGGCACCTAGTTCTCTGACCGGTTTACTGAGACTTGTGCCAATTTACACATCAAGCATTGGAAGTCTTCGGTGGCATATCCACAGGGGAACGGAAAGGCCGAAGCAGCAAATAAACGAGTGTTGCACGCTCTTAAGAGGAACTTAGAAGGGCGAGCAGGGAGGTGGCTGGATGAATTACAGTCAGCGTTATGGGCGGTCAAGACGACAGTTAGGGGGCCCATAAGAGAAACCCCATTTTCCTTGACCTATAGATCAGAGGCCATGCCACCAGTCAAGATGGCTTTACCCAATCTAAGGGTGTCACATTACGATGAAAAGCGTAATACGACAGCTCGTCAGACTGATCTGGATTTACTAGAAGAAAATAGGGCAGAGGCCAGAATGAGGATAGTTAACTACAAGCAGCGGGCAAAGGTACATCATGATAAGAAGGTGCATAAGAGGGCATTTCTGATCAGCAACTGGGTCTTGAGGAAGATAGAGGCAACAGGTCAGAGGTCGGATAAGGGCAAGCTGTCACCAAATTGGGAAGGACCCTACAAGGTGATTCAGGTTGTTAAGGAAGGTACTTATCGATTGCAGGCCCGGGATGGAGCAGTGCTGAAGCACCCATGGCATACAGACCATCTCAAAAAGTACTATCACTAGTCGGTTAGGTTTCCTACAACTGACTAGTGTAATGATGCATTCAAGTTTCAATGAGAATAAAAGCTTTTATTATGGAATTGGCTTTTTGTTGAAATAAAATGGTAGCTCGCGGAGTGAGCTTAGGCCTTGGTTGGACCACTTGTCATCACAATGCACGCGTCATGAGCTCGTTACAAGGTTGGTCCAAAGGTTTAGGCTATTATCATTCTAGGTTAAGTGAAATCCTTAATTAATGTTCAACGTCATCGATTGCTCATAGGTCGAGCTCGTGACTTAGTTAATTTTGGAGTTAAGACAGCGCTCCCAGGACAAATATTTCCTTGACTGATGTTCGAGGTCGCATGTTACTTGAAGTGACGAGCATGTGACTGAGTTAATTTCAAGGCTTATGATACGAGTGATTACCCTGATTAATGGTTGAGGTCACGTGCTGCTTGGGTCACATGACTTAGTTAATTTCAGGTTAATGGTACACTCCTCGCATGAGCTTACGGCTTAGTTAAATATTCGTGGGTTCATAAATGAGCTTGTGAGAAAAAGAACTCTTGTAATATTCATGCAGCTAATTACAGGAAAAAGAAAGCAAAAAGATGGGCTCACAGGCCGGGAAAAATATATGCTCGTCGCAGCGAGCTCAACCTAAGTTGCTAGTTCCCGGAAGTTGGTGGAGGATCTGGAGCACCATCACCAGGGGCTCCGTCAGGGCCTTCCTCAGTGGATTCCTCACCGGGGCTTTGAGCAGCCTCAGCCCTTCACTTTTCCTTTAAGCGCGTCCATCACGCTCTTGACATTGACGTCTAGGGCAGCTGGAGGAGACCAAGCTTTTGAGCCTTGATCCAAGTCTCCCTCTTTTATAAGCTCTAGCTCATCGGCAGTAGAAGGAACCCAAGAGTGACCACGACGAGCTTCAAGGCCATAATGCTCGGCAGCTCCCCACCCTACTAATAGTTCGACTGAAAGACTAGGATGGCCGCTTCCTGCCGCCATACGAAGGGTGTGCTCTAACCCTTGCATGTAGTTTGGGCGTACCCCCTGAGCATATTCCACGGAGTCCATAAAGTTTTGTATAATTTCTTCTCTCTGAGAATCACTTATCTGGGTACTCTGGGATTTAAGGCGCTCAACCTCGCCCTTCAAAGAGCTCTTCTCAGCCTCGGCCTCTTTCACCTGCCCCTCCAGCTGTTCGATGCGGGAATAAAGCGACTCCTCATTGACTTTGGCTATGTCGAGTTTGTGCACGAGGGACAGCTTCTCACATTCCAGCTTGGAGATGTCACCAGTTCGGTCTAGCACCTCTTTGTCCTTCGCCTGGAGCTCAGCTTCCTTCTCTTTGAGGAACAGGTTGGCAGTTTTCAAGTCTTCACCCAGGGAGGTCGCAGCTTTGGCCCCATCGGATGCTCGGCTGGCCATGGTGAAGTATTTGGTGGCAAGCTGCAGGGAAGAGCAAGGGTTAAAATATCTGAGGGTCTTATAGTACATAAAGGAAAAGTTGAAATGAAGATACCTCACAAAAGGCCATGCCCCCATCACCGAGCATGACACTAGTAGAATCACTACACTCCTTGTCGACTCCAGAGTGCAAGATCCTCTTCAGAATACTCTGGCCGACCATGGCCGAAGGATGTCCCCTTGCGCTCAAGTCAATGCCAAAGATCTAAGGGACATCAGCCAGCTCGTTCATCAACTTTTTACAGCCCAAGGGATCAACGGGCATAGTAAAGCCCTTTTGCCTCCACGAGGGCTGTCAGTGAGTCGAGGAGGTAGGAGCGGAGCGGCCTTGGCTACCCCCAGCATCCTGGCCCCGGGGGCGCACTGAGCGGTCAGGTTGATCCGCACCCCCAGCACCTCTCTTCTGGCTGGATAATGCAAGAGCATCAGAGGAGGCAGCACGGTCAGAATGGGCAGACACCTCCCCACGGGAGGATTTGTCAGTACGAGCAAGGGGGCCAGCGAGACCCCGGCTGGTGGCCTTAGCCGTGTCCTTAGCAGGGGTAGAGCTCCTTTCTTGTTGCTCGCTGGTGGCAACCTTGGGAAGATTTACTAGAGCAAGACGGCTAAGCTCACGTTAGCGGTCAGCGGTGTCACTCTTTCGAGAAGCCTTAGCTTTCTCTAGCATATCAATGTTGATCATCTCTCCAAGGCAAGGAAGGGCAGTTAAACAAACAACAACCGAACAGGAAAAAATGAGGCTGCATAGAAAGTAAGAGGAATCAAGGGTTGACCCAAGGGGTGGAAGGGGGTCGTGCAGCCGGTGCTTGAATCTTTGCAGGCTCTGCACTCACTTGAGAAGCTATTACCTTAATGACGGCCCCAAGTAGGATGAGGTCGCTCCTCGACCATGGTAACCCGGGGCACAATTCCCTCCACTTCCATTCTCAGCACCTCGGTCAACCTCAAAAAGTGATCTTCGCTGACCAGCGGTTTCCAATCGAATTACCACTCCTGGTCGCGGTCCCGGGCACCCAAGGCTACTTTCAATGCATCCATCAGCCAGCTCTCACCGGAGGTGAAGGCATCCCTGTTGTATGTGGGCACCTTGATATGCGAGGAAGGAGGAGGAAACGGCCAGCTCACCCGAGATTCGACCAACAAGGGTTTACAGTCCCACTTGTCAGTTTTGTTTGGGAAGGGGGAGAACAATTTCAATGCACCCGGCTTGCTGTGGCCAGATATTCTGCCTGAGCTCTTGTCGGTAGAGTTTCCTCAGTAGCAATAAGTAGGGCTCTGATGAGCTCAAGATTTCTACGAATTTTCCCCTTTGTTTCCTTTTATTTTGTGCTATTTAAGAATTAAATATGCTTGGAAATATTATTATTTGTGTATTTGTGCTTCAATGTAGGTTTCCAAGGTATTTACAAGCATTCAAGGATTTTAGCACAAAGTTTGAGTTAATTTCGGGCTTTAAAGTTGGGCTATAAATTATTCCGTCAAAATCCGTTAAGTTTTCCAAGGCAAAATGAGCTAACGGAGCTAACTGAAGACTAAAATGAGAGAGCTGGAGGGGGAAGGACTTCGGGAGACAGTCTGAAGAGCTCAGGGGTAGCGCTACAATTAGGCAAAGATTTCATTAATGTGTTGGCAGCACCAGAGGCCGCCACGTGTCGCTCCCTGGTCCACCCCGGACCCGATCCGCTTCTCCGCCCATTTCACCACACACTCGGCCCATTTCTCCCTTGGATGATCCGCGCCCATTCCCTTCCATCCACCAACCCATTCTCTATTCCACCAACTTCCCTCCTTCCCACTTCCATTCCACCCACCACCATCTCTCCATTTCCCCATTCCATCCGGCCCCTTCCATTGCCCAAGACGGATCGCCCTTGGCCCCAGTCAGCTCCTTTTCTCCTCCAATTTTTAGCCATAAAACCTTGTGCAATTCCCATTTTGTCCTTGGCTTTCCCAATACTCTAAAACCCTTCTCTTTTAATCCCTCCAGCACCCCATTTTTTATCGAACCAGTGGTGTAAAGCCCCTTTGTGGTGTAGCTTTCTCCCCATTTTTCTCTCTCCACCATTGAAGATTGATCTCCTTTTGGAGCTTCAAATCAAGGGCCAAGGAAGCTATTGCGAAGGATTTCAACCCCGGATCTCGGCATTGCTCGCGGCTTTGTCGGTTAAATTCTTTCGATTTATATTTTAGATATTTTCTTGGGTTGAATGAACTTGTAATTGTGGAATTGGTTTGTGCTTAATGATTTATGGAAAGCAATTATTTTTCTATGTCGTTGTAGTGTTTTAATTTAATCTCTCTCTCTATTCAGTATACAAGCATGTTAGGTTATTATTATTGATGTGCTTAATGCTTTTAATTGATTTAGCTATTAATTAAATGATTTGAGAATTGTTTGTGTGAGCGAGAGCTACCTAACTTTTCGGATCGATCAATTTAATAGTTGGTGTTTGACACACACCGATAGCCTCCGGCTACCGGCATGACTTGTAGAAAAATAGAGAGATTATTTATCTACCCATTATTACCCATTATCTTGGTTATTATTGTGTGTTCCTAATGCTTCCGATGGATTAGCTACCCATTAGATGATCACTAGAATTATAGGATAGTTAGCGAGAGCCCTTCCTATTAATTCCGAAAACACAATAATTGTCTATGTGACGCCAGACCGAGAGGTAACGAGTGTTCATAGATAGCCAATTGAGGACTTGTTCTGACACGCAATCAATCCACCTTAGCCATTGGCGAGGTAGGGGAGATTCGGGTTGCTATTGGGGCGAGAGCCCGTAGTTAACCAATTTAGTGTTCTCGGCTACCAAGACTTGAGTTAAAGAAAAGTAGAGAGAGGATTAAATTAATCACGAGCTAGACTAGAAATATTGCATTCCTATAATCTTATCTTTAAATCTTGATTTGTTGTTGCCAAACCATTTTGCAACGTTGTATATATTAATTGCTTTCTTTTATTTTTAATTTTTTAGATTTTATTCTCAATTTATTTTCGCTCAAATATAATTAGTTAGCTTAATTTCGGTACTTAGTTGGAGTGAAAATTCCGTGCATTCCCTGTGGGATCGATACTTGTGCTTACGCACTATATTACTTGATACGGCAAGGTACTCTTGCCCTAGTTGTTGCAATTTAATTTGCAGCACATCAAGTTTTTGGCGCCGTTGCCGGGGAATGATTTAATTTTCGCACCTATATGCTAATATCGATACTAAGCAAAGCTAATTGTAATTTGAGCATTTTTTTTAGTTAGTTTACTTGTTTTTGTATTTATATGTTTGTGTCGCTTTCCGAAGCCTTCCCGAGTTTTGTGGGTTTGTAGGGAGGTGTATATAGTGTCCCCACACAAAAAGATTTTCTTTTTTATTTTATATATATTTATTTCCATAATTGCTTCCATACATTTTTCTTTTGAGCTTGATTTGATATAGGGGTTGAGCATTCAAAGTAAGGGTTTGCTTGAGGAAATTCTTTGGAGTAGACTTACTCTCAGACCCGGACTTCATTAGAAATCAACTTTGAGGGAGTTTTCTTTCCTTCCCTTCTCCATTTACTTTAAGTTTGGGGGTTGGGTTTTGGATTGTTTAGCTTCGAAAATTTTGAAAGTCTTGAGCTTGAAATTCCTCATTTTTAATGCTTTGAATTTTTGGCGCTTGTTAGAGTTATATGTACATTATTTTCTTGGACTCTTTCTTGAGTTTATTATATGCATAGTTGAGGATATGTGTGTGCTTTTTATGCTATCTCCACCTCATTCATGATTAATAATGCCCATGTTGGATTTTGAATTGAATTGTTATGCTATGCTCTAGCTTTGATAGCGCATGTCGGATGAGTATCATGTTGTGAGTCTTGATGACCGCTTGATGATCTTGAAAATTGATAATTAAAGTAGCTTGGTTTGGACTTGTGTGCATGACAAGAGCATGATATAGGCCATCTTTGAATTGTTAGTGCCATATTATCCTACCCATTATGCATTAATCCCTAGTGTCCCCTTTTGAGCTTATTTATAGAATGGCGTGTGCCTAGAGCACACAATGACCCCCATTCGACTTCTTTTTCTTATACCCACATCATCCTATCCCATGAGCCTATACACTTTGTGATCACCCTTCAAGAGAGCTTGATTTGAATTATATTATTTTCGGATGCTTGTTGGGAAGTGTTGCTTCATGGATGTATTGTGCTTTATTGTTGATGATGTTTGTGTTTGAAAAGTGTTGAATGGTGGTAAAAGAGCCCCCTTGAAAAATAAATTGTTATAAAAAAAAAATCAAAAGAAAAGAAAAGTCAAGGGAGGCAAGAAAAAAAAATTAAAAAAAAATATTTGCCATTGTTCTTCAATTGCTCAAGGAGGCATAAGGGTGGAGCTCAATTATTATGGTAGTGAAACACTTTATTCAACCCAATGTTTAAAGTTTAAGGGGTTGTTAAAGTGAGGTGGTGGTTATTTGAAGAGTTATGATTTCATGAAGCAATTCATTGTGTGAAGACTTCAAATTCTTCGCTCTCTTGACTTGTTATCCTATCCTTCATTTGTAGCCCAAAACCTTGGCCAACATTACAAGCTTAATAAAGTCCTATTGATATTGTCATACCATGCGAGTCCTAGCCGTGTGAAACTTAAAACTCTTTCGGTTTGATTGCTCATTTTTGATATCTCATTGACCGTTCAATCCTTTCTAGAGCTAAGCTATTTATTGATGGGCATATGTTCTGTATTGTGGGTAAATTGTTTGAGGAAAATGTGAGCTAGCACTAAAATCACGCCATACCTTATCTATGCATGTTTATAATCTTGAGTTTGATTTCCATCATGATAATGTGCATATGATCTTGAGCAAGTGCCGTGTTCCACTGTTAAGTCCTTGAGCTCATTTTAATTGTTTTATTTCTTTGCTCGGGACGATCAAAGCTTAAGTTTGGGGGTGTGATGAGCTCAAGATTTCCACGAATTTTCCCCTTTATTTCCTTTTATTTTGTGCTATTTTAGAATTAAATATGCTTGGAAATATTATTATTTGTGTATTTGTGCTTCAATGTAGGTTTCCAAGGTATTTACAAGCATTCAAGGATTTTAGCACAAAGTTTGAGTTAATTTCGGGCTTTAAAGTTGAGCTATAAATTATTCCGTCAAAATCCGTTAAGTTTTCCAAGGCAAAATGGGCTAACGGAGCTAACGGAGGACTAAAATGAGAGAGCTGGAGGGGAAAGGACTTCGGGAGACAGTCTGAAGAGCTCAGGGGTAGCGCTGCAATTAG
The DNA here is from genome assembly GCA_016624345.1 of Platycodon grandiflorus. NCBI lineage: Eukaryota > Viridiplantae > Streptophyta > Magnoliopsida > Asterales > Campanulaceae > Platycodon > Platycodon grandiflorus. The sequence goes on from CM028362.1 coordinate 58,385,109, forward strand.
GCAAAGATTTCATTAATGTGTTGGCAGCACCAGAGGCCGCCACGTGTCGCTCCCTGGTCCAGCCCAGCTCCAGACCCGATCCGCTTCTCCGCCCATTTCACCACACACTCTGGCCCATTTCTCCCTTGGATGATCCGCGCCCATTCCTTTCCATCCACCACCCATTCTCTATTCCACCAACTTCCCCTCCTTCAGCCCACTTCCATTCCACCCACCAACCATCTCTCCATTTCCCCATTCCATCCAGCCCACTTCCATTGCCCAGCACGGATCAGCCCTTGGCCAGCCCGTCCCAGCTCCTTTTCTCCTCCAATTTTTAGCCCTAAAACCTTGTGCAATTCCCATTTTGTCCTTGGCTTTCCCAATACTCTAAACCCTTCTCTTTTAATCCCTCCAAGCAGCCCCATTTTTTATCAGACGGTCCCAGGCGGCTGTAAAGCCCCTTTGTGGCTGTAGCTTTCTCCCCCATTTTCTCTCTCTCCACCATTGAAGATTGATCTCCTTCGAAGGTTTGGAGCTTCAAATCAAGGGCCAAGGAAGCTATTGCGAAGGATTTCAACCCCGGATCTCGGCATTGCTCGCGGCTTTGTCGGTTAAATTCTTTCGATTTATATTTTAGATATTTTCTTGGGTTGAATGAACTTGTAATTGTGGAATTGGTTTGTGCTTAATGATTTATGGAAAGCAATTATTTTTCTATGTCGTTGTAGTGTTTTAATTTAATCTCTCTCTCTATTTAGTATACAAGCATGTTAGGTTATTATTATTGATGTGCTTAATGCTTTTAATTGATTTAGCTATTAATTAAATGATTTGAGAATTGTTTGTGTGAGCGAGAGCTACCTGACTTTTCGGACCGATCAATTTAATAATTGGTGTTTGACACACATCGATAGCCTCCGGCTACCGGCATGACTTGTAGAAAAATAGAGAGATTATTTCTCTACGCATTATTACCCATTATCTTGGTTATTATTGTGTGTTCCTAATGCTTCCGATGGATTAGCTACCCATTAGATGATCACTAAAATTATAGGATAGTTAGCGAGAGCCCTTCCTATTAATTTCGAAAACACAATAATTGTCTATGTGACGCCAGACCGAGAGGTAACGAGTGTTCATAGATAGCCAATTGAGGACTTGTTCTAACACGAAATCAATCCACCTTAGCCATTCGCGAGGTAGGGGAGATTCGGGTTGCTATTGGGGCTAGTGCCCGTAGTTAACCAATTTAGTGTTCTCGGCTACCAAGACTTGAGTTAAAGAAAAGTAGAGAGAGGATTAAATTAATCACGAGCTAGACTAGAAATATTGCATTCCTATAATCTTATCTTTAAATCTTGATTTGTTGTTGCCAAACCATTTTGCGACGTTATATATATTAATTGCTTTCTTTCATTTTTAATTTTTTAGATTTTATTCTCAATTTATTTTCGCTCAAATATAATTAGTTAGCTTAATTTCGGTACTTAGTTGGAGTGAAAATTCCGTGCATTCCCTGTGGAATCGATACTTGTGCTTACGCACTATATTACTTGATACGGCAGGGTACTCTTGCCCTAGTTATTGCAATTTAATTTGCAGCGCATCAAGCTCGGAGCCAAGCAAGCGGCAAGTGATGGTGAAGGATACCAGGATCCTAACCGTGTTGAGCATCTGGTCGCAAGGGACAGCCTGAGCCAGCGTAAAGAATTCGACGATAAAAGGGTCGAGGGGAAGGCGCATCCCGACTTTGAAAAAATCATAGAAAAATACCATCTTCTCTTCTTGCTTTCGGTAGTCAGAAGGATCGACCTCAGGGTCCATCACAGACACACGGTAGTCGTTGGCATTAATCCCCAGGGAGGTGAACCACCTTTAGACCTTATCATTAGAATTGAAGGTCCTCCAGTGGTCAGGGGAGGCTGCTCGGTGAGGAGCTTGGTAACCACTGCGAGCTTAGAGGGTGGTAGTCGTCCTGGTCTGGGGGGTCTAGACGAGCTGGTCCCTACCTCCTCATCCTGAGTATGGTCACTGATATTGGATATCACCTTGGTGATGATGAGCTCGTCATCCGAGGAGTCCTCGCTGGTAGATGAAGAGGTGGTCACCAAGCTAGAGCCACTACTGGCCGCTTGACCACGGTCGTATTCATAAGCCTCCACGGAGTTGGTGGCTTCAAAATCGGTAGCCTCATCGCACAACCTAAGAGGGGAGCCAGAACCTACATGGATCGAGGAAATGCAAGGGTCACTATCGGGGACAAAGGGCATATAGAACAGAAACACTAGGTCTACATTCGCTAAACGAGGGGAGTCGCCCGAGCAGGGGGATCCTCAAATTCCTCGATCTGGACTAAAATAGGAGTGCATCTATGGCCAAAAGGCAAAAAGAAAAGCTGAACACATAACAATGGACGAAATCAAGATTGTGCAAAAAGAATAACTTACTACGAGGCATGGTGATGCGTAGATCGGAGGACTTAAAATGGCAGAAAGGGACTTCGGGAAAGATAAGGAGTCTCGACACGTAACACGGCAGCAGAACAGACAGCAGAATCAGCAAACGACGTGACGGTAATGATCCTGGGAGGAGCGAAGCTTCAAAGGAGGGTTTTTGGGCTTCGGAGTGTTTGAGAATTTGAAATGTGTAAAGAGGGATGGAAAGAGGATGTCAGGTATTTATAGCTCAAGGGATGACATCAGGAAGGTCATCACGGATGTGGGCTGCAGGCCTACTACATAGCCCATAGGCCTACTACATAGCCCACAGGCCTATGCCTGCAGCCATCATGGCGCCTCAAGAAAGCGTGACGCCTCCAACCGGCAAAAATCAAGGCGACGAGGACACCTGTCTTCTTTGTCTCCAACGCTTCTTCTTCTGAGCACTTCCTCGAAGGGTGAGCATAAAACTACGGCCACGAGCAGGGTGGTCGGCACAGCTCAGCATGTCAACGAAAGATCGCGAGCAATGCTTCCTACCACGAGCATGAATACTCCGCGAGCAGAAAGCAGGGGGCCACTAAAGAGTCAGGCCCGGAGAACCGGCCCTAGGTCTAAGCCCAAGTTGCAACATGGGCCAAGGCCCACAACAGTGCGAGCATACATGCAACTCCGAGCAGCCTTGACAAGCCGCCCAGGAGACGCACGAGCTCAATCTACCCGCAGGGGCCAGGATGCAGCGAGCAGGATAGGCCTCCTCGTCCATCCCCTAAGTGACATTGGGACATGGCCACATGGTAGAATGCCGTCGACTGGACGTGCCCGACGGTTACACCCACTACGCCAGCATTCATGGCCACTACTCAGCAATTATGTCTGTTGATATTCCCTCAATGATGAGCAGCTAATGCTGACCCTATAAAAGCCTTGGATCAATCCCAAGAAAAGGTACGCATACTAAAAGCTAGCAAATACACTCTGCCAAATGGTGATTGGAGCTGGTTAATTATTCTCACACTGGAGTGTCTTTGCAGGGCCAGCCCCTGCACTCATCCAGTGTTTTCATTTATCTTGGCAGGTAGATCTAAAGCCCAGATATCCAAACTCATTGACAATCCAGCCCACATGACATTCTGTGCGTCATCAGCCAATATTTGGAGTAATCATTAGCAAATGCATAATTATATAAGAATTACATGTCATTGGATTGATAATACATGGACATTACAAAAACAATTAATTGCATATAGAGAATTTGATACTACACATAACGCTACTAATATTTCTCATAAAATTCTTACAGTTTTACAAGAATATGGTTTAGTTCAAAAAAAATTCAAATGGATTTGGCAATGCTTCAAATAATATTGCTAGTTTACCAGAACTCATTGAAATTTATCAACCATCAATTGGTGGTAATTTTTTTCATATTAGATGCATATGCCATATTTTAAATTTGTATGTGCTAGATGGTTTAACTGCTTTACATGATGAAGTACGTCCAATTAGGGAAGTAATTTTTTATTTATTTAGACATCTAAATGTAACAAAAAAATGGATGAAATTTTGTACATATAATAAAATTAAACCTAAAAAAATTAGCCTAGATGTTCCAACCCAATGGAATTCCACCTATAAAATGTTGAATCAATCTTATGAATATAGGGAAGCATTGTGCTCATTTTTTACACAAATAGATTATACCGATAGGTTATTTCCTCATCAATGGGATGCTGGTAATAATTTATGTAAAATTTTGAAAACTACAGAACAATTATCTGGTTCTTATTATCCTACTTCCATATTAGTTTTAGAACATTGTGTTAATATTAGTACTATATTCAAACATTTTAAAGATTGTCCAGTTTTAGGTGAATGTGTTGCTAATATGAGACAAAAATGGCTAAAATATTTTTTGAACATTCCAAGCATATTTTTAGTTGCTAAACTATTAGATCCTAGGATAAGACTAGATGGTTTAGAAGAATTACTTGATTATTATTATGCAAATTTATTCTCCGATGGTATTGATTTAACTATAATTGTTCTTATCCCAAAGCTAAAAGACGTTGTAGCTCAAGCTAAAAATACTTTATATGATATTTGTAAAGAATATTACACACTTTATGGTGGTGATCAAGCTAATGTTAGTGAAAATTTGGGTGCTAGTAGTAGTGGTAGTGTTGACCCATTAACGTGGGTAGATAATTTTGTAAATTCAAGAACTCAAAAACGTCAATGAGGCGGTTCCTAACATTTATATTGAACTTGATATATGTTTAATAACTAGTTTTGAGTCTATAGAATCATTTGATATTTTAAAGTGGGGGGGGGAGAAGGACCACAAATTATCCTATTGTATCGTTGATTGCAAAGGAGATCCTAGATTCTCCCCCCTCAACTATCGCTGTAGAAGAAGCATTTATTGTGGGAGGATAAGTTTTGGATGAAAGAAAGTCAATGTTAAAAGTTGTTAATTTTGAGAATCAAAGTTTTGCCCGACAATTGGGTGAAGACCAAAAAAAGACAACAAGACATGAAAAGTAGTTCCGACGACGACGTCTTTCATGAGGAAACATCGATCCGGAGCAATTGAACAACGCCGCTCCATGAGGTAACTTAATTGTAATTTGTAGATTAGAATCTTTTATTTAAAAATTGTAGATTAGAATTTTTTTTTATTTATATATTGTAGATTGTATAGATTAGAATTTTTTATTTATTGAAAAAATTGTAAAATAGAGGTAAGGGTCCATTAATTGGTTATCCCCCTCCTTGTAATTTATTATTATGATTAATAAAATTAGTCAGGGTACCGCCTCCGTTTTTTTTTTTTTTTTTTTATCTTTTTATTTTTCACTTCCTAAACTTTTATTGTAAGTTTTTTTGAGTTCTCAAATTTTTGTTACCATTACAAAAAATTTGCAAAAAGAATTTATACTTTGTAATTTTTTATAACTAAAGTTCTTACAATTTCTAATTTATAACTTTTAATAATTAAAGTAATAAAATTCTTAAAGTTTTTACAATTTATAACTTTTGCTAAAATTCAAAAAAAAAAAAAAAAGATAACACTGTTTTGCACACTGTATAATTTTTTTTTTAATAAAACCAAAAAATTCAAAAAAAAATAAACCGAGGAACCGGGAAATCGGAACCGGCCATATACAGTTCGGTTACGGTTTGTACATTCACGATTTGGTGAACAGGCGATTTGAACCGTTTGGGTGTGACGACCCAAGTCCGAGATTCGATGTTGAACCCCAACTCGGAGCGCCAACGAACGAAGAACAGTTGAAAGAACTAATAAAAGCGAGCCACAAAAGCTCAAAACAAAAAAAAAACAAGTTGCTGAATAACTAAATGAACTTGAGCTTCAAAGCTCGAATAATAATAAGATCCCAACAAAATAAAACCTCCACGACTAAACAAGCGCCGGAGAACAACAATATCTAAAACACCACGAGACAACACGCTCGGAAAAACCAACAGTAGAATACCAACGGGCACACGGCTACAATAACCATGAAAACTGAAGTTATAAAATAGTACAACCGGCACGACTCCACAAGTCGGCACCAAATACAAGTCTATAAAATACAAGTATCTCTACCCGACATACTAAGTTTGCATAACTCAGTTTAACCTACGATCTCATAAATACAAGGGGTAGAAATAAATTAATAATCTAAGTACAACTTCGAACTAAAGCCTCACTGCGCTGGAACTCAACCTGCACTAAGGAAAAACAAATATGGAAGGGATGAGTCGAAGACCCAGTAAGTTACTAATGCAGCAATATCGCATGGTATTATGCACATCAATATAACAAGATAATAAACATGTAATAGCATATAAGATCAACCAACCCTATATTCACGAGAGGCTCAGTAGCCGCCAACCGTCATACACTGGTTAGAGACCACAACCAACATTCGTTTGTATAGGAAGCACATAAAGCATAAAGTAAATACATAAAGGTGGATACGGTAGATTCGAGGAACACCTCTGAAATCCCTTGAAACACTTCCGACCTTATAGCTCCATGAAGCCGTAGAAGACGATTACGCTGCTGCTTCACAGAACTATAAAAGATGCCTCTGCTTGTGACGCCCCGACCCGGATCTCTATACGAAATCCCAAGGTCGGGTCGCCAAAACAACATAACACGAGAAAGGCACGTGGCGTAACCACCCGTACTTACGACAAAACATAACTGAACCTGATTAACACAAGTATGAACAATCTTCGGCAATAGTAAGCCGGAAACAACTATTAACAACCATGAGTTTACAACTCGGAAAAGACAACTACTACAAAAACCTCGGCCACAACATGCCGGAATAAAACATAACCACGAGCTACGACATGCTCGGGAAAGAACTAACTCAACAACGAAACTATACAAGAGCACGACATACATGTGTCGGCTACCAAAAGAATATACAAATTACACCAAGTACAACCCTTAGTAAAGTTTACATAACTTCACCACCATCGTCCTTACCAAAATAAACAACTAACAAGGTTGGGATACTCGAACTCCCAAACGTGGATGACTCGCAAGCTAACGAACCCTTCTCAACCTCACCGAGAACTTCCGGGTTGGCTTGGATCTAAGAAAAACAAATAAACACATAACGGGGTGAGTCATAATGACACAGTAAGTTACTAATGCAACTACATGGCATAGCATGATGCTAAGCAATAAACATAACATGGCATTAACATTTATATACCACAACACAACATATATCATCCTACTTGATATACTATCATTCAACTCACATAGCACTTTGGTTAACACATAAGTGCTTATACATAAACCATGTTAGAGAAGGATATCATATCTCTTTCTTCAACCTTGTGTAGCTCCTGCAATACACAAACAACCAATAGTGCCTCGATACTCGTGTGCATAGTATCGACGTCCCCGACACAATCCCGTCGAGTTCAACCTAGCAAGCCAAAGTCATGCGTATTGCTATAACAGTGGGGCTACTTCTCAACTGTGGCCAACAGAAGAGGGGTGTGTGCACTCCGGTACGGCGACTTATAGCGATCACGAATCTCATTCGTGAAGACCATAGGTCGTCCCACCATGACATTAATGACAACGACGCTAGCTGGGCTTACACAACACACAAGTAGATAATCTTACTCAATATATGTAAATAACCTTCAAGTTCAAAAGTAGTGAACTTGACAAACATCATGTGGATTATATTTTTCTACATCATATAATCATCAAACACATTGTTCAACATCATAAAACACAACTTTAGAGCTACTTTACGTGTCTCTAACATACCAGTATCAAATACTCGGAGGACTGAAATTCATGTCAAATGGACTCTAATTTTCGTAGTAATTTAACTAGTGATTCCAAGAATTATAATCTTCCCAAAAATCCATTTTTGGTGTCAATTCATTAAGTTCATAAAGTTGGGTATAATTGCTATATGCAATTTTTTACCATTTAAAGTCTCTAACATGTTCTTGAGTTCAATCCTATAGTTGAGTTCTTGAATTCAACATGCAACATCATCTAACTCCAAAACTTAACACATAGACATGTTATACACTTAACACATCAATTAATCATGAAAATACTAAGTATTCAAGTCATGCATGTAAAATTAAGAACAAGTATGCAATAGTTTCTAAGCATACAAAGGGGGTTAGTAACTTACCTTGTTTGCACAATCAAACCACTAAAACAAGAATCAAAACCTTCAAAATTGTTCCCCTAGTCTTTAGCAACTCAACTATGGTCTTGCATGCAAGGTTTGATGGCTGGATTTTGAGGAGATGTAATGCATACAGTAAACACACCTTGACAGCACACACACACACACTTTCTTTTGTTCTTGAGTGAATTGGAAGTGAAAATGGGAGTGTTTGTTTACTCTCACTGATGTTAAGGGGGTGAGAAAATGGGTTTTCTTACACTTAAAGTCGTGGCCCCTTTACATTCTAAGGTTTTGTCTTTTAAAAACATTAAAAAATAACAAAGACAGAAAATCTGCTAACAGGGCGATCGCTTCATAGCGGGACAAAGCGATCGCTTCACCCTACTGTTGACAAGGCGATCGCTTTGATTTATTCAGGGCGATCGCTTTGTTCTGAATTCCCAAAAGCCAACATTCTGCCTGAAGAGCGATCGCTTCCCCAAGAAACAAGGCGATCGCTTTGTACCAAAATTTCAGATACCAACTTTCTGCCTAGAGAGCGATCGCTCTGCCCAAAACAAAGCGATCGCTTCTTACCCAGAATGGCAGTTCTCAAGTAAAAGGTCATCCTATGCTACCAAAATCAATCCAAATGGTTCTTAAGCAAATACCACAAGTCTATAAGGCTACAATACACCACAAACTACACAGATCAAGTTCATATTCTTAACATGGCATTCTTATTCATGCAAAAAAAACATACACATATGCAAATAATCATTTTAAGAAAGCTAGGGTGTTACACTGCTGCTTTCCAACAAGATAATAATAATAATAGATTCATGTGCTTCTGCTTTAGAGAACAATAATAAACAACTGTGTCGCTGATGCTGGACACATTTTCCAATATCGACCAACGAACAAAAATAGATGATTGTGCTGCTACTGCCGTACACAAATCACAAAGGGACCAGTGCTCGTATCCTAAAATAAATATATGTACCCGATCACGTCAAGCACAATCTACAAGTACCCGTTGTGGACCATTTTCTGTATCCACGTCCACGTATTGCTCGATCCCCTACGACCCGAGATAATACGGCTCTAGCCACTTACAGGTATCACAAGGGACTGATACTTCGTATCCCATTGCATACAAAATAATGTCGACAATACACAGTCGCCGTTTATTCCGTTCAACTGTGGGACTAGAGAAAACCCCATACCGTGGCCAACGGTAAGGCAAGACCCAGTGTATTGGTCTTCGGCTATTATGAAGCCCCTGCTCCCGCAATAACTAAGCGTCAATACACCTCCAATGCACATATGCCAGCTGGACTCGATACAATGCACAAATAGATGTTTACTCATACTAAACTAATCAAGCGTGTTCTATTGAATCACAACTTATCGAACCAAATCACGATGTGTTCTATTGAATCACATACCAAATCAACATAATGTGCTTGTAAATACTAAACACACAATCAATCATCAAAATAGGATGATTGTCCTATTGGTTACTAGAACAACCACACATACACCAAATCATGTAAGTCCGCGAATGCTAGACTTTATAGTCACAACATGTGTAAGCCTACTCGTACTTACAATCATAATCCATACATAACGAATACTCTAAACTTAGGCTCTCTACGGTATCCTATAACCACATAATACACTCTAATAATATGCTCATAATCCATTACATTCCAAACTCACTACGTAACACGTTCGTAGCAACTCAACACTAGTTCCCACACCCTTATTGGGTGATAACTGGGGTATCTCAAAACTTTAACTTATAACAAACATGTCACTCAATGTGTAGTGACTAAGTCATTCCCAACGTACGTCACACATCATCGTACACAACTCATTAGTAACTTATGTGAAGTCACGAGTACCTTTAATAATTAATCAAAGCTTAGACGTAAGATGTATATATAATCATCCAACTCAATTCAAGTAGTCATGTGATCAACAATATTGACTAAGTCAACCTAACTCAAGTTTATTCGATCAAGATCTTATCAATTCGTCATCCCACATCGTAGGAGACTAAAATACTGCTAATACATATTTATACCACTCATTAGCTCATTACACGACGTATATTCTTAACGTCCTATTCGACTCTGCCAGAGTCAGTCACGACTAGAGTCTAGTCCATTCAGTGTAATATACAACTCACAATATCCCAACGACTGTGCTCGAGTCTTACAAATATTCAAAACGTCGGGACGAGCCGTAGCATCATCCCTACATACCCATCTCAATCACAAGACTCAATATACGAAAGTCTATTACTCATAACAATCTCGCGAGTGTACTAACGATTATAATCTCAATGAGTTATAAATACTCTATAGAACTAAAATAAGTCATCGGCGATTTTACTGCCGGAACCTAACTAATAAACAAACCCACGAGTCTACAAATCAGGAAACAACAACAATACTAACATTCACAATATTCACAACACAATCTCGAAGAGTCTCTAATACTCGGAGACAACATCCTTCACAACAACAACAACAGTGTGTACAATAACGAACTCCACAAGTCTCTAATATTCGGAGACCACAACATTAACAAAAATTCATCAATACCCATCATTTAGCATGCTAGTAGATCATTTTGAACAAGTATAGCATGTAAGGAGTTCATATACAACATGAATAACACGTAAACATCACGATACTACTCTACGATGCTTGAAATCTAAGAAGAAAGTTTAGTAACTTACAATACAACGCAAATCCTCCACAAAATCAAATGGGATTCAAGTGGAAATGTACTCCTCCACGACCTCTACGCCACTACAGAGTCCAAACGTCGATCCCAAGCTCAATCTAAGTCCGAATCAAGCTTTTACACCCCCAAAATTAACCTTCTCTTTCTTAAAACATGGAAGAAGAAGTGAGGTAGTGATTCCTCAATAAATCAGATGATCCCTTTGGTTAGAATCATTCCCCTCATAGCCCTCTATGCTACGGCGAAGACGGATCGTCGATCCGACATCCGAAGCTCAAGATATCGCGAATTCTTTCACTATAAGAAAAATCACTATTTGTCACCCCATTTATTTGGAAGGGCTAAAAAACCGTCCCAAATATTATTTTTGGGGAAGGAAGATTTAGCATTCCCAAATACTTGGTATTTGGTACTCTTTTCCACTCCCCCTCCCAAATAATAATTTTTTAGAATGGTTTTAACTTTTCCCGTCCTAAATATATCCCAAAAATTTCACTCCCATAATTTTCAATTCCCACGATTGTTTCCCTCCACTCATTTTTTCTTATTGCGGTCTACTCATTTCTCTTGTTCAGTTCGAAGCCAGACGTTTATTCTCCCCTTTCGGTTTTCCCCTTCTGCTATTCTCAATTCCCCCTCCGGCTTAAACAATCGAACTAGCTATTCTCAATTGCTGCCTACTTTCACTGCCTTAGCACCTATCTAGGCGATTACTGTTACTGACTCTGCCTCTCTCTCTCTTCGTGTGATTGCTACTACGACTACTCAACCTCTCTTTCTTCGTGTGATTGCTACTACGACTGCTCAAGAATCCCTTTGGTAAGCATCTCTATCTTGCTCTCTCACTCTCTCGCTTTCTAACTCTGTCTTTACCCTGATTGAGCCCTAACCTTTCTTGTACAATTGTGCCCTAATTTTAACAAATTGTTGAATCCATCAAATATTGATGTTGATGTTTTGGCCCTTACTTATTAAGAAAGTGAAAGTAAACTGCATTTTGATCCTCAGCATGTCCTGACGTATCAATGCATGTAAGGCAAGACTCAACAATACTAATAATTAGATCGAGATGCACCAATGCCATCCTGCACAACTGCAACTTATAATACCCTAAACATCAAAGGAATCCAAAATTGGTGAAAAAGTCTACCACTAATAGCCCCAACGCTATTTAATCTTGAATGAAACCAAGCCCATCAAATTTTCAAAAATGTTATATTTCATCCAGTTTGGAATATGAATCCCACTTTGTTAGTGTGCCTCTTGGAGAAATAGGGAGAGCTTCATTCCATAGTTTTGGTTTGGTTTTATCTAATGAATCAAATGATTCTGAAAATTATTCCACCCGTTTGATTATCCTATAGATGCTTGACTTGTGTTTCTATCATGAAAAAGGCCAAGGAGAAGAAAAAGGAGGGTCAAATATTTTACATTTTGAAGTGTGCTACTTTTTTCTGGTTGATTAGAATGTGAAACTTTTAATGAACAATGTCTCCTGCTAACCATTATTACATCCTAATGCGAGGGTTTACCTTAAGGGTTGAAGAGAGAATATGTTTAGTTGTAAAGAAACGAATGGTACTGCAAGTCAATAGCGTTGTTTCTAATCGTGTAACTGGTTAAATAACAAAAAGCTTGACAGTTGAGAGTCCACTAGTCTAGTGGAGTTTGTGTGTGAAGTAAGGACCTTCGGCTACAAATAAACTACATCAGTCTCAGTTTAGAAAGGTGATGAAACCCTATAGTGGTACCTTAGTCTTCTTATGTAAGCTATTAACAAGCTTTATATGGTAGAGGGTGATAAGGTCGTCAGTAAATTTCATTGTGTCAGATGGATTCATAAGGGGTGTGTTCCTGCATTGACTCAATTATTTTATGATCCATTATTGAAGAGAGGCTGAATGGAAAAGCAAAAAATCTTTGTTTCGAGTATAACTGATAAAAGAAATATTATACGTGTGGGCAACCAGTTTGTATTGCGATAATATGAGGGAGTAATTTGCTTAGTCAAGTGGATCTGATTGGCTGTCATGGTTCGCGAGTAATGTGTTTCATCATTTAACATGAACTTGCATTCTCTTTGTAACGATTTTCAATTCTATTCTTGTTCAGGTTTCTCTTACTCAGGCTAGAATTGATATGATCGCGAGCTTAATGAAGATTCTGACAGTTTCCTTCAACCGCATGTATGTGTGAATGGGTTGTAGTTTGTGTAATCTTAGTATAATTTATATATATATATATATATATATATATGTGTGTGTGTGTGTGTGTGTATGTGTGTTACTGTTCGCATCATCTTTTTGGTGCAATTTGGTATCTGGATCCTGTCATTTTCTTTTTCCTCACAGGAAATGGAAGCTTATATACAAGGCCTTATTCCTAATTTGGCTCAACTTCGAGACATCCCTGCTGCATTTGTTCAAATGTATTGCCGAATAGCTGCTCACAAGTTTTTCTTCTTTTGTGATCCCAATAGATGTGGTATGTCTTGGTCCAAATTCTTCTTCGATTCAATACGCAACATTTTATATTTTAATTTCTTCTGTGATGCTATTTTTGCGCCCTGTTGTTTCTCCGTAGCTATTATATGCTTTCGTATGACATTTTAATATTCTTTTTATTGTCCACTCCCCTGCCATCAACGGCAAATACACTGCTGCTCTTTTTACGTTGGTTAACATAATGGCAACTATTTCTACATATTTGTTCATAATGATTATTCTACATATTTCTTTCTACATAATGGTTAATATAAAATTTCTCTCTCTAAAATTTCTCTCTAGACCTAGGGTTTTCGACCTAGGTTTTCTTCCCGCCTAGGGTTTCGGTGGCTATGCCACCTGATCAGCCGTCCGGGCCGAATCACCTTACCCAGGGCACGACCTCGTCTGCTCCTAATGGAGGGCCAGCGACTATCCCCAAGATTTCATATGCGGCGGCAGTCACACAAGGTGCCCCGGTTACAGCGTGTGTTAATCCTACCAAGGTAATGGCGTTGCGTGATCTTCCACTACCTCCTCGAACTCCGATCATGGTCGATAGCAAGCCTGGTTGTCTGTTCACTTCAATCGAAATAGAGGCTGCTGAGAAGTCCTTCGATAACACCATTATCCTGAAGTTCTCTGTAGGGCGACCCCCCCTCCATGCTATAAAGGACCATATTACCAGGTTTTGGCAGTTAACAGGAAGCTTTGTGGCCAGATTATTAGACCCACGACATGTGATGGTGCATTTGTCATCCAATGAGGATATGGTTAGGGCTCTCTCCAAGGAATCCCATATGATAGAAAATTGCATGTTTCGTTCTTTCCGGTGGTCATCGAAATTTACATTCAGGAAGGATTGTCCAATGGTTGCCGTTTGGGTAAGGCTTCCTCATTTGCCTTTACCTTACTTCCATCCAGCCTATTTGCAACGCATTGGCAATTCGTTTGGTAGGTTCTTGCGTGCGGATGACCGTACTTTGTCTCTATCACAGCCCATGCATGCCCGTATTTATGTGGAAGTGGATGTTTCCGTCGAACTTCCTGATAGCATTTGGATTGGCACTACTAGAGAGTGTGGGTTTTGGCAATCTTTAGTGTTTGAAGGTAATATCGCTAATTGTGAAGGCTGTGGTTTGCTTGGGCATATTGAGGATGATTGTCGGAAGAAGCGACATAGTAGTGGTAAATTGGTGAAGAAGGTGGCGATTTCACAAGATAATAAAGATAATGGGCATGAGGAATTTCGGGGCCAGGATGGTGTTGATGCGAGCAAGGCTAAACCACGCAATAGGACACAGCATTGTGTCAAAGAAACATGGGTAAGGAGACTAAGGTGGGCGCAACAACGAAGACAAAGGATACTTTGGGAAGAGTTGCAGGCACGACATCGAAAGCTAAGGATGATATGGGTAATGTAATAGATACGGAGGTAATTGATATTACAGATGAGGGAATTCTGGAGTCACACGAGGTCCACAACAAGGATACTGTTGCAACTAGTCCAAAGGTTGTTTGTACGGATGCTGGTTATGTGGCCAATACTGAGGACAAGGACGCCAGTATCTCTGTTTCTGCAGGTGGGGATGATCAAATGAATATAGATGCTACTGAAAAATAGTTTATTGAAGAGAACATGCAAGAAGATGTTGGCAAGATTGTTCAAAAAGGTGCTGGTATGGTTGTCCAAGAAGCTGCTGGATCATATGCGCAGCAATCTGTTATAGCAGAGGGAGATGGTAGGCCGACTATCTCCAATTTATTTGTTGTTCTGGAGAACCTTCAGGAAGATATTCAGGATGATATGCCACGTGTTTAGGAAGGTTTGGTGCAGAATAACATGAGTAGAAAAGGCAAGGCTCAATCTTTGGATGGGATCAAGCTCGAAACTTCAGGCACATTGAAGCGCTCGTCTTCGATATCAGCGCTGGGTAAGGTCTCAATTAAACCTGATTTTCAGAAATTTATAAAAAAGAAGCATACTGCTGCGAGGTTGAAATTGCATAAACGGGTCACTAGGGCAGCTGGTAAGGCCCAGGTTATTTCTGCTTAAATGTTTTTAATGTCGATTATGATTTGGAATGCTAGAGGAGTGGGGAATAAAGATACGGTGGATTATCTCAGAAATATGATGAAGCAGTATAATCCCATGCTATGTGTGATTCTTGAGCCTAAACTTCAAGGTGATCGTATTAGTAAAGTTGCTCGAAAATTAAAGTTTAAGAATTTTTTGCATTCTAATCCTGTTAATATGCATATATGGTTATTCTGGGATGATAGTATTCATGTTTCGCTTGTGGCGGCATCTAATCAATATATTACAGTGCGGTTGCAGTATGGGGGAGATTTTACTGCGGTTGCTTCTTTTATCTATGCTAGATGTACTCGTGAAGACAGGATGGATTTATGGACTGATCTTCTAGAGTTTTCTGTGAATAATGGTGACCCTTGGATTATTGGGGGGGATTTTAATACGATTTCTCTTTCTGCAGAAAAGTTAGGGGGGAATCTGTATGATGGTCATAGTATGCAAGATTTTAATAGTTTTATTCAACAGGCTGGGTTGACTGATGCGGGGTTTGAGGGCAGTACGTATACTTGGTATAATAATCAAGATGGGATTGACAGGATTTGGGAACGTCTGGATAGGGTTCTTATTAATGGCAGATATAAATCTTTGTATCCAAATTTGAAGGTTCAGCACCTGAGTAGGATTTGCTCGGATCACTCTCCATTGCTAGTTGATCTTTCAGATGATACTAAACCGAGGGGCTTTTTTCGTTTTCAGCGCATGTGGTTGGATCACCCAGACTTT
Source organism: Platycodon grandiflorus (assembly GCA_016624345.1). NCBI lineage: Eukaryota > Viridiplantae > Streptophyta > Magnoliopsida > Asterales > Campanulaceae > Platycodon > Platycodon grandiflorus. The sequence goes on from CM028362.1 coordinate 58,401,259, forward strand.
AAGGGTTTTGTGAAAACTCAGTGGATTAGACCGGTTACTGGTTCTGCTAGGGAGATTCTGTTCAAGAAGTTGCAGCTTTTACGAAAGGAGCTGAAACATTGGAATTGGAATGTTTTTGGTCATGTTCAGCGCAAGCTTGCTTTTTATCAAGATAGTGTGTTGAGATTGGAGCTCGATTTACAGCAGAATTGGAGTGATGGAGTGGCTAATCAGTTGGAGGAAATCAGACGTCAAGTGGCTCAGCTTATTAAATGGGATGAGGAAATGAGTCAACAGCAAGCTAGAGTTTTATGGCTTAACGATGGAGAGCGTAATACAGCCTTTTTCCATGCGAGTATTAGAGACAGAGCCCGCTTGAATAAGGTTCGAATCCAGTTACCGGATGGTTCTTGGTGTGATGATAATAAGCAGATTGGAGATTTAGCTGTTCAGCATTTTTCTGAGCTGTTTTCTTTGGGGAATCCGGGGATAGATGAGTCTTTGTTTGCTAATGTTGAGGCAAGGATAGGGGATCAGAATAATTATATGCTTTCGCAAGTTCCATCGGAGGGAGAGATTTGGGAAGCCATTACGAGCTTGAATCCTAATAGTGCACCTGGCACTGATGGTTTTACAAGATGGTTTTTTCAGGGCTGTTGGGATATCATTAAAATGGAGGTTATTGCGACTGTTCATGAGAATATCGTTCTAGCGCATGAGTTGGTTTCTCAGATTGACAGGAAAGTTCATGGTGGGAATGTTGTTTTTAAGTTCGATATGTCTAAGGCCTATGACAGGATAGAGTGGGATTTCCTTCTAAAGGCTCTTCAAGCCTTTGGTTTTGATGCTGGCAATTGTGATTTAATTGCAAGATTACTGAGTAATATATGGTATTCCTTTCGTATAAATGGGGACAGTTTTGGCTTCTTTAAATCCACTCGAGGGGTTCGTCAAGGTGATCCTCTATCCCCTCTTCTGTTCATTATAGCACAGGAAATTCTATCTCTCAACCTTAAGAAGGCTATAAGTGATCGAGCTATTTGCCCGTATAATCATGGCAGAAGGGGTTTGGTCATCTCTCATTTACTCTATGCTGATGATATGTTATTATTTAGCAATGCTAGTAAATCGTCCATCTTGGGGTTGCGAAAGGTTTTTAAGGAGTATGAGGAGGCTTCGGGTCAGCTGATCAATTTGGAGAAGAGTGGTTTTTATGTTTCAGGCAGGTGCTCTCGTAGCAAGGTTCAGCTTATATCGCGATGGTCAGGATGTATTCAACGTCAGTTCCCAATGAAATATTTGGGGATCCCTCTTTTTAAAGGGCGTATTAAAAGAACATATTTTGAGGATGTGGAACACAGAATCCTTAAACGTGTTAATGGGTGGAAATCCAGATTGTTATCTTTCGGTGCGAGGATTGTGTTGCTTAAATCTGTTCTTAGTAGCATTCCGATCTATACTCTTGCAGCGATTACAGTTCCTAAGATAGTTATTCAAAGAATTGAGAGGATGCTGGCTAATTTTTTATGGAGCATCAATGGTTGTAGTAGGTCTCATTGGGTGAGCTAGGAAGTGGTTTGTCATCCTTTACAAGAAGGGGGATTGGGTATTAGATCGCTTTCTCAGGTTATGGATTCGCTACACGCCAAGTTAGCTTGGAGTGCAATTCAGGGGCAAAGTCTTTGGGCCAGATTTGTTACAAGTAAATATAAGCAGGTTGATGGTTTTTATTTGCCTATTTCGGCTTCTCGAAGTTGGCGGGCTGTTATGAAACAAATGCCCACTGTTCTGGAGAATACTAGATGGATTATTGGGAGAGGAGAGATCTCTTTTTGGGGTGAGAATTGGTGTGGTACGGTGTTGGGAGGTCCTCGACCAATCGATGTTGGTCTCACGGTCCACACTGCATTGGCACAATCTGAACAGTTTATGGAGTTACTGCCGCAGCAGTTTCATTCGGTTTTTCAAGCTGCTTCATGCATAGATCAGGCAGACAAGGTAATTTGTACGCTAACCAATTCGGGGGATTTTTCTGCAGCAGCTTATTGGAGGTTAATTCGCAGCAGGTGGTCGTCTTTAGGCTGGGCAAAAACTATTTGGCAACCGTGGATCCCTACCAAGGTTAGTGGCTTTGCATGGAAGTTATTTCATGGAGCAGTGCCAGTTGATCTTGCGTTGCACAAGAAAGGTGTTTATATTGTTTCTAAATGTGTTTGTTGTGTGCATCTCCCAGCTTGTGAATCTCTCTCTCATTTATTTTTGCATTCGGATATAGCAAAAGGGATTTGGGAAAAGTTTGCTATTCCTTTTGGTTCATCATTTTGTTAATATGCAACATCTATTCGACAGCTGGGTTGGAAACTTTCCTGTCTCTAACCAATTGGGTGCGGTATTCCTTGGTATTTTTTTGTTTGGGTGCTGGGAGATATGGAAGGCTAGATGTGCTGCGATCTTTGACAGTGTTCCTATGGGTTTAGGAAAGATTATTCGAAGCATCCTTAGAGATTTACAGAGCATGTTGTTGGTCTTTCATCCTAAATCTTCCATTAATAGGATGGCTCAAATTGGTTTGGAAACTCTTCAGTTGCCGATTGTTTCTTATATTCCGAGGATTGGCCGTTGGTTGAGGTGGAAGCCTTCAACATCTCATCAGTTTACGCTTAATACTGACGGTTCTTCAATTGATGGAGTATGTTCGGGAGGCGGTCTTATTCGGGATTGTGAGGGCGGTTTTGTTCGGGCCTTTTCTTCCTTTTATGGGCAAGGGAGTAATATGCGGGCTGAAATTTTAGCGCTTCGAGATGGTTTGATTATGTGTAGATCTCTTCAATTGCAGTCAGTCTTGGTTGAATCGGATTCTTCAGTTGCAGTTATGGTTATCAAAAATAAGCAAGCCCCCCCCCCCTTGGAGGTATGTATATGATCTTCGACGCTGTCGAGAGCTTTTGGATAGTTATGATATTGTGCATGTCTTTTGCCAACAAAATCATACAGCTGATAGACTTGCTGCGAATGCTCACCGTCATAGGGGTATGGAATTTTTTTTGAATCAAGAAGATCTTCCTAGAGAGGTTTTGGTAGCCTTCAGGCAGGACTTTTTGGGTTTCTATAGTTGTAGGAAATAGTTCCTTTTTGTATTTTCCTTTTCAAGGTAAGGCTCCTCTGTCCTCCCATTTATAAGGGCAAGGCTGGTTGTCCCCCTCATATTTGTATCTTTTTTATTTTTATTAATAAAATCTTCCAGGGTGCCGCCCCTGTTTAAAAAAAAAAAAAAAAAAAGATTGCATCAGAGGCGCCATAGTTTCTGGATTAGAATGTAGTCAGTTCAAAGATGCTAAATATCCTGAATGGAAACAGAACCCTTCTTTGCACAAATGACTTCTTAATGTCAGCATAAATATGCAGATAAGCAAATCACCTTAGCTAGTGGTAGATCCACATTGAATTCAGGGGGCAGCGGTTCCCTACCTGAACCTTTGAAAAATGTGACTTTGGTGTTTTGGATATTAAAAATATTCGAATTGCCTTTTGGAAAATGCTACCCTCGCTTCCCGAGAATATTTGTCCCTAGGTAGAAAATATGCTAAAACATAAATAAATAAAAAAATCCATTTATACTCTAATTATTGAATAAGAATGCTTTTACAAAAGATGCAACAAAGAGGGTGCACCTACGACTTGATGTCAGGTTTTTATCCCATGCACATACAAACCCCTATATTTCTGTTTCTAATCAGGCTAGGGAGTTTGGGGCAGTGAACAAAAGTATAGAAGTAAAACATGCTCATCTGGTTTGAGGTAACTTGAGGTATTGAAGGTCGTTGGATGATTACTATAGCAAATATTTTGTTCTATTGAGTTTTTTTCTAGACCAAAAGAGAAGGAAAAAATTGGAAAGGTTTCTTTTCTTTTCCTTATTCTTTTCTTAAATTCATAAGTTGAAACAGGAAGAGGTATGACATGTGTTGCTTATTAGTAGATTACAGAACATCAACATAAAGTATACAGGAAGAGGTCTGACCTGTGTGGCTAGATTCTTAAGTTTGCTGCTGATCCTGTGCCTTTGGTTACCTTCAACAATTTCACTCCATCCAGTATGAAGAAATAGAGGGTTGTTAATCCAAAAAATAAAAAACATAGAGGATTTTCTGGAATTAGGACGAAGCAATAATGTCTCAAGTATAAAACATGGATTTCACGTGCACACTAACAAATGAACTTGCATTCAGTTAACTAGCAGCATTTGTGAAAGAGCAATTACTAACATAATGATGTGGCTTTAAAGTGCTGCTGAACTTGTATTCAGTCCTCCAAACCTAATGAACAAAAGTTAATTTTTGCAGTTGTATGTTGATTAGAACATTTGTGTGCTAATTACCCCTTAAAGCATTATGATAAGTGTGTAAATCATATAAATATGATGATAAAAGTGTATTTTATTAATGAAGTTGTGTTTATTGTTGCATCATTTTGATTTGCTGTCATGTCTTCGTGCACCATTATCCTGGTATGTTTTTTGAAATTTTGTTTCTATACTGACATGAATTGTGTGCCATCAACTGAACGATAATTTCTCTTTTCTCTTTCCCTCTCTCTCTCTCTCTCTCTCTCTCTCTCTCTCTCTCTCTCTCTCTCTCTCTCTCTCTCTCTCTCTCTCCATACATTGTATTGTATACTTCATTCTATTTCTTTATAAGTGATAGTAGTGTAAAATATGCACATACGTGAACATATGCACTCATCTTTCAGGGGTTATGAAATAGGCTGAAAGTACATAGTGGATTTTTTGGTTCCTACTGACTTAATTCCTTTCACAAGAAGGCCTATTTTTTTTATCATTGATAGTGACAAGTGACAACAGCCGAGCATTCAAGGCAGGTTTGTCAAAACTTGTTATCACTTGTTGCACTACTTTGTTTAGAATCACATTACTCGAAATCCTACACAAGTAGATGATGTGTTATTATAATTGCCATTTCTTCGTGAATATGTGGGGATCTTTTTACCAAATGATCTTGTTTCTAAAACAAAGGAATCGATCAGGAAGTTCATACAATATTGTCATGGCTTTTCCAAAACCAAAGTGCACAACATGATATAACTAAATTGCTTGTTGGGGTGCCCTCGTTTGATGGGTGTGCACCATTGTTGCATTGTTGAACGTAAATTGCTTGTTGGGGTGCCCTCGTTTGATGGGCGTGCACCATTTTTGCATTGTTGAACGTAAATTGCTTGGTTTCATACTTTCTTTGAAGAATTTTCTATTGGGAACATTTAAAATATATCCATCTTTTCTCAAAGATGGACATTTAGAATTTTCTATTTGTCGAAACGGGGTTCTCATAGCGGAGAATGAGCATATATATACTTTTGTGGTTGCTGATCAATTACTAATGCAAAGTATTTGTTTATGTTTGTTTGGTACTTTAGGTTTCTTTAAATTTGTACTTGATTACTGATTTGTCAATGTTTAAGCTTCGAAATGCATTTCATATAATCAAGTTATACGCTTGTAACTAATAAACAATTACTTTTAATATACAGGGCATACCGATATGGATGGATTCGAATGCTCGGAGTTATGGTGAAGAGTAATCATTTCTTCACGTAGTTCGTTGTCTTGTCAATTTTGAATATTAACTTTGATTTAGATACATTGATATAGACATGTTTATGGATTTGTGTTAGGTTATCAACTTAATTATGACTTGAAATTATGGATTTATGTAAGAGATTTATAATAATATTTTAATTATAATATGGATGCAATTTGTTTTCTCTTGATCATTTGTTGGGTGATACTTAGACTGATTTATCATAATGTGTATACGATGCAATTGGGGGAAAAAGTAAATGGTGGGTATAATGTGATATCGGTACGAAATACATTAAAGCGTCCCAAATGTATTTGGGAGGGCATAAACAATTGTGACAAATGGTTTTTGGGAGGGCAATATTAAATTGTGCCAAATACTAATTGGCTGAGCAGAAACGTGCCAAATAGTATTTGGGAGGGCACACCAACCGTGCCAAATAGTATTTGGGAAGCCAGCCAAACCGTGCCAAATACTTATTTGGGAGGGCTGCCAAACCGTGCCAAATACTATTTGGGAAGGCTGCCAAAACCGTGTCAAATACCTATTTGGGAGGGCTGCCAAACCGTGCCAAATACTATTTGGGAGGGCTGCCAAAAACCGTGCCAAATACCTATTTGGGACTGCTATTACAAAACCATCCCAAATACATGTCAAATGGTACACTTGTTCATAACGTCGCATTTGCCGTGCCAAATACTATTTGGGACAGTTTTTGGCCGTGACAAATGTATTTGGCACCCTCGTATTTGGGACCGTCCCAAAACCGTCCCCAATACTATTTGGCACGGTTTTGGTAGTATTTGGGACGGTTTTTTGCCTTCCCAAATACCTCTTTTTCTTGTAGTGTTTCTCTTCTCTCTTTCCTTTCTCTCTCTAAACTCACTCTCTCAAAATCTAGTTGAGAACGTGTTATGAGGGGAAAATAGAGTTTTTTTTTTCTCTTATTAATACCATGGGTAAGTGTTTGGTCCAATCCCGGGCTTGTTTGGGCATTTTAAACCACTTAAAAATGTTAAAAATCGAGAAAGAACGAAAACCGGCGAAGCAGAGCTCGTGGCTATGCGAGGGCATAATGCGGCCGCATAAGCACCATGCAGATGCATAGTGCAGCCGCATAGATTCCAGAAAGGTCGAGTGTTCTACGCAAGCTTGCATAATGCAGCCACATAGAGCTAAAGCACTGGCAGTTTTTTCCAAAATGCCCTCGTTTGATCCCGAGATGTTTCTAAGTTATCCTAGGTCGATCCTAACCTCAAACAAAGGTCAAAACATACTCAAAACTCAACCAAAACATTCCCCAAGGAGGCTTGAAGTATGAGCAACACAAGTCTCAATCGTACGCGAAGATAAACACATGAAACGACACAAGAATCAACTCGACTTACTGTTTAACGATAAGACTAACATGCTTGCTATTCGAGAGTGAACCCAAACCAAGGCTAGGTCACTTAAATGTGGGAAATACACAAAGTATACAAATGATAATCGATGTCGAGAATAGCTTTGAACGAATACGGAAACCATACATTACTCATCAAAGGGTAATCACGAGCCAAACACGGGTCACCCAATTAACAAGTCATGCTTAACAAGCATGACATCTTCACATTCCGAGGGTTTCAAGGTCGACACGAAGTGATTATGAGTTAACTAGGAAGGAAGTAAGGTCAGGGTGTTACATTAGGAACCTCTAGATTTGGGGCTTTCATCTCTTCGAAAGGCTGAGTCTCTAAGCGTTAAATAATCATTCCGTTTGAATAGAGATCAAGATTAAAGGAAGTCCACTTGACGAGAAGAAAAGACAGAGAAAAAAGATGTCCAGGATAGGGCACACACACATAATTTCCATATCTAACTCAAAATAGAAGGCTTGTATCTCATTGTAATGTCTACCATGAGTTTGATAAAATCTCATCACAGTTGGTGGATTTATTATCCTAGTGTCATTCAAACATTTGTTCTTGAATGACCTAGAAATAATTTTACCCACATTCTCACCATGAGAGCTTGAAATAGAGGCATAGTACACAGCCAGCTTCAACTCTGTTACAAGAGTAGAAGTTAGTTTAAAATTCCTTTGCCTTATCTCATGCTTCTCTTTTCACACCTCCAACATTGTTGCTTCAGACATATAGCTCTTGTGGATATATGTCTAAACGCTTCAATGAGGAAGTGTGTTTCTAATCAAGACTGTTGTCTCACTTGCAATCTTGATTATTCTTATTCTTTTTACTAATTTGTTAGGATTAGAGAGTAATAGGTTTATGAATTAAGTAAGTTTGATATTCGTGAACCTATGAAAAATTCAATAAAGACTTCTTCAATTTAACTTTTTCATTCTGTTCTTTATTGCTTTATGCTTTCGGCATACTTGTAAATATGTACTTATGCATCTTTTGAATATATTGCTGATATTTATTTAATGTTTTACATTCTGTTTGTTATCAGCAAACTTATTCTAAGTGTTGTAAACCTTTTGATTGATCTTTATGTTTTCTATCTTCAAGTATGTTTATAACACTGCATTCCTCTTAGTCTTTCGCTCGCTAGACTGCTAATTTTCATGAATTGTTTATCAGCACAATTTACATATGTTATGGAATGCAAATCAAATTAAGAGTTTTGAATGAAATTTTTAATTTGGTTAGATAGGCTATTTGTGATGCCCCAACCCGGATCTCTATACGAAACCCCAAGGTCGAGTTACCAAACAACACAACGACACAAAACCAACAAGGAAAAGTACGTGGCGTAACCACCCGTACTTACTATAAAACACAACGGATAAACCTGATATAATAATAATCAAGTCTTCGGTGACACTATAGCCGGACCCCAATTAACAAAAATCACAAGTCTAAAACTTGGGAAACAATTAACAACAACAACCTCCACGGCCCAACATGCTGGAGAAACAAACTAAACCACGAGCCACGACATGCTCGAAAAAGAACTACATTAACTACAAAGTTAAATACATAAGCACGACATACATATGTCGGCTACCAAAAGAATATAAAGTTTACAACACGATCAAATACTACCCAAGTAAAGTTTACATAACTTTACACAACCATCGTCCTCACAAAAAAAAATACTACTAAACAACAACAAGCTTCAAGAGCTACTAAACCAAAATACAACCTTCGAGCTAAACGTGATCTCCCCGACCTCACCGGGAACCGCTAGGATGGCTCGGATCTAAGGAAAAACAATAAACAACAAACGGGGTGAGTCGAAACTCAATAAGTTACTAAATGCAACTACATGACATGGCATAATGCTCAAGCTGTAACGATAACCTCGTAATAACAATCATATACTACAACTGAACATGTAATATCATCATTGATATATAATTTACATAAGTCACATAACACCTTGATGTTCACATAAGTGCTAGTAAATAACTACATATTAAAGGATATCATTTCTCTCTCTCCATCTTCGCGTTGCTCTTGCAATACACAAAATCAACAAATAACCATGTCTCGATACTCATATGTGTAGTATCAACATCACCGGTATCACTCTTCGGTTATTGACATCCCCGGAATCACTCTTTGGGTTCCCAGAATCACTCTTCGAGTTACTTAGCAAACCAAAGTCATGTGTATTGCTACAACAGTGGGTTACTTCCCACCTGTGGCCAACAGGTGAGGATGTGTGAACTCTGGTACGGCGACTTATAGCAATCACAAACATTGATTTGTCAAGACTATATGTCGTCCTACCTTAACTAAACAACAATGTCAGCTAGACTTAATACAATGCACAAGTTGGTATAATACTCATCTTATGCAAATAACCATCATGTTCAAAAGTAGTGAACTTGATAAATGTCAAGTAGATTATATTGTTCTACCAAGAATTCTCATCAAACATATTGTTTCAAGAACTTTAAACAATCACTTTAGAGCTAATTATAAGTCTCTAATTTACCAGTATCAAATACTTAGAGGACAAAATTCTCTTCCAAACGAACTCTAATTCTCGTAGGACTTTAACATGTTGTTTGATAAATGTTACTCTTACTTAAAATCAACTTCTTAGAGTCATTACTACACTTCTCAAAATTTGGATATAATTGTTATATGCAAAATTTCTCATTTAAAGTCTCTAACTTGTTCTTTAGTTCAATTCCATGGTTGAGCACTTAATTTCAACATGCAACATCATCCAAACCCAACATTTAGCACATGAACATGTTATACACTTCAACATATCATCTAAATATGAAAATACCAAGTATACAAGTCATACATGTATAATTGAGAACAAATATGCAATAGTTTCTAAGCATACAAAGGGGATTAGTAACTTACTTAGAATTGGACAATCAAACCAACAAAATCACAATCAAAGCCTTGTATAGAAGTCTCCTAGTCCTTAGCAACACAATGGTGGTCTTGGATGAAAAATCAAGTAGTTGGATTGAGAGAACAAGAACTACACACACCAATCTCACATTTTCTCTACACCTACTTCTCGCAAGCTTTCATGGATGAAATGAATGGAATGGAGAGTGACTTGGGGTCTTCCATGTGGTTAAGGAGTATAAAAGGTTAGTAAAATGGTCTTGGGTCGTTTTGCGCTGAGTCAACCAAGGTTTAAAGGTCAAAAGGTCAAAAACACAATTTTCCCAAATGTGACTTGTCCATACGCATGCTAAGGCGCGCTCCGGCCTGAAGATTTCTCTGATTTTCTGATTTTTCTGAAAAGTACTGGCTGTTGCGCGCCTGGGGTGCGCTGGGGCGCGACCTGGGAGTTCAAAATTGTTCTAAAACGTTTCCAAAGTGTTCCTAATCAATCCTAACATGATTCTGACCTCCATAAATGTTTAAAACACATCAAAACTCATCTAGGTCCACCTATGACAAGGCTAAAATATTATGCAATACAAGTATGAATGATTAAATTACAAGTCAAGCATACTAAACACATGAAATCATGGTGTAAATCACTCCACATGCTAATCAAATGAACCTAATACACATGCATATCATGGCAACAATGCAATCAAGTAAACATAATGAACATTTAAAGAACTAAGGGTATTATACTATTTATCCCCCCCCCTCTAGCCTATATATCCCACTACTAGAAAACTGTTTTTATGTGATGGTTTGTTGTGATGGCTTTTAAAACCATCACTTAATCACCTCTATGGCGATTGCTTTTGCCATTCCTTTCTTTTCATCGCAAAATGTTTAGGAAACTGTTTTGCAATCGCTAGTGCCATCGCGCTAGCCTATTTTAATAAAGCGAGAAACAAAAACAATGTTAGCGACAAAAAAATAAAATAAGGCAACGGTATTTAAAAATAGGCGATTACAATTTAAGACTTTTACGAAAGAAAAAAATTTAAGTAATAAAATTTGGGCGATAAGCTAGCTATCGCTTTAACTCCTTTAGAAATTAGAGAATAAAAAAAGTAAAATACTTTAAAAAAAATTTAATTGAGTAGTGCAATTCCCACCCCCAAAATTGCTAAGTATACCCATTTACTTAGTTCACCCACCCTTCAAATATTATACCACCTATATTACTAAGTATACCCCCCTTATTTTCCTATTTTACCCTTTAACAATAAACCCCTACCAATCTAATCTACTAAGTTCACCCCTCAATTCTTACCCACCTAAAACACCATCTACCCAACCCATCTCCCTCCCAAAAAAAAAATCGATCAATTTCTCTCTTTCATCCGCTCACACTCCTCTCCACAGCCACAGCACTGCATTTTCTTTGTTGCATTTTCTTTGTTACTTCTTCATCTACTTCTTAGCTTCCTAATTGCACAAATTCAAGCCACTACAAGCTCCAAGATTTCAAAGTTAAAAAATGGAACCATTCGGTAAGTGTTTCATTTAAAGTTTGGTTTTTTGGTTGGATTTTGGTTGCATTTTTTGATGTTTTTTTGAAACACGCATTTTGGTTTTGCATTTTTTGATATTTTTTGAAATTTTTTGGGGGAAACTGCGTAAGGTTTATGCGGCACCCCAATACCGCACCTCCTAAGGAATGTGGGGCACTGGTCTACCGCACATACCTTAAGGAGTGCGGTAGGGGGTGCCGCACATACGTTAGTGCGTGCGGCTAGGTGGTGCTGCACAGACCTTGGGGCGTGCGGCTAAGGGTGCCGCACAGTCATTGAATCGTGCGGCCAGAGGGTGCCGCGCAGTCCTTTTTTTTTAAAAGTACTTCTTCAATCAACTTGCACATCAACTATTTGATGAATGTATGGAAGCTTATAACTTATACTGCATGTCTTGCCTTTTCTCTCACATTGTAGCTATCATTTCATTATTATTTCCTTGTTCTTACATTACTTTGGTTTGAATGAATGCAGGAAGGACATATATGGGGAGGGTTACAGCTTCCGCTAGGAGGGCACAAAATCCCAACCCACTCGATGAAGCAGAACGGATACAGGGGCTGGTTATGTCTTCGGGGGCCGGTTATTCTGGGGCCGGTAATTTGTGGGCTGGTTATTCGGGGGCCGATAATGAGGGGGCTGGTTATTCGGGGGCCGATTATGATGAAGATGAAGAAGATGGTGATAATGAAGGGGCCGGTGATCAAGGTGCTGGTGATAACACGTTGCCTGAAGAAGAAGCCCCATTTCCAGGTGGGCCGGTTGCTGGTTCACTACTAGTTACGTACAACACGCACGTAGCTAGGTATATTTGGAATGGGATAAAACGACCAGTTCTAAAGATGCAAAATCACACTAATAAGTTGTTGAGTTGGTCCGTTCCGCTTACAGATGAGCAACAGCTGGAGAGTAGGTGGTGGAATATTATGCTGAGGTCTGGACTATTTACGCTGACTAGGTGTTCTTATAAGAAGTCATCGAAAGCATTGGTTGCTGCTTTTGTTGAACGATGGCATCCAAAGACGAACACCTTCCATTTACCATTTGGTGAGATGACAATCACCTTGGATGACATGTTTTGTCTTACCGGTCTTCCAATAAAGGGGAGGCCTGTTGTTTATACACGGACTTTGGGATATAATACTGAGGAGCTTGGGGGGATGTTGCATTTGTAAAATGCTGAGGTGCTTGAGGGCACCCATGATAGGAGAGGCTGCGCTTTCAAGTTAGAGTGGCTTCGTCATAGGTTCCAAGATGAAGCTACAAGTGATAATGATGCTATGCAGACTAGTGCTGCTAAGGCATATTTATTGTACATTTTTTGCTGCACCATTTTTGGCGACAAGAGTGGGAATCGAGTTCCTGGTGCCTATATGGAATTTCTGGACAATGTCGATAAGATACCGAAGTATGCATGGGGAGCTGCAACCCTTGCCTATTTTTATCGACAATTGGGCATGGCATCTCGTCAGTCGTGTCGACAGATGACGGGATATACAATTCTATTGGAGGTAACAAATTTATTTGATTCATACTTATAATGAGATATATATTTTTAGTTGTTATAAGGGGGCCGGTTATATGATAATGTACTGTATTATTTTGTTGCAGGCTTGGATATATGAGAGATTTACATGTTTTCAACCTCCACATAACATTGAGTATGACGTCACTCAGCCACTGGCTCGAAAGTGGCAACCATTATCCAGAGGCGCCGGACATAACACACTGCAGGTGTACCGAGAGAGACTTGATGTCCTAACAGCCGATGAAGTGAGTTTAATTGCACTATTATAACTTTCATATTAATCTATCTACCTAGTAATGTTATATTAACTGTGTTAATGGTTATAACTTTTTCTATGTTTATTGTATGTAGGTTAATTGGACTCTGTATTCTGTTTTGGTACGCGAATCCTATCCATTTAACCGGATCGCTTATTACCATGGATGCTTATCCGCGCCGAGTGTTGTGGAGCCATACAATCTAGATCGAGTTCTTAGGCAATTCGGTTACGTCCAGACGATTCCCTTTCCTTCGATTGCTATTGGTCTTGGTTTACGAGACAACAAGAACATTGCCAGGCTAATGCAGCAAGTGCCATATTATCGTCAATGGCGGAACCATATTTTATCTGATAATAGCCTCGGTCAAGAAGCCATCCCATCGAGTGCATGCTCGGATGACTATTTACAGTGGTACACAGTATATTCACATCCGAAGATGCAAAATCCAGCTAGCCAATCTACGTTTATTTCTGGTGCAGATGTACATCGTCCATTGGATTATCCCACCATGTTTAGGTCTGTGGTTGATGCAATACGAGAGCCGACATTAAGATATAGATCAGGCGACAGGAGTATCTCATACGAAGAGTTTGGGTCAGCCCTTGACCAAGAGTACGCTATATTGGCTCCTCATATCGGGGGGATGTGGGTCCTTCAGATCGGGCAGGTCCTTTAAGTCGTCGTCGTAGGCATCCACGACAGTGATTAGATGAGATAGGTTGTTTATGTACAAACAATTTTATGTATGAACATCTTTATTATTCGCCAAAAATTGTATGTATGTGTTATGTACAAACAGTTTATTGCACATATATCCTCCAGACTTAGCATTTTTTCTAAGTTTTTCATATCAAGTTCAATTTCATGTTCAATGATTTAACAAAATGAATCTAACATAAACATACATAAACAACACATTTCATAACGAAAATGAAGCTCATACATAAAAATACACTGTTATATACATAACATTTAAGTTAAACTTTACTATTCTAATACAATAGGTGTACGCTTGTTGCTAACACGACTATTTCCTACACTTTCACTGTACTTAGCCTATCGTTCACTATAAATTGTATTCTGCAATTGGTGGTAATGGGGAATCATCGCGCAAGAAGACCTATACAAATTCAAAAATTATATCAGTAATTTAACAATTATATTAAATAAATGACAGACGATATTCATACAAAATGTGAGTTTTATACCTGAATATAATGGTCCCCGTTCACGAATGCAATACAGATCAACTTTGGTTCGTCGGGGGCTTCGGTTCTCAACGGTAAATACGTCAAAGATGAAGTATTTGAAAATACAACAAAGCACACATTGTAAAATGATGCTACTAAGTAACCCATCTCCGGAGTCTGAAACCAATGTTGCTTTGGTGCAAAGTCAGCGTAGCAGTTAAGCATACTTTCAACTAATGCAACTGATCCGCATTCCATGAAAACATCTTCGTACAACCCATGGTATGCGTCCAACTCCATAGCTGGTTCACCTCGAACTCTACCCCAATGTTCCTCCTTGTCATATATATGTGCAGATACGGCACGAAAATCGCAATGGCCATCTGCAATGACATTCTTCGTCTCGATGACAAACTCTCGAATCCATATCGGTAGTTGATTAATATAATCACTAGCCTGTCCAAAGAGGGTATTTCGGCGAACAACCTATTGAAAAACAAAGTATGTAAAGATTATCTCGTAAGTAAGAAAAGATGTTGACCAAATAACTAAGATTTACCTTAATCTTTGTCGTTGGAATAGTAGTGAACATCGGAGGTTTATTTTATGGATATACTTCATATGTTACCACATCATCAACCGGCGACGGCGAGCAACTGTCTTCGATCGATTCCACGTACTCAAACTTGCTCGGATCTCGTTTGGTTGACTTTGACTGTTTAGCCTTTACAATCTTAGGACGACCTTTAGGCTTCGGGCGAGTCTGACTTTCGGGAGCGGGCGTAATTAGTCCGGTTGTTACATGATTGTCTACCTCTATCAGCCTTTTATACATTGCGACCTTCACCGACTCAGGGGCTCCCTTAAACTTAACATCGAGATTTTGATGAAGTACACTCCATGCGCCAACTATTTCCTCCCCGACACCAATATCATCTCCCTTGCTTGGTACGAAATCTAATTTTCTCCAAAAAGCATCAACCTTGTCGAGGGGAATAGGCTCCTCCAATCGGATATATTTAGATATTTCATGCGCACAAGGAAGACCACATGTCTTTCTCAATGTACATGAACACAATAAAGGGTCTACACCTGTTTCAGGAATAGCAACCATTTCATCGTATATCTTGTTCAATGCATCCACCGACACCATACCTCGGAGCGACCTAAATACATTTGACTTGAATTTATGTTGGACGACATTCCTACTCTTCTCGAATGAATCCTTTATTGCAACGTGTGATGTTTCAATGAGCGTGTGAATCTGTCGCCAACATGTGTCAAAGGTACCTTGGCTCGATCCGAGCTGTCTTTTCAACATTGCGCGCTGACTCTCCACCCTGAAAAATAAGATACAGTATGTAAGATTTTGAAATATGAAAAAGGTATGAAAGCTACATTTTATTTAAATATACCTATTCGTTGTGTTATTGTCATAATGCATGACATTATCAGTCCAACAAGCAACAAATCTCTCCTTATATGGCAACAACCATTGGTCCATTACATACTTCACCGCAGGCATGAATTCCTTGAATTGAGATTGTAGTCTTTTAAGTCCCTCTTCAAATTTTGTCTCAGTCACTGAAATCACTAATACATTCCAATAGAGATTAAACGCATCCCATTTCTTTTTCGGGCCTAGCAATTTCTTGCAATTCGCCAAAATATTCCTATTTATATGCCATCGACAAAGAAAATTTATCGACGTGGGGAACGTTTTCTCAATTGCAATCATTAAAGCCTTTTCCCTATCGGTCAAAATAACAGTGGGCAAGGAAGATTGGTGCATTAGTGATTTCAAAATTGTCAAGGCCCACGTATAGTTCTCTTCCCGCTCGCACTCCAAAATTGCGACTGCAAACATAAATGTGATCTGTGTAGATGTCACACCAACAATCTCCAACAATGGTAACTTGTACCTGTTTGTCTTATAAGTGCAATCCATGAAGATGACTTTCGGAAAACACCTCAGCAAGTCAATGCTCTTTGGGTGAGCCCAAAAAAGATTCTTCACAATGTTAGTCAATTCGCAGCGTTTATCGTAGAAGGTATAACCATGCTCCTTCAACTTGAATATAAGTTGTTGCATTTCAGATCGACCATCACGCTCATTAACTCTATTCTTTGTCCGAGCATTGTAGATTGTCTTTATTGTTGACTTATTTCCCTCAAATCTTTGTTTCAGCCCAAATAATATGTCCTTGGGCTTAGTATTGCCCTTGGAAAAATCAATAACAAAGGTCTCCTTAGATTTCTGCAATCGACCTATATATGAGTGACCCTCCATGTGATCAGCGGTTGAATGATTGTGTTTACCACATTCAACCTCTAATGGCCATTCATCAATCGAGACTTGCTTCCCTCTCAAACGGAATGGGCAACCACACTTCTTAGTTCCGGTTTCTCTCTTCCTTTTCCCTTTACCTACCACATCATCGACATTTTCAACCTTTTCTTCCTTATCAATTCGTAATGATGATGACCCAATCTTGACCTTTTCTTTATATACACCACTACGTTAACAAATCAATAACAACCGAGCTCGTTTCTTACCGGCACCACTGTTCGACCTACCGATGATGATCACAATGCCATGCTCCCGTCCTCTAGCTTGCACCCATTCAATCAATTTATCCCGAAATATAAAACATTCTTGAGTTGTGAACACATCCGTGAAATCAACATCGAGGGCTTCGTCGTTCACAACATGTTCAAATGCAACAATCTCTTCATTATTAGGACCAAGAACACTGGGCTCCGTAGTTAACGTGTTTGAATCCTGTTAAACATTACAAAAAAAAATCAAAAAAATATATATATTGTTACTGTGCGGCAGGACCCTGTTGCACAATCTTAAGAGTGTGCGGCAGGACCCTATCGCACACTCTATAGTGTGTGCGGCAGGACCCTGTTGCACACTCTATAGAGTGTGCAGCAGGTTCAGGTCGCACACTCTTAAAATTGTGTGGTATTGTCCTGTTGCACACGACGACCCAACAGCTCGATTTTTTTGAATTTTTTTTTTCATTTTTAACATAAATTAAACGGTAAAATGACTATAAAATGAGTTGTAGTACTTACACAATTCATCTCTTCCACTTCTTTGTGCTCCTTTTCATCAATGTGGATCGATTCATTGATAGGGTTTGAATTTTTTGCATCCATTTTTGGTGTTTAGTTTTAAGAAAATTTGTTTAAAATGAGGAAGGTGAGGAAGGGGGTGGGAGTAATAGGAGATGGGGGTATACTTAGTAGTTTTAGGGTTCTAAGAAATTAGGAGGGGGGTGGACTTAGTAATGGAGTTATTTTAAGAGTAATATAGTGAGTAGTGCTATTCCCACCCCCAAAATTGCTAAGTATACACATTTACTTAGTTCACCCCCCTTCAAATATTATACCACCTATATTACTAAGTATACCCCCTTATTTTCCTATTTTACCCTTTAACCATAAACCCCTACCAATCTAATTTGCTAAGTTCACCCCCCCAATTCTTACCCACCTAAAACACCATCTACCCAACCCATCTCCCTCCCAAAAAAAATCGATCAATTTCTCTCTTCTTTCATCCGCAAACACCACTCCACAGCCACAGCACTCCATTTTCTTTGTTGCCTTTTCTTTGTTACTTCTTCATCTACTTCTTAGCTACCTAATTATACAAATTCAAGCCACTACAAGCTCCAAGATTTCAAAGTTAAAAAATGGAACCATTCGGTAAGTGTTTCATTTAAATTTTGGTTTTTTGGTTGCATTTTGGTTGCATTTTTTGATGTTTTTTTGAAACACGCATTTTTGTTGCATTTTGATTGCATTTTTTTATGATTTTGATGAATTTTTGAAATTTTTTGGGGGAATCTGCGTAAGGTTTGGGCGGCACCCTCTTACCGCACCTACTAAGGAATGTGCGGCACTGGTCCACTGCACATACCTTAGGGAGTATGGTAGGGGGTGCCGCACATTCCTTGGGCGTGCGGAAAGGGGGTGCCGCACATGCGTTTATGCGTGCGGCTAGGTGATGCCGCACAGAACCTGGGACGTGCGGCCAGGGGTGCCACACAGACATGGAATCGTGTGGCCATAGGGTGCCGCACAGTACTTTTTTTAAAAAAAGTACTTCAATCAACTTGCACATCAACTATTTGATGAATGTATGGAAGCTTATAACTTATATTGCATGTCTTGCCTTTTCTCTCACATTGTAGCTATCCTTTCATTATTATTTCCTTGTTCTTACATTACTTTGGTTTGAATGAATGCAGGAAAGACATATATGCGGAGGGTTACGGCTTCCGCTAGGAGGGCACAAAATCCCAACCCACTTGATGAGGCAGAACGGATACAGGGGCTAGTTATGTCTGAAGGGGCCGGTTATTCTGGGGCTGGTAATTTGGGGGCTAGTTATTCGGAGGCCGGTTATTCGGGGGTCGGTAATGAGGGGGCTGGTTATTCGGGGGCCGGTTATGATGAAAAAGAAGAAGAAGAAGATGGTGATAATGAAGGGGCCGGTGATCAAGGTGCTGGTGATGACACTTTGCCTGAAGAAGAAGCCCCATTTCCAGGTGGGCCGGTTGATGGTTCACTACTAGTTACGTACAACACACACGTAGCTAGGTATGTTTGGAATGGGATAAAACGACCAGTTCTGAAGATGCAAAATCACACTAATAAGTTATTGAGTTGGTCGGTTCCGCTTACATGAGCAACAGCTGGAGAGTAGGTGGTGGGATATTGTCCTGAGGTCTGGACTATTTACGCTGACTAGGTGTTCTTATAAGGAGTCATCGAAAGCATTGGTTGCTGCTTTTGTTGAACGATGGCATTCAGAGACGAACACCTTCCATTTACCATTTGGTGAGATGACAATCACCTTGGATGACGTGTTTTGTCTTACCAGTCTTCCAATAAAGGGGAGGCCTGTTGTTTATACACGGACTTTGGGATATAATACTGAGGAGCTTGGGGGGATGTTACATTTGCAAAATGCTGAGGTGCTTGAGGGCACCCATGGTAGGAGAGGCTGTTATTTCAAGTTAGAGTGGCTTCGTCGTAGGTTCTAAGATGAAGCTACAAGTGATAATGATGCTATGCAGACTAGTGCTGCTAAGGCATATTTATTGTACATTTTCGGCTGCACCATTTTTGGTGACAAGAGTGGGAATCAAGTTCCTGGTTCCTATATGGAATTTCTGGACAATGTCGATAAGATACCGAAGTATGCATGGGGAGCTGCAACCCTTGCCTATTTATATCGACAATTGGGCATGGCATCTCATCAATCGTGTCGACAGATGACGGGATATACAACGCTATTGGAGGTAACAAATTTATTTGATTTATACTTATAATGAGATATATATTTTTAGTTGTTATAAGGGGGCCGGTTATATGATAATGTACTGTATTATTTTGTTGCAGGCTTGGATATATGAGAGATTTCCATGTTTTCAACCTCCACATAACATTGAGTACGACGTCACTCAGCCACTGGCTCGAAAGGGGCAACCATTATCCAGAGGCGCCGGACATAACACACTGCAGGTGTACCGAGAGAGACTTGATGTCCTAACAGCCGATGAAGTGAGTTTAATTGCACTATTATAACTTTCATATTAATCTATCTACCTAGTAATGCTATATTAACTGTGTCAATGGTTATAACTTTTTCTGTGTTTATTATATGTAGGTTAATTGGACTCTGTATTCTGTTTTGGTACGCGAATCCTATCCATTTCACCGGATCGCGTATTACCATGGATGCTTATCCGCGCCGGGTGTTGTGGAGCCATACAATCCAGATCGAGTTCTTAGGCAATTCGGTTACGTCCAAACGATTCCCTTCCCTCCGATTACTATTGGTCTTGGTTTACGAGACAACAAGAACATTGCCAGGCTAATGCAGCAAGTCCCATATTATCGTCAATGGCGGAACCATGTTTTATCTGATACTAGCCTCGGTCAAGAAGCCATCCCATCGAGTGCATGCTTGGATGACTATTTACAGTGGTACGCAGTATATTCACATCCGAAGATGCAAAATCCAGCTAGCCAATCTACGTTTATTTCTGGCGCAGATGTACATCGTCTATTGGATTATCCCACCATGTTTAGGTCTGTGGTTGATGCAATACGAGAGCCGACATTAAGATATAGATCAGGCGACCGAAGTATCTCATACGAAGAGTTTTGGTCAGCCCTTGGCCAAGCGTACGCTATATTGGCTCCTCATATCGGGGATGTGGGTCCTTCAGATCGGGCAGGTCCTTCAAGTCGTCGTCGTAGGCATCCACGACAGTGATTAGATGAGATAGGTTGTTTATGTACAAACAATTTTATGTATGAACATCTTTATTAATGCAAAAAGTGAATGTATGTGTTATGTACAAACAGTTTGTTGCACATATATCCTCCAGACTTGGCATTTTTTCTAAATTTTTCATATCAAATTCAATTTCATGTTCAATGATTTAACAAAATGAATCTAACATAAACATACGTAAACAACAACACATTTGATAACGCAAATGAAGCTCATACATAAAAATTCACTTAAACATACATAACATTTAAGTTAAACTTTACTATTCTAATACAATAGGTGTACGCTTGTTGCTAACACGACTATTTCCTACACTTTCACTGTACTTAGCCCATCGTTCACTATAAATTGTATTCCACCCTTTAGCCATGGCTTATTTATAATCAGTCCATCTACTTGCGATTGGTGGTAATGGGGAATCGTCGCGCAAGAAGACATGTACAAATTCAAAAATTATATCAGTAATTTAACAATTATATTAGATAAGTGACAGACGATATTCATACAAAATGTGAGTTTTATACCTGAACATAATGGTCCCCGTTCACGAATGCAATACAGATCAACTTTGGTTCATCGGGGGCTTCGGTTCTCAACGGTAAATACGTCAAAGATGAAGTATTTGAAAATACAACAAAGCACACATTGTAGAATGATGCTACTAAGTAACACATCTCCGGAGTCTGAAACCAATGTTGCTTTGGTGCAAAGTCAGCGTAGCAGTTGAGCATACTTTCAACTAATGCAACCGATCCGCGTTCCATGAAAACATCTTCGTACAACCCATGGTATGCGTCCAACTCCATAGCTAGTTCACCTCGAACTCTACCCCAGTGTTCCTCCTTGTCATATATATGTGTAGATATGGCACGAAAACCGCAATGACCATCTGCAATGACATTCTTCGTCTCGATGACAAACTCTCGAATCTATATCGGTAGTTGATTGATATAATCACTAGCCTGTGCAAAGCGGGTATTTCGGCGAACAACCTATTGAAAAACAAAGTATGTAAAAATTATCTCGTAACTAAAAAAAGATGTTGACCAAATAACTAAGATTTACCTGAATCTTTGTCGTTGGAATAGTTGTGAACATCGGAGGTTTATTTGATGGATTTACTTCATATGTTACCACATCATCAACCGGCGACGGCGAGCAACTGTCTTCGATCGATTCCACGTACTCAAACTTGCTCGGATCCCGTTTGGTTGACTTTGACTGTTTAGCCTTTACAATCTAAGGACGACCTTTAGGCTTCGGGCGAGTCTGACTTTCGGGAGCGGGCATAATTAGTCCAGTTGTTACAGGATTGTCTACCTCCATCAGCCTTTTATACATTACTACCTACACTGACTCAGGGGCTTCCTTAAACTTAACATCGAGATTTTGATGAAGTACACTCCATGCGCCAACTATTTCCTCCCCGACACCAACATCATCTCCCTTGCTTGGTACGAAATCTAATTTTCTCCAAAAAGCATCAACCTTGTCGAGGGGAATAGGCTCCTCCAATCGGATATATTCAGATATTTCTTGCGCACAAGGAAGACCACATGTCTTTCTCAATGTACATGAACACAATAGAGGGTCTACACCTGTTTCAGGAATAGCAACCATTTCATCGTATATTTTGTTCAATGCATCCACCGACACCATACCTCGGATCAACCTAAATACATTTGACTTGAATTTATGTTGGACGACATTCCTACTCTTCTCGAATGAATCCTTTATTGCAACGTGTGATGTTTCAATGAGCGTGTGAATCTGTCGCCAACATGTGTCAAAGTTACCTTGGCTCGATCCGAGCTGTCTTTTCAACATTGCGTGCTGACTCTCCACCCTGAAAAATAAGATACAGTATGTAAGATATTGAAATATGAGAAAGTTATGAAAGCTACATTTTATTTAAATATACCTATTCGTTGTGTTATTGTCATAATGCATGACATTATCAGTCCAACAAGCCACAAATCTCTCCTTATACAGCAACAACCATTGGTCCATTGCATACTTCACACCAGGCATGAATTCCTTGAATTGAGATTGTAGTCTTTTAAGTCCCTCTTCAAATTTTGTCTCAGTCATTGAAATCACTAATACATTCCAATAGAGATTAAACGCATCCCATTTCTTTTTCGGGCCTAGCAATTTCTTGCAATTCGCCAAAACATTCCTATTTATATGCCATCGACAAAGAAAATGGCTCGACGTGGGAAACGTTTTCTCAATTGCATTCATTAAAGCCTTTTCCCTATCAGTCAAAATAACAGTGGGCAAGGAAGATTGGTGCATTAGTGATTTCAATATTGTCAAGGCCCACATATAGTTCTCTTCCCGCTCGCACTCCAAAATTGCGACTGCAATCAGAAATGTGATCTGTGTAGATGTCACACCAACAATCTCCAACAATGGTAACTTGTACCTGTTTATCTTATAAGTGCAATCCATGAAGATGACTTTCGGAAAACATCTCAGCAAGTCAATGCTCTTTGGGTGAGCCCAAAAAAAGATTCTTCACAATGTTAGTCAATTCGCAGCATTT
This sequence comes from Platycodon grandiflorus, assembly GCA_016624345.1. Lineage (NCBI taxonomy): Eukaryota > Viridiplantae > Streptophyta > Magnoliopsida > Asterales > Campanulaceae > Platycodon > Platycodon grandiflorus. Next base: position 58,424,561 of record CM028362.1, read on the forward strand.
ATCGTAGAAGGTATAACCATGCTCCTTCAACTTGAATATAAGTTGTTGCATTTCAGATCGACCATCACGCTCATTAACTCTATTCTTTGTCCGAGCATTGTAGATTGTCTTTATTGTTGACTTATTTCCCTCAAATCTTTGTTTCAGCCCAAATAAGATGTCCTTGGGCTTAGTATTGCTTTTGGAAAAATCAATAACAAAGGTCTCCTCAGATTTCTGCAATCAACCTATATATGAGTGACCCTCCATGTGATCAGCGGTTGGATGATTGTGTTTGCCACATTCAACCACTAATGCCCATTCATCAATCGAGACTTGCTTCCCTCTCAAACGGAATGGGCAACCACACTTCTTAGTTCCGTTTTCTCTCTTCCTTTTCCCTTTACCTACCACATCATCGACATTTTCAACCTTTTCTTCCTTATCAATTCGTAATGATGATGACCCAATCTTGACCTTTTCTTTATATACACCACTACGTTCACAAATCAATAACAACTGAGCTCGTTTCTTACTGGCACCACTGTCCGACCTACCAATGATGATCACAATGCCATGCTCCCGTCCTCTAGCTTGCACCCATTCAATCAGTTTATCCCGAGATATAAAACATTCTTGAGTTGTGAACACATCCGTAAAATCAACATCGAGGGCTTCGTTGTTCACAACATGTTCAAATGCAACAATCTCTTCATTATTAGGACCAATAACACTAGGCTCCGTAGTTAACGTGTTTGAATCCTGTTAAACATTACAAAAAAAAATATTTTTTAAATTCTTGTTACTGTGCGGCAGGACCCTGTTGCACACTCTATAGAGTGTGCGACAGGTTCAGGTCGCACACTCTTCAGATTGTGCGGTCGTGTCCTGTCGCATACGACGGGCCAGCAGCTCGATTTTTTGGAATTTTTTGAAATTTTTAACATAAATTAAATGGTAAAATGACTATAAAATGAGTTAGTACTTATACAATTCATCTCTTCCACTTCTTTGTGCTCCTTTTCATCAATGTGGATCGATTCATTGATAGGGTTTGAGTTTTTAGAATCCATTTTTAGTGTTGAGTTTTTTTAAAAATTTGTTCATAATGAGGAAGGTGAGGAAAAGGGTGGGAGTAATCGGAGATGAGGGTATACTTAGTAGTTTTCGGATTCTAAAAATCAGGATGGGGTGAACTTAGTAATGGAATTATTTTAAGGATAATATAATCATTTTAAATTGTGACAATTTTATAATATTGATAAGGGAATATACTCAGTAATTATGGGGGTTAAAATAGCAATTTTCCTTTTTAAATTGTAATAATTTTGTAATAATGATAAGGAGGTATACTTAACAATTTTTGGGGTGAGAATAGCGGTGCTCAAATTAATTCGTCCAAAGTAACCCTTACTCTCCTCTCGTCCTTACTCTCTTCTCTCGTCGTTTCTCAAAAGTAACCCTTACTCTCTTCTCTCGCCGTTTCCTCTTCTATCGTCGTTTCTCTCTTCTCTCGCCGATCCCTCTTCTCTCGCCGTTCATCTGAAGATCCTAATTGGAGATTTTGTATTACGATTTCAATCCGGAAAATACAACTTAGCACTCAGGTTTGTTCTTCTCAATTGCAATCCTAATCTCTCTCTCTCTTCTCGATTCATACTAGAATATATGTGCTTGGGTTGTGTGTGTTGTGAATCTATATATTTTAATAAATCAATTGAATATGTAATATTTGACTACAGCAATACCAATACCAAATATATTATATTTGAAATATTGGAAACATCTTTTATAAAATATTATTAATTTCTTACCATTGCTGGTTTTTTGTTTGCCCATAACGTGTTTGATGCATTTACATAAAGGGGACGAAACAATGTTCTGTTTCGTGTGTATATGTGTGTGTTTGTTTCTTTAGCTTTAATCTTAGTGCAAATCAGTTGATGCTTCAGTCGGAGAACGATTTAAAATGCTTGCGATGATCGAGAGAGAGACGTGTTTTTGAAACAGTGGAGCACGAAAATTATTGAACAGAAGTGTGCATGTTTATGAATAAATGAACTTATAGCAGAACAGTTTCATACATTTGGAATAGAGGAATAGTTGTCAAAGTTGTAGCCGATCATCTGCATTGGTTTGTTCTATCGATGTTTGCATATTCTCTCAATAAGATAGTTAATACCGGCAGGACTAGTACGTAGACCATGACTGCTCGCAAACTCACTCTAGCACTTGATTTGTTAGTTGTGCAGGAAAAAGAAATAGTGTGATACTCTGGGGCTGTTTGAACTTCCCCATCTAAATAGTTCCCAAGGAATTAGAGCAGTGCAATTAGTTTCTCTTATTTAGGCTTCCATTAACTACGTTGTTACTCTGCTTCTTGAGCATTTCCTCTTGTGCATAAATATCCCCATCCTAGCCAAAGCCAATTGGGACAATCAAGAGCGAGTCAAAATCCTAAATTTTTTGACTCAACGTTGACATTACTTAACGTGATCTTCTTAATAACTACAAACTATGAACAACGAACATGCTAATGATTCCATCAGTCAACATGTTAGACCCCTTTGTAGAATAGTGTACCTTCAAAGATTCAATTATTATAGACATTTCTCTTTGCTTCACATCGAGACCATTGGAGGATATTATGCCTCACAAAGTGTCCCTTATCTCATAAACAGTTTTTGACAATAATGTAAAAGAATATGAGATTATGATAACAGATTTAAGAAATTATCGAGGAGATAGAAGAGGCTTGGAGCAGTAGCAAGTTAGTCAGAGATTGGCTTGAAGGAACAGAGGTCGAAGGATCCATAAACTCGATTTAGGATGAGGCGAAAGCGTTAGGGCGTCTTTTTGAGTATCTAGCATAGGTGCGGTTTCATTTGATCACGACAATCCTATCTTGAACTTGAGGGCATGACAGCCTTTCGTGTTTTTTTTTATTAGTTTAGTTCTTTCCATTTCTAAAAATATATTTATTTTTTTCTTTGAATCTAGACTTCAATGTTGTTTAAAAGGTCCTGCTTTGATAACCGAGTATATAGATTTGTTCTTCATGCTATGTTCTATTGAATTTGCGAATCTGTTGGTGATAATGTTTTGCAATTTCTCTTGTTCATTTCATATGATGCATGTGACTGCATGTTAATTGAATAATGATGATGTTGGTTGTTGGTAACTCTTACTTATCCTTATAGCTCTCTTCTTGCAGTTGTTGTATGGTTTAAGTTGGTATTCATAGCTCAGGATTTCGCAACTTCCTGCCGAAACCAGAGCTTCTTCAAGCCATTCAAGATTCAGGCTTTAAACATCCATCAGAAGGCAAGTTACTATTAGCTATCATTATTATTATTTTTTCCTTTTGTGAGTGTTTTGTTTGGGGGATAGGGGGGGGTTGTGTGCAAATGCTTCCATTCTGTAGTTCCTGAGGCATGTAAATCAAGGCAGGTTTAATTCATAAAATTCAGCAATAACTAATAAAAAATAAGTACAGACGGCAACAAAGTAGTTCCTGAGGCATGTAAATCAAGGCAGGTTTAATTCATAAAATTCAGCAATAACTAATGAAAAATAAGTACAGACGGCAACAAAATCGGTCAGCCCTTTATGGCCAGCTACTTTTTTTTTTATTACATCTGTCCTTAAGGCAAAGGTGATAAAAGACAACTTACCATAGTGAATAGCAATGCCTTCAAAAAAGAATATTATTATTTTAATATAGTATATGAAGAACGGAAAAACATGTGCAGTGTGCCTCATGATTAGAGAGGTCATTTTGTATCCGCTACCAATGTGTCCAAGTCTCCAAGAGCATAAAAGACACTCACATGCACATACGAACACACACACACACACACGCACATAAGAACACACACACACACAAAAGATGAATAGTAGGAGTCCCAAACCAATCTTGGGGTTGGAGGACAAAATTAGCATACTCCCTCGGTCCGTTTCGGGACTCCTTTTTCTCTTTCGGAAGTCCCATCTAAAGCGTCTCGTTCCTAATTTTAGTTGTAGTACTTTTAACTATAAAGACATATCTATAAGACAAGTTGGCATACTAATATGAGATTTTGTTACGATGCTCCTTCTCAAGGGCAACACTATCGTTCTTAAAATGTTTGGCTTTTACAAAAGGGAGTCTTTAATTAGGATGTTGAAAATATTGCTTTTATTACAGCCTATCAAGAAGTACCTCCAATAAGGCAATAAGGACTAAAGCCTAAGGCCTCCCAGAAAAAAGATTTAATATTCAAAAGTAGTTGACCTATCACAAATTGATATTGTCTTTATGCTTTCACCTAACCAACCAAGGATAACGCATCATCTGCTTCTTCTTTTGCAACCAATACTTTTCTGTACTCCTCTAAACCTACTGTTTACGGGTCATTAGAAGTAACTAATTCTGTCTTCCTTTCACCACAAATTTAACTCCAAAAATCCTACAAAGATATTTGACATCCAGAGAGAAAGTATGCAACATGCCTCTGAGATCAAGTGAAGCCCAATTTTTAACCTTCCTGCATCAATGAATCTTTTTCAATTCTAATAACTTGTACAACCCCCAACCCCAATAAGCTTGATAAAAAGGAAAAGTAGAAAAAGAAGATAATGGATTTATGACACGATTATCATCAGGTCCTTAAAACTGTCCAACATATCAACCACATATGCATATGCTTCATTCATTCACTAGTAAGATAATGCCGTCCAATGGTTTGTACTTTGTATGTCATCAGGTCCTTTAATCTTACCCACAAGCAGTCTCCTCAACACTTAAATAACAGTATTCAATCACTCTTCCTCTTACTGTTGTTCAGGACTTGCAGACCTCATTTTCTCAACCACTATCATCTCAATTCTCTGACGTTGCACCAGACAAAATTCTACTTTTCCACTATAAACATTCTTCCACCGAGCAATTGAATTCTACAACAAACGTTTTTCTTAGTGTTGTTCAGGACTTGCAAACCTCATTTTCTCAACCACTATCATCTCAACTATCTGACAGTTGCACCGGACATAATCTACTTTTCCATTATAAACATTCTTCCACCGAACAATCTAATTCTACAACAAACGTCTCAAGTTTATGCCATATTTTCTTCAGCATCAAGCTTCATGTAATGCATCCATACACTAGTTTTTTTTTTTACCCATCCTTTGTTTATATCTACAACAGTGGCTTCCTCCAAGTGTGTGCTGGCAGAGGACTAGCTATTGAGATGATTATACGGCTAATATATAGTTACAACTATATCTTATATCTAAGTATGGAGTTGCACGAGGTGCACATATCTTATAATTTGCATGTCAGGCTATTGATCATAACCTGAATCACGAGGTGCAAAGAGCAATCCAATCCAACAACAAACAATGACCCTAAGTTGCTCTTACTTCTGAAATACAGATCCAATTTAACAAACTAAAGGAGAAATGACAGAGGAGTTGAACAATTACGCTCAATGCAGACAAAATCAGGATTGAACAAATGAATCGAATTATGCGAATCAGCAAATGGAGGCACAAAAACACAACTAGTCCATAATCTCTATCCATATAGGAATTGTTAAAGGAAATTACAGGCTATGTCTGCGTTCCCGAACCCTAGAATCAGTATCTACTAAGTAGCGGCTTTCATGAACATATACATAATCATTACAAAACGCATTAGATGATCGGATTACTGTTAATAGAGAGAAACTCACTGATGATTGCGCAGATCTTTAGAAAGATTGTAAGAATCCTGATATGCGTTCGTTCGAGCAACTGCACAAACAAAGAGAGGAGTGCGATACGAGTCAGTTCATAGTAGAACGTAGAAACAAGTATATATACTGCTCCAGTAAAAAGGCAATAATGCTCAACCCAACGCATGCCTTGCCATAGTGATGACACGGTTAGCCGTCTCAAATGGTAAAATATTAAGTGCAAATGGTGATATTATTAACGTGATATTATTATTTAATAGTATTTCAAATTATCAACAATTTTGGTGATATCTCTAACGTGGTATTATTATTTAATAACTTTCAAATTATCGACAATTTTGTTGCTATGGAGACCAAGATTGAAGAAGAGGTGATTTTGCCCGAAATGGTGCCCCAGCAAGACCGGCTTCACGTGATCAGTGTCCAACCAAACGAAATCCTAAATGGACTAGGTGGGGATAGCCCAACTTTTGTCTTCTTAAGTGACGAGGTGGGTCCCTTTTTCTATCGGTCGTCATTGATTCAACCTTTAGGGTGGCATATAAGAGTGCCAGGATTAGAGAACGAATTCACCGCCATATGGTGACCCGACTATTACTAGCGATTCCAACTTCAAGCGAGTTGCTGCCCACCCGAGAGGGGGACTCATAAGTATGAAGCAGAGGATAAGACTAACCCATTAGCCCCGAACTGAAAGCTTTGACGACAGCCAAACCTTTGACTTATAAGTTGTTAAACCTTTGACTTATAAGTTGCTAATGTATTGCACTGTCATTAGATGGTGGTACCACGTCAACGGTATCACCATTGTTCTCAATATTTATTCTCTAAAATGAGTTAGAGTCATTTATGGTATTCTTTCTCAATATTTATTCTCTAAAATGAGTTAGAGTCATTTATGGTATTCTTGTTCGAAGGCCCAAGATTGGTCCCCGAGATACTGGAGTGTCGGAAACGAGGAGGTGATCTCTTGCTTAAGCAACCAAAACCCCTTCCCTCAAGGAAATTACTATTAGGTGGCGTTTGGTTTGCAGAATCAGGGGAATGGAATGGCCGATTCCCTTTGACCAAATTCCCTTTGAAAAAGGAGTCCCGAAATGGACCGAGGGAGTATGCTAATTTTGTCCTCCAACCCCAAGATTGGTTTGGGACTCCTACTATTCATCTTTTGTGCGCGTGTGTGTGAGAGAGAGATCTTTTATGCTCTTGGACACATTGGTAGTAGATACAAAATGACCTCTCTAATCATGAGGCACACTGCACATGTTTTTCCGTTCTTCATATACTATATTAAAATATTAATATTCTTGTTTGAAGGCATTGCTATTTACTATGGTAAGTTGTCTTTTATCACATTTGCCTTAAGGACAGATGTAATCAAACTGTTTTTGAACTTGAAGATTACATATTCAAGCTATGAAATAGCCTTTCTGTATTATACCTTTCCGAACCTAAGAATGACAGGATTCGCGTTATTGTTTCACATATATAACAAACTCCGGCATTTCTGTTAATGCAAAAGGTTGTTCGGAAGATGGGAGCAAGGACATAAGTGGATATACGACCATTCTGAGTTGATTTTACCAGCACGTCGCCTTCTTACTACTGAAAGGGAGATGCAGAATCAGGAGGAACTCCCTGCAGATGTAGAAACAGAGTCGACAACATTCATTAAAGAATATGAAACTGATGACTGGGCAAACTACAAGGACAATGATGTTATGCAACAACAATCTGCAATCTGGGCTGAGGAAGCTGCGAAATTTCCTTTTGTAGGTGACAAGGTAAGAGCAAACTGCCTTAAACCTTCTCGTAGATAAGCCATTCTTTGACTGTTTAATGCAGAACGAGCGACGAAGTTGAGCAGGTCATGTGAGATCATTAAATAGACATTTTGATTGTAATAAGCAGTTAGGTTTTAATTTACTTTGATGTATTTTTTGGCATTTTATATTTTTTGGCGTCTAGAAATATTTGAGTCCTGTTAGGATTTAGGTTAGCCTTGTAGCTCATAAATTGATGTATTCCTCACATTGTAATTGTAGTTGGTTTAATATAATTGACTTTGCTCATTGGTTGAGTATGATCAGTACCTTCCTATTGAATGTTGGATCTGTACAGTTATATTTCTGTTGTTACTGTTGATCTCTAGGTCGTCCTGCATCGTGGATTCCGGGTTTTTAAGTTCACTTCAGTTATTCAGTTACTTTTCTAAAGACAATCAATCCACTATGTTCTCTTTCCTGGATATCCTCGTTATATGCTGTTGTTTAATTTAAACTGCTGTTTCACTATATTGTTGCTGGTATATGCCTTTGCTATTATAATCACCTGAGCTGATCTTGCTTTCTTTTCCTGAACTAGTGGCTTGCTTGTTTCCTATTGCTTTTATATATTAAGTTCATAAGGCCTTTACATCTGGCGTTGAATGGGTCAACCCTTGTCAAAAGGCACTATTTTACTTGATTCATGTAATCAGCTTGATCTGAACATGGCACAGTATGAACCTTCATTCTCTGACAAAGTTGCGATTTGAGAAGTTCTTATTTGTAAAAGAGCCAGACAAAACAAAAAACTTAACAGGGATAAGTGTTGATAATTTGTGATTACGATAAATTGTTTGTCCTCTTTTCTGCTGGTTATTTCCTCATGGTACTCGGCCCTAATTGAAAAGGTGGAACAAGAAGTTCTTAAACCACCAATCCCTGCATATACATTATATATCGAAATTTTTTTATGCTGTCTCTAATCTCTAATATTGTGCCATCAACATCGACTATATTTGGTGGATGGCGTTGTGGGTTTCAGTTTTTGTCATGACGCATTGCCTTGAAACTTCAGATTTTACTTAATAAACTAAGTGTTTAGTTCAATGTAACCGCAGGAACCTCTCTCTTCATTGGCCGCTGAATATCAGTCAGGAAGCCCTATTTTACAGGAGAAAATTAAGGTCTCCTTTCCTTTTCCTTCTTGTTATATTTTTATTTTCAGTTATTACTGTTTCTCATTTCAGCTCCATTCACTAAATGAATTCGAGTTTTATGTAGGTTCTCAGTGAACAATATGCTGCCATCAGGAGAACACGTGGAGATGGTAACTGCTTCTTTCGAAGCTTCATGTTCTCTTACCTTGTAAGTATAATATGTACACCTTACAAGGCATTGTTGAGTTAATTCACCCTTCTTGCTGGAGGATTTGTTTGTTATTTGGTAATTTAGCTTATATAAAATTGTGGTTTGCCAAATTAAGGAGCATATTCTAGAATCACAAGACCGAGCAGAAGTTGAGCGCATCATAGCCGACGTGGAAAAATGTCGAAAGACTCTTCAGAGTTTGGGCTATGCAGACTTTACCTTTGAAGATTTTTTTGGCGTAAGTTCATTGTTCTTCACTTTTCTTTACGTTGCCAATGGTTAGGAATATTTCTTCTGGCACCATGCCATTATGTTTTTATCGAACAAGATTAAACTGTGGTAGATTTGAATCAAGAATTATGCAGTCTTTCCTTTCCTTGCTATTTTCTCCACCTTTTTCTGTACAAGGCTAATAGTTTGTCATTAACCAAATTCATTGTGAAAGTATTCAACCCAAGCTGCTGGCCTGTCCCTCTTCTTTTTCCCGTTATCTCTAAGGATGTTTGCATGGATCTGCAAGTGGCCTCTTCTTTTTCCCATTATCTCTAAGGATGTTTGCATGGATCTGCAAGTGGGAAAGGAAAGAAACAAGAAAAGAATAGAGCTGTAATACTACTAATTAGTCATCTTTCTACTATATCCAAGTTATACAGTTGGAAAGCTGTAACCCTAGAAAATCTATCAGCAGAGGAAATTTAATGGGTGATTTACTTAAGTTTGTGATGCCTTCGCTGTGAATATCCCTTACATTTTGCATTAAGGTATAAGTACTCTAAATCTACTTAGTTTGAGAGAGATGTATAAGAAGTTTCTTTTATATCTCTTGGTTTCTCTTTCATGATGTCTCTTATACTGTCTCAGAAACTTGCTGGCATTCAATGGGGCATTTGATATATTTTAGCAAGACAACAGTTACTGAAGGTTCAGGAGTTATTTTGAAGCTTAATGGGAGTGATGATTCTTATACTGTCTCTTTGGATTTCAGAGTGAGGTTTATTTTTTTTGCACAGATTAATATATTTGGAGTCTTGAAGCTATGATGTTTGCATCACAGGACCATTTTAATTGAGAACTCTAGATTGTCAGCATGGCACAGTTGCTGGAGTGAAAAATTCTAGCACTAGCCAACTCTTGAGAAGGGCTCACCTCTTCTACCATTTTATATTAAACGTGTGTTTGTTATCCAAACCTTAAGGCAGAAAGGGCTAATATATTTTATATCTTTGGTAAGAGTATATAGTTTTATCTTAGTGAGCGGTTGGATCTACTGCTACCCTCGCAAAATCATAAAATAAAAATAAAAATAAGCAAAGGATAAGAATTGTTTAGGAAGGGTAATGCAACCAGGAAAACTTTCTTCCTCGTCTCTTCTTTCTCTTTTATCTATGTGTGTTTGGAGGTGTAGTTGGGAGGGGTAACATCATCTAAGGTTAGCATGAGAAGTGTTTATAACTTCTACTTTTCTTTGAAATTGTGTGAAATAGCAAGTACGTAAGACCTTGGGTAGGTTGCACTGTATCTACTTTCTTCTTGCCACCTCAGCTTGTAACCTAGACCTTGCATGAAACAGTTATTTCTCGAGCAGCTGGAAAGTGTTCTTCAAGGGAATGAAGCTGCCATAAGGTTCGTAACCTATGTACTCCCTCCGTTCCACCCAAAGAGTCCACGTTTGAAAAGTCTAATTATTAAGGAATATACAAGTACCATTGGAGTTGGTTATAATTTCCAAAAATTTTAAGCATATTCAACATGTTTATATTACATTTGTAGGATAGAGTTGAAAAGTTTATGGAGAGTGAAGGTATCGTTTTAGAAAGTGGACTCTTAAAATGAAACATCCCAAAATAGTATAGTGGACTCTTTGCCTAGAACGGAGGGAGTATTATTTAGACTTCATACTCCTATTGGTCCTGAACTCAAATGAAGTTTAAGCCAGAAATAATTGCCTTTGTTGATGTAAATGCAATGACTTCAAAATATTGACACTATTATTTTTCTTCTGCCTCAGTCATGATGAGCTCATACAGAGAAGTCGAGATCAATCAGTATCTGATTATGGTGAGTTAGTGAGATGGACATCAAGCACATGAACTCTTAATGCATTTTGAACCTTTTACTATCTCCTAATATTGGTCAATGTTTAGTTGTAATGTTCTTCAGGTTTGTCACCTCTGGTGAAATACGAAAACGCTCGGCATTCTTCGAACCATTTATATTGGGACTAACAAATGCAACTGTAGAGCAGGTTTGCCCAATGTGCTTTTCAATCATTTTAAGTCTTTCATATGTTGAACCTTAAGGGGGGCCATATGGTAGACCTGAGACAACACAGACCCACACCCACCCACAAGTCAAGGTAGTTCATATAGAACTCGTATTGGTTTCTCATGGTATCCTTCTTTCCTATTGAATTGTTATAGTTTTGCAAGACATCGGTAGAACCGATGGGAGAAGAGAGTGACCATGTGCACATAACAGCCTTGTCTGATGCATTGGGTGTACCTATCCGTGTTGTATATCTTGATCGGAGCTCATGTGATGCTGGTGGGGTCAGCGTGAATCATCATGATTTTGTTCCAGCAAGTGGTGGTGACGTTCCCAATGCTACTACAACTGGTGACTCTGAGACCAAACCGTTTATCACCTTGCTGTATCGACCAGGTCATTACGACATTCTGTACCGAAAGTGAAGCTCTCAGTTGCTCCGGTAAGCTAGTGACAAGTCTTGTGAACACTCCTTCCTTGTGGTTTTAGTTGTGGAAAATTCTTAAAACATGGATTTGGTTCACCAACATTTTAGCTGTGGGCAGTTGTTGCTTGCCAATGAAAACGGAACACCTTGGTGTAAATTTGTTCTGGAATTGACACCAATAATTCGAAACAAATGAATTACTCGAAAGGTCTTACCTTTTTCACTGGAAAGTACCAAGTTGGCGATCTTGTCCCCGAAGGACGCCATACTATGGTTTATTGTTACACAATTCGAGTTGTTTTTTCAGTATCTGCTTGTGCCTTGTTTTTAACTTGTGAAATCCAGTTCTTGTTCATTAATCGATTCACTGGGAGGTTGCGTGTTTCATGAATTTTGGAAGGGAAAAAAGAAAGGAAAATGCAAGAGAATCACTTGTCGTTTATCACCAAAAAAAGTCTCATTACACCGTAATTTTATTTTTTTTAGAAATGGAATTACTCCCCATTGGTTCTTAAATTATTGTCCAGTTTGATTTAATCTTTTAACATAGACGCTAAACGCAGCCCCCCTTAATACGCTAAATGCAGCCCCCCTCTCCTGTAAAATTATTTTACGAAAGAGGATGGCTTTAATCTAATACTATTTTTCAAATACAAATTTGACATTTGTTTTTCAAAATTTTTTATACATAGTTTGTATTGTAAGAAAATAATACGAATTACATGCTTTAAGTTTTTTTAAAAATAAAGGTTAAATTTGTATTTGAAAAATAATTTATTTGACTCAAAAAAAGTAGTCAAACAGTACAATAATTTAGGTACGAGGGAGTATACTTTTGGTACGGAGGGAGTGGAATAAGCAGCGTACAGGAGGATATTACAAATTTGGTTAATTGAACGAAAGTATTTCCCATCAAAAGACCTCATTGTATTTATTACTCGGTAAATGCTTCATCCCAGGCATTATTTTCGGAACAATTATATTTCTTATCAAACTGCACGCCATAACAACTATAGCGTCGCACCATATTATCACGACAACATGGTACGACCTTGCACTAAATACCTTCTCCAGGCAGACAACCATAATCGAGTCAGAAAAGAGTCGTCGCATTAAAAGGACAAAAAAAGAGCATATATTATGGAACTTAAAAAGGAAAATTATACACATTTAGAAGAAAGAGTCAAGTGTCTCCTCAAGCAGCAAAATCAATAGTACAAAGACACCATCACAACCCATTACATCAAAAATCATTGAACAAATAGTGCTGTCTTGACTCTTTATCTCTTTGCAATCAGCGCCTAAAACACAGGATAGCCAAAAGCTGGAAGGGAAAGGATTTGGCAAGATATCGCCTACTCAATTGTGCAGCAAATATTTCTGCCTCAGCACATACACCTCTATACATACATATATATATATATATATATAACTATATCCAATCAATTTCCTCAAAACCATCCAAAATTTCGAAGCTCCAGCTGTTGCTCCTTTTTCCACATCCACCATAGTTTTTACGTTTTTTGTTTTTGATAGTTTTTTTCAAGTAAGCCCGATGTCAGAGGGGCTTAATTCTGGTCGACCACTCCTCAAAGTTCTCGGGAGGTTTTGCAGAAGTACAAAAATTGGGTATTGTGTTTTTTAGCCTGCTTTTCCTCAACCACCCCTAATATACATTAGTAAAATTTGGGGTAGATTAGATGGAATTACTCTCAAATCCTATATGGTTAGCGCGCACAAAAAAGGAAGAGGCTTGCTCAATCAAAATCCTTCCCAGAACCTGAAGATGAGTCCCCATTGGAGCATTCGTCCCCGTTTGGCATATCACGTGGGCTTTCTAAATGGTTTTCCTCGCTTGTGCTGGCTCGATTCTTGTTGGGTCTCGATCGAACGTTCATGCCCATTGGGAAGGGCACCTGCATAGGAAAAGACCAGTGTAAGACCTTGCTCAGCATTTTCAATTTTTTAGATACCACTAGCTATGTTACTAGACTCGCTTACAATATGCCAGAAATTTTAAGATCGTTACCCCCTTGCCCATGCCCGCATCGTGGTATCTTTGCCACAAGGATCAGATACAGATACAGGTACTTTGACAAAAATGAAGGCTCCAGGTAACATAGACCACTACTATCTTGTTTTCCGGCAGACCAATGTTCCACCAAAATTTCAGTTTTACATTCTTAAGCCAAACAGGAAGGGCTTGGTTTTAACTTTTTCTCATTTTAAGTCGATATCACAAGCTAAGGAACAGATAGTAGACAAACAAGAGTTCACCATGTCACTACATGGGCATTCAAGAAAGAAGTGGACAAAAATTGCAGGAGATTTTTGGTGATGTAGCATAGAGGAAATTAGAAGTCCACGTTTACATAGCATAACAATATCCTCCTCCCCCACCCCACCAAAAGAAAAAAAAGAAGAGGAAAGAGAAACAACTGGACGTGAATATGTTGCCTTACCTGGTCGCCTGCATTGGGTCCATCAGTGTGGAAGAGGATAGGCCGGCATCGCTTATCCTCATTCATCAAGCTTGAATTCTGAAAGTGGGCGATAAGGGCAGCCTTTCCCTGTATGCGGGCATATGCAAGTGATGCCACCTTTTCACTATTAAACTTCTCCCATTTCTTTCCATTGAATGCCTACCAACAGATCCCATATCATTAAGGATTAGGCTTGAAAATTTACAAATATTCTCAATTATCAGAGAAAATATTTTTAAAGCGCCAAAAGAAGTGTAAATCCGTTCAAGGCCATTACCCAGTATGCTCCTCCCTAATGAGGATGCTACAGGGGCATTTTTAACACAAGGTAGCCCATTAACAATAATTTCTACCAAAAACATAATAACACACAAACCTGATAGAATGGAACGATAAGGGAAGGATCAGTCATGTTGATGAATGCATAACCCACATTGCATTTGTTCTGCAACAAAGGAGGAGGCAAAAGCAATCATTACATGAATAGAAGACAAAATACATGGATGATATCCCTTCTCCATAAGAGCCAAAGATTTTTTCTAAGAGAAACATAAGTTACCTTAAAATCAATGGGTAAGTAGATGAAATCGTAGGTTCCTCGATGACGTTCATCAATTGCAGCCAACAGCATTTTTGAAGTATACCTACAATTTCCACCATATTGGAAAGAATCAGTTGGTGCATATTACATGGCTGTAAGGGAAAATAGATTCCATCAAAGAAAGTGTTTGAAAAATATGGAAAATGTGCTACACCTTGTAAGTTAATACAACATAGCAAATTAGTGACTTAAATGCGCATGTGCATACACACACAAGAGAATGTATACACTTCAAATTCACACCCTATTGAAATTTTATCTTTTTCATAAGTTTTTTTTGTCATTTCCATTTTCAATCTTCTCTCCTTTAAATGCCTGAAACGGTGTTTCACAATTTTGTGATCCTCTACTGCTGGGTTTGAAGCCCTTGATTTGTGTGTGAGAGAGAGGGGTACTGGATTGCAGGTTGATTTTGGTCAAGCTTCAATAACACGGCACTTCTATACTGTGGAGCATACATATATTAGAGGTGGCATGAAGACATTTGCCACGTTTTTAATTCTTGCAACATGGTGAATTGCACATTCCCTGATACTTGCACAAAATTCCTGGACATAAGGCAATAATAAGCATACGAGCAAATACGAAGAAGTGCAATCTAGACATACCCTCACCTACGTGCAATCTAACAACTTGAGTAATATTATGCCGCAATCGTAACTCAGCTCAACTTAAACTCAACCTTAGTCCTAATCACTTGAGGTTGGCTACATGAATCCTTTTTCGCCATTCAGTTCGGTCTCGGTCCAAAGCAAGGTCAAAGCAAGGTCAGGCCACACTGTTCATATTTATGAGGCTTTATAATAAAATTTATGCAACCAAGAAGCATATCTATCTACAGTACCCATAACCCAACTTGATAGCATATACCACTGGAGTAAAAGTAAATCTAAGAACCAAATAGAAAGAAATGGAAGGACATATCTGATCACATAACAAAAATAAATAACATACTTGTTAGGAATGTTCTTTATCATTAGTGTTGTCCGCCTATCTTCCCCTCGCATTATGCGGTCGATGTCGAGTTCAAACTGTTTCTTGTTATCAGCCTGATTTGAACTTCCTTCATTCCTACGGTTTCTAGCCCGTTCATTAGGAGAATCAAACGAAGTCATCATAGGAATCATTTGGCCTCTGCTAGGATACATTACGCTCTGATGATGGGAAGGTAATCCAACGTTTTTGGTGGGAACTGGCAGGTCCATACAGTTTCCACCAACACGAGGAAACATGTTATGAGAAACGAATTCCAAAGGATGGGGTGAGTTACCAGAAATTCTCATATTCCCAAGAGAACCTGGATGGAAACCTGAAGCATCAGGGGATTCCCCTGCATAGGCATTCCGCCTGTCCCAGAGAGAAGGATTAATAGATGGCGCTGATCCCACATGATGACTATTTATGGGCAGAATTGTGTTCATCATATGAGATGGAGCTCTAGGAAGTGCATGCAACCGCGGAGTATGAGCATTACAAACCCCATTGACAAATGATGGTGAATTGGGCCACATCATGGCATGAGGTTGAGGGTGATGCGAATTATTCCACATGTAATGCTGTGCAGGAGGGGGACAGCTTGCATTTCCAGAGGGTCCAAAAACTGAGAAAAAGAGAAACCAGTGAAATTAGTTTATCAGAAAATAATGTGTTCCAACTGCTACAGTAAAAGCACAAGACAACCAGAACGGGTTTCGGCCCTCTTATCTTATTCACAAAATCCTATTCCAAAATTCTCAGTGCCTAGTAGATGGCTTGACCAGCAGAAGAATGGAGCTGACATACAAAAGAATAGATTAGCAAGTCTAGTGCCCTTACCACTTTCATTGAGTTCAAGTGAGTGTCCATTTGAGCCAACCCTACAAAACTGCCGGTTTTCAACCCTTTCTGATGGTCTGCTACTAATATTTGTAACCATATTGCCAGGAGAATTACAGAGAGCACTGTTAGCTAGTCCATCATAATAGTCTGGAAGTGAATGAGGGTGAAAATTTGGTGTGGCCCGGAAATCAAGTTTCATTTGGCCCTGTGACTGAACAGACTCAGAAACACTGGATGGTTTGCCAACTGATTCCATTCTAACAAGCGATGGTAAACTGCTAGGAACACTTGACGAGATGCCATGGTGGAATTCGTTGTCTAATAGTTGGCCAACTGCTGTTCCAGTTGTAGGGTGTGCAGTCATGATAGTTCCATTTTCCATGCCAGCAGATGTATTTCGCCCATGAGGAATCATTCCTGCAAAATATTCTTCTGACGCATAAGACATTCAGTTTTAAGCTGCTTGAAGATTAACGCCATTGCCAGTTGAAGTATTTATACCAGAAATTCCTGTCATGAAGTCATTAGGAGAGCCACACATCTGCAATAATGCAGCAGATTCATCTGCATCTAACTCTGGAAAGGGTTGCATCAAACTGCCCAAAAATACATAAATACATAGGAATGTAAGAGTGTGGTATTCAATATAAGGGTAAAAACTTAAACCCAGACTAAACTATTCATTGTCACGCTGTCAAGCAGCAAGAAGTTGGAGAAGCAAGACAAATAATACTTTTGGTTGAAACTAGTTATTATTTTCCCGAGAAGGAAAAAAGAAGGATAACAAATAACTAGGTCTCGAGTAAGTATAGAAAGCGAAATCGAGCTACAACAGAAAGACAAGTGTGTTTCAGCTTTCTCACCGTCTAGTCCCACCAGGACGGCTAGGTTCAAGCTTAATTCGCTTTCCTGCAATATCACTCCTGTTCAATGCACGAAGAGCAGCATCTGCAGCTCTAACATCATAAAACTCCACGAATTTATGATGACTTCTGTGTGGAGTCTCTCGGATCTGCACCAAGAAGAGGGGAAAGCAAGTTATTATGATTACTACTTTCAATACATAGGGTCAGCTGGAGTGCCAATGAAGCCAAGTGATTAAAGTGATGGTGAAATTTTGTGTCTAAAACACAAAGTGGGGAAACAATCTCACCTCTTTAATCTCTCCATAGGCACCAAAAGTTTGACGAAGTTCATCATTTGAAACAGAAGAGTCGAGATTAAAAACCACAAGAGTGCCTTGGTTGATATCTTTATCCGACGGGTTGTCCTAACAAAAGAGAATCAACAGGCCCACATGTAAGCAACACAGCTTGTAGCATCAATAAATACTAAGAAAAATCCAAAACAGCATGCACACATCTCTAATAACAACGATGCAATGATCAAGTGCGGTAAAAAAATAATGAAAACAGAATTTCATGCGGAACCAGAGTGGGTAGAAGTATTGCCACCAATACAAGAATATAAGACACATCACAAACTTTATGAGCCACTTTTCTTTATCCACATATACCATTGCTCAGCCAAGTAGTTATAGTATCACCATAACACTCGCTGAGTGAAGCCGAACAGGCAGAGGCATCACTCAAGGACACATAATTTTTTGAGATTTGAACCTGTAGAGCTGCTCTATGCAGTGCTTAAAAAATGAAAAAGAACAAGCAAATACTCAAACAAACAAGGGAAAGAAATTGTCCAAACTGTGAATTCCTTTCAAGTCAGTAGTTTCGTCAACCTGTTATCGATCAGGACGTGAGAATTTTGAGAAACCACCAAATACAATCCCAATATCTAAAGTCTTGATATGTTTGTTCATACTAAGGATATGACTACATTTAGCAAATAGAATTCCTGTTTATTACACTCAGCAAAACATGTTATTCTTTCACTTCCTTTCAAGTTACTCCGATTATGTATACCTGTTGGGCTATGGCACAAACAAGTATCTCAGCTCTAATAAAAGTGAATTCAGGATAACATGATGCTAGTCACGTAGCTCAGGCTTTTGGTTAGAGGTTTTCCAATTTGTGTATTCACCCTTCAACACATTGCAGGCAGCCAGTATGTGCTCCATTATTCCCAACAAACAATATCAAACCTTGGCAAGGGTTGTTGAGATATAACTCCGATGGGTATCCCAACTTTCAATGAAAAACAAATGAAGGATGGTCTAGTTGACAATGTTGACCTGGTGCGCAACTAAGGGGCTTCTGGGTGAGATTTGGGTTCCAACTTGTGTATTGCAAGTATGTGGGGGCTTTCATCTCCCACATAACAATTAACAGCAACAAAGAACATAGTTCATTCAAAGGACTCTTACTGGGGCAGTGAGAGTAACTGAGTATATACTAAAAGTTATCATAAGTTCATTCAAAGGAGCTGAATGAACCTCTTGGTTACTTGTGCACATGCATCTTTTTCTTGGTTACTTGTGCACATGCATCTTTTTCTTTCATCTCCAAATCTCTCTTTTGGCTCTTTTTAAAAGAGGTTCAATCAGATCTCAGTCAAGCATCTTAGGCAAGAATAGAAGGTGAAAATGGTGTGGGAAACAAGAACAAAAATGGCGGAACGTGTTGAATGTTGATGCAATAGTTGAGGACAATAACTTTTACCTTACATGTATATCATAGATTGCATTTAATATTTATTGTTCCTCCATTTTCAGTGTAAGATATAGTAGATGAGGATTTGGGGTCAGTTTGGTAGCCAGGATAAATGACTAGATAGGATTAATAACACCAAAGAAGGATGTTTGGTAGGCTTTTGCGCTCGGGATTATTAATCTCCACTACCCAGATAAAGGGCTTAATCCCCTCGCTATTAATACTATAATTCCCGTATTACTAGTAATAATGTTTATCCTTGTCTGGTTATCAAACGACCCCTAAGAGTATTATATCATTCTAAAGTTTCTATATGTGGAAATGAGGTTTTCATTTATATAGATCATATGTTTTCGATCTTTTCTAGGATTGTCTAACTTATCTGGCATAAAGTTACATAATGCTGATACATATTCAAAATGACACAACCTATACATGTTAATCAGCCCACAGATACAGTAATAGTGTACTAGGGGATGAATGAACCAAGTTAAAGAGTACCTTTGGAATTGAGAAATGAATGTCAAGCTTCCTGCGCCTCAATGGTTTGTTCTGAAGTGTTTTCATTGCATTTCGAGCAGCTCTTATATCATAATATGATATCATAACAAAGCCACGATGCTTGCAAGCTGTGTAAAGAGTGCGGATATCTCCATATTGCTGCACAGTTAAGGTTGACACCAAAGTCAATGCCCATTAGCTGCAACATGAAATGCAAAAGAGCAAGAAAGAAAAATAACAGACCTCAAAGAGGGCTCGCAACTCAGAATCTTCAACATTACTGTTTATATTTCTAACAAACAGCGTTCTAGACGGGTGTTCTCCATGAGGGTGTTCGCTAGCTGGTGAACCAATAGATCCCCCCAACTGTCCATTAGAATTTCTCTGTCCTGAAGAGGTACCATCTTCTCCTAAGTCCATCCCCCCCACACTGCTAAAAAAATCCAGGTCTTCACAATCATCTCCGCTATTGGGTTGAACAGTATAGCCAAGCCCATCAGTCACCCCAGAAAGCAAGTCATCATCATGGGGGAGGAGGTTTCCAATAGTATGAGCCTCAAGTTCTTCAATGGATTCAAAAGGTTCCTCGTGTTCATAATGAGAAGCAGCAGCACCAACAGAATGTCCATAGAGAGTACTAGTTGATGATACTCTCACTGCACCATAGACCAATATGGAAACAGAGAATAATTAGTTATTTGGTTCGGTAAATGAAAGGAACAAATAAACCAGTAAAACAGCATTTATTGCTTTAAACGGTTTGGGAAAGCATCGAGATACAATAAATTCAGGGCACACATGCAATCGGTAACAACAGTATTTAAGCGTACTAGATATGCTATCATATGAATATGTACTGATTGAGCAAGGAAAAGAGGAAACTTACATTTTCGACTAAAAAGCTCTGACAATGAGCTTGAGAAAAGGCTATTCTCATACTGATCACCCATAACATTGATTTTTTCCCCCGCCATATAGTAAGATGCTTGTTCCATATTCACACCAGATCTTGTCCCGGGATTATGATCAAGAGGTCTCCGCGAAGAATGGCTGGCTGCTCTCCCCGCTCCCACCGCATGCTTCTCTAAGCTAAGATGAAAATTCTGGTCTTGAACTAGATAAGGATTAGGAATATCAAAGCCCTTCGCCATATGAGAATTCAATGTCATCCGTTTCTCCAGGGGTGAGGAGGCAAGTGAATTGTCACCCACTGCTCGTAACTTTCCATCTGCTTTCATTCCTGAATGAATGAAACAGCCACATAGAGGTAAGATAAGTTAATTAAATAGGAAACGCATATTAGTCAAATCAGTAAAATCAATAGGCATGAATAGTGAATACCAAATACAACAAATCAATTGTAGACCCCTTTCGATACCCTATTCTTCCAAATGCGAGCGATGAATTCATAGAAAGTTAGACTTGAGTACTGCTTTCTCCGCATGGGCACATAGATTTATACGAGATATAAGTTATGCTTTCACGCAAAAGTAAAGTTCAGATAATTCTTCAGAAATTCATGAAATCAGATTCAGAAGCAGGGGAAATGAACCCCCGGCAAAATCGCTTAGTCAACGGTTCTGGCCATTAATGTTCCCAACCAAAGAAGCCCCAAATCTAATTAAGAGGAGATCTAGCTACAAATCCAAACTCTCTAGTTCCGTGTACAAATTTATAAGTTACTAGTTGATCAGAGTTCTTATTTATGACTTTGTTCGTTCATAATTTAATTATTCACTAATCTATGTGAAGTAAGAGGGGTTAGAGTCAATATGATGTCATCTTCTTAACCAACTAAAACTGCGTTGACCTGCATTTGTCTTCACTCGTATTTCCCCTATTCATATTTTGGAAAATCAATTACTCCCTCCTTCCTAAAATAAGTGTCCTTTTCTAGTTTTTCATAAACTTTAAGAAAGTTGACTTTTAGGCCATTTTAGTAGCACATCCATTAATACTCTTAGTTTCATATTATACCATTGCAAGTGAACACTAGGACGTGAACAAATGTGAATTTAGTAAACTTATATAGAAATGGACACTCAATTCGGGATAAGAAAATTTTAAAAATGGACACTCATTTTGGGGCGAAGGAAGTATTTTTTTTGGAAAAAGGGAGGAGTGTGGGAGTTTCACATATCAAATATAAGATGTAATTTTATATATATTACATAAATATATGTAACATTTATATGATATAAATATATATTTGGCAGATTTTGTAACACAGAAAGGGAAAAAGTGCGAATTCGGTGCAACTTTATGTTTTGCAGTCTTCATCCTTCAATTGCAGGTCACGTGCAAAAATACATAAAAGTTTTAAGACTTGGTCCACTTGCACTTATCAAACTCTTTTTCTCTTCTTTATTTGATATATCAATTCTTGCTTTCAACACGCTGTATTCCCTTTGAGAGTAAGATAATCTCTAAGTTTTAAACAAATCTCAATTTGGATTCTGCCTCTAAATACATACATTGACTGGCGGTGTGAAAGCAGCTCGAAAATGGTACGCAAACATAAACGCTCATTTTCAAACCAGAAAAGACAACTATAATATGGAGGCAACATGTACAAGGAAAGTAAAATAGAAAACAATATTAACTTTCAGAAGCTTACACGCCCAATGAAAAGTAACCCTTATCCAAGAAAACAGAGAAGATGATTTATATGTATACTAGGACAGGAATGCATCTGTCTTAAGAGTGAAAATATTGCTGCTAAACATAGTTACGCATGAATAAAGCATAGATATATGTTGAGCATCACTGTGCTAGATCTTTGTACCTAATGCAGGGCCATCAACAGTGCAAAAAATTGGAAATAAAAATCTAATTCACCTATACTTTACACTTCATGGAAAGTGCCATGGAACTAAATCAGACATGAAATAATGGATGCCTCGATACTTTCCCCAAGAGCCTTTTATTGCCAATAATAGTCATTTATTTCCAGTTTACTATTTGACTATGGAGAAATAAATGCTAAAATAGCTCTGAGAAAATGAATGAACAATATGTTTTGCCAGATTATTCAACTCGATCTGCTTTAAGTTGCTTTCAGTCGATCACATATGAAATAAATGGAAATCAATGCTCGGATTTTAATTTGTAAGCAACATTTGAAGTCTCCCCCAAAATCTAGGTTACTTCCTAAAGTTTGTATGCTTACATCTATCCTTTGCTAAATAGAAGATAGTGCGTCCAGATTTGATATGGCAGTGACAATTAGAAATCAGCTGGTGCTCATGTTGCGATTGTAGACAAATGACATGTTTCTATCATCATTAGTAACCCACTATCATTGAACAGGACAACTAAGCCTCTCTATCTCACCCACCATGAGTAAACAATATATACCTCCAAGTCTACCCTCAAAGACTGCATTATTTCGATGCTTATAAAAGTTTCGGCAGCAAATCTAATTAAATATCAAAAGTCTAGCATTTTCTTAGGGGTTGCACTGGGCCTTACGGGGCCTTGTCAAAATGCCATATTTTACCAGTCACAGAATACCCATAAAAAAGTGATGCTGAGGTAGAGAATTAACTTTCAAAATCCCCAACCCCCCCTCCCACTCAATGGTTATCGAAAAACAACAACAACAACAATAATAATAATGATAATAATCAAATCCCACTCAGAGGTGTCATACATTAAGTATGAGCGACTTCCAGTTTTCCTAATTTTTATCACATATACGTTTCATAACTATGCATTTTTCCTGCATGAGTCAGTTCGAATCTGAATCAGATATCAACCCTGAAACCTGTTGTTTAGCATCTAAAAAACAGTGGTACCATGCCCATTGAACTGTGAAATCACTTAATAAAAGTTGGAGCAAGTGTTTGTTTAGAAAAATGATCTGCTAAAAAGGGCAAAAGCATGATATCCGGTAGATAGTTATCTACTCAGATATATCAAATATGTGAAACCCGACAAAGTCCCTATCATCACTAAGTGATCCCCTTTAATAGAGTGCATATTACCCCTTGAAGCAATCCCAGTGTCAGAATTTGCAACCTTTACTTTTTACCAATGGTTCAACTCTCTTATGTGATGTCTCAAAACATAATCTGCAACGTCTTTCCGCTAGGATTTTGTAAACAGCGGTTGATTAACTTATTTAGTTCCCGTGAATGCAATTAGATAATGAGGTTATATAAAAAACAAAGGTAGTATAAATATGTATATATAAATCATCAATGCTGAATCCTCAGTGGCATGTAAACCTACATTCTGGTACTTCCAAGATCATTCATAGTTTTCTGATCCACTCATTATAAAAAAGAGGTAAGTTTAATATATATTCCAACCTTAGTATACCATTTGCAACTATCTCTAGTTTTACTTCAAATTTTGGCTCTCACACTCAGTCCTTGCTCATTTAACAAGCATTCTAAGTCCTAATCTTGTTGTAAATGGAAATATGCCAACTCCAACAGTGATTCCCTCCCAGATACTGAATACACGACCAGTTATTAGCACTCCAATTATGACGAAACTACTGCAGATGCTTAGTTAATTATGGAGCCGAAATACCACACAATATGAAACCTGAACATAATGTTGAGATCATGAAATACAACCTGAGTATATTTAATTATAGATGTGCACAAGAGCACCATCAGGTAGGGTAAGTGCACTTCCACCAATTAAATCAATCTAGTTCTAGCTCCATTCATTATATCATGCAGGTAAGCATGTAAAGATTGTGTAGCCTCAATGTTTTAAGCTACAATGAAATTCCATTCTCATTCACAGTGATGGCATTGGTGTATCAAAATAGATCATGAAATTTCTTTAAGAATTACTTAACTTGTCACTGGAGTGCATGCATGACTTGGCCCTGGTCCTCCGTTTGTGTTTATAGTAGGACTGACCCAAAATGCCATTCTTTAGAGTGGTTGGAGTCCCAATGACAGGTTCAATATTGAATAACTCATAAAGAAAATGAACGAAAAGGCTAATAAATAACCAACAAATGGATTAGTTTGTGCAGTTTCTAAAGCAAAGCTAAAGATTCTCTGCAGAGAACTTCCAAAGACTATAAGGAAGACAGAGATACATGCAAGATCCAAAAGTATGGTTGAGGCAAATGAATCCTCTCAAAAACCGAGCCTTGACTTGACAATTGAAGTCGATAAGATCCAGTAACAGTAAATGTTATACCAAAAAGACCAACAAAATGACAAAAAATAACTGCCAGCTGAACCAAACTGAATTTGTAGTCATTCAATTATTCAAAATCATGACATTCAACTGAAACATTTAAACCTATGTTGTCCAACTATTCTACCGTTAACTCACCATAGTGGTCGGGCGTGGTATCTGTCTTCCAGAACCCAACCTGTCTCTGTCAATAGTAGAAATAGAAGGGATCAGCAAAAGTTGGAATAAAGCAAACACGAAGAAGAAATAACTAAAACTAAACAATAATCGAGCCAATATTGGTACCTCATTAGGAAAATGAATTTCGTCAGAGAAGTATGATGATGGAGATAAACCTTGTAGGTCCATTAGTTCAGATGGCATGGCGAACCCTAGATATCAAAAGGCACACAACCAAAACTCAAAGCAACTTCTTCTCTTACTTCACCTCTTCAGTACACATCAATTCTACTAACCAATTCAAGAAATTCTGCTTCAACCAAAAAAACAAACCTGCACCATATTCATAAAAAAATTCGATTTAAATATATCACAAAAAAGAAACAAAAATGGCGTCTAAAAAAAACAGAAGAAGGACAAGGATTTGAAATTCGACATCAAATTCTGTACTTGAATTGGGAAAGTGAAATTAAGACATCCTTTTATGGAAATAGACACATTTAAGTACCAAAATTAGAAGTAGTAAAAGAGTTTTAAAAAGACATTTAATTTCTTGGAAATTAAAATGCAATCTTTTTCAAAATACTTCAACTATGTTGTAAGCAGATTCGAAAAGAAAAATTCAGCTCCAAACCCCAAATTCAGCACCAATCACAGAATTGAAGTTGTTAAAATAAAAACAGATAAAAGGCGCTATCTTTGAGCTCGAAAAGACAACGGATCAAATTATCAAAACGCTTTAGAATTCAAAAAATAAAAATTAAAAATTCGACAAGCAAAATTACCTCCTTATTCGAACACTCTGGAAAACGCAGACACCAGCAATTCATTCAGTGAGAGACGGAGAGAGTTGAATTTAAACAACACTCTGGAAAACGCAGACACCAGCAATTCATTCAGGGAGAGACGGAGAGGGTTGAATTTAAACAACAATGGGGAAGGGGCTGTTTATTTAAACAAAAAAAATTAAGAGAGACAGAGAAATCGAATGGATTACGGCAAAAGGCAAGGAAGGAAGGGAGAGGAGAAGAATTGGAGAAGGGATCTAGGCATCTGTGCCGTGCAACAACCTCCAAAGCTTCGATACCTTCTCTCTCCTCTCTCTCTTCCCTGTCTATCTCTTTCTCTCTCCTAATTCTCTCTCCTCTTTTTTCCTACATTGCACGTTAACCACATGTAATTAGCTTATTATTTTATCAAACAATAATTTTCCTCACAAGAAACCTCTGTTTCTCCTCTGTCTTCTTCCACTTTACACAGCTTTAACGGCCGGCAGTCGAAATTCAACAATTACGACGTTCTCCGGCGAGATTCCGGACTCTCACCTCACCCCGCTCCCTCTTTAGACAGAGAAAGGAGGGAGAGAAGGGGAGGAATGAACCAAAAATAAAATTTAAATATATTTTACAGATCGGTTGTCCGAAGAATAGAATTAGAGCTGACCGGAAACCAAACCCGCTCCTACAAACACGATGCTCTCCTAGATCATGAGAGAGAAAGGGAAAGAGAGAGAGATAAAATTAAAAATGAAAAAATCAACAAAACAAACAAATCATGATGAGAGAGAATGATGGGGCGGGGGGATGCTCACCGTTTATGTGCGGGGAACGGCGTTAAGTCCCTAATCCGTTGCGTTCGTGTTAAAGCCACGCTGGCACAACTGATCCTTCGCACCAAACTAGCTTTTAAAGATTTTTTTTTTTTTTAAAGATAAACTTAACGTAAAGATTTTTTTTTTTAAAGATAAACTTAACGTAAGATAGTGTTATTTTAATCAATTCATTACATTAGTCATACATCGCCTTATCCTAAAATAATTTTATATAAGTAAGATTGTCTTACAGTAATATAGAGTTACTTTAACTAATTCAGTACATAAGTCATACGAGATTGTTTAAAACAATTTTATCTAAATTTTTACCTTTATTATAAGATTGTTTGATATATATCTAAGGACACATGTTAATTTTTATCGTTATTAAAATGGCTAAAGTTGTTCAGTACGTGTAATAAGATATTTTTTTTGGATAAATATTTCTAGTTGATAAAGCATAAGAATTAAAAATTATAATTAATGTTTTGACGATAATACCCATGAACATTAATTGAGTTTAATTATTTTAAATAATTGAATTTCTTTGGGATGTTTTATATTAAATGAAACCTTAAGGGTATATTAGAAAGATTGATAGAGAATAAGTAGATCAAAAGTCCTTAAAATATTAGTTGAGACATTCCAAAATAAAAAATAAGAACATTTATTCGGAACAGAGGAAGTATATAAACATGACATTACATTTGTAATATGACCGTGGTGAACAATTTCACCTTAATTACAGAATATGATATATTCTTTCTCTTTTTCTACATCGACCCAAGTCACAAAATGGGTAAATATATCCTTAATTTTTAAGAAAGATTCATATATTTATTTTGATTTGGTTGATATTTATCTATTGGTCATAGAAAAATCTAATTTTATATTTTATCATTAATAAAAAAGTAAAAGTTCACCGACCACTTGAAAGATAACTCTAAAGACTGCGCCCCTAAACGTACTCAAAATTATATATTGAATTGAGATGAGTACAAGTAGGCAAAAACAAATTATTTTACATATTAAACAAAAATATAACAAACTAATATATTAAAAAATTTAACTCGTTAAATGCATTTTTTCTTTCTCTAAGACGGATGGAATATTCGTTTAAACCAGTCACAAATAATTCAAAATGGTTTTTTTTTTTTTTTGACGAAATGATTGAACCATTAGTGTAGTCAATAATTTCGTTTTTAAACCACATTTGGTAAGAATGACTCTCACTTGCGATACTGAACCTATCGATTGCCCAAAAAATAGTACTAGAGAGAATTGAATACGAAACATTTGCTGAATAAATTATTTTACATAAAAATCTCAATGTAAGATAAAATTTTAGAAAAGATCATCGTTTACGAATATTTTATACAATACAGATCGTCCTAATTTAATTTATTGTATATTAATGAACTGAACAATGGTAGTCAAGTTACTCAAGAAACCAATTGGGTTGGTTAAATAACATTTAGGTAATAGCAAAGTGGTTTTAGGTGTTTCTGAGTTGTGGAAGCAAATTTAGGTAATGATATACATAGTAAAAAATTGATAGTAAATTTTAAAGCTTATAAACGTGGTACAAGGAGATTTAAATATTTTGGTTAGAGAGAGAATGTTTTGATTAGAGAGAGAAAGAGAGAGGGAGAGTAGAGTGGATCTCCTTGCGTTATATTTGTGAACTTTAAAATTTATGATCAATTTTTTATTATATGTATCATTACACAGCAAATTTATGCATTTTAGTAGGGCCTAGACATGCGTGCAGTGTTGTTGTACCGTACCATATTTCCCCAATCAGTCAGTCGTTAGTACTTTAAAAAACACAAAAATTGAGAATTGATCGGATGGTTACTCGCCCACAGTGTTCCCTACCATATATGTGGTTGTAAGAAATGTGAGCAGTTTAGGATTCTTCATGCAACGTGTCGGATGATTAGTGGTTTGGGCCCGTTATCTTTTGTACTCCACTGGCAGTTGCCAGTTCGTATTATTATCAGACAAAAGCAGGAAGATTCTTGCCCAGATTACCTGGCTTTGGAACAATCATAACTATTTCTGCTAATTTAGCAAACAGAAACTATTAATTCTGTTAGTATTACTTTAATTTAATCTCTTTCTATAAAATAAAAAAAAATTTTATTTCAACTTTAACATGGAATGGTTATTATTATTGTATCGACTTTGAGTTATTGTGTATGCCAAAAAAAAACTTTGGAGCTTATCTTTGTCGGGCATATGACAGTATTTAGGAACGAGTAATGATAGAATCACTTAATAAATACTTAATTTTGTGTTTAAAATTATGTGACGTTCTAAATTAAATAGCTCTAACATTACTCGTTAGGAAAGAGCTTAAATTAGTTTTGGACCTCTGTGTTTGAGAATACCCTGAGAAACGGAAAAAAAATAAAAAAAATAACGGAGAGGAAAAAAATTATTATCATTTTATCTATCAATCCTAATAATACATCACAGTATAATATGTGAAACATTTAGTAAAAGTAAAATAAACCATAAATGAAGTGTTACACATAAAAATTGAAATACTAATAATAATTCCCTATTATATACTCCATATACATTCTTTACAAGAGCATGGGTGAAATAGCATAATCCTTCCGTTCCGGATAAATGTTCCTACTTTTTATTTTGGGATGTCCCAACTAATGTTTTTAAAAACTTTTGATCTACCTATTCTCTACCATTCTTCTTAATATATCCTTAAAGTTTCATTTAATATAACACATCTCAAAGAAACTCAATTATTTAGAATAGTTGAACTCAATTAATATTCATGGGTATTATCGTCAGAATACATTTTGCAGCACATCATTAATTATGTTTTTTAATTTCTATGTACTATCAACTAGTAATATTTATCGGGGGGAGTATCATTCTTCCTAATATACCCTTAAAGCTTCATTTAATATAACATATTCGAAAGAAACTCAAGTATTTAAAATAGTTGAACTCAATTAATGTTCATGAGTATTATTTGTCAGAACACATTTTACAGCACATCATTAATTATGTTTCTTAATTTATGTGTTTTATCAACTAGGAACATTTATCCGGGACGGAGGAAATATTAAATTGAGTGTCTTCTTTGTGACTAAAATGTTGGATAAAACTTCTTTATTTGGTTTGAAATACTAAATATACAAGAATAGCTAATTATAATGCGACATGTGTATTATTTTTTTAATAATATTCATTACACTTTGAATTTAAGTAAAGAAAATAATACATATAACGTATTGTGATTGATTATTCATATAGCTTATACATTAAATCGACTAAATATATAAATATTTTCCTAAAATGTTACTAGCATTGGTATAAATTATTGGAATTATGAAATGATGATTAGTGAATAAAAGTTACCTTCATTTGTTGGTTTAGAGTTTTATCAGTGAGAGAGAGAGAGAATTGAATCGTGGAACGGGTAATTCCCGTTTATATATACAAATTATATATATATATATACTCCTTCCGTCCCTTAATTATTATTTTGTTTGATTCGGCACACGAATTAAGAAAAAATAATTGATTTGATTATTAATATTGGTATAATTTATAATTTCTTTTAATGTTCATGTGTATGTAGTCCATAACTAAAGTAGGGGAAAAAGTAAGGTTAAAATGGTAAAATTAATGTCCTAAAAAGAAAAATTTTAAAAGAAGACAATTATTCTGGGACAGACAAAAAAGAAAAGAAAGACAATAATTTAGGAACGGAGGGAATATATACTACCAGGATACCTGTAGTACGTATAATTTATGATTAAATTTTGTGTAATTAATGATGTGTTAACACATAATATTTTTATTTAAACACTCAAAACATATAGTACATTATATAATAAAAAATGAAGCTAAATAATCCCTTTGTAATTATTTCATTGTATCATTGCTGACTTTGAGTTATGAAAAAAAAAATTTCTTTTCAAGGCATAGCAAATTTAAATATTGCATTTATATTTTCAATAACTATGATTTTGAAGATTCATTGTTGTGATAAATTCAACTATATTTTAATTATGAGAAACAATTTTTAAAAAAGTAGAATGAGCTATGCACACAAATGATCGAAAATACTGTCTCCATCGAGTATTTTTTTCTTAGTACATAGTTAAATATTTTCCTTTCAAAAAGGCTAAACTAATAGGGAGTATTATTTTCCGCTATTATTCAAATTTTGAATATTCTTCGCAATTGTGAAAACAAAATGTTACTCCCTCCGTTCCACTAAGAGTCAACGTTTGAAAAGTCTAAAAATTTAGGGATATAAAAGTAGGATTGGAATTTGTTATAATTACAAAAATATTTTAGCATAGTTAAGATGTTTATTACATATATATGTGGAGGGTAAAATTGAAAGTTTTATGGAAATTGTAAGTATAATTTTTTAAAGTGGACTCTTGAGGAGAACATCTCAATATAATTAGTGGATTCTTTATCTGAAACGGAGGGAGGGAAGTAAATAAATTCGCACAAGCATTCAATTTTAGAAACTTCTTGTGATATTCTTCTAATGGCGTGATCGTTTAAAACAGTGGAAATAATTAAATGGTCCGCTTGCGTGACACTAAAGATACTTTTTTTATGAAATATTTTAATGCATTGGCAACGACAATTGTAGTTATTATGCTAAAGGATTTTGTTAACAATGAAATTATTTCTAAAAATTAATATGCTTAAAGAGCCATCGATTAAGAATGGATAAGATTAATAAGCAGAATAGTTGGATATTTGATACGCAATACGCAGTCGAGACTAATACCATAAATTATTCGATAAAGTCTTTATCCCCTCGCTAGTAATACCAAGGAGAGGGTGGTATTATTAGCGTCCTCATTAAAAAAAATACATGACTAACATTTTTTATTCCAAAACTACCCATAATTTATAAGTGAAAATTAATAACGAGAGCGCTAATAGCATCAAATTTAATAATAATATTTATCTCTGCCCAATTACCAAACAAATTCTAAAAGTCCTCTAGTGAAAACCATTCTGGCACTATTGATATTTATAATATTAGTTGAAATTTGCAAATTGTTTCTAAATAAAGGATCCTTAACCAATGCATGGTAGCATTTTTTATGTGAATCCGACCAAGGATCGAATCGAAGACGTCCCAATTCGAACAATAGACCACGAAATTCAAAAACAAACAACGAAAAGAAAAGATAGATGAGCCTCCCTTGAACCGCTAATCGCAATTGATTAGAAACCTTGGGATGCAATCGAAACCCGCTAAACGCGATTGTTTATGAACCTCGACCACGGAACGCCACAAACCTGCGACTCTCAAGCTTGATTAGTTCGAAGATTGAGACTCTATCTCAATAAATCTCAGCAATTCTCATAGAATTATGAATGGAAAAACTCCAATATTGTACATCAATCAAATTATCAATCCAATGCATAAGACAGCTTTTACATAGGCTGGAAACAAACCTACTAAACCCTAAAAGTTGTTTAAAATCGAATCTCAAAGAAATAGGACGAAAACCTACTTTAAAACACTTAAAATCGCGAAAATTCAGCAAAAAACATCAAATTCAAAAAAAGGGTTACGGGCGCGGCCGCTCTGGGTGTATGGCGTGAGCAAGCAAAGGCAAAAATCAACTGGAGAGGTTTTGGAGTGACCTAAGGTGCGGCCGCTCCGTGTCTGCAGAACTTTCTTAGACAAATTTCGTGCTTATTTGACCTCCAATACGCAAACAAACCTACCTTCTTTGCCTTGAACATCCTTGGTTATTGTGTTGGCCTCTAATCACGTCTACAAGTGTTGTTAAGGCTGCTCGAATCTTCTTCGTACATGCACGCGTCATTGGGCCTTCGGTTATACTAAATGGGTCACGAACATTGACTTGACCCGAACCATGATTGTCGTAGGCCCGCTTACTTTAAGGAGAGCTCAGAAATAGGCTAAAAGGGGGTGAATAGCCTATATATCAAATTTAAAATTTCTTTCAAAACTTCATGCTGTAATATCATTAACTGATTTGAGAAATCATATTGAGCAATAGAATGAGCATACAAAGAAGATGAATCAGTTAGTATATTAGTCAGCTGATGTACTGTGTGATATTTAAGCAATCAACTGAGTCAAATAGGCATATTGAAAAATCAGTATGGGTAGCGAAAGTTCTATTTTCAGTTGATCTATCGATCAGCTGATGGCATCAGTTGATTGATAGTTGAATGACTATGAGTGAGATAGAAAGCATTAAAATAATTTAGTCATAAAATGCTTTGTAGATGCTCTTTGATAAAGTAGTATAGACATTGGATAGTAAAGTATGTAAGTTTAGTTCCTGTGTAGTCGCAATTTAATCACAGTAATATGGTAGGCAATGAAATATAAAGCAACAGTACACAAGATTGAATTCAGCAGTTAACTAAATATCAATTAGTGCATAAGATACTTCATTAAAGAAATTCAGTCATGGCATACATATTGTTTAATTAGCTAACCTGCCTAAGTACATGTTACAAAAAGTAAATTAAACTACTAATTAAATAAAAACTTACAGGCTATCTAATCCTAATAGGATCCAAAGGAGATATAGATGATTATTTTCTCCTTTGGCTGGTATCACTTCACCTTCTCTCCAGAACAATCATCAGAAAACTTAATCAAAAGTCTTTTGATAGTCAGGGGACTTAGTGAAGTGAAATGAGTTAGAATATTAAAAGTGATGATCAAACTTAAAAAGTATAATCATCTCTTTTGGGGATATCCTAACTCATACGAGATTGTGTAATCAAATCCATACCAAGCATTACAAAGATTAGTAAGGCTGTGTATGTGGATAAGATATGGAGTGAAGAACTAGATTCTAGACTAGACGCTAGCAGATTAGATCTCTTTGGACATTTCTTTTCTTCTTCTTCTTCTCTCTTTCTTTTCTTCATACACTTGGTGAGTGAAGTCTTCGTCCTTCAATCTTTTAAGAGGCTAATGGAGATGAGCTTCAAGGGCAATCGGTAGATGACTGATTGGACACGCTTGAATATACTCTAACTTCACAAGTGTATTGCTCTTGCACACCATTGTATCTTTTTCTCTTTCCACAAGCACTTGGTCTCGGTGTATTGTTAATGCAATTTTCCACCTATTTTCACACATTTCTTGAGCAAAGGCCTGGGGTATCTATAGGGAAAGAGATGTGAGTAGCCGTTGAGAGATGTTTTGAATTCAACCGTTGTATATTGTCGTTATAGAGGTTGAATTCAAAGTCTTGAAGGCTGTGTAGCTGAGATTTAAGGCTTTTAGAGAGATAGTGAGATCTTCCAGAAGAGACTTTATGTCTCTGAAAAACATAAAGGCATTGTCACATCATAAAATACTTTTCAGGCTGGGGCCACGTGAAGAGCAGTACTTTAGAGATCAAGTTGTGTAAAAACTATATTTTAGAGAATCTAAAAATATATTTCCTTTTTGACCGTTGAGTCTTGATCGCTAATGTGAGTTCCGAGACATCAGTTTGTCATCATCAGCTAAAAGACTAGTTTTGAGCTTTGTCTTGAACATCAGTCGGTGACGTGGCTCCTTTGAGTTTCTTCAACTTCTTCTATGAGTTTGATGCTCAGTGTCATAGCGAGATCCGTAGCAGTCTTGAGTCTTTGGTTACCACTCTATTTAGTTGTCCTGTCATAGTGAGTCGGGATGATCTAATGCCGAATAACTAAGTATGTAGCACGCAGACTACTAATCAAATTTAAACAAGTAATCCTAACCTAGATAGATGATGGTTACAAACAAATCTTTAGTAATTAAGGAATATTCAATTAGAGGTTTTATGCTAAGTGAATAGGTGAATATTATCAACAATTGCCTTGATTTTCATCAATTTTGCATATTTGAAATACTCCATCTCTTAAATTGGAAGGTCCGATAATGTTTTACTCCTTCTATTCCAAGTAAAGAGTCTACAATTCTATTTTGTGATGTTTCACCTAAAAAGTCCATTTTAAAAAATTATGCCTAAAATCTTTATAATTTCACCCTCTACATGTGGTATAAATATATTAACAATGCTTAAGCATTTTAGTAATTATGATCAATTCTAATTTTACTTATATATCTATTAATTATTTGACTTTTTAAACGTAAATTTTTTAAATAGAATGGAGGAAGTAGCAATTTCTAAAAATAAAATCCACCTAATTAGGAAATACTTAACACATATTAGTAATTTTCAGATAGAGATTACATCATTGAACTTTTGGTAAATTAGTGGATGTATGGGCAACGAACTTACTGCTCTTAACATTTGATGGATTAGTAGAGGTGCACGTTAACAGGTCCAGATGCAAAAAAAAAAAAAAATTATATATATATATATATATATACTTCTTTCGTTCCTAAATTATTAATTTTTTTATTCATTTCAAAATAATTATTTTATTTGAAAATTTTTTGTTTTAGGACATTACTTTTACCATTTTACTTTTATTTTTTTTCCTATGTGAACCACATAAACATAATGATAAAAATTACATATTATACTAATATTATTAATTAAGTTAATTATTTTTTTAATTTATATACTGAGTTAAATAAAATAATAATTAAGGGACGAAAGGAGTATATTATAAACAAAAACCCACATGGCATAGTTAGTAGTGATGACACGTTTCGGTTACAAGTTTGATACCCCACTACTTTATAAGCCAAAGCAGGCATCAGCTTTCGCTCCAAAGTACACAAAGTGCGGGCCTTCACCTCAAAATTCTCCCTCGGTGCTTCCTTCCCTAAATTATTATCATGTTTTTTTTTTATTTTAAAATAATTATTTTATTTAAAAATTTTCTTTTTAAGATAATATTTTTATTATCTTACCCTTATTTTTTTTTCAACTTTAATTATGAGTCACATGTACATAGACATTAAAAAAATTATACATCATACTAATATTAATAATCAATTCAAATTTTTTTTTTTAATTTATGTGTCTGATCAAATAAGATAGTAATTTAGAGACGGGGAGTATATATATATATATATATATATATATATATATATATAAGTTTGCCAATATTTTCAGGTCTTGCCTGGCCTCCAAAGTTAGACAATAGGACATACTTATCTTAGATTTTTGCCAAACTTCTTTAGCCATTTTGAACTATAATTTCAATAATATGGGAAACCCTAATCTTGATTATACGTTATTGAATAACGACGCAATTATTGCGTAAATGCCTTCTCTTGTCGAGAGAGTATTACGCTTAATAGCTTTCATATTTTTCAAAAGATCAATGCTATGGAAATAAAAAGGTTACAAAAAAAATTTCACAAAATTTTCGTTGGCGGTTATTAATTGGTTGCATAGTTTACAGGTCTGCCACTAACTAATGAAAAAAATTAATCAAAAATTAACAACAATATTTTTGTGAACAAATTTTTGTAACTTCTGTGTCCAAAATATTACCGTTTTCAAAAATACCAACAGAAAACAACACGTAGTACTAGGCTTCTCTTGGTTAATAACATATGTTCATCGGTTGAGTTTCGGTTAGCCCTCGCAATCACTTGTGAGCATCCTTTTGTCCCTGTCTAACAATATGTTTTTAACAAGTGTGTGTCATATATTGAGTGTGTCCTTTTCTATTTGAAAGAATTTTCAACAAGCTAACTTTTACGTGCAATAAGATAAATAAATATCACGTTTTTAAGGAGTGATCCAGTAGTAAAGTTGGAGATTTACATCGTATGAGGTTTCAGGTTCAATCACTTTTCATGCCCC
The DNA here is from genome assembly GCA_016624345.1 of Platycodon grandiflorus. Classification (NCBI taxonomy): domain Eukaryota; kingdom Viridiplantae; phylum Streptophyta; class Magnoliopsida; order Asterales; family Campanulaceae; genus Platycodon; species Platycodon grandiflorus. The sequence continues at coordinate 58,460,781 of CM028362.1, forward strand.
TTTAAAAAAATCACACTACATTAGCTATGTGATCGTCATGTTGAACAATTTCTCATGCCTCCTTAGAACACACAAAAAAAAAATTCACACTACATTAGCTATGTGATTGTCATGTTGAACAATTTCCCATGCCCACTTAGGACAAAAAAAAAATACACTACATTAGCTATGCGATCGTCATGTTAGAACAATTTCACCTAGTTGACAAAATATGATGTAGTCTTTCTCTTTTTCTATCTCGACCAGTCCTAGTTATAATGTTATTATCTCTTTATTAATTTGACTCAAAACTTTTTAACATTATATTTGTAACGATCCAAGTTTAAAATTAAGCCCGGTTTGCTATGCATGGCGGGATGTCAAGGCTCAAAGGATCGGTACATCGGACGATGTATTTAACACATTTTCGACCAAAATTTGCTCGGATACTATTTGTAATGACCCAGACCCAAAAGTTTGGTCTGCTACCCATGGCACAACACTGGCTCACTAAGCGTATGTGTCAACTGGCGTACCACAAATTCACCAAAAATATTCATAGATAATGTTAGTGTCTAGTGATAATAGGTGGCACATTTAACCGAAGTGGATTAGAGGTATTACAATAGTTCTCTTAAACGACATTAAGTTCTTTATTTTTTTGGATGATGCGTTAGATAATTATTTTATATTACAACAATAAAAAAATTCAAAAACATGAGGATTTATAGCTTAAATTTCAGAAATACTACAACTTTTTTTTGAAAAAATCAAAATAAAAAGTGCAATTCATTTCTTGAGACAGTGGGAGTATTTTGTTTGCATTTGTACTTGTTTTCAAACTCGCTCAGTTACAAGTGATAGTTCCCAGTCAATGAGCATTTAACCACAAGGAAAAAATGTGAAATTTCTGAAAGAGAAATGTTGTGTGTATCTAAAATGTGCACCAAATTTACATCAAAATTATCTTTGTCATCTTCTGATTAGTTAAATGATTTATAGGTTCTACCACTTAAAAGTATCTGACCAACTAAAAGATGCTAAGTACTCTCTCCGCCCCTAAATTATTATCTTATTTGACTCGATACACGGATTAAGAAAAAAAATAATTAACTCGATTATTAATATTGGTAAAGTGTGTTGTTTCCTTTAATGCTCATGTGCATGTAACCCATAATTAAAATAGAAAGAAAAAATAAGAGTAAAATGGTAAAAGTGATGTCCTAAAAAAGAAAATTTCAAACATGACAATTATTTAAGAACGGACAAAAAAAAGGACAATAATTTGGAGACGGTGGGAGTATAATTTTAATGCATACTCCCTCCGTCCCGGATAAATATTCCTAGTGGATAAAATACAAAAATTAAGAAATATAATTAATGATGTCCTGTAAAATTTGTTGTAACCATAATACTCATGAATATTAATTGAGTTCAATTAGTTTAAATACTTGAGTTTGTTTGATATATGTTACTCCCTCCGTTCCTAAATTATTGTCTGGGTTGACCCGGCACACGGATTAAGAAAACTCAATTGACTTGATTATTAATATTGGAATAGTATTGAAAAAGTGTGTTGTTTCTTTTAATGCCCATGTGTATGTGACTCATAATTAAAGTAAGAAGAAAAAGTAAAGGTAAAATAGTAAAAATGATGTTCTAAAAAGGAAAGTTTCAAACAAGATAATTATTTTGGGACTGACAAAAAAGGAAAGGAAGACAATAATTTAAGGATGGAGGGAGTATATTAAATAAAGTTTTAAGGGTATATTAAAAAAAATGATAGAGAATAGGTAGATTAAAAGTCTTTAGCAATATTAGTTGAGACATTTTAAAATAAAAAGTAGGAACATTTATTCAGAACGGAGGGAGTATTTGATTGCACACTTTGGGTGAATATATCATTACTCATTTTAAAAACTGAACAACAAAATGGGGACCCACTAACATCATAATTGCCATATTTATAGGTTGTACAACCCTAACCCCATCTAATTATGTATAGTCTTCAGAACTTCTCTTTATGTATATTTAAGAGCTCCACGTTGTAGAATTAGTAATCTGGTATGGTAAATATTTACTCTTCGAGCACACACTATTATAAGTCTAAATATAGTAAATTTTATCACGATAATCTTACATTAATAAGTTTTATGTTATTTCAAGATAAAATATACTTCTTCTGTTTTTAAGAAAGTGTTTTGTTTGATTCGATGTACAAATTAAAAAATTTATTTTTATTATAAATATTAAAATAGTTTATATTTTTTAAAAATATTTATATAAGAGTGGGGCTCATCAAATGGTAAAAGTAACTTACAGAAAAAATAAATAAATAGAAAGTGAACATTTTTTGAAACGGTAATTTTTTTTTTTTAAATATTTTTAAGAAGGAAAGAAGTAGTAATTTTCTTAGCACATGGTATGACTAGGTAAATGCAGCTTAATTTTGATCCGAAAATATCAAATTAACATTTCCTACTCTAAATTAATCTTCAAAATATTTCATTGGTATAACTTAATCTTTAGGAAATGATTACTTCCTATAACATTTCGCAAGAAAGGTTCATCAAACAAACATACTCTTTATAGTTAACCTTTAAATTATGTAAACATTTACTGTTCAATTGTATGTACCACTCATTCGTAAAAAAGTATTTATGAATATAAATATTTAAAAAGAAAACACTACCAACACAAACGTTTAAAGGCAACTCAATTGGCTAAGTGATCGCGTCAAAATAATGATATGACGAAGTGCTAAGTGATAGCTGTTGTTAGACGGTGGTGCTAAGTGATGGATATCTGGCTAGTATTCTTCTCATCTGAGATTAAGTAATGAAACACGCGTCAGTTGGAGCTGCGAGGTGATCCCAACTCAAACGTCCTCCTGTGAGAATCAATGGGAAATCAACAAGCACTCTCACATGATTTAGGAACAGTGAGCTCTAACGCATCGGCCGTGTTGGAGATCTTAGTGCTGAGCCATGAGAGTAAAATGAGAGAGAAGAAGAAAATTAGAGAGAAGACTAGAGAGATAAAGAGATTAGAGAGAATTACCAAGTATCCTATTTATAATTCCATAAGGGGGACGAGGTGGCAGGTTGGCTAATGTGCCGATCCAACGAGGTTTTCTCCGTACACCCAAGACCATTAACTATATCAGAAGTTACGTGGGTACAAGTGAGTACGACGCGACGTTGACTGACACTGTCTCCATGAAGTAATTTGTCGTATCTCAATTATAAATACATGATCGATGAGCTCCACATGTACCTCGACCAACACCGACATAAGGGGCAGACTTACTTTTACTTGGGTTGTCCTCGGCACTTGAGGGACCTCGGTTCCTTAAAGGTCCTCGTCACTAGGGAGCTCGACTAAAGGGCTCCTTGACACTAGGTGGTTGGCTTATAGGCGAGTCTTGTACTCCCAATCTTGGGTGATGATCATTCCCTTGTTCAGGTGGCAATAAGCTGATTGATTGAGTTCTAAGAATATTCTAAAAAATTCCTTAGGTCCATCTCATCATTACGAAATTTATAATAAAATTTTTGAAGTATTTTATTTAAATCTCAAAGCATAGATCAGTTTAAAATAAAATTCTTAATTAACAGATATCCTAACCCAACATATAAACTTTATTTTGATTAATTCAAAAACAATAATCATCCATATCAAACACAAGCTTTTCCAAACCACCACCACATTTTCCAACCCGAAAATCCTCATTATAAACAAAGAAAATACATGGCCGAATAATAACGTACTTTAGCATTTAAAACAATGTCCCTTTTAAACAAACTCAAAGCTAGAAGATAAGTACTGCATAAAAAGGACCCCACTATTGTCTACGCAACCCCACACCAACCATGACGACATCACACGTCATCCTGGACCGAGAGAAATCGCCTACGACTGGCTTTGATTGATGGCTTTAGCCAGGGCCAGGCCAGTTAAAGATGGGGCCCACAGGCAAGGGGGGATAACATTAAATTAATTAATTAATTCAATAGTCCTTTCTTAGAAGGATAGGATAACATACTTTCTTATGTACCGAATTGGAAATCAGATCAACCAAATTTGGACTATAACATTGCCATGATTATCAAAGGCTGTCCACCCAACCATGAGTTCGTTCATCGGGCTTTGGGTAAATACAAGAGTAATGATATGAGTATTTAAAAAATAGTATAAATTATTTTGCATAAAATGATGTTTTTGTTGATGTAATAGTTGATGTGATTTATTAATTATATTTTTTTATTTTTTAATTATTGTCTTATTTGATTTGGTACACAAATTAAGAAAAAACAATTGACTTGATTATTAATATTGGTATAATGTGTAATTTCTTTTAATGTCTATGTGTATGTGGTCCATAATTAAAATATGGGAAAAAATAAGGGTAAAATGGTAAAAGTAATGTCCTAAAAAGGAAAGTTTTCAAACAAGATAATTATTCTGGGACAAACAAAAAAGAAAAGGAAGACAATAATTTAAGGACGGATGGAGTAATTTTTAATTTTATTTTTTGTATCACATCAACTGATACATCATTTAGTACAAAAAATTTAGTACTCTTTAGATACCCATAGCATTTCTCATACATTAATTACTTCTACAAGTAAGTATTCATTCACACTGATATTGTGTTTGATTTTACGATTTAGAAGCTTGATTTTGACGATTAATTTTTTTTTTCTTTCTTCGGTAATTATTGAAATAGTAAAAAAAAAATGTTGGTGAGATTAAAGACAGAAAAAGGTCGAGAAAGTCAAAAACCAAGCAACTAAATTACACAAAAGAAGAAGTGCAAACGAATCGATCACTTCAAGAACAAATTTGTACTTGACTGATTTGTATGTTCGATTGAAAATAAAATTAAGCCTAAGATCAACTCCTATTCATTTACCATCCCACCATTTTGGGGAGACTTTTACACCATCTTTCTTCAACTCATACACCAAAACCTACACCATTTCGGTGTGGTGATCATCACCAAATTTAAGTGAAATAGGCATATAGCCAAACCACAAAATATTTTGTTGTTGTGTTCTTTGTTTTGAGTGTGCTATGCGTATTTGGCTAGAGTTCTCGTAATTTCTCAATTAGATGTTCGATCCTAGCAAAGTCATCGCAATTAAGTTTAACCCTAGCCCCTATCTCTTGAACTTTTAAGTAATTAATCTTCAAAAGATTTTATTTGTTTTAAACACATTTACATACATATCTTAGGTAAATATTTTGATTATTTAGTAGTCAATAAATTTATTATGGGAAAATACATTATTAACAATTGAAATAACTAGAGTTCGACTTCCCTTCCCTTCCCTCCCCTCTATATAATATAAGTGACTCTAGTCAACTCTTTGACTAGCAAAATGTCATAGAGTTTGACTTATTAACCTGAATGAGCTCAGCCCGAGGGTAAATGGAAATATCATTAAACGAGTTTGAAATAGACATAAAGCCCAACCACAATTATTATTATTATATTTTTTTTTGAGAAGATAAAGTATTTTTTTTATTGTGTTCTTTGTTTTGTGTGTATTATAGTATCGTAATATTTTATTTTTTTAAGATAAAATGTAGGAGTATTTGTTTTTGGTCGCGGATTAGCATGTAGCCATAGCTCGAAACGATATGATAAGTTTTAATAGAAGACATTTATTATTCTTGAGAAAGTGTCAATTATTTTTTAAACCATCTCTTATACTTTCTCCGTTCTATCTAAAGAGTCCATATTTAAAAAATTTAATAATTAAGAGATATATAACTAACATTAGAATTGATCACAATTACAAGAATACTTGAATATAGTCAATACATTAACATCAAATGTGGAGGGTAAAGTTGAAATGTTATAGAGATTGTATACATAATTTTTGAAAGTAGACTCTTTGAGTTAAACATCTCAAAATAATATAATGAACTCTTTGCCTGGAACGGAAGGAGTAATATTTTTACTAATTTATTATTTGTTTTAATTCAATTACACCAATAGATAAGACTAATTTCTCCACGTTAGCATATAATTTTTCTAGACTCAATATATGCTCGTGATAAACTACAATTTTTTTTTAATGTGAAAAGCAAGATTACAGATAAATTACAAATTTGTTGTATAGTTATTTAATGTGACACATAGATTAAATAAAATTAATTGATTTTATTCTCAATATTGGTATATATGTTATGTATATTTCTTTAAAGTCCATGTACAAGTGAGATATATCATTAAAGTAACAAGATAGTAAGGTAAAATAGTACTTCCTCCATTCCAATTAAATAGTCTACTTTTAACTTTTTTGGTGAACTTGATTAAACTTTGACCCACGATTTACATAAATTTATTTGTTTTTACTGTCATAAAAATTGCAATCCATAGTATTTTTATTGTAGTTTTTAGTGAATAAGAGTCCATGTTTGTGTTTTAAAAACGCAGTGTTTTAAAAATACAGGTCTTTTCTTATAAATGTGTTTGAGATATCACTTCAATACCCAACTTTTTTTCCTAGCAGCGTTTTAAAACCTGCGTTTTGGAAAAAATCTGAGAATTTCATCATTTTAAAATACATCTGTGTTTTGAAAATGCTATTTTTTCTGCCGCAGCATTGAAACACATTTTTTACAAATAAACTGCATTTTATCCCTGCGTTTTGGCCAAAACGCACGACCAAACGGGCTCTAAGACTTTATTTTTGAGAACATAATTAAAGTATGTTAAGTTTTAAATTGTGTAATTAATATATAATAATTATATTAAAATATGACAAAATACATGTAATTTATGCAAATACTATTTAATAATCTTATTACTAATTAAATTAACAATTATATTAATTTCAAAACTAAAAGTATAAACTTGCATAAATTAATAATTATGAAATTATTTTTTTATTGCATATAAACTAAAATGATAAATTACAATTAAATTATATAAAAGTTTAAAATCTTATTACTATTAAATAAACAAATATATTAAATTCGTCACTAAAATTAATCCATATGAAATAATATATTAATAATTTATATATTAAACTAAAATTAAATTATGCAAAATTATATATTACACTAAGATTATATATTAATTTGTGCACATTTTTATTTATAAATATATTACTAATTAAATCAACAATAATATTAATTTAAAAACAAAAATTATAAAATTAAATTAAATAATTTTATCTTATATATTTATTAAATGATTTTAAATTATAAACTAAAATTATAAATTACAATTAAATTATATGAAATTATATATTAATAATTTATAAACTTATATGAAACTATAAAGTTATATATTAAAACAAAATTAACTATTATTAATTATGTAAAATTATATATTAATAATTATATAAAATAACCTATTATTAATTATATAAAATTATCTATTAATAATTATTACCAAATTATATATAAATAATTATATAAAATTATATATTACTAATTATATAAAATATATATTAATAATTATATAAAATTATATATTACTAATTATATAAAATTATATATTGAGGTTGTATGTGGTTCAATACTAATTAATATATTTCCTATGCAAAATTATATATTACACTAAGATTACATATTAATTGTTCGAAATTTTAGTTTATAAATATATTACTAATTAAATCAACAATAATATTAATTTAAAAATTAAAATTATAAGATAAAATTACATCATTTGAAATAATATATTAATTAAACGATTTTAAATTATAAAAATTTTAAATTACAATTAAATTATATGAAATTATATATTATTAATTTATATACTTAAATTAAATTTTATAAATATATATATATTAAACTAAAATTATATGTTAATAATTATATATATTAATAATTATAGAAAATTATATATATAAACTAAAATTATATATTAATAATTATCTTTTAATAATTATATAAAATTATGTATATATTAATAATTATATAAAAACTGAAAAAAAAATTCAAACCCCCAAGAGGGGGCGGTTTAAACATTTAAAACTCCCAGGGGTGGGCGGTTTAAAATGTTTAAACCCCCAGGGGTGGGCGGTGTTATTCATTTAAACCCCAAGGGAGGGGCGGTCCTCCTTACTTCCGTTAAAAACTTAACGAATTCGTTAAATTTTTAATGGAATTCTTTTCCGATTTTTTTAAATACGATTTAAACAAAAATAATTAATCTTTAAACTAAATTAGCATAAATTAAACTAAGCACAAAACATAAATTTAACATAATTTAAACTAAAACAAAACATAAATTTAACATAAACTGACCTGATTTGGATCAATTTTTTAAATTTGGAATGTAGGAAAGTTGAGATTATTTCGGACAATTTTTGGTGTGTTTTTAAATGTATGAATGTAAAATGTTAGGCCATTTTTCTTCTTTAAATAAGGATATTTCCGCGAGGGGTTTGGTGGGGGATTTTTCTCAAGTGAAAGGGGGCCAGTGGGGAGGGATTTTTCTCTTTTTTTTTTTTCGTTTTTATTTCTCAAGTAAAGGGGGTTTATTTTTCTCATTTTTTTCATTTTTTGTTTCTCTAGTGAAGGGAAGGGGGTTTATTTTTTTATTTTTCTCTTTTTTCGTTTTTATTTCTCTAGTGAAGGAGGGTTTATTATTTTTTTATAAATTTAATTTTTTTTCGTTTTTATTTCTCTAGTGAAGGGGGTTTATTTATTTTTTTATAAATTTATTTCTCAAATAAAAGGGGATGAAGGGGGGCAATTTTTTCAAGCCTAACAAGTGGTGAAAGGGGGTGAAAGGGGGGCCTGGGGAAGGGAAAGGGAAGGGGGACTTGGGGAAGGGAAAGGGGAAGGGGAAGGGGGGGCTGGGGAAGGGAGTAAAGGGAGGGGACGTCCTGGGGAGGAAAGGGGAAGGGGGCATTCGCTTGGGGGAAGGGATGGGCGAATAGACATTTTCTTGGGGGTGTGTGATTTAGTATTTAATGGGGGTGTGATTTAGCAAGTGTGAATGGCAAACTGTGCATCACAAATAAAAAATGATGGATCAGCCAACCCTATCCGTAACCCCCCATTTCTCACTCCCCATCTGTCAAACACCCCCCACTCAACCAACCCCCATTTCTCACCATTTTCAAACCCATTTCAAAAGGAAATTATTTCCAAACTCATTTCTCCCAAAATACGTTACTTTATTTTTCTACTTTTAATAATAGCGATGCACAAAATTATACTAAAATAAATATTATTTTTGTGCATCGCGATTTAAAATATTTATTCCGAAGCACAACTTTTATTCTCGATGCAAAACTTTTATACTTAATAAAAATTATTAACTTTTGTGATAACAATAGAAATTAATAAAAATTATAATTATTACAGTTTTAAAGTGTTAAAAAATTATTAGAGTATCGCGATGCACAAACTTGTATTGAAAAAGTACTATTTTTATGCATACCGATGCACACACGTAAATTATGTAATTAATTACTTCGGCAATAACCATGATTAGTTATGAATATCAAGCCTTGAAGTTACAAGTTACTTAGTTTTCTAACTTTACTCTTTATAAACGAAAAAACAAAGCTGAATACACACACATATGAGACCAAGATTTACCTAGTACAATACATAATTATTTCATTCCATATGTCATGTGGCTAAAAGTTGTGATTTTAAGCAAATGACAAGCCACACAACCTCAGTAAATTCCCACTTAAAGCATGGTCTTGTATGAGATCCATCTCCAAACAATGTACGATCAAATTATTTTTGAGTTGCACAAATACGCGCACATGCACAGAAGCGTACATTGCTAATTCATGCTGAAAAATAGTTTTTATGTAAGAGCTACTAATGCATAAGAAGAGAAAAGGAGAAACTGATGTACAGTAAAAACCCTTGACGATGCATGGTCAAATTACACTTGACGATGCACAGTAAGAGTTACTGAATAGCTTGGGCTAATATATGGTCAAATTACACTTGACGATGCACATTCGCATCACATGACAATGCATAAAATACACTTAAAAATATCATATGTTGTTATAGGGGTAGTTTTAAAATAAATAGCTAATTTATCACTTAAAAAGGCCAATAAAAATAAATATAGTGAAATTAAGCGATTAAATATTTCACAAAAAAATATTTGCTTTTTCCAACTTTCAAAATCAAAATTTATCAAATTGCAAAGTCAGATAAAGTGGGCTTAAGGTGATTGGATAAGCCCAATCTGAAAAGAAAAATAGACATCCAGAAAGACACAGAGTAGTTGTCTGGACTATAAGCAACATAACTGTCAGCACTAAGTGAGGAGATTTAGATTTAGAAATATAAAAAAGGAAAGGGATAAATTATAAACCAATCCTCCTCCTCCTCCTCCTCAAAAGCCCAATCAATCAATAGAGTTGGTAAAACAAAAAATTGTTGGTCGGTACACTTTAAAAAAAAATTTATTCAGAGAATTAATCGACCAGCTGGAGAACAAAAAAACTAGAGTACATTATAAAGAATTCAAAGAATTAATCGACCAGTTAGAGAAAAGAACTCGTTAATTTGAAGAGTTATTTTGAATTTGATTCGCTTAAATTTTGATGAACTTCTTTTCGCTTTCAGCAATTCATTAAAAAATAAATGTATGAAAGAAATAGAATTGGGTTCTATGTCAATTCCATATATAAAATGATATAAAATGAATATTGAGACTAATATATCTACATATTTGATATGAAGATAATATGGTAGATTGATCTATATTAAGCCTCTAGCTTTATTATGAAGTAATAACTTTATACACTCCAATAATAGTACAGTAGGATAAGAAAGAACTCGATGAATTGGTACACTTTGAAATTTTTTTATTCTCTCCAGTTTATTTTTTTTTAAATCGGAAAAAAATACTTTGAGAATTTTCTTTCTAAAATGCCCCCGTCTCTTTGATGATGAAGATTGACTTTCACAACCCAGCTCCCACGCTTGAAAGCTTCATATCATTTAAATCTGAGAAATATAAAAACCTTTGAATGAGATGCCCAATTCGGAAGAAGAATTTGGAAAAAAAAAACCTTTGAATGAGATGGCAACAAAGGTTGTTTGCAAGTGAAAGTTAAAAAAAATCAACTCAATGAAGAAATGGTGGGCAAACATGACAGATATGGAGAAATATTTTCAATTCCATTAACATCACATGTTAGACAATTCAAATACTGGGCAACGCAGTATGCTGGGCAACGTAACGGGGATCGACCTGCCCGGTTAGGTCGCAGGGGTCGAGGGGACAGCGTCCCTCGTGGGGTTCGGGGCCAACGTCCCCGAAAGGTAAACAAAAATCAAGTCCCCTTCAGCAGTTGAAATTCAAACGGAGCATCGCGATGCACAAAGTGAAGCATCGCTTTTTGTCTCTGTGAATAAACTGAAATGAATGGCTTGAGCAACGAGCAACGGAAAGCTCGCCCTAGCGAGCAACGATAATTCAATTTTTTCAGTTGGCCACCCTGCTCGCTAGGGCGTGCACCGATTGGTTCCCTAAGGCGCGCTGCGATGATCGCAATGCACTAATTGTTGCATCGCGATGCCCCAATTTACAAAAGTGGTGCATCGCGATGCCAAAGTGGTGCATTGCGATGCCTTGGTTGCTCATTGCGATGCCTTGGTTTCTCATCGCGATGCCTTGGTTGCTCATCATGATGATTAACCTACGCGATGCCTTGGATTACTTATCACAATGCCTTGAGTTACTGATGCGCACGTGTTTTTCTTTCATTAATGGCATAATTATCTTTTCGCAAAAAAAAATCTTTTTTCGATTTTTAAAAAAGATGACTGGACTGGAGCGATTACAAATGTTTAAAAAGGGACCGGACTGTAATTCACCCTTAGTAAAATAGAGAGAATGATTCGATAGGAACATGTACGTAGAGCTGGCAATGGGCTGGCCCGGCCCAGCCCAGCCCCAGCCTATCGAACCAACACATAAAATCTGGCCGGGCTGGGTTAGCCCAAAATTTACATCGGGCCTCAAACCTCTAGCCCAGCCCAACCCACTTTTGGGCCATCGGACTTTCGGGCCATCGATCCAAATCAGCCCAAATTTGTACCAAAAATATTTTCTACAAAATTTACAAGGTATCACATAAAAAAAATTTCAAAACTCATTACAAATCTACAATTTATCAAATAAAATTTACAAATAATAAGTCTCACCTTGATGGATTAAAATACAACTACATAAATTTTTTGTAGACAAGAGAAGTGTAAAATACGTTAGAACACAAGTCTACAATTTTTTGGGCGTTTGGTGTTTATACTTCACAGGCTCGCAACAGATAACCAGATTAAATATAACAGTATATGAGTCATGAATTAGTGAATGTGGTTGACTGGTTGTGGGTTTATATGTACAGGCGTACAGCCTTGTATCGGGCTGGGCTAGGCTGAGTTAATAAAAGTGTATCAAAATGGTTTGAAAAGACTTAAAGCAGCGAAAAATTTGAATTGAAAATGATTTAAATCTCCACTAAAAGACTTAAAGCAACGAAAATGATTTGAAAAGTTAATAAAAGTGTATCGGGCTGGGCTGGATTGGCCCGAAAAATTCGGGCTCGAGCCCAATTAGCCCACGGGCCTATTGGGCCGGGCCAAAAAAGCCCAAAATTTTTGGGCCTTCTAAATTGAAGCCCAAGCCCCTCATAATATCGGGTTGGCTGGATCGGCCCATTAGGCCGGGCTAATTTTGCCGGCTCTACATGTACGGCGGTTTTACCTAAATTGAGGCGGTACAAAAAATAAAATTAAGGCATAATTTAATTAACTTTATAACTATTTAATTTTTATTTATTTAAAATATATTATTCTAGCATTTTGAGAGGCAAAGTTATTAATTAATTTTTTATATTTTAATTTTTCTACTATTATTTTTTGAATTGATAACATTGTCAATCGATTTAATTTTTCTTGTGACATGATCTTAGGTACAATTTATTAATTTCGATTTTGAAAAACTTCTTTCGGCTGAAACAACTGTTATAGTTATTATCAAAGAACGAAAGTCAATATTGTTTGAAAGTTGAAAAATTTAGTTGATTTTGAATTTTTTTTTCCTAATTCTCAAACGATGAAAACTTTTTATTTTTGACTAGCCGGTATAGATTAATAAAGAAAAAAGAACGATTTTTTTTTCAAGACCGAATAATAAATTGGAGTGAATATATGATTAACTAAAAAAATATAGTTATTTTATTTACGATCCCTTAATTATCTCTCAATACATAATTATAAATTGGGCCTAAAATTAAAGAGGGCTCAAGTCAATTACTTCAATTGGGTTATATTTGACTACTTAATGTCATGTTTTAAAATTAAAATTAAATAAATAATTTAAGTTCCACAAAATTTAATTGTATTTTTAATTTCTATTACTATATTAGATTGGATTCCCAATAAGAACCTTATACTACTCCCTCCGATTAAAAAAGATTGACGTTTTCGAGTTGTGTACACATATTAAGAAATTTTATAAGTTAACAAATATATCCTTATTAAATATCTTTAATTTTTGTGCTAGGAGTAGTTGAAAAGATAAATTAGAAAGAGATAATCATTGGGAGAAGATAAATTATTTAATGAAGAGATGATCAATTATTGAAACTTATGAGAAGACAAGGGTAAATTAGGCAAAACATGCATTGAAAACCTAAAACGACAATTTTTTTTGAAACAAATTTTTAGAGCTAAAACGACAAATATTTTGAAACAGAGAGTAATTAAAGCCGCCCATGGGAACACGTGAGGGTGCAATGATAAGAAAGAGTAAACTCTCAGTAGACTACACTCTATGAGATTCTCCCCTAACCTCTATATATTTACTTTCACGTGCGTTTTACTCGTACAACTCCCTCTTCTCCTCCTGCAAATTTTCAAAAACTGGGCTCGCATCCCTATGCAAATTCGACCCATGTTGTCTAGTTTCAAATTGAAAAATACTCTGTCTGTCTGCTAGTGTAGCTTTTTATATTCTCTTTTAGAATTTACGTGACATTTACTTGGTGTACAGTTTCGTTCCTAAACTATTTATAGGTTCGGAGCAAAAGAATACATAAGGGCCCTAATACGCAAATTTAAATCTCTATAATACGAATTTTATATTTTAAAATATATTTTTTATTGCATTTAACAAAAAAATACTTCCTTCGTCCCTAAATTATTATTTTTTTTTATCCGTCCTAAAATAATTATCTTGCTTGAAAATTTTTCTATGACATCATTTTTACCATTTATCCTTACTTTTTCCTACTTTAATTGTGGATCACATACACACGAGCATTAAAGAAAATTACACATTATACTAATATTAATAATCAAATCAATTATTTTTTCTTAATCCGAATGCCGGATCAAACAAGATAATAATTAAGGGACGGAGGGAGTACTATATATATATATATATATATATATATATTTTACAAATCTTAATAGATAATACATCAAATTTCAGTTCAAAAATTTCATCGCCTTGAAAATTTCTTGTCTGCCGCAAAGCCATCACATATCACCTTCAAAACAAAGAAGCACACAAATAATCATAGAAAACAACTTCTTTGAGCATTTCTAAATCAATAATAATAGTATCGACATCAACACTTTCAAGCATATCCTTCTCAATACATAAAGTTGCCAAACCGTTTAACCTTTTTTGTGACATTAATGATCTTAATTAGTTTTTCAATAACTTCAACTTTGAAAAACTTCTTTTAGCAGATGCTATCGTCATAGGAACACTTAACATTATTTGATAAGCAATTGAAACATTTGGATAACAATCTGCGACCTTAACAAACTCAAGAATATCTAGTGGTGACATTGACATATTTGGCAAAGTCGTTTGCAATACTCTCAATTCAAAAAAAAAGATCATCTAAATCAACATCGGACGAACTATTATAAGAAAAAGTGGTATGGAAATTAGTGTAACATTCCCTTAGTTCATTATCAGTCAATGTATTGACTTCAACTGATTTGAATTTCTATACTTTTCAAAAAATGAAAAAAACACCTTTCAATTGCTTCAAGGTAGCGTCGATGCACATAGTTTTAGATTGCAACTTCTTAATCACCATGTTAATGGCAAATAAAATATCGTACCAGATAACCATACCAAGTAAAAACTCAAAACTTTCAAAAGCACTTGCCAAACTTTTTGCTTCACTCTTTGACTTGAAATCATAACAAGATTTACTCAATTCCAACAAAGCCGCCCTTATTTGAGGAGCTTGAAATCTAAATGGCTTTAACACTTTTGATTCGACTCTTCCAACGAGTATTATACAAAAGTTTAACAGTTAAGCTCGAAACATTATCAAGTAAAACTTTTCATCTTTTAGGAGAACTCGAAAATAATGAATATATACTTTGTACAATTCCAAAAAATGAAACAGTTTTAACACAAGAATACGCAATATGACATATCACTAAGAGTATGATTAAGACTATGACAATCACATGGCATATATAAAACTCTCGGATTTATTTCTAGTAATCGTTTTTGAACTCCTTGGTGTTTTCCTTTCATATTAGAACCATTGTCATAACATTGACCCCTCACATTGTCAATATTAACATCAAGAAATTTAAATGCATCTAATAATTCATTAAAAAGTTCTGAACAAGATGTATCATCCACCTTCAAAAACACTAAAAAGTACTCTTCTATTTTCTTTTGTTACCCGACATATTTACACATTGTACTATTAAAGCCATTTGTTCTTGATGGCTCACATTTGGGGTACAGTCAAGAATTATAGAAAAATATTTTGCCTCTTTAATCATCCTAATGATTGAACTTCTAACACTATTGGACAAAAGAGAAATTAACTCATTTTGAATACTGTGACCAAGATAATGATAATGAGTTTCATGATTTTGAATGCGTTTAACATGATCTTGCTGTCACGACCCGACCCGAAATCCGATGTGGAATCTCGTTCGGTCTGCGATGACGGGGACACAAAAGTAGCATTTCAAAAATTCCTTTTTAAAGATGAATGCAAAGTCATGAGAAAACCCTGTAATGCACGTGCAAGTTTTCTTTAAAAACAACAAGATCTTTAAAACAAAACTAAACCTCAACGGCGAACAACAAGCCAGAGAAACAACACGTTAGCTAACAACAATTACCACGAGCTAATAGGCTTGGTACATGCATAAACCATTTCAGAGTGCGCGGAAATGAAAGTTAATAGATATATACAACAGCACGGCAACCATGCCGGCACAACAAAAGAATATAACAAGTAACAGACGAGACTACTACCCAACAATACATTGTTGATATAACAAGTACACCCTCGACCTCACCAAAAGGAAATACAAGGCACAAGGTGCGACTACCAAAAGAAAGACGATCGGCTGGAACTGAACCCGAGCAAACTAAGGATTCCTCGCCGGCCCTTGATCTAAGGAAAACAAATAAACACGAAACGGGGTGAGTCGAAACTTAATAAGCTACTAATGCAACAATATGGCATGCTAGATGCAAGACAGTAATTATAACAAGTATTCATGTCATCACAACACAATTCCTTTACAAGACAAAAGTATCAAGTATAACATATAACCAAACAACCCCATACTATACGAGAGGCTCAACGATCTCCAACCGTCCCATACCGGTTGAAAACTGTGATCAACATTCGCTTATACAGGAAGCACATAAGAGCTATAATAAACAAGTTACAAAGGATACGGCATCGAGGTACACCTTCGACCGAACAAATACTTCCAACCAACCAACCAACCAATATAATACCAAATGTAGATCCGTTGTTGACGTGCTCGAACAAGAATCCCAAATAACTTAACACTGTGTGAACCATCTTCTGTATTCACGTCGACGGGTGATCTTGGTCCCTACAACCCAAGAATCAACCACGGATATAGCTTACCATGGTTGCGTTTATTCCGTACAACAAATGGCGCTATATCCCTACCGTGGCTAACGGTAGGGCGAGGCCCGATGTATTGGCCTTCGACTATTACGTAGCCCCAACTCCCGCAATAATCGAGCGTCAATACACCACCAACACGAATGCCATGGACTTAACTAAATGCACAAGTAGATGTTTACTCGACATTTAAAATAAACGGTCATACTCCAAAGTAGGGAGTATACTACAACAATAACATTCAACAATGATACGAATGTCCCAAGTGAGTTATAATAATCCCACACCACAAATAACCAACTTATGAAAATTACGACAATTAACGTAATATCAATACACACAATCGGTGTAACCAAATTTCTAAACGAATCACTCAAATCGTCCAAGAATTTCCAAATCACACACGTGGTCTCATAAATTATGAAATCCTAACGAACTCCATTAGAGTCATTTTTAGTTTCTAATAAGTTCGAGTTTACGCGAATCAATTTTACTGTAAACTTAACAATTACTAGTTATACTTTACATTTCTAACATGTAAAGATAAGTCTCCAAACACATCCAAAAAGTCAACCATGAATTTAACAAGTCAACATGGTCAAACATACTAAAAAATGATGATTTTAACATGGTTTCATCAATTAACAACTCTAGGATGAAGAACAATACATAATTAAGGGAGAAAAAGGGGTAGTAGCTTACCACTTGAAGATTTAACCCAAGTAAAGCCACATGCAAGACTAGGAATGACTTCTCCTAACCAAGAGCTTCACAATGGTTGTGACGACCCGAGTCCGAGATTCGATGTTTAACCCCGACTCGGAGCGCCAAACCGAAGAAGAACAGAATAAAGTGAGCCACAAAAGCTCAAAACGAAACCAATGCAGCGGAATACTAAAAACAAAGCAGCGGAATAACAAATGAACTTGAGCCTCAAGGCTCGAATAATCAAGAATCCCAACATATAATAATAACCTCTATGACTAAACAAACGCCGGAGAACAACAATATCTAAAACACCACGAGACAACACGCTCGGGAAATTAATAGTAAGATACCAACGGGCATACGACCACAATAACCAAGAAAATTGGTGTGATACAAATAGTACAACCGGCACGACTTCACAAGTCGGCACCAAATATAAGTCTATAAAATGCAAAAATCTCTACCCGACATACTAAGTTTACATAACTCAGTTTAACTCGCGATCTCACAAGTACAGAAAATAAATATAAAATACTAACTAGATACAACTAGAGGATCTTCGAACTAGAGCCTCACTGCGCCGAAACGTATCCTGCAACTAAGGAAAACAAATATGGAAGGGATGAGTCGAATGACCCAGTAAGCTACTAATGAAATAATATGGCATGACATTATGCACATAAGAATAGCAGGATAATAAACAGGTTGTAGCACATAAGACAACCAACTATATTCACGAGAGGCTCGGTAGTCGCCAACCGTCATGCACTGGTTGGAGACCACCACCAACATTCGTTCATATAGGAAGCACATAAAGCTCAAAGTAAACACATAAAGGTGGATACGGTGGATTCGAGGTACACCTCCGAAATCCCTTGAAACACTTCCGACCTTATCGCTCCATGAAGCCGTAGTAAACAATCGTACTGCCGCTCCACAGAACTATAAAGGATGCCTCTGCTGCTATCCAACAAGATAATAATGATAATAGATTCCTGCGCTCCTGCTCCAGAGAACCATACTAAACATATGTGCCACTGATGCTAGACACGTTTCCTAATGACAACCACGATCAGAAATAGATGATTGTGCTGCTGCTGCTGTACACAAATCACAAAGGGACCGGTGCTCGTATCCCGAAACAAATATATGTACCCGATCGTGTCACGCACGATCTACAAGTACCCAATAAATAATGTACCCGATCGCGACCCGCACGATCTAGAGGTACCCGTTGTGGACCATTTTCTGTATCCACGTCGACGTATCGCTCGATCCCCTACGACCCGAGACAATATGGCTCTAGCCACTTATAGGTATCACAAGGGACCGGTGTCCGTATCCCAATGCATACAAAATAATGTCGACAATGCACAGTCGCCATTTATTCCGTTCAACTGTGGGGCTAGAGAAACCCCTACTGTGGCCAACGGTAGGGCGAGGCCCAGTGTATTGGCCTTCGGCTATTATGAAGCCCCTGCTCCCGCAATAACCGAGCGTCAATACACCTCCAATACACATATGCCAGCTGGACTCGATGCAATGCACAAGTAGATGTTTACCCATGCCAAACTAATCTAAGTGTGTTCTATTGAATCACAACTTAATAAACCAAATCATGATGTGTTCTATTGAATCACAACCCAATGAAATCAAACCATAATGTGTTTTATTGAATCACATACTAAATCAACACAATGTGCTTGTAAATACTAAACACACAATCAATCATCAAAGTAGGATGATTGTCATATTGCCTACTAGAACAATCACAAATACCACACATCATCCAAGTCCGCAATCGCTAGACTTAACAATCATAACATATGTAAGCCTACTCGTACTTACAATCATAATTCAGCGCGTTACTAACACGCACAACTTAGGATCTCTACAGTATCCCATGATCACAATACACTCCATCACATTTTCGTCACCTATAATACATATCACGACTCCCAACAAGTCACATAGCTCGTAAAGGACCGACAACCAAGGTGTATCATTAACTACCTAGGATATAACCAACTCATCATAAACACGTCGCTCAATGTGTAGCGACTAAGTCGTTCCTAACGTGCGTCGCACATGATAGTTCACAACTCATTAGTAACTTATATGAAGTCACGAGCACCTTTAATAATTAATCAAAGCTTGGACGTAGGGTGTATATATAATCATCCAACCCAATTCAAGTAGCCACGTGTTCAACAACGTTGACTAAGTCGACCTAACTCAAGTTACTCGATCAAGTCTCATCAATGCGCCATCCCACCTCGTAGGAGACTAAAATATTACCCGTCAACTCATTACACGACGTATATTCTTAACGTCCTATTCGACTCCGCTAAAGTCAGTCACAATTAGAGTCTAGCCCATTCAGTGTAATATTCGATTCACAAAATCCTAACGACCACACTCGGGTCTTACAAATATTCAAAACATCGGGACAAACCGTAGCATCATCCCTACATACCCATCTCAATCACGAGACTCAATGTCACACCCCAATCCGAGCTCCCCACAAGGGATCCTAAATTAGAGCATGAAACGTCCTTCTAACAAATGATTGCTACCTCAACCTAACAATGTAAACACAATTATTATGGTTAAACTCATAACACAAGCCATAAGATCTAGTAACCAACAAGCTGCCATGTTAATAAGTGAAATCTCCCCCAAAAATGGCCATACGGCCCTAGCCAACATGTCACAACATTACATCCCCGAGTTAACTAGTCTAATACACCCCGACTTCACAAGTCGGAACAAAAGAATATTACAAGTATTTTCACCATTTAAATTACAACCCAAAATAGAGTAAGACAACTCTACATCTCGTCCTCACCAAAAAGATGTTAAGTTAGCAAAAGAGAATATCTATCCAAGTCCACTCGAACTCCTTTGTACGAACACTCCGTCGACCTCACTGTCCCCCACTGTTCGTATCCCTGCGAGCTAAGGGGGGGGGGAAAGACAATGTGGAAGGGGGTAAGTCGGAGACTCAATAAGTTATTACTCGTGCAACTACATGACATGTGAGAATGCAACATGGGTCAATAATTAAACCTTAAGAATGCAATGGATAGCATAACAGTAATAATTAAAAGTCATGAACATATATAACATGGCACGTTCCACTCACCATTGTTACATTACCTTTTGTTGTTATCAAGCAAGTGCAAGGTCGAGGTACACCTCCGACCAACCCCACCTTATCACCCTATCATATAACACATTACCCGGGTCTTTACTAATAGAACGCGCGCACTGGACCATCATGAGCCCAGTCCCTTCCGACTGGGGAAGTCAATCGGTCCGGTCACATCTCAGCTAGCAAGAGATGCGCCAAGCCCCACTATGGCCAGTAGCGGGGGAAAGGCCAGATTGTAGCTTAACTACGACATTTCACTGGCTCTCCGCCCTCATGAAACGTCGGTGATACTACAACCCCCTGAATTAGTTCCTTTTTATCCATATGTTCAAGTCCCGTAAGCTTATTCATTTATCGGGATGTTCAATTACGTTTTCAAGGTTAAGGGACCAACCAATTCCATTATAATCATGAGTTCTTTATCAATTTCGGACTCCGTAGAGTCTACAACCAAGTTCTCATTTAGTAACAAAGCATGCTTTTCTCACACACAACATGATCCTCATTTAGCAACCAAGCATGCCTTTCACATATACAACATAATTCTCCTAGGATTTATCCTCTAAGTATGGGAAGACAAGGCTTACTTCAAGGAATGCAAGTTTCATGGCACTAGTACAATTTAAACACCAAGCATATCATACAATCATCACTTTCCTCATCTAATATGGAGTACATAGTTTATAGCATGCTTAATATCAATGAATCATGAAAATGAGAGCAATAACTTACACTCTACCAAGACCACCTATGATGAAATCAAGATTCCTTTGGGTGAAACTCTTCCTCTTGCAAGACTCTTTGATTCTACGGCGTCGGATCGGTAAGACTCCTCCAAAATCTCAAGATCTCCCCACTTTCTCACTCTAAAGCTCTCTATTTCTCTCTCTACTTCTTCAAGGATGGAGGGATGAAAAATGAGGAGTTGTGTACTCCAAAAGCTGGTATCTCGGCCTCCTGACGTGGTGCCACCCCAGCCTTAGAAATTTTTGAGTGAGAAGAAGAAAGAAAAATCTCGGGTGAACTTTCCGGCGCCAAGCGGACGCGTCATGCGGCCGCATGGCTTCTATGCGGGCGCCTTGCGCGGCCGCATAGAGTCCAGAGACTCTATGCCAAAGTTGGACCCGCACTGTGCGACCGCATGGCTTCTATGCGGGCGCCTTGTGCGGCCGCATAGAATCCAGAAACTCTATGCCAAGGTTGGGTTCGCACTGTGCGGCTGCATGATGACCAGTTCAGGTCAAAGCCTACTTAAACCCTCCAAAGTGTTCCCCAAACACTCCCAAGTCAGCCCAAGGTGATAATAAGTCCTAGGGAAGGTTAAAACATAAGTAAACTACTCCCCAAAAGTCCCGTAACCAAGTCTCGGAGCGCAAGGCACAAAGGACACCGTCCATTACCAAACTTAGACTCAAGACTCAAGGGATGTGAAATGCACAAAATCATGTAATGCACAACAAGTTACAGATGTAGAACGCACATGTAATATGGATGAGACTAAATTACCATAATAGGGTTTCGGGGTCTTACATCCTCTCCTCCATAAAAAGAATTCGCCCTCGAATTCGGATCTTGTTAGTCGAAGAGGTGTGGATATTTCTCTCTCATTTCAAGTTCCGTCTCCCAAGTTGCCTCTTCTACTCCATGATTTTGCTATAAAACTTTGACCAATGGAATCCTCTTTGTTCGCAAGACTTGTTCCTTACGGTCAAGAATTCTCAACGGTCGCTCAATGTAGGAAAGATCAGGTTGTAACTCAAGGGGTTCGTTTTCAAGAACGTGGGACGGGTCCGGGATATACTTCCGTAACATAGAGACGTGGAATACATTATGAAATCCGGCCAGCGACGACGGTAGAGCAACCTTGTAGGCTACGTTCCCAACTCTTTCGAGGACTTCAAAGGGGCCAACATATCGTGGTGCCAATTTGCCCTTTTTCCCAAATCTCCGGATGCCTTTGCTGGGGGACACTTTAAGGAATACATAGTCACCCACTTGGAATTCGAGGTCTCGCCTCCGGTTATCCGCGTAACTCTTCTGTCGACTTTGAGCAGTTTTCAACCTCTCACGTATTAACTTCACGTTCTCGACTGTTTTATGAACAATCTCGGGACCCCAAAGCCGTGCCTCACCAACCTCATCCCAACAAATTGGCGATCTACACTTTCTCCCATAAAGGGCCTCATACGGGGCCATCCCAATACTCAATTGGTAACTATTGTTATAAGCAAATTCGGTCAACGGTAAATGTGAGTCCCAACTACCCTTGAAATCGATCGTACAAGCTCTAAGCATATCCTCCAGCACTTGTATCATCCTCTCAGATTGACCGTCGGACTGTGGGTGGAAAGCGGTACTCAAGTTCAATTTGGTTCCTAAAGCGCTCTGAAGGGCATGCCAAAATCGAGACGTGAACCGCGGGTCTCTATCGGACACAATGCTCACGGGTACCCCGTGTAGTCGTACAATCTCCTGAACGTATAAGGCAGCCAGTTGATTCAAGGAATAAGTCATGTTTACCGGAATAAAATGAGCCGATTTTGTTAGCCTATCCACAACCACCCATACCCCATCAAAACCTCGTCGGGTTTGGGGCAATCCCGTCACAAAGTCCATGGTAATGTGTTCCCATTTCCACTCCGGTATATCTAACGGTTGAAGCATTCCTGCAGGTCGCTGGTGTTCTACCTTAACTTGCTGACACACGATACATTTAGACACAAAGTCTGCAATTTCCCGTTTCATATTATTCCACCACAAGTTTTTCCTCAAATCCCGATACATTTTAGTACTTCCCGGATGAATGGTGTACCTCGACTTGTGAGCTTCAAGAAGCACTTGCCTCTTTACATCCCCAACTGTGGGGACACAAACCCTTCCTCGAAAAGTCAAGATCCCATCCTCATTCATTGTAAAGTCTGGCACATTCTCCTCTTTCAACCTCTCCAAAATCTTTTGTATTTCTGGGTCTTCACCTTGTGTTTCCTTAATTCTTTGGAGTAAAACGGGTCCAACCCTCATATTGGCAAAAATTACCCCACGAGTTGATTCATGAGGCTCCCAGCTACACAAATCCTCAAACATCTTCCACTCTCGCATCATTAAACAGGAGACGTAGGTCTTCCGACTCAATGCATCTGCCACTACATTAGCCTTTCCGGGATGGTATAAGATAGTACAATCGTGATCTTTCAATTTCTCCATCCATCTGCGTTGCCGATTGTTCAGTTCCTTTTGCGAGAACAAGTACTTTAGACTCTTGTGATCGGTATAAACCTCAAATTTGGCTCCATACAAGTAGTGTTTCCACTTATGTAATGCAAAGATGATCGCAGCCAATTCCAAATCATGAGTGGGGTAGTTTTGCTCAAACAGAGTAAGCTTCTTCGAGGCATAAGCTATCACTTTCCCATTTTGCATAAGAACACATCCTAATCCCTCCTTTGATGCGTCGCTATAAACTACGAAGTTGTCGCCTCCTCTAGGCAATGTCAAAACTGGAGCTGTAGTCAGTTTTCTTTTCAATTCTTGGAAGCTCTCTTCACACTTATCGGTCCACACAAAAGGGATCTTCTTTTGAGTCAACCTAGTCATGGGAGTGGCAATCCTTGAGAACCCTTCAATGAACCGACGATAATAACCTGCTAATCCCAGGAAACTCCGTACCTCGGTTACCGTACTTGGTCTCTTCCAATTGGTAACGGCCTCGACTTTTGTAGGATCCACTGAAATGCCCGCAGCCGACACAACATGGCCCAAGAAGGATATCTCCTCTAACCAGAACGCGCACTTGTTAAACTTGGCATACAATTGTTTCTCCCTAAGCACCGATAACACAATCCACAAGTGTCGCTCATGTTCTTCTCTAGACCTCGAGTATACCAGGATATCATCAATAAAGATTACCACAAAACAATCCACATAGGGTTTAAACACCCGATTCATCAAATCCATAAACACTGCCGGTGCATTTGTTAATCCGAAAGGCATCACCACAAATTCATAATGACCGTACCTAGTACGAAAGGCTGTTTTGGGAGTATCCTCGGCTCTAATTTTCAATTGATGATACCCACTACGCAAGTCCAACTTATAATATACAACCGCTCCTTGTAATTGGTCAAATAAGTCGTCTATGTGTGAAGGGGGTACTTGTTCTTAATAGTGACTTGGTTGAGTTGTCGGTAGTCAATGCATAATCTTAACGAGCCATCCTTTTTCTTAACAAACAACACTGGTGCACCCCATGGCGAAACACTAGGTTTGACAAACCCCCTCTTTAGTAATTCCTCAAGCTGAATTTTCAATTCCTTCAACTCTGCGGGTGCCATCCTATAGGGTGCTTTAGAGATAGGTGCAGTTCCGGGCAACAACTCAATGCAAAATTCAATCTCCCTGTCAGGAGGTAGGGCATAATCAGTAGAGAATACATCGGGGAACTCACGCACTACTGGGACATCTTCTAATTTAACTTCCATCTTATTCTTATCCACCACACATGCTAAGTATCCGGTACATCCACGTGAAAGTAACTTGCGCGTTCTCAAGGCAGAAATAAAGTGGACTCTACTACCCGGCCTATCACCCCAAAACTTAAACTCCGGCGTATTGGGTATTGAAAACGTTACCACTTTACGATAATAATCTACCACTGCGTGATGTTCAGACAACCAATCCATACCAAGAATAACGTCAAAATCATGAATGGGAAGATCAATCAAATTAGCAGGCATCAAATGACCGTCTATATATATGGAGCAACCCTTATATACATCTTGTGCTACCATGTAATCCCCCAACGGAGTAGTCACTTCTAAAACATATGGCAAAGACTGAGATGCGACACGTAAATGATGGGCGAAATGCGATGCAACATACGAATGCGATGATCCGGGGTCTATAAGGACACGTGCTTTAATGTTAGAAACGAAGAGGGTACGTCCAATAACTGCAGTTGACTCTGGAACCTCCTGCTGGTTAAGCGCGAACACCCGACCTTGCACCTTTGGTTTCCCATCGCTAGCCCTCTTAGTCCCAGCTAGCGAGTCCTTCCACTTTGGGCAATCCTTTCGATGGTGTCCACTGTCGCCACAATTCAGACACTTGTTCTGCTTGCTCCAGCACTTATCCTCGGTGTGCCCGACCTTAAGACAGTATGTGCATGACTCCCGTTGTGGTTGCTGTCCTGCCGATTGTGGAGTATTTGTCACCTTACCTTTACCTTCCCTCCTGAACTGACCACCGCCACGCCGGTTATTAAAACCTCCTCTGTTAGTTGAACCCTGTCCTCTTCCATGCTGCTGAGAAGATGGTGGATTATTAGGCACTACCGTAGTTGATCCCCCAGTTTTAACCTTGTGTTCTTCGATATCATTCTCCAAATCAAAGGCTCGGTCTATCGCCGCCCGATAGCTGGCAAGATCTAATGGCAAAAGTCTCTCCCTCAACTCGGTTTTCAAACCCTTCACAAACCTCCTTGCCTTCTTCCCATCATCCGGAATCAAATGAGTCCCAAAGCGCGCCAATTCAGTAAACTTGGCCGCATACTTAGCCACACTCATATTTCCTTGTACCAGGTTAAGGAACTCGACCTCTCTACGATCATGCACCACAGCCGGTATGAATTGGATGTTGAATTCTCTTACAAAATTTACCCAGGTCCTCAGCGTCCCCTCTTGTTCCCATTTCATCTTCAACAACTTCCACCAATGTTCCCCGGCATTCTCAAGCTTAAACACAGCAAACGTAACCTTTTCCTCTTCAGTACAACCCAATGCTTCAAAGATTTTCTCCATGCTCTCGATCTAACCCTCAGCCTTGGTTGCATCAAGCTCACCGTCAAAACTGCGGGGTTGCATCTTCAAGAATTTCTCAATCCCAAGGGTATGTCCCGCATTCACAAATCCTGGCTGGGGTCCTCTAGCCTCAATACGTGGTTCCGGCCGCTCTTGGTGTCCCAACGTGGCAACAACCCTTTCCAACATCCTATACATGTCCCCAAGGTTAGCCTCGGGAGCGTCATTAGCCTCAGGGGGAACATTAACTTCTGGCGCAACGTTGGCCTCCGAAGCACCGTTATTATTGCTATTACTACTTTCTGCTCTCGCGCGACCTCCAGACGCGCTTGTTCCAACTCCGTGTCTCGTTCGTACCATCCTTAACACCTACACATAAAACACCCCACGTTAGTACTTAACATGAACAACCCACCTAAGCCAAGGAACCTATCCTGGCCAGTAGCAACTATTGCTCTGATACCACTCTGTCACACCCCAATCCGAGCTCCCCACAAGGGATCCTGAATTAGAGCATGAAACGTCCTTCTAACAAATGATTGCTACCTCAACCTAACAATGTAAACACAATTATTATGGTTAAACTCATAACACAAGCCATAAGATCTAGTAACCAACAAGCTGCCATGTTAATAAGTGAAATCTCCCCCAAAAATGGCCATACGGCCCTAGCCAACATGTGACAACATTACATCCCCGAGTTAATTAGTCTAATACACCCCGACTTCACAAGTCGAAACAAAAGAATATTACAAGTATTTCCACCATTTAAATTACAACCCAAAATAGAGTAAGACAACTCTACATCTCGTCCTCACCAAAAAGACGTTAAGTTAGCAAAAGAGAATATCTATCCAAGTCCACTCGAACTCCTTTGTACGAACACTCCGTCGACCTCACTGTCCGCCACTGTTCGTATCCCTGCGAGCTAAGGGGGGGGGGAAGACAATGGGGAAGGGGGTGAGTCGGAGACTCAATAAGTTATTACTCGTTCAACTACATGACATGTGAGAATGCAACATGGGTCAATAATTAAACCTTAAGAATGCAATGGATAGCATAACAGTAACAATTAAAAGTCATGAACATATATAACATGGCACGTTCCACTCACCATTGTTACATTACCTTTTGTTGTTATCAAGCGAGTGCAAGGTCGAGGTACACCTCCGACCAACCCCACCTTATCACCCCATCATATAACACATTACCCGGGTCCTTACTAATAGAACGCACGCACTGGACCATCATGAGCCCAGTCCCTTCCGACCTGGGGAAGTTAATCGGTCCAGTCACATCTCGGCTAGCAAGAGATGCGCCAAGCCTCACTATGGCCAGTAGTGGGGGAAAGGCCGGATTGTAGCTCAACTACGACATTTCACTAGCTCTCCACCCTCATGAAACGTCGGTGATACTACAACCCCCTGAATTAGTTCCTTTTTATCCATATGTTCAAGTCTCGTAAGCTTATTCATTTATCGGGATGTTCAATTACGTTTTCAAGGTTAAGGGACCAACCAATTCCATTATAATCATGAGTTCTTTATCAATTTCGGACTCCGTAGAGTCTACAACCAAGTTCTCATTTAGTAACAAAGCATGTTTTTCTCACACACAACATGATCCTCATTTAGCAACCAAGCATGCCTTTCACATATACAACATAATTCTCCTAGGATTTATCCTCTAAGTATGGGAAGACAAGGCTTACTTCAAGGAATGCAAGTTTCATGGCACTAGTACAATTTAAACACCAAGCACATCATACAATTATCACTTTCCTCATCTAATATGGAGTACATAGTTTATAGCATGCTTAATATCAATGAATCATGAAAATGAGAGCAATAACTTACACTCTACCAAGACCACCTATGATGAAATCAAGATTCCTTTGGGTGAAACTCTTCCTCTTGCAAGACTCTTCGATTCTACGGCGTCGGATCGGTAAGACTCCTCCAAAATCTCAAGATCTCCCCACTTTCTCACTCTAAAGCTCTTTATTTCTCTCTCTACTTCTTCAAGGATGGAGGGATGAAAAATGAGGAGTTGTGTACTCCAAAGTGGTGTTTTGTGGTGGGAAATTGGCTGGTATCTCGGCCTCCTGACGTGGCGCCACCCCAGCCTTAGAAATTTTTGAGTGAGAAGAAGAAAGAAAAATCTCGGGTGAACTTTCCGGCACCATGCGGACGCGTCATGCGGCCGCATGACTTCTATACGGGCGCCTTGCGCGGCCGCATAGAATTCAGAGACTCTATGCCAAATTTGGACCCGCACTGTGCGACCGCATGGCTTCTATGCGGGCGCCTTGTGCGGCTGCATAGAATCCAGAAACTCTATGCCAAGGTTGGGTTCGCACTGTGCGGCCGCATGATGACCAGTTCAGGTCAAAGCCTACTTAAACCCTCCAAAGTGTTCCCCAAACACTCTCAAGTCAGCCCAAGGTGATAATAAGTCCAAGGGAAGGTTAAAACATAAGTAAACTACTCCCCAAAAGTCCCGTAACCAAGTCTCGGAGCGCAAGGCACAAAGGACACCGTCCATTACCAAACTTAGACTCAAGACTCAAGGGATGTGAAATGCACAAAATCATGTAATGCACAATAAGTTACAGATGTAGAACGCACATGTAATATGGATGAGACTAAATTACCATAATAGGGTTTCGGGGTCTTACACTCAATATACCGATGGTCTATTACTCATAAAAATCTCACGAGAGTACTAACGATAAAAATCTCCACAAGTTATAAATACTCGATATAACTAAAATAAGTCATCGGGGACTTTACTACCGGAACCCAACTATAACATAAACCCACGAGTCTATAACTCGGGAAAACAACAACCATAACAATAATCAAGATACAATCTCGAGGAGTCTCTATTACTCGGAGACAACAATCATCACAATAACAACAACAACGTCTACACAATGAACTCCACAAGTCTCTAATATTCGGAGACCACAAAATTAACAACAATTCATCAATACCCATCATTTAACATGCTAGAGTATCACATTGAATAAGTATAGCATGTAGGGAGTTCATATGCACATAAATAACACGTAAACATCGCTATACTACTCTACGATGCTCAAAATCTAAGAAGGAGATTAGTAACTTACCATACAACGCAAATCCTTCACAAAATCAAAAGGGCTTCGAGTGGAAATGTACTCTTCCATGACCTCTACACCGCTACGGAGTCTAATCAACGATCCCAAACTCGAACCAAGCTCGAATCAAACTTCCTCTCTCTTAAAACTTCACGTTCTCTCTCTAAAATGTGAGAGAAGAGATGGGGTGGTGATTCTTCAATAGATCGGACAATCCCTTTAGGTAAAAATGTGCTCCTCGTCGTCCTCTACGCTACGGCAAAGACGGCTCGTCGATCCGACAAGCGGAGCTCAAGATATCGCGAAATCTTCCCTTCTTCTCTCTCCTTTCTCTCTCTAGAGTCTCTCTCTCTCTCTCTCTCTCTCTATTTTCTGGTTTGAGGATGAGAATGAGGGAGAAATAGAGTTGGGTTATGTTATTAATACCATGGGTAAGTGTTTGGTCCAATCCCAGGCTTGTTTGAGCATTTTAAACCACTTAAAGATGTTTAAAACCGAGAAATAACGAAAACCGGACGAACAGAGTGTCTGACTTCGCACGGCCGTGTCAAGGAAATGTGCACGGCCGTGTCACTCTCGCACGGTCGTGTCAAGGGAAGGCACGCGGCCGTGCAAAACATTCTGGAATATCTGGAATTTTTTTTCCCTATACGCACGGCCGTGTCAATAAAAGGCACACGGCCGTGCAACATCAACACGGTCCAGCTCCACATCTTTTTACCCTATCTCCTAGGTTTGATCACTTGGCCACTCTTAGGTGTGATTATACAACACTTATAACACATCTTGACGATATCGTGGGTCACATATTAAGGCATAATCAGTCTAATGATTCTTATAAGTATGAAACGGAATCATGAACTAAATCATAATTCAACTAACGTGTTACTACAACGAGTCTAACATGTAAATCACGCATAACATAAACAAATCACACGTATGAGGATTCAGGGTGTTGCATCCTCTCCTCCTTAAAAGAATTCGTCCGTGAATTCAGGGATTGAATGTGTACGGGAAGTACATACACTACAACAAGGTCATACTATAGCCCACGCAATCGTACTCCTATTGAAAAGGAGCGAAAGCCTAACAAATAAAGGGAGTGGTCAAGTTAGAGGCCATCAATCTCAAGTATTGCTCACGAGAAAGGTTTCTAGCGAATAGGTGAAACTTCGAGATGTAAGAAATCTCGGGGTTTCGTTACGAGACTAACTACCGTCTCTAGTCAAGTCCAAATTCAGCGTACACTTCAAAGTGTCATGCTGACTCCTTTCGAACACATCCCACCACCACGCTTCCGCGCGCTAAACAAATCTCCACTTTCCGTGGTACAACTCTCAACAATTACTCACGGGAAATTTCGCGTCAATTAGGTCCGGGCTAACACAACCTTAAGGTTCAAAAGGTTACACGAAGACGTCCCATTATCAAGGAAATAGGCTTGAATCAAAGGGTGCAATAAATGCAACACCTTGAAGTCACGCGAGTCATAGGACTCTGTTATGAATAACGGCACTACCGGCTTTATCACAAGCCGACAATATAAAAGGCTAACGGAATCGCAAGTTAACATGCTCGCGATGCACTATTCATGTCAATAAGTTATAAGGTCACCATAAATAATAATAAGAGTTTCGAACTCTAAATACATTCAACGGAACGGATCGGTATCATTGGACACCAATACCACATACTGCACATGCTAGTCGAAACATATAGTGTAACACACTCTCAATGATTACATTCACAGGTCAACTACGAGATATAATATTCTAACGAACGAGTACCTAATCAGAGTACAAAAGGTAGCCCAATAACAGGGAGACAAATAAATAATAGAATAAGTCACGATGAACATGACTCTTACGGATTCAATCACAAGGTCTCACATTTTAACCTTGACTCACTCTATTGGAGTCTTGGGTCGATGCAGGAGGGTTCGGTGGGGCTACTTGGTCCACTCGAGGGGTCTCACCTAGGGCCACATTCAGTTGGTCCTCAAGTTCTCTCAGTTCTCGTAATGCGTGTCTGAGTTGAAATATGGTCGGATGCATGACTGACATCCTGGCAGTCTTCCTAGTTCGTGCCATCCTGCTACAGGCATACAATAGAGACATTAAATCTCTAAAGGGAAGTGAAACAGATTAAGTGGTTCAACTAAGGCATACTTATCAATATAAAGTTCTCAATTCTCAACCCGACATAAATATCATGCACGTTGGGTTCTAAGGACAACCACCTCATCATGCGAAGGGGTATACACACAAGGTGACACGATCCATTCATATCGCAAAATCTATAAGGCAAGACTGAATTAATACAATGTATCCCGTCTATATCACGTCGTATACAATATGGCAATCTCTCGCTCACCACCGGGGTGACAAATTATCAATTCGATATCTCTAAGGTTAAACAAACTTATAACACACGTGACAATGTACAAGTCACAAGGGCTAATCGCATGCCCAAAATACTCATGTTCAACTAAGTACAACGGCTCACACAATATCAAATCAAATCAAGCTAATACACGAGGAATGATATACAATCCACACACAAGATACACAATCTTGTTCAAGTGTACTATTCCATTTACTTGTCCATTCCGGTTGGTAAGAGGGTTAGACAATTTCTATCTATCATGCTATCAGCTTAGTCCTGACGAATATCTCTTGACAACCAAATTAGGGGCCCTTCTAAAGTGGCTTCAAAAGCTTCCGTCACAGGGCGTTCAGGACAAGTGATTACAAATATGCCCTTGGAGTCGGTCTTATGCACATAAGTATCAAATACAAGCAAATGTACCTGTGTGACACAATGTCTCTAGTATGTACAAATGTCGCATTCCATGATGTGATATGCAAGAATAAAGTGTCTAAGTCAGTACGGACTCTTATACTCGCACTATCGTAACTTGACACTCCACGATAAACACTAGTGGGCTCGTGACCCAGGATCTCTGGTATTCCACCTCTATTACCTCAACTATCACCAATCTCAAGCCTAAGACGTTCTTTAAAACATCTCGGCTACACTTCTCAAGAATCAATGAGACAACCTATAATGGTCAAATCTCAATACCAAACTTACCAAACGACTCATGTTGCCAACATTCTAGCGAGGACTTAATTAAGCGCACACACCAATTCCACAAGAGAAATAACCGACTACAAACCGTTAGTCTCCGCTCTCATGAGCGTAAGAACCCAACTAATCCAGGCCTACATGGACTATCTCCACAACTTATCAATATCCAAGGTAAACTTAACACAAAACTCGACGTTAACGCTCAACCCAATAACCAAACCACCTAAGCCAAGGATCCTATCCTGGCGGACAGCTAACTTAAGCTCTGATACCAACTGTGACGACCCGAGTCCGAGATTCGATGTTGAACCCCGACTTGGAGCGCCAAACCGAAGAAGAACAGAATAAAGTGAGCCACAAAAGCTCGAAACGAAACCAATGCAGCGGAATACTAAAAACAAGGCAGCGGAATAACAAATGAACTTGAGCCTCAAGGCTCGAATAATCAAGAATCCCAACATATAATAATAACCTCTACGGCTAAACAAACGCCGGAGAACAACAATATCTAAAACACCACGAGACAACACGCTCGGGAAATTAATAGTAAGATACCAACGGGCA
Organism: Platycodon grandiflorus; assembly: GCA_016624345.1. NCBI lineage: Eukaryota > Viridiplantae > Streptophyta > Magnoliopsida > Asterales > Campanulaceae > Platycodon > Platycodon grandiflorus. Next base: position 58,494,087 of record CM028362.1, read on the forward strand.
CACGACCACAATAACCAAGAAAGCTGTGGTGATACAAATAGTACAACCGGCACGACTTCACAAGTTGGCACCAAATACAAGTCTATAAAATGCAAGAATCTACACCCGACATACTAAGTTTACATAACTCAGTTTAACTCGCGATCTCACAAGTACAAAAAATAAATATAAAATACTAACTAGATACAACTAGAGGATCTTCGAACTAGAGCCTCACTGCGCCGAAACGTATCCTGCAACTAAGGAAAACAAATATGGAAGGGATGAGTCGAATGACCCAGTAAGCTACTAATGAAATAATATGGCATGGCATTATGCATATAAGAATCATAAACAGGTTGTAGCACATAAGACAACCAACTATATTCACGAGAGGCTCGGTAGCCGCCAACCGTCATGCACTGATTGGAGACCACGACCAACATTCGTTCATATAGGAAGCACATAAAGCTCAAAGTAAACACATAAAGGTGGATACAGTGGATTCGAGGTACACCTCCGAAATCCCTTGAAACACTTCCGACCTTATCGCTCCATAAAGCCGTAGTAAACGATCGTACTGCCGCTCCACAGAATTATAAAGGATGCCTCTGCTGCTATCCAACAAGATAATAATGATAATAGATTCCTGCGCTCCTGCTCCAGAGAACCATACTAAACATTTGTGCCGCTGATGCTAGACACGTTTCCTAATGACAACCACGATCAGAAATAGATGATTATGCTGCTGCTGCTGTACACAAATCACAAAGGGATCGGTGCTCGTATCCCGAAACAAATATATGTACCCGATTGCATCACGCACGATCTACAAGTACCCAATAAATAATGTACCCGATCGTGACCCGCACGATCTACAGGTACCCGTTGTGGACCATTTTCTGTATCCACGTCGACGTATCGCTCGATCCCCTACGACCCGAGACAATACGACTCTAGGCACTTATAGGTATCACAAGGGACTGGTGTCCGTATCCCAATGCATACAAAATAATGTCGACAATGCACAGTCGCCATTTATTCCGTTCAACTGTGGGGCTAGAGAAACCCCTACCGTGGCCAACGGTAGGGCGAGGCCCAGTGTATTGGCCTTCGGCTATTACGAAGCCCCTGCTCTCGCAATAACCGAGCGTCAATACACCTCCAATGCACATATGCCAGCTGGACTCGATGCAATGCATAAGTAGATGTTTACCCATGCCAAACTAATCTAAGTGTGTTCTATTGAATCACAATTTAATAAACCAAATCATGATGTGTTCTATTGAATCACAACCCAATGAAATCAAACCATAATGTGTTCTATTGAATCACATACTAAATCAACACAATGTGCTTGTTAATACTAAACACACAATCAATCATCAAAGTAGGATGATTGTCATATTGCCTACTAGAACAATCACAAATACCACACATCATCCAAGTCCGCAATCGCTAGACTTAACAATCATAACATATGTAAGCCTACTCGTACTTACAATCATAATTCAGCGCGCTACTAACACGCACAACTTAGGATCTCTACAGTATCCCATGATCACAATACACTCCATCACATTTTCGTCACCTATAATACATATCACGACTCCCAACAAGTCACATAGCCCGTAAAGGACCGAAAACCAAGGTGTATCATTAACTACCTAGGATATAACCAACTCATCATAAACACGTCGCTCAATGTGTAGCGACTAAGTCGTTCCTAACGTGCGTCGCACATGATAGTTCACAACTCATTAGTAACTTATATGAAGTCACAAGCACCTTTAATAATTAATCAAAGCTTGGACGTAGGGTGTATATATAATCATCCAACCCAATTCAAGTAGCCACGTGTTCAACAACGTTGACTAAGTCGACCTAACTCAAGTTACTCGATCAAGTCTCATCAATGCGCCATCCCACCTCGTAGGAGACTAAAATATTACCCGTCAACTCATTACACGACGTATATTGTTAACGTCCTATTCGACTCCGCTAAAGTCAGTCACAATTAGAGTCTAGCCCATTCAGTGTAATATTCGATTCACAAAATCCTAACGACCACACTCGGGTCTTACAAATATTCAAAACATCGGGACAAACCGTAGCATCATCCCTACATACCCATCTCAATCACAAGACTCAATATACCGATGGTCTATTACTCATAAAAATCTCACGAGAGTACTAACGATAAAAATCTCCACAAGTTATAAATACTCGATATAACTAAAACAAGTCATCGGCGACTTTACTACCGGAACCCAACTATAACATAAACCCACGAGTCTATAACTCGGGAAAACAACAACTACAACAATAATCACGACACAATCTCGAGGAGTCTCTACTACTCGGAGACAACAATCATCACAATAACAACAACAACGTGTACACAATGAACTCCACAAGTCTCTAATTTCGGAGACCACAAAATTAACAACAATTCATCAATACCCATCATTTAACATGCTAGAGTATCACATTGAACAAGTATAGCATGTAGGGAGTTTATATGCACATAAATAACACGTAAACATCGCTATACTACTCTACGATGCTCAAAATCTAAGAAGGAGATTAGTAACTTACCATACAATGCAAATCCTTCACAAAATCAGAAGGGCTTCGAGTGTAAATGTACTCTTCCATGACCTCTACACCACTACGGAGTCCAATCAATGATCCCAAACTTGAACCAAGCTCGAATCAAACTTCCTCTCTCTCAAAATTTCACTTTCTCTCTCTAAAATGTGAGAGAAGAGATGGGGTGATGATTATTCAATATATCAGACGATCCCTTTGGGTAAAAATGTGCTCCTCGTCGTCCTCTACGCTACGGCGAAGACGGCTTGTCGATCCGACAAGCGGAGCTCAAGATATCGCGAAATCTTCCCTTCTTCTCTCTCCTTTCTCTCTCTAGAGTCTCTCTCTCTATTTTCTGGTTTGAGGATGAGAATGAGGGAGAAATAGAGTTGGGTTATGTTATTAATACCATGGGCAAGTGTTTGGTCCAATCCCGGGCTTGTTTGAGCACTTTAAACCACTTAAAGATGTTTAAAACCGAGAAATAACGAAAACCGGACGAACAGAGTGTCTGACTTCGCACGGCCGTGTCAAGGAAATGTGCACGGCCGTGCCACTCTCGCACAGCCGTGTCAAGGGAAGGCACGCGGCCGTGCAAAACATTCTGGAATATCTGGAATTTCTGTTCCCTATACGCACGGCCGTGTCAATAAAAGGCACACGGCCGTGCAACATCAACACGGTCCAGCTCCACATCTTTTTACCCTATCTCCTAGGTTTGATCACTTGGCCACTCTTAGGTGTGATTATACAACACTTATAATACATCTTGACGATATCGTGGGTCACATATTAAGGCATAATCAGTCTAATGATTCTTATAAGTATGAAACGGAATCATGAACTAAATCATAATTCAACTAACGTGTTACTACAACGAGTCTAACATGTAAATCACGCATAACATAAACAAATCACACGTATGAGGATTCAGGGTGTTACAATGGTGGTGTTGGATTGTAATTTGGTCTCCAAATGATCAAGAGACAAGGTTTTCCTTCTCAAAGTTCTTCTCTTTCTCTCTCAACTTCCAAGGGTGAAGATGATCAAATGGTGTGTGAAAATGAGGCTCCTTTAGTGTATTGGAGACTTAGTAAGGCTGGTAAAAGGGGTCAAAGGTCGTGATTAATCTCAGCCATTGGATGGTGATCAAATGGTCAAACAACTTAAAAATGCGTCTAACAAAATAACAGAGCTCGACGCTATGCGGCTGCCCCATGCGGACGCATAGCTCCTATGCGAGCTCCTTATGCGGCCGCATGACTTCTATGCGGACGCCTAAGGCGGCTGCATAGAATCCAGAAAGTTAAGGTCTTTGGCAAGCTCGCACTATGCAGCTGCATAAGGGCTGGTACAGGTCAAAAGGCTTATTAAACACCTCAAAGTGATACCAAAATACCTCCCAAGTCATCCTAAAGTGAAACCAACCCTAAATTAAGTTTAAGAAACAACTACAACTCAATCCAAACCACATGTAATGAAGCTTTGGATGCACACCAAAATAAATGCGAATGACTATGAAACTTCTAACACATATCCATACACTTGAAATGTGTACAACAAATTGAAATGCAAGTATATTTGAATGATATTTGCACATGAAATGACGATGTCAATGTAAGAAACGTAAACATCGAATGAATGCGAATGATGCAAATAGTGCGGGTGTTACACTTGCATTGTCACATCAAAATCTGCAATCATCTCAATTAGTCCTAAAAAAATTATCATTGCTATCTTTATAAAGTTTCTCATTCAATCCCCGAAAAAGCTAAGTTATGTTTTGCAAGACATATAACGACAAAAATTATTCTTATTACAACTTACCTCTAATGCTCTTTCTCCATTGCAATTTCTTGTTGCAAATCTTGGTCAATTATTTGATTTTTCTTTAATCTTACTCTAAGTTCAAACCAAGTGTTCATGTTGGTCATATGCTCAGTACTATTCTAATGTTGTCTAAGCCTCTCACTAAAATGATTCCAATTCCTCATTCCATCATTAGCTAACAAACATTTGTTATCATCAGAATTTGAACAACTTACAACAAAAACAATACACTTTGTCAACATATTTAGAATAAACCAATCATTTTTTATCTCTAATGTCTCCATTACTCAAATTTCTAGAATAATAAGCATATGAAAAATGCCTAGAAGTACTATCTAGAGTAAACACACGATTCAATTCTCTTATAGGCTCTTTTTCAACCAAAATATCTCTTGTTTTACTGTCAAAATTATCCTAATTTATAGGATCATAAATATCGAAAGAGGGAACTGGTGTATCATTTTTCACTCGTATAATTTCTCTTAAAATTTTAGTTCTATAAATAAATCTAATCCATCAATATCAGAGTAGTCATTATGTTTTAATGAACATTCGAGGTTACGACAAATTTTTTTTTAAAAAATTTCATTATCCAATGACCTTAATTTCTCAATGTCAAAAAGAAAATAAAAAATATATTGATACATTTTAAATTGTTAAAATCTACTTTGAAATGAAATGATTATTTTATCTATTATGTACAAGAAGTAATCAACTTTAAGTGATTCTTCAGGATATCTTATAACTTAATTGTCAATAATTTTATCAAATTGTTTCTTTCTACGAATAGTATACGTTTTTCACGGAACACAGGTTCTATATTCATTTCTATAGCACTTTCTCTGGCAGAAATTATAGCATTTTTAAATCCGTCATCCCTACATTTTTCAAAAAATTAAATAAGATATTTCAATTATTTTATAGCAACATTGATACACATATCATTTGATTGCATATTCTGGCCTGTCAAATATAGTGAGTAAAGAAAACTAAGAGTCACTCTTAACATTTAAAAACAAAGTTAAAATAGGTACTATGTTTTTTTTTTTTGGAGGCTTAAATTTTTTTGAACGCCTAAAGCCCTAGCTTTAGTAGCATTACCCTTGGGCCGGCCCAATTCAGGTGACTTAAATAGTGAGTCCTATTTTGGGTTCATTTTATAACACTTTGACATTAAAGTGCGTCGCTATTAGACGTGGTGCACCATATAGGCATGCCACGTAATGCTTCGAGAGGATAAAATATTTTCTCCTTTAAAGTTTACCATATTGTTAGTAGTACACACTAATACTCCCTCTCTTTCTAACAAAAAAGAGTCTTGTTTAATTTGATACATGATTGCGCTGCCAATTAAACTGCAACAACTAGGGCAAGAGTACCCTGCCGTATCAAGTAATATAGTGCGTAAGCACAAGTATCGATCCCACAGGGAATGCACGGAATTTTCACTCCTACTAAGTACCGAAATTGAGCTAGCTAATTATATTTGAGCGAAAATAAATTGAGAATAAAAACTAAAAATAAAAATAAAAGAAAGCAATTAATATTTACAAATGGTTTGGCAGCAACAAATCAAGATAAAAGATAGGATTTATAGGAATGCAATATTTTCTAGTCTAGCTCGTGATTAATTTAATCTTCTCTGTACTTTTCTTTAACTCAAGTCTTGGTAGCCGAGAACGCTAAATTGGTAGCTACGGGCTCTCGCCCCAATAGCAACCCGAATCTCCCCTACCTCGCGAATGGCTAAGGTGGATTGATTGCATGTCAGAACAAGTCCTCAATTGGCTATCTATGAACACTCGTTACCTCTCGGTCTGGCGTCACATAGACAATTATTGTGTTATCCGAATTAATAGGACGGGCTCTCGCATCTTACCCTATAATTCTAGAAATCATCTAATGGGTAGCGAACCCATCGAAAGCATTAAGAGCACACAATAAATACCAAGAATATGGGTAATAGTGGGTAGAGAAATAATATCTCTATTTTTCTACAAGGCATGCCAGTAGCCGGGACATCGGAAGTGGTTAAAAACCCTAATTTCCTACCTCTCGGTGGAGTGATCGCTTAACAAAACAAGTACTCCCATGGCTATCGGTGTTTTCCAGGCACCAACTACTAATTTGTTCGGTCCAAAATGCAAGGTAGCTCTCGCGGATCCAAACATTTCTCAAATCATTTAATTAGTGGCCAATTAATTAAAAGCATTAAGCCCACAAATTAATAACCTAGCATGCTTGTGTACTAAATAGAGAGAGAGATTAAATTTAAAAAACTACAACGACATAGAAAAATATAATTGCATTTCATAAATCAATTAAGCACAAAACCAATTCCACAATTACAAAATCATTCAACCCTAGAAATATCAAAATATAGATCGGAAGAATTTAACCGACAAAGCCGCGAACAATGTCGAGATCCGGGGTTGAAATCCTTCGCAATAGCTTCCTTGGTCCTTGATTTGAAGCTCCAAACCTTCGATGATAATTACATTTTTGGAGGATGAGGAGAGAATTTGGGGGAGGAGCTACAGCCCCAAAGGGGCTTTTCAGCCGCCTGGGACTGTCTGATGCATTTTTGGGATTGTTGAAGGAGATATACATTGAAGCTTTAGAGTATTGAGCAAGCCAAGGGGTAAAATGGGGATTAAACATGAAGATTGAGGGCAAAAAGGGGAGAAAATTGAGCTGGATCGCGGCTGGGCATGGGCAGCCTATCTGGGATGAAACTGCGGACTACCCAGGTGGAAATGGGCCATGGTGTGAGGGTAAATGGGTGAGAAGGGGGAAAATGGGCCGGATCCGGGCGCTCCAAGGCAAGACACGCGGGTCATAGCTGGGCGGAGGAGACGCGGACACGTGGCGACGTGGTGTGTTGACAGCACATTAATGAGGAGTTTCAGCGCTTGCCAGCGCTGCCCCTCGACTTTCTAAGGTTGCTCCGGTGCCCTCCATGTTTCCAGAAAGCGAGTCGCAGCCCCTATCCTCCCAGGCTTTGCAATTTAGTCCCAAGTCAACCTCCGTTAGACTCCGTTAGCCTAATTTCTCTTTCAGTTTAGTCCTTTCCTTTGCAAATGACTAACGGAAGGCTAACGGACCTCGCTCAAATGGCTTTAATCACTTCAAAACTTCGCGGGTTGCCTTGAATCTTCCCCAATTGCTATGAATTGATCCTTTGAAGCTTGAATAATGCCCAGAAAATCTGAAATACATATAGAACACAATAAATGCACTTTCTTGGGCAAAATACATATGAAATTCATAGAAAATGGAGATAAAATATGGGAAAATAAATGTGAAATTATGCACTTATCAATACACAAATTAATAAAAGTTAATTTACTCAATTATAAATCCCAAGATGTTGCGTATTTTTCAATGATACTCATGTAGGAGTGACACCCATTACTTAAAGTAAAAAGTAAATCGGTGATAAAATATTAAAAGTAACATTCCAAAAAGGAAAGAACGGAAATTAAACACTTTTTCTGAAATGATCCAGAAAGGAAAGATAGATTTTTTTTAGGAATGAATGGAGTATTATTTTTCTCTGAAAATGAGTGTCTATTTTAAATTTTTAAGAAAATTAAGAAGATTGACTTTTAAACTATTTTAGTACTTTCTTCGTTCTAAAATTAATATTTTTTATTATTTTACACGAATTTTAAGAAAGTAGTTGACTTTATGGAAATTTTTTTAATACCTCCAAAGTATTCTTTAAATGTGTCAAATCAATGAGACCCTCTTCTTTTTTCCTCTCACAATTAATAAGGTTACTATAGCGTTAGAATGGATGACTCGATTCCAGATAAAGGGCTGAAGCGGAACGAGCGGAGCGTATTGGGATCCTATATGCGCGGTTGCGCAGGAAGTGGTGGAGGTCTCAGAAGTTGGCGCAGTCGCGTCACTTGGGCTGGCGGGACGCGCCACACTATCAATTTTTAAGTTTTCCTTATCTATGTATATTTAGAGCTAGGTCTTGTATTCTATATATAAGTTGTAATCCTAAAATGTGTACAAGGTTGAAATAAAAATATACAACAATCTTTAACCCAAATTCTCTCATTTCTCTTCCAATTTTCTTTGCTTGATAATTAATATTTGATCAATTGATTGTTTGTTTGTTTCCGCTGTCGCACAATATATATACAATTTGTTCAAGAAATATTTTAAATATAGAAATAGAATCTTTTAAAATGACCACTCATTTTGAGACGAATGAAATACTTTTCCTTATAGGGATTTCCATGTCCAAACGTCCAAAATTAATATATTAGGAGTGTCAAGGTGTTATTCCAAAGGGGCTTAAAATAAGCTAATGGGGGAGGGGGTGAATAGCCTATGACCAATTTAAAAATAAATCAGTTAGCTCTCTAATTTAATCAAAGTATCTAACAATAGAGAGAGTTGGAGCGGCGAAATTGATTGGAAAGTTTATCTTAAAGTTACTTATGAATATAACCAAGGTTGTATAGTAGGTTCCGCGAGTTTGGTTGTATAGTAGGTTCCACGAGTTTGGTTGTATAAAACATTGCTGATAGATGTAGAAATGTAAGTGTGAAAAAGCTTAGGGCATGCTATTGCAAATATGTTGTATTAACAAAGTCTACTATTGACTAAGCAAACTTTGATAAAGAGCACAATAGCTTAAGCAAGTTTATCAATAGTAATGTAAAGTAAATAAGATGTAAAAGTGGTTCACACTAGAAATAATGACACGTCCATTACCAAGATAGTCGGCCCAAAATTCTAAAATTGTGCACTATTTTATCCAATCGTTACAAGTATAAAGCCTACGCTTTAATCAAGTTTGCACAGTTGAAAATTTAAGTGCAATGACTAACTTGATTACTAATGAATCGTGTATATAAACTATTTTGACCTAGAATATAAGATAGAAATGTTCTTTAAATAAGAGCAAATTTCTCTCGTGCGGGTGCAATCAATGAGACATTCAAATACTATTAATTTGGAAAACCACTCAATGATTGTTACAATAACAGTGGATAGGTGTGACCTAACTCATAACAAAGAATAAAAGAGTGTATGAGGGATTATTCTTTACAAGAGATATGGAGTGAATGTTTTTTTGAATTCTGTCAAGCTCTTAAATGTTCTTGGCATGACCTAGTCTGTAGGTCTTAGTCTTCAATGCTTCCAGGTGTAGCTTTTTATAGTAGGAGTCTTGAAGCTAGAGGTGTAAGCTTGAACCACCGAACCGAATCGGCCAGTTCGGTTCGGTTTTGGGTTAGGACGTTCGGTTTAGGTTTGAAAATTTTATAAATCGAGCTGTTCGGTTTGGTTTGCGGTTTTTGGTGCCGAACCGAACCGAACCACCACCATTTAATTTTTAATTTTTATTTATATATATTATTTAGTAATTAGTAATAGAATTTAATAAAAAAATTATTGTTGTTTGCCTACATATTGATTGATTTATTGTAATTTTAAAGTTATTTTTTTGACTTTTAATTATTTAGTTTGTCTTAAAAGTAATTTTTTTTATATTTAAAAGTTTTTTTGGAATATTTAAATAATTAAACTGCGAAACCGAACCAAACCGATCGGTTCGGTTCGGTTTGAAATATGTGAAACCGTTAGGGGGTGGTTCGGTTTGTGGTTTTGGCTCAAACCGAACCACCTTCACCCCTACTTGAAGCTATTTTGAAAAAGATGGATTCAACCACTTTTTATCTGAATTTTGAATACATTAAATGCATATAGCTATTGGAGAAAATTTGATGTGATCTCGAGGGGACTAGAAGTGGATTCGTGCTTTGAAGGGACTTTATTTGCTTTCCTTTTCTTATCATTTCGTGTCTAAGACGTTTTAGGGTCGATTTTCCATATTATTTAGGGTTGTAAGCTTATTTAAAGGCCTCAAGCATTGTTATTTTGTTGTTAAGTTTAAGAATGATTGGGTTTTATGAGAATTCTGTTTTCTCTTTGAGTATTATGGATTGCTTATTTGTGGTGCAAACATTCGTGTCTCGGTTATGCATTTGAATTCAACTTATCAATTGGAGAGCATCCCAATTGTGGCGCCATTAACAATTACATGGTTCATGTCTAATTGAGGGCGTTGGGTGGGTTGCGGAGTCATTCACCATTAAACTTAACTAGGACAATCTTGGTTTCTCATCAATTTCTATCAGAGCAATCCTAGTTACGTTTAACTTTTCCATACTATCTTAAATTCTTAATTTCTTGTCATGTTATTTTGATTTTAAACCCTGATTCTACTAGGGTTGTTAAAAAAAAGAAAAAGAGAGAGAGGGAGAGAGTTGAATTCTTTTTGTTTGTTTTCTTGAGATTGTTGAAATTTTTCTTCAAAATTCCTTGAGTTTTTGGTGAGTTGAGTAATTCACTAGTGTATACACGTAAGGGAGTGAATCACCATCATCATGTTCGAGGAAAAGAAATCGTTTCAAGAAGGGAAATTGGGTAATTTGCCTAATGAATCAAATTTAGAGGCATGGCCGAAAAATCTTAAAGAGATGATAGGTAGTACCATTAAAGAGAGTGTTGGTGTAACGCCCCAACCCGGACCCACTACACGGAGCCCCGAATTGGGACATGAAACCTTCATATCACATGTACAATCCTGTAATACAACGAGCTAACCAGCTCGTGAATACCATAATTCTAAAAATCCTCGATCACAACAACAATTATAACCACCTTGACGGCTAAAACACAAGCCGGAGACCCACAATACAACTACCATAAACACAACTACATCATCACATACATAATATTCAAAACCCAATCTTCACAATTCCAAGTACCTCGACAACACGTGTCGGAACCAAATACCACAACTAACTAAATAATGATACAAGTCCAAAAGAGGGGTTACAACATCTTACAATTGTTCTTCTGAATACAGCTTAATACTACCAGGGTTAACTAAACGAGCCAAAATACATGACTACCAAAAATAAGCATCTCGTCGGCCTCAACGACCACCATCATACGTGCCCCTGCGAACTAAGGAAAACAAATTTGGAAGGGATGAGTCGAAGACCCAGTAAGTTACCACTATGCATCTATATGGCATGTTGACATGCAACACAGTTCATGTATCAACAATATCACAATATAACAGTTCTATGCAATAACAACGTATAACAGGTAAGCATGCGATAACTAGTCAATCCTGTACTACCACGAGAGGCTCAGCTGCCGCCAACCGTCCTATACCGGTTGAAAACTATGACCAACTCGCTCATACAGGGAGCACATAATGAACTGTAAAGTAAACACGCATGAGTGGATACGGGGGTCGAGGTACACCTCCGACCGCTTTCAACCTTATCGCTTCTTTATCATATAAGTGTGGAACTGACTCAATCAATTTAAGCGCGCTCTGGACCAATGCGCCTTTGATCCCTTACAACTCACAGGGTCACACGATCCGGTCTCCACCTCAGCTAGTTTGAGATGTGCCAAGTTTCAACCATCTGCTAGGGCCAGTAGCGAAAAGTCCCAGATTCATCAATAGCCCCAACAACGACGTTCCACTAGCTCTCCGCTCTCATGAAATGTTGATGGAACCATGACTTACCGGTATCAATTATTAACCAATTATTCACAAATCAATTGATGGCGTCCCATCGTTTAACCATGTTATTTGAATTCAACCCAATATGGTACTACACATATTCTCACATATGCTAGCACATTAATAACAGACTCCGTTGAGTCAAACATCTCATTTTTTACAAATAGTCCACATAACATCATCAACATCATCTTCGAACTCCGTAGAGTCATATAAACCAAATTCACAAGTCAAGCCACATAATCAATTATCCACATATTTTAACATGTTTAGATTACGTAGACTAAATCACATATCATTAACAACATATTCCAAGTCAATCGCGGACTTCGTAGAGTCTGACGTCAATTTTACTATCTCGTAGTTAAACACGTATTTCACAAGTACGGCTAAACTCACATATCATCATTTCACATCATACTTTTCACATAATCATCGATTATCATGTATATCAACAAGTTCACCGTATCGACAAGGATGAAGCATTATGTGATGTTGTACCTATGCAAACTTGTCATCTTTTGTTGGGTAAACCATGGCAACTTGATCGAAGAGTCTCTTTCAATGAGAACTCCAATAAATACTCCTTCAAGTTTGGTGGGAAAACCCTTACTCTTGCTCCCTTATCCCTACAAAAGGTGAGGGAAGATCAAGTAAGGACGAGTCAATCAAGGAGAGAAAGTAAGGAAGAGAAGGAGAGAGAGAGATAAAAAAGGAGAGATTGAGAGAGAAGAGAGGGAGAGAGACAAAAGGAAAGTGAAGATGAGAGTGAAAAGAAAAATAATGAGAATTTAGATTTGAGCGAAAAAAATGAGTGGAGGGGAAAAAAAGGAAAGTTTTTATGAAGAGTGTGGGAAGAATAAGAGGGAGTTGTGGGAAAAGCATAGTGAGATAGTTCTCTTCAAAGAAAAATCTTTTTATACTAACATATTACCACAATTTTCTTTTCCATGTAAATTTTCTTCTCTACAGATTTTCATTGATGAATTCCTCAAATTGAGCAAAGAAGCTATGAGATTCAAATAAAATTGTCAACTAGGTAAGGAGATTGTTGTAGCGCCTACACGATCTCAAAGGAAAGTCTCCATCCCTTCTTGTGACACCAGGACATTGAGGCTTGAGAATCATAATGAGCCTTTACATGTTCATCACCATGGCTTTGGTGAAAGAATCAAAATTTATGGAGATGTTGATTTGGGTAAGTTCTCTAGTCGTATGTGTGCCTTATTCTTAAGAGAACTTGTTAGACCACATGACATGTGTAGGTTTTCACCTTTGCAAGTTTCGATTGGGCACAATCGATTAAGTGATTGGTTGAAAATTGGTAAGCTAGTTGGTAATGGATTATGCATGACATCACTTGTACCTAGTCATTCTTATGTTGATCTATTTATGGGATGCACTTTAGAGGTTGACTTGGTGGGGTTGGATGGTGCATTACAAGTTGATTTAAAAATTTTGAAATGTGCAATGAACTTATCTAAGAGCCCTATGCTTGTGAATGCAAATGAACTCTTAAAAACGGTTTATCATATTCCATATCATGAGATTGCTAATGTCCATGTTGCATTGTTCTATCACAAGATTTATGGTCTTGAGTGTTTTCATGACCTTGAGAAAACTGTATCATATGCTAAATTGTGGCATAGCGAATTTTGTACTAACAACATTGATCTAGTTGTCGTGCATAGTTTTGTTATGATCTCTTTGCAGGAAAAGGGTCTACAAGTTCGATTGATTTTCGATCCTGGTGATTGGAGCTTTGTGAGCTTGGATGGGGAAAACAAGCAAGTCTACAACATGACATTCAAAATGGACTCACATGGTGAGGATAATATACTTATTTTTCTATAGCTGATTTACGTCCTTTTGATGTAGGTAAGGAAGTTGATTTAAGGACAAATCATTTCAAAGAAGGAGGGAATGATGGAGGACCACTAAGCATCAAGGATCCATTGAAGATAAAATATGGTCTAATTACAAGGCCAAGGATTAAAAGAATAAATGAAGCCTCAAGCCTTGTTTTGAAAGTCCAATCAAGCCCAAGCATAGAAGACAATAGGGGGGCCAAATTGGTATATAAATCAACAAATTTGTATATAATTCAAGCCCAAGAAGCCCCAAGGCTGCCCAAAACCTTGGGAGACTTTTTCAAGGAGTTTCCATGTATTCTAGAAGGTGCAAGCTATCCAAAAATGTGTATAAGCTGTCTAAAACGTGTTCCAATGTCCAAGGCAATTAGGAGTCTTCAAATCCGTGTTTTCTAGAAGGATAAAGCTGTCCAAAAACGTGTGGTTGCTGCCAAGGTGTTAACAACAGCTAAAACCGTGTTCCTAGTGTGAACACAAGGAGCTAAAACATGTTTTCTAAGGTGTTCACACATTGAAGCTGTGTTCTTACTAGAAAGCCAAGCAAAACTGTGTCAAGTGTGAACACAAGGAAGAAACCGTGTTATACTTTAAGGAAAACCGTGTTTTACTTAAAGGAAAATCGTGTTTTACTTTAAGGAAAACCATGTTTTACTTCAAGGAAACTTCTTGGCCGTGTTTTACAAAGAGGAGAACGTGTGAAACTTCTTGGCCGTGTTTTTACAAACCCTATTTTTCCTTATTACATCTTTTACTAGGAAAGTTACTATGTTTTAAGTTTCCTTTGTTAAGTAGGAGTCTTATTTTTGGACAGAGTTTTACTCCTTTTCTAGATAGAATTTGGTAGTTAATTATTTACCTAGAATAATTAGGATTCTTTGTCCTAAAACCCTATATAAAGGGACATCTCTTAGCATTGTATAGACGTTTTATGCTTATGATTTACTGTGAGTTATCAACTTTTTTGACAAATTACGTTTTGTTAGAATCTTACAAACTTTGGATTGAGTTTGTGTTTACTTCTAATTCGTAGTTCTTAATTATTCAATAGTTAAGGGTTTCGAATCAACCAAGGTTCTTAGTTCATTGCGAATTAAGGGTTGCGGTTTCCTTTGATTGTTATTCAAGTCCTTGTGATGGAGGACCACTAAGCATCAATTATCCATTGAAGATAAAATATGGTCCAATTACAAGGCCAAGGATTAAAAGAATAAATGAAGTCTCAATCCTTGTTTCACAAGCCCAAAATCAATCCCAATTGAAGATGATTGAGGAGCCCAAATTGGTGAATGTTTTTCAAGCGAATCAAGCCCAAAAGGAGGACTTCTAGAAGCCTTTGTTGCTGCCCAAAAACCGTGTATACTAGAGGCCTAAAAGCTGTCCAAAACGTGTTCCAATGTCCAAGGCATTTAGGAGTCTTCAAAAGTCAACAAACCGTGTACAAAGTGTGAACGCAAGTTGTCAAAAACGTGTTCCAATGTCCAAGGCCATTTGGAGTCTTCAAAAGTCATCCAAAGTCGTGTTTTCTAGAAGGAATAAGCTGCAAAACGTGTACAAACTATCCCAAGAGTTTCAGCCGTATTTCCAAGGTACTATGGACTCTTAAAACCGTGTGTTTATCATTGTGCAAGCTGTCCAACGAATTTCAGCCATGTTTCCAAGCTATGAAGGAGTCCTACAGGGTCTAAACTCTCCAAAACCGTGTCTTTAAGAAGAGACCAAGGCCGGCCAATGTTTGTTTTAGAGTTCTAGTTGTTTTTAATTCATTTAGATAGTATTTTAGTCCTATGTAATTCTGAATTTTAATCCTTAGTTCATTAGGAGTGTTTCTTTAAGACCTATAAATAGACATCTATTTCATTGTAAAAACCAGATTTTTGGTATTAATTAAATTGTGAGTTTAAAACTCTTTCTTGACAAACATAGTTTTGTTAGCATTTTGCAAACTTTGGATTAAGTTTGTGTTTCTTTCTAATTCGTGGTTCTTAATTAATCCATAATTAAGAATTTCAAATCGATCAAGGTTCTTAGTTCATTGCGAAACTAAGGGTTGCGATCAACCTTTTGATTGTTATTCAAGTCCTCGGCATACGTTTCCGCGAAGTTATTCCGAAAGCGTGGTTCCAAGTTCGTTATAACTTGTGGGTCTCGTTGGGAATCACATCAGTTGGTATCAAAGCAAAGGCTATTGGTAACAATCTTTCTATCCTTATTTTATTATCTTGTTCTTAATTCCTTCATTCCATAATCCATACACTATCTATTCTAACCATCTTTTGTGCCACAGAGTTTTTCTTCAATTTCTTGCTTCAAAAACCGTTCCAAAGGAGGTTGGTTTACAAAAAAAAAAAAGAAGAGGGCAGAACTACACCTTATTAAATTCGGCCTAGTACAAAAAAAAAAAAAGGGGCAGAATTCTTACTTGTTCAATTCGGCCAAGGTGACAAAAAAAAAAAAAAAAGAGCAAAAATCAAGCTTGGGCCGTGAGCAAAGTTATAACCTTTCTTCAAAGTCTTTAATCTTCAATCCTTGATTCGAGAATAAAAATCGAATCTTTTTTCCTTCTTTTCTATAAACCTTTCTTACCTTTTCTAAAACTCTTATTTCTTTATTTTAATTAATTTCTGCGGACTTTAGAGTTTTAAAACTTTACTTCTAAATTTTCTTTGTTCTAACTCTACTTGTTTTCATCAAGGGTTTTTGAGTGGAAAAAGACAAGAGTGGTGAGAACATAAGAGGGGAGGTAAAAGTCAGAAAATTTTATACAAGATTGTCATATTTTTAGAGATACACGTAAAGGAGTGTGTGAGGTCTTCTAAAAATCATGAGTCAAGATAAAGAAAAAAATTTCGTAGAGGCGGAGGAGATACCAAATAACATGTCAATGACAGATTTGTTGGGAGAGATGAGGAGGATGATGAGGGAGGAAATTAGACAAGTGAATGATAGGATAGATAGGATGGAACATGTTCGTCGAGAACCACCACCTAATGAAAATGTGAGAATGGGTAGGAATAGACCACCTGTAATAACCTGAACTTATTATGCTTTAGATGCTTACCTTGTTTTGTGTTAATTATGCTCAACATGTGTGTTTAATTGCTTGATTAAATATGTTCAATATGGTTTTGCCTTGATTCATATACATTTAATGATGCTAAGATGGTATGCATGTTAATGCATTAGCGTAGTACATGCCCTTGTGATTATTCAAAAGTGTGAGGTGATTGTTGTTGGCATTGTTACATGTTGTTTGGAATGAGTTTTGGGTGTATTTCAAACTTGATTTGAAGTTGGTATCACCTTTGGGTGACTTGGGTACATTGTAGGATCACTTTGAAGTGTTTAGAGGCCATTGTGACTTGAACCAGACTCTATGCAGTCGCATGATGCGAGCTTGCCCAAAACCCAAACATTCTGGATTCTATGCGGCCGCATGAAGCGCCCGCATAGCATCTTAAGCGGCCGCATGAGGCGCCCGCATGGAGCCTATGCGACCGCACCGCATAGCGACGTATTCTGCTATTTTGTTGACTAAGAAGTTTAAGTTGTTTGACCCTCAAATGTTGATCCTATGGCTGAGATATGAGCTTGGCATTGACTTGTTGACCAGTATATATATACTCTCCACCCTTGTAAGAGACCACAAACAATTCATTCTCTCATATCACCTTCCATGGTAGCTTAGGGAGATTGTGTGGGAGACAAAGGTGTGTTTAGTGTGTGTGCTTTATATCTCCTCTTTCAACCATCCAGATTGTGATTAAAGACCATCAAAGTGTATAGGCTGACTTGGAGACCAATTTAGAAGACTTGAATTTGCATTTCCTTGGTTTGATTTCAATCTTACATGTAAGTTACTAACCCCCCTTTGTATGCTTAGAAACTATTGCATACTTGTTCTTAATTGTACATGCATGACTTGAATACATGGTGTTTTCATGTTTAAATGATATGTTGAGGTATATAACATGTCTATGTGTTAAGTTGTGGAGTTAGATGATGTTGCATGTTGATTTTAAGAGCTCAACTATGGAATTTGACTAAAGAACAAGTTATGGACTTAATTGGGAAACTTTGCAAATAGCAAATATACCCATATTTTTAGAAGTGTTGAATGACTTTAAGAAGTTGATATTTAGTTAGAGTGGTAATTAACAACCACCATGTTAAAATCCTACGAGATTTAGAGTTCGTTTGAGTTATATTTTGATCCTCCGAGTAAATGATACTGGTAAATTAGAGACTTGTTATTAGCTCTAAAATTGTGGTTTAAAGTTCTTGGTTGACATGTTTGATGATCACACTTTGTAGAATAATTTAATCTACGTGTTATTTGTCAAGTTCACTACTTTGGAACTTGACGGTTATTTGCATGAGTTGAGTTAGAATACCTGCTTGTGCATGGTGTAAGTCCAGCTGGCGTCGTCGTTGTTATGTTAAGGTGGGATGACCTATAGTCTTTACGAATTTGTTTCGTGATTTTTATAAGTCACCACACCGGAGTTCAGACCATCACCTGTTGGCCATGGGTGGGAAGTAGCCCCACTGTTGTAGCAATACGCACGACTTTGGTCAGCTAAGTAACCCGAAGAGTAATTCCGGGAACCCGATGAGTGATTCCGGGAAAGTCAAAACCCGATGAGTGATTCTGGGGAAGTCAATAGCCGAAGAGTGATTCCGGTGACATTGATACTACACACATGAGTATCGAGACATAGTTGATTATTTGTATATTGTAGGAGCAACGCAGAGTTGGAGAAAGAGAAATGATATCCATTATAATGTGAATTATTTAAGAAGCACTTATGCGTTAACCAAAGTGCTATGTGAGTTGAATGATTTGTATATCAAGTATGATGATACATGTTTAGTTGTGGTATATAAATGCTAATGCCATGTTATGTTTATCGCTTGAGCATCATGCCATGCCATGTAATTACATTAGTAACTTACTGTGTCATTATGACTCACCCCGTTATGTGTTTATTTGTTTTCCTTAGATCCGAGCCAGCCTAGCGGTTCCTGGTGAGGTCGGTGAGACTCCGTTTAGCTCGAAGGTTGTATTTTGGTCTAGTAGCTCTTGGAGCTTGTTGTTGTTTAACAGTGTTTCTTTTGGTAAGGACGACAGTTACGTAAAGTTATGTAAACTTTACTTGGGTAGTATTTGTTGTGTTGTTAACCATATATTCTTTTGGTAGCCGACGTATCTATGTCGTGCTTGTATATTTAACTTCGTAGTAAGTTCAGTTTCTCTCCCGAGCATGTTGTAGCTCATGGTTTTAGTTTATTCCGGCATGTTGTGGCCGATATTGTTGTAGTAGTTGTCTTTCCTGAGTTGTAAACTCGTGGTTGTTACTAGTTGTTTTCTGGCTTATTATCGCCGAAGATTGTTCATACTATGTTATCATTGTCGTTGTTGTTTTATATATTCAAAGTCTTAGACTTGTGGTTTTTGTTGTTGGGTTCCGGCTATGGTGTCGCCGAAGACTTGTTTTATTTAAATCAGGTTTTATAAGTTGAGTTTTATCGTAAGTACGGGTGGTTACGCCACGTGCTCTTCTTGTTGTTATGTTGTTTTGGCGACTCGACCTTAGGATTTCGTATAGAGATCCGGGTCGGGGCGTCACAGCACCCATGAGGGATGATGAATGGAAAGAGGAAGATGAACCCCCAAGGAGGTTACCTAGGAGGGAACTCAGAGAAGAGAATAGGGGGTGGGAGCCATTAAATTGAAAATTCCTTCTTTTCAAGGGAAGAGTGGCCCCGAAGGATACCTAGAGTGGGAAAAGAGAGTGGAGACAATTTTTGACTATAATAATTATACAGAAAGAAATAATGTGAGGATGGCTGTAATTGAATTCACCAACTATGCTCTTATTTGGTGGGATTAATTGGTGAGTTCTAGAAGAAGGAACTGTGAGAGAGAGGTTGACACTTGGGGTGAGATGAAAGCCATCATGAGAAAACGATTTGTTCCTAATTACTTTTATAGGGAGACTTGTCAAAAGCTCCAAGCTTTGACCCAAGGAACGAAATCTGTTGATGAGTACCATAAGGAGATGGAGATGTACATGATTTGAGCTAATATTCAAGAAGATGAGGAAATTGTTATGGCTCAATTTTTGAATGGTCTTAATAGACAAATTGCTAACATGGTTGATTTACAGCATTATATGGAGTTGGAAGAAATGGTCCACATGGCCATAAATATTGAAAGACAACTCAAGAAGAAGCCAACTTCCTACCCCAAAAACTATGCTTCCAACTATCCAACCCAAAGCAAATTCGAAGGAGACAATTCAAAGGCAAGCACTTTCACACCTTCCAAGTTCCAAGGTAATGTTCCAAAATCTAAGGATGAGGACAAAAATAAAAGAGCTTCCACTACTTCTTCTTCTACTTCTACACCTTCCCGTACCATAAAGTGTTTCAAGTGCCAAGGTTTGGGGCATAAAACTAATGAGTGTCTAAATAAGAGGGTGATGATTATTCATAATGATGGGGAAATTTCTTTCGAAAGTGAAAAAGATGAATATGATGGTGACATAGAATTTGATGCTGATGAAGGATATGCACTAGTAGTAAAACGTTCTCTTAATACCCATGTCGTGGTGGATGATGATACATTGCAAAGAGAGAATATTTTTCACACTAGATGCTCGGTGAATGGAAGAGTATGCATGGTGATTATTGATGGTGGTAGTTGTACCAATGTGGCTAGCATGGAGATGGTAGAGACACTAAATTTATCCACTTTTAAACACCCCAATCCTTACAAATTGCAATGGCTTAGTGATTGTGGTGAGTTGAGGGTAACTAGACAAGTGATGGTTAATTTCTCTTTTGGAGGGTACAAGGATGAAGTATTGTGTGATGTTGTACCTATGCAAGCTAGTCATCTCTTATTGGGTAGGCCATGGCAGCTTGACCGAAAGGTTACTTTTGATGGGTACTCGAACAAATATTCCTTCAAATATAGTGCAAAAACTGTTACTCTTGCTCCTTTATTTCCACAAAAGGTGAGGGAAGATCAAGTAAGGATGAGTGAATCAAGGAGAGAAAGTAAGGAAGAAAAAGAGAGAGAGACAAAAAAAAGAGAGCTTGAGAGAGATAGAGAGGGAGAGAGAGAAGGTGAACGAGAGAAAAAAGAGAGTAAGATAGAAAGTGAGAGAGAAAAGAAAAAGAGTGGGACAAATGAGTTGAGTGAAAAATCTGAGTGGAGGGGAAAAAAGGAGAGTTTTTATGCAATGAGTGGTAAGATTAAGAGGGAGTTGTGGGAGAAGCATAATGAGATAGTTCTCTTTTCCAAATAGAAATCTTTTTATACTAACATGTCACCCCAATTTTCTTTTCCATGTGTTGCTTCTTCTCTACAGATTTTTGTTGATGTATTTCCCGAACTGAGTAAGAAGGTTGTTAGATACAAGTGGGGATATGATCCGCATAATGAGATTGTTGTAGAATATACATATTCTCATAGGTTTGGCTTACCTTCTTCTTATGATACTAAGTTATTGGGACTTTGACAATCATGGCAAGTCATATGAACTTAGTAGGGAATTCAAAATTCATGGAGATATTGGTATTGGTAATTTGATTGGTCATGTGGGTACTTCATTCATGAGAAAGCTTATTAGACCACTTGACATGCCTAAAAAGTTTGAATTGCAAAATTTGGTTAGTCACCATGGGTTAAATGATTGGATGAAATTTGATGATGGACTATAATTGACATTGCATAGTCATTCTTATGTTGATCTGTTAGGTCTCAAGGTGCTCAAATAGGCTAAAAGGGGGGGGAGGGAGTTGAATAGCCTATGTCTAATTTTAAAAATTGTTTGAAAAGGTTACTTCACTTAAGGTTAGAAAGAATTTTGCAGCGGAATTGAGTGAAGTATAGGACAAGTTCAAGATGGCTGATCTTGATAGAACAAGATCAGCTATTCTGAAAGTTGTTGGAATTCTGGAAATTACTTGGTAAAAACAAGTCACAAGCACAGAAAGTGAATAGATAAGAAATTTAATATGGTTCACACTTATAAATAAGTGCTACGTCCACAACCAAAGTGGTCAACTTTGGATTTGAAAATCGTGTACTAAGTTTTCCACTAGAATCTTTACAAGATAGATCACTAATGAATCGTGTACAAAAATTAGTTGACCAAGTGTTTGTGGGAGAATTAATATCTAGAGAGATATAATCCTCGTGTGCTTTGAATGCTAAAGTTGCAATCAATGAAGAGCTTATAAAGACTAACCGTCTCAGTTTGGAGCTCTTCAAAGAATGTTTTTACAGTTTTGGCTTTGAAGCTTTTAATGAACTAGCTTGGTGAAGATGAAGAATTCAGAGTTGTAAATTCAGAGCTGTTGATTTAGAGAGTTCTTCAATGCTTCAACAGAGTCTTCTATTTATACTAGGGGAAGCCATGGTAGCCGTTAGAGATCTTCTGCATTTGGAGAACTCAAATTTAAATGCATTAAATGCTCTAATCTTTTTGTTGAGATCTGATAGGTAGTTCTGCCGGGTTCAGTCTGAATTATGTCATTTTTCCAAAAATAGGTAGACAGTTGATGCAGACAGAATGTCCTTTGTCTGAGATGAATGCCTAATAAGAAAAGAGTCATTAAATGAAGTTTGTAGGTTATCGTTGTATCAAGGTCAATGAAAGACTTTGCTGATAGCTTAAGGCATATATTCAGACAAGCCTAGATCGGACTATCCTTAGGTCTTCAACTTTGCTAATGAAGCTTGACTGAAACAAACTTGTCCGATGACTTGATGGACTTTGCTGATGTGAACTTGGCTGATGACTTGAAGACAGCTGATTTGATCATGGCTGATATTCAACAGGCTATCTTCTGAAGACTGAGCTAATTACAATAAGCAATCCTAAGCTATTCAAGCGATGTCTAAGTACAAGTTGCCACTCTAACAGACACGCAGGCCTATTAGTCACCTTGGCTTAGACTTAGGTTATGGATACAAGCAAATCTATATTAAATACAACAATCTCCTCCTATTTGCTTGAGTCCATGACCTTATGAATACAATGGAAGCTGACCATGTCTGATTCTAGTAATAACATGTTGTAGGTGTAATATATTAAATGAGCATGTCCTAGATGGACTTACAGATGGGTCAGTGTATTCAAGATTACAAAGTGTTTACAAATAATGAATTGTGGCATAAGAACACTTGTAGGAAGATTGTGTTTAAAGACAAACAGATAAAGTACTATATAGGATATGTCTTTAAACCAGTGGTTTAAATTTCATGCACACACAGAATAATCAATCAGTTATAAAGCATAAAAATTTAAAAAGATAGACATTGTTTATTAAACAAGGAGTTTAATACAATGTTTTGCAAGGATTTTACAAAATCGGAGACCAAGAAAGGTATACCAGCTAAGTTGAAGCTTGTCTTTCCTGTCTTGAGCTAGCAGCTGATTTGAGTCTTGCTATTTCAGCTTTGGCTTCTTCTAGTTCATCATTGACACTTTTCAGTTCTGAGGAAAGATTTTTGTTCTTAAGCCTTAGTAAGGCATTTCTCTCGTGCAGATCGGTCAACTGACTATTATGAAGTTTGCTCATCTCCTCCTTCATGGATGCAAGCGACCGGTCCATGTTGGAGAGTTGATGAACATTGTTCTGAAGCTCTTTCCAAAGGAAAGTATAGTGCTTCTCCGTAAGCTTTCGAGTAGCACGAACAGAGGTGTGTACAGAGCAGTTAGCACCGCGCTGAGCATGAAGCACTTGTTTGTAGCCGACATCGATCATCTCAATCATAGAAAACATCCCTTGAGAAAGAGCCTCACATTTGTCGTTGATGAGGGCTGTGGAGACATTTGAAGAGTTTGAGAGATGACTGATCAGGGCATTTTGACATGTAGCAATAACTTGTTGGCACGCTGAGGCTGCATTCTTGGCACCTCGAGCGACATCTATGACTTGAGTCATATAGTCGGCAGTGACCATAGTCGTATGCGATTGTTTAGCTGTCAGATGCTGCAGAGATTTGTTGATGTCAGCCGATATGGTGTCAAAATTTGTTAAATGATCCTCAATAGAGAAAGGACAGAAGGAGACAGGGCGAAGAGGTTGGCTATCAGGAGGCTTAGGTTGTCTGGAGGATGGTAAGTATTGTAGAGAAGGGGATTGGGATCGGCTGGTATAGGTTTGAGAATAACTGGTAGAAGGATGGCTGATGATGGGTGAGAAAAAGGTTGGTTTGAAAGATGAAATACCAGGCAGGCTAGGCCATACACAAGGGACAGGGAAGAGTTTATCTATGTAGGCATCATAGGATTGGTTGTGAATGAAAATGGGAAGAGAGAATAGAATGGGTATATGAATAGATCGAAAGAGGACAGGGAAACGAGGATTAAAGCCAATATAGGTGGCAACTACTTCAAAGAAGTCGCAGACTAAAGGCTTAGTAAAAATGGAAGGATGGCTGATAATGGTATAGATAAGGGGTTTTGGAAGAGAAAGAAATGGGGAGATGTCTAATTTGGTTGGAGGAGGAAGGCCTAGATCCCTGTGAATGACGGTCCACTGTTTAAAGATCATAAGATCTAGCACAGCGAAGTTGTGAGAAAAAAATTGTTGGGACCAGGAAGGAGGAAGAGGGTCATAGAAGGCACCCCACTGAAGAAGAATTTCCCCAGCAGACGTTGGCTGGCAAGGGATGCGTTTGGGATAGTCTAGGGTGGAGAAAAATAAATCAGTGTCGGCAGGGTTTGGCCTAGGTCAGCTGTCTTTAAAGAACAACAGTTCTTACATTTTCGGGTAAAGATGGTTGTAATGGTTGAGTTTGGTACGTTTAGGTGTAGATTAAACAGAAGAAGGAGTTAGATGACGTTTAGAACGAATGAGGGATTGAGAATCAGGTGAGTGTTGCAACTCTTCTGAATCAGAGGGTATGAATGTGGAAGGATAGGTGTTAGAGTTAGTTGGTTAATGAGGGCAAAAGGAGCAGGAGAATGAGTAGGTATATGAATAGCTGGCTCAGGTTGATTAGGTGAAGACGGAGGTGAAGATGTCTGATCGGCAGAGGGCACAAACTTGACCTTTTTAGCACTTTTCTTAATGTGTTTGCCATGCCTTGACTTTGAGGGAGTTGGAGAGGTTTGAGTAGGTTGAGGGTTGTCTGATGTAGGGATGTCTGGTGTTGTAGTCGAGGTAGTTTTGGGAACGTCGAAAGATTCGTCTGTAGATAGAAGAGTTTGTTTGGTTTTGGGCTTGTCTTGTTTAGATATGGGTTTTGGGGGAAGAGTTGAAGATTTAATGGTGGGTTGAAGGTTGGCTGGTTGAAAAGCAGAAGTGTCTCTTTCAGCAGCCTTTTTGGATTTGGCTTGCTTCTTGGATGTTTTGGATTTAGGGGAAGAAGGAGGTGGAGATGATTGTTTTTATTTCTTAGGAGAAGATTCATCCGGCTCATAAGGATCATGATTGAGCCTGGTGAGGTCAAAATCCTCAGGGAGTTCAGCACCCAGAGGCTTAGGCTCCTCCTAAACAGGAAGCCCCTCTGAAGAATAGGTCACCTTCCTCTTACCCTTCTTATCTTGGGTAGAGGGACCAGCAACAGCAGCAGCAGTAGCCTTTTTGGCTAGATCTTCTCTGTACCTAGTGATGTTGTTGACAGTGAATACATAGGTGTTGGTCACCTTGATAAGATCATCACCGACCATTTTCTTCTCAATTTGTTCAAAGCCGTTCATGAGGACATTGGTCACCCTTACAAAGGGTCTCTTCATCACTGGATTGGCTTGAACTTTAATTACACTCTGAAATATCATAAAGAATACTATTTTTGCCCAATTAGCTGTTTGCGAAGAACAACAGCTTTTGTCCACACCAGCTGTTGAGAAGTGAAGATGCCCCTGGATCCATTCTTGAACAAGATGCTTTTGTCGATAAGATGACTGATGTGATATGGACCTTCAGGGAATAGATTTCGAAACATCTCTGAGAAATGCTCTGGCTTGACAGATCCCCTCATCGTTTCCCAAGCCTGGGCAGATTCTTCAGCAGTCAAGTCCAATTTGCCTTCCATAGGCAGTGCGAGGATATTGCCTATATCCTTGTAGGTCAGCTTGATTAGATAGCCTCGAATATAGCCTTTTAGATAGCTCATGTTCACCTTCTCATCTTTGGAAGCAGGAGACGGAGGAAGAGTCATCCTTGTGTAGAACTCTTCAGCAATAGCAGTGCTGTAGTGAGAGTCATTTAGCTGAAAAAGTGGAAGAAGTCCACATTCCTCCAAGTCTTTTAATAGAGCTTCTCCAGAGGAATATCTTTGAACTGATTAAGCATCAATAGTCATTCCAGGGTCATAGCTGCTCCTTGGAAGGTTTTTAATCGGTAGCTCAGTAGCTTCAGCAGCCCTGGATGTTTTAGCTGGTTGATTATCAGCTGAGGTGGATGTACCAGCTGTCTTGGATGATTGTGTCTTAGCCTACATACACAATCGGCAGAGTTAAGGATAGCCGATATAAAAGAGTTTCAGCAGTTCCTTAGAAAAACATACACCGTTCAAATCCAAACCTAAAGTATACTAACAAACAGAGGTTTATTAATAGTACAGTTCATTTCCAGGGTTTTAGACAAGAGCAGATTCTATCATTTTCCAGAGAATTAAATAGCATGAATTAGAAATATTCATATATAAATAACTTTTTGATACTCAGAGATTAGTCATTAACAACAAAATGATGTTGAAATCAAGCAAAGGCAGTTCATCAAAGGTGCAAGAATGAAACAGTTCATATGAATTCAAAAATTAAAATTTTGAACATAATAAAACTGAAATTGAATGAACTTAGGAGGATAAGATTACTCACCATTGAAGATTAAACGTAGAAGAATTGAGGAATAGAAGATTTCAGAAGCTTTTTGAGAAATTATTAATTTCTGGAGTTTGAAATGAAGAAAGGCGGTTTTTGCAAAATGTGAACAGTCGATTAGAGAATTTGCTATTTATACCTCTGACACGTCTCAATAAATGGAAATTAATGAATTTTGAAGTCCGCATTTAATGTCTTGATAAGTGACTGTTCATATAAAATTCGATTTTGACCTTTCGTTTTGAAGACTTCCGATCAGGAGAGAAAAGTACTTACTTATGGTTGTCCTATAATATCGGCAGAGTTACACTTGGCTGATAAGATAAGCAGTTCTATAAGCAGGCAAAGTGTAATAAATTAAGACAGTGTTTAAAAAATTAAGGATTGAGATCAAGTATACCAAGCTCTCCTCTTAAATAGGCAAACCTGGTTAAATCAAGTGGTTTGGTGAAGATATCAGCTAACTGTTGATCAGTAGACACATATTGCATGCTGATGTTACCTTTTTCCACATGATCTTTTAAGAAATGATATCTTACATCAATGTGCTTTATTTTGGAGTGCATAACAAGATTTTGAGAGACTGAGATGGCTGAAGTATTATCACACATTATATGGCAATCAGCAGTCTTGATCTCATAATCTACAAGTTGCTGTTTGGTCCACAACAATTGTGAGCAGTAGCTACCAGCATCTATGTATTCTGCTTCAGTTATTGAAGTTGAAACAGATGTTTGCTTTTTGCTGGCCCATGAGATAAGCCTATTCCCTAGGAATTGACATGTCCCACTTGTGCTTTTCCTGTCAACCTTACAAGCAGCAAAGTCAGCATCAGAATAGCTTATAAGATTAAAGGATGAATCCCTTAGATACCAAATACCCAAGTTAGAAGTATCAATTAGATATCTGATGATTCTTTTGACAGCCTGTAAGTGAGACTCCTTTGGATCTGCTTGAAATCTAGCACAAACACAAACAACAAACATAATATCAAGCCTACTAGTAGTTAAATACAAAAGTGAACCAATCATGCCTCTATAAAGAGTCATGTCCACTTTTTTGCCCTTTTCATCTTTGTCAAGATGGCAGTTAGTAGCCATAGGTGTACAGAAACTGTTTGCAATTTCATGTCCAAATTTTTTGATGAGATCCTTTGCATATTCGGCTTGATTGATGAAGATACCAGTTGAGCTTTTTTGAATTTGAAGTCATAGGAAGAAATTGAGTTCTCCCATCATGCTCATTTCATATTTACTCTGCATAAGCTTTTCAAATCTTTTGCAAAGATTTTCATTAGTAGAGCCAAATATAATATCATCAACATAAATTTGAACAAGTAAAGAATGACCTTTATGTTTCATAATAAAAAGAGTAGTATCAATTTACCTCTCACAAAGCCTTGGGTTATCAAGAACTTTGAAAGGGTCTCATACCAGGCCCTTGGAGCTTTCTTGAGTCCATACAATGCTTTCCTTAATTTGTATACATCCTCTCTTCTTGAATTATCCATGAATCCAGGTGGCTGTTTCACATAGACTTCTTCTTGCAGCTCACCATTAAGAAAGGCACTCTTAACATCTATTTGATATACCTTGAAGTCTTTAAAGGATGCATTAGGCCAGGAATAATCTGATAGCTTCTAATCTTGCAACAGGAGCAAATGTATCATCATAGTCAATTCTCTCCTCCTGTCTGTATCCTTGAGCTACCAGTCTTGCCTTATTTCTGGTGATGTTTCCATTTTCGTCCATCTTGTTTCTGAAGACCCATTTTGTTCCAATCACTGTTTGTCCTTTGGGTCTAGGAACAAGTGACCAAACTTGGCATCTATCAAATTGGTTTAACTCTTCTTGCATAGCCTCCACCCAGCTTGGATCTTCCAGAGCTTCATCTATCTTCTTAGGTTCAGTATTTGAGACAAATGCTGTAGAATACATGCATTCATTTCTCGAAGCTTGTCTGGTTTAAACACCAACATTAAGATCACCAACGATTTGAGTGATAGGATGATCTTTAACTTCTCTAACTTCAGCAGGTAGACCTTGTCTTATAGCATCAGCAGAGTTTAGTTCTTGAGAAGTGAAAGTGTCTGGAGCTTGGTTTTCAGGATGATATGTTAATTCCAATATAGGTTGAAATACTTCTGGTGTAGAAGGAATAGTGGATTCTGGACTTTCTGAGTTAACATTAGCTGGTCCACTATCACCATTTGGAGGTTCTATCAAGTTAATCCTTGGAGGAACTTGTGAAGATGTAGCTTCAGCAGAGTTGGAGCTTGGCTATTCTGTACCTGTCTCACACTCATCAGAATCATAAGACACCTTAGGAGCCATATGTGGCCCAATAAAATCAAATTCATCAAAAGAGACATGTACAGATTCAACAACTTTAAGAGAAGTTTTATTATAAACTCTATATGCTTTTGAAAATTTGGCATATCCCAAAAATATTCCTTCATCACTTTTGGATTCAAACTTACCTATATGTTCTCTTCCATTGTAAATAACATAGCATTTGTATCCAAATATTTTGAAGAAACTAATATTGGGTGCTCTGCCTCTCCATATTTCATATGGAGTTTTGTTATGAAACTTGTTGATAATAGACCTATTTTGAGTGAAGCAGGCTATGTTTACAGCTTCAGCCCAGAAATACATACGCAGCCTTGCTTCGGCAATCATGGTCTTTCCAGCTTCAATAAGAGTTATGTTCTTCCTTTCCGAAACTCCATTCTGTCGAGGTGTACCAGTAGCAGAGAAATTGTGACCAATTCCATGGTCATCACAATATTTGGCCACACCATTGTTCTTGAGTTCTGTCCCATTGTCTGATCTGATATCAATAATGTCATCCAGTTTCTGAGTCTACAGTCTTCTGAAAAGTGCTGTTATGGTGTCATAGGCTTCCTCTTTAGAAGATAACATTTCAACCCAGGTGAATCTCGAATAGTCATCTACTACCACCAGTGTACATTTGCTGCCACCAAGACTCGTAGTAGTGAATGGACCAAATAAATTTATGTGAAGTAGCTGTAGCGGTCTGGTAGTTGATAAGCACGACTTGCTTTTGAATGATGATTTGGTTAATTTGCCCAGCTGACATGTTTTACAAAGCTTGTCATGTTCTGCAGATATCTTTGGCAGACCAACGACCAAGTTGTCCATTGATAACTTAGATATGTATTTGAAGTTGAGATGGCTGAGTCTTTTGTGCCACAGCCAACTGTTATCATTTGAGGTCTTCGCAATCAAACATAGGCTTGATTTTCTTCCGATAACATTCAGATCAGCCACATACACATTTCCTTTTCTGAAACCAGTCAAGATTGTTGTTGTTGTATTTAGTATAGATTTGCTTGAATCCATAACCTAAGTCTAAGTCAAGGTGACTAATGGGCCTGCGTGTCTGTTAGTGTGGCAACTTGTACTTAGGCATAGCTTGAATAGCTTAGGTTTGCTTATTGTAAAGATGACTTGAAAGAAGATAGCCTATAGGACATCGGACGTCCTCTGCACTCTAGCCAAAGAATGCGTCAGCAGTCCTCCTTTGGATATCGGACAAGCTCGTATCATCCAAGCTTCATCAGCAATGTTGAAGACCCCAAGAACATCCGATAGAGATCTGCCGAAGACATGTCCTAATTTGAAGACTTCATTGACTTCGATGCAACGTTAACCTGCAAATTACATTCAATGAAGGTTTCCATTCTTAGCATACACTCAGAAAAGGACATTCCTCCTGCAAGCGCAGACCGCCTATGTTTGGCTAAGTGCCAGGAGACAGACTGGAAGTTGCAGGTCAGCCTATCAGGAGTCAACAACCAGATTAGAGCATTAAATGCTCTTAAATTCAAAATAAGAACATCACCAACGGCTCCAAGGCACCTCCTGCATATAAAACGAGACTTCATTGCTGCATTAAAAACTCCTCAACCACTTCGACTCTGAATCTTCATCTTCTTCAAGTTCATAAAAGCTTAAACGTCCTATCTATACTTATTCATTGAAGAGCTTCACACCTAGACGTCTAGTCCATTAAAAGCTCTTCATTGATTGCAACACCTAGCTTTCATAGCTCACGAGAATTGTATCTTATAAATATCAATTCTCCCACATAAACACTTGGTCAACAAAATTTTTGTACACAATCCATTAGAGATTTAGTTTGTAAAATATCTAGTGGAAAAACTTAGTACACGATTTTCAAATCCAAAGTTGACCACTTTGGTTGTGGACGTAGCACTTATTCATAAGTGTGAACCATATTAAATACTCTGTCTACCTGTGTGTGATTGTGATTTGCTTGTGTTGTTTAAAATTTCCAGATTTCCAAGTTGAGAACGGTGATCTTGTCCTGTGAAGATCAGCCATTCCCAACTTGTCCTATATTTCACAAGACTTCCGCCTGCAAAACTTTTCTAACTTAAGTGAAGTAAGATTTTTGAATCAATTTCAAAAATTGGACATAGGCTATTCAACCCCCCCTTCTAGCCTATTTTGAGCAACCTTGGACCTAGCAATTGGTATCAGAGCTTAACTCTTTGAAAACTAGTTTTTCCGAGATTAACCTCTTGAGAGATTAAAGATCATGGCTGCTCACCAAATGTTGGAAACATCAAACGTGAACCATTGTTTTGTATTGGATGAAGTTCACTTTGACATCTGGAAAGATAAAGTCTAAAGACATATGAACTCAATTGATAAACGTTTATGGAAATGTGTCACAGATGGACCCAGAATTTCAATGAAGCCCAATACTCTGGCCACAGTGGATCCAACGGCAGAACCTGAAATCCCAAAGCCAGAAGAAGAGTGGGATGATGAAGACAGAAAGAATGATGCATTAGATGGAAAGGCCATCAACATCATTACCAGCTGTGTCGATATAAGCACTTATCAGCAGATTATCAACCTAGACACAGCTAAGGAGATGTTGGAAGCAATTCTTGAGTATCTTGAGGGAGATGGTGAAACAAAGAACAACAAGCTGTATACCTGCATACAGA
Organism: Platycodon grandiflorus; assembly: GCA_016624345.1. Taxonomy (NCBI): domain Eukaryota; kingdom Viridiplantae; phylum Streptophyta; class Magnoliopsida; order Asterales; family Campanulaceae; genus Platycodon; species Platycodon grandiflorus. Next base: position 58,525,782 of record CM028362.1, read on the forward strand.
AGTTTGACTCCTTCAAGAAAGATCCCAAAGAATCTCTACGAAGCGCCTACGACAGATTCTACGAGGTAGTCAACTCTTGCTACTCCTTAGGAAAGAAGTATGAAAAGAAAGAAATAAACATGAGATTTCTAAATGCACTAGGCAGTTTATGGCATGTAAAGATTACTGCCATGAAAGAGTCAAAGGATTTAAACAAATTGACTCTTAGAAACCTTTATGCTAGTCTATCAGTCTATGAGCTTGAAATCCAACAAGCTCAAGAGATGGAAAAGAATTTCAAAAACTTATCTTTACCAGCCATGTCTACTGAACCATCTTGTTCAACACCTGATGAAACCCCATCTACATCATCCAGTGATGGTGATGATCTTCTTTCAGATGAAGCATTTGCGATGTTTGTTAAGAAGTATCAACGTTTCAAAAGGTTCAACAAATCATCACATAGGCAGTCTCCTCACAAAACTGCCGTTCCTCAAAGAACAGCTGCTCAACCTAAAAGTTCTGCTCCTTATAAATCAGCAGACTATCAGAAGGATAATGAGCTTGTCTGTTTTAACTGTAGGAAGCCAGGTCATTTTGCTTCAAAATGTCCAAAGCCAAAGTATGAATTTTATAAAAAACGTTCCGAGTCAAAATTTCAAAAACAAAAAGGGATGGTGGCTGAAGACATAGATGAAAGCAACCTGCCTACATGGTGTGACACTGATACTGACGAGGATGACTCCTGTGATTTTGTTGAGGAAGCAAACATATGCCTTATGGCCAGGGAGTCACTCCATGACTCAGTCAGGTCACTACCATTTCAACAAGATGATAGTGATGATGATGAGCTCAATGAACCATCAAAGGGAGAGCTCATCAAAGCAAACAAAGACATGCTGGAAGAGTTTTCAAAATTCAAAGCTGCCTATGTGAAACTGGCCAAGAAGCATGAACTGGCTGTCTCTGAGAAATCTACCTTGATGTCTAAGATTAAAGATCTTGATAGACAACAAGCTGAAAGTATCAAAATTCAAAAGGAGAACAAAGCTTTGACTGAAAAAGTGGACTTCCTACTTGAACATATCAAGAAAATCAATTCTGAGAAAGATGACCTTCAAAAGGTTGTCAACACTTGGAATAATTCTAAAGGAAACTTTGATACCATTCTTTCAAACCAGAAAACACTTGATGACAAAACTGGTATAGGTTTCCAAAGTGAGTTCAATGTAGGCAGTTCTTTTGGTTCTCAAGAAAATGAGACATCTAAAGTGATTGCTGAAGAATTGGCTGAAGAAGCTTCTTATGATCAGCATCCCCTAAAAAGGCAAGGACTTGGCTTTAACAAAGTTCCTTTTGTTTATCCCAAGAATACAAAAGACAAGTCCAAGGGAAAACAATCTGCCAACAATGACTCTGCTAATAGGGAGTCTGAGCAACTGAAACCTGCCATCAGTCACCCTAAGAAAATAGGGATGACTGATAGCAAGTTTAAGAATTCTCAGCTCAAGCCTATTAAATTTGTCAAAGGCAAGACTGCTGATCCCAACACTGCCGATAAAAAGGCCAAAGGAGTTAACACTGCCGATAAAAGGCTTAAAGGAATTTTGCCTGTAAATGCGAAATCTTTTGATAAAAGGTCTACCCATGGTAAACCTTATATCACTAAGAAATGGCATTATCAGCCTAAGTCTCATAAGCCAGTTATCAGCACAAAGATCATCTCAAAGACTGCTGATAATAAAAAGCCTTCAAAGGATATCATTACTCATGTTCAAGGATTTCACAAATGTTCTTTCTGCAAAGGCCATGGTCATGAGATTCATGAATGCCTTCTGAGATACATACCTAAATCTAGAGGATTCACTCCTCCAAAGGTTAAACAGGTATGGATCCCAAAAGGTTGCTAACCTTGAGGACCCAAAAATAAAAGGGGACCATATTCTTAAATGTCTATATTTCAGGAATGCTTCATGGCTGTCAATGAAGAAGAGAAAGACTTATGGTATCTAGACAGTGGCTGTTCAAAGCACATGACTAGTGATCCAAATCTTCTCTCAAATATTATTGAAGCAAAAGGTCCCTCAGTCATTTTTGGAGACAACTCAAAAGGGAAGACTATAGGCTATGGTAGCATAGTTATAGGAAACCTCTCAATCAGCAAAGTCTCCTTAGTTGAAGGTCTGAAGCACAATCTTCTGAGCATATCACAATTCTGTGACAAAGGATTGATCTGTCAATTCTCCTCAAGTCACTGTCTCATCAAGGACAATGAGACATGTTCAACAATCCTGACAGGCTTCAGAAAAGGGAATGTCTATACTGTTGACCTTAATGCAGTTGGAAGAAAGTCAAATCTCTGCTTGGTTGCAAGGTCATCAAATGACAACAGCTGGTTGTGGCATAAAAGGCTTAGCCATCTCAATTTCAAATATTTGGAGAAGCTATCAAAGGACAATCTAGTTGTTGGTTTGCCTAAAATATCGACTGAACCACACAGTCTCTGCAGAGCATGTCAACTAGGTAAACTACACAAATCTTCATTCAAAAGCAAGCCTTGCCTATCAACAACCAGACCTCTGCAACTCTTACATATGCATACTACAAGAAAACAGGGCAACTGAAACGGAAAATTGCAACGAAATTGAAATCAGTTTAAACGGGGAAGATGTGCAACAGAAATTGCAACGGATTTATAACATAATTAATTTGTAACTGACTTTGCCACGGAAAATCAGTTCAGTCGCTTCTTTTTCGAGGGAACTGTTGGCGGGAAGAATGGCGCCAAGAATTGTAACCACTTTTGAAACGGAAAATAATCCGTTACAATGTTCCGATTCTAATTTCGTTGCAATCTTTAATAATTAATTTTTTATTTTTTAAAATTGACAAACCGCGCGCGACTAAAACGGCGAAATTGGTATATACTTGATCTCCGCGGCTAAAACCCTACACTAAAAATCCTCAAATTCATAGTTGCCCCCAATTCATCGTATTTTGGTCGCTCTCTATCTCTCTTCTCTCTAGCGCGGCGTCTCCTTCCTTCCGATCACTCTCAAGTTCCAGCCTGCGTCTCCTTCCTTCCGATCACTCTCAAGTTCCAGCCTGAGTTCCAAGTTCATCACCTCCTCTCTCCGACAAACAAGGTATTCTCTCTCTCTACCTATAACTGTGTCTGCCCTAGCGAAGAGAATTGCACAAAAAATTAGGTCTGATTATATCATCATTATTAGACTTTTTTTGAGTTTATTGCTTATGAATTTCACTAGATCAGTGATTGCTTTTTTTATTTTGGGAGTTTTAGTCCCCACCCCACCCAAGCTCTCAGAACCCTCGTATAGGAATCCCCTGTATGAAGTTTGCCATGTTTGTTTTGATCATGATTCCTAGGCCCTAGCTAGCTGTTCTGTTCTATTCTGTTCTGTTCATATTTTTGGGACTTTAATCTCTAAGATTGGAGAGCAACATGCTTGATGTGATGTGAGATAAAATCTCTATTGGAGTAGTATTTTATTTTCTGTTTTAAAAATATTAAGATTAAGCATTAGCAACTTTGATGTTGAAACTTATTTCTCAACCCGCTGAAGATGCATCAGTCCACTCCTCCATCCGTCATCTTTGCAATCACCTGCATAAAGTAGTTGGAAAGAAAAATTCATCGTCGAGTATAATAAGATTTCTGGGTACTTCAAGTATCAATTTCAGAACTCAGTGTTACTGAAGCCCTAACTACTTCCTCTGTTCACAAAACATTCCATCGTCCTAATCTTCATTGCAGTTGCGTCACAATCTATTGCGCTGCCATTAAATCACCACAATTCACAAGTTTTTAGTTCACAACGTACTGCATATATAGCTTAGAAAGCAGAAAATCCAAAACCAAAACAGAGAGAATAGGGGGCCATATCATCCCAGATTAGCAGGTAGTTATGTAATTAACTTCGATAACAGATGCAAGTTTGTAGTAATATGTTCTCCTTAAGAATACTGTGCTATAAAGAGATTGATGCTGTCTTTTGGTCTTGAAAACAAGTTATTCCTACATGTAATCTTTGCCTCCAGCCACTCCTAGTATATTGTGAAACATTATCATTTGGTGCCACCTCAATTCATTAAGAAATAGTGGACGTGAAGCTGATGTTTGCTGGCTCAAGCCTTCTGCTATTTTTTGAAATGCAGTACAATTGCTCACTGAATTGCTCATTTCCTTGTTTTTCTTTGAATCAAGTGCATGATGGAACTTGTGGATTTCTATGATATGTCCAAACCTTTCATTTTTCATAAATTCTTTCATTTTTTTTGTTCATTTGGTAGGGTGATTACTTTTATTAAAATTCCATCTACATTAGAAACATTTGGTAGGGTGATTACTTTTATATCAGACTTTAGAAGTCCTTGCCTTTATTTCCTTGTTGGTTGTACTGTTTCTTACTGTAATGCTGCTGTTTACTGCAAAAATGAGTAGCCCCTTTGGCAAAATTCTTATTTGCAGCATGTCCCCTTTTGTGTAGGATACAACAGGGCCAGCCTGTAACTGTCAAGGTTGCCGCAAACCTTGTTAGGTTATTATCTTACAGCAACAAGGTTTGTGTTTCATATTTTGATTTGCATCTAGGCTTAATATATTAAATTTATGGAATGCATAGCTATATCTCCAAATCTATTCTTGCTTTTGTCAATGCAACAGGACCATTTTCTTCTGGTTTTGTTCTGGCATGCGAATCATAAATCTAATTGACAAATCCCATAGTGGCGATAGGAAAAGATGACACATTATATACACTAACCAAAAACTGCCATCAGCATCCCAATTCACTGTAAGCAACAAACACCTTTAGAGTTCTCAGTTGACAAGTAACAATTGCAACAGAAAGACGAATTCCCATTGAAAATACTTTATTAGCACAGTTAACTTTTCCCTCTTCCCGTTTTTGTATGAATCAATAAAAATTAGTATTAGAGATAATAATTCACGTTATAATTTCACAAGAACCAGATTTTGACTTGTACCATATGGTGTATTAGTTGTATTACTAAAATAATAACACCCCAACTACAAAACAGTTTACCTTATTGTGATTCAAGAAAAATACTGTAATTAATAGACCATTTCATTTTCATCCAAATGGTTAAATCCCAATCAAATCAATTCCCAAGAAAAATTAAATTAAAAAGATACACCAGTAACACTGTAATAGAATTAAAGATATAGGAAGGTCTCATAGCCATCATAACCATAACAAAGAAACTTCATTGCATAAGAAGCAAAATGAGATACAAGAGAAATGACCATATAACTTGACTCATTAAAGACATTGGCAATGATTTAACTTGATCCTCTGGACGGCTCTAATAGCACAGGAAAACCCAAAGGAAAGTTCTCTTTCTCTTGCTCTCCCCATTGAAATGAAGCTCTCCCTTACCACATACAAATAAATAGTATAGACTCATCTCACAAAAACATTCTTTCTCAAGAAACATTTAACTTCTTGAGAAACTCTCTCTACATATAAACATTTTTTGTCATTTTAATTTCTGAATTTGTTATATAACTTTTCTACTAAGCTGTTTGCTCCAAAAACTGGGTTGCTTGTGTTTTAGTCCCAGTTTATAGATTTATACTGGCTTCTGAACTTGTTGGTGCATCCTTGTAATGAGCTTATGAGATCTGACTAGGAGTGGACAACTTTGTTCTAGAGTAGAGTAAAGACCAAAACGGGCACGAGTCTCTTAGATTCACCTGTCATGTGGTATTGGTTGAACTTGAATTACACTAGTGAGTTCAGAAAAAGTATATGATAAATTTCTAGAGATGTAATGTACACTCTCCATCCCAAAATAAGTGTCCCCTATTGACTTTACACGGGTTTTAAGAAAGTACTTGACTCCAAATACTTTTCCTTTAATACCCTCAAGTTATCTTCTAGTTACGTCAAATCAATGTGCTCATTTCTTTTTTTTCTCTCACAATTAAGAAGGATATTATAGACATTTGGTGTTGAAGAACTTTCTAAATTAAAAAGGGGGGACTCTTATTTTGGAATGTCCCAAAATGTAGTAGAGGACACATATTATGGGATGGAGGGAGTAGTAGGTACTACAGAAGAAAGGGGTCAAGAGTTGCTTAAAGGATTGGGGACTTGAGGTGGAGATATGACTAGAGTCAGAATGATACTCTCAATTTTTGTAGGGCTACATTAAGGATTTTTATGTATTGTGTTATTACATTAGACTTGAAATTAAGAAAACTACTTATGTTCTTATGAATAAGGGTACTTATGGCAAATCAAGTTATCCTCAAAAAGTGTTCCTTTCAAACCATGGACTCTTTTAAAAAACGAGTATATAGTTCGATAAGATTATTACCTTTCCCCAATGTACCTATTTGACGAAATTTTAAATTCTATATATTTTACTTATATATAGTATTTTTTAATTGTTTATATCATTTTTTCCTAGAAAGGAGTTGATATCAACTTTTTGTAGATTTTTACAATAAATAAGTAAAATAGAAATATAGAAGATAAATTAAATTAGTTTTGCATTGACTAAGATTGGATCACCTTTGATTATTGATTGCTATCAAAATATTTCTAATTGGTTGTTTGCACATAGCACTAAATTTATCTTACAAATGTATCTAATTTCAGTTCATGTATTTTGAATTTTACAAGATGTCTAACGATCGGAGTTGGATGTATCGTCGGCTTGAGGATGGCGGTTTGGGTATTAGATCTGAGTTTGTAGAGGGTGTACGACAATTTGTAGGTTTTGCACTTGACCATCCTGAATGTATGTGGGGACAAAATACGATGTCCCTGTTACATTTGTAAGAATAAGAAGTTCCAAACTCAAGAGATACTTAAATTACACTTATATAAAAGGGATTCAAGCCTCGTTACACAACGGGCTTCGCAAGGAGAGAAGGAGGACATATCAACCCTTAGACAACAATCAACATCAAGTCAACAACTTGTGTTTCCAAACGATGAACCAATGGGTATTGAAGAGCAATCAAATCCTTATATTGATATGGTTATGGATATGGCAGGCCCTGATTTTAATTGGGAGGAACAGTTACCAAATGCAGATGCACAAAAGTTTTTTGATCTTCTCGAAGCAGGGCGTGAGGAATTATATGAGGGATGTAAAACTTACACGAGGTTGTCTGGTGCTCAACTACTAACTCATAAGTCGAGTCTAACATGAGTGAGAATGCCTTTGATAATTTCATGTCCTTGTTGGTCGAATGTTGCCAGAGGGTGCAAAAATTCCAAAAACATTCTATGAGACAAAGAAGATTGTCATAAAGCTTGGGCTTGGTTTACAAAAGATAGATGCATGTCCAAATGATTGTATGTTGTACTACAAGTCAATGGAAGGTTTAAAGGAATGTCCAGAGTGTGGCCACCCGCGGTATAAACCAAGCAAAAAGGGTAGTACAAAGCATAAAAACATACCTTTTAAGGTATTGCGTTACTTACCTCTTGCACCTCGGCTCCAAAGGCTATATATGTCAACAACGACTGCAAAGCATATGCGGTGGCACAAAGAATGTCCTCGTGAAAAGGGTGTTCTTACCCATCCGTCAGATGGTGAGGCATGGAAGCATTTCGATAATACTTACCCAGATTTTTCATGCGATCCTCGAAATGTCAGGCTCTGCGCCTCAGCAGATGGTTTTGATCCCTTTAGTAACTCGAGTAAGCCTTATTCTTGTTGGCCAGTGATTGTTACTCCTTATAATTTACCACCATGGATGGCCATGAAGCAGGAGTACATGTTCTTGACTTTATTGATTCTTGGTCCTAAGAGCCCGGGTAAGAACATTGATGTGTTTTTGCGTCCATTGATAGATGAGTTGATTGACTTGTGGCAAGATGGAGTTGATACTTATGATGTATCAAAGAAGGAGAATTTTAAAATGAAGGCTGCACTTATGTGGACCGTTAACGACTTTCCTGCCTACGAGATGTTATCTGGTTGGAGCACGCATGGGAAGTTGTCTTGTCCTTATTGCATGGGTAATAGTAAGTCATTCACACTCGAGTGTGGTGGAAAACCATCTTTTTTCGATTGTCATCGTCAGTTCTTGCCACTTAATCATCCTTATAGAAAGAACAAAAATAACTTTATAGCAGGTAGGGTTGAGCTTGGGTTGCCACCACCACGCTTGGATGGTAGTGACATATGGGATGAAGTATCTAGGTTACCAAACATCAGGTTTGGTAAAAGTGGAGTGAAAGAAAAGATTGCAGGCTTTGGACAATGTCATAACTGGGTGAAACGGAGTATATTTTGGGATTTGCCTTATTGGCAGACAAACTTGATACGCCATAACTTGGATGTGATGCATATTGAGAAAAATGTCTTTGATAATGTTTTTAATACAATCATGGATGTCAAAGGTAAAACTAAGGATAATGCGAAAGCCCGTGTTGATCTTAAGAAGTACTGCAAGCGTCCAGACTTAGAATTAAAAGAGGTGAATGGGAAGACCGTGAAGCCAAAAGCGAGCTACACACTAACAAAGGAACAACAAAAGTTGGTTTTAGAATGGATCAAACAACTTAGGTTTCCGGATGGCTATGCATCAAACCGGGTCGGTGTGTTAACATTGAAGAATGCAAGATTTATGGCATGAAAAGCCATGACTGTCATGTGTTCCTTGAGAGGTTGCTACCTATTGCGTTTAAGGACCTCTTGCCTGATCCTGTTTGGCGTGCTTTGACTGAGCTAAGCCAATTCTTTAGAGACATATGCTCTAGTGTTTTACGCGAGGAGGATTTGAAGAAGCTGGAGGACAATATCATAGTAACTTTATGCACATTAGAATAGATATTTCCTCCTGCTTTCTTTGATTCCATGGAACACTTACCGATACATTTGGCCTACGAGGCAAGAGTTGGTGGTCCAGTTCATTATCGCTGGATGTATCCTTTTGAGAGGTACCATTTTGTCGATTTCAATTAACTTGATAAAAATAATTATGAAAATTGAATTTATAGATGATAATATTTGTATTTGATAGGTTCATGAATCGCCTGAAGAAAAAAGTGAAAAACAAGTCGCGTGTCGAGGGTTCAATATGTGAGGCATATTTGATTGAAGAAACTTCTATCTTTTGCTCTCACTATTTTGAGGTTGGTGTTGGTTCGAAGTCGACTAGGGTTGAGCGAAATGATGATGGTGGTGAAATTGAAGCCAACGGTCGCTTATCGATCTTCACTCATCCAGAAGGCCGTTTGGGCATATTGGTACTAAATATTTGTCGGGCAACGAGCTAGCGGCCGCAATCCTTTACGTTCTATTGAGCGTGAAGAGATTGAACCCTTTGTCTTGTAAGTATAAGTTTAAAATATAAAGTTGTATTATTTGAATTAAAACATTAAAGAAATTCATAATAATTAATAAGTTGCCTTGCAACAGGGAATATGAAAAGGAAGTGCGAGTTCTGATGCCAAATATAGATCCGCAAACATTGTCCTCTAGACTTGAGAATGAGTTTACTAGTTGGTTTGCTAATTATGTAAGCTGTTTGAAGAGTTATTTCAAATATTATTACTATTACGTCATACGTCATTTACTTGTTTAAAAATTCACTTCATTTTCGTAATTTGTAGGTAAAAAATTCACCTAAACCTGTAGCTGAAAATATCAAGCGTATAGCTCGAGGCCCAAAACATCGTGTGCACCTATATAATGGCTACTTCGTGAATGGGTATAAATTTCATACCCAAAAATTTGGGTTTGGCAAAAGCACAATGAATAGTGGTGTTTGCATTAGGGGTAGTTGTTATAATGATGTTGGAAGAGACTATTATGGAATGCTAGATGAAATTGTGGAGTTAGAATATGAGAGTGAAAATAGCAAGGGTGATACGCTAGTACTCTTCAAGTGCGAGTGGTATGATTATGTTAAGGGTATTAGGGTGCATCCAAGGTACAACATCGTTGATCTGAATCCTAAATTAAGGCTTGCCACAGATGAACCCTTTGTACTCGCATCGCAAGCTGAGCAAGTGTACTACACAGAATACCCTAGTTGCAATAAGAGAGATAGAGTCAAATGGTGGGTCGTGTGTAAAACCAAAGCAAGAAGCACAATTAATGTTCCCTATGCAGATATGTCCAATGGTCTTCAGGCAGAAGTAGATGATTATTTTCAAGAGGTTGAGATGCCAATCCCAACAATTGTTGAAGTAGATAATGAGCTTGACAATAATGCTATTCTCGTAGGTGAATGTAGTGAAATGGATGAAGTTGATGCATCTGATTTGCCACGACCATTGGTAGAGGCAGAAGATGAATCAGAAGATGAAGTTCAGGAAGCTTTCTATGAATTAGACGCATCAGATGAAGATGAAGATGAAGATGAATTTACTTTTGAGAACACTAGTAGTGGGGAAGACTAAAATATTTAAAAAATGATGCTTTTTGTAGTTTTTAAATAGATGATATATTTTGTAGTCTCATTGAATTATTGGCTTTTAAATATATGTTTGTGGTATTCAATGATGTTTTTGTTAAATTTTTTTGTTTTTTGAATCATTTTATTCATGCCAATATACAATTATCTTAATTTTCATTGGATGTACATATATAGTTATGTCGACCAGGGGTAGAGGTAGAGCAAGAGGCGGAACCAATCCTCCTAGACATGATCGTGGACGAGTTTCGAATGTTAGAACCCAACAGCTTCAAGATGAATCTATAGATGAACCCCTGACTGATGAGCCGACTGGAGATCGCATGAATTTCTCTTCAGCAAATACGATTGACGAGGATTCACTTGACAGAGGCACTCCTACCAATGGTGGTAGCAGCGAGTCTACTGTTGAGAGGAGATTTCGTGGTCAGAATATAGCTGCACGACCACCAGAGACTCTTGATCAGAGGATACCTGTAATTATTCACAGGAACACGTAAGTTAATGCTTAAATTAATTGCACATTCTTGTGGCTTACATACTATTGCTTGTTAGTAAGAAACTGCTGAATTCAGATAGACTAGTTAGTAAGTTCATATATATCTGTTTTTTTTCTTTAACTGCTGAATTGCTTATTGTGGACCTTGCTTGGAAATTGGAGAAGTTTTAACTGCTGAAGTTTTGATATACTTTTCTAGTTGAGTGAGCTTGCTCCGGGCTGCATTCTTTTTACTTTTGTTAGTATTTTCTGAAAAAAGAGAACAATGTCAAAGTGAGGTCAATATGTCCCGCATAACTGACAAAAAAAATCAGATATTTGATACTACTTTATAGAATAAACTGCTTTCATTGGTAAGGAATTACGGTGCAAGCCATATACCATTGGAAAGCCCTATGAGTCTAGTTTTCAACAAAAAAAACAGAGCTCAAAAATAATGTTCCTACAGTAAGTCACAGTCATTTTACTAAAGTGTGGCAGGATGGTGATGTCTGAGAAATTTGGAAGGTTGGACCAACTCTTGGTGATTCCATAAATCTAGTCATTCATGCACATTGGTATTTGATAGATGATTAGTCTTGGGTCATTATTCATCTGATTCTTCCTTGTTAGATTCATCTTTTCATTGTTCAACACCTTAGAAAATGTAAAGTCTCATTTATAGTTTTTACTCATCTTGGAGGGTTGTTCCAAGCCTTGCCTATAAAAGGACTTCTATTGTAGTGTTTCCAGCAGCCTAATTTTGAAAATAAAACACATAGTGTGAGCTTTTAAGCTTGTTAAGAAGATTATATCTTCTTGTATCCTACTCTAAACTCTTTGGTGGATTCCTAGAGTGTTGAGTGTTGAGTGAGCCTTGTGTTACCTCGAACCTCCCCCCACACTTTCCGGTGTCAATAACAGTTATATAATATATGAAGGGACATAATTGAAGCAATCTTTACTGAAAAACCTAGATATTATATCTTGCTACTGCAAAGACACTATGATAGGATTGTCATACGGTTTGTCGATAGATTTTGGTTGGAAATTATATCTGTTTTTTTTCTTTAACTGCTGAATTGCTTATTGTGGACCTTGCTTGGAAATTGGAGAAGTTTTGACGGAAGAGAATTTCCTGTGCATAACATCTGTTCTTTTGATGCTTGGTCTCCCATTCTTTTGGTTTAAGGAGACTTTGCAGGGGTTCAAGTTTCTTTGATATACTTTTCTGGTTGAGTGAGCTTGCTCCGGGCTGCATTCTCTTTACCAGTAGTTTTGGAAGTAGACTCCCTGCAACAATATTTATATAATAATTTTTTATTTTTGATTTTCCATTGTTTGCATTTATTATTTATTTTTTTACTGTAGCTACAACAAGGATTAAGTTTTGTTTATAAGTTCTGTCACCTCGGCTGGCTCAGAATTGGGAGGGGAGCATTTGGGTCACTTTGACCATGTTCCGTTAGGCTTCAATAGAAAAGTTCGATTAATAAGTAAATTGCATTATTTTCAAAAATTGTTCATTGAAAAAATATACAAAATATACCTAGATGTCTTTCTATGGATCATTAATCATTTGGGTCACTTTGACCATGTTCTGTTAGGCTTCAATAGCTACGGGAAAACACCTTTGGTTGTTTGGGTAGTTTCTGAATCGATATCCTTATTGGCATGGTTGTGTGTGATCGAGATTGGATCTCGAAACTACTATGTCTTTACTGGAGAGTGGAGACCCCTCTGTCATTTCCCCTGTTTCGTTGGGTCACCAGGGAGTTCCTTAAGTTGATCCAGGTTAGTTCTAGTTTGTCAAGTTCTTCCAGTAAGCCGTGATTCTCATTTTCATGTCGTATGCCTGATCCCTGGTATTAGGAAATGACTGAAGGTGGCTAACTTCAACTTCACCAAAACCTTCAATATTTAACTTGGTGAGCTTTGACTTGTCATTCATTTGTTCCACTATTACCCCAAGTACACTCTGTACCTAGCAGTTTTGAAAGAATACATACGTACACGAAGAAGATGTTTGGCATGAGAAACAACCTGGAACCCCTATTACCCCAAGTACACTCTGTACCTAGCAGCTACTATGATTAATTAACTTCTTAATTTGAACGCAAAATTACACCAATAGAAGCTCATCAATACACCAATATAGAAGCACATGAATACACCAAACCCCTTGCAAAGATTTCAAACACCTAACCACACCTAAGGCTCCACCTTAAACTGAAAGATCAACCAACAGTTCTAGAACCAAACGAGTTGGAGTGGTACCCCGACTAGACATAACTAAATAAGATCTGTACATGACACAAAATATACCACCCCTGCATTAATCTAAGGCCAAATACATACCAAAAGAGAGCTGACTTGTTCTCATTGCGCCTTAGCTGCAGCTCAAGAGAGGACTTTGATCGACTTCCACCAAGCATATTAAAAACAATTTGGTTACTCACTCCCAATCTTGACCCTTAACCAAGAGGTACTACTAGAGCATTAGCAACGAAGCATCCCTTGTTTATTCGATCTACCCATAAACATCCTGTATAATTGAGCTGTGTTAGGCACTGTTCCTTCCAATTTTTGTGTGTATATATACATGCTTTCACTGGCTTTTACTCACTCAGAACACATGCTTTCACAGGTATATATACCTGTTAAAGCATGTGTTCTGAAGGTGAGTAATCAGGTTCAAGTCTGCCAAAAACAACCTAAGTTAATATAACGGTACAATTTTTTTGAAATGTTGCTCATCAGCAGTATCATGCATTTTCAGGTTGGTAGTTCCAGAACAAGAGGATGGTATCAAATTTCCATGTGTTGCTACTGGGATTACGAACGCAATTCAAGGAAAATTTGTTGTGGGTGCGGATGGTCCCACATGGAAAAAAGTGTCGAGGAGATGAAAGATTATTATTTCGGGAATGGAATGTAAAATCTTTATATACAATCTAATTAATTAGTTATTTTATATATGCTGAAATATAGTTTTTTTTCATTTGCTAATATAGTTTTTTTCCTTTGTTAATTGCGGAGATACTATAAATGTGTTGAAAACTATTCGAAAGACAAGTCGAAAAATTTGGAATACAATGGCCGGTGAGCAATATAAACGCATGTGTCACGGGGACGTCAACGGTTCGGTCATAGTGGGCACCCATCTTGGTGCACGGAGCGGATTGGAACCGACATTTGTTATTTTATGCAAATGAAGAGATGAGGAAGAAATGTGAACAAGCAAGAAAGAACCGAACTCGGGTAACGGCTTGGGAAAAACTAAACATTGTGGGGTTCTAGGAGTTTCGCGTCTCATGAGCTTGCGATGGTAAGAGTTTATTACTTGTTTATATTACGATGTTATTGAAAACAAACATTGTTGAAGTATATAATGAGCTGATAACAATGCTATGCATTGAGTTTATGAACATGGTGTGTCTATTGTGATTTAGAACAAAGTGCATATTATATTTGTTTCAATAGATGGTAATGCACTTGGAATATTGGTCATTGTTCTCTTCTACACTTAATTTTGTTTGAACATAAGTGCCTGAAAGTGATGTCCATTGTAAAAGATTTTATTATTTTTGTCATTACAGATAAAGCAAAATCCTGACAAAGTGATAACAGCAGATGATGTTTTCCTGAGAACCCACAAGAAGAATCAAGGAACTGGCGAGTTTGTGGGTGCTAAGTCCAAAAAATTCTTTGTGAGTTTATTTTGGATACTCGATCTCTTTTATAAGTTTACTTTTGGCATTTAATTTCCTTGTGTATGACCACTATGCCTGTTCACATCTAAATTCACCGTTTATTGTCATGTAGATAGTGATAGCTATTGCCTTTCTGGTCATATTTGAACTATAGCTTTTCCTGGGAAAAAATTTCCACAGACTTGCCAAAGACACATGAATGTGCACATATAAATTCCCTTATTACTACCGGTTTGTAATTGGACCAACTTAAAAAGGAAGAAACATAGTAAAGCAGTGTGACAGGTCATGGATTCAGCATTTAGGAGCCCGTTTTCATCTCCTCTGGCAGAATTCATTAGAACTTGCCCATAGCTGAATGGTCTCCATTGTTACATCTGTGAAGTTACGACCTCTTGGCCTCTCTGGTGGTTCCTGGATTTACCACAAGAAATGGAGTCTCTCAAACAATAAGAAGGAAAAAGACTTGGTAAACCCAAGCGGTGTTCCATTTCACGAAACTAGTTCTCTTTGTGTGTGCGAAAATGAATGTAAAGTAGTCAAGTACCAATGGCTTCTGGCCTTTGAGCTGAGGATGGTCAAAGGCTGGTTGTAGATGAGAGAGAACACAATCTATTACATCTCCATCAGGACTCTGTTTCAAAAACAGAAACAACCCAACTAATCAAACTCAAACCTCAAATCCAAAAATAAAAACATCACACTTGGACGAACGAAAACATATTGAAAACCGATGCCTGAATTGTCTTGACGGAAGGCTTGTTGATCTTCCTGAGGTGAGCTCTAATTCTCCTTAGCTTCTGCAACTCTTGACTTGGTTTGAAAGTTTGGTTGGTTTGTAGGGAGAGAACAGCAGCAGGGGTAACAAATAATACTAGGAAAGAAACAAATGTGAAAATGATTGGTGCTGTTGGTTTTGTCTTGTGAGATATGGAAGAAGAAGAAGCCATTTTGGTAAGATATGATTTGTGTGTTGTTTCTTCTGCTAACATGGTTTGTGTTTGTATGTATTGGAGTTGTCTTCTACTATGATTTGATCAACAATACAAAATTAACATAAGGTTTATTCGATATATTTGTCCATGGAAACCACACACAGACGCAGCATCTCTCTCTATCTCAACAAAACAAATCAATACAAAACAGAAGAAGCCTGAAACTGGGTTGATGCCTGGTGGATTTGCTGCCATCCTTGTGCAACAACAGAAGTTGGCTTGGACCAAAATTTCTTGATATTCTGTATACACTTTTGAAGTACCTGTTCCCATTATGAATACTACCCAATGAGAATGTGGCATAGTTATACAGTACTTATAATATTACTTATAATATTACTTTTTAAAATTAACCCAAGTTAAAAAGTTACTTATAATATTACTTTTTATATTTTAGGAAGATTATACTACTCGAAAGAATGGTACAGGTTTCGATTCTACAGCTTGGGTGGATGCATCTGGTGGTGTTGTGAAGAACCGTTTGTATGGTTTTGGTTCATTGGTCCCTGCGAGATATAGTGAGTAGCGGCACGGGTTCTTCATATGCATGTATGAATAATGATTTCACACAAACCCAACAATTTGAAGATAAGGTGTGTGAGAGAGTGGAACAAATGAGGAATGATATCGAGCGAATTGAAGAATGATATCGAGAAGAATTGAAGAATGAAGCTGCGGCTGAGATGGAGAAAATGAAAGCTGATTTCCAGTTGCAATTGCAGCAGGCACTTCGATCATTCACGGGCTTCCAACAACCGCCGCCACCTTCCATGTAGTTTACCGGTTAACAATTTATTTTGAACGTAATGTTTGAAGCTTGTTTGACTTTAGATATTAAATTTTTTGTGGAATATTGAATTAGGTACAATTGAGAAATATTTATAATATTAGCAATATTTTCTTTTTCATGGAGTTTTTCTTTCAAAGAAATTTTCTGTTGCAATGACTATAATTACAAGAGTATTTTAGTTACCATATGGACAAAATATTGGTTACTAAAAGTGTTGCAAATTGAAACACAAAATTGATACGGAAATTGGTTGCAAACAGAAACACAAAATTGTTACGGAAATCAGTTGCAATCAGAAACCAAAAATTGATACGAAAATTGGTTGCAAACAGAAACACAAAATTGTTACGGAAATCGGTTGCAATCAGAAACCAAAAATTGATACGGAAATTGGTTGCAAACAGAAACACAAAATTGTTACGGAAATCGGTTGCAATCAGAAACCTAAATTTGATACGGAAATTGGTTGCCATTAGAAACCCAAAGTTGATACGGAAATCAGTTGCAAGTTACTCACATATGGGTTTATCATTGAGACAGAACATGCGACGGAAAATCAGTTGCCACTTGAAACGGAAATAATTCCGTCGCTAATTGCAACGGACATAGAAAAACCCAAAAAAAACATCTTGTGACCGAAAATTTTTAATTTGCAATTCCTACTTTCCGTTGCAAACTTTGCAACCGACGGCCAATCCGTTGCAATATAATAGCGACAAAAATATTGCAACCGATTTTGAAACGGACATTTTCCGTTTCAATACTCAATTTGTTACGAATTTTTATTGTATTGCAACTGAACTGTCCATTGCAATTGCCCAGTTTTCTTGTAGTATATTTGGACCCATCACTACTACAAGTCTTGGTGGCAGCAAGTACACACTTGTAGTAGTTGATGATTACTCAAGATTTACTTGGGTGGAGATGATGTCCTCCAAAGATGAAGCATATGACATCATCACTGAACTTTTCAGAAGACTACAGACTCAAAAGCTGGATGACATTGCTGATATCAAATCAGACAATGGAACAGAGTTCAAGAACAATGGTGTTGCCAAGTACTGTGATGACCATGAAATTGGTCACAATTTTTCTGCAGTTCGCACACCTCAACAAAATGGAGTTGCTGAAAGGAAAAACAGAACTCTCATTGAAGCAGGAAAGACTATGATTGCTGAAGCCAAACTGCCTATGTATTTCTGGACAGAAGCTGTGAACACTGCCTGCTTCACACAAAACAGGTCTATCATAAACAAATTTCATAACAAAACTCCATATGAAATATGGAGAGGCAGAGCTCCCAACATTGGATTCTTCAAAATATTTGGTTGTAAATGCTATGTTCTTTACAATGGTAAAGAACATAGAGGTAAATTTGAATCCAAAAGTGATGAAGGAATTTTTCTGGGATATGCCAAGTTTTCAAAAGCATATAGAGTTTATAATAAAACTTCACTTAGAGTTGTTGAATCTGTACATGTTTCTTTTGATGAATTTGATTTTATTGGGCCACATTTGGCTCCTAAGGGTACTAATGATTCTGATGAGTATGAGACAGGTACAGAACAGCCGAGTCCCAGATCTGCTGATCCTCCTTCTTCACAAATGCCTACAAGAGTCAACTTGATAGAATCCTCAAATGAGCCTTCAAATGAAAACTCTGAAAACCCTGAATCCACCTTACCTTCCACACCAGAAGTTCTCCAGCCTACCTTGGAGTTAACCTATCCTATAGAAAACCAAGCTTCAGAAACTTCTACTTCTCAAGAACCCAACTCTGCCGATGCAATAGGACAAGTTCAACCTGCAGAAGTTAGAGAAGTTAAAGATCATCCTATCACTCAAATCATTGGAGATCTCAATGCTGGTGTTCAAACAAGACAAGCTTCAAGGAATGAATGCATGTATTCTAATGCATTTGTATCTCATATTGAACCCAAGAAGATTGATGAAGCTTTGGAAGATCCAAGCTGGGTGGAAGCCATGCAAGAAGAGCTAAACTAATTTGACAGATGCCAAGTCTGGACACTTGTCCCTAGACCAAAAGGACAAGCTGTTATTGGTACAAAGTGGGTTTTCAGAAACAAAATGGATGAAAATGGCAACATCACCAGAAATAAGGCAAGACTGGTAGCCCAAGGATATAGACAGGAGGAGTGCATTGATTATGATGAGACATTTTCTCCTGTTGCAAGATTAGAAGATATCAGATTATTCTTGGCCTATGCATCTTACAAGGACTTCAAAGTATATCAAATGGATGTCAAGAGTGCATTTCTGAATGGTGAACTGCAAGAAGAGGTCAATGTAGAGCAACCACCTAGATTCATAGACTGTTCAAGAAGAGAAGATGTCTACAAGCTGAGGAAAGCCCTTTATGGACTCAAACAAGCTCCAAGAGCCTGGTATGAGACCCTTTCAAAGTTCTTGACATCTCAAGGCTTTGTAAGAGGTCAAATTGACACTACTCTTTTCATTATGAAACATAAAGGTCATTCCTTACTTGTTCAAATTTATGTTGATGATATTATCTTTGGTTCTACTAATGAAAATCTTTGCAAAAGGTTTGAAAAGCTTATGCAAAGCAAATTTGAGATGAGCATGATGGGAGAGCTCAACTTCTTCCTTGGTCTTCAAATTCAACAAAGCTCTAATGGTATCTTCATCAATCAAGCCAAATATGCAAAGGATGTTATCAAGAAATTTGGTCTTGAGAATGCAAACAGCTTCAGCACTCCTATGGCTACTAACTGCCATCTTGACAAAGATGAAAAGGGCAAGAAAGTGGACATGACTCTTTATAGAGGCATGATTGGTTCACTTTTATACTTAACTGCTAGTAGGCCTGATATCATGTTTGCTGTTTGTATTTGTGCTAGATTCCAAGCTGATCCAAAAGAGTCTCACCTACAAGCTATCAAAAGAATCATCAGATATTTGATAGATACTCCCAATTTGGGAATCTGGTATCCTAGAGATTCATCTTTTAATCTTATAGGCTATTCTGATGCTGATTTTGCTGCATGTAAGGTTGACAGGAAAAGCACAAGTGGGACATGTCAATTCTTAGGAAATAGACTTGTCTCATGGGCCAGCAAGAAGCAAACCCCTGTTTCAACTTCAACAACTGAAGCAGAAAACATAGCTGCTGGTAGCTGCTGCTCACAATTGCTGTGGATTAAACAGTAATTGGTGGACTATGAGATCAAGACTGCTGATTGTCCTATAATGTGTGACAACACATCAGCCATCTATGTTTCTCAAAATCCTGTCATGCACTCCAAGACAAAGCACATTGATGTGAGATATCACTTCTTGAAGGACCATGTTGAAAAAGGTAACATCAGCATGCAATATGTGCCTACTGATCATCAGTTAGCAGACATCTTCACAAAACCACTTGATTCAACCAGGTTTGCATATCTAAGAGGAGAGCTTGGTATGCTTGACCTCAATCCTTAATCCTTCCTGCAAATTCTTTAAGTTATTTTATAAACTGCCTTTCTAGAATTGCCTATGTGATCAGCTATTTGCAATTCTGCCGAGATTATAGACAACCTTGAGTAAGTACCTCCTTCTATATCGGCAGTCTTCATAAAACATAGGCAGACTAAGTGCGTAATACGTACAGTGACTCATCAAGTTATAAATGCGGACTTCAAATATTATCAAATGTATTTTATTGACTTGACAGTAGTACAAATAGCGGCCGTGCACAGTGACTCCTCACAGTTTTCAAAAACCGCCATTTGTATACTTTCAAAAACCTTTCATCTTCCAAATCTGCAATCTTCTCAAATCCTCTCAAATCCTCAAATTTCTCCTGTTTTCAAGCTAAAATCATCAATGGTAAGGTTTTCTACATCGTTTCATTTCATTTAAATCAAGTTTTACGGTCTTGTTTTGACCTAATTTGCTTGATTTTAAACTGTCCGCCATTGATGAACTGTGAAAACTTGGGATTGTTGCTTGAATCTGTTTATTTGGGTTTGGTTGTGTTTTAGAATCATTTATGCCTAAAATGCTTTCAAGTTATATCGTTTTATTGGCTTGAAATGGACAAAATCAGTAGCTGTTTTGAAACCCAGATGATGAACTGTTCTTATTATATGTCATATATTGTCTATATTTTGGATTGTGATCTGAACAGTACTTGTTTTTAATAATATCTGCTGATTGCTTGTCTATCTGCTGTTTCTTGCATATCTGCCGATTTCTATATATCTGCCGTTCTCACCTCTACCGATTGTGTAGGCGAAAACTCAATCTTCAAAGGCTGCTGCTACTTCATCCTCTTCTGCCTCAGCAAAGCCAACAAGGGCTGCTAAGGCTGCTAAAATCCCTCTGAGGATTCTTCCCAGGTCAAGTTACCACCCTGGGATGACAATAGACAGGAATTCTATATATGAATCTTCTGTTGGTGTTGCACTACTGAAGGACTTGGATGAATGTGGCCTTCTCCCATTCTTCCAACTAAACGACACACACTACAGCAACCTTCTTGCCGAGGAATTTTATTCAAGGATGGTCCTGCCTCCTCCTCCTACCTCTGCGGATGAAAAGGTCAACATGAGCTACATTAAGGGCTTCATCCGAGGCTACTACATTAAGTTGTCCTATAAGGAGATAGGAGGTATGCTGGGTCTGCCTACTGAAGGCAAGCTGGACTTGACCGATGAGGAATCAGCTGCTGCATGGGAGATGATGAGGGGGTCTGCCCAACCTGAAAGGTTCTCTGAGATGTCCAGGAACCTCTTCCCAGAAAACCCCTACCACATCAGCCACCTCCTAGACAAGAGCATTCTGTTCAAGAATGGATCTAGGGACATATTCACATCACAGCAGCTGATGTGGACAAAGGCCGTCATCCTCCGCAAGCAACTCAACTGGGCCAAGATAATTTTTTATATGTTATTTCAAAGCGTGGCTGAGGTCCAAGCCCATCCGTCGATGAAGAGGCCCTTCGTAAGGGTTATTAATGTCATCCTCGGGAAGTATGAGGAGATTGATGAGCTGGTCGCTCATGACGACCTCATCAAGGTGTCCAACACCTATGTCTTCACGGTAAACAACATCACCAGATACCGTGATGAGATGGCCAAAAGGACAACCAATACTGAAGCTGCTGCTACTGCTTCTACTGGCCCCTCTACCAAGGACAAAAAGGGTAAGAGGAAGGTCGCATATACTGCAGCCGGGCTACCTGCTGAGGAGGAGCCTAAACCTATTGGGGCTGAGCTGCCTGAGAACTTTGACTACACTCGGCTGGATCATGATCCCTATGACCCAGCTGAGTCCCCCTCCAAGAAACCTAAACACTCTCCTCTCCCTACTCCCAAACTAAAACAATCCAGGAAGCCTGCCAGAACCAAGGCTGATGTTGAAAAGGACACCTCAACCTTCAAACCAGCAGACCTCTCCAAACCAGCTGACCTCCTTCCTAAAACCACCACTACATCCTTCAAACCCTCTAAATCTACCTCCCAACCATCTAAACCCAAAACCAAACAAACCCTCCAGCCAACTGATGAATCCTTTGGCTTACCCAAAGTCTCATCCACCACATCCTCTACACCCGCTGTTCCCATAACAGCAGTTTCAACCCCAGCCGTTTCTCCATCGGCTGTTCCTCCACCAGCAGTTCCTACCACAGCAGAATCTCAACCACCAACTTATCCCTCTTCCACTCCCGTTAAATCTAAGCATGGCAAGCACTTTAAAAAGAGTGCAAAGAAGAAGGTACACTTCGAGGGAACTGCTGATCCAACCTCTTCTCCTCCATCTTCACCACCTCAGCCTACAACCACTACCACCTCACCTACATCCACACCTCCTCACTCTACTCCTATCTAATCCACCTCCATCCCAGAGCCATCTATCACACCTGACATCACCTCTCCTAAACCCTCTTCCAAACGTCCTATCCCCTCTTCCTCCACTCCCCCTACCCCCAAACGAATAAAAACCAACCCATATAGCCATCTACACCCTGAGGTTCAGGATCTGCTGTCCTTCAGAGACAGCAGACCTAAACCCAACCCTGCCGATTCTGACCCATTCCTCTCCATCCTTGACTACCCCAAGCGGATTTCCTGCCAGCCTATGTCTGCAGGATAAATCATCTTCACCTGGGGAGCCTTCTATGAACCCCTTCCACCCGCCTGGTCCCAGCAATTTTTCTCTCACAACTCAGCGGTTCAAGATCTTATGATCTTCACCCAATGGGTTGCCATTCACAAGGACCTAGGCCTTCCTCTCCCAACCAAATCGGACATCTCCCCTTTCCTCTCTCTGCCTAAACCTCCAGTCTTCACCCTTATCTGCCATCCTTCCATTCTTCTTCACCCAGTGGTCTACAACTTTATTGATGTAGTCACTGCTTACCTTGGCTTTAACCCACTCATCCCCATTCTCTTCCGTTCCCCTTACTCATTCACTTACATCACTCCTCCCTCTTTCCTTCCCCCGCTTGCCTATGTCATCTACATAGAAAAGCTATTCCCTGTCCCTCGCATCTTTACCGGCCATCCTTCTCTGCTCTTAACCAACCAAGCCCATGCCTCCACCAGCCATGCTTCCACCAGCCATGCCTCCACCAGTCAACCCCAAATCTCCACCAGCCAACCCCAATTTCCCATCAGCCAACCTCAACCCTTCCTTATCCAATCTTCTTCCTCCTCCAGCCAATCCCAGTCCTCCACCAGCCATCCTCCAACCTTCCCAATCCAACCTAAATCCTTCACCAGCCGTCCTCAAACCTCCTCTGGCCCATCCTTCTCTCCCACCAGCTAGCCTCCTCCTCCTGAATCTTACAGAGCCTTAGATGTTGAGGAATTTTTGAAGAATTTTGAGGTCATCTCGGCTGACCTGACCAAGGCCCTGCACCAGCTGTCTGCAGATCAGTCCCACATTACACATGTCCAGGCTGACTGCATGACTGAAGTCATGAACATTGCACGGGGTGCCAAGGCCGCCTTTGAATCCTGCCGGCAGTCCATCTCTGCCTCCCAAACTACTTTAGCCAACCATGTCTCAACAGCTTCCTCAGCCAACACTGCTCTTTTTAAAGAGAATTGGGACAACCTGTCCAAGGGACTGCTGCAGATCATCGACCTAATTGACAACGGCTACAAGCATGTGCTTGCATCTCAACGTCTAGCCAATCGCTCTGTCCACTCTTCAGTGCGTCAGACGCGAAGGATGACTAACAAGCACTATGCCTACTTTCGCAAGGGGTTCAAATCAACTGAACAACGCCTCGGCTTCATTGATACCTCACTTGCATCCATGAAGGAGGAGATGAGTCGTCTCAACAATAATCAGCTGACTGAGCTCATTGAGAGAAATGCTCTGCTGAAACAGAAAAACAAGAGACTCTCCTCTGAATTGGCAGACACTAAAGAGGAGTTAGCAGACGCCAAAGAAGAAATTGCAAGACTCAAGGCTGCTGTTGACTCAAAATGGGCATCAAGAGGCAGAGAACAATCTTCAACAGACAAAGGTCATGCTTCATCTCGATCATCCTCTAGAACCGGCCGATAAATCTTTGTATAATCTTTTGAAAAACTTTGTAATTAAACTCCTCATTTAATTAACAATGTCTATGTTTTAAAACTTTCATGCTTTATTATTATCTGCCTATTATGTGAATGCATGAAATTTAAACCACTGGTTTAAAGACATGTCCTATATTGCCTATTCTGCCTATTTTGCATGTCTTTAAATTCAGTCTTATTACAAGTGTCCTTTACTTAATTTTCCTAGTTGTAAACACTTTGTAATTTGTTTGAATACAATGACCTCTATGTAAGTCCATCTAGGGCATGCTTACTTAATATATTAATCTTACAAGCATGTTATTACTAGAATTGGACATGGTCAGCTGATATTGTATTCATAAGGTCATGGACTCAAGCAAATAGGAGGAGATTGTTGTATTTAGTATAGATTTGCTTGAATCCATAACCTAAGTCTAAGTCAAGGTGACTAATGGGCCTGCGTGTCTGTTAGTGTGACAACTTGTACTTAGGCATAGCTTGAATAGCTTAGGTTTGCTTATTGTAAAGATGACTTGAAAGAAGATAGCCTATAGAACATCGGACGTCCTCTGCACACTAGGCAAAGAATGCGTCAGCAGTCCTCCTTTGGATATCGGACAAGCTTGTATCAGCCAAGCTTCATCAGCAATGTTGAAGACCCCAAGAACGTCCGATAGAGATCTGCCGAAGACATGTCCTAATTTGAAGACTTCATTGACTTCGATGCAACGTTAACCTGAAAATTACATTCAATGAAGGTTTCCATTCTTGGCATACACTCAGAAAAGGACATTCCTCCTGCAAGCGCAGACCGCCTATTTTTGGCTAAGTGTCAGGAGACAGACTGGAAGCTGCAGGACAGCCTATCAGGAGTCAACAACCAGATTAGAGCATTAAATGCTCTTAAATTTGAATTAAGAAGATGACCAACGGCTCCAAGATCCCTCCTGCATATAAAAGGAGACTTCATTGCTGCATTCAATACACTTCAACTACTTCAACTCTGAATCTTCATCTTCTTCAAGTTCATAAAAGCTTAAACGTCCTATCTTTACTTGTTCATTGAAGAGCTTCACACCTAGACGTCTAGTCCATTAAAAGTTCTTCATTGATTGCAACACCTAGCTTTCATAGCTCACGAGAATTGTATCTTATAGATATCAATTCTCCCACACAAATACTTGGTCAACAAAATTTTTGTACACAATCCATTAGAGATTTAGTTTGTAAAATATCTAGTGAAAAAACTTAGTACACGATTTTCAAATCCAAAGTTGACCACTTTGGTTGTGGACGTAGCACTTATTCATAAGTGTGAACCATATTAAATACTCTGTCTACCTGTGTGTGATTGTGATTTGCTTGTGTTGTTTAAAATTTCCAGATTTCCAAACTGTTGAGAACAGCTGATCTTGTCCTGTGAAGATCAGCCATTCCCAACTTGTCCTATACTTCACAAGACTTCCGCTTGCAAAACTTTTCTAACTTAAGTGAAGTAAGATTTTTGAATCAATTTCAAAAATTGGACATAGGCTATTCAAACCCCCCCCCCTTCTAGCCTATTTTGAGCAACCTTGGACCTAACAGTTGTGCAGGTCTCACTGTCCTTGATGAAACAATGACTTGAGGTGAATTGACATATCAATCCCTTATCATAGAATTGTGATATACTTAGGAGATTATGCTTCAAGCCTTCTATCAGAGATACTTTGCTGATGGAAAGATTTTCTCGAACTATACTTCCATAGCCGACTGTCTTCCCTTTGGAGTTGTCACCAAAAATTACTGAGGGACCTTTGGCTTTCGTAATGTTGGAAAGAAGATTTTGATCTCCAGTCATATGCTTTGAGCAGCCACTATCCAGATGCCATAAGTCTTTCTCCTCCTCATTAACAGCCATGAAGCATTCCTGAAATTTAATCATTTAAGAATATGATCCCCATTTATTTTTGGGTCCTGAGGGTTAGCATCCTTTTGGAATCCGTACTTGTTTAACCTTTGGAGGTGTGAACCCTCTAGGTTTGGGTATGAATCTCAGAAGGCATTCATGAATTTCGTGGCCATGACCTTTACAGAAAGAGCATTTATGAAAACCTTGAACATGTTTAATGATTTCTTTAGGAGTTTTCTTACTATTAGCAGTCTTGGGAATGACCGATTTATTGATGACAGGCTTATTGGATTTAGGCTGCTAATGTAATTTCCTAGTGATATTAGGCTGAACAATAGTAGACCTTTTATCAAAAGATTTTACATTTTCAGGCAAAATTCCTTTGAGCCTTTTATCAGCAGGATTGGGGTTAGCAATCATTCCTTTGACAAATTTAATAGGCTTGAGTTGAGATTTCTTTGGCTTGTTATCAGTCATCACTGTTTTTATAGAATGATTGACAACATGTCTTTGTGGCTCACCCTCCCTATTTGCAGAGTCATTGGTGTTGAAAGATTGCTTACCTTTGGACTTGTCTGATTTGTTTTTGGAATAAATGAATGGAACTTTGTTAAAACCAAGTCCTTGCTTTCCCTTTTGAGAAGGATGCTGATCATAGACAACTTCTTCAGCCATTTCTTTAGCAATCACTCTAGCTGTCTCATTTTTTTGAGAACCAGATGGACTTCCTACATTGAACTCACTTTGGAAACTGATACCTGTTTTGTCATCATGAGGTTTTTGTTTTAAAAGAATGGTATCAAAATTTCCTTTTGAATTGTTCCAAGTATCAACAACCTTTTGAAAGTCATCTTTCTCAGAATTGATTTTCTTTATGTTCTCAAGTAGGAATTCCACTTTTTCAGTCAATGTTTTGTTCTCCTTTTGGGTCATGATATTCTCAACTTGTTGTCTGTTGAGATCTTTGATTTCAGACATCAAGGTAGATTTCTCAGAGA
The DNA here is from genome assembly GCA_016624345.1 of Platycodon grandiflorus. NCBI lineage: Eukaryota > Viridiplantae > Streptophyta > Magnoliopsida > Asterales > Campanulaceae > Platycodon > Platycodon grandiflorus. The sequence goes on from CM028362.1 coordinate 58,552,593, forward strand.
CAGCCAACTCATGCTTTTTGGCTAACTTAACATAGGCAGTTTTAAATTTAGAAAATTCTTCCAGCATATCTTTGTTGGCTTTAATGAGTTCTCCCCTTGAAGGTTCATTGAGCTCATCATCATCACTATCATCTTGTTGAAATGGCAGTGATCTTACTGAGTCATGGGGTGATTCCCTAGCCATAAGACATATATTTGCTTCCTCAGCAAAGTCACATGAATCATCCTCATCAGAATCTGTATCACACCAAGTGGGCAAGTTGCTTTCATCAATGTCCTCAGCCACAATCCCTTTTTGTTTTTAAAATTTAGATTTGGGACGTTTTTCATAAAATTCATATTTTGGCTTGGGACACTTTGATGCAAAATGACCTGGCTTCCTACAGTTAAAACAGACAAGCTCATTTTTCTTTTGGTGAACATCAGCTTTATAAGGAACAGCTGTTTTTGCAGGAGCAGCTGTTCTTTGAGGAATGGCAGTCTTGTAAGGTGACTACTTATAGGAAGACTTGTTAACTCTTTTGAAACGTTGATACTTCTTAACAAACATGGCAAAGGCTTCGTCTGAAAGAATATCATCACCATCACTAGATGTAGATGGGGTTTCATCAGGTGTAGAACAGGAAGGTTCAACAGACATGGCTGGTAAAGAGAAATTTTTAAAACTCTTTTCCATCTCTTGAGCTTGCTGAATTTCAAGCTCATAAACTGAAAGACTTGCATAAAGATTTTTTAGAGACAATTTATTCAAGTCTTTTGATTCTTTCATGGCAGTGATCTTTACATGCCATAGACTGCCTAGTGCATTAAGAAATCTCATGTTTATTTCTTTCTTTTCATATTTCTTTCCTAAAGAATAGCAAGAGTTTACTACCTCATAGAATCTGTCGTATGCACTTCTTAAGGTCTCTTTAGGATCTTTCTTGAATGAATCGAACTTCTGGATGCAAGTGTACAGCATGTTGTTCTTTGTTTCTCCATCCCCTTCTAGGTATTTCAGTATAGCTTCCCACATTTCTTTAGCAGTTTCCAGATTGATGATCTGCTGGTAGGTGCTGATATCAACACGGCTGGTGATAATGTTGATGGCTTTTCCATCCAGAGCATCATTCTTTCTATCTTCTTCATCCCATTCTTCTTCAAGCTTTGGAATTTCAGGATCAGCAGTTGGATCAAGTGTAGCTAGAGTGTTTGGCTTCATAGAAATTCTTGGTCCATCTGTAACACAAATATTTGTCAATAGAGTTCATGTGTCTTTTAACCTTGTCTTTCCAGATATCAATGTAAACCTCATCCAGTACAGGACAATGATTCACATTTGAAGTTTCCAACATTTGATGAGCAGCCATTGGATCTTTAATCTCTCAAGAGTTTAATCTTGGAAAAAAACTTGTTTTCAAAGAGTCAAGCTTTGATACCAATTGTTAGGTCTCAAGGTGCTCAAATAGGCTAGAAGGGGGTTGAATAGCCTATGTCCAATTTTAAAAATTGTTTGAAAAGGTTACTTCACTTAAGGTTAGAAAGAATTTTGCAGCGGAATTGAGTGAAGTATAGGACAAGTTCAAGATGGCTGATCTTGATAGGACAAGATCAGCTATTCTGAAAGTTGTTGGAATTCTGGAAATTACTTGGTAAAAACAAGTCACAAGCACAGAAAGTGAATAGATAAGAAATTTAATATGGTTCACACTTATAAATAAGTGCTACGTCCACAGCCAAAGTGGTCAACTTTGGATTTGAAAATCGTGTACTAAGTTTTCCACTAGAATCTTTACAAGATAGATCACTAATGAATCGTGTACAAAATTAGTTGACCAAGTGTTTGCGGGAGAATTAATATCTACAAAGATATAATCCTCGTGTGCTTTGAATGCTAAAGATTGCAATCAATGAAGAGCTTATAAAGACTAATCATCTCAGTTTGGAGCTCTTTAAAGAATGTTTTTACAGCTTTGGCTTTGAAGCTTTTAATGAACTAGCTTGGTGAAGATGAAGAATTCAGAGTTGTAAATTTAGAGCTGTTGATTTAGAGAGTTCTTCAATGCTTCATTAGAGTCTTCTATTTATACCAGGGGAAGCCATGGTAGGCGTTAGAGATCTTCTGCATTTGGAGAATTCGAATTTAAATGCATTAAATGCTTTAATCTTGCTGTTGAGATCTGATAGGTAGTTCTGCCGGATTTAGTTTGAATTCTATCATTTTGCCAAAAATAGGTAGACAGTTGATGCAGGCAGAATGTCCTTTGTCTGAGATGAATGCCTAATAAGGAAAGAGTCATTAAATGAAGTTTGCAGGTTATCGTTGTACCAAGGTCAATGAATGACTTTGCCGATAGCTTAAGGCATATATTCAGACAAGTATAGATCGGACTATCCTTAGGTCTTCAACTTTGCTGATGAAGCTTGACTGAAACAAACTTGTCCGATGACTTGATGGACTTTTCTGATGCGAATTGGCTGATGACTTGAAGACAGTTCATCTGATCATGGCTGATATTCAATAGGCTATCTTCTGAAGACTGAGCTAATTACAATAAGCAATCCTAAGCTATTCAACAGACACGCAGGCCCATTAGTCACCTTGGCTTAGACTTAGGTTATGGATACAAGCAAATCTATATAAAATACAACATGATCCATTCATGGATTATTCATTAGAGGTTGACTTGGTAAGTCTTTATGATGCATGGAAGATTGGCTTGATAAATTTGAATTGTGTATTGGGAGTGTCGAAGAGTTCTATGCTTGTGAGTATGCACGAATTTTCTCCAATGAGTTATTTTGATACATGTCACAAAAGTGTAGATGTTTTCCATGATACTTTATTCTTTCACAAGATTTATGGATTGCATGACATTCTTAGGGCTAAATCATATTTATTAAAAGCAATTCTTCTTAAGCATGCTAAAACTTGGGAGGGTTGTGTGTTTCATGTTGAGAATGTATTTGAGAGTGCTTTTACATGTGATAACTTAGGAATTAAGAATGCTGATTATGATCAGATTGTTAGGTATAAGGGATGTTTGTCTTTAAGGTGTGCTCAATTGTTATATAATGTAATTTATGCTAACAACTTTGATCATCTTGTATTGTGTTATTTGGTTGTGTTTCTTGTAAGAGTTAGAGTAAGTCAAGTTCGATTGATTTTCAATCCCGGTGATTGGAGTTCTATGAGCTTGGATGGAGAAAACAAACAAGTCTACAACATGACATTCAAAATGGACTTACATGGTGAGGATAATATACGTGCTTATTTCTCCATTTCTGAATTGCGTCCTTTTGATGTAGGTGATGAGGTTGATTTGAGGACAAATCCTTTCAAAGGGGGAGGGAGTGATGGAGGACCACTAAGCATCAATGATCCATTGAAGATAAAATATGGTCCAATTACAAGGCCAAGGATTAAAAGAATAAATGAAGTCTCAATCCTTGTTTCACAAGCCCAAAATCAAGCCCAATTGAAGATGATTGAGGAGCCCAAATTGGTGAATGCTTTTCAAGCGAATCAAGCCCAAAAGGAGGACTTCTAGAAGCCTTTGTTGCTCCCCAAAAACCGTGTATACTAGAGGCCTAAAAGCTGTCCAAAACGTGTTCCAATGTCCAAGACATTTAGGAATCTTCAAAAGTCAACAAATCGTATACAAAGTGTGAACGCAAGTTGTAAAAAATGTGTTCCAATGTCCAAGGCCATTTGGAGTCTTCAAAAGTCATCCAAAGCCGTGTTTTCTAGAAGGAATAAGCTGCCAAAAACGTGTACAAACTGTCCCAAGAGTTTCAGCCGTGTTTCCAAGGTACTATGGACTCTTAAAACCGTGTTTTATCATTGTGCAAGCTGTCCAACAAATTTCAGCCATGTTTCCAAGCTATGAAGGAGTCCTACAAGGTCTAAACTCTCCAAAATCGTGTCTTCAAGAAGAGACCAAGGACGGCCAATGTTTGTTTTTGAGTTCTAGTTGTTTTTAATTCATTTAGATAGTATTTTAGTCCTATGTAATTCTGAATTTTAATTAGAGCCGGCAAAATTAGGCCGGCCAACCAACCCAATATTATGAGGGGCTTGGGCTTCAATTTAGAAGGCCCAAAAAATTTGGGCTTTTTTGGCCCGGCCCAATAGGCCTGTGGGCTAATTGGGCTCGGGCCAAAAAAACCCGAATTTTTCGGGCCAACCCAGCCCAGCCTGATACACTTTTATTAACTTTTCAATTCACACTTTTCAAACTATTTTCGTTGCTTTAAGTCTTTTAGTGGAGATTTAAATCATTTTCAATTCAATTTTTTTGCTGCTTTAAGTCTTTTTAAACCATTTTTCCAAACCATTTTGATACACTTTTATTAACCCAGCCCAGCCCGATACAGGTTGTACGCCTGTACATACAAACCCACAACCAGTCAACCACATTCACTAATTCATTACTCATATACCGTCATATCTAATCTGGTTATTTGTTGTGAGCTTGTAAAGTGCAAACACCAAACGTCCAAACAATTGTAGACTTGTGTTCTGACGTACTTTGCACTTCTCCTGTCTACAAAAAATTTATGTAGTTGTATTTTAATCCATCAAGGTGAGACTTATTATTTGTAAATTTTATTTGATAAATTGTAGACTTGTAATGAGTTTTGAAAATTTTTTATGTGATAACTTGTAAATTTTGTAGAAAATATTTTTGGTACAAATTTGGGCTGATTTAGCTCGATGGCCCGAAAGTGGGCTGGGCTGGGCTAGAGGTTTGAGGCCCGATGCAAATTTTGGGCTGGCCCGGCCTGGCCCGATTTTATGTGTTGGCTCGATGGGCTGGGGCTGGGCTGGCCCGGCCCAGCCCATTGCCAGCTCTAATTTTAATCCTTAGTTCATTAGGAGTGTTTCTTTAAGACCTATAAATAGGCATCTATTTCATTGTAAAAATCAGATTTTTGGTGCTAATTAAATTGTGAGTTTAAAACTCTTTCTTGACAAACATAGTTTTGTTAGCATTTTACAAACTTTGGATTAAGTTTGTGTTTCTTTCTAATTCGTGGTTCTTAATTAATCCATATTTAAGGGTTTCAAATCGATCAAGGTTCTAAGTTCAATACGAAACTAAGGGTTGCGATCAACCTTTTGATTGTTATTCAAGTTCTCGGCATACGTTTCCACGAGGTTATTCCGAAAGCGTGGTTCTAAGTTCGTTATAACTTGTGGGTCTCGTTGGGAATCACATCAGTTGGTATCAAAGCAAAGGCTATTGGTAACAATCTGTAACACCCTGAATCCTCCTACGTGTGATTTGCTTATATTATGTGTGATTTACATGGTAGTTGAATTATGCTTTAGTTCATAATTCCGTTTCATACTTATAAGAATCATTAGATTGATCATGCCTTAATATGTGATCCATGATATCGTTAAGATGTGTTATAAGTGTTGTATAATCACACCTAAGAGTGGCCAAGTGATCGAACCTAGGAAATAGAGTAAAATAGACTTGGACTGGACTTTTGAAGTTGGCACGGCCGTGCGCCTATTTTTGGCACGGTCATGCGAAGTTGGCACGGCCGCGCGCCTATTTTTGGCACGGTCGTGCGAAGTCGGACAGATTGGTACTCTATTCGTCCGGTTTTTGTATTTTCTCGGTTTTTTGTGTTTTTAAGTGGTTTAAAATGCTCAAACAAGCCCGGGATTGGACCAAGCACTTACCCATGGTATTAATAACAAAACCCAACCCTTTTCTCCCTCATTATTCTCTTCCAAACCAGATCTTTAGAGAGAGAGATAGAAGAGAGAAATGAGGGAGAGTAGAGAAAGAAATCGCGATATCTTGAGCGTTTGAAGTCGGATCGACGATCCGTCTTTGCCATAGCGTAGAGGGCAACGAGGAGAACGATTCTAACCAAAAGGATCGTCTGATCTATTGAGGAATCACCACCCATCTCTTCTCCCACGTTTTAGAGAGAGAAAATGAAGTCTTGAGAGAGAGGAAGCTTGATTCGGACTTGGATCGAGCTCGGGATCGACGTTTGGACTCCGTAGCGGTGTAGAGTTCGCGAAGGAATACATTTCCACCATAAGCCCTTTATTTCGTGGTGGATTTGCGGTGAAGGTAAGTAACTATAATACTTTGAGTGTTTTACGAGTTGAATTGGAAGAGTAAAGCATGTTGGATGCGTTAGCATGATATTCGTGACTCTTATTGGGAGAAATATATATATGATTGCCCCTACGAATGATGTTAGGTTATACTTCGTTGTTTGCTTGATTTAAGGATTTCGGAATAAAGAAATAATTGACGAATTATCGTTGAGTTCGTAGACTTCGAATAATAGAGACTCGTAGAGCTTGATGTTGTGGCTATCATTGTTGTAGTTGCCGTGTTGTTGCGGTTGTCCTGATAATCATTGTGCCGAGTAATAGAAACTCATTAAGGTTAAATTATACTTGTATATTATTAGTTGGGTTTCGGCCGTAATGTCGCCGAAGACTTGTTTAATTTAATTGCTCCTCACTATGTTATTCTTAAGTTTGACTATATCAAATCATTGAAGTTTGTCGTTTACGCACTAGCGGAAACCTTATGAAATCGTTACGAGTAGTAGACTTTTCGGGCGTTGGGCATTGCAAACGATAGGAGTTTATAGGGACGATACTACGGTTTGTCCCGACATTTTAATATTGGTAACGACTCTAGCAGAGTCATTATGAGATATACACTAGTCGTGACTGACTCTGGCGGAGTCGAATAGGACGTAATAAGTAAACGTCGATTATTGTGGTAATTTCATTAATGTGTATAGTTGACTCTACGGAGTTGAGAAATGGGTAGCAGTAATGCCTACATGACATATATCAATTCCCTACCCTGTGGGATGACGAATTGACGGATTCATGACTTAGTGAAATGTTGACTTTGGTTGACTTAGTCAAATATTAGCTGACTACGAGTTAAATCGAATAAAGTTGAAGTATGCGTTGATAAGAATATGTAATATATTTTGATGCGCATGAGATGAAAGATATTGCGTGACGATAGGATACTTAGAGATCCTTAGTTTAGCGTAGCTATTACGCCTTAATTAATGGTTGTAAGTACGAGTAGACTTATCTTGTGGGGTTATGAGTTTGCGTACATGTGAAAAACATGTTACCTTATTTTGGGATTAGGATGAATAGCCTATCCTTGTGATATATAGGTCCCACATTATGGGCATTGTCTGAGAGTTGATTATAAGGTATAAATACCTTACATTGGGGTTCATGTATGTGTCTAGCTATCACAGACACTGTTTAGTGATTGAGTTGTACAATGGGCCTACTTTGCCTATTGCCTTGTTTTGTCTATCTGTTCAATGATTACGGACATGTTGCGATTGTTCAAGTATGAAGTAGGACAATCATCCTACTTTGATGATTGATTGTGTGTTTAGTATTTACAAGTACATTGAGTGGATTTGATATGTGATTCAAAAGAACACATGATGATTGTTGAGAATGACAAGTGAATGTCTACTTGTGCATTGCATTAAGTCCAACTGGCATTGTTTGACTAATTAAGGTGGGACGACCTATAGTCTTTACGAATTTGTTTTGTAATCACTATAAGTCGCCGTACCGGTTGCACACACCCCTCACCTGTTGGCCGCAGGTGGGATGTAGCCCCATTGTTGTAGCAATACGCGCGACTTTGGTTTGCTAGTTAGAACTCGATGGTATTAATCGGGGACGTTGATACCACGTACATGGGTATCGAGGCACATATGTTTTCTCGTGTATTGCAGGAGCAACGCGAAGTTGGAAGAAAGAGAAATAATATCCTTCATGATGTGGTTTAATTAAGTTGCACTTATGTGAACACCAAAGTGCTAAGAAAATTATGTGACTTGTATATTTTCAATATGATACATGATCGTTATGGTATATAAATGTTATTACCATGTTATTCCTAGTGTTGAGCATCATGCCATGTCATCTAGTTGCATGTGATAGTTGACGATTGTTGGTCAAGTTAGAATAGTCCCTTGACTTGCCGGTTTGTGGCTGAAATGTTAGGTAAGCCGGAAGTGCTACTTAGACTAGTTACATGTAGAGTTTTGGTTTACTGTTGCATTCATACTCATAGCATACAATGCATTATAGTGGCTTACGGGGTCTTTTAGACTCACTCTTATTGTGTTAACTCTTTTAGATTGCAATCGAAGGACGACAGTGCGATCGGTGAGACTTGCGGGTGCTGCCGATTGATCTTTGGGTAGTTGCTCTCCGGAGCTTGTGTACAATTATGTTTCTTAGTTTCTTAATTCAGTGAGAACGTTGGTTGATGTAAAGTTATGTAAACTTTACGTATAGGTAGCATTGTTCTGTAACTCCTTTAATGTTATACTATGTTGGAGCCGACATTCGATGTCGAGCCGTTTATCACTGTAGTTTTCTTCGAGCATGTTAGCTCGCAAGTATTTAATGTTGTTGTTTCTCCGGCTCAGTAGTTAGCCGTCGAGGTCTATTGTTGGGGTTTCTAGTAGTATTGTTCTTCGACTTGTTTTTGGCTATGGAGATTTTATAGTTATTATTTTATTAATTGAGTTTTAAAGACTCAGGTTTTTACTAATTGTGGTTTTCCGCTGCATCGTGTTGGTTTTGAGCTCGTGTAGCTCGTTCACTTCGGTGGACTTTAGTTGTTTCATTTAGTTTGGCGCACCAAGTTGGGGTTTAATACAGAATCCCGAACCCGGGGCGTCACACAATCTTTCTATCCTTATTTTATTATCTTGTTCTTAATTCATTCATTCCATAATCCATACACTATCTATTCTAACCATCTTTTGTGCCACAGAGTTTTTCTTCAATTTCTTGCTTCAAAAACTGTACCAAAGGAGGTTGGTTTACAAAAAAAAAAAAAAAAGAGAAGAGGGCAGAACTACACCTTATTAAATTCGGCCTAGTACAAAAAAAAAAAAAAAAACAAACAAACAAAAAGGGGCCAGAATTATTACTTGTTCAATTCGGCCAAGGTGACAAAAAAAAAAAAAAAAGAGCAAAAATCAAGCTTTGGCCGTGAGCAAAGTTATAACCTTTCTTCAAAGTCTTTAATCTTCAATCCTTGATTCGAGAATAAAAATCGAATCTTTTTTCTTTCTTTTCTATAAACCTTTCTTACCTTTTCTAAAACTCTTATTTCTTTGTTTTAATTAATTTTTGCAGATTTTAGAGTTTTAAAACTTTATTTCTAAAATTGCTTTGTTCTAACTCTACTTGTTTTCATCAAGGGTTGTTGAGTGGAAAAAGACAAGAGTGGTGAGAACATAAAAGGGGAGGTAAAAGTCAGAAAATTTTATACAAGAGTGTCATATTTTGAGAGATACACGTAAGGGAGTGTGTGAGGTCTTCTAAAAATCATGAGTCAAGATAAAGAAAAAAATATCGTAGAGGAGGAGGAGATACCAAATAACATGTCAATGGCAGATTTGTTGGGAGAGATGAGGAGGATGATAAGGGAGGAAATTAGACAAGTGAATGATAGGATAGATAGGATGGAACATGTTCGTCAAGAACCACCACCTAATGAAAATGTGAGAATGGGTAGGAATAGACCACCCATGAGGGATGATGAATGGGAGGAGGAAGATGAACCCCCAAGGAGGTTACCTAGGAGGGAACTTAGAGAAGAGAATAGGGGGTGGGAGCCATTAAATTGAAAATTCCTTCTTTTCAAGGGAAGAGTGACCCTGAAGGATACCTAGAGTGGGAAAAGAGAGTGGAGATAATTTTTTACTGTAATAATTATACAGAAAGAAATAAGTTGAGGATGACTGCAATTGAATTCGCCGACTATGCTCTTATTTGGTGGGATCAATTGGTGAGTTCTAGAAGAAGGAACCGTGAGAGAGAGGTTGACACTTGGGGTGAGATGAAAGCCATCATGAGAAAATGATTTGTTCCTAATTACTTTTATAGGGAGACTTGTCAAAAGCTCCAAGCTTTGACCCAAGGAACGAAATTTGTTGATGAGTACCATAAGGAGATGGAGATGTACATGATTCGAGCTAATATGCAAGAAGATGAGGAAACTGTTATGGCTCACTTTTTGATTGGTCTTAATAGAGAAATTGCTAACATGGTTGATTTGCAGCATTATATGGAGTTAGAAGAAATGGTCCACATGGCCATAAAGATTGAAAGACAACTCAAGAAGAAGCCAACTTCCTACACCAAAACCTATGCTTCCAACTATCTAACCCAAAGCAAAGTCGAAGGAGACAATTCAAAGGCAAGCACTTTCACACCTTCCAAGTTCCAAGGTAATGTTCCAAAATCTAAGGATGAGGACAAAAATAAAAGTGCTTCTACTAATTCTTCTTCTACTTCTACACCTTCTCGTACCATAAAGTGCTTCAAGTGCCAAGGTTTGGGGCATAAAGCTAATGAGTGTCCAAATAAGAGGGTGATGATTATTCATAATGATGGGGAAATTTCTTCCGAAAGTGAAAAAGATGAAGATGATGGTGACATAGAATTTGATGTTGATGAAGGATATGCACTAGTAGTAAAATGTTCTCTTAATACCCATGTTGTGTTGGATGATGATACATTGCAAAGAGAGAATATTTTTCACACTAGATACTCGGTGAATGGAAGAGTATGCATGGTGATTATTGATGGTGGTAGTTGTACCAATGTGGCTAGCATGGAAATGGTAGAGAAACTAAATTTAACCACTTTTAAACACCCCAATCCCTACAAATTGCAATGGCTTAGTGATTGTGGTGAGTTGAGGGTAACTAGACAAGTGATGGTTAATTTCTCTATTGGAGGGTACAAGGATGAAGTGTTGTGTGATGTTGTACCTATGCAAGCTAGTCATCTCTTGTTAGGTAGGCTATGGCAGTTTAACCGAAAGGTTACTTTTGATGGGTACTCCAACAAATATTCCTTCAAATATGGTGCAAAAACTGTTACTCTTGCTCCCTTATCTCCACAAAAGGTGAGGGAAGATCAAGTAAGGACGAGTGAATCTAGGAGAGAAAGTAAGGAAGAAAAAGAGAGTGAGATGAAAAAGGAGAGCTTGAAAGAGATAGAGAGGGGGAGAGAGAAAGTGAACGAGAGAAAAAAGAGAGTAAGATAGAAAGTGAGAGAGAAAAAAAAAGAGTGGGACAAATGAGTTGAGTGAAAAATCTAAGTGGAGGGGAAAAAAGGTGATTTTTTATGCAATGAGTGGTGAGATTAAGAGGAGAGTTGTGGGAGGGGAAAAAGTAAGGTGAACAAATTGAGAATCAAGCCAAAAAAGTTCAAAATCACAAAATTGGGAGAAGAGTGAGGCTATTAATGTAATAACCGAGCATGTTATTAGCATGTTAATCATATGATTATATGTAATAATCGAGTATATCATTAGCATGTTGATCATATTATTATGTGCATGCATTATTAATGTGATTATCGTGACTCATAATGTTGATTTGATGAGTCGTAAACTCATGATTTCGTGTTTCGGTGCTTTACTTTCTTGCATTGTTTCGTAGCGTAAACTGATCCGAAATGAAAGAGATGAACCATAATACTTTATACCTAGATATACATGATGTTATAGAGGTTTCATGTATTAAATTGGACTTTGAAAAAGTAGTATACGTTGTGTTAACTTGAAGTTACAAAACAAAAAAGTTATTGAAATTGTGTTTGGTTTCGTGAACTTTCTTGTGACTTTAAATCGATCCAAGATTGATGTCGAACCCTTGGGGACATCCTTTGATGTGTTATAAGTGTTGTACAATCATACCTAGGGGTGTACGAGTGATCGAATCGAGAAAATGGAGCAAAATAGAAAAACTGCGCAAAGTTGTGAACAGTGTGCGCGCCTTAGCGCACCTGGTACGGACATCATGGTCAGATTTTTTTTTTTTTTTGGTTTTTCTTTGAATTCCACCTCATGCTATGGCTTCCTTATCTGGTATAAACATGGGTAAGGCTTGAAAAACAATTCTCCAGCCTTCTAAACTCCCAAAATACTCAAATCCTTCCCAAAATTCTCTCCAAAAACACCAAATTCAACCTAGGGTTTGTAGGGTTTGTGTATGGGTTCTTATTCTTAAACCAAGGCCGCAACTTAGGGGTGTTTAAGCTGAGTTCTTGGCTGACTTCATGGCTGGTTTTAACACTAAAATACAGGGGAGAATCAAGGGTTTACACTTTGATTTGGTAAGGGACCATTAACTTGTTCGTGTTTGTGTTTATTTGGTTGATTTCGATTATAATCCATGTGAGATTGTTACCATGCCAAAATTATGAGATTTCAGCCATATGAATTGCCTTAAAATGTGAATTTGATTATGGGTATGTGTTCATAAGGTGTATTAGTTGATGTATGAGCCTTGGAATGGTTGAAATTTGATTGTATCTTCGAATTGGTGAAATCGGCAAGAATTTGACTTGAACAAAGTATGTGACATGGCTGAGATTTAGGGTTTGTGACTTGTTATTGAATGGTTTGAGTTGGTTAAAGTGTTCATTATGTTGATTTATGAATATAGAACTCGAATTGATCCTTGGAGGATAACCAAAATGCCAAATTTGTAACCGAATATGGAATGAAATGTGAATGTGAACTTGACTAACCGAATGTGCACATTTGAATACTAACTTTCAGGAGGTTTTGGTTGACTACCGATTGTCATGGGGCGGAGTGCAGTGATAGTCGGGTTGTGGCGACCTTAATCCGGTCTGTCTCCCTACTTTCGGCCAGAATAGGGTACACGACATAGATGTTGGACACGAATGGTGTTGTCACATGGATGCCAATGTTGTAGGGACTTGGGGCATGTTGACTTGTTCTGCGGAATGTTCGATTATGAATTATATGATTACAATGATTTGATATGAACTTCAAAGCCGAATGGTGTTATAAGGGGGCTGGTTAGTCGGAGGTGTACCTCGACTTTTATGTCCTGATACATGTGATCACGTGTTGTTACTACCTGTTTAATACATGATATGAAATATTTTTAGCTCATTGCTTTGTAAGTTGGTCATTATTTCCAACTGGTATGGGACAATTGGCGGTTGTGATCCTTCTTGCGCCGGTAATAAGACTTGGTTGGTTATTTGTTATACTGGTTACACATTGCTACGTGATAGTATTCTGTTACTGCCGCTTACATGCATAACATGCATAAGTTTAGTGGAATCTTACTGAGTCATAGGTGACTCACCCTTTTACAAATGTTTTCCTTAGATTGAAGTGAGGCGAAAAGGAGTTCAACACATGAAGCTGTACGAATTGTGGTTCGGTAGTAGATGGTTGATTGTAATTTGAGTTTGGCTTGATTTATATTTATGACAGAGTAGTGGTTTATTTGTACTGTTTATGTATGATTAACGTTGTATATAAGAGCTGGATGCCTATCAATTTGGGATTGTATGTAAGTTTAAGAAGTTTTGCAAGTACAATTATGTCCTCTTTGGTTATGAAATTGAATGGCGTGTTGCCATGTCTCGGTGTTAATTATAAGGATGTGTTAAACAAGTGATTATTATGATTATGTATTATGGATTCATACCCGAATTTAGGCACAGTTTGGATGCTTGAATTGGGGTGTGACAGTTTGGTATCAAAGCAGTAGTTCCTTGGAAAGGAATTGGAGTTAGGGATTGAGAATGTAATGGTATAGTAGCATCTCATTGGATTGTTATTATATTATGGTTAAGTAACAATGGGTATATTACCACACTGTTGATCATAGAAATGATAGGGATTTTAGTTGAATTGTGATGTGTATGATAGAATTGAGAGTAGTCGTTGTGGTGAGCTGTTAGTGGGTACAACGATTGATTATCCTTGATTATGATGTTTAGGTTGTTCACAAGGTGGATTATTGCAGTAAAATGCCAAGGTGATGTCAGTGATTGAGTAAATTTGGAAGATGTGGTCTTTTGGTTTGAATGTGAGTATACTTTATGTAATGACATGGGATGTTGGGTAATGGATTGTGACGACCCGAGTCCGGGGTTCGATGTTGAACCCCAACTCGGTGCGCCAAACTAAAAAGAACAATCGAAGAGAGCGAATTACAAAAGCTCGAATCCAAAACCAAAGCAGCGGAATACTAAAAACAAGGCAGCGGAATAACAAATGAACTTGAGCCTCAAAGCTCGATTAACAAAATTCCAACAACATAAAAATAACCTCCACGGCTAAACAATACGCCGGCGAACAACACTAAAGATAAACCCAATAAATAAAACCTCGACGGCTAAATACACGAGCCGGAGAAACAATGATACTTAAATACCACGAGTTAGGAATCCAAAATAATATAGTACGACAACTGGCGCGACTACACTAGTCGGCACCAAAATACAAATCTAACGAATACAACTATTTCTACCCATAGACTAAGTTTACATAACTTAGTGAACCTCATAATTTCACAATACAAGAAATAAGAAGGAAATGGCAATAAAAATACATCTTGCTAACTCCAAGCTCCAAGACTCGCTGCGCTGGAACTTAACCTGCAAACTGAGGAGGTTGTTGGGTGAGTCTAAAAGACTCCGTAAGATACTATAATGTATTGGGTGCTATAAGTATGAATGTAATAGTAAACCAAGACTCTATATGCACTAATCTTGGTAATAATTTTTAACTTAATCAAGAATCGACAAGTTACTACATGTGACTATATGGCATGGCATTATGCACAACAATATAGCAGGAAAGTAAACATGTAGGAGCACATAAAGGCAACCAACCCTATACTAACGAGAGGCTCAATGATCGCCAACCGTCCCATACCAATCATGACCAACATTCGCTTATATAGGAAACATATAAGAGCGGTAAGTAAACACATTTAAAGGGATACGGTGTCGAGGTACACCTCCGACCAAACCAATACTTCCAACCAACCAACCAATAATATATCAAGTGTAGAGCCGTTGTTGACGTGCTCGAACAAGAAAACCAATAACCAAAACAAACGTGTGAACCATCTTCTGTATTCACGTCGACGTGTGATCTCGGTCCCTACAACCCAAGAATCTACCACAGATATAGCTTACCATGGTTGCGTTTATTCCATACAACAAATGGCGCTATACCCCTACCGCGGCCAACGGTAGGGCGAGGCCCGATGTATTGGCCTTCGACTATTACGTAGCCCCGGCTCACGCAATAATCGAGCGTCAATACACCGCCAACAAATATGCCATGGACTTAACTAAATGCACAAGTAGATGTTTACTCGACATTTAAACATAAAAGGTCGTACTCCAAAGTAGGGAGCATACCACAACAACAACATTCAATAACATTACGAATGTTTCAAGTAGGTCACAATAAGCCTACAACAACAAATCAACAAAGTGTGCTAGTAAACATTAAACACATAATCAATCATCAAAGTAGGATGATTGTCCTATCACATACTAGAACAATCACACAATGTCCGTAATCACTAGACATATAACCAAAACATGACAATAGACAAAGTAGGCCTATTGTGCAACTCAACTTAGGATCTCTACAGTATCCTATAATCACTCAGGACACTCTGTCTCATGTATAACATAAACCATCACATAACATTATCGTCGTGTACTATGTATATCACGACTCATTATAAATCATATCCTATTCGACTCCGCCAGAGTCAGTCATGACTAGTGTTCAATTCGCATAAAAGTTTGGTTTATAACGTTATGCTTTACTGACTCCATTTGAGTCGTTACTAATATTCGAGACATCGGGATGAACCGTAGTATCATCCCTAATTAACCATTCTATTCTCAACACCATTATTCGGTATTATAAAGTACCCAAAACAACTTCACAAATTCATAGTGAGTAAACTAATGACAAAATATCAATGAGTTGCTATTATACAAAGTTTATTAACACAACATGATTTCTCCAGCATCGCGCAACGATACCGTTAAATTCACCAAATATTCCACAAAAATCCAAATATTACAATTTTTTCATATTTAGAAACTAAACATCTGGTACTATATTTTACTACTTTGAATTTCCTCATTTGGACTTATATTCATCAACATGCAACCACATAAAGATTGAACTACTACTCAGATTTTCCAGCAACAATTCATTCTGCGCAGCGATATAACAAGAACCATTTGAGGTACTTCCCCATATCAAAACTCAATGAAAATTTACAGGACATTACTAAACATATCAATGTAAAACATATCCAAAATTCATGCAATTCTCATGGACGGATTTTTCCCAGCAAATTCAACAACATGACTTAAAGTTGTGACAAATCTGATTTTTATAACTAAGCATTTACTTCCAAAAATTATCATGTCTTCTCCCAATTATACATGCAACCTCAAACAACAACATAATATATCATAACATTAGTTAGAGCAACAAGTCACATGTTTCTTCCAAGGATTTAACACAAAATGATCAACTAATACCACCTATATGCTCTACTCTTCCATTTCATCTCATAATCAATCAAAACATTATAGTTACTTACCTCTAACGAAATTACACCATGGAAACTAGCATGCAACCCAGGAAATGTCTTCTCCTAGTCAAGAGCTTCACAATGGCGAAGACGGATCGTAATTCCGACTCCGAACGATCGAGATATGGTGATTTCTTTCTCTAGACCCTCTCCTCTTCTCTCTCTAACACTCTCTTGTTCATGGCTGAAATGTGGGTGATAAAATGAGGAGAAGAGGACTCCTCTACCCTCTAAACTGATCTGGAGTCTCTAAGGAGTAAGCCCACCCACGTGGCTCCTTTTTAGACCAAGAAAATAAGTCAAAAAGTCAACAACTCAAAAATTCGTCAAAGCTGGAAGCAGGCGTCGCGCTAGGGCGCACAGATGGCGCGCTAAGGCGCAGGCGGGCGCTCTAGGGCGCAGGACAGGCGCGCTAAGGCGCGGCCTCTGGCTAAATTTTGTTCTGATTTGTGCAATCTTCAGCGAACAGGTGCGCTAGGGCGCGGCCAATGCGCGCTAGGGCGC
The DNA here is from genome assembly GCA_016624345.1 of Platycodon grandiflorus. Taxonomy (NCBI): domain Eukaryota; kingdom Viridiplantae; phylum Streptophyta; class Magnoliopsida; order Asterales; family Campanulaceae; genus Platycodon; species Platycodon grandiflorus. The sequence continues at coordinate 58,569,555 of CM028362.1, forward strand.
GTTGGGCTTTCTCAAAGGTGTTCAAAATGATGTCTAAAAGTTCTCCCATGATTCTAAGGTGATCCCAAACCCAAACCAAGTCCAAACAACATCCGAAACACAATCTAAACCACATAAAATGAAGCTACGAATGCACACCAAATCGAATGCGAACAACTACAAAACTTCTAACACATATTAACATACTCAAAAACTGTACAATAGACTCAAATGCCAACATATTCGGATGAAATTCGCACATGAAATGACGATGTCAATATAAAAGACGTAAAATAGAAAGAATGTAAATGAAGCAAATGGTGCGGGCGTTACATGGATTACTTCAAATGATCATGATGGTATTCTGAGAATCATTGATTGACGAAAGGATAGTAAATAGTAGGAAATATGAATTGAACTTCTGTTGGGATGGCAACGGCTAGTATACGGGATTAAGGTTTAATTCTAGGTTAGAGACCCTAGTGTGTAACTTGTGTTCATGAACAAGTTAATAATTGGTTCATACTTCGTGGCAAGTGATTTGGGTTGAGTAAATATCAAGGAATATTGTTAAGTGGGTGCTGAGATCTTATCCGTAGGTGACAATACGAGTTGATATGGATGTGTGTTAGGAATATGCCTGTAAATCAGCTGATATATATGTATGCATATTCCAACACAGTGATTTGCTTGTTCCCATTACAACGCATGTTTCACAAGTGGCTAAAAGGGCTGCGTACCGGTTAGTGTGGCAGCTTGTTGAAACAATGCATAGGTCATTAGACTAGGAAGTCTTTGTACATATCCGAGTCTTTGTCCTACCAGAATGATGACAAACCTTCATATGAATCAAGCTCTTCAAATTGCCAGCTGACGTGACCATCGGCAGATGTCTCACTAGCAGACATTTCCCTTCAGCTATGACTACCTAATAGCCATCTCTACATCAGCAGTTCTATATCGGCACTCCGTATCCGCCAAAGCACTTCATCGAGCAAGCAGAGAAGCTATTTATTCAAGAGGAACATCGTGACCATCAGCGGTTTCTACATCAGCAGTTCTATAATGGCAGATCTCAGAATCGGCCAAATCCCTCATCAGAACAACTGCCGAGAAACTGTAAGATCACGTGTCGCGACCCGCACCCGGACTCCTACATGGAGTCCCGAGTCGGACCGCGAGCGGGACTCATGAAATACGCCTAATAAAATTCCATGTGCAGAAGATGCAAGTATGAAGCATATGCACAAAACCCTGTAATGCACGTGCGATACTTTTCTTTGAAAACCATGTCAACACATCATCGGCATTAATAACAAGCCGGAACTGAACTGATTTAAAACTTGGTTTGAATTTAAAATCAAACATATAACATAAACCTCCACGAGCAACAAGCTCGGAGAACCATAACAACTACAAATCAGAGTATGCGGAAGTAACGAATGTTAATAAATACATCACGCACGACAACCGTGTCGGCACAAACAAAAGAATATTACAGTCATAAAGACCACACACTACCCAACATTACAAAGTTTAAGTAACATTGTATTCCTCGGCCTCACCAAAATAAATACCAATGCTCAAAAGAACAACCTGCAGAAAACGCCGAGACGAAGCCAAGACTCAACTAAGGGTTCCTCGCCGGACCGTGATCTAAGGAAAACAAATAAACATTGAACGGGGTGAGTTTAAAACTCAATAAGCTACTAATGCAACAATATGTCATACGAGATGCAAAACAATAATAAGAACAAGTAATACAGGCTATAACAAGATTACATCAATCTTCATGCATAGCAATATAAGCATCTCATAACAACACGTTACCCTACACTACACGAGAGGCTCAACGATCGCCAACCGACCCATACCAGTTGGAAACCATGACCAACATTCGCATATGTAGGAACCATATAAGTGCGATAAGTAAACACATTCTAAAAGGATACAGTATTGAGGTACACCTCCAATATACCCAATACTTCCAACCAACCAACATATAATATACCAATGTAGGAGCCGTTGTTGACGTGCTCGATCGACGAATCAAAACCGTTAACCAATACTCAATAACCAATACGTGTGAACCATTTTCTCGTATTCACGTCGACGGGTGATCTTAGTCCCTACAACCCAAGAATCAACCACGGAATAGCTTACCAAGGTTGCGTTTATTCCATACAACAAATGGCGCTATGCCCCTACCGCGGCCAACGGTAAGGCGAGGCCCAGTGTATTGGCCTTCAACTATTACGTAGCCCCGGCTCCCGCAATAATCGAGCGTCAATACACCGCCAACAAATAATCCATGGACATAACAAATGTACAAGTAGATGTTTACTTGACATTCTCAACAACAAATCAAACTCCCAAAATGTGGAGCACAACAATATTTAACATAAATGTCTCAAGTAGGTTATAATAATCCTACTCACATAATCAATCATCTCATAGTATTTACGAGAATTAAACAACAACATCATGCATAATTTCGGGTAACTAATTTTCCCGACAAAGCTCTCGTATCACAACGGAATCCCCAATTCACACACGTGGTCTCATCAATTATGAAAACCTATTTGACTCCGTTAGAGTCTTTATTTGTTTCTAATGAGTTCGAATCGAAGAGAAGTCATTTATACTTCAATATTAACACATGATACCATTTCTATGTGTATCAACCAAGACAAAACAAGTCTTTTAACATGCAAAATATGTCATCCACGAATTCCACATGGCTCAACAACAAAACATACTCTATCATGTTGATTTCAACATACAAGTGCCATTTTACAAGGCTAAGATGTCATACAAGACATAATTAGAGAAGGAGAGGGGTAGTAGCTTACTTCTTGAAGAATTCAACCAAGAAAAATCTCTAAGAAACCCACATGCAAGCCAAGGATTGTGTTCTCCTAGTTGGTAGCTCCACAACGGTGAAGTTGGATTGTGATTTGGACAAGAATTGAGCAAACTAGCTCACTTTCTCTCTTAAGAACTCTCTCAATCTTCTCTCTAAGTGTTGAAGATGACAATGGTGAAATGGAGGGAAGTTCAGGTCTCCCATGGTGTTTTAAGGGCCTACAAGGTCTGGTCAAAGGGGTGGAGGTCGTGGCTCAATCCTAGCCATTGATTTGGAGTCAAACTGGTCAAAACTTAAAATCTCGTAAGCTGACAACGTAGTGGCGCTAAGGCGCGCTAAGGCGCGGCGCTACGGCGCGCTAAGGCGCGACGCCGGATTTCAAAATTTCCGAAGGTTAGGCGCTAGGCGCGCTAGGCGCTGCGCGCCACGGCGCGGCGCTAAGGCGCTATGCCTACTGTCCCAAAATCGAATGTTGCGCGCTAAGGCGCTAAAATGGCGCTAAGGCGCGGCTCAGAAGAATTTTTGCATACCAAAGTGTCCCAAAATGTTCCAAAGTGATTCTAAGTTCAAACCATGTCCAAGACATAAAAGAAACCCAACAAAACAACCTCTAACCAGGTTGAGAATACAAATCCAAATCAAGAACGGATAAGTGCAAGATTTAAACACCCAACAATACATATGAGAAGTATGAAATCGACTCAAATGCAAACACACTAGGATGAAGATGATACATGAAATGACCATGATAGTTAATAAAGTAAACAAACACGATGCACACAAATGTTATGAATGATGCGGGTGTTACATTCTCACCCTTAGAATAAATTCGCCCACGAATTTACTTACCAATCTCCTCGAACAAAGATGGATACTTCTCACGCATCTCTTGTTCCAATTCCCATGTAGCTTCCTCAACGTTGTGACTTCTCCACAAAACCTTCACAAGATGGATAGTCTTGGTCCTCAAAATGTGCTCTTTTGTGTCAAGTATCCTCACGTTCTTCAACATAGGAGAGATCGGTCGACAAATCTACCGGTTCGTACTCCAAAATATGCGATGCGTCCGACAAGTATTTCCTCAACATTGAGACATGAAACACGGCATGAATACCCGACATCCAAGGTGGCAATGCAAGCCTATACGCTAAATTCCCAATTCTTTCCAAAATCTCAAAAGGTCCAATAAACCTCGGTGTCAATTTTCCTTTCTTCCCAAATCTTTTAACCCCAATCCGAGGCGACACCTTCAAGAACACACGATCCCCAACCTCAAACTCAAGGTCTCGTCGCCTATTATCCGCGTAGCTCTTCGTCTACTTTGGGCTGTTCTTAACCTCTCCCGAATAATCTTCACATTCTCGGCCGACTCGCGAACCATATCGGGTCCCCACAACCTCGCTTCTCCAACTTCGTCCCAACAGATCGGGAACGACACCTCCTTCCATAGAGTGCCTCATAAGGTGCCATACCAATGCTCGAATGGTAACCGTTGTTGTAGGCAAACTCTATCAACGGTACATGTGAATCCCAATTGCCTTTAAAGTCCATAGAACAAGCCCTTAACATGTCCTCAAGCGTTTGAATAGTTCTCTCTGACCGTCCATCCGCGTGGGTGAAATGTTTGTACTAAGTGTTAACCTCGAACCCAATGCATTCAAGCGTCGCCAAAACCGTGATGTAAATCGAGGATCTCTATCCGACACAATGCTAACAGAACCCCATGAAGCCTTACAATTTCTTGGATATACAAAGTAGCAAGCCTCTCCATAGAATAAGTCATTGCCATTGGGAGAAAATGGGCTGACTTGGTCAATCGATCAACAATAACCCAAACAGAATCATGACCTTGTCGAGTCCGTGGTAACCCAGTCACAAAATCCATGGCGATGTTCTCCCATTTCCATTCCGGAATCTCCAACGGTTGCAACAATCCCGCTGGTCGTTGATGCTCCGCCTTTACCCTTTGGCAAGTCAAACACCTCGAAACGAATTCAGCTATCTCTCTCTTCATTCCATTCCACCAAAAGTTCTTCTTTAAGTCCCTATACATCTTTGTACTCCCGGGATGAATAGTATACCTAGACTTATGTGCCTCATCCAAAACTTGTCGTTTAACATCCTCAATATCTGGCACACAAACTCTTCCTCGAAACAAAAGAACACCATCACTATTCCGAGAAAAATCCACCGCCTTATCCCCATCTAAACCCTCAATCAGCTTTTTCAAATCCGGATCACTCTCCTGAGTCTCTTTAATTCGCTGAAGTAAAATCGGAGTAGCTCGAATATTGGCAAATATCACCCCATGGCTAGACATACAAGGACCCCAATCCCGAACATCCTCAAGCATTCTCCATTCCCGGGCCATCAAACAAGAAACATAAGCCTTTCTACTAAGAGCATCGGCCACCACATTGGCCTTCCCGGATGGTATAAAATGGTGCAATCATGGTCCTTTAACCTTTCCATCCATCTCCTTTGCCTATTATTCAACTCCTTTTGAGAAAACAAGTACTTAAGGCTCTTATGATCAGTATATACCTCAAATTTGGCCCCATAGAGATAATGCTTCCACTTGTGAAGTGCAAAAATGATCGCTGCTAGCTCCATGTCATGAGTCGGATAGTTTTGTTCACACGAGTCTTTCGAGAAGCATAAGCTATAACCCTTCCGTTCTGCATCAACACACATCCCAAACCTTCCTTTGAAGCATCACTGTATATAAGCAACCCATCATGACCGTTCGGCAAGGCTAAAACTGGCGCGGTAGTCAATTTCTTCTTCAACTCTTGGAAGCTCACTTCACACTTATCGTTCCAAACAAAAGCCTTATTCTTTTGTGTCAATGAAGTCAACGGGGTTGCAATCTTAGAAAACCCTTCTATGAACCTCCGATAGTACCCCGCTAAACCCAAAAAGCTACGAACTTCCGTTACGTTTGGGTCTCTTCCAACTCACAACCGCTTCAATCTTAGTCGGGTCAACCGCTATACCATCCTTTGACACAATGTGGCCGAAAAGCCACTTCCTCAAGCCAAAAGGCACACTTGCTAAACTTAGCAAATAGCTTCTTTCTCTTAGCACCGTCAAAACTAACCTCAAGTGATTTTCATGCTCTTCCGGGACTTAGAATAAACCAAAATGTCATCAATGAACACGACCACAAAGCAATCAAGATAGGGCAGAATACTCTATTCATTAAATCCATAAACACAGCTGGAGCGTTGGTTAATCCAAAAGGCATGACCACAAATTCAAAGTGCCCGTAACGAGTCCGAAAAGCTGTTTTAGGAATATCCTCCGCTCGAACCTTCAACTGATGGTAACCGCTCCTAAGATCAAACTTAGAATACACTACGGAACCTTGAAGTTGATCAAACAAATCATCAATATGCGGAAGAGGATACTTATTCTTAATGGTCACTTGATTCAATTCCCTATAATCAATGCATAACCTCAAAGATCCGTCCTTCTTTCTCACAAACAACACCGGTGCACCCCACGGCGATACACTCGGTTTAATAAAACCTCGATCAAGTAACTCTTCCAATTGTACCTTCAATTCTTTCAATTCAGCTGGTGCCATGCGATAAGGTGCCTTTGAGATCGGTGTAGTCCCTAGTAACAATTCAATACAAAACTCCAACTCCCGGTCCGGAGGCAAATCATAATCACGCGAATACATCCGGAATTCACGAACAATAGGAACATCCTCCAACACAACACCCTTTTGTGATCTATCCACAACACACGCCAAATACCCCGAACATCCATGAGACAACAACTTTCGAGCCTTCAAAGCCGAAATGAGCTGAATTCCACCCATTATCTTATCACCCAAAAATACAAATGAAGGAACATTTGGCAATTCAAAAGTAACCAACTTCCTACGACAATCAACAATAGCATGATGAGCATGTAGCCAATCCATCCCCAGAATAACATCGAAATCCCGAATGGGCAATATAACCAAATCCGCAGTAAGTGATGGTCATCAACAACCACATCACAAGCACGATAGACATCCAAAGCAACATGGCACTCCCCAACGGGTAGACACCTCCAACACATACGGTAACAATTCAGGTATAGCATGCAAATGATGAGCAAAATGTGATGCAATATAAGAATGAGATGACCCGGGTCTATTAACACTCGGGCTTTCTCACTAGAGATGGCTAAAGTACCTCCTATGACATTAGGGGCCTCGGGACTCCCTTTGGTCTAAGGCAAAGACTCTACCTTGCACTCTAGGGCGACCCTCGTTATCTCTTTTAACCCCGGCATTTTGTTGCACACCTCCCGGTTGTGTCCCCTTGTTCTTAGGACAATTCAAAGTGTGTGCCATCACCACACACCAAACACTTCCCATTCTTCAACCAACACTTTTCTTCATTATGCCCACTCTTCTTACAATACCCACAAGTAACTCTAGCATCACGCTGTCCACGACCCGTATTTCCTTGATTCCCGCTTGTTGTCGAAATTGTCCTCCTGTCGACCGGTGTTGCTCCCCTATTGGTCCCACTTGAGCTTGATCTCTTCCATTGCGATCGCGATGCTGCGAGTTCCCACTTGTACTACCCACTTGCCTCGGTGCTCCTCTATATCATGCTCGATCTTATAAGCCTTGTCCACCGCACTTTGATAACTCGGCAACTCTAGTGGTAAGAGTTGCTTACGGTATTCTCGTCCTCAATCCTTTCACAAAGCGGTAAATTTTCTTCTCCGTTGTTGGGATCAAGTGAACACAATACCTCGCCAACTCGGTATACTTGGCGAGTACGAGCCACCGTCATCGTCCCCGGTCAAGACTAAGAAATTCGACCTCCTTCTTGGCTCGAACCACATCCGAACAAAGTGATTCCTAAACTCCCTCAAAAACAATTCCCATGTGCGATCCACTCGATCCCGCACCCAACTTGCCTCTAGCACCTTCCACCGTGTTCCGCTGCATCCTCTAATTTCAACGCCGCAAACTTGACTTTGTCTTCCTCGGTGCACTCTATTGCCACAAAAATCTTCTCCAAAGACTCAATCCACCTTTCGCCTTCATCGGGTCCGGCTCCCCATCATAAGCGAGGTTTCATCTTCAAGAACCTCCCCAACCTACGATCATAGTCTCCATTTCCCCACTGGTTGATCCCCTTTCCCTAGCTTGCCCCTGTCCGCCATTGCTCGCTGTGCAAATCCGAGTTTGTCGGTTCATTTCCATCATTGTCTGCATAAACCCCCGCATAGTTTGCATAAAAGCCTCGTCGGATTCACAGTGCCTCGGGTGGTGCATTTGTTGCCCGGGCCGAACTCCCGGTTGATTAGGAGGTGGTCTAGGTGGTGAAGCATGGCTTTCACCCAGAAGATTCCCAACATGACTTGTGCTAACCCCATCCGTGTTGGTACCATGACGTGTCTCTACCATTGTAAAATACCGCAACAAACACTCGACGTTAACGACTCAAACACACAACCCACCCTCCTAAACCAAGAATCCATTCCAGGTTATCTAACTTATGCTCGATACCAACCTGTCGCGACCCGCACCCGACTCCTACATGGAATCCCGAGTCGGACCGCGAGCGGGACTCATGAAATACGCCTAATAAAATTCCATGTGCGAAGATGCAAGTATGAAGCATATGCACAAAACCCCGTAATGCACGTGCGATACTTTTCTTTGAAAACCATGTCAACACATCATCGGCATTAATAACAAGCCGGAATCGAACGATTTAAAACTTGGTTTGAATTTAAAATCAAACATATAACATAAACCTCCACGAGCAACAAGCTCGGAGAACCATAACAACTACAAATCGAGTATGCGGAAGTAACGAATGTTAATAAATACATCACGCACGACAACCGTGTCGGCACAAACAAAAGAATATTACAGTCATAAAGACCACACACTACCCAACATTACAAAGTTTAAGTAACATTGTATTCCCTCGGCCTCACCAAAATAAATACCAATGCTCAAAAGAACAACGAAAACGCCGAGACGAAGCCAAGACTCAACTAAGGGTTCCTCGCCGGACCGTGATCTAAGGAAAACAAATAAACATTGAACGGGGTGAGTTTAAAACTCAATAAGCTACTAATGCAACAATATGTCATACGAGATGCAAACAATAATAAGAACAAGTAATACAGGCTATAACAAGATTACATCAATCTTCATGCATAGCAATATAAGCATCTCATAACAACACGTTACCCTACACTACACGAGAGGCTCAACGATCGCCAACCGACCCATACCGCTTGGAAACCATGACCAACATTCGCATATGTAGGAACCATATAAGTGCGATAAGTAAACACATTCTAAAAGGATACGTATTGAGGTACACCTCCAATATACCCAATACTTCCAACCAACCAACATATAATATACCAATGTAGGAGCCGTTGTTGACGTGCTCGATCGACGAATCAAAACCGTTAACCAATACTCAATAACCAATACCGTGTGAACCATTTTCGTATTCACGTCGACGGGTGATCTTAGTCCCTACAACCCAAGAATCAACCACGGAATAGCTTACCAAGGTTGCGTTTATTCCATACAACAAATGGCGCTATGCCCCTACCGCGGCCAACGGAAGGCGAGGCCCAGTGTATTGGCCTTCAACTATTACGTAGCCCCGGCTCGCAATAATCGAGCGTCAATACACCGCCAACAAATAATCCATGGACATAACAAATGTACAAGTAGATGTTCACTTGACATTCTCAACAACAAATCAAACTCCCAAAATGTGGAGCACAACAATATTTAACATAAATGTCTCAAGTAGGTTATAATAATCCTACTCACATAATCAATCATCTCATAGTATTTACGAGAATTAAACAACAACATCACGCATAATTTCGGGTAACTAATTTTCCCGACAAAGCTCTCGTATCACAACGGAATCCCCAATTCACACACGTGGTCTCATCAATTATGAAAACCTATTTGACTCCGTTAGAGTCTTTATTTGTTTCTAATGAGTTCGAATCGAAGAGAAGTCATTTATACTTCAATATTAACACATGATACCATTTCTATGTGTATCAACCAAGACAAAACAAGTCTTTTAACATGCAAAATATGTCATCCACGAATTCCACATGGCTCAACAACAAAACATACTCTATCATGTTGATTTCAACATACAAGTGCCATTTTACAAGGCTAAGGTGTCATACAAGACATAATTAGAGAAGGAGAGGGGTAGTAGCTTACTTCTTGAAGAATTCAACCAAGAAAAATCTCTAAGAAACCCACATGCAAGCCAAGGATTGTGTTCTCCTAGTTGGTAGCCCCACAACGGTGAAGTTGGATTGTGATTTGGACAAGAATTGAGCAAACTAGCTCACTTTCTCTCTTAAGAACTCTCTCAATCTTCTCTCTAAGTGTTGAAGATGACAATGGTGAAATGGAGGGAAGTTCAGGTCTCCCATGGTGTTTTAAGGGCCTACAAGGTCTTGTCAAAGGGGTGGAGGTCGTGGCTCAATCCTAGCCATTGATTTGGAGTCAAACTGGTCAAAACTTAAAATCTCGTAAGCTGACAACGTAGTGGCGCTAAGGCGCTGCTAAGGCGCGGCGCGCTACGCTAGGCGCTAAGGCGCGCCGGATTTCAAAATTTCCGAAGGTTAGCGCTAGGGCGCTGCTAAGGCGCTGCGCGCCACGGCGCCAGGCGCTAAGGCGCTATGCCTACTGTCCCAAAATCAGAATGTTGCGCGCTAAGGCGCTAAAAATGGCGCTAAGGCGCGGCTCAGGAAGAATTTTTGCATACCAAAGTGTCCCAAAATGTTCCAAAGTGATTCTAAGTTCAAACCATGTCCAAGACATAAAAGAAACCCAACAAAACAACCTCTAACCAGGTTGAGAATACAAATCCAAATCAAGAACTGATAAGTGCAAGATTTAAACACCCAACAATACATATGAGAAGTATGAAATCGACTCAAATGCAAACACACTAGGATGAAGATGATACATGAAATGACCATGATAGTTAATAAAGTAAACAAACACGATGCACACAAATGTTATGAATGATGCGGGTGTTACATCACGAGATACATCGGTAGTTATTCAACGCACTACAAGCCAAAATAGATCCGTTACAAGATCTGTCTGACAAATCCAAGATACGCATCGATGTCTGCACCTTCACGTTTATCCAATAGACATTTCCTCTTCAGAATAGTGTTCGCGGTCTTCAAAGCTTCATTTCCGAAAAGGCCAAGCACGACACCGCACGGTCAAAGCTATGATACGTCCAAATCAGTCAGACTGCATCCAGGCTAAGCTCGACACGTCCAACTATGTCCAGCCTGTATCACGGACTATCTTCAAGACTTAAACCTAACTGAAGGTCTTTGCCCAACAAATCCAAAGATGTACTCTGCTACATCACGAGATTCAGATCTCCAACGGGCTTAAAACCTATTCAATACACCAACGGTCATCTCTTCTTCTCCAGCTATATAAGAAGACTCTCATCCTCATTTCCAAGCAGAGAGGAGCACAAGAATATACAAACTGTGTATGCTTATGCTTGAGAAAGGTTGTGGTATTGATCTTCATTTCTTCAATCCAGAACCACTCCTTCAGAGTGAGAAATCACAAGTGTAAGAACAAACACTTTGTGAAAGAGAGAGAAAAGAAAATCCAAAAGCTGAGAAGCTCTGCTTGATCAACAACCTTGTTGTTGATTTGAGTTCTTCTTCCTTCGAAGAACTCAGTCTCTTCAGTGGCCTCAACTTCATCATCCAGCAAAGAGACCAAGTATCTTACAGATCGTTGAAGCCAGATCAAGCTTGAAGATGTCCGATGAAGAGCCAGAACTTACAAATCCAGATTGCATTCATATCGGCAAACTTATACTACATTATAAGCTGTGTCGATTGTGCAATAAGGTGTCATCATTGTTGGTCGAGTGCTTAGCACTCAGTTGTTCAAATATTTGCTATTTGAACAACTCCTAATATTCTCTTCTCACATCACTCTAACACTAGCACTTTCCTTCCCTGACCTCCAAGGTTGTTAGGAACTGCTAGGATTAGAGTTCTTATATGAGTCTTCGGGTATTCCATTTCACTTTCCTTCTTCCCGAGAGATTGCTAGGTTAGAGAGTCTAGGTTGATGTACTAAGCATGTTTGCCTTTGAGCAAACCTCTGCTGAATTTTAATATAATATATATGTTTGTTACATTCAGCCTTGATTTCTCTTTCTTGTATAATTTGTCTTATCTTGTGCAATCTGTTTAAGGAAAGCAAATGATGCATCTAATACAGATTATAGTCAACTGTTAAGCTCTCTTTCATATCAAACCTTTACAGTTACTTTAATCTAAATTGTTTGACTTATGCTGTTTATTCTTCCGCTGCCAAATCTTATTCTCATCAGCTAAGTTCAACATATATCTTCCAACTGTATGCTTCATATCTGCGATTCAGATGTCCATGATCTACATCGCGATCTAGGATGTCCGATCACTCTATCTTAGACTAAAATGAATATGAAAGATGATCTACCTGTATTAATCATTTCATCTATTCTTCAAATTTAGATGTTAAAAATTGGATGAAATTTTTAATACATCAAGTATAGGCTATTCACCCCCCCTCTAGCCTATTCACTGAGCAATCCTTGGACCTAACAATTGGTATCAGAGCTGGTACTCTGTAAACTTTATTTCAGGCTTAACAACCTGAGAGTTTGGATCCTGCTGCTCAGATTAGATGCATAGTCAAAAGGAGTCTTTTCAAAATCTTTTATTCACAAAAACCTTTTGACTGAGAAACCCGAAAGCCTTTTGAAAACCATCTTCAAATCGAAATAAATTTTGTTTTCAAAAACATGTGAGAAAGAGTATTGTGATGACAATGTGATCACTATAAGAAAATCTATCATATATCAGAATTACATTGATATTGTGAAGAGAAGTATTATAGTGGAGGTTGACTTGCTAAGGATTATGCATGTTTCATAAATCTATCCTTAAATCTTGGTATCTTCTTTAGCAAATGGGTTAAACTCATATTTGATAGATGAATTACTTAGAATCACTTCCAAAAACATGCTCTCTTGACATAAGGCTAACGATTGTTCCAATCCAACACCTTCTCAAGAAAACTTTTTATAAAAGTTTAGAGCAGAGGAAATAAGAAGAGTTTCAAAGGAAATCAAAGATATGTCATCTCCAAAATCACTGAGATTGTAAGTTCTTGGCCTAAGGACATCAATGATGAATTCGTCTCCCTTCAATGAAAAGCCTCAGCCGAGTAAGAATACACTCAAAGAACCTATGCTCAATATTAGAACTGGTGCTTCAACAACTATGAGCAGACGCGTTCAAAGAGTTTAATGAGGAAGTAACCCCAGCTCCTAATCTCTTAACACTTTGGGTTACACTTATAAGCTGTATTTTGAATAATTATTCTTTTGTCATGCTTATTAAGTCTCATTTGCATTATTGGATTACTAGAGCTACTTTTAGCTCATAAATGTTGCTAATTTTCTCTATGAGTACTTTAGGCAGGAACTCATATGACAGAAAAGGTCAAACATGCAACACCTCTCTCCATCGGCAGATAGTAACATGGCTGCTGATTCATGAAGGACTGCTGATCACTCATGAGAATTCACTCATGTCCTTCACTCACTCAAGGTCAAAATCCTCACCTGCTGGACTTTATAACTATGAAGTGAAAAATCTGCTGATAAGTCCAAAGGAGTTGATAAAGACCCTCTCTCATGCATACACAAAACAGGTTAGCTATTTGCTTTCTAATGACCTGTGCTCATGTCTGCTGAACTAATATGCTCATACATATCATCAGACAATAATGCATAATAACCTGTCATACTGCACTTTTATTGATATATATTGATTGTATGACCTGTTTTATGCAAATGGTTTTTCAAAAACTAATCAGCATTTTTCTTATCAGCTGATTTCAAATGTTTTTCTAAAAACCCTGCAGTTGGCTGAATTTCTATATCTGCCAACCAACACTTCATAAGCTCGGTTTTATGTGCTGACTTATAGGAGTAAAAATCCTTTAATGACCCACTCTCACAAGTCAATTAAAGGTGGAGGCACACTTTTCGAAGTTTGACTGCTTCGATTAAAAGTTAAGACTATTTTTAAAATCTTGGAAAACGACAAGACAGTCAACATCAATCCTTACCAAGAATCTTGAGAATATCTAGACTTCACAGCCTATCCCTGCCAAGGCGTGATCAGAAGGACAACTCAACAGTAATGCTCCATTATTGAGTATCCTTCAGTCTAACCTCCGTGAGTATAAGTAGAGCTCCTTCTTCATCCAATCTCTACTATGACAAAACTCACAAACTGCCTATAGATTACACTAGACACAAATCGATGATTCAAAATCTCACAAATGTTACTAAATCCAAGTCCTAAGATTGGATCAAGTCAATTCCTCAACAACTGGGTATGATTTCTTCACAATCATTCAGAGTTGTTTCGATTTTATTTCTGTTACTTCACAAGAGCTAATCTAAATTTCTCTCAATAATGTATTTCCAAACATCTGTGAAAATCATTTTCTAAAAATCCTTTCTTATTCACAGTTACCAAACATGAGAGAAATTGCATCAAGTCTTGTTTATCAGAAATCATTAATTATGGTTCCACAGTCTTGTTGAGAAAACAATTGATAAAAAGATCTTCTTTTGTCTCGTCCGATAATCATAGAAGTTTGCCATCATGCATGATTTATATGCTGCAAACCATGATTGTCAGAACACTTAAGAACTCTTTTATTCAATTAGTTTTAAAAGTAAGATAGAAAACCATCAATTAATGCCAGCAAAAGTGATTTCATTCTCTCTTCTAACTGTTAGCTATCAATCTCATTGATACTCTAAAATGTCTACAGATGAATCACTGGGAAAATCAATTAGCACATACTCATTCCACTTTTGGAAGTCGCTTGCATACTTGAACTTCACGTAAAAGATCCCGAAAAGAAATGTCAAATGTTTGGAAAACATTTAACATATTGCCATGTGCAATAAGTCTTCGGTTATATGTAGGTATGCCGACCATCACCTCAAAGATGGCCGATGCGATAATTCAGCCGAATTAAGTAGCTAATAGGGAATTGACAAAGATGACGAACTGCTAACAACGACCATAAGTCCCTGTGAATATCAAAGGGGATTCATGGGCCAAGCAGTACATCTTTGACGGCCATCACCCTTCGGTGCTCTCATAATGACCCGAAGAAGTGAATATGTTCTGCCTCCCCCGAGAGTTGGAGGAGATCAAAAAGAACACGGCCATCTTCTTATCATCCAACTCCTTCTAAATCCTTGACTGATGACTCCTCATCTAATGTCTAGGATTAGGACCTATAGGACACAAATTTGTAACATGTATTTCTTTCTGTAAATTGAATCATTATGTATCTTTCTCATGTAATCTGCTCATCAAAAATTCCGCTTGTATTGTTCTTGTAATCACCGATCCTTGCAACGCTCGTGTAAAACTACTTGGATTATTGAATACAAGCTCTGCAACTTTTTCTCATGCTTATCTACTTGTCTGCATTCCTTTGATAGCATGAACTAATGTGTTTTAAGTATGTTGATCAAACTTATTATTCTTTATTATCTCCATTCTCTTCTGGTGATTAAAAGAGTTGTTCTTAATGAAATGATCACTCTACCAAGACACAAACTCTGCTGACACTCCATCAGCAAACCATTCTTGAACAACTGCTACATCGAGTTATGGTCTCCTACTACTGCTTAACTTTCATCCTTAGACTCCCTGATAATTGCCTTTCTGAATTTGATCATCTCACAATGATTAAATTCAAGTTCTGCCAGAATCTCAAGCCCCTCAACAAATAGGCAGACTGCAGTTTCATGACCTTCATGTCAACCTATCGAGGAATCTGCTATTACTCAATCTCTATCCTTCATGATTAAAAGATCAAGATTATTAGTAAATCTGCTTTGAACAAAGGTGTCTGCTGAATCAAATCTTTCGAGACAATACAACAGCTCTTTGTGTTCTTAGTAATGACAACTACTAAATCTTGTGTACCCTATGAGATTGAAGTTATAAAGGCCTGATTAGTTGTTTCCATTAAAATGGCTCAACAGCTAATTGGTTTACAGATTAAATTCTAAACATTCTGTTAGATCTTATCATATGGTTCTTAGTCTAAAAGGATGATTGTTAAAAATGTAACACCCCGACCCTACTTCCTTCCTGGTTAACTCATAATCATTTCTTATCAACCTTAAAACCCTCGGAGAGTGAGGTGTCATGCTTGTTAAGTGTGACGTGTTGAGTCGAGGACCGTATTTGACTCGCGTTTAACTCGTGGTGAGTTGCGCTTTGTTCCTTTCTCCATTTGAGACTATTCTCGACCTTGATTAACATTCGTGTACGATGTTCATTTTTCCCCGTCCCATTGACCTAATATTGGTTTAGACTCCTTCACGATGGATGATCACGTTGATCTTGTCGTTAACTCGCACACCGAGTCATTTTGAGTGTTTCGTATGGCCCGATTGGTACTCAAACCTTTATATGGTTATTGCGTGAATGTTACGTTGAACTTCTAGCGTTGTTTTCGGACCTTTCGGGAACCTTTCTCGAGTATTTCGACCTTCCCAAAGACTTAGAATCACTTCGGGATCATTTAGGACCATTTCGGGGTGTTTCGAGCATTTTCGGAGAGTTCGAAGAATCGGACACAAAGCGATCGCCCGGGAAGACAAAGCGATCGCCCGTGACCGAGTACAAAGCGATCGCCTTGATTAGGCGGGCGATCGCCCGGCCCGTCTCGCTCGTCCGGTTTTCGTCTTTCTCGGTTTTAACATTTTTAAGTGGTTTAAAATGCTCAAACAAACCCGGATTGGACCAAACACTTACCCATGGTATTAATAACATAACCCAACCTTATTTCCCTCATTTTTCTTCCTCCCAACCCAAAGTTTAGAGAGAGCTAGAAGAGAGAGAGAGAGAGAGAAGAGAAAGATTTTGCGATATCTTGAGCTCCGCTTGTCGGATCGACGAGCCGTCTTCGCCGTAGCGTAGAGGACGACGAGGAGCACATTTCTACCAAAAGGAATCGTCCGATCTGTTGAAGAATCACCACCCCATCTCTTCCCCACGTTTTAGAGAGAGAAAGTGGTGTTTTGAGAGAGAGAAAGCTTGATTCGGACTTGGATCGAGCTTGGGATCGACGAGTGGACTCCGTAGCGGCGTTGGGGTCGCGAAGGAGTACGTTTTCATCCGAGGCCCTTCCGATTTCGTGGAGGATTTGCGTTGTGTTGTAAGTTACTAATCTCCTTCTTAGATTTTGAGCATCGTAGAGTAGTATCGCGATGTTTATGTGCTATCTATGTGCATATGAACTCCCTACATGTTATACTTGTTCAATGTGATACTCTAGCATGTTAAATGATGGGTATTGATGAATTGTTGTTAATCTTGTGGTCTCTGAATGTTAGAGACTTATGGAGTTCATTGTGTACACGTTGTTGTTGTTATTGCGATGATTGTTGTCTCCGAGTAGTAGAGACTCCTCGAGATTGTGTCGTGATTATTATTGTCGTTGTTGTTGTTATTTTTCCCGAGCTATAGACTCGTGGGTTTGTCTTATAGTTGGGTTCCGGCCGTATAGTCCCCGATGACTTGTTTTAGTTATATCAAGTATTTATAACTTGTTGAGATTTCAATCGTTAGTACACTCGTGGGATTTTTATGAGTAATAGATTTTTGGTATATTGAGTCTCGTGATTGTAGGGATGACGCTACGGCTTGTCCCGATGTTTTGAATATTTGAAAGACCCGAGTGTAGTCGTTGGGATATGGTGAATCGAATATTACACGAATGGGCTAGACTTTAGTTGTGACTTCGGTGGAGTCGAATAGGACGTTAAGGTTATACGTTGTGTAATGAGTTGACGAGTAATATTTTAGTCTCCTACAAGGTGGGATGACGCATCGATAAGACTTGATCGAGTAACTTAAGTTAGGTTGACTTAGTCAACGTTGTTGAACACGCGACTACTTGATTTGGGTTGGAGGATTATAAATATATATATACACCTTACGCCCAAACTTTGAATAATTATTAAAGGTAAATGTGACTTCATATAGGTTACTAATGAGTTGTGTACGGCCACGTGTGACGTACGTGGGAACGACTTAGTCGCTACACACTGAGCGACGTGTTTATGATGAGTTGGTCATATCCTCGGTAGTTAATGATACACCTTGATTATCGTTCCATTTCGGGTGATGTGACTTGTAGGAGTCGTAATATATTTAACATACGACGGAATGAGGTGGATTATATATACATGAGATGGAGTGTATTGTGATCGTAGGATACCGTAGAAATCCTAAGTTGAACGTGTTAGCGACGCATTGAATTATGATTGTAAGTACGATTAGGCTTACATATGTTATGATGGTTAAGTCTAGCAATAAATTCTCTCTCTAGAAATTCTCTCTCCCAACCTAGGGTTTCCTCTAGGGTTTCTTGGCTTTTCATTAGGGTTTGGTCCGACCGGCTGGCAATGCCGCCGGAATTACCACCGGAGGCGCCACCACTGGAGAATCCATCTTCTACTCTTAATCATGAAACTTCTCACGTCACTCCTAAAATCTCGTATGCGGCTGCTCTCTCCCATAAGAAGGGTCAGACTTGTATAAACCCTACGGCGTCCATGGTGCTAGCTGAGATTCCAATGGCTCCTAGACAGCCAGTTTCAGTCCAGGATGAACCTGGGTGTCTTTTTTCCCCGGTGGAGATGGATTTGTTGGAGAAACAGTTTACTAACACTCTCATAATGAAGTTTTCCATTGGCCGCCCCTCTGTGCATGCTATTCGAGATCATATTGCAAAACACTGGAGATTAACGGGATTGTTTATTGTTGGTCTTTTGGACCCAAGGCATGTTATGATCCATCTTGCTTCGGAAGAGGACATGGTTAGGGCCCTATCGAAGGAATCCCGAATGATTGAAACATGTATGTTTCGTCTTTTTCGTTGGTCTCGTGATTTCGAGTTCAAGAAAGATAGCCCTTACGTGGCGGTTTGGATTAGATTGAATCACTTGCCATTACCTTTCTTTAATCCAGCAAGTTTGCGACGTATTGGAAATTCGTGGGAAATTTTACGTGCGATGATCGCACGCTGAATTTATCTCATCCCATGTTTGCTAGAATCGTGTTGAGGTTGATGTCTCTTTGCCCTTACCTTCGAGAATCGGTTAGGGACGAGTAAAGAGAGTGGTTTTTGCGACCTATTGAATTTGAAGGGAATATATCCTATTGTGATGGTCGTGGATTGTTGGGTCATGTCGAAGATGATTGTAGGAAGAAGAAACGGGTATTACCCAAGATCAATCTCTAAAATCGATTCGAAGAAAGAGGATATCAAAGATGGACAATCGAATGGTATTTTTAAGGGTCCAACTGGGCTGGGGAAAGAGGAAATTATTCCTACAAAACAATGGATCCCTATAGGCGCTGCCGGTAGATTTGATGCTGAGTTGAAGGAGGCTAGTGACAAACCTTCTGGGTCAGATTCCAAGGATGATTATGGAAAGCCAAAGGAAACTGAAGTTATTGATATTCCATCGAGTCCCCAATGTAATGTGCATAGTGCAAGCATGATCAACCTTCGGTCTTGGTACAATCTCGGTGTGTGCGACTTACCTTCACCGGTGATCGATTCTTTCGGACGATGTCCGAATGTTACCCCGAGAATCACGTGCTCACTCGTAATTCTTATGATGTTTTAGCTGCTCTAGATGATAATAATAATGTGGAGGATATTGAGGCGCAGCCTGGTGTGAATCAAGAGTTCGCTGTTGATAGTATATCTAGGAAGCTGGCAGATTCTGTGGCATTTAAAAGGAGGGGAAGTGATTTGCAGCTGGGGATACATGATGATTTATTTCTTCTAGATAAGATTAAGGTAAAGCATACTCGATCTGCTTCATTAGATGATTTAATTGATTTCCATCCACTCGGCTTGTATTAAAACATTTCGAAGGCTCTTGAAAAGGAAAAGAAGAGAAAATTTGTTGCTAAAAACAAACGTGTTACTAGAGCCTCCTCTCGGGCTCATTAATTCTCCTTCCTTTTGGTTTTATTATGTCGATCGATATGGAATATTAGGGGGGTTGGTAACAAAGAATCAATGGATTATCTTAAACTTCTTAAATCTCAGAATGATATTATGCTCATGGTTTTTCTGGAACCAAAGATTGACGGGGTTCGACTGGAGAAGTTGGCTAGGAAGCTTAATATGAGAGGTAGTATGCACAATAACCCTGTTAATATGCATATATGGTTGCTTTGGGATCAGAGGTTGAATGCTACTTTTGTGAATGCTTCTTCTCAACAAGTTACGGTTCGGCTTACGTTAGGGGATAACTTAGTGCTGGCTTCCTTTGTGTATGCTAAATGTAATAGAATGGAGAGACAAGTTTTATGGGCAGATTTGTTGGATATCTCTATGCAATTTCAAGAGCCTTGGGTGGTTTGTGGTGATTTCAATATAATTTCTCATTCGTCAGAAAAGCTAGGGGGGGCTGCTTGTGATTTTTCTAGTATGAATGATTTCAATGATTTCATTGGTCAAGCTGGGTTGACGGATCCGGGTATGAAGGCAGGTTATACTTGGTGTAATAATCATGAAGGGAATGATCGTATTTGGCTTCGGTTAGACAGGTTCTAATGAATGGTTTATTCATGGCTCTTTTCCCAACTATCAGCGTCCTTCATCTGAGTAGGGTGTGTTCTGATCATTCTCCTTTGATTGTTAATTTTTCTGCTCTTTCCAAGCCAAAAGGTATTTTTCGATTTCAGCGCATGTGGCTTGATCATCCCGATTTTTGGCTTTTGTTCGTAATCAATGGGATAGACCTGTTTTGGGTTCGGCTTTGACGATTTTGACCAGAAGCCGCATCTTTACGTAGAGAGTTGAAGCATTGGAATTGGTCGGTGTTTGGTCATGTTCGCGACGGATTGCTTCTATTCAGATATCATTTTACGCTTAGATTTTAGTTTACGCAGTCTGGGATGGGGATGTTGCGGACCGGCTTGCTCAAAGAAATACTGAGCTGCTCCGGTTGCTAAAATGGGAATCGAATCGCTTCAACAAAAGCCGGCAAAATTGGCTTCGGGATGGTGAAAGGAATACTTCATATTTTCATGCAAGCATTAAAGATAGATCCCGAATTAATACAATTAAGCTTAGACTTTCGGATGGTACCGGTGTGGATAATGCTCGATTGGGGATATGGCGTCCAATTTTTTCAGCCTTGTTTTCCTCTTTCGCTCATGTTATAGATGAGTCTTTGTTTGATGGTGTTCGCGACGGATTTCTAGTCATGAGAATAGTTTTCTTCAGAAATTCGGTGAGGAAGAGGTTTGGACATCTCGTCAAGGAGTTAGATCCTACAAGTGCCCCGGGCCGGATGGCTTTTGTGTTGGTTTTCAGGTGTTGGGATATTGTTAAAAAGATGTGGTGACGGCGGTTCAGAATTTTTTCATGGAAGTAATTTACCTAAAGGTCTCACGGCTACTTCGGTTGTCTTAATTCCGAAGGTTGCAAACCCTACTGAGCTCGGTGATTTACGTCCTATTAGCTTGTGCAACTTTGTGGGTAAAGTTATTTCTCGAATTCGGCTACTAGGATCGCTCTTTTCTTCCAAATATTATTTCTCCGAACAGTGATTTGTCAAAGGTCGCAATATCCAGAAAGCATTGTTTTGGCTCAGAAATGGTTCATCTACTGGATCACAAGGTGCGAGGAGGTAATATTATTTTTAAATTTGATATGTCTAAAGCCTATGACCGAGTTGAATGGGATTTTCTTTTGCGAGCTTTGGAGGCTTTTGGTTTCTCGAGTCAAGCCGCGACTTGATTTTCCGAGTTATCAATTCTATTTGGTATTCTCTTCGGATAAATGGGGAAAGTTTTGGTTTCTTTAAGTCTTCTCGTGGTGTTCGACAAGGGGATCCTCTCTCCGTTGTTATTTATTTTGGCTCAGAGATTTTATCGGTTAACATTAATGATGCTATTTCGCTGGGCTTTTAATCCATTTGAACATGGTCGAGGGGGTTAGTTATCTCACATCTTCTTTATGCCGATGACATGTTGATTTTCGCAATGCTAGCAAAGCTTCGTTATGGCTCTTAAAAGGTTAATGGTCAAATATGAGAATTGTTCGGGGCAGCTCATTAATTTACAGAAGAGTGGGTTTTATGTTTCGTCGAAAACTTCTCAACGTAGAATTTCTTTACTTGGGAATTGGTCTGGTTGTACTCATCGACGCTTACCCATGAAATATTTAGGGTTCCGCTGTTTAAAGGTCGACCAAACGTGTTTATTTCGAAGATCTTTTGCTCCGTATCACTCAGTATTGATGGATGGAAATCTCGGCTCCTTTCTTTTGGGGGTAAAATTGTTTTGCTAAAATCCGTTTTAAGCAGTATTCCCATTCACTCTCTTGCGGTGGTCAAAATCCCGAGATCGATTATTAAAGCTATAGAAAGCAGATGGCTTCTTTTCGTGGAGCTCACTGAGAAAACGGGTTCACTGGGTGAATTGGAACAAAGTCTGCCTTCCTTTCACGGAAGGGGGATTAGGCCTTCGATCTTTGACTCAAGTTATGGAATCCCTTCATGCTAAATTAGCTTGGAATGCTTTGCAACATCAAAGCTTGTGGTCTCATTTTGTCAATGCCAAGTATGGGGATTTCAATGGTTTTTCGAATCCGGTTTCTTCCACTCATGTCTGGAAATCTATTGCAGCGCAAATGCCCAAGGTGTCTCTTCACAGTCAATGGTTAATAGGTGCGGGTTTACGATCTTTTTGGAACGATAATTGGTGTGGTGAGCGTCTCATTGGTCCGCTTCCAATTGATTTGAAGCTCACTGTGGCTGACGGGTTAGCCATTCTGGATCAGCTGCTGCCTTGGATCCCGCCCCATCGCATAATTTGATCCGGTCGGTGCAAGCGGACTCTTTAATCCCGCATGCACTTGTGTGTACGTTGTCTCAATCTGGGTGCTTTTCTACCAGATTTCTGAAAGCGGAGAACTCCCGCTCCTAAACCTCCCTGGCCGCTAAAATCGCGAAATGGCTTCCAATGAAGGTGAGTGGATTTCTTTGGAAATTATTCATGAAAGCAATCCCGTTGATTTGTCGTTGCATTCTCGCCATGTCCCGCTTGTGTCCAAGTGTGTGTCCGCATTAAGCCTCAACAGAATCTCTTCATCATCTCTTTGTTCATTCGAAGTTGCGAGGGCTGTTTGGGCCTACTTTGCTCGCCCTTTAATAAAATTTCTCAATACTCGACGATATTACATGCCGGGTTATTTGGAGAGGGTCACTCTCTTCGGAATCAAGTGGGTGCAGTTTGTCTTGGTATTTTTGCTTTTTCTATGTGGGAAATTTGGAAAGCCCGGTGCAAAGCATCTTATGAAGGTTCTGCCATGAATGTTGGTAGGATTATTAACAATATTCGTAAGGACGTTAGTGATATGGTGTCAATGTTCATTCCACGATCTTCTCTTACTTTTGCGGGTGCAAGGAGCTTGCAGTCTCTTCGGTTACCCTGCCTCAATGTTTTATGGAGGAAGGGTCAATGGTTGCGATGGAAACCCCCGGATGTTGGTCATTTCAAATTAAACACAGATGGGTCGTCTAGGAATGGCCTTTGCACAGGGGGGGGTATTATTAGAGACTCTGATGGTTGCTTGGTTCATGCTTTTTCTAATTTTTATGGCCAAGGGACAAACATGGCTGCAGAGATTTATGCCCTTCGTGATGGTTTAGCCCTTTGTCGGACTTTAGGCTTGTCTCATGTGATTGTGGAGTCTGATTCTTTGGTGGCGGTTTCGGTTCTAAAAGGATTTCATAAAGCTCCTTGGCAATATGAATATGAGCTTCGTGTTTGCAAGAAGAGTTTGGGTGACTTTGATTTGGTTCATGTTTTTCGAGAATTGAACAAAGTGGCTGATAGATTAGCTTTAGAAGCTTATATGCATCAGCGGAGAATTTTTTATGAGAAACGCGAGCTTCTCCAGCGTGACGTTCGTCAGGTGCTTGACCATGATTTTATTGGCCTATACAGTTTTCGGAAATAATTTTTTCTATTTGTATGCATTCTGAGGTTAGGCTCCTTTGTCCTCCCGGTTCTATAAGGGCAAGGCTGGTTGTCCCCCTCTTGTTTATTATTTTTGTTATTAATAAAATTTTGCGGGTGCCGTCCTGTTTCCTAAAAAAAAAAAAAAAAAAAAAAAAAGTTAAGTCTAGCAATTGCGGACTTAAATGATGTGATGTACGTGTGGTTGTTCTAGTAAGCAATAGGACAATCATCCTACTTTGATGATTGATTGTGTGTTTAGTATTTACAAGCACATTGTGTTGATTTGGTATGTGATTCAATAGAACACATTATGGTCTGATTTCATTGGGTTGTGATTCAATAGAACACATCATGATTTGGTTTATTAAGTTGTGATTCAATAGAACACACTTAGATTAGTTTGGCATAAGTAAACATCTACTTGTGCATTGCATCGAGTCCAGTGGCATATGTGCATTGGAGGTGTATTGACGCTCGGTTATGCGGGAGCGGGGGCGTAATAGCCGAAGGCCAATACATCGGGCCTCGCCGTTGGCCACGGTAGGGGTTTTCTCTAGTCCCACAGTTGAACGGAATAAACGGCGACTGTGCATTGTCGACATTGTTTTGTATGCATTGGGATACGGACACCGGTCCCTTGTGATACCTATAAGTGGCTAGAGCCGTATTGTCTCGGGTCGTAGGGGATCGAGCGATACGTCGACGTGGATACGGAAATGGTCCACCACGGGTACTTGTAGATCGTGCTTGACGCGATCGGGTACATTTATCGTTGGGTACTTGTAGATCGTGCTTGACGCGATCGGGTACATTATCGTTGGGTACTTGTAGATCGTGCTTGACGCGATCGGGTACATATATTTTCTTGGGATACGAGCCGGTCCCTCGTGATTTGTGTACGACGGCAAAGACAATCATCTATCTATGTTTTATGTTCGGTATTGAGAGATGTGTCCGGCATCGACGGCACGATTATTTATTATGGTTCTCGGAGCGAGCGAGAATCTATTATCATTATTACCTTGTTGGATAGCGCAGAGGCATCCTTGATAGTTACGTGGAGCGGCGGACGATCGTTTACTACGGCTTCATGGAGCGATAAGGTCGGAAGTGTTTCAAGGGATTTCGGAGGTGTACCTCGAATCCACCGTATCCACCTTTATGTGTTTACTTTGAGCTTTATGTGCTTCCTATATGAACGAATGTTGGTCGTGGTCTCCAACCGTGCATGACGGTTGGCGCTCGAGCCTCTCGTGAATATAGGGTTGGTTGTCTTATGTGCTACAACCTGTTTATTTTCTTGCTATTCTTATGTGCATAATGCCATGCCATATTGTTTCATTAGTAGCTTCTTGGGTCATTCGACTCATCCCTTCCATATTTGTTTTCCTTAGTTGCGGGATACGTTTCGCGCAGTGAGGCTCTAGTTTGAAGATCCTCTAGTTGTATCTAGTTAGTATTTTATATTTATTTCATGTATTGTGAGATCGTGGGTTAAACTGAGTTATGTAAACTTAGTATGTCGGGTAGAGATTCTTGTATTTTCTATTCTTGTATTTGGTGCCGACTCGTGGAGTCGTGCGGTGGTACTATTGTTATAATTCCAGTTTTCTTAGTGTTGTGGCCGTGTGCCCATTGGTATTTTACTATTGGTTTCCCGAGCGTTGACTCGGGTGTTGTAAATGTTGTTGTTCTCCGGCGCTTGTTTAGTCGTGGAGGTTATTTTTATGTTGTTGGGTTTTGTTATTCGAGCTTTGAGGTTCAAGCTCGTTTGTTATTCCGCTGCCTTGTTTTTAGCTTTCCATTGCTGGTTTTGATTTCGAGCTTTTGTGGCTCGCTTTATTTAGTCTTTCTTCGGTTTGGCGCTCCGAGTTGGGGTTCAACATCGAATCTCGGACTCGGGTCGTCAGGTTGGTATCGAGCTTAAGTTAGCTGTCCGCCAGATAGGATCCTCGGCTTAGGTGATTTGGGTATTGGGTGGAGCGTTCAACGTTGAGTTTTGTGTTAAGTTTACCTTGGATATTGGTAAATTATAGAGATGGTCCATGTAGGACTGGATTAGTTAAGTTCTTACGCTCATGAGAGCGAAGATTAACGGTTTGTAGTCGGTTATTTCCCCTTGTGGAATTAGTGAGTGCGCTTTAAGTCCTCACTAGAGTGTTGACGACTAAGTAAGAGTCGTTTGATAAGTTTAGTAGCGAGATTTGACCATTGTAGGTTGTCTCGTTGATTCTGAGTAGTATAGTCGAGAGGTTTTAGGGAACGTCTTAGGCTTGATATTAGCGATCATCGAGGAAATAGAGGTGGAAGACCCGAGATTCGGGTCACGAATCCACTAGTGTTTATCGTGGAGTGTCGGGTTACGATAGTGCGAGTATATGAGTCCGTACTAACTTAGACACTTTATTCTTGCATATCACATCATGGAATGCGACATTTGTACATACTAGAGACATTGTGTCACACAGTGCATTTGCTTGTATTTGATACTTATGTGCATGAGACCGATTCTAAGGGCATATTTGTAATCACTTGTCCCTAACGCCCTAGTGACGGTAGCTTTTGAAGCCACTTGAGGGCCCCGATTTGGTTGTCAAGAGATATTCGTCAAGACTAAGTTGATAGCATGATAGATAGAAATTGTCGACCCTATTACCAACGGAATGGACAAGTAAATGGAATAGTACGTTTGAACAAGTTGTGTACCTTGTGTTTGGATTGTTTATCGTTTCTCGTGTATTGGTTTGATTTGATTCGATATTGTGAGCCGTTGTGCTTAGTTGAACATGAGTATTTCGGGTATGCTATTAGCCCTTGTGACTTGTATATTGTCACGTGTGTTATATGTTTATTTCGCCTTAGAGGTATCGAATTGATTTGTCACCTCGGCGGTGAGCGTGTGATTTCTATATTGTATGCGACGTGATGTAGACTGGATACATTGTATTAATTCAGTGTTTATAGACTTTTGCGATACGAATAGATCGTGTCACCTTGTGTGCATGCCCCTAGGCATGATGAGGTGGTTGTCTTTAGAACCTTACGTGCGTGTTAATTGTGTTTGGTTGAGAATCGAGAACGTTATGTTGATTAGTATGACTTTAGTTGAATCACATAATGTGTTTCACTTCCCATTAGAGATTTAATGTCTCTATTGTATGCCTGTAGCAGGATGGCACGAACTAGAAAGACTGCAAGGATGTCAGTTATGCATCCGACCGTATTTCAACTCAGACACGCATTACGAGAATTGAGAGAACTTGAGGACCAACTGAATGTGGCCCTAGGTGAGACACCCCGAGTGGAGCAAGTGTCCCCACCGAACCCTCCTGCACCGACCCAAGACTCTAATAGAGCGAGTCAAGGTTAGAGGTGAGACCTTGTAATTGAATCCGTAAGAGTCATGTTCATCGTGACTTATTCTATTATTTATTTGTCTCCCTGTTATCGGACTACCTTTTGTACTCTGATTGGGTACTCGTTCGTTAGAATACTATATCTCGTAGTTGACCTGTGGATGTAATCATTGAGAGTGTGTTACACTCTATGTTTCGAGTAGCACGTATAGTATATGGTGTTGGTGTCCAATGATACCGATCCGCTCCGTTGAATGTATTTAGAGTTTAAAACTCTTATTATTATTTATGTTGACCCTGTGACTCATTGACGTGAGTAGTTGCATCGCGAGCATGTTGACTTGCGATTTCGTTGACCCTTTATTTTGTCGGCTTTGGGTGTAGCCGGTAGTATCGTTATGCACGACAGAGTCCTATGACTCGCGTGACTCTGAGGTGTTGCATTTATTGCACCCTTTGATTCAAGCCTATCTCCTTGATGATAGGACGTCTACGTGTAACCTTTGAACCTTAAGGTTGTGTTAGCCCGGACTTAATTGATCGCGGGATTTCCCGTGAGTAATTGTCGAGAGTTGTACCACGGGAAGTGGAGATTTGTTAGCGCGCGGAAGCGTGGCGTTGGAACGTGTTCGAAGGTGTTTTCATGACACTTTGTAGTGTACTTTGAATTTGGACTTGACTGGAGACGGTAGTGAGTCTCGTAATGAAACCCCGAGATTTCTCACGTCTCGAAATTATATATATTCGTTAGATATTTCGCATGTGCACACTACTTGAGGTTGATGACCTCTAACTTGGACCAACTCCCTTTATTCGTTGGACTTTCACTCTCTATCGGTAGAATTATGATTGCATAGGCTATGGTATAGCCTTGTTGTGATATATGTTTTCCCCGTGAACGTTTGATCCTTGAATTCGCGGTCGAATTCTTTTAAGGGGGAGAGGATGTAACACCCGACCCTACTTCCTTCCCGGTTAACTCATAATCATTTCTTATCAACCTTAAAACCCTGAGAGTGAGGTGTCATGCTTGTTAAGCGTGACGTGTTGAGTCGAGGACCGTATTTGACTCGCGTTTAACTCGTGGTGAGTTGCGCTTTGTTCCTTTCTCCATTTGAGACTATTCTCGACCTTGATTAACATTCGTGTACGATGTTCATTTTTCCCCGTCCCATTGACCTAATATTGGTTTAGACTCCTTCACGATGGATGATCACGTTGATCTTGTCGTTAACTCGCACACCGAGTCATTTTGAGTGTTTCGTATGGCCCGATTGGTACTCAAACCTTTATATGGTTATTGCGTGAATGTTACGTTGAACTTCTAGCGTTGTTTTCGGACCTTTCGGGAACCTTTCTCGAGTATTTCGACCTTCCCAAAGACTTAGAATCACTTCGGGATCATTTAGGACCATTTCGGGGTGTTTCGAGCATTTTCGGAGAGTTCAAGAATCGGACACAAAGCGATCGCCTGGGAAGACAAAGCGATCGCCTGTGACCGAGTACAAAGCGATCGCCTTGATTAGGCGGGCGATCGCCCGGCCCGTCTCTGCTCGTCGGTTTTCGTCTTTCTCGGTTTTTAACATTTTTAAGTGGTTTAAAATGCTCAAACAAACCCGGATTGGACCAAACACTTACCCATGGTATTAATAACATAACCCAACCTTATTTCCTCATTTTTCTTCCTCCCAACCCAAAGTTTAGAGAGAGCTAGAAGAGAGAGAGAGAGAGAAGAGAAAGATTTTGCGATATCTTGAGCTCCGCTTGTCGGATCGACGAGCCGTCTTCGCCGTAGCGTAGAGGACGACGAGAGCACATTTCTACCCAAAGGGATCGTCCGATCTGTTGAAGAATCACCACCCCATCTCTTCCCCACGTTTTAGAGAGAAAGTGGTGTTTTGAGAGAGAGAAAGCTTGATTCGGACTTGGATCGAGCTTGGGATCGACGAGTGGACTCCGTAGCGGCGTTGGGGTCGCGGAGGAGTACGTTTTCATCCGAGGCCCTTCCGATTTCGTGGAGGATTTGCGTTGTGTTGTAAGTTACTAATCTCCTTCTTAGATTTTGAGCATCGTAGAGTAGTATCGCGATGTTTATGTGCTATCTATGTGCATATGAACTCCCTACATGTTATACTTGTTCAATGTGATACTCTAGCATGTTAAATGATGGGTATTGATGAATTGTTGTTAATCTTGTGGTCTCGAATATTAGAGACTTGTGGAGTTCATTGTGTACACGTTGTTGTTGTTATTGCGATGATTGTTGTCTTCGAGTAGTAGAGACTCCTCGAGATTGTGTCGTGATTATTATTGTCGTTGTTGTTGTTATTTTTCCCGAGCTATAGACTCGTGGGTTTGTCTTATAGTTGGGTTCCGCCGTATAGTCGCCGATGACTTGTTTTAGTTATATCAAGTATTTATAACTTGTTGAGATTTCAATCGTTAGTACACTCGTGGGATTTTTATGAGTAATAGATTTTGGTATATTGAGTCTCGTGATTGTAGGGATGACGCTACGGCTTGTCCCGATGTTTTGAATATTTGAAAGACCCGAGTGTAGTCGTTGGGATATGGTGAATCGAATATTACACCGAATGGGCTAGACTTTAGTTGTGACCGACTTCGTGGAGTCGAATAGGACGTTAAGGTTATACGTTGTGTAATGAGTTGACGAGTAATATTTTAGTCTCCTACAAGGTGGGATGACGCATCGATAAGACTTGATCGAGTAACTTAAGTTAGGTTGACTTAGTCAACGTTGTTGAACACGCGACTACTTGATTTGGGTTGGAGGATTATAAATATATATATACACCTTACGCCCAAACTTTGAATAATTATTAAAGGTAAATGTGACTTCATATAGGTTACTAATGAGTTGTGTACGGCCACGTGTGACGACGTGGGAACGACTTAGTCGCTACACACCGAGCGACGTGTTTATGATGAGTTGGTCATATCCTAGGTAGTTAATGATACACCTTGATTATCGTTCCATTTCGGGTGATGTGACTTGTAGGAGTCGTAATATATTTAACATACGACGGAATGAGGTGGATTATATATACATGAGATGGAGTGTATTGTGATCGTAGGATACCGTAGAAATCCTAAGTTGAACGTGTTAGTGACGCATTGAATTATGATTGTAAGTACGATTAGGCTTACATATGTTATGATGGTTAAGTCTAGCAATTGCGGACTTAAATGATGTGATGTACGTGTGGTTGTTCTAGTAAGCAATAGGACAATCATCCTACTTTGATGATTGATTGTGTGTTTAGTATTTACAAGCA
This sequence comes from Platycodon grandiflorus, assembly GCA_016624345.1. NCBI lineage: Eukaryota > Viridiplantae > Streptophyta > Magnoliopsida > Asterales > Campanulaceae > Platycodon > Platycodon grandiflorus. The sequence goes on from CM028362.1 coordinate 58,600,223, forward strand.
CATTGTGTTGATTTGGTATGTGATTCAATAGAACACATTATGGTTTGATTTCATTGGGTTGTGATTCAATAGAACACATCATGATTTGGTTTATTAAGTTGTGATTCAATAGAACACACTTAGATTAGTTTGGCATAAGTAAACATCTACTTGTGCATTGCATCGAGTCCAGCTGGCATATGTGCATTGGAGGTGTATTGACGCTCGGTTATTGCGGGAGCAGGGGCTTCGTAATAGCCGAAGGCCAATACTGGGCCTCGCCCTACCGTTGGCCACGGTAGGGGTTTTCTAGTCCCACGTTGAACGGAATAAACGGCGTGCATTGTCGACATTGTTTTGTATGCATTGGGATACGGACACCGGTCCCTTGTGATACCTATAAGTGGCTAGAGCCGTATTGTCTCGGGTCGTAGGGGATCGAGCGATACGTCGACGTGGATACAGGAAATGGTCCACCACGGGTACTTGTAGATCGTGCTTGACGCGATCGGGTACATTTATCGTTGGGTACTTGTAGATCGTGCTTGACGCGATCGGGTACATTTATCGTTGGGTACTTGTAGATCGTGCTTGACGCGATCGGTACATATATTTTCTTGGGATACGAGCACCGGTCCCTCGTGATTTGTGTACGGCAGCAAAGACAATCATCTATCTATGTTTTATGTTCGGTATTGAGAGATGTGTCCAAAGATCGACGGCACGCTTATTTATTATGGTTCTCTGGAGCGAGCGCAGAATCTATTATCATTATTACCTTGTTGGATAGCAGAGGCATCCTTGATAGTTCCGTGGAGCGGCGACGATCGTTTACTACGGCTTCATGGAGCGATAAGGTCGGAAGTGTTTCAAGGGATTTCGGAGGTGTACCTCGAATCCACCGTATCCACCTTTATGTGTTTACTTTGAGCTTTATGTGCTTCCTATATGAACGAATGTTGGTCGTGGTCTCCAACCGGTGCATGACGGTTGGCGGCCGAGCCTCTCGTGAATATAGGGTTGGTTGTCTTATGTGCTACAACCCGTTTATTTTCTTGCTATTCTTATGTGCATAATGCCATGCCATATTGTTTCATTAGTAGCTTCTTGGGTCATTCGACTCATCCCTTCCATATTTGTTTTCCTTAGTTGCGGGATACGTTTGGCGTAGTGAGGCTCTAGTTTGAAGACCCTCTAGTTGTATCTAGTTAGTATTTTATATTTATTTCATGTATGCGTGAGATCGTGGGTTAAACTGAGTTATGTAAACTTAGTATGTCGGGTAGAGATTCTTGTATTTTCTATTCTTGTATTTGGTGCCGACTCGTGGAGTCGTGCCGGTGGTACTATTGTTATAATTCCAGTTTTCTTAGTGTTGTGGCCGTGTGCCCATTGGTATTTTACTATTGGTTTTCCCGAGCGTTGACTCGGGGTGTTGTAGCTGTTGTTGTTCTCCGGCGCTTGTTTAGTCGTGGAGGTTATTTTTATGTTGTTGGGGTTTTGTTATTCGAGCTTGGAGGTTCAAGCTCGTTTGTTATTCCGCTGCCTTGTTTTTAGCTTTCCGCAGCTCTGGTTTTGATTTCGAGCTTTTGTGGCTCGCTTTATTTAGTCTTTCTTCGGTTTGGCGCTCCGAGTTGGGGTTCAACATCGAATCTCGGACTCGGGTCGTCACAAAAAATCTCTAGTAACTCGACCTATCCTCAAGATAGTCAGACATTCAAGAATTCTTGGGAAGACTAATATTTTCAAATATTAAGTCCTTCCTCAGGAGTGAACAGCCGATATGACCCCTGCTGTATATAGGCTACGTCTCACTCTCTTCAGAACTAGTCAGGTCTGCAGATCTCTTCCATTAGTAAAAATGACCTAGATCTGTTGGACAGAAAGAAGAACGGACATCATTTCAGGTACACATTCAATATCTCACTTACTTGGTCTATTTAATATTCTTACTAAGTTTTATTAATCTCAAATAGATTGATGTCCATTATAAATAGAGTCTATAAATTGGTATCAGCTGTTCTCATCTTAGCTGATATTAAAAAATGCCAAAAATGAATACAACAATTGGCATCAGCAGATCTTATCCTAACAGATATCAAACACACTGCTGATAATATCATCATACTTGAAATCCCATCAAAGCCTTCAATTCTTCAATATTTCGTTGGGAACAATTTTTTTAAGGCACACTATTCCTCATAGTCAATTCCTACATGTGTGCCATATACAACCCTGACCTATAGCCTAGGACAAGATATTCTATCCTCAATTCGTCCTTAACAAGCAATGCTGTCCTATTCCAGATTAATTTACTCAAACAATTCGTTTGAAATAAAATAACAGCTCATATTATCTCTAAAAGAGCCTATGTCATTGTCATAAAACACTCAGCTGTTGTAACCATTAATATCACAATAAAGGCAATCAAATTAATCTGGTCACATATTAATTTTAAACTTCTTGTTTGAAAATAATATGAATATACATATCTTCTAGACTGCCAATGTACTAGCCATAATTACACTAAGCATGATGACATAATCCCAAATCAGAATATCATTACTATGTCATTAAATGCACTCACTTCTTTAAGCCTCCAAAATGTCTTTTCCCATTCCTCTAATCAAGAAACCTCTTCATCTTCTCAAAAATTCAAAAAGGTGTATAAAATTGGTATCCGTCTTCAACTATAGCACCTGACTTCTGAGTACATCAAAATTTCTCCACCATTACAGTCATTTGCATCATGTGTTCACCAAATCTGCCTAGACCTCCTCATCGACCCATTTCCCACACTGAATGGCGTCAACGTATGATGGTTCTCCTTGCCACTCCTCCACCAGTAATTCAACGAACTCGTCGAATCACTCGTCGTGTAAGGAATCGTCTTCGAGACCCAAGGAACAGTGTATCCAATTTCATCCCTTGGATTCCCACAAGAGACATTACCGCTACTACTGCACCTGCTCCCATCGCCTCAAATGCTCACCTCGAGCAAACCTCATCTCAAGAGGAGCTTCAACCAAAAACGCCCATTGTGTCAAATTCGGTCAATGTTCCCTCCGATTAAAATCGCAGACCTTCATCCTCTAATTCCACCTCATTAGGATGACTAGCTAGGTCTCTTTTATCAAACTAATCTTCTTTTGCTATATTAATGATAAATACGTAATGTGTTTTATGTACGCTGTTTATGTACATTTGCTACTTTCTTATGAGTTATGTATTCAAAATTTGTCTGGTGCATACTGCTCATGCTGCAGCTTCACTCTCTTGATGAAATTCAGCAATACCTCGTAGGCAGATCTCATATCTCATTTTTAGATGTATATCTCATGCATCCAACAAAAGTCAGCATAAGACTCAACTATACTTGCCTGTTTTAACTTGATATACCTTAAGGAGGAGACTATTTTGAATGTTTTACTACTTAACAATTGGTATCGCTACTTAACAAGCGTATTCTATTTGACCCTCCTAGCTAGTACAAAATAAAACGTATCTCACTACATTCTTGTTAGATCTTCTTACAAATATGACAAGTGACTGTATTTACTCGATACGGTCTATATTCTCTGCAGAATTACATCTAGCTAAATCACCTCGGCATTTCTCAAAAGACAGTATTTAACAAGACCAAACTTCCTACTCTCTACCTGTCACAACTCATAATTCATTTGATCACTATCAATCTATCTTTAACTTGTGGCCATTAAGGAGGAGAGATTGTAATAAGGAAGTAATGGCCCCAAGTGATTATGAAGTAGTAATTGTGAAGGAAGTTAGGCCCCAAGAAATTGTAGTAGGATTGACACTATTGAGAACAATATTCATTAAGGAGGAGAAATTGTGAAGTTGTAATGCCCCCCAAGTGTGAACTATTAAGGAGGAGAGATAGACAACTAGTAAGGAGAAGAGTTTGTGTAACCTCCCATACAGCAAAATACTATATGACTATTATAGTACGCTGACTATTATAAAACTCTACCTATCCTTCACAAACTTTTAAAAATCATCAGATGAAGATGCTTAATCAATTCGATTAAGAACTAGATGACCAGTTACTTATACTTTCTACTTCTTGCTTGAGCAACATTCTTCAGATCATCCGATGCAAGAATCACACTCTTAAGGCAATATTATCATTTGCCTAACAACCATTTCAGTTATTGCTTTGTATTTGTTCTTTCATTTATTGAGTCTGTAAATACTTAGCAATAGGTGACTATACATACGCTATCGCTTGTAAGTTCAACCTAGGGCATGCCTTGATATAAAATGAATATTCAGTAGTGGCATGTTATTACTAAGGATTGAACAAATGCTTTAAAGAGCTATATGTATAAGTCAATTGTAGTAATGGTCCCAAGCAAATAGGAGGAGATTGTTAGGAATATGCCTGTAAATCAGCTGATATATATGTATGCATATTTCAACACAGTGATTTGCTTGTTCCCATTACAACGCATGTTTCACAAGTGGCTAAAAGGGGCTGCGTGCGGTTAGTGTGGCAGCTTGTTGAAACAATGCATAGGTCATTAGACTAGGAAGTCTTTGTACATATCCGAGTCTTTGTCCTACCAGAATGATGACAAACCTTCATATGAATCAAGCTCTTCAAATTGCCAGCTGACGTGACCATCGGCAGATGTCTCACTAGCAGACATTTCCCTTCAGCTATGACTACCTAATAGCCATCTCTACATCAGCAGTTCTATATCGGCAGACTCCGTATCCGCCAAAGCACTTCATCGAGCAAGCTGCAGAAGCTATTTATTCAAGAGGAACATCGTGACCATCGGCGGTTTCTACATCGCGGTTCTATAATGGCAGATCTCGAATCGGCCAAATCCCTCATCAGAACAACTGCCGAGAAACTGTAAGATCACGAGATACATCGGTCGTTATTCAACGCACTTCAAGCCAAAATAGATCCGTTACAAGATCTGTCTGACAAATCCAAGATACGCATCGATGTCTGCACCTTCACGTTTATCCAATAGACATTTCCTCTTCAGAATAGTGTTCGCGGTCTTCAAAGCTTCATTTAAAAGGCCAAGCACGGACCCGCACTCCGTCAAAGCTATGATACGTCCAAATCGGTCGGTGCATCCAGCTAAGCTCGACACGTCCAACTATGTCCGGCTGTATCACGGACTATCTTCAAGACTTAAACCTAACGAAGGTCTTTGCCCAACAAATCCAAAGATGTACTCTGCTACATCACGAGATTCAGATCTCCAACGGGCTTAAAACCTATTCAATACACCAACGGTCATCTCTTCTTCTCCAGCTATATAAGAAGACTCTCATCCTCATTTCCAAGCAGAGAGGAGCACAAGAATATACAAGCTGTATGCTTATGCTTGAGAAAGGTTGTGGTATTGATCTTCATTTCTTCAATCCGAACCACTCCTCAGAGTGAGAAATCACAAGTGTAAGAACAAACACTTTGTGAAAGAGAGAAAAGAAAATCCAAAAGAGAAGCTCGCTGATCAACAACCTTGTTGTTGATTTGAGTTCTTCTTCCTTCGAAGAACTCAGTCTCTTCAGTGGCCTCAACTTCATCATCCAGCAAAGAGACCAAGTATCTTACAGATCGTTGAAGCCAGATCAAGCTTGAAGATGTCCGATGAAGAGCCAGAACTTACAAATCCAGATTGCATTCATATCGGCAAACTTATACTACATTATAAGCTGTGTCGATTGTGCAATAAGGTGTCATCATTGTTGGTCGAGTGCTTAGCACTCAGTTGTTCAAATATTTGCTATTTGAACAACTCCTAATATTCTCTTCTCACATCACTCTAACACTAGCACTTTCCTTCCCTGACCTCCAAGGTTGTTAGGAACTGCTAGGATTAGAGTTCTTATATGAGTCTTCGGGGTATTCCATTTCACTTTCCTTCTTCCCCCCGGAGAGATTGCTAGGTTAGAGAGTCTAGGTTGATGTACTAAGCATGTTTGCCTTTGAGCAAACCTCTGCTGAATTTTAATATAATATATATGTTTGTTACATTCAGCCTTGATTTCTCTTTCTTGTATAATTTGTCTTATCTTGTGCAATCTGTTTAAGGAAAGCAAATGATGCATCTAATACAGATTATAGTCAACTGTTAAGCTCTCTTTCATATCAAACCTTTACAGTTACTTTAATCTAAATTGTTTGACTTATGCTGTTTATTCTTTCGCTGCCAAATCTTATTCTCATCAGCTAAGTTCAACATATATCTTCCAACTGTATGCTACATATCTGCTGATTCAGGATGTCCATGATCTACATCTGCTGATCTAGGATGTCCGATCACTCTATCTTAGACTAAGCAGTCAGAATATGGAAGATGATCTACCTGTATTAATCATTTCATCTATTCTTCAAATTTAGATGTTAAAAATTGGATGAAATTTTTAATACATCAAGTATAGGCTATTCACCCCCCCTCTAGCCTCTTCACTGAGCAATCCTTGGACCTAACAATGTGTGTAAATGGTTAGTACTTCACCTCTTGTTGTTGATACGAGTATGAGTATACTATCTATGGCATGATTGAATTGCATTTATAGTATTCATGATGGCATTTTCTCACTTATATGTATGTTTAAAATGAGACCGATATAAGGGCACAGTTTTTTCATGTGTCCCTAGTGCCCTTACGACGGAAGCTTTTGAAGCATGTTGAAATTCATACAGATTTGCTTGAATCCATAACCTAAGTCTAAGTTAAGGTGACTAATGGGCCTGCGTGTCTGTTAGGGTGGCAACTTGAACTTAGACATCCTAGCTAGAATAGCTTAAGGGGTGCTTAATGCTTATTAGCCTAGCTTTAAGAAGACTGCCTATAGTATATCAGCCGAGCTCATATCAGCAGTGCTCCAGTCATCGGCCAAACATCTACATCGGCAGAACCATCAAGATATCGGACAAGTTTGCTCCATACATTGAAAATTCCAAGAAAGACCGATATCGAAGTATCTGAGACATGCCTCAAAACGTCAACCAAAATCTTTTCATTAAATGCGATAACGATAACCTGCGAAATGCATTTAATAATCCTTTCTATTTTTAGGCATTAGTCTCAGAAAAGGACAATCTGCCTGCAACCACAGTCTACCCATTTTTGGCAAATTGACAGTATGCGAATCAGCAAAACAACCTATCAGATCTCAACAGCAACATTAGAGCATTTAATGCTCTTAAAATTCAAATTATCCAGCTGAAGAAGATCTCCAACGGCTACAATGCTTCCTCTGAGTATATAATAGACTCCATTGAAGCATTCAAGACGTACAAGTGACACAACAGAATACTACTCAAAAGCTAACACGTTGAAATCATCTTCTTACAAGCTAGAGCATTAAAAGCTAAAAAGCTTCATTTGTAAAACATTCCTTGAAGAGCCTGAATCTGTGACGACTAGTCTACATAGCTCTTCATTGATTGTTACCCCCTTAGCTTTTCAAGCTCACGAGAATTATATCTTTATAGATATTAATTCTCCCACAAACACTTGGTCAACCAATTTTTGTACACAATCCATTAGTGATTCTTCTTGTAAAGATTCTAGTGGAAAAATTAGTACACGCTTTTAAAATCCAAAGTTGACCACTTTGGTTGTGGACGTAGCACTTATTTATAAGTGTGAACCATATCAAATTCTGTGTTCATCTCTGTTTGATTGTGAATTACTACTCTTTGTTAATTTCCAAACAATCCAAAAATTTGATATTTACTGAGCTTGTTAATTCAAAATTGGCCTTCCTTAACTTGTCCAACATTTCATTAAAATTCCGCTGCAAAATATTTCTTTTAATTTAAGTAAAGAAATTCTTTCAAACAAATTTTTTTAAAAAAAAAAGGTAGATAGGCTATTCAACCCCCCCTTCTAGCCTATCTTGAGCGCCTTGAAACCTAACAAACCCAGACTAATAGCTTTATTTGAGTAGAAGGACCTGCAATTGTTGAAGCAGCAGCAGCCCTTTTGGCTAAGTCTTCTCTGTATCAAGTGATATTGTTAGCAGTGAAGACATAGGTGTTGGTCACCTTGATAAGATCATCACTGACCATTTTCTTTTCAATTTACTCGAAGCCATGCATGAAGACATTGATTACCCTTACAAAGGGTCTCTTCATCGATGGATTGGCTTGAACGTTAGCCACACTCTGAAATATCATTGAAAATATAATCTTAGCCCAATTAAGCTGTTTACGAAGAATAACAGCTTTTGTCCACATAAGCTGTTGAGAAGTAAAGATGTCCTTGGATCCATTCTTGAATAGGATACTTTTGTCAAGAAGATGACTGATGTGATATGGACCCTCAGGGAACAGATTTCTGAACATTTCAGCATAGGGCTCAGGTTGTGCAGATCCTCTCATCATGTCCCATGCTTGGGCAGATTCCTCAGTAGTTAAGTCCAATTTGCCTTCCATAGGCAATCCTAAGATATGGCCAATATCCTTGTAGGTCAACTTGATCAGATAGCCCCTAATATATCCTTTGAGATAGCTCATGTTAACCTTCTCATCCTTGGAAGCAGGAGAAGGAGGAAGAGTCATCCTTGTGTAGAACTCCTCAGTAATGGCAGTGCTGTAGTGAGTGTCATTCAGCTGAAAGAGTGGAAGAAGACCACATCCCTCTAAGTCTTTTGATAAAGCTTCTCCAGAAGAATATCTTCGAACCGATTTAGCATCAATAGTCATCCCGGGATGATAACTGGTTCTTGGAAGATTTTTAATAGGAATTTCAGAAGCTTTAACAGCTCTAGAGAGCTGTCCTATTTTATTAGCAATGCTGGCAGAAGTAGAGGTTTGTGTTGTTGCCTATATGCACAATCAGCAGAGTTAAAAAATTCAGCAGTTCTTTTAGAAAAACATGCACTGTTTAAATTCAAACCCAAAATATACTAATAAACAAAAGTTTATTAATAGCACAGTTCATAGTCAAGCTTTTAGACATGAGCAGATTCTATCATTTTTAGGGAATCTAATAGTATGAATTAGAAATATACATATATAAATAACTTTAAACACATTTGACTCAGAGATTAGTTATCAGCAACACAATGACATAAAATTGAGCATTCGCAATTCATCAATTACGCAAGAACCAAACAGTTCATATGAGTGAGAAAGTTATAATTTTTATCAAAATAAAACTTGAATTGAGTGAATTTAAGAAGGTAATGTTACTCACCATTGAAGATTAATGCACAAATGAGATGAAAGATTGACGATTTCTGAAGCTTTTAAACTTTGGAGTTATAGCAGAATTTTGAAAAGGCGAAAGGCGGTTTTTGCAAATAGTGAACAGTCAATTTGTGAATTCGCTTTTTATACTTCTGACGATTCTCAATAAATGACATTTAATAAATTTTGAAGTCCGCATTTAATGTCTTGATAAGTGACTGTTCATATAACGTTCGACTTTAACGTACTGTATTGAAGATGGCCGATCAGAAAAGAAAAGTACTTACTTATAGTTGTCCTATAATATCGGCAGAGTTACACTTGGCTGATAAGATAGGCAATTTTATAAGCAGACAAAGTGTAATAAATTAGAACATTCTCCAAAAGATTAAGGATTGAGATCGAGCATACCAAGCTCTCCTCTTAAATATGCAAACCTGGTTGAGTCAAGAGGTTTGGTGAAAATATCAGCTAACTGTTGATCAGTAGATACATACTGCATGCTGATGTTACCTTTTTCCACACGATCTTTTAAAAAAATGATATCTTACGTCTATGTGCTTTGTTTTGGAGTGCATAACAGAATTTTGAGAGACTGAGATGGCTGATGTATTATCACACATTATATCTCATAATCTACCAGTTGCTGTTTAATCTACAGTAACTGTGAGCAGCAGCTACCAGCAGCTATGTATTCTGCTTCAGTTGTTGAGGTTGAAATAGATGTTTGCTTTTTGCTGGCCCATGAGTTAAGTCTATTCCCTAGGAATTGACATGTCTCACTAGTGATTTTCCTGTCAATCTTACAAGCAGCAAAGTCAGCATCAGAATAGCCTATAAGATTAAATGATGAATCCCTTGGATACCAAATACCCAAGTTAGACGTATTAATTAGATATCTGATGATTCGTTTGACAGCCTGCAAGTGAGAATCCTTTGGATCTGCTTGAAATCTAGCACATGCACAAACAGCAAACATAATGTCAGGCCTACTAGCAGTTAAATATAAAAGTGAGCCAATCATGCCTCTATATAGAGTCATGTCCACTTTCTTGCCATTTTTATCTTTTTTAAGATGGCAGTTAGTAGCCATAGGTGTGCTGAAACTGTTTGTATTTTTAAGTCCAAATTTCTTGATAAGATCCTTTGCATATTTGGCTTGATTGATGAAGATATCGGTTAAGCTTTGTTGAATTTGAAGTCCTAGGAAGAAATTGAGTTCTCCCATCATGCTCATTTCAAATTTACTTTGCATAAGCTTTTTAACTCTTTTGCATAGATTTTCATTAGTAGAACTGAATATAAGATCATCAACATAAATTTGAACAAGTAAGGAATGACCTTTATGTTTCATACTAAAAAGAGTAGTATCAATTTGACCTCTCACAAAGCCTTGGGTTATCGAGAACTTTGAAAGGGTCTCATACCAGGCCCTTGGAGCTTGCTTGAGTCCATACAGTGCTTTCCTTAGCTTGTATACGTCTTCTCTTCTTAAATTGTCAATGAAACCATGTGGTTGTTCCACGTAGACTTCTTTTTGCAGTTCACCATTGAGAAAGGCACTTTTAACATCCATATACCTTGAATTCTTTAAAAGATCCATAGGCTTGGAATAGTCTGATAGCTTCTAATCTTGCAACAGGAGCGAATGTCTCATCATAATCAATTCCCTCCTCCTATCTGTATCCTTGAGCTACCAGTCTTGCCTTATTTCTGGTGATGTTTCCATTTTCATCCATCTTGTTTCTGAAGACCCACTTTGTTCCAATCACTGTTTGTCCTTTGGGTCTAGGAATAAGTGTCCAGACTTGGCATCTATCAAATGGGTTTAACTCTTCTTGCATAGCTTCCACCCAGCTTGGATCTTCCAGAGCTTCATCTATCTTCTTGGGTTCAATATTTGAGACAAATGCTGTAGAATACATGCATTCATTCCTTAAAGCTTGTTTGGTTTGAACACCAACATTAAGATCACCAATGATTTGACTGACAGAATGATCTTTAACATCTCGAATTTCAGCAAGTAGATCTTTCCTGATCTCATTAGCAGAGTTTAGTTCTTGAGAAGTGGGAATTTCTGAAGCTTGGTTTTCAATAGGATATGTTAATTCTAATGCAGGTTGAAATACTTCTGGTGTAGAAGGAATAGTGGATTGTGGACTTTCTGAGTCAACATTAGCTTGTCCACTATCGCCTCTTGTAGGTTTTATCAAGTTAATCCTTGGAGGAACTTGTGAAGATGTAGCATCAGCAGAATTTGAACTTGGCTGTTCTGTACCTGTCTCACACTCATCGGAATCATTAGACACCTTAGGAGCCATATGTGGCCAATAAAATCAAATTCATCGAAAGATACATGTACAGATTCAACAACTTTAAGAGCGGTTTTATTATAAACTCTATAAGCTTTTAAAAATTTGTCATATCCCAAAAATATTCCTTCATTACTTTTGGATTCAAACTTACGTCTATGTTCTTTTCCATTGTAAAGAACATATCATTTACATCCAAATATTTTGAAGAAACTAATATTGGGTGCCCTACCTCTCCATATTTCATATGGAGTTTTGTTATGAAACTTGTTGATAATAGACCTGTTTTGAGTGAAGCAGGCAGTGTTTACAGCTTCAGCCCAGAAGTATATAGGCAGCCTTGCTTCAGCAATCATGGTCTTCGCAGCTTCAATAAGAGTTCTGTTCTTCCTTTCAGCAACTCCATTCTGTTGAGGTGTACCAGTAGCAGAGAAATTGTGACCAATTCAATGGTCACCACAATATTTGGCTACACCATTATTCTTGAATTCTGTCCTATTGTCTGATCTGATATCAGCAATGTCATCCAGTTTCTGAGTTTGCAGTCTTCTGAAAAGTGCTGTTATGATGTCATAGGCTTCATCTTTAGAAGACAACATTTCAACTAGTGTAGAATAGTCATCAACTACAACTAGTGTATATCTGCTGCCACCAAGGCTAGTAATAATAACTGGACCGAATAAATCCATGTGAAGGTGCTGTAGCGGTCTCGTAGTTGATAAGCATGGCTTGCTTTTGAATGATGACTTAGTTAATTTTCCCAGCTGGCATGCTTTACAAAGCTTAACATGATCTGCTAATATCTTTGGCAGACCAACAACCAAGTTGTCCTTTGATAACTTAGATAAATACTTGAAGTTGAGATGGCTAAGTCTTTTATGCCACAACCAACTGTTATTGTTTGATGTTTTTGCAATCAAACATAGATTTGGTTTTCTTCCAACAGCATTCAAATCAACCACATAAACATTTCCTTTTCTGAAACCAGTCAAGAGTGTTGAACAGGTCCCACTGTCCTTGATGAAGCAATGGCTTGCGGTGAATTGACATATTAATCCCTTGTCACAAAATTGTGATATACTTAGGAGATTATGCTTCAAGCCTTCAACCAGTGATACTTTGCTTATGGAAAGATTTCCTCGAACGATGCTTCCATAGCAGTTGTCTTCCCTTTGGAGTTATCACCAAAAAATACTGAGGGACCTTTAGCTTCAACAATACTGGAGAGAAGATTTTGATTTCCAGTCATGTGCTTTGAGCAGCCACTATCCAGATACCATAAATCTTTCTCCTCCTCATTAACGGCCATGAAGCATTCCTGAAATTTAATCATTTAAGAATATGGTCCCCAGTTTATTTTTGGGTCCTGAGGGTTAGTGGCCTTTTGGAACCCATACCTGTTTAACCTTTGGAGGTGTGAATCCTTTGGTTTTAGGTATGAATCTCATAAGGCATTCATGAATCTTGCGACCGTGACCTTTGCAAAATAAGCAGTTATGAAAACCTTGAACATGTTTGATGATTTCTTTAGGAGCTTTCTTACTATTAGCAGTCTTGAGAATGACCAATTTACTGATAGCAGGCTTATTGGATTTAGGCTGATAATGCAACTTTCTAGTGATATTGGGCTTAACAATAGTAGACCTTTTATCAAAAGATTTTACATTTTCATGCAAAATTCCTTTAAGCTTTTTATCAGCAGGGTTGGGGTTAGCAATCTTCCCTTTGACAAATTTAATAGGCTTGAGTTGAGAGTTCTTTGAATTGTTACCATTCATCACTATTTTCACAGGATGTCTGATAGCATATCTTTGATGCTCAATCTCCCTATTAGCAGTGTCATAGTTGTTGACAGATTGCTTACCCTTGGACTTGTGTGGTTTGTTTTTGGAATAAATATATGGAACTTTGTTAAAACCAAGTCCTTACTTTCCCTTTTGAGAAGAGTGCTGATCACAGACAACTTCTTCAGCCATTTCTTTAGCAATCACTTCAACTGTCTCATTTCCTTGAGAACCAGATGAACTTCCTACATTGAATTCACTTTGGAAACCGATACCAGTTTTGTCATCAAGTGATTTTTGTTTGAAAGAATGGTATCAAAATTACCTTTTGAATTATTCCAAGTATCAACAACCTTTTGAAGGTCATCTTTCTCAGAATTGATTTTCTTTATGTGCTCAAATAGGAATTCCACTTTTTCAGTTAATGCTTTGTTCTCCTTTTGAGTCTTGATATTCTCAGCTTATTGTCTATTGAGATCTTTGATCTCAGACATCAAGGTAGATTTCTCAGAGACAACCAACTCATGCTTTTTGGCTAATTTTACATAGGCAGTTTCGAATTTTGCAAATTCTTCCAGCATGTCTTTGTTAGCTTTGAAGAGTTCTCCCCTTGAAGGTTCATTGATCTCATCATCATCACTATCATCCTGTTGAAATGGCAGTGATCTTACTGAGTCATGGGGTGATTCCCTGGCCATAAGACATATATTTGCTTCCTCAGCAAAGTCACAGGAATCATCCTCATCAGAATCTATATCACACCAAGTGGGCAAGTTGCTTTCATCAATGTCCTCAGCCACCATCCCTTTTTGTTTTTAAAATTTAGAATCGGGATGTTTTTTGTAAAATTAATATTTTGGCTTTGGGCATTTTGAAGCAAAATGACCTGGCTTCCTACAGTTAAAACAAACAAGCTCATTTTTTTTTTGGTTAACAACAGTTTTATAAGGAGCATCTGTTTTTGTAGGAGCAGCAGTCTTGTAAGGTGACTGCTTATAGGAGGATTTGTTAAACCTTTTGAAACGTTGATATTTCTTAACAAACATGGCAAAAGCTTCGTCAGAAAGAATATCATCACCATCACTAGATGTAGATGGGGTTTCATCAGGTGTAGAACAGGAAGGTTCAACAGACATGGCTGGTAAAGATAGATTTTGAAAACTCTTTTCCATCTCTTGAGCTTGCTGGATTTCAAGCTCATAAACCGAAAGACTTGCATAAAGATTTCTAAGAGACAATTTAATCAAGTCTTTTGATTCTTTCATGGCAGTGATCTTTACATGCCATAAACTGCCTAGTGCATTAAGAAATCTCATGTTTAGTTCTTTCTTTTCATATTTCTTTCCTAAAGAATAGCAAGAATTTACTACCTCGTAAAATCTGTCGTAGGCACTACAGAGAGTCTCTTTAGGATCCTTTTTGAATGAATCAAACTTCTGGATGCAAGTGTATAGCTTGTTGTTCATTGTTTCTCCATCACCTTCTAGATATTCCAATATAGCTTCCCACATTTCTTTAGCTGTATCTAGATTAATGATCTGCTGGTTGGTGCTTATATCTACACAGCTGGTGATGATGTTAATAGCTTTTCCATCCAGGGCATCATTCTTTTTATCTTCTTCATCCCATTCTTCTTCAGCCTTTGGGATATTCAGGATTAGCAGTAGGATCAAGTGCAGCTAGAGTGTTTGGCTTCATAGGAATTCTTGGTCCATCTGTAACACATTTCCACAAACGTTTGTCAATAGAATTCATGTGTCTTTTAACCTTGTCTTTCCAGATGTCAAACGAAACTTCATCCAAAACAGGACAATGATTCACATTTGAAGTTTCCAACATTTGATGAGCAGCCATTGGATCTTTAATCTCTCAAGAGTTTAATCTTGGAAAAACTTGTTTTCAAAGAGTTAAGCTCTGATACTAATTGTTAGGCCTCAAGGTGCTCAAATAGGCTAGAAGGGGGGGGGGGTTGAATAGCCTATGTCCAATTTCTGAAATATTGATTTAACAATTACTTCACTTAAGTTAGAAAAGATTTTGCAGCGGAAATAAGTGAAGTATAGGACGAGTTTTAGATGGCTGATCTTGATAGGACAAGATCCGTTGTTCTCAAAGCTGTTGGAATTCTGGAAATGAATAATAGCAAATCACAAGCACATAAAAGATATAGACAAGAGATTTGATATGGTTCACACTTATAAATAAGTGCTACGTCCACAACCAAAGTGGTCAACTTTGGATTTGAAAAACATGTACTAAATTTATCCACTAGAATCTTTACAAAGTAAATCACTGATGGATCGTGTACATAAAATAGTTGACCAAGTGTTTGTGAGAGAATTAATATCTACAGAGATAAAATTCTCGTGTGCTATGAATGCAAGGATTGCAATCAATGAAGAGCAATAAAGACTTGATCGTCTAAGAATGGTGCTCTTCAAAGAATATTGTACAAATTTTTCTTTGAAGCTTTTATGAGCTAGCAGTAGAAGATAAAGACTATCAAAATGTTAGTTAAAGTTCATTCGATTGATCGCTAGCTGTCATCAATGCTGTCATGAAGTCTTCTATTTATACTCAGGGAGATTTTGGTAGCCGTTAGAGATCTTCAGCTTTGTAACGTTTGAATTTGAATGCAATTAATGCTCTAATCTTGCTGTTGATCTTTGATTGGTGATTCTGCAAACTTTAGACTGATTTCTGCAATACTGCCAAAAATAGGTAGATAATAAGAACAGACAGAGTGTCCTTTTCTGAGATGTTTGCCTAATATGGCATGGATCATTCAATGCTCTTTACAGGTTATCGTTGTATCATCGTTGACAATAAATACTGCAGATAGTCGTGAGGCATATCACCAGTAAAGTCTTGATCGGACGATCTTTAGGTCTTCGTCATTGCTGATGAAGCTTGGCTGGAATAAGCTTGTCCTATAACTTTAAGAGATTCGGCTAATATGAAGATAGCTGATCTTTACATGTCTGATCAATGATAGGCTAACTTCTGAAGACTAGGCTAAGTACAGAAAACAATCCTAAGCTATTACAAGCACTTGTCTAAGTACAAGTTGCCACTCTAACAAACACGCAGGCCCATTAGTCACCTTGACTTCGACTTAGGTTATGGATACAAGCAAATCTATATAATATACAACAAGTGCAGTGATAGTCGGGTTGTGGCGACCTTAATCTGGCATGTCTCCTTATTTCCGACCAGAATAGGGTACACCACATAGATGTTGGACACGAGTGGTGTTGTCACATGGATGCCAAGGTTGTAGGGACTTGGGGCATGTTGACTTGTTCCGCAGAATGTTTGATTATAAATTATATGATTACAATGATTTGATATGAACTTCAAAGCCGAATGGTGTTATAAGGGGAACTGGTTAGTCGGAGGTGTACCTCGACTTTTATGTTTTGATACATGTGATCACGTGATGTTACTACCTGTTTAATACATGATATGAAATGTTGTTAGCTCATTGCTTTGTAAGTTGGTCATTATTTCCAACTGGTATGGGACAGTTGGCGGTTGTGATCCTTCTTGCACCGGTAATGAGACTTGGTTGATTATTTGTTATACTGGTTACACATTGCTACGTGATAGCATTCTGTTACTGCTGCTTACATGCACAATATGCATAAGTTTAGTGGAATCTTACTGAGTCATAGGTGACTTACCCTTTTACAAATGTTTTCCTTAGATTGAAGTGAGGCGAAAAGGAGTTCCACACATGAAGCTGTACGAATTGTGGTTCAGTAGTAGATGGTTGATTGTAATTTGGGTTTGGCTTGATTTGTATTTATGACAGAGTAGTGGTTTATTTGTACTGTTTATGTATCATTAACGTTGTATGTAAGAGCTGGATGCCT
Source organism: Platycodon grandiflorus (assembly GCA_016624345.1). Classification (NCBI taxonomy): domain Eukaryota; kingdom Viridiplantae; phylum Streptophyta; class Magnoliopsida; order Asterales; family Campanulaceae; genus Platycodon; species Platycodon grandiflorus. The sequence continues at coordinate 58,617,363 of CM028362.1, forward strand.
ATCAATTTTGGATTGTATGTAAGTTTAAGAAGTTTTGCAAGTACAGTTATGTCCTCTCTAGTTATGAAATTGAATGGCGTGTTGCCATGTCTCGGTGTTAATTATAAGAATGTGTTAAACAAGTGATTATTATGATTATGTATTGTGGATTCATACCCGAATTTAGGCTCAGTTTGGATGCTAAAATTGGGGTGTGACAATTAACACCCATAAACCCTCTAAATACACTCATTTTCTAAATACACCACCCCTTTTAATTTCTAACCACCCTAAATACTAAATACACCTCCCATGATTTTCTTATTTTACCCTTCTCAAATTATAAACTCTTTCTCCATACATCCCCATCCCATCCTCCCTTCCTCTATGCCCGCCTCTCCATCTTTTTCCCTTCCCTTCTCTCAGACTTCCCCTCCTACAGCCCCCTTCCTCTCCTCTTGTAACTTATTTTTCTTGCCAGACTTCCCCTCCATCCTTCCCTCATCTTTTTCTTCCCTTCCCTTCACTCATCTCGTCAGTCCCTTCTCAAAATCATCGAAAAACTCTCGCTCGAGGTATTCGGCCATGGTTGATCGAACAACACTCGATTATTCGGTCAACTATGGCCAAACATGTGACGCCCCCGCCCAGATCTCTATATAAAATCCCAAGGTCGGGTCGCCAAAACAACATAACGACACAACCAGCAAGGAAAGCACGTGGCGTAACCACCCGTACTTACAATAAAACACAACAGATAAAACCTGCGATAATAATAAACAAGTCTTCGGCGACACTACAGCCGGAACCCAGCTAATAAAAACCACAAGTCTAGAACTTAGAAAACAACTAACAACAACAACATCCATGGCCACAACATGCTGGAGAAGCAAACATAAACCACGAGCTACAACATGCTCGGGAAAGAAACTAAATTAACAACAAATTAATATACACAAGCACGATATACATATGTCAGCTATCAAAAGAATATAAGGTTTATAACACATACAAATACACAACCATCGTCCTCACCAAAAAAAATATACAACAACTATTAACAAGTTCCAAAGGATGTTAAACCAAAGACCACCTGCGAACTGCATGCGATCTCAACGACCTCACCAGGAACCGCTAGGCTGGCTCGGATCTAAGGATAAACATATAAACAATAAACGGGGTGAGTCGAAACTCAATAAGTTACTAAATGCAACTACGTGACATGGCATAATGCTCAAACGATAACCATAACATGGTAATAGCATTTATATACCACAACAGAACATATATCATCATCATTGATATACACATCACATATCTCACATAGCACCTTGATTATTCACATAAGTGCTCGTAATTAAACCACGTTACAAAGAATATCATATCTCTTTCTCTCCATCTTTGTGTTTCTCTTGCAATACACAAACAACCAACGTGTATCGATACTCGTGTGTGATGTATTGACTATTCTAGCAAAATCCACCGGATCCTCCAACAAAAACCATTGGGTTCTAATAGCTAGCCAAAGTCTTGCGTATTACTACAATAATGGGGCTACATCCCACCTGTGGCCAATAGGTGAGAGTGTGTGAACTCCGGTATGGCGACTTATAGCAATTACAAAATAAATTCGTAAAGACTATAAGTCGTCCCACCTTGATTAAACAATAAATGCTAGCTGGACTCAATGCAATGAACGAGTTGGTATAATACTCATTTTATACAAATAACCATCAAGTTCAAAAGTAGTGAACTTGATACATATCATGTAGATTATATTATTCTACCAAGAATAAACATCAAACATATTGTTTATGCACTTAAACAATCACTTTAGAGCTAAACTTACAAGTCTCTAATTTATTAGTATCATTTACTCAGAGGACCAAAACCTATATCAAACAAACTCTAAATTTCATAGGATTTTAACATGTTGTTCGATAATTGATACTCTTACTTAAAATCAACTTCTTAGAGTCATTACTACACTTCTCAAAATTTGGGTATAATTGCTATATACAAAATTTCTCATTTAAAGTCTCTAACTTGTTCTGTAGTTTAATTCCATGGTTGAGCACTCAATTTCAACATGCAACATCATCCAAACCCAACATTTAACACATGAACATGTTATACATCTCAACATATCATTTAGACATAAAAATACCAAGTCTACAAGTCATGCATGTACAATTGATGACAATTATATAACAATTCTTAAGCATACATAGGGGGTTTAGTAACTTACTTGGAATTGGCAAGTAAACTAACCAAAGATGCAATTAAAGTCTTGTATGTTGGTCTCCTAGTCCTTAGCAACACAATGGTGGTCTTGGATTGAAGATTGGATGGTTGAATCTTGAGAATTGAACTACACACACTAATCTCACCTTTATCTCCCACACACACTCTCTAAGCTTCCATGGATGAACTTGAAGTGAATAGAGAGTAACTTGGTCTCTCTTGGTGTCTATTGTGAGGGAAAAGGCTGGTCAACAAGTCCTAGGGTCTTCCTTAGTTAAGTCAAAGTCATTAAACCCAAAATAGTCAACAAAAAACTAAAAATTCCAAAGACTGTCCGTACAGATTGGGTCTAATTTTCAGTCAACTTCAAAGATGTGCCTAGGATGATCTACAAGTCCAAAAATTACAAATAAGGTATGGTTGGAAAGCCCTTTGAGTCTAGTTTACACAGAATCAAACGGATTGCAAATCGAAGTTTTTTAAAAAAAATCTATGGCCAATCTACTACAGATTGTCTGGATGGGCAGAATTTCAGGTTTAAGCATGTATCTATGCTTTTGTGTGTATCTTTTTCTATCTTAGCGTTAAAACAAAATGTTTATTAAGTATTCCCAAATGATCCTAACATAATACTAACCTCCAACAAGGTTTAAAACACATCTAAAACTCATTTTAAACTACATACAACATGACTAAATGCAAACACTTCAAATTCATGAATGAACTAAAGAACTTATACCAACTTAAAACATTAACAAGTTAACAATATACATTATAAAAATGTACATGAATTAAGGCATGATTTCATTTACTATGTTACTCAAGCACTCAAACACATATGATGAACATATTAACATGCAACAAAGTAAACAAATAACACATAAAGAGTCTAGGGTATTACAGAACACTTCTAGCGAGACTTTTTCGATAAACCATTAATTAAGGATGAGAGTGGGTTTAAGAAGGTAGTGATGCAAGGATGGGAAGAAAGAAAGCCAGAGGGAGAAGAAAGAAGGGAGGCGGAGGGGAAGAATGAAAGAAGAAAAAAAAAGTGAAAACAGAGGTGAGAGAGGGAGATAACGGCGGGCTGGAACTGGAAAAGAAAAGGGGTGAAAAAAGAGGGTGTGTATTTAGAGGGTAATAGGGCAATATTGTCTTTTCAATTGAGGATATTTTTGTAATTAAAAAAGGGTTAAAGAGTGCTAAGAGCAACCACAGTGGTGGTTATTAACAACACTCTAAAACCATTTTTAAAGTATTTTGGCTCCACTAAATCTGCAGTGGCACCCCATTTACACTCTCTATCTCTAAAAATAACTAAATTACTCTCTCAATAAGGAGAGTCATTTAGGGTGAATAGTAATTTCATTTTTTCTCTTCCATTGGACCTAATTCAAATCCCAATGTTCAATAAGACACCTATTTTTTATTTGAAATTTGTGAATTAATTGCAATTTTTTTTCAAAAAAATAATATATTTCTCTAGTGTCCTTAATATGTGAGAGGATAAAAAAATTATAAAAATTTATTTTAAACATAAATTACCTCTTAGACTGACATTTATTTTTAGATAAAAATAATTAAAATTAGTAAAATTTATAGCATTTTTTCATAAAATATAAAATTTGAAATATAAAATATTTTATTTTGATTGTGGTAGGAAAAATAGAAATTAAAGAAAGAGAAAAATATATTGGTAGTTAGGTTTGTTAGTTGAGATAAGAGAGATATAGATGGAAAATATTTTTATAGGGTTGTATAGAGGGTGCTTATTACAGTGAATTTTTTTCAGAGTGTTGAAAAAGTATAATTGGAACAGAAAACAAGGTCTTTAGATGTGGTATAGAGAATAATTTAGAAGAAATAGTAACTTTCATTTTGTCTTTCTCACATCGTATGGTGCATCTTCTTTTCCATTCTCGACCATTCTCTCATGTCGTTATAAACAACTAATATAATATTATTTTTGTTATATTATCATCATAAATTTTATCAATCAGTCAAATATAAAAATACCTATTTATTATATAAAATTTGTAAATTAATTGCGAATTCTTTTCAACCAAAAAATTATTTGTCTCGTGTCCTTAATATATGAAAAAACAAAAAAACAATAATTAAAATTCTTTTTTAAACATAAATTGCCCCTTAGATTGACATATATTTTTTGATAAAAGGAATTGAAATTATTAAAAACATACAACATATTTTTTATAGAAGATATATTTAAATATAAAATATTTTATTTTGATTGTAATTGGAAAATAGAAATAAAAAAGAGAAAAAATAAGATGATAGTTAGGTTTATTAGTTAAAATGATATATATTTATTTTTTAGACGGTTATATAGAGAGTGCTTGTTGGATCAGAGTTACTTGTATACTACCCAACAAGTGAAACTTAGTGTGGTAGAGTGAGTTTTTTTTTTTGTAGTTGTTCTAATAGCGCCACCTTAGGAGAAAGGTGACAACTCGTGGGGCCAGGGCCGGCTCTTGGTGTCGCAGTCAAAGACTGACTGAATTCTCAACCAATCTTCCCGCTATGATGTTTTAAAGCTCACAACTAAATTTTTTCACGTAATTTTGATCTTTCTCTTTTGGAAAACCCTAGTTAAAACCCTGCAAACCATAAACCCTTCTCCTCGATAATTGGGGATTTACCGTCAGCTATATATCTCCAAAGGTCCCTCAAGATCTCAATCGGCTTTCAATTGGTATGATCGCGAATCTCCTTCTCTCTAGTTCTTGATTCGAGCGCAAATATCCGTAATTCATTGCTAATATTTTCATGCGATTCAAGAAACATGATTTCGGTACCGGCATTATAGTTTCCGACCATCGTCGTGTAGTTTACTTGAACTATTTGGGGTTATGAATTCTGTTTACTTTATAATTGTATTCCTTTTACCTCCCAATTGAGGAGGTAAGCCTTGATTTTTTCAAGTCATATTGATATATATATTTTTTTGAAACTTATAAAAACATGATTTATGGTACTCTTTAGGTTATGGTTTTTGTTTCCACGTACTAAATAAAAATATGTTAACATGTTAATTACCTACCCAAAGGTTAGGTTAATTGATCGAAAAAGTTAAATTGTACCTCTTCAATTGGGATGAATGGTTTTTTTTTTTTTTTGATTGATATTTGACCAATATTTGGTACTCCCTATTGGGAGTATGCTTTGAGTCTTTGACTTTTTCAAGTCAAACTATTTTTTTTACACTTATAAAACACGCAATTTATGGTAATTTTTAGTGTATTTCACAACAGGTTATGTTTTTTTCCCTCGTACTAAATAGAATTATGTTAATTTGTTAGATATCAACTTGAAGATTGGTTAATTGATCGAAAAAGTCAAAGCGTACCTCTTCAATTGAATGAATGTAGTATACTTTTTGATTTATATTTTACCAACATTTCATGTTCTCTAGCATTTTCAGAATTGTCTTTCTGTTTTCCTTATCACTTTAGGACATTGCAAGTTAACATTACGAAGATGAAAATATTCAAGATATTTTTCTATCTCATACTAGAACGTTATATTTTTTTTGATTTTGTGAAGAATGAAAACTGAAAATAGTTTTGAAAATGCTAAACTGACGGATTAGTTCAAGATAATAGAATCTAACATTAGAAACTACACAAAATGGTTACATGAATCACAAGGTTTATAGTTTGGAAGAAACCAATAAGTTCATACCTAATCTTTATATGAAAAATGGTGAAGTTGATTTTGAAAAGTTAAATTATCTTCTTTTATGGGATGATGGGATTATTAAGAATGTTTGTGATATTTTCTTTCCATCACAGGTTTTGATCCTGAGCTGAATCATGGTTGTAGAAGGGACTCCTAAAACTTTTGTAGATGCTGCCGAATTGAAATTTAACGGAAGTGACAAATCTACGCAGCTTTCCACGGATTTTGACAAATCTTTGTGCAATAGGGCATTAGATGTTACCATGACAAAGAATTTGGGGCTGCACATTCAGGATAGTCTATCCAAGGGATCATCCGTGAAGAGGAGATCCAGTCCACGTTTAATTAACATAGAAGAAAGTAGAAAACCTAATGAAATCAACAACAAAGTTATTCCTAATACCCCAACGAAGTCTCTTGTACCAGAAGTAGGTGGAGAAAAGTACGGGGAACCACCTTTGAAGAGGAGAGCCAGTCCACGGCTAAGGGAGATACCAGAAAGTAAAAGACCTTATTATGGCCCATCGCGCAAGGAGTCACATCATCATCATATCGATGAAACCTGCAATGAACTTACTGTGGATGGCTCAAAGATAATTTTTGAACCAAAAGTGGTTGAAGAAAATAACAAGGAATCCTTTGAAGCTCGAAGATCTAGTCCGCGACTAAGAAGCATACCAGAAAGCGAAAGACCTCATTACGGACCTAATCGCAAGGAATCACATCACCCAATTCCCAATATGAGCAAAGAACATAATCCTGATGCGGCAAAGAAAGATTTAGTACTCGAAGTGGGTGTAGATAACAACGGAGATAAACCGTTGGAGAATGATGTTGAACATTGTAAAGAAAATGGTTTGCCAAATGGAAGTGGAAAACCGAATAGCGTAATTGGCTCGAACAACTGCTCTGTCACTGATCTCTCTTCGAGTGCAAGTGAAGGAGTTAATAGTAAAAACACCAAGGAGCGATGGGGGGTGGATGAAATAAGTTCTTCTTGTGCCAATGCAAGGGTGAAGGAAACTCTAAGAGTATACAACAAGTATTACCTTCACTTTTTACAGGTAATTACCATCAATTTCTTGAGGTTATTACCTAATTCTTTATCAAAATTGATTTCGACGTATAGTTTGCTTGTGATTTCATGGAGTAATGGATAAAGAAAATCAAATGAATATATAATACTCTCCCTCCGTTGCACTAATAGATCTTTTACTTTATTTTTTGGATGTTCCACACAAAGTGTCTCATTTCAAAACTTAAGCTTGTAATTCCAATAGTGCTCTAACTTTACACTCATACATGATATAAAAGGAGAGTGAATATGTTCATAGTTGTTGAAGAATCATTCTGTGAGTGTTTGATTCTGTGATGTTATTTCTATGATTTGGGGTCTTGATTAGCCTAATTGTTTTTTTGATTTGATTAGGAGTGATTTTAGGCGTTATTACCCAAGTCTTAGTTGTTTTATTTGCAATAATGGTGGCTGTGATCTACTTACCTTTTTTACTAGGAGTCCAGCTAATCTCTGACTCCTAACCACGTTGTAATCTTCTATTTAAGGAGTTCACTACTCTCCTTGTGAAAATATGGAGGAAAAATACTTCTTGCCTTCTATTCTTTTTCTTCATGGTATCAAAGCCATGTCTCCATAAAAACCCTAACCAAACTCTAAAAAGCCGAATATGAACTACAGAGCCGCCATGACTGGGGAGAGGAACGTATCCTCTAACCCTTCAGGCAACCCAGAAAATCCTATATCTTCTTCAGAAATCTCTTCTACAACCACCACCGCTACTCAGCCCAATATGGGTGAAGAAAACAACTCTACCAACTCGGCTTCTCTCGTATCAACAACCAGAAAACTCACCGGGAAAAATTATCTTGAGTGGGCTCAAACCATAAAGCTGGCTATTGATGGGAGAGGGAAACTGTGGAGATCCCAAGCACAAAACCTAAAAATCTGAAAATTCTAAAGTAATGGTTTGGCTTATCGACTCAATGGAGCCAACTATATCTAGACCACGATGTTCCTTCGGACAGCTAAAGACACATGGGAAGCTGTGAAGGAAATGTACTCTGACATTGAAAACTCATCGCAAATTTATGAGTTGAAAACCAGACTTTGGAGTATGAGACAACATTCAAACGATGTCACAAAGTACTATAATGAGATAGTAACTCTGTGGCAAGAGCTTGATTTGTGTTACGAGGAATCATGGGAATGCCGTGAAAATAGCATCAAGTTCAAGAAGAGGGAAGAAAATGGGCGTGTTTATTCTTTCCTTACTAGTTTGAACCATGACTTAGATGAGGTAAGGGGGAGAATTCTAGGGAGAACACCCTAACCTACACTAAGGGAAGTGTTTTCTGAAGTAAGGAGGGAGGAGGCCAGGAGAAGAGTGATGCAGAAGGGTACTAATTCAGAGTTAGAAAGTACTGCTGGTAGCTGGCAAATTTGAGGGCTCTAGGCGGCTAAATAAGTCAAAATTAAAGTGTGAACACTGCAAAAAGACTGCACATTTCGTGACACATGCTGGGAGGTACATGGGAAGCCAACTTGGAAGACTAAGCAATCAGAGGTCTTAGGAAAGGCCAACCAACCTTAGTTGAACCAGGGCTGTCCTTCTTCACTAAGGAGCAACTAGAGCACTTGAGTCTACTTTTGAACCCTCAAATCTCACAGAACTCTACTCTTACTTGTTCTTATGTTGATTCAGGTATACCTACATCCCAATCCTTCCTAGGAATCAGTTATATAAGATTTGTTGGGTGATAGACTCATGCAACAGATCATATGACAAGTATTTCTGAACTTTTTTCAACATATAAACCTTGTGCTGGTAATGAAAAAATCAAACTTGTAGATGGATCCTTCTCACCAATAGCTGGGAGAGGATCTGTACCTATTTCCTACTCTGTTACTCTGGAAATGTGTTACATGTTCCTAAACTAGCGTGTAACCTTCTTTTTGTCAGTAAACTATCCTTAGAGGGTGTGTTGCTAAGTTTACCTTTGATGGTTGTGTTTTTCAGGACCCAATCTTGGAGAAGATGATTGGCAGATCTAAGATGATTAGAGGCCTATACATTTTGGAACAAGAGTCTCCCTTAGATAGAAATCCTGTTAAAAATTGCTTTCATACTATTTCTATTGATAAAAATAAATCCCTTTTGTTGCATAAAAGACTTGGCCACCCTAGTTTAGGTTATATGAGAAAAATGTTTCCAGAGTTGTTTTCTAATAAAAAGGTGTTTGATATTTATTGTGAAGTGTGTCAATCAGCAAAACAATGTAAGAATACCTACTCTCCTCAGCCCTACAAACCCACTGAACCATTCACCATGGTTCATAGTGATGTGTGGGGACCTTCAGGGTTAAAACCCTGAGTGGAAAGAGGTGGTTTATAACCCTAATTGATGACAATACTAGAGCAACATGGGTTTACTTAATGAAAGAAAAGTCTGATGTTGAACAGATTTTCAAAAGCTTTTATGAGATGATAAAAACTCAATTTCAAACTCAGATTAAAGTATTCCGGAGTGATCATGACATTGAATACTTTAATAGTTTTTTGAGAAATTTCTTCTTAGAAAAGGGGATTGTACATCAAAGCTCCTGTGTTAAAACACCTCAGCAAAATAGAGCGGCTGAAAGAAAAAATCGCCACATCTTAGAGGTCGCAAGAGCCTTGATATTTACCTCTAAGTGTCCTAAATACCTATGGGGAGAAGCTGTCCTTACAACCATTTATTTAATTAATCGAATGCCCTCCAGAGTACTAGGTTATCAAGCTCCTTTGAAAAAGTTAAAAACCTTCTACCCTACGTCCAAAATCCTTAACACTTTGCCCCTAAAGGTTTTTGGGTGCACAGTTTTTGCACACTTGTATGATAAAGGTAAACTTAAACCCAGATCTAAAAAATGTGTGATATTCTTCCACCCAAAAAAGGTATTAGTGTTATGATCTAGAGCTTAAAAAACACTTCGTCACTATGAACTTAACCTTTTTTGAACGCCAAATGTTTTTTGAAAAGAGTCGGTCAAGGGGAGTTTGGGGATATGCACCTATACTATGATTCTAGACCTTGTGATTTATTTGGTATCTTCCCTCAACCTCAGTTAAGGGACCAATCTAATCACATAGGGACTACCGAAGGAGAGGGAGGCAATAGGGGCAGGGAGGCAATAGGGCAGTTCTCAGTCCATTGATGAGATTGACGAGAACATTGAACCTCTCTCAGCAGCAAAATTTAAAGGGAAAGTCTATAAGAGGAGAGACTTAAACCAGAAAGTGGATGCACATGATCCTAAGCCAATCAATTGTGAATGAAGGTTTTCATAACAGCATCCAACCAAGTAAAAATAGCAACTTGAACTCTGATTTACCCCCACATTGGATAAGCCTGAAGCTGAAGCCTCTGAAGGGGATTCTGAGAAAAATTTATTGTTAGATGTCCCTATTGCACTTAGAAAAGCATCAAGAACTTGCACCAAACATCCTATGTCAAACTATTTGTCCTATAAAAATCTATAAACCCCCTATAAAACCTTCTTTCAGCCATCTTAAATAACAATGTTCCAAAGACTATTTAGGATGCTCAAGAGATTCCTGAGTGGAGGGAGGCTGTAATGGAAGAAATGAGGGCTTTGGTGAAGAATGAGACTTGAGAAAAAGTCAAATTACCTGAAGGAAGGCTGTTGGTTGCAAGTGGGTTTTCACAGTCAAGTACAATGCAGATGGACAGTTCAAAGACATAAGTTATGGGATTGACTACTCAGAAACCTTTTCTCTTGTAGACAAATTGAACACCATCCGGCTTATCTTATTTATAGGTGGACTTCTTGGCCAGTTAGATGTTAAAAATGCATTCCTCCATGGAGATCTCAAAGAGGAAGTCTATATGGAGGGGCCACCTGGTTTTGAGGATCAATTCCAAGGGAGAGTGTGCAGACTCAATAGGTCTTTGTATGGACTGAAACAAAGCCCTCGAGCCTGGTTTGATAGATTCATGAAATTTCTAAAGAAGCTGGGGTTCTATCAAGGACATGCAGATCATATTTTATTTATTAAGCAATCTGAAATTGGTAAACTAACTGTGATCATTGTGTACGTTGATGATATTAACCTCACAAGTAATGATGTGGAAGGAGCTCAGGAGGTTAAGGAAAGGTTGGCTACTGAGTTTGAAATAAAAGATCTTAGGCTACTCAAGTACTTCTTAGGAATGGAGGTGGCAAGATCTAAGGATGGGTTGGTTGTATCCCAGAGAAAATACGCCTTGGACTTGCTAAAGGAAATTGGTTTAATTGATTGCAAACCTTCAGGAACTCCTACAGAGTTTAATTCTAAGTTGGGTGAAGTCCAAGGGGGGGCTCCTGTTGACAGACAGAGTTATCAAAAGTTAGTTGGGAAATTAATATATTTGTCCTGTGCCAGACCAAACATCTCTTATGCTGTGAGCTCTATGTTGTGAGCTCTATCAGTCAGTTCATGCAAAATCCCATGAAGAGTGAGGTATTTGAAAGGTACACCTCGCAGAGGGCTCTTCTTTAGGAAGTCTGAGAAAAGAGGTGTAGAAGTTTATACTGATGTTGATTGGGGGAGTTGTACTATGGATAGAAGATCTGACACGCTATTGCACATTTGTTTGGGGCAACTTGGTGACCTGGCGGAGTAAGGAGCAAAGTGTAGTGGCAAGGAGTAGTGCAGAGGCATAATTCCGAGCCATGGCTCAAGGAATCTGTGAGGTTATGTGGATCCAAAGTGTGTTGGAAGACTTGAAGCTGTGTTCTGTGATAACAAGGCTGCCATAGACATTGCAAATGACCCAAATCATCATGATAGGACTAAGCATGTTGCGATTGATCGTCATTTCATTAAAGAGAAGGTGGAAGCTCGTCAGCTGTGCATTCCTTTTCTCCACGAGCAGATGGGCTCACTAAGGCTCTAGGGGGACTAGATGATTGACATTCATGTCCCAACTTGAGGGGGAGTGTTGAAGAATCATTCTGTGAATGTTTGATTTTGTGATGTTATTTCTGTGATTTGGGGTCTTGATTAGCCTGATTGTTTTTTTGATTTGATTAGAAGTGATTTTAGGCGTTATTACCCAAGTCTTAGCTGTATTATTTGCAATAATGGTGGTTGTGATCTACTTACCTTTTTTACTAGGAGTCCAGCTAATCTCTGACTCCTATCCACGTTGTAATCTTCTATTTAAGGAGTTCAGTACTCTCCTTGTGAAAATATGGAGGAAAAATACTTTTTGCCTTCTATTCTTTTTCTACAATAGTTCATAGTGATCTACAACCCTCCTTTACCCGGACATGAGATTGAATGTATCAAATGTTTTTGTTATAACAGTTACTTTTGAGGGTACTTATGTACTTGTTTGAACATTTGACTAATCAAAATAGGGACTTTGCAAGTGGAAAGGATGGATTTTCGCCTTACTTCGGTTAATATGGCTCTTATTTCATAGTTTCTTATCAGGTGTGGAGTTGGTGGTCTTTCCTAGAATTTCCATTTCTTTCATAATCTCAATGATTGGGACTCCATTGAAGCTATTGCTCTTATTGATTCCCTTTCTCAAGTGTGTCTTTCTCCTTGCCAAGATTCTCGGGTTTCGGATTTGGATGGTTTGGGCTTTACTCTTGTCATTCTTTGTCGCACTTGATTCACTCTCCAGATCCTTCTCTTTTTCCCCTTTCCTTTTATATGGAAGGCTGGGTCCCCTTCAAGTGTGTTTGTGTGGTCTTTGGTGCTTATTAAAATCAACACTAATGACATGTTGCAAAAGCGTAGGCCTAGAAAGATACATACGGATTGGTGTGTGGTGTTTAAGAATTCAGCGGCATGACTATCTATTCCTTTAGAGTACTCGTGTTCGCTATCTTTGGAATCATTTGTTTCGGGTGGTAGGAGAGGATTGAATAAGCCCTAAATTTGTTGCCTCTTTCCTCCAAATTCATATTAGAGGCTTTGGGGAACGTGGGATGTTGCCTTACTTTGGCAATGTGGGGTGTTTCCCTGTTTTGGGGTGTATCTGTGGTCGGGGTGTATATTGATGGAGCATAATCCCACAATCTCTACGGACCGGTCCTTACATTGGCGCTTTTATGGGATAGAGTGATATTCATGGCTTGTTGATGTAAATCTAATAACCAAGAAGCACTACACAAAGTTTTGGGGCTCTTTTGCATATTGTCAAGTTTAAGAAGTTTTAGCGCGTCAAATAGAGGCTGGATGGAGATCATCGCGCTACTATTGAAGTCATAGCGCTGGGAAGGACTTTCTGGCGCCAGTGCCAGAATTAGTGACACAACACCAACAATTAAGGCGCCACGCAAAGTTTTGTTATTTTGGTCAGATTTGGTAACTTGTCCTATTTCCAAGTTTGGACTTATTTTTAAGGTTTTTCTTTGGTATTTCGGATTGCTTAATATTTTAGGGTTTTGGTTGAGTTTTGTAGCCTATATGAAGGCCTTCTAAACATTGTTATACTAAGATTGATTGATATTATTGAGTTTATACACTTTTCACCTATATTGTGAGTTAGAGAAATTCCTTGGATTAGGGTTTCTTGTTTCTTTTGATCTTATCATGTTTGTTTTTGAGTTACAAACTTGTGGGTGGTCGAGTGCTTTTGGTTCCTAATCAATTGCGATTAGTGGGACGAAGGTGCACCCCAAGGTTTTAGGGATAGGGTTGAGGGAAAGTTATTCTATCCTTATTATTTGTTTGTTTTTTCGGGATTTCCGCTATTTCTTCTTGTGGATTGTTCCACGATTGTTTGTGTGTGGGTTATTCTTTGTCTTCGTTCTTGGGTTCACATCACTTCTCTACGAGCTTTTCGTGGGGTCTCACTTTTGGATATCTAGTGAGACTACCGAGGTTATTGTGTTTAGTTTTCTTTCCTAGTTTTTTCTTTATGTTGTGATGGACTTCTCACCCATCTTTTTGCTATTGTTCTCCTTTTAATCTAATGCAGTTCTCTTCTCAAAAAAAAAATAATAAATAAATAAAAGAAAAGAAAAAAGAATCAATTTAGGTTTAGGCCTTGAAAGTTAACCTAGAAGCTTTTTGGTTTTTAAGAAGATTGATTGAAAGATATAGAAAGCGGAAGTAAGATTCACATATAAGTTTATTGATATAGACAAAGCATTGATAGATTTCATAGAGGGATAATGTGATTGGTATTAGAGAAGAAATGGGTAAAGGTGCGATGAGTTGATTTGATCAATATATGAATGATGAAGCTACAAAGATAGTTAAACTACATATCGGGAAACTTGTAAGCTCTCTTCCATAGGACTACATCAAGGATTGACCTTAAGCTCTTATCATTTGTGATGAGATCCCAGTCTCGTCCTTGATAGATTACATGTTGAATGACACCTCGACCCAACGCCCTTAATTAGATGTGAACCTTGGTATTGTGGGATGAAAAAACTAATTGATAAGTCTAGGGTTAATGTTCAAGGAATCCTCAGCTCGAGTTATCAAAGTAAATCACTCAAATCCATGAAAGAAAACTCAAATTCTTGAATCAATATCAACTGTCAAAAATCTGCTTAATTACAATGTTTTGAAGCCTTTATATAGGCTACAATAAACCCTAAACCTTTTTCATCAAGGAAACTAATTATAAATCAAAAAGGAAAGAATATCCCTAATTAAAGCAACTAATGAAAGTCTCTCGACAAGGAAAGAAAAGCCCTAAAAGAAATAGGAAAGCAATTAAGTTTAACCTAAAAAAAACAACTTACGATAAGAAAACTCCTACATCAACTAGAGTACTTAATAAATCAATAAGGAAAAAAAAAACCTACTAAAAATATAAAAAATCCTAAAAATCCTGGTATTGGAGTATATGCCCGCTTAAACTCGCGTTTTGACATCTTTTTTGGCTCTTTTGGTGTGACCGCTTCCAAATTTGATGAACAACCCCGTCCACTTGTAGAAAACAATTCTTGTACCCTAGAATCACATCATTCCCTTCTTCTTGAAAAGGATTCGTCCTCGAATCTATGCTTGCAACTCGAAGATTTGCCCATGAAACGAGGTCCATCCAATCTGCCTATTGAGTCGAGAAGAAGTGATTGTCGATAAGTCGCTTGATGAACCAAGATGCAAACTGTGTAGAAACTTCAAAGTCAAACGGGTCTTCATATGTATGCAACAACTTCAATTTCTCGAACCCCTTTTAATTTCCTCTCCTTTTCCTCTTTCTTACTTTGCTCCCTCTCAACTGTCTCTTTCTCAATTTTCTCTTTCCTCTCTCTCAATTCTTTCTTTTTCAACTTTCTCTCGCTCTATCTTTTCTCTCTTTCAATCTCTTCTATCTCTTCCTCCTTTTCTCTCCTCTCTCTCACTTTTTTTCTCTCCTACTCCCTCTTTTATCTCTCTTTTTCCTTCTTCTCTCTCTACTCGCTTTTTCTCTTTCTTTCACTCTTTCTCCCTTTGTTGGAATTGTATGAGATCTTCAAAGGCTTTTCTTGGTGTCAATAGTACAAGAGCATATCTCTTTCGATTTAGCACGAGAGTATTTGCTGTAGTAAGCGTCATATTTTACCAGTCGATCATTCTTCCAAGGTCGCCCGAACAATAAATGCCCATCCTGCATTGGCATCACATCACATAGATCACTATCGACATACCTACCAATACTGAATGAAACTACAATCTGTACTTCGACGTCACCACCAGAACTGCCTGTACATTGTATAAGGTTTTGGGTGATGAAAGATTGGTAAACTTAATTTTTCAACCAAAGTAGTACTAGTAAGATTCACATGACAACCTTTCTTAACAATCATAACACATACTTTGTTTTGCACGAGGGACCGTGTTTGAAAGGGATTGACAAGTAATTGTTCCATAGTGATTTTTTCTTTTGACTCCTTTTTTTGACTTTTTTTCACGAAGAGAACAAGATTGTGAAGAAGAAAACAAAGACACTAGGATAACGAAGAAGATGAGATTATCGGAAGAAACGCTAGGACGCAAAGAAAACACAGGAGTTCAACGACAGAATTAAAACGATAAGTGTTTTTTTTTTCTTTTGACAAACCCTAGCGAAATTAGGGTTTACACTAAAATTGATAAGAGAACAAAAATTAAGATAGAATGGAATAAATCGTACCTAGGATTAGTTCTGATACCAAATGATATGATCCTAGTCTCGTCCTAGATAGATTACACATTGAATGACACATCGTCCCAACGCCCTTAATTAGATGTGAACCTTGGTATTGTGAATGACGCCACAATTGGGATGGAAAAACCAATTGATAAGTCTAGGGTTGATGTTCAAGGAATCCTCGACTCGAATCATCAAAGTAAATCACTCAAATCCATGTGAAAAAACTCAAATTCTTGAATCAATATAAATTGTCTAAAATCTGCTTAATTACAATGTTTAGATGCCTTTTATATAGGCTACAATAACCCTAAAAGCGGGTCGTCTCACTCTTATCAAAAGCACTCTCTCCACTTTGCCCAATTATTTCATGTCCTTATTTGCTTTACCGGCATCTGTGACTCAGAGATTAGAGAGATTAGAGAAGCTATAGAGGGATTTTTTGTGGGAACGCTAGATGGTGGATCGATAATTTCATGTGGTTAAGTGGGACAAGGTTTGTTTGAATATTAAAGAAAGAGGCCTTGGGATTAAGAGCTTGAAGAGGGTTAATCATGCTTTGATTGGTAAATGGTTATGGAGGTATTTGACCGAGAGAAATGCTGTTTGGCGAAAAGTGGTGGTGAGCAAATACGGGGATGGCCCCCATTTCTGGTGCCTGAATGAGATATCTATGTCTTACGTTACGGGAGTTTGGAAAGGGATTAGGAAAGGTTGGGAGTCGTTCGCTAGAAATATTTCGTTTGAAATAGGAAGCGGGACTACGATTCGTTTTTGGGAAGACAAGTGGTGTGGTGATTTGGAGTTATGTAGAGTTTTTCCCTCTCTGTTCAACATTGCAACTGATAAGAATGCTAAGGTCACCTCTGTTCTTTCTTTTGAGAATGATAAGACTATTTGGAATCCAGTTTTCAGGAGAAACTTTCAAGATTGGGAAGTGGAGTCTTTTACACAATTGACTGATGCGATATATTCATATCATATTGACAGAAATGGTGAGGATAAGGTTATTTGGGGATGTTCTAAGAGCAAAAATTTCACTGTTAGATCTTATTTTTGTAGTCTGGGTAATTATGAGAGGGACTCATTTCCGTGGAAAGCTATTTGGAAGACTAAGGCTCTGGAAGGAATTGCTTTTTTTGCGTGGGAGGCAGCGCACGAGGCTATTCTCATGGGGACAACTTACGGAGATGGTGTAAAATGTATATGAATCGGTGTTTCTTGTGCCAAGGGGATGGAGAGAGCGTTAATCATCTTTTGCTTCATTGTCCGGTGGCGAGCAAGTTGTGGAACATGATTTTTAAGCTTTTTAATATAGCTTGGGTGATGCCTGGTACTTTCAAGGATCTTCTCTTATGTTGGTCCTTGTTCAAACGGAGAAGAAGGGATTTTATATGGGAATCTATTCCTCTAGGAGTGTAGTGGGTTATTTGGAGGGAGAGGAATCGTAGAGCTTTTGACAACGAGGAATTCTCTTCTTCATCTGCTGTTTTTTTGGTACACGGATGTAGAGGCCTGTGGCTAATTCTTTTGTATATTTCCTGGATAGTTTTAGTTCTTGAAGTTTCTTTGAGTATACGTTTGTGTACATAGGACGCGACACCTATTTTGTCGTCCTTTGTCTATAATATTTCTTACTCATCGAGAAAAAACCGCTAAACCTTTTTCATCATGGAAACTAATTAGAAATCAAAAAGGAAAAAAAAACCCAAATTAAAGCAACTAATGAAAGTCTCTCACCAAAGGAAAGAAAAACCCTAAAATAAATAGAAAAGCAATTAAGTTTAAACCTATAAAAACCAACTTACCAAAAGAAAACTCCTAAAACAACTAGAGTACTTAATAAAGCAATACGAAAAGAAAACCTACCAAAATTATACAAAAATCCTAAAAATCCCGGTTTTAGAGTATGTCTGCTAAAACTCGTGTTTTGACGTCTTTTTTTTTTTGGCCCTTTTGTTGCGACCAAACTCACCCCTTGGCTTCCAAACTTGATAAACAACCCCTCCACTTGTGGAACACAATTCTTGGACCCTAGGATCGCATCAATTTGGCCCTTGTGATGGATGGATTGACCATAGGGTATCAGGTTGTCAATGATATTGTTCTTATCAATGAAATGGAAATTGGGTCTGGTTTGAAGCTTTAGTAGTCAAAGGGTTTGAATAATTAGGAGTGAAAATTGGTGCTTTGGAGGAGTGCATATTTCAGTTGTTTAGAGAAATTGGAGTGCTTTGGTATCTTCAATGTATTTAGGGGTTTTTGTTTTTTCTTGTTTTTTGTTTTCTTATTTTGATGGATCTCTCGTCCATATTTTGTGATATTTCCTCTATTAATCTAATTCTTTTTCTTATATATATAAAAAGCAGGAGTAAAATGAAATATGTAGCATGCAATTTTAACAACACAAGGAGTACTAGAGGGGACAAAGATAGGTTAGATGGCCAAGAAAGACCACAACCGTTCAATTTTGCTATTCATGATGATCGTTTAGTTGATAGGTGTGTAACTGTTAAAATCAAGTTGGGTGAAGTAAAGATGTGCTTTCGGAGTATTATCTGAAAGGTCTTTACTCATCAAGTTAAAAGAAGCATTTTCTAGGACAACTACTACGCCTTGCTCGCCTTTCGGCCGCCTGCCTCTCGCCTCGCCACCCTCTCGCCTCGCCTCTCGCCTCAAAAAATTGCCTCTCACCTTCCGCCTTTAATAACTATGACCACCATCATTTGTCAGTTAACTCTTTGATTAAAAGATATTTAACTAGTTACGTAATGTCCCCTTTTATTGGTTTTCTAGGCTATTGGTCTAATACATCTGAATTGAATCATTGCTGTTCTCTAACCAGCATATGATTCTGCTTTCCTATTATTTAATAGTTGTCCCAATTTTTTTACAGTCCCAACAGCTGTATCTGTAGTTCATCAAACAACATGTTATTCTGTTCTATTATTCAGTGGTTGTCCTACCATTCTTTGAAATCCATTTCCAAAAAGTTGGGAGTAAGGATGTTTGAGCTGAGTTGATTCTTGCTGTGTTTCACAGGGTGCAGGTTCAGGAATTTTTTATATTAGATCTTTTGAGAATTATATGCTATCATATGAACTCTCCTCTTTGCTTGTAATACCCCGAAATGGCGGAGCCTCGTCCACTGGTCATCCTTTTTCTTTTATTACTTTTTTGTACATAAAAGTGTATCTTTTATCCTGAGAAAACTTTTGATTCTTGTAGGAAGAGGACAACATAAAGAAAGTTCAGAAAGTTGCTGGAAGTTCGAAGCGTAAGGTGATGAAATTGACCATTTAACATTTTGATCATAAGTTGAAACATGCTCTTTTGGTTCCTGGAATTTAACAAATTAGATTTCTTGTGATCCCAGTGTACTTGTCGAATAGGTTACATAGTTTTATAGGCAAGACCAAGGCTTTCGGGGACTTTTGAGAGATTGCTATTACAGACCTGGTGCGAGATTGAGGAGGGCTCTTGTTTATTTTCAGCCTTCCTGAGCTGATTTTCAGTTCTTCGTTCAATTTTTGTTTTTCTTTATTGGGTGAACTTTTGCTCCTCCCTTGTATATCATCTCTTTTCAAATAAAGTTTCTTCTACTAAAACAAAAGAGAAAAAATATTCCTGACGTTATTATTGGAGGGTAGTGTCCTATCTTTTTCCTTCTTTTTTTTGTCTTTCGATGGACTTCTCGTCCGTCTCTTGTATATACCTTTTCTTATCTATAAAATCTTCTTTTCTTATCTTAAATAAAAATAATAATTTTTGGTCATGAGCTTGTTGTTACAAACTATTGATCACTTGAGGAAAGGAGAGAAAATTCCGGAAGAGCTGAGAGAACGGGCAGAGGGAAAATTACCGCTAGACCACCTTTTGGTTGGCGAACTGACACAAGCACAAATCAAGGAGCCTAAACCCCAAACCCTTGAATCCTAAGGTCATTCTGTTGTTATAAATGAGCTAAGGGGTATTTATGGTGAACATGATGACCCTGTCATGTGCCACGGTACGCGATGGGTTGTTCTATGCGACGGGGTCACCATCTGATTAGTTTTTGCTTGTGCTACTGCCACATGTCCTGCCTGGGGCTGCAGTTCTTTCTATCTCTTCAGCCAGGCTACGTCTCCCTTTGATAAAGGTCCATGCTGCTATGCTTCGTACTTAAATTGCTAATCCACTATCCTCAGTTGTCCCAGAAGCGGTGAACCTCAGGGGCCCACAAACCCTTAGGGTCACTTTAAAGGTAGTTTTGGAAGCTCCCAAGGTTTCCATTGATGAAGGTCCCCCTTGGTTCACTATCTCCTTGCACAAATGTAAAGCATGCTATGATGTGGCTGAGAGAAAGAATGTTAAAGTACATTCTACAGAATGAATGGTTCCAGAAATCTTGAAGTTACCATATGCACGCATAGGTGAGTATTGAGTTCTGATGTTGAGGCAACACCTGTTCTCAATTATCAAATACTGAATTATGCAAGTATGTGGTGAACTTATTCTAGTTCTCTTTCTACTTGATTTTTATCATCATTTGACCCATTTTCCTGTTCGTATATTGTTGACTTATTTTCTTCATCACTGAATGTTTCTTAATGATCATTTACACAAAAGGGTGGTAATTTGGAAAATTGGAAAGGGCAAATCACCCCAATCGTCCTGTGACTTTAAAATTTTCTGATATTAGTCCCTTTAAATAGGTTTTGCTCACCAGTGGTTCAAAGTTTGTAAAATATGCACACAGGAGGTCCTTTTCGCAATGCCATTAAAATGAGTGCCGTTAACTCGTCGTGTGCCTCAAACTTGCAATTTTCAAGGGTATTATGGGAATTACTCATCCCCTCTTCTCACTAAGACAAAGGCATTCCACATTTTTTTTGCCTTATTCTGGTAGCTAGTGACATAGTAGATTCAATCTGAATCTGACTATTAATGTCCATTTCTTTTTCGTTGACATTGGGATGAGAAGGCACTTCCTCCACAGTTAACTTCTAGTACTCTCACTCCTCTTTCTCTATGAAATGAAATAGATAGAGGACATGCTAAACGGTAGAATAAGGATTTCAGTAAACTAGGGATTGTAGGACAAGGTTCAGAATTCCCCCTTCTCTAGTCTCCCTTCCTTGAATCAATCAAAGAAATGGATCCTGATCAAACAAGCAAGTCGGCCCTCATGAAGCTGAGATTTCCGAGTGCCATCGTCAAACTCTAGGCAAACATCGTCGAATCCAAGGCCGCCGTCTTCAAACCCTAGGTCAACATAATCGAACTCGAGGCCACCATCATCCACAATCAAAGCTTTGAATATCCTCCCTAGCACAAAGTTGGACGTCAAGCCCAAACTTGACTGAATGGCTCACCACCAACACAGAGCAACCCACCTTCAGCGCCCTCTTGCTTATCCAAGAACAAGTCCTCCGTACCCCTAAATACAATGACGAAAAGCAGTTGAAATATTCTTTGTTTGTAATTGCAACTCTCTCTCTCTCTTTTTTTTTTTGGAGGGGGGGCTCTGAAATCAGATAAAATTGGACATGTCCTAATTAAATATTGGAGAAACACCCATATTTATAGTTCTCAAGCGAGAAAGTTTTGTAATACCCTTGTATATTTGCAAGTGCGAGGCACATGATGAGTTAACAATACTAATTATAACGGCGTCCACAAAAAGGACCTCTTGCTGCATATTTTACGTACTTTGAGCCAGTGATGAGCAAAACCTATCTCAAAGGATTAGTAGCGGAAAACACTAAAGTCAAGGGACTAGTGGTGCAATTAGCCCAATTGGAAATGATATTTACTTTTACGTTTTAATCTTTCCCAACCCTTTTTATTTCTTCTTCTCATATTGGAACTCACAGTAGTTTCAGAAACATATGCAGAAAACAGGTGTGGCCGATGAGGATGCTAAGCGATCTGCAAAGCGAGCTGACTTGAAGGCCTATTCAAAGGTAAAAATTCCATCCATGCGTTAAAGCATTGCATAGAAAGGTTTTGGAATGGGTACTCAGTCAAATATTCCTTAGGAAAAAGTGATGCTGGACATCTTAACAAATAAAGGATGCTAGAGCAGATTCTTCGTTGTGTTTAAATTATAACGTTGTGATCTAAGGCAAAAATATTTAGAGGAAATGTTGTAGGATTTGGGGATGGAAAATTTTATTTTTGCCATTGAATTTTTATTTTTTATATTTGATTGCAAAAAATTCTGCACGATGCAAACTTTTTATAGCAGACCATTATGTAGATTGGTGTTGTACTGTTATAGAAATGTGAACAGGGTAGGGAATCTGTCTCGGACAAGGACGGATATGGGTTGAAAAATAGATGATGATGTGGCTCTTTTTTGGTGCTGTGTTTGGCATTCATGGATAGATAAAACTTTAAAGGGCTTGGTAAGGTGTCCGTGGCTAGTTGAAAATTATATGGAGCCTCTCAAAAAGAGAGCTTGGGAAAGTTTGTTTATTAACTGTCATTTCAGGTATAAAAGTGCAATGTGAACTACTCTAAGAATCGCTTCCGCCATCCACATGCTTCAACCTAGTTGTATCCTTATCTCTGGGTGCAGTTGGCCTATTGGCAGAATTAGGTATAGCTGGAAGAATATCATTGTAATACATGTCCAGTAGTTGACTCTGGCATTGCTGGCGATATGACAATTATTTAGCTAAGGATTGAAACAGGCATTCCTGTCTTCGAGCAGGCAGGGACTCATTTTTCTTTGTCCTTATTGGTAACTTCTAAATCTATTCTAGCTCATACTTCAAAGAATACTTGTTCCACTAAATATTACATTGAGGGGAGTGCCTATATCAAAGATGCAGAGAGATTGGAGCGCTTTGCTGTTTTGATCTTTCTAGGAAGTTTTTTTGTTTGCATCTTGTATTTTCTTTCTTTTTGATAGATGTCTCATCCATCTTTGTAAATTTTTTTTTTCTATTAATCTGATTCTTCCTTTCTTATTAAAAAAGAATATTTTATTTTTGTAGAGCTTCTTGCACAGGGGGTACTTTTGGTTGGGCTTTACAGGTTCTTTTGAATTCATCTGATTTACAGGGTTGCACCCCCTTGGTGCTTTGCCTTATTTTGATATACATACCTCTTACTTATAAAAAAAATAAATGAAATAAGAACACAGAGAGGAAGAGAAAAAGACATAGTAATAATAATAAAAAATTATGTATTGAGAGTCTTATGATTTCTTTTCTACCCTTGAACTGTATATTTATGGCGTTTCCACTGTTTTTGCTGTACTCGCAGATGAAAAAGTCTAATGAAGTTTTGTACCCAGAAAAAAGATTTGGGCATCTACCTGGTTGGTGAAGTCTTATTGCTTTCAAGTTTTTGTTTTATATTTGGTTGAATTTAAACTAATTTCACTTGACAAAGCTTCTTTGCCAAGTGCTTTGTTCGGTCAACATGAGTCTACCATCCTGCATTGAGTGCCATCATGTCTCCTTTCACCTAAGTTTGCAGGATATTGAATAGCTTTTTGATGCCACAGTTGATATAGTACAGTGGTAAAACACTAGCTTGGAATGCCAGGGAAAGGGTCTGGGCAGGGGATTTAATGACTAACATTTTCCAATAAAAATGCAATAAAACTAAAGTATTGCGATGTTTGGCTAGAATTTGCAAGCCCTTTTATTGTATTCATCCTATAATAAATGCAAACAACGATTTGGATTGCTTATTGTGGTATAAGTTCAAAAATCCCTGTCTTTCCGAGAATTAGCTCCTCAATTGACATACTCAGAGTTTATTTTGGAATTTCAAGACAAATGAGAAATTTTGGTTCTAAAACAGCAACACAACCTGCAAATTAGCTGAAGCTACTGTGCAAACTTTTTTTGCCTTTTGCATTCTATTTTGGTAAATAATTTTCAAAACCAAACACATACTTGTTTCCATAGTGTTCCAAAATTAAAAAAGAGAAAGTAAAATTAAAAAAAATGAAATTCACACTAGCGAGCTTTCTTAGCCTTGATGAAGAAATATTATTTTCTTTAATGGGCAACCCTGTTTGCTACTTTTAATGATGCAGGTATCCGTGTTGGGTATCAGTTTTATTCACGATCTGCAATGGCTGCTATTGGTTTTCATAGCCACTGGCTTAGTGGAATTGATTACATGGGAAAATGTTATCAAAAAGTTGTAAGTTTTCATAATATCCTTGGAAATGATAGTTGAGAAAGTTATCATTAGTTCATCATGAGTTTCCATTATCTTACTCTTGACATCTAAAGAGTTTGTAAAATCTTCATTTATGTTCTTACTGCAATTTCACACTTCCTCTTGTAGTTAATTTTGTTCTAAACATGCATCCTTAACATGGTGTGGGTATCTTTTTCAAACTTCTGACATCTTGTAAATCATGGAGCAAAGAACAGATTGTATGAAAAGATATTTCTTCTTTTGTTGACTAGTAACAGTTCTTACATCCAACCTTTGTTGACTAGTGATAGTTCGTACCTCCAACCTTTGGTGTCTTATTAGTTATGCTTTATTTCATTGTTATTACATTCAAACACAACTTAGTGAAAAACATTCTTCAGTAAACTCCAGTTAACGATAATTAAGAGAACTGGAAGGTAAGTGGTAAATGATCTGAAATAAGTCCTTGTTCTAACTATCTCATTTGATACATTTTCTAAAGCAAAAATTGATATCATTGAAGAAATTAGTAAGTAATATGAATATTCCCTTCAAATATATATTGAAGTCCTCAAAGCGAAGGAGATAAGTAGTCATCACAGAATCCCTTTATCTGCTCCATCTTTCTCTCTTTACTAAATACATATATGATAGATCTTTTTTTATTTTATATATGTATATATATGATAGATCCAGTTGCTGAAACAAATCGACATGAGCATATACATATCTGATAGATTGTTTCACAAATTTGACCAAGCTGCTGGCGGAGCTTTTATCCTACATCACCACCTTTCTCTCCATTTTTCACCCATCAGCTATCTTCCTACCCTCCATCATTTTATCCATCCCTGACTTCATCACCGCCTTGCCGCCTCCATTGACTCTATCATATGTACATTTGCTCCTTACGGCCTTCTTCTGCTGCCCATCTCTCTTGCTACCCAAAACACGTGCTGTCACACCATGCCCTGCGGATTACCCTCAACTCCACGTCTCATCCTTTGGTAAAAATAACACCAAAATACAATTTCAAGTACTTGATACACGTTTAGAAGAATTAGGTCACTTCCCTTTATGACCATGGCAAACCCTTGAAATTGACTTGGTGTGGTCGCAACTCACAACACGACCCACTTTGACAAAAATGTCAAGACAAACTTCAAAGAGATTTTTGTCAAAATAGAAACTTCCAAGATTGAAACTTCAATTTCAACTACTGATGATGACATAGTTAGTCATTCTAAGAAATATATGTACCAGGCTTGGAGGTTTTGGCTTGCCACATTGATTTCATGTTGTGCTGAATATTGTGCAACTTCTTGCTCGTTCAGTGGTCTCAGCGAATTGTCGTTGGCACAATAAATCCCTCTTTGGAAGTAATTTTAAAGCAGTACTCTACCAAACCACAGTCATCAATTGGATAAGTAAATGAGAGCTTTAAGAGAAACAAATGTCAACCAATTATGATGGAGCAAGTAAGCATCTGAACTGGGTTTGGGTGCCATGGCCCCCGAGGACTATCTCACGTTGTGAAAGATAAGGTAAACTTGTTGTTGGGTCAATGCTTTCACCGAAAGACACTTGCTATAGAAATTCTTCTGAAATGGGACGAAGTTGTCAAAACCTTGCTTCGGAAAAGCAACAGTGTGCCCTAATCCTGATTGGAGCCACCATGCCGACCTCCTCTTCCTCTCTCCCACCAGCATGACTTTGATTAATTGAATTTTCCATAGGTGTCTCTGCTAGAGTATTAGGTTTACTAGAGGAAGAGAATGAGGTGAGTAGATTTTACTTGTAAAGTTTTGAACGGCAATTTTACTAAAACAATATTAGAAGGATTGACCTTCACTGCCGATTTTCCCAAGTGTCTTTAATGATAGGGGCAGATTGGAAAAAAATGAAAATCCGTAATTTGATTGAAAACTGAAGCCACATCTAGTAGATCGAAAAGTCACCAGTGTTCTATGGTGTAAATCTGTCGTTAATCCTTTGGGTTATCTAAAATCCACAGTTTACTATGCACACCACTAATTATACTAATTATAGAAATATTTAGTGACATAATATTTCCTCTCCAAAATCGTCAAATGCAGTTCAATATTTTCTCACATTGAGGATATCAACTTGATGATATTTGGAGTTATCACCTAGTATTATAACTAAAATTCAGTGAATAATGCCGAATCATTCAGCACGTTTGATGGATACTAATACCTAAGCATTAAATAGTAAAAGAACACTAATAATCAGTATCAAAAGGTCATCTTAGACAATCCTCAAGATAATGGCCTTATTGCAAATGTTGATCTGATGTTTAAATTATTTTGGCTTTACTATACCATTTTCATTCTTTAACCAGGTAGACTTGAACTTGAGACTTTCTTTACTTGAGCCAGTGCCTTGCTAATGCATCTATTGATGCACGTGGGTAACCTCACTATTTATATGGGCGCTTAATTTTTCACAACCGGAGGTTGTTACCTGTTGTGTTTAGTTTCACTTGGTTATGTTCATGTTTACTAACATATACATGATGAACATTTTGAGAATATTATTTTGTAACAATAGATGGTAAACAAGGTAGCTCCAAGGTGTTTTACAAATCATTGAATATAAAGAATAACAGCCTCCTTCAATTCTTGGTTAATTTTGATGTTGCAAATTGCCATAGCAACTAGGATGTTTTTAATTGATCCACCTTGGTTCATAGATAATGCATCAAACTGCAGCGTGACGCATTTGCCAGTGTAATATCTGGCTACCAGTCATCTGTAACCATAGCTGTTATTCTGGTGTTAGTTTGATTGTGCGATGAAATCAATGCTACCTTTCTTGTTTCTTTTGATGAACGTTTTCAGCCACCTTTATTTATTTAATGTCTCCGATGATATTAAAGGAGGAGTTCAAAGGCTATACATTCCCGTTAGCCGTAGCGATTGTGTTGTCTGGACAATATGAAGATGATCAAGATAACTCGGAAGAAGTGGTTTACACTGGTCAAGGTGGAAACGACTTAATGGGTAAGAAACATCAAGTCAAAGATCAGGAAATGATTGGTGGTAATTTGGCACTTAAGGTGAGCAGCTAGTTACTTATCTTTTATATGTTCCAGGCCATAATAGTATTATGTTATAACATTGAATTATTTTTTTTATTAGTCAAGATTACATACTTGCTCTTGATTTTGTTCATGTTCTCTTTTGCATATGCTTGGAAGACTGAAACTCACACTTAAAGATTAATGTTCATATGAATCCGATAAAAGTGCTTTTGTGAAAAGTACTAGCGGAGGATACTATTCTTACGAGAATCTCTAGGTAAACTTATATAAGGGACTAAGATATCCTCTGTAATGATTTTCTTTGTTATTTGGTCAATTAGATGAGAAAGTTAACTTGACAATCGTATCTGTACTTGGCTCACTTCAGTTTTCCAACTTCTTGGGTTCCAAATTGTAAATTGATTTCGCCATTGTGATCTACGTGGGCAATTACCCTATGTCAAACCACAGGTACCATTTTTTTAGTTTAGATCTTCATCAATGTTCATCGTTGTGTTATCTTATCCCTAGCATTAGTTAATGTGATCCCAGTCTCGTCCTAGATAGATTACACGTTGAATGACACCTCAACCCAATGCCTTTAATTTGATGGGAACCTTGGTATTGTGAATGACGCCACAATTGGATGTAAAAACCAATTGTTAAGTCTATGGTTGATGTTCAAGGAATCCTCAACTCGAATCATCAAAGTAAATCACTCAAATCCATGAGAGAGAACTCAAATTTTTGAATCAAGATCAATAGTCTAATAATCTTCTTAATTACAATGTTTAGATGCCTTTATATAGGCTACAATAAAACCTAAACCTTCTCCATCACGGAAACTAATTAGAAATCAAAAAGGAAATCTCTAATTAAAGCAACTAATTAAAGTCTCTCAACAAAGGAAAGAAAAACCTTCAAAGAAATAGGAAAGCAATAAAGTTTAAACCTAAAAAAACCCAACTTACCAAAACAAAACTCCTAAAACAACTAGGATAATTACTAAATCAACAAGGAAAAGAAAACTTATCAACAATATACAACAATTCTAAAAATCCCGGTTTTGGAGTATATGCCTACCAAAACTCGCGTTTTAACAAAATTTTTTTTTGGCCCTTTTGGTGCCACCAAACTCACCCCTTAGCTTCCAAACTTGATAAACAACCCCCTCCACTTGCTGAACACAATTCTTGGACCCTAAGATCATATCATTCAACTCCTCTTGAAAAGGATTCGTCCTCGAATCTAAATGTGCAACTCGATGATCTGCTCTTGAGGCGAGATCCATCCAATCAGCCCATTGAGTTGAAAAGAAGTGATTGTTGATAAGACGCTTGATGAACCAAGATACAAAATGAGTTGGTGTTAAAGTCGAACGGATCTTCATATGCATGCAATAGCTTCAACTCTTCTCGAACCACTTTTAACTTCCTCTCCTCTTCCTCTTTCTCACTTTGTTCCCTCTCAACTTTCTCTTTCTCAATTTTCTCTCTTTTAATATTCTCTGTCTCAATTTTTTTCTCTCCCATCTCTCTCAATTCTTTCTTTCTTAATTTTCTCTCACCCTATGTTTTCTCTTTCCATCCTCTCCTTTTCAATATTTTCTCTCTCTTCCTCCTTTTATCTCCTATCTTTTTCAATCTTTTTCCTCTCCTCCTCCCCCTTGTTCTCTCTTTCTATTATCTCTTTCTCTATCTTCCACTCTTGCTCTCTTTTGTAACCGCACCAAATCTTTATAAACCTCCTCTAGGGACATAGGTACAAGAGTGATTTTTGTTCGATTAATCTTGATTGAGTAGTGGTTGTTGTAGATGTCATGCTTAACTTGACGATCCTGTCTCCACGGTGAGTCTAACAACAAGTGTGCATCGTGCAATGGCGCTAAAGCGACATTTTTTTTTACAAACCCTAGCGGAATCAGGGTTTACACTAAAATTGACAAGACAACGAAAATTAAGATAAAATGGAATAAATCGTACCTAGGATTAGCTCTGATACCAAATAATGTGATCCCAGTCTCGTCATAGATAGATTACACATTGAATGACACCTCGACCCAATGCCTTTAATTAGATGGGAACTGACGTTGCACATAAGTTGCGGGTAGAAACTCTCTTGGATTCTCTTGAGTGTTTGGATATATGGGCTTGACTGTAAACCTGAAATAGCAAAGAACACTCACACTAGGGTGAATGCAGACACTTACACTTGCCTGCTAAAACACTCCGGCGTGAGAGTAAGAACTTGCTTGCTATTTGACGTAATTTTAGCTTGTGAATAGTGAACGTACCTTTGACGAAGGACTTGTTTGGCTTTTATAGTGGAGTGGAGTGATTAGTGGGCTGATTTCATGGGATGTCTATTCCTTTAATTGTGGGGGAGTAACTGCGGGGCATGATTGGGATCAATCCCTAATCAATCCCTGATTTTTAGCCTGAGATCTCGGGTACGAGCAGATGTGGTCCTGAGATTCTTGGGTGATGGCTTTGAATGATCTCCGTGCTCGCGGCGAGTAACTCTGCCCATGGGTGATCCTTTCATTCGCTCGCTCGTCCCCTTTCTAGCCTGTGGCATTAATACCGGGCAAAATTCCAGACTAGACTTGTATTATCTGGAACCTTGGTATTGTGAATGACGCCACAATTGAGATGAAAAAACCAATTGATAAGTCTAGGGTTGATGTTCAAGGAGTTCTCAACTCGAATCATCAAAGTAAATCACTCAAATCCATGGGAGAAAACTCTAATTCTTGAATCAATATCAATAGTCTAATCATCTTCTTAATTACAATGTTTAGATGCCTAACCTAAACCTTCTTCATCAAGGAAACTAATTAGAAATCAAAGAGGAAAAGAAATACCTAATTAAAGCAACTAAATAAAGTCTCTCAAACAAAGGTAAGAAAAACCCTAAAAGAAATAGGAAAGCAATAAAGTTTAAACCTAAAAATACCCAACTTACCAAAACAAAACTTCTAAAACAACTAGGATAATTAATAAATCAACAAGGAAAAGAAAACCTACCAAAAATATACAACAATCCTAAAAATCCCGGTACTCGCATTTTAACATATTTTTTTCCCTTTTGGTGCAACCAAACTCACCCTTTAGCTTCCAAACTTGATAAATAACCCCCTCCACTTGTAGAACACGATTCTAGGACCCTAGGATCACATCATCATTAAGTGATCCTAGGGTCCCAGAATCGTGTTTTACGAGTGGAGGGGGTTGTTTATCAAGTTTGGAAGCTAATGGGTGAGTTTGGTCGCACCAAAAGGGAAAAAAAAAAAAGACGTCGAAACACGAGTTTAGTAGGCATATACTCCAAAACCGGGATTTTTAGGAGGGTTGCATATTTTTGATAGGTTTTCTTTTCCTTGTTGATTTATTAATTAATTATCCTAGTTGTTTTAGGAGGTTTGTTTTGGTAAGTTAGATCTCTTAGGGGTTTCTTTCCTTTGTTCGAGAGACTTTAATTAGTAATTGTAATTAGGAATTTTTTTCCTTTTTGATTTCTAATTAGTTTACTTGATGGAAACAGTTTAGGGTGTATTGTAGCCTATATAGAGGCATCTAAACATTGTAATTAGTCAGAATATTAGACAATTGATATTGATTCAAGAATTTGAGTTTTCTCGCATGGATTTGAGTGATTTACTTTGATGATTCAAGTTGAGGATTCCTTGATGTTTATCAATTGGTTTTTCCATCTCAATTATGGTGTTTTATTCACAATACCAAGGTTCGCGAGTCTAATTAAAGGCGTTGGGTCGAGGTGTCATTCAACGTGTAATCTATTTTGGACGAGACTAGGATCTCATCATTTGGTATTAGAGCTAATCCTAGGTACGATTTATTCCATTCTATCTTAATTTTCGTTGTTGTGTCAATTGTTAGCGTAAACCCTAATTCCACTAGGGTTTGTCAAAAAAATTCTTGTCATTTTTCTTTCATCGAACTCTTGTGTTTTCTTCGCGTCCTAGTGTTTCTTTTTGGTAATCTCATCTTCTTCGTTATCCTAGTGTTTTCGTTTTTCTTCTTCGTTGTTTTCTTCTTCGTATTCTTCTTTCTCTGTTACAAAATAAAAAAATAAAAAAAAAAGCATTATGGAAGGATTACATGTCAATCCCTTTCAAACACGGTGAACAAAGTCTGTATTGTGATTCTTAGTAGAGGTTGTTTTGTTAATCTTACTAGTAGTACTTTAGTGGAGAAATTGAGGTTGCCAATTTTTCGTCACCCCAAACTTTCTGTATTGTGATTCTTAATAGAGGTTGTTTTGTTAATCTTACTAGTAGTACTTTAGTGGAGAAATTGTGGTTGCCAATTTTTCGTCACCCCAAACTTTATAAAGTGTTTAGGACCAATTCTGGTGGTGACGTAGAAGTGACTAAGCAGGTGCTAGTTTCATTCAGTATTGGTGGGCATGTCGATAGTGTTCTATGTGATGTGATACCAATGCGGCATTTATTGTTAGGGAAACCTTGGGAGAATGATCGGGATGTTAAATATGACACCTACTACAACGAATACTCTCTTGTGCTAAATCGAAAGAGATATATTCTTGTACCATTGACACCTAGGGAAGCCTTTGAAGATCTCATACAATCCAACAAAGGGAGAGAGTGGAAGAAAGAGAAAAAGGGAGTAGAGAGAGAGAAGCAGGAAAAAGAGAGAAAAAAGAGGGAGGAGAGAAAAAAAGTGAGAGAGGAGAGAAAAGAAGGAAGGGATATAAAAGATTGAAAAAGAGAGGATACAGGGAGAACGAATTGAGAGAGAAAAGATACAGCGAGTGAAAATTGAAAAAGAAAGAATTGAGTGGGAGGAGAGAGAAAGAAATTGAGAGTGAAAAGAAAGAGTGAGAGAAAATTGAAAAAGAAAGAATTGAGAGGGAGGAGAGAGAAGAAGAAATTGAGAGACAGAGAAGATTTAAAGAGAGAAAACTGAGAGAGAGAAAGTTGAGTGGAAGCAATAGGAGAAAGAGGAAGAGGAGAGGAAATTGAGGAATTGAAGTTGTTGCATACATATGAAGACCCTTTTGACTTTGAAGTTCCTACACAGTTTGTATCTTGGTTCATCAAGCGACTTATCGACAATCACTTCTTGACTCAATGGGCTGATTGGATGGATATCACTTCCCAAGCTTATCACTGAGTTGCAAGCATAGATTCGGGGACGAATCCTTTTCAAGAGGAGGGGAATGATATGATCCTAGGGTCCCAGAATTGTGTTCTAAACGTGGAGGGGGGGGGGTGTTTATCAAGTTTGGAAGCCAAAGAGTGAGTTTGGTCACCCCAAAAGGGCAAAAAAAAAAGACATCTAAACGCGAGTTTTAATAGGCATATACTCCAAAACCAGGATTTTTAGGGTTGTTGTATATTTTGATTGGTTTTCTTTTCATTGTTGATTTATTAATTACCCTCGTTGTTTTAGGAGTTTTGTTTTTGTAAGTTAGAACTTTTAGGATTTTCTTTCCTTTGTTTGAGTGACTTTAATTAGTTGTTTTAATTATGAATTTTTTCCCTTTTTGATTTCTAATTACTTTACTTTATGGAAAAGGTTTAGGGTTTATTGTAGCCTATACAAAGGCATCTTAACATAGTAATTAGTCAGAATATTAGACAATTGATATTGATTCAAGAATTTGAGTTTTCTCTCATGGATTTGAGTGATTTACTTTGATGATTCAAGTTGAGGATTCCTTGAACATGAATCCTAGACTTATCAATTGGTTTTTCCATCTCAATTGTGGTGTCATTCACAATACTAAGGTTGAAGGTTCGCGTCTAGTTAAGAGCGTTGGGTCGAGGTGTCATTCAACGTGTAATCTATCTAGGACGAGACTGTGATCTCATCATTAGTGTTCCGGGAGATACGAGTTGTTGCTGCCCCAACCTAGGGCCCGATGTGTGAGGGGGAGATTGTTGGGTATCCCACATCATATGTGGAAGGGAGGGGCTCGGGTTCTTGGTTAATAAGTGTGAGGGAAAGCCTCTCCCTTTCAGCTAGTTTTGGGGGTTGAGAAGGCCCAATAGCACCCAACAAGTGAAACATCTCAAAATAAAATAGTGAACTCGTTACATGAAATGGAGGGAGTATTTCAAATCTGCCCCCTTTCATGAAAATCAAAATAAAAAATTGGCTGTTAATTCAATATTACAAAACTGTTCGTGGTTATATAAAAAAAAAAAGTTTAGTGGTCTAGTACGAGTATTAGATGGGTAAAAATAAAGCCTTGTATCGGTTTATAATTTTCTTACGATCGTAAACTTCAACTTTACTAAGGTAGCGCACCTTATTTCTTGCGTGATGAAATACATATTATTATAATTTAGTTTGTACTGTCTTACGAAAAGGTATTACGCAATTGTTTCCGACCCACTTTACTGAAAATCCTAGCTTTAGCACTAGCAAGGACAGGTCTCCACCCTTCATGTGCCTGCTGGATTAG
Organism: Platycodon grandiflorus; assembly: GCA_016624345.1. NCBI lineage: Eukaryota > Viridiplantae > Streptophyta > Magnoliopsida > Asterales > Campanulaceae > Platycodon > Platycodon grandiflorus. The sequence goes on from CM028362.1 coordinate 58,651,077, forward strand.
TTTCCTGTTTCTTCTTCTGACATTTGTCTTAAAGGATATTGACACTCCTTTTGAACTCCATGATAAAGTTTTGGATTTCTAATTATTCTATGTCAGCATAATCATTCTTTAATTATGTATGTGTGCTGTATTATTATGTTTTTAGATATAAGCTGCCATATGGGATAAATTTAGGTTCATCATATATTAAACAATTTACTTCTGTAGGGAAGAAGGTCTTTTGAATTCCTCCTTGAGCCAATTTCGGAGGACGATATCCAATTTTAGAGGATTGTAAAATGTTCGTGCACTTTGATCCTATCTGGAGAGTCTTAATATTTTTACCTCTTTGATCCAGCTTTAGACTGCCGTTAAATGTTCATCCTGTTTTTAGAACATTTAATTGCTGTCCGACATAGTAATATATACAGTAATATACTGGTCACCATCTTTCTACGGTTCCGATACATAGCCTTTTTGTCAAAAGGTACGATACACTTTATACCGCTTAGCCCAAAATTTGGGTTGTATCGGTTGTAATCGGTACATACCTGCTTTTTTTCCAGGTGTTCTAGCAAAACATGTGTTATGGACATAAAGCTTCCTTTCCTCGTCTCTTCAGCCTGAGATCACAAAGAGCAAAAAGACGTATCTTTGTTAGAAGCTTGCCTATTAAGATTTATATTTCAGGTCTAGAGTTATAATAAAGAAGCATGATGAAATGAAGGGGACAGATCAGCAGTTTTTCCTTGATGCTGACGTACACTGAGAGAGGAAGTGGAGGGGGAAGAAAGAAGGGGTGTGATGGGGAGAGAGAAGAAAGGGAAAAGAGACTGAGAACTGAGGGGGAGAAGAGAAAGGAATTGAGAATTGAGGGTTAGAGTGAGTGGCAACAGGTGTGAAGAGGGAGAAAGAGATTGTGATCTGAGGCAAACAAATCTTTTATGGTCAAATTCCTTTACAATAGTTTGTCATGGGCTAAGATATGCGTGTTGAATAAAGCTTCACTTCATTTTTGTCTGCTCATTATTTACGTATAATTATAAATTCAAGACCTATGTATTCCTTTACTTCCCTTTTGGCATTATTTGTGCAAAGCTTTTTGTTATTGTTATTGTTGTAGCATTTATGGATCCTTGCTTTAGAATACAATTTTAAATAGTAAATATTTTGGTAATAATATAAGATGCTATTGTGGTGTTAGAGTCGTTATAATTTTTCCATGTGATACATAATGAATGTATTGAAATACTAGAGCATTAAAGTACAAATTGCAACAAATCCGAAACAGTATGCCGGTGCACACTGGTTTGGCTATGTGCCCTTCCAATAAGGAAAATGGTAGCCTTGCCCGTATGGTATTTATAATTGTGTATCTGAAGATCATAAATGATAAGCTAGAAAATTAAGATATCCTCCACTCTTATGTCTATCTCTAAACTATATTCTCTAATTATCGTTTCATGTCCAGCTCATTTTATTTTATTCCTGTACCACTGTCATAATCACCTGCATTGTTTTTACTTTTATCTTTCAAATTAGCTCATCTAAGAGGTACTAGCGGAGAAACAATTAGATTAGATGGCCAAAGAAATATTAGAAAGGGATTTTCGCTATTTAGGATCAATTATTAATCAAGATGGGCTAGGTAAGCGATGATGTTATTCATGGGATAAAATCAAGTTGGGTGAAGTAGAAGTGCATCTGGAGTGTTTTGTGATAGACGTATACCCGTTAAGTTGAAAGTAAATTTTTATAGGAAACTATTAGACTCGTGGTACTTTATGGAACGGAATGTTGGACAACTAAGAAAGAACCTCTTAACTAAATGAATGTAGCGAAGACGAGAATGTGAAGATGGATATGTGGTAAAACTAGGAAGGTAAAATTTGAATCGAACAAATTCGTGAGATAGTGAAAGTCGCACCCATTGGAGATAAAATGAGAGAAAATTGTTTAAAACATTGGTTTGGACATATATAAGAGAGGTCACTAGTACACCAATTAGGAAATGTGATATCAACAACCAGGAGTTGCTTTTCTGGCTTCTCTCTGAGTATTTGGAGCATTCCGTGGGATTCCCTGGTTAGAAATTTGATTGCTTTGCTTTTTCTAATTCTTCTTTTGTATTTTTTCTTTTGTTTTGTTTGATGGACTTCTCATCCATCTTCTTTGTACTTACTTCATCTTTTATATAATTGATTCTTTTTTGATCAAAAAATGGACAACCATAATAATGAAGGATGTGAATGAGTGTGACTTCTGTGGCGACCTGACATTGGACTGAATCGAATGACGAAAAAGATTCATGTGGCCGATACCAGGTAATTGGGGCAAAGACTGAGCTGAGTTGTATGGTGACAATTTGTCGTGTTCTTTGAAATTAAGTTTGTCAATTCTGCTTGATCGCTGTAAAAAAGTTGGGTAAACTCTCAAAACCCCCCATGTGGTATGACCCCTTTTTCAGGTGCCCCTATATGGTCAATTTTATTTTGTAAATAGCCCCCATCTGAGACCCACTTAACGTGAAAACTTAATAGAGTTAAGATGTGTATTGCACAATTGCCAAAAAGCGCGTTAACGGTATTGGCTGGATTTGAATAGACATATTTACCCTTCTTCCTCTATCAACCACCAATTAAACACAGCTTTACTCCCTCGTCTACCACCCACCATAGCCACCACCGCCGCCTGAATTTGCACCACCAGCCCCAGTTCATCCCACAATGTAACTCCAAAATGACCTCCCTCCACAGAAACTCTGATTTGAACCCAAATCAAAACTCAAAATAAACTTCAATCCAATCAAAGTCAAGAAACAAACCCAAAAACACAAACTTAAGCTTCGAAATCAATCAAAATTAATAAACAAAATAAACTCAATTTCTTACAATTTTTCTGGGCTGGGTTTTGTTGATAATAGCAAACATCGAATAGACTGGATATTGAACCAAGATTCGTAAATTTGATGCTCCATATGTAAATCACCGAAAACGCTGGGAAAGACAAAGACAGAATTGTGTCGGCCAAGAATGACTATCTTCGACTTGGAAAGTTATAAGGTAGATATGTGCCTTTGCAAGGTTAAAGGCGGTCATTGGGTAAGGGGCTTTTGCTTAGAATTTTCTTCAATGAGTGCTTTTTGTCTGAGCCGCTCCCTTTGCCTTCCAGCCAGTTCAAAATGAGGATTTTTGGAAGCATATCATCAATTGTCTGGGGGAGGGGAAGGGATGGGACTGGTGGGCCCCGTTAATTAACTCTTAGCTGAGGAAATCTGGTGATTGGAAAGGATGCAGATCGTGATGAGTGAGCTTTCCGATAATGGGCAAGGGAAACAGAGTGTGTGCGGAGGTCGGAGATGATGCCTCCAGTGTCGAAGTGGCCAGATTTGATGTTGAGGTTGGTCTGCCGAGAACTGGACTTGTGGAATGAGATGGAAAGCAACCATCATCTGAGTTGCAGAGAGAGAAGAGCGAGAAAATGGGTTGTGAGAGAGAGAGAGAGAGAGAGAGAGAGAGAGTAATATTTTGGTTGGGAAGAGTTGGCGGCTGGTTAGGTGGAGTAACAAATACACGTAACATTTTAATGCGGGCAAATTGGTCTTTTAATCATTTTCGTTAGGTCTCTCCTGATTCTGTTTGGCAATGGGGGTTATTGATAGTTTACCTAAAAAGTTTATCCACCTTCATCCGATTGCAGTTTATGCCCATCATTCTTTTCCCAGTAGTTTTGTTCTTAAACTTCTTTGACTGCATGATGCACTTACCTGCAATTTTCTTTCAAATTGAGAAGCATTGCAGAAAGAGCATCTTAGACCAAATTTTATGTCAAAAGGGGTAAAATTTGATATTTTCAAGATTCTATTTTCTTGCAGAACAATATGGAACAGGGTCTACCTGTCAGGGTTGTTCGTGGACATGCAACGAAGCGTAATGCTGTTAAAATTTACACATACGATGGATTGTACAAGGTAGATACCCCAACACATCTTATTAATAACTCTCTCTCTCTCTCTCTCTCTCTCTCTCTCTCTCTGTTAATTTTCAGCGCATAAGCATGGGAAGATTGCTTGGATTTTGTTTCAAAAATGCCTCTTAGGTGTAGCATATGATTTTCTCTACTTCATGCTTAGTTAATGATTGGAACTGGTGTCGTCAGTGGGTTCAAAATATACATGGTAGTGATATTCAAGAAATTCACTACCTTTACATTATTCTCAATGATCCTTAATATTTGATGAGAACTGTTTATTTCTTCATACTGACAAATACGAAATGCAAATTCGACACAACTATAGTTTTACCTATTTAGGCTAAAGCTGGGCTCAAGCTTGACTTGTTAGTCGCCCCATTACAAATGAACCCACACCATGAGCCTAACAATTTATCAACAGGCTATGCTAATTTGTAGCATATTTGTTGATGTGATGACTGGACTTGATCACTTGTTGAGATTGGACCGTTCTAATGGTTGCTAGTTGGTGAAGAACCTCGACCCGTCACTTAAGAAAGTGAGAACCTTGGTATGGAAATCGCCACAAACAATTCACCAAATTGTTTGATAAGATTCAAACGCCACAAGATAAGGAAAACTTGGTATGTTCTAATAGCTCAAGAAGAACTAAGAGTTTGGAAAACTCACTATTATTTCCATTGATCAAAGGTTGCCTTTCAAGGCTTACAAGAGACCTATTTATAGGCTTAGGGGTGGAGAATACAAGGTATGATGAGGTCATCCATGAGGTAGCGATAAGCTAAACAACTTATACTATAAGCTCTACAAGCTATCATGATAAGCTATCGAAGTCTCTTGAATTCTCCAAGTTCATGTAGTCAAAATGGCTTGAATGTATTTGACCATGGATGCATGAATCAACCTTATCTTGACCGTAGAATCTTCTAGACTTTGTGAGAAATTCGGCGCCCCCTTTTTAAAGACTTGAAATGGCTGATTTTGGGCTTGATTTTGTCTTCAAAATGTGTTCTTTCATATGGCTAGAGTTGTAACACCATGAGGCTCCATTTGGCACTTCAATTGGGCCTCATTCTTGTGCTTTTGAGCTGGACCAAACCTATATCAAAATGCAACAAAAGACAATATAAGTTATGTAATTTAAATGGACCAAGTAAGCACACAAAAGGACTACACTTAACACAAACTTATTCTTAAATAAAAACTAGGAAATAGGCTGAAAATCAAACATGGACTTAAGTTAAGATAAACAAAATAAAATGGTTGCAAAGTATGGAGAGGGGCTGAAATCAACAGCCCTTTGATCCGGCAAGATTAGGGCCTAATCCTTGTGTTTAACTTGGATTAAAAAGAGGAGTTGTTTGGGTTGAGAATTGAGCTTGAACCCAACAATTTCCAATTAAACCATTGAGAGCATTTTTGAATTCTTTAGACTTGGACCTAGTGATAGGTCTAACTTTCCATTTCAATGGGTTGCATTACTTAAGCTCGGGTCCTTGGGCAGATTCCTATCATTCCCCTCCTCTTGAGAGTGATTTGTCCTCAAATCCTCCCCTCCTTGAAATGACTCAAATCAGCAATGTTAAAGACTTCATGGACCCCATACTCTTCCGGTTGGTTGAGTTTGTAAACATTATCATTGGTTTTCTTCAATACTTGAAATGACCCATCTCTTCGAGGTGGCAGTTTGGACTTCCTTTGGGCAGGAAATCGTTCTTTTTGCAAATGAAGCCTCACCCAATATCCAGGCTCGAAGGTGACCTTTCTTTTTCCTTTGTTAGCTTGGTGCTCATAATGCTTGGTGCGCTCTTCAATGTTACTCCGTGCCTTCTCATGAATCTGCTTCACAAACTCTGCCTTTTTCCTGCCATCCAAATTCACACGTTCAGTTTCAGGCAACGTAATTAAATCCATGGAAGTTAAGGGTTGATAACCGTATACAACTTTAAATGGTGAAAACTTAGTGGCAGAATACTTAGCATGATTATATGCAAATTCAACATGAGGCGAGCATTCTTCCCAAGTTATAACATTTCTCCCAATAATGGACCTCAGCAAGGTGGATAACGTTCTATTCACAACTTCCGTCTGCCCCATCAATTTCGGGGTGGCAAGTTGTAGAGAACAAAAGCTTAGTCCCCAATTTTCCCCAAATTGTTTTCCAAAAATTACTCAAAAAATTTGTGTCACGATCGGACACAATAGTCCTTGGCATCCCATGCAACATAACAACTTCCTTGAAAAACAAGTTAGCAATGTGAGATGCATCATTTGTTTTGTTACAAGGGATGAAATGAGCCATTTTTGAAAACCTGTCAACAACAACAAATATGGAGTCTTTGCCAGTTTTTGTTCGTGGCAAACCGAACACAATATCCATGGAAAGGTCAATCCACGATTCTCGGGGAATGGGAAGAGGATTATATAAACTGTGAGGTTGAACTTTGGACTTAGCCTTTTTGCAAGTAATGCATTTCTCACAAACTCTCCCAACGTCAACTTTCATCTTGGGCTAAAAGAAGTGTTCCTGCAAAACAACCAAAGTTTTGTCTATGCCAAAATGCCCCATAAGGCATCCACCATGGGCCTCTCTAACTAGCAACTCACGCATAGAAGAATTAGGAACACAAAGTTTATTTTCTCTGAACAAAATCCCATCATGTTTGAAATATTTATCAAATGGGCCCTTCTCACAAGCTTGGAAAATCTGTCCAAAATCAATATCGTTACATTATGATTCCTTGAGTTGTTCAAATCCAAGTAGCTTAGAATCAAGGTGAGAAAGAAGAGTATACCTCCTTTGTGTCTACTACAACATTCTCTTTACCTTTCTTGTACTTGATGACATATGGAAATGTCTCAATATACTCCTGGCATGCCTTTTGTTCAATTTGTGTTGCCTCTTCAAGAACTTTAACGACTCACGGTCGGTGTGAATTACAAATTCCTTGGACCACAAATAGTGCTGCCAAGTTTTTTAAGGCACGAATCGAGGCGTATAGTTTTTTATCATAAGTGGGGTAATTCAAGGTTGCTCCATTCAACTTCTCACTAAATACGCCAAGGGCTTATTTTCTTGCGTTAAGACTGTGCCAATTCCAACACTTGAAGTATCACATTCAATTTCAAAAGATTTATCAAAATTAGGTTAAGATATCAAGGGAGCATGTGTTAGTGCAAATTTTAATTTTTCAAATGCTTTCTCTTGTTCTTCACCCCATTTGAACCCAACATTCTTTTTGATGACTTTGGTGGTGCCGCCAAAGTGCTGAAATCCTTCACGAATTTGCGATAAAAATCGCAAGCCCATGGAAACTCCTTACTTCGCTAACATTTTTGGGTGTTGGCCATTCTTGAATTGCCTTAGTCTTTTCTTCATCCGCTGAAATGCCCTGTGAACTTATATCATATCCAAGAAATACAACCCAATCTGTGCAAAAAGTGCATTTCTTTAGACTGGCATAGAGCTTCTCCTTCCTGAGAACACTTAAAACACACTTTAGATGCTCAAGATGTTCATCTAAATTCTTGGAATAGATCAAAATGTCATCGAAATAAACAACAAATTTTCCAATAAAATCTCTCAAAACATGGTGCATCAACCTCATAAAGGTGCTCAGAGCGTTAGTGAAGCGAAAAGGCATTACTAACCACTCGTATAAGCCATGTTTTGTCTTAAAAGCTTTTTTCTACTCATCACCTTCTTTCATTCGAATATGGTGATAACCACTTTTAAGATCAGTTTTAGTAAAGATAATAGTACCATGGAGTTCATCAAGCAAATCATCTAATCGTGGAATGGGATGGCGATACTTTACCGTTATATTGTTGATGGCACGACAGTCTATGCACATCCTCCATGACCCGTCCTTCTTGGGTACCAACAAGACTGGTACGGCACATGGACTCATACTTTCTTGGACCCAACCTTTTGCAAGTAACTCTTCCACTTGTCTTTGCAATTCTTTGGTCTCCTCGGGACTGGTCCTATAAACTGCCTTGTTTGGGATAGAGGCTCCTGGAACAAAGTCTTTTTGATGTTCGATTCCACGAATTGGTGGTAATCCGTCTGGCACTTCCTCCGGGAACATGTTCTCAAATTCCTGCAAAAGTGAGAGAATACTGCCCGGTATTGAATCGGCTAAGTCATTAGTGGATAGATGAGCTTCTTTGAATAAAAGAAGCAAAAGGGTTGATCAAAGCAAAGTGCCTCTTTAATCTATCTTTTTGTTGCTAAGGCACATAAACCCTCACTTTTTCCACTCAACATAAGTTTTTCCTTTTGTTTTTCTTTCTTGTTTCCACTCTTTTCTTTACTTGACTCTCCCTATTTTTCTTTTCCTTTTTCATTCTTTTTTTTTTTCACTCTTTTCTTTATTTCCACTCGATTCTCTCTTTTTTCTTTTTCTTTTTCAATCTTTTGCTCTCTCATTTTTTTTGCATCTTCTTGAAGCCTTACTTGATCATCATGAACTTGACTTGGTGACATGGGTGGAAGAGTTACCGGCCTATCTTTGTATACAAATGAATATTTATTAGTAAAGCCATTGTGCTTTACTCGCCGATCATACTGCCATGGCCTCCCTAGTAGCAAATGACTTGCTTGCATTGGAACGACGTTGCATAGCACTTCATCTTCGTACTTACCAATTCTAAAGGAAACCATTACTTGTTTTAAGACTCACTCCTCACCGCTGTCATTGAGCCATTGAAGCTTGTATGGGTTTGGATGCTTCACCACTGCTAAACCTAACTTCTCAACCATGGAAGAACTAGCTACGTGAGTACAACTACCACTATCAATTATAACACTGCATACCTTCCCATTGATGTAGCATCGAGTGTAGAAAATGTTCACCCGTTGAGCGTCTTCCTCTACCTTGTGTTGTGCATTCAAGGCTCTTCTTGCAACCAAAAGATCTCCTTGGGCAGGTATCTCTTCCTCATCAGATTCTTTAAGTGAGGAAATAGAATATTTGTCATCTTCAACATCAGTCTCATACTCACCATCATCACGAATAATCATTGCAAGCTTATTTGGACATTGGCTTGCGATGTGACCCTGCCTTGACATTTAAAATATTTTATGTCACGATTTCAAAAAGTAGAGGAATCATTGTTACCTTTAGAAGCCCCTTCATTCTTTGATGCTTGTTTTGAGAACGAGGAAGTGGAAGGTTTATCCTCCTTCTTTTGAGTGCTAGCCTTCACTTCTCCCCTTCTTGAGTTGTTTCTCAACCTTTATTGCCTGATGCACCAACTCCTCCATCTCAACATAATGATACATTTCCACTCTATCTTGAATCTCGCGATTCAAACCATTTAGGAAGCGAGCCATTGTAACCTCACGATCGTCTTCCACGTTGGCCCTTATCATTACAATCTCCATTTCTTTGTAATAGTCCTCCACACTTTTAGTTCCCTGCCTTGGCCCTTGCAGTTTATTATGAAGTTCATGGTAATAATAGCTAGGGACAAACCTTCTTCTCATGATTGCCTTCATTTCCCTCCAAGACTCAATGGGTGGTTCCTTGTTTCTTCTCCTACTCAAAACCAATTGATTCCACCAAGTTTGCGCATAATCAAAAAATTCAATGACAACTAATTTTACCTTCTTGATGTCGAAATATTGGTGGCAATCAAAAATGAATTCCATCTTTTCTCGCACTCCAAGTATGCTTCGGGATCAGATCTACCATGAAAAGATGGAATTTTCATCTTAATGGAACTCAAGTTGTTGTCTTCACGTGGCCTTCTCCAATGTGGCCTCCTTTCACGTTCAAACTCCATGTCCCAACCATTGCTGTCAATATCATCTCCTACTTCGTCTCTTCGGTTTGTGGCATGAGTTTGAGGCTTTTGTGACTCTTCCTCCAATCGGTCTAATCTTTCATGCAAGGGTTCTAACTTGTCTCGTAACATCCTCCTCATTTCTCCTATCAAGGCTTGCATTTGGAGTGTTCAGATTTGGTTGTTGAGCCTCGTCATTGGTTTGAGACATGATGTACCTGAAAATACAAGAAGAAAAAAACCTCACAAGAAAAGTTCACTCCCTCATGTGTTTCGCTCAAGAATAATGAATAAAACACGTTGTGTATCACACAATTTTTGGCTTTTTCTCGGTCTATTAGTCACCCACACAGCCTTTTTCACCTCCTTTTTGCTACTCAAAGTTCTTTCCAAACTACTTAGATCAATTATCAAGCTTTGGGACTCGTGGCCTTGAAGAATTCGAACCTTCCAAACAAAATTTCTTGGTGACAAGAGTAACAATTCAAGGCACAATAATAATTTATAAGCCAAGTAAAGGTGATGAGAACTTGGCTAAAAAATCTTCACTTTTTTTTTTTTTTAACCAAGTAATGTTGAGGACTTGGTTGTTCAATCTTGTATCCTGAAAATTCAAACTAGTTAAACTAAAGGAAACCTTGAGAATTACTTTTTTTTTTGGCATTCTCTGTTTTTTGAACTTCTCTTTTTTTTTTTTTTTTTGAGTAGTATGAATTACAAATTAATCCGAAATGGAGTTAAACAAAAGCACAAGAAGAATAGAAAATGTGAATTATCGTCAACCCAAACGAAACTCAACAACAGGAACCTTGCCAACTTGTGACAAGACCCACTATCGATACTTGAGTTCTTCGAACCTTGAGAATCGAGAGAGATGAGAAAGCAGATATGCAACCAAAAGAAAATGGCTCTGATACCAAATGATGTCCGATTGGACTTGATCACTTGTTGAGATTCGACCGTTCTAATGGTTGCTAGTTGGTGAAGAACCTCGACCCGTCACTTAAGAAAGTGAGAACCTTGGTATGGAAATCGCCACAAACAATTCACCAAATTGTTTGATAAGATTCGAATGCCACAAGATAAGGAAAACATGATAAGTTCTAATAGCTCAAGAAGAACTAAGAAATTGGAAAACTCACTAATATTTCTATTGATCAAAGGTTGCCTTTCAAGGCGTACAAGAGACCTATTTATAGGCTTAGGGGTGGAGAATGTAAGGTATGATGAGGTCATCCATGAGGTCAGCGATAAGCTAAACAACTTATACTATAAGCTCTACAAACTATCATGATAAGCTATCAAAGTCTCTTGAATTCTCCAAGTTCAAGGAGTCAAAATGGCTTAAATGTATTTGACCATGGATGCATGAATCAACCTTATCTTGACCGTAGAATCTTCTAGACTTTGTGAGAAATTCGCCCCCCCCCTTTTGAATACTTGAAATGGCTGATTTTGTCTTCAAAATGTGTTCTTTCATTGGGCTAGAGTTGTAACACCATGAGGCTCCATTTGGCACTTCAATTGGGCCTTATTCTCGTGCTTTTTAGCTGGACCAAACCGATATCAAAATGCAACAAATGACAATATAAGTTAAGTAATTTAAATGGACCAAGTAAGCACACAAAAAGGACTACACTTAACACAAGCTTATACTTAAATAAAAACTAGGAAATGTGCTGAAAATCAAACATGGACTTCAGTTAAGATAAACAAAATAAAATGGTTGCAACGTATGGAGAGGGGCTGAAATCAACACCCCTTTGATCCGGCAAGATTAGGGCCTAATCCTTGTGTTTAACTTGGATTAAAGAGACGAGTTGTTTGGGTTGAGAATTGAGCTTGAACCCAACAATTTCCAATTAAACCATTGAGAGCATTTTTGAATTCTTTAGACTTGGACCTAGTGATAGGTCCAACTTGTCATTTCAATGGGTCGCCATTACTTAAGCTCGGGTCCTTTGGCAGATTCTTATCATTTTTACTATTTTTTATAACTTTTTGAGAAATGCTATGGCTGTATATTTGTGCTTCCACCAAGTAAAGGGCCTATAAACTATCTCAGGAAGCTCATTCATCACTACATAATTATGTCTCCAAACTTCTTGAAAGTTATGCACCCTTTGAAAATGCTATTACTTGCCCGACCAACTAATTTATTGCGTTCTTCGCTTAATCTTAACTTTGTTCATATCTTCGGCCTTTGATCCTTCGAAGATTCGAAATCAGTGATTGTAGGGAATGAAGGAGGCTAGACGCATATCATGTGCATGCATCTCTCTCTCACCTCTTCCTTCGTTAACATTGTTTCTTAGTTTTTTTTTTTTTCTTTTATACGGAAAGTGGATGCCAAGATTTGTTGAAGGTGCGAATGTTTGATGCTTTTTGAGTATTTGGATAGAACTCTACACCCCCGCTCCCAAAAATATATATATAAATAAATAAAAATTGGATTGAACGGAGAGTTTGGATTTTGAACAATCAAAGTTTTCTGTTTACTTTGCTATGGGATCAAGTGATCTTCCTAGCTTCTTTTTGGGCCAAGTCTTTAGTGCCTTTCGAGAGGCTGGCTATGTCAGAATTTGTTAGGGACTAGAGTGCATTATTTCTTTACTATGTCTTTGGGATCCTGTTGCTGTATTTATTCGTGTTGCACTTTTCTTGTATGTGAACTTCTTTTCCACTTCTCTGTATGATCCCTTTTAACAAAATTGGTTTTACAAAAAAAAACTAGAACATAGTACTCATATTGTATGCAATCTTTCACTTTATGTTTTAGCCCATTTAGAATTCAATGGAATTGATAGGCCTGTTTCGAATCATTTCCTGGTTCTCTAGAGTCGTTTCTATGCTGTGGAGCGTTTCCCCTTTCGTTTTGAAAAATTGTGACTTTTGCATCCCTATTTATTTAGTATTGTGGAGAGTTGGTTGAATGAAGCTGTGGTCCACGGATGCATAGACTTGGATTCCTTAAGGACAAGTATAAAGTATGGAATTCGGAGGTGTTTAGAGATATTAGAGCTGGGAGTGAGTTATTATGGGAGATCGCGATGGTTGATTGGATCGAAGAGGAGGGTCTTTTGTCGGATGACTTGGATAGGAGACGGTCTGATCTTAAGAATGAATTTGAGAAGGTTCTTTTGAGGAAGGACATTAGTGGGCGTCAGAGATCTAGGATGACTGCAATTTTAATCTTTTTCATAAGGTGGCGTCAGGACGAAGGTGAAATGTCATTATGGAGAATGCTTTAGCGTTTGGGGAAGTGGTGAGGAATCCAATGTTGATAGAGGAGGTGGTCACAAACTGTTATCGGTCTTTTTTTTGGGAAGAGTCTTGAGTTTGGGCCCATGTTGGAGGGCTTGAACTTATGCGTGTTTTTTCTGAGTTCCATGCTAATAGTGTGTTGATCAAGGGTATTAACTTGACTTTTATCACCCTGGTTCCTAAGAAGTCTTGTTTGATCCAGGTGCATGATCACCAACACATTAGTTTAGTTACAAGTACTTGTGAGATTGTTGCTAAGGTGCTCTCGAAGAGGGTGCTTGATGTTTTAGATCAGGCTATGTCCTAGGCTCAGAGTGTTTTTGTGGAAGGGCGTCAAGGTATTGATGAAGTGTTGGTGGCTAATAAAGAGTTAGTGGAGTTTATGCATAGGAGGTGATACATACCTCCCTAAGGACTCTTGACAAGACACGAAAAATCACGCAGCAAGAAGCTAAGGATGAAGGAATTTTAATGGAAGATGACACCTTGGTCCGTTGAAATCAGTACAAACACGAACCTTGACATGTATAATCTCAACCCGATGCTTGATACAACCAAGAACCTCGATATAATGATTAACGCCACAATTGGGATTGAAATCCAATTGATAAGTCAAATGGGTTTGAATGCGATAGGGAATCCTAATAAGTTCAACAAGTTCGCGAAGAACCAAGGGAGAATTGAAATCTCACAATTGTAAAATTAATCTCAAAGTTGTATATCGTTTACAAGGACCCTTTTATAGGCTAAAGAAAAACCCTAAACCTTTTCAATCAAGGAAACCAATTAGAATTCAAAAAGGAAAATAAATCACTAAGGAAACTAATTAAATTCTCTCAAACAAAGGAAAGGAAACCAAAAAGAAAATAGGAAAACAATTAAACTTTAACCTATAAGTAATAGGACAAGAAACCTAAGTAAGACTACTTTCCAAAACAGTCTAAAGGCTGCGTTTTTTAGCCCTTTTAGCACGACCCTTCAAGCATGGTCGCTCCTTGGACTTGCAGAATTGCTAATGAACCCCTTTTCCATTTTGTAATTTTTGGCTCTCAGATCCACATCATTCTCCACCTCTTGAAAAGGATTTGTCCTCAAATCTGCGCTTGCAACCAGATGATCAGCCCTCGAAATGAGATCCATCCTATCAGCCCATTGAGTTGAAAAGAAGTGGTCATCGATTAGTCGTTTGATGAACCAAGAAAAAGACCTAGTTGGGATTTTGAAGTCAAAGAAACCTTCGTAGTTGATCATGGGAACTTCCTTGGGAAGAACAATCTCAATTTTCTCACTTTCTCCCTTAATTTTCCCCTCACTTTCCCTTACATAGAAACTCTCTTGTTTTCCCTCACTTTCTCTCGTGAATCTTTTCCTCCTCTTCACTCCTTTTTTCTCTCAATCTTTCCTTTTTCTCTTTTCTCTCTTTCATTCTTCTCTTTCTCATTCTTCCAATCATTCATTTTCTTTTGCAAAGATAACAAATCCTCATAACCTTGATTTGGTGTCAAAGATACATGAACGCCACACTGGATTCTGAAAATCTTATTGATAAGTTAACTGGCGCTTTCTTGATTTGGTACTGGAGAGCTTAAGAGGTTGGGGAGAGATGGTGTCAATGGGTTCAAGGTTGTTTTCGCTCCCTTTCTTTCTCGGTTATCATCAATGGTCAACCAAGATCTTGGTTTCATTCATCGAGAGGTTTTTGGCAGCGAGACCCTTTGTCTCTGTTTCTTTTTACGTTGGTGGTTGATGTGCTCGGTTGGTTGTTACTAGGGGCGAGGAAGTTGGGTTGATTGAGGGTCTTTCTTTGGATAAAGGTCAGAAGAAGCAGGCACACCAACCGAGTAGTTCGCTTGGGAGTGAGGAGGTTAGGATCTCCGATCTTCAGTTTACAGATGACCGACTATTAAAGATTTTAAGAATGTGCTCACTATTCTGCAGATTTTTTAGGCCAGCTAAGATCTCAAGGTCAATCTCGCTAAGTGTGGACTTGCGGGAATTCTTTGGCCCCTCAGGATTTAGGAAACTACTCGGGGCTAGTAGGGTGTGAGATTCAGTCTTGGCCTTTGTCTTATTTCCCCTTGAAGGAAACCCCTGCTACGTGTCCTTTTTTTTTTTAGTATCAGGTGCTTGAGCGAGTTTCTAAATGCCTTGATGGGTGGAAACATTCTTTCTTCTCATTTGGAGGGAGTATCATGTCAATCCAGTTGTGTGTTGTGAGTATCCATATTTACTTCATGTTCCATTTTTGCATCCCTGTTAGTCTAGCTGCTAGGCTGGGATTATGAGGAAGTTTCTATTGTAAGGGGCAGAGGACACTTCCAAAGATCATTTGGTGGTGGGAATAAAGTCTGCTGATCCTGGAAGGAGGGTGGGTTAGGTATTTGTAATCTGGTTAAACAGAATATCTCCTTGGTGGATAAGTGGCTCTGACACTTTCCTTGCGAGTGTCGGTCTCTTTGGCATGAAGGTATCAAGAGTAAACTTGGCATAAATCAAAATGGTGGATTGCTAGATGCTGAACTGCTGTGACTCATAGGAGTCCTCAGAAATTCGTTCAGCAATGTTACCCTTTAATTCTTCCTCGATTTAAGGTTGGGAATGGGCTTCGTATTTGATACTGGGAGGATGTTTGGTTGGGGGGTTTTCCTATTATGATTTCCTCCCTGGTGTTTTCTGGCTAACTGCACTTCATGAAAATCCTATTTCCAATTTCTAACATAGGTAGTGTGTTGATTTATCGTGGGATTTCCATTATTTCAGAAATTTGAATGATAGGGAGACTGAGGAGTTGGTAACTCTATTGGGTGTTCTTTCTAACTCTCACTAATTGATCATGGATGCTAGCTCCCTTTGGTTCCTTTTCTTGTAAATCCTTCCTGACTCGTGTATCTCGATCTCTGTCCCTCTAGATTTTCCTCTTGCTTCTTCGTGGAAGGCATGAGTTCCTTTTAATGTTCAAGCTTTTCTGTGGTATCTACAGCGGAACATGCTTTAATATCTATGACCTTATCGCAGGATCTAAAGCCTCACCAGAAATCATCTCCAGATTGGTGTGTAGTGTCTAATAGTGTTCAGAGTGTCATGATCATGTATTTCTTCATCGTTCCCCTGCCCGTTATTTGTGGGATAGGTTGTTTTCAGTTTCGTAGGAGGCTTGGGTTAGCCCTCATTTTGTGGGATCGTTCCTCTTGATTTGTTGAGGTTTTGGTAGAGGAAAGGATGAGGCGACTCTATGGCAGTGTGGGATTTAGGCCATTCTCTGGTGCATTTGGACTGAGAGAAATTCCCGTATTTTGAAGATACGTGTTTGGCCAAAGTTCCCTTACAGGATAAAGTGGTCTATCGTTCTTCGCTTCAGGGAAGCGCATGGGCTGCCTTTCATGGGTGCCCATTTTTCTTATCCAGCGAGATTGGAGGGCTCTCTTGTGTTATAATCTGCTGCATTTGCATTTTCCTTTTCCTTCTCTTTTGATGGATTACTCATCCATCTCGTTTGTAATCTTTCTCCCATCTTAATATATTCTTCTTTTTCGATCAGAAAAAAAAACTGCTATATTGCTATTAGATGCCATCATAGTCTAGCCACTTCTCTGTTGAAACTTGTTGTCCTGCAGCTATTTGTAGGTGTTAATCACCGTAGATACTAACTTTGTACTTGTCAAGTCAGTAACGGCTTGAATAGCTTAACTTGTTAAAAGGAAGACCCAGTAATGTATCTTCTCTTAACACTCGCCCTCTTGTTCAACTGCTGCTAGTGGGTTGATAGACGAACCGGGGCATCAGTAAGTACCAGCAATGCAATAACGTTACTGGAAGAGCAGATGCAGGCGTTTTACAGAGTAAAAATTCCAAAACTTATGGAAGTAATCGATTCAAGCATGTTAAGACTTGAACATAGGACTTAAAAAAGATATCCCAACAATGTGTATCATCCTTCTCTATGCTTAACCTTCCCTCAACTGAACTCAGCCTTTCTCCAACTAGTTGGGTTTTTTTGTTGACCAAAAAACCTAGTTGGGTTTGGCTGCGTGAATCAGTTTTCACCAGTCTCTGCCCAATGCCAGATCATGACAGTCATACTCATTCTATCCCTTATAAAATTGTCTTCCATGTGAATTATGGTTCCCCCTACCTCAATTACTGATATATTAACACTATCAGACTTCCTAACAGATGCACTTAGATGGCTAGTTGTGCAAGTGCAGACCATCTTAAGTAATTGTCTCTCATTTTATCTCCTATTGGAATGACTTACTTTCACTATCTTACGAATATGTTCATTTGAATTTTATCCCCACCTCCCCATCTTGACTAATAGTTGAACCTAAATAGCAAAATTGAACCTTTGTAGTATTTCTTGGCCACTAATTTAACTGTCTCCACTAGTACTGGTTCTGCAACTAACTTAGCATTCAATATCTTTCCTTTCACTTCTGCTAATTTTAACCCCTTAAACTTCTAATCACTTGTCGAGTTTATTATTGACCCCAGTCTTCATCTCATCAATAAGAACAATGTCAACAGAAACCAACATATATATATATATATATATATATATATATATATATATATATATATATAGACACACACACACACACACACACATGTACCGTTGCATATCATCTTGTGTATGCTTGGTCAATCTATCAATCTCTAAGTTGAAAATATACGGCCTGAAGGCCGATCCTTGGTGTCTTCCTACAGTAATTGGAACTCAGAAGTCACTATAGTCGCAGCTGCCTCCATCATTCACCAATTTATGACACTTTTTTTTTTTTTGATAAGAATAAATATGTATCAATGTATCACACATTCACACATTAACCCCTTCCCTTCCCTTAATGCAATCGTCACCTCGGACTCATTGATTCTCTGAAAGGAAAGGTATTGACAAGTAAAACACTAGGTTTGGAGCATGATATGAATGTTAATATAATTCAAGGCTGGACTTCTTTATTACTACCTCTGTCTCAAAATAATTGTTGTTTTAGCAAAGTTTTATTGTCCCAAAATAATTGTCATTATAGGATTTCAAGAAACATTTGTCCATATTTTGCCAAATTTGCCCTTATTTATCACTCTCATTAAAGAGGGTTGGTAAGAAGAAAGATAAAAAGTACTCTTACAACTTGCCTGCAATAATTGAACTTAAATAAGGGTACATCAGTCTTTTTGAAAGCTTCCTTAATTTGTGTGCAAATTGCTAAAACGACAATTATTTTGGGACGGAGGTAGTATCTGTTTGTTCAAAACTACTACCTTTTGATTGATCAATTTTACTATGCCTTTCAGGTAGTTGAATGCTGGGATGAAAAAGGTGTTTCAGGTTTTGTTGTTTGTAAGTTTCGTCTATGGAGGCTTCAAGGGCAGCCCAAATTAATCACCAATCAGGTAGTCTACTCATTTCGCTCCATATTTTCTCAGAACATCTTGTTTAAATTACACTATATAAGCTTCAGTTGAATCAGTAGTTTGAATACGCTTGTAGTTATGATCAGTAAGCCTTTCTCTTTCACTAAATAGGCTTCCAGCTATTCAGATGAAGACTCAAATTATGTGCATTCAGCCTTAAGTTTGTGAAGATGACCCTAAACAATCCAACAAATTGTAAGTCATTTTGAGAGAGAGAGAGAGAGAGAGATGGAGAAAATAAATTTTTTTTTCTATTTTACTTTGTGACAGGCCGTAAGTATATATAGCTCACCATGTACTTAAGTCCAATTACATAAATAGCCCTTGTATACTAACACTCCCCCTCAATCTTTAGCATGGATGTTTATCATGTCCACCTTGTTATAAATAAATCCACCCTCACCCGAGTAAGACTCTTAGGCTCCATTTGTTTCACGGAAAATGATTTCCGGAAAACACTTTCCTCATTTTCTGGTGTTTGTTATCATTTGGAAAATGTAGTCAATGTAAACCATTTTACGAGTCAACGGAGAAAGAAGCCTTCTTTTTACGGACTTCATTTCTGTTAGTCATTTTCCAAAATTTATTCATTC
This sequence comes from Platycodon grandiflorus, assembly GCA_016624345.1. Taxonomy (NCBI): domain Eukaryota; kingdom Viridiplantae; phylum Streptophyta; class Magnoliopsida; order Asterales; family Campanulaceae; genus Platycodon; species Platycodon grandiflorus. Next base: position 58,670,087 of record CM028362.1, read on the forward strand.
CAATATTCTCCTAGTATTACCGTTGCATATTTGGATGTGCTATATTCATTTCTAACTTTTCTTTCTAAAAAAATAATCATAATATTTTACTATAATTTTTTGAAGTGGTTCTATGAACAATTTTTTTTATATATCATTTTATTGATATTGTCAAGATTTATAAAAAACTTTTATAACATTAAAAAAATAATATTCTTGTTCGTCCCAAAATAAATGTCACTTTTATTTATGATGACGAATAAAAATAAATATTCATTTTGAGATAAGAAAGTAACAATAATACTGCAGAATTAAGTAGTTGAATTTCAAAAATATTTGAACTTGATATTTCAATTAGAAATACTAAGATAGAGTGAACCTGTTATATATATATATATATATATATACATATATATATATATACATATATGTATACATATATGTATATATATATATGTATACATATATATGTATATGTATACATATATGTATATATATATATGTATACATATATATATATACATATATGTATACATATATGTATATATATATATATGTATATATATATATATATAGACATTGTTTGAAAGTCTTTAGTTAGTTGATTAAAAATTTTTAACTATTTTCTTAATATCTTGATTTTTAAATATAATATTACACGGAATAAAATCTTTGGTTGAAGAGTACATGGAACTTCTAGTATAATGTTTGAGATCATAGAAATTCTAATTTGAAGCTGGAATTAGAGCCTAATATTACCTTTGCACTACTTAATTTTAATAAACACTTCCTCCATCCTAAGACAAGTGTCCATTATTTCATTTTAGAACATTTCAACAATTGTCTCTTTTATTTTTTGAAACGTTTTTCAAGTCAATTATCAATTCTGTCATTCTTATTTGTGAGAATAAAAAGTAGATTGACCCTATTAATATGACACCACTAGTAATAAATTGGAGTTGCTATAAAAAAGTTCTTTAAAGTCAAACACTTTCTTAAAATCATTGTATATTCAATATGGGACACTAATTTTTAGAGGGAGTATAACTTTTTTATGTATTCATGATATGTTTTCCGTAACATTTTCCATGTGTTTGTTAAACACCTAAAAACATATGCAAGTAGAAATGGAACCTTAGTAAACAAATTAGCAAGCTACTGTCCTATGTGCACATATGTTGTAGAAATTAGCTTGTGCTGAATCTTGTCTCCCTCAAAATGACAGTGAATCTCTATATGTTTAGTTCTCTCGTGGAAAACGAGTTCGTAGAGATGCATAGCAGCTTGGTTATCACACCACAATTTCATTGGTAAAGCAAAAGCAAACCAATTTCATCCATAAGTTCACATGTGGTCTGAGCCAAGGCATGAAACACAGATTCTGCACTTGACCTAGCCACCACATTCTATTTCTTACTCCTCCAAGAGACCAAATTTCCACCTACAAATACCCAATATCCTGTAGTTGATTTTCTATCACCCATTGATCCTGTCCAATCAACATCATCATATGCGTCTACTTGCATATGCCCATGCCTATGCCGATGGACATGATTTGCATACAAGATACCATGCGCTCTTTTTAAATATTTCACAATTTGAATCAACACATTCCAGTGAGGAACAGTAGGAGCTACCATATATTGACTTACAACACTCACATGAAAGGCAATATCGGGACGAGTCATTACACAATGTTCAACGTACCAACCGATCTCTAGTATTGCTTTGAATCTTCAAACATCTCCCTTTAACTAGCTACAAGCTTTATATTAGAATCCATTTGAGTGTCACACGGTTTTGCGCCAAGTAAGTCAACTTCCTTAGGTAAATCAAGGACATACGTTGTCTGGGACATAAATATCCCTTTCTTGGACCGAGTCACTTTGATTCCAAGAAAGTACTTGAGAGTACATACATCCTTTGTCTGAAAACTTCATCTGAAGGCAAGACTTGAGTGCATCAATCCCCTATGAATTAGTGCTTGTAATTACAATATCATCAACATAAACAACTACCATAATACAACCGCTATCATGAGCTCTAAAAGAACACCGTATTACCACATGCTTCTCTGCAAACCAAAGTTTAGTACAACAGTGCTAAACCGCCCAAATCAAGCTCAAGGAGACTGTTTCAACCCATACAAGGACTTTCTTAGCTTGCACACCATTTCCCGACACTTGCTCCGTATAAACCTCTTCCTGTAAGTCACTGTGAAGAAAAAATGTCTTCACATCTAGCTGATACTAGAGGCAGCTAACGATATCAAAAGACAAACAGAAGTCAACTTAACTACAGGAGAAAGTGTGTATGTATAATCTGCACCATTCACCTGAGCATAACCCTTAGCAACCAATCTGGCTTTTAATCGTGCAACAACTCCATCAAGATTCATTTTTACTGCATATACCCACCTACACCCAATTGCTTGCTTACCTTCAGGAAGAGAAACCAAGTCCCAACTACCATTATCCGCATGAGCCTTCATTTCCTCTTCTATAGCAGATTTAGAGCCATTATAAGATAAAGCCTCACAGTCATAGGAATAGAAACAGAATCAAGAGAAGCAACAAAAGGACGAGAGGAATCAATCAAATGATCATAGGAGACATAAGCAATGAGATGAGTACAAGTACACTTACCTTTAGGTATAGGAAGGTCATCATTATATTTTGATGAAGAGGGAGCTAGCATAGGGGATGAATCTATTGTTGTTGTTAGTTTTGTTGATGCTCGTTCTGTGACAGGAACTAGAGGACGCCAAGTATATACTTGTGTGATAGGAGGGTGAGAGGGAACCTCAGAACTAATATCAACCTAAGGACTAGGACAATGAACAACTGTATAAGTGAGATGACACAATCTCCGAAACAAAGGACGGTGGCTGACTGAAATATGGACTGGACTCAAAGAAAGTAATATCCCATGACACCAAATACCAACTTGGATCGGGGGAATAACACTGATATCCCTTTTGAGTACGGAAATGACCTAAAAACACACATTTCAATGCCTGAGGACAACTTACTAACTCGAGGTCAAACATCTGGAACAAAACAAGTATACTCAAATATCTTGGGAAGAATTGAAAATAATGACCGAGAAGGACACAGAACAGAGTATGGAATTTGTCCATTATGAACACTAGATGGAAGACGATTTATAAGAAAAGCAGCATTGTAAACTCCATCAGCCCAAAACAATTTAGGAGCATTCATTTGGAACATTAGTGCTGTGGCAACCTCTAACAAATGATGATTCTTGCGTTCAGCAACACCATTAGTGCTGTGAACATATGAAGACCGATGAATAATTCCATTTTGTGACATATAAGAAAAGAGCCAAGAGAAATATTCCTTAGCTTTATCACTCTGAAGGTTTCGAACAGGCCAATTAAACTGGGTTCTTATCTCATCACAAAAGGAACAAAAAATTTCAAAGAACTTCTCCATGTACTTCTCGAGTAATATCTGCAAACGTAACAAAATATCAAATGCCAGATTTGGAGGGCACACTACAAGGACCTGAAACATCAGTATGGACTAATTCAAATAGAGATGCAACCCTTATATTGACTCTAGGAGGATAGATGCGCGGTGATGCTTAGCGAATTCACATGACTCACAAGGTAAACTTGATACATACTCTAGCTGACACAACTTATTTAGCAGTGGTAGTCCGTGAGTCAATGACCCAACACCTAGATGACGAAAAAAAACACGCTATGCATTTACCTGACATGGCTAAAATCGTTCTAGAAGAGGACGAAGAAGACTGTTGAGACTACTGGTATTGTGTGAACTTAGCAAACTCTTCATTTTGTGTTCCTGGTGGCTTAGTTGTTGATGAAACTGAATGGTCTAACATCGGCTGCTGATAAAAATTCTTAGATGACACTTGTTCTTGAAATGACCCTGTTCTCTCCAGAGTTGTATCCTCCGTGATCTCTCGTAGTCCAAGCACCACGGGCATAAAGTGTCAAATTTCGTCCCTCAACACTTTACAATGATTCTCCTTATTTTTCCATTAAATTCTTATCACTCAACTTTTACCAATACGTTGAGGGTTTTCCTCTATTTTTTAATCCCCCTTTAAATTTTTTTTGGGCAAAATCAACAGCTGTGGTGCAATCTTGTCAAGAAAACTAACGATTCTAGGTCAAACCCCCAATCTCAGTCAATAGAAACCATAAACAGAAGAAAACATCAAAACTCCACCAACTGGGCCAGCAAAATCATGTAGATCAAAAGCTGTCCTTCAAAAGCACCAAGCACAAAAAACCAAAATCACAAGAAACTAGGAAACTACTCCACTGATCAACGACACCAATGAAAACACCAGAAACCTCAGAAAAACACAAATCCGAGAGTTAGGATTCCAAAACAACACCCCACAAATAATCAGTTGCTAGTCTGACACATTCACCTCAACGGAATAACACCAATCACTTACCAGAATCATCAATTCACATCAGTACACCCATCACAAAACAAATCCGACTTTCTCACACTGATTTTCGAGACCTAGGATTCCAAAATGACCCCCATGTGCCACCACTCCCTGGCGTGTGACATGTAAAGTAACCTACTCTGGCTGGTGAACAGTCCCTATGATTTTACCTCCTTAGTCCGAGCGTAACCCTAACCTTGGCCTCGGATCTCATATTGAATTATCCTTCCTTGCTCAGTTGATCAAATCAATCATGCACTTGGTCAATTATGTACACCGACTTTGGTTGTGCATAAGAGCCGAGTCAGATGGAATCGAGGACCCTTCTCTTGCTGTGTATTAGTTCGTTAAGGCTCTGATACCATGTAATTTACACAAGAATTGAATGGGAAAACTGAGTGCAGATGGAAATAATTAGAGAGAGAGAGAGAGAGAGAGAAAATAATATATTTTTTCTATTTTACTTTGTGACAGCCCCTCTCAAGTATAAATAGCTCTCCATATACTTAACTCTAATTACACAAATAACCCTTATATACTAACAAATAGAAACTTGCAATAATCAAGGAAATGAGCAAAACTAATTTGTTATTTGTTTGATTGGTATTGCACAAGCTATAGACCTAGCAGTAAAAATATGTAAATCATATCTAAAGGGGTTAATGACTTAGAAGGGTAGCATACATTCAAAAAAATTATAGATTGACTAGCGTACTTTGTCTTTGTCAAATAAGGTAGCTTACTTTTGTTTCAATTTTCAATTAAAAAAAGAATTTTCCATAAATTTAAACCATGAATTATAAACCCTAAAACCTAATGTTAGAGTTCTCAAATTTGAAGCAAGACTATTGAGAAATTTTGTTAAGTTTTCACTAATGGCATCCATTTCTTTTCCCTAATTAAAAATGAAAACATAAGTACGCTACCTTATTTGTCGAAAACAAAGTACGCTAGTCAATGTGTAAATTAGGCATTAGTACGCTACCCTTCCGGCTAGTTATTCAATCTAAATCCTTATCTTCCCAACCATTATAAAAGGATCTAAAGTTAACGGCAGCGACATAATGGAGATAGAGATTAATGATAGTTTTTCTACCTAGTCGACCTAGTTCCCAGCTTGTAGGACCTATTGTATGGGAAGCTCAGTTATCGGAACAGTAGTGCCATATTATTTGCCACAAGTTCCTAACTGTGTGTCCTAATAACCAGCTTTACTTCCTCCATAGAAGAATGTGTTACTGACTTCCAGTTTTACCTAACTTAGTTATTAATGTTAGATTTCGAAGTTGTACGCAACTTTGTGATTTGGTCTCTTTTATTTTTTTTTCTTGTAACAGGTTCAGTTTAAAGGACGTACATCACGGGTTTCTAGAGAACCAAAGTATGATGACATATAGTCACATTGACGCTTGTAATTTTCTCTGACTTTATGATGAATTTACTAACATAGTTCATTTGCCAAGTTTGGTGTGTGATGACATTTCTGAAAGTCAAGAAGATACTCGCATTCCAGCTACCAATTCAGTAGATGATCCACCTATTGCACCAAAAGGCAAGTCTCCCCATTTGTTTCATCGGTCAAGCATATTTAGTTTGGATTTCAATTTAATGAATGCTTGTTGAAATCATGTGCTTGTATTCCTTGCGGTCTCTTATGGGACCACATAAGAAAGGTTGGTTCACTTTGGGAATTGAAAATAGCAATATGGTAAGAAAAGATCTGATATGCATCCTAACTTTTTGATTAATACTGCAGAAGGTAGCTTCCATAGACGTACCTTACAGATGGGGTTGTTGATTGAGGTGATTGGCATTACACTCTATTAGTTGATGGACTGATGGATAAATGAAAGTGGGGTGAAGACCGAGAAAAAGCTAAGTGGGTAGAGCGGAAGCTCCTGGATGCCCCTTCCGGGAAGGTCAATAAATGTTGGTAGATGAACGAATAATGATGACTTGACCACCACTATATATATTGTGGGGATGTCATTGTTAACATGTGGTGCCAATGGATTGGCGGAGATGTTAGCTTATGATAAGTGTCCTGGAAGGCTTCACCATAGCTAAAGCCAAGGCTATACGTGTCCCCGAGGGGGGCCACGTTAGCCTCCTCTCGATCTCAGCCAGCATTCTAAGACCCTATTGAATTCAAAGTGTAGGAAAGGTCTCCCTGTACGTTGTCTTGCTTGGGAAACCCTTCTTCATTGAGTTCCCCGGGAGCGCTTCGGAACCATGAAGGTCCCCCTAAATAATTTCAAGTTGAATGAGCCTTGATGTTTGATGAAAATGTTTCACTATCGATATAGTACCAAGACCTAGGTCGAGTCCTCCCTCATGTGATAGGTTGAATGGGGATGCCCTTTTCGGGGCGCTCAAATGAGGCTTGGTTGAATGGAGGTGACCCCTTCCAGAGAGAGGGGGAGGTCCATTGAAGCTGTTAGACGTGGCTTAGAGTGACGTAGAAGCTGAATGAAAGATCTCATCCATATTTTCCCCCTTGCATGCGGATGCTCTCATTGGGAGTATTTGCGGTCATATACGAAAAGTGAAGCCTGTTGAATGCCTCTATTGTTTTGCTTTAGATACTTCTTCATTGTTTAGTGTCCTATTCTGGGTTACACTATGGAATCTTTGTTTAGTGTCTTGTGTGGGTTCTTTAGGGGTTTTCTCCGCTTCCAGCATAGTGATCCATAAGAAAGTGGTACTAACATTACTCATTAAGCGGACTTTGACACTTTGATATATTTCAGGATGGTTTCCTTGTATGATGCAAGGCGTTTTGAGCTCCTTCTTGAGCTCGTCCCAGGTTTCAATGGTGATACGGCCCTTGCCGATGTCTATATGCATTCGACGCCACCACACTTAAGCATCGCTTCCTAGAAACATTTTTGTATTATTCACCATCTCTTGGTTTGCTACCTGCAACAACAAAGTATTGCTTCATGTCAAGTAAGAAGTTCTCCAACTCCTTGGCATTAGACAACCCTCAAATGCTCTTGGTTCCGGTGCCTCGGGTCATCGTCGGTCTGCCCACCCATGGGCCATTTGTTATAACTCGAGAAACGAGTGCCAATGCCATCTTGACACCTTCTATCTCTGTTTTCATTGTGGTCAAATTTTTGGTGACATTTTCTGCCACTTAAGCGGCTCTAAAGGGTGCTATTGCCATTGACCTTCAGTCTAAGGCTCAAGAATATCAGTCCAATTTCCCGCAAGACAAGAAATGGGTGAGGCCTAAATTTGTCAAGATGGCCTTCCCGCATGACATGAAAGGGCTGAAGCCTAAATTTGTCATGTTGGCCTTCCCACATCCTTTTCTGCTGGCATCTCTCCTACTTGGAAATGGATCTCTTAGGTTTTCCTTATGTATGAGAGAGATTCTTGTTATCAATTCCCGCCTTCGAGGCCAAGGGCAGACTAAAGAATGCGTACCTTGGTAATTCCATAGCGTTCAAACATTCCTCTCGCGTCTCAACCTTGTCGATGAGATCTGGAATGCTCCCAATGCTCTCTAGCAAATGGGCCACGCCAGCATCCAATCTATCGAGTCATTATCAGTTCGACATTGTCATAACCAATCTCTTGCGTTCCTTTTTGCACCGAAATGCGGAAGCAACTTGAGCACTCAGCTCTAATACCAATTGTCATAAGGCGGGAGGCTTGATGGCATGAATTCCCGGTTTGTATGCCACGATATCCAACTTGATGGGCAACGCTCGACACTAAATGCTTGGAAAATAGTAAAGAGCGGCAATAATTTGGTAACAACTTTTAAGAGTACACGAAAATAACTCATTTCATACATTTGTACAATCTTTACAAGCTAGGAAATCAAAGGCAACAAAGCCAAACAACTAGGCTTACAATTGTACAACACGGTATGAACGGCGCCGTTCATGTGATCCTGAGGTCTAAGAATTGTGCTCTACAAGTGGAGGGGCTCAAGTGTCATGTTTGGAAACCTAGGGGTGAGTTTGGTCGCAAGTCAAAAAAAGACTCCAAAACGCAAGGCACAACACAAATGGATTCCAAAACCCATTTTTTGGTTTTTGTATGTTTTTGATAGGTTTTCTTTTCCTTATTGATTTTTTAATCACCCTGGATATTTTAGAAGTTTTGTTTTGGAAAGTTATGGTTTTTAGGTTTAAACTTAATTGCTTTCCTATTTCTTTTAAGTTTTTTCTTTCTTTTGTTTGAAAGGTTTTAATTAGTTTCCTTATGTAATTTTAAGTCGTTTCCTTGTTGGGAAAGGTTAAGGGTTTTTTTGTAGCTTATAAAAAGGCGCTTCAACATTGTAATAATTGTTTTAGAGATTATTGATTATTGAATTTGAGTTTTCACATATTGTGAGCTTGTGAGAAATTCCTTCGATTAGGGTTTCTTGTTTCTTTCGATCTTATCAGGTTTGTTTATTGAGTTGCAAACTTGTGGGTGATCATGTGCTTTTGGTTCCTAATCAATTGCGATTTGTTGGTTGAAAGAGCACCCCAAAGCTCTAGGGAGTGGTATATCTGCCCTAGGGTTAAGGGAACTCAATGTTTCCTCTATTTTTGTTCCGTTGATTTCGTGATTTCCGCTATTTCTTCTCGTGAATTTACCAATCTCTAGAACCTTGGGGTGCAACCTTGACCCACTAGTTGCAATTAACTAGAAACCAAAGTACAGAACGCCACAAACTCGCAGCTCAACAAGTTTGATAAGTTCAAAGGTTGAGAACTCTAATCCAAGAAATTCTCTCAACTCACAAATATGTGAAAACAATTGTATTAATTCAATCAATAATAATAATCAACATTCACTAAAAAATATTATTACAAAGTTGAAGAGCCTTTTTATAGGCTACAAAAAAAAACCCCTAAACCTTTCCCAACGAGAAAACTAATTAAAATTACATAAGGAAACTAATTAAAACCTCTCAAACAAATGAAAGAAAAACCCTGAAAGAAATAGGAAATCAATTAAGTTTAAACCTAAAAACCCTAACTTTCCAAAACAAAACTCCTAAAATATCTGGGGTGATCAACAAATCAATAAGGAAAAGAAAACCTACCAAAAATGTTCAAAAACCTTAAAATCCATGTTCTGGAATCCATGTGCTCTATAACTTACGTTTTGGAGTCTTTTTTATTTTTGCCTTTTTGTTGCAACCAAACTCACCCCTAGGTTTCCAAACATGACACTTAAGCCCCTCCACTTGTAGAACACAATTCTTGGACCTCAGAATCACAAAATTCCCCTTCTCTTGGAAAAGATCCGTCCTCAAATCTATGCTTGCAATTCGATGATCAGCCCTTGAAACGAGGTCCATCAAATATCCCATTGAATTGCGAAGAAGTGATCGTTCATAAGCCGCTTGATGAACCAAGAAACAAACTGAGTGGGAACTTTGAAGTCAAACATGTCTTTATATGCATGTTGCCTCAACTCTTCTCGAACTGCTTTTAATTTCCTCTCCTCTTCCTCTTTCTCACTTTGCTCCCTCCCAACTTTCTCTCTCTCGATTTTCTCTCTCTCAATTTTCTCTCTCAATTTTCTCTCTTTATCTTTTCTCTCCTCTCTCTCTCAATCATTTCTCTCTCTTCCTTCTCTTCTCTCTTCTCTCTCTCAATCTTTTTTCTCTCCATCTTTTCTTTTTCACGCCTCCACTCACTCATTCTTTGTTGCAAAATCAATAGATCATTATGAACTTGAGTAGGCGTTAAAGGTACCAAAGAGATCTTATTGTTGTGCTTCAAAAGTATTTACTCCTCGGTCAATTTGAAATCTCGTGACCATCTCATTATATGCTCCTCAGTCAATTTTCCATGGCTTCTTAAGTAATAAATGGCTAGCTTGCAATGGGACAACATCACACACAAGTGAATCTTCATATCTCCCTATTCGGAACGTGACTAGTGTTTGTCACATGACTTTCACTTGCCGATCGATGTGTAACCCTTGCAACTCATAAGACCGCGAATGTTGGGTTGGCAACCTAACTTCTCAACTAGATAAGGACTAGCAATATTAGCGCAACTATTTTCATCCATGATCATACTACATCCTTTGTTTTGCACGTTGCATCTAGTATGAAAGGTGCTCCCAACCAACATGGCCTCCATAAATGTTTTCGATGAAAGAAGTTTATGATTAAGGAATTTAGAATAAAGACTAAGACAGAAATTCCAATTTTGAATGGGAAGTCAACAACGAATTTCGACTAACACAATTATTATTTTTTTGACTCTTTTTTTGCACGAAGAAAACAGAAATTTGAAGAAGAGATATGACGAAGACAGCACAAATAGTTTCTACAATCCCTCTATTTTTTATTTTTGTTTGACAACCCTAGCAAAATAGAAAGTGTTTAAGAACAAAATACGAAGAAACACAAATATATTTAACACAAGAATAACAAAGAAATTAGAATCACAAAGAAACTAGGATTCAAGAAGAACTAGAACACAAAGAAAACAAGAATTCCTCTAGGACTAGGAAAGACGAAGAGTTGAAGAACAAGAAAGAAAAAAGATACGTTGGTTACCTCTTGATAGCTTTAATACCAAATGATGTGAACCCAAGAACGAGATCCAAGAAGAACCAACACGAACAACCTACAAGACGAAAATAGCAGAAATCATGAAAACAACAAACAAAATAAGTAGAGCCAAATTGACCCTTAGGTTTCCAAACATGACACTTGAGCCTCTCTACTTGTAGAATACAATTCTTGTACCTCAGGATCACATCAACAGTCCCTCATATAGTAGAGCCAATTGGGCCAAAAATTTGATTCCGGCAACACACATTGACATATGTCCTGGAGGCATACAAGCTAAAACTATGCCGTAAAAAAAAGTGCCCCAATGGCAACATTGTTCAACAAGGCAACCGCACACTTCAGGGAATGAGTCCGCACTTGTTGACGATAGTATTGTCTGCAAATTGTTGAAGATTTGATAATTGAATAAATATTAGAACCAAAGTTTCTAGCTGCTTTTCTTGTTTTTCTAGTATAATTTCCATAGTTATTAAAGGTGGATGCCTTGATCACCTCAGGTGAGAGACGGGGTCAGTCTACAGTTTGTCGCCTCTTCAAGGTGAGACGAGGCGATGTTGAAGAAGCGAGCCAAGGCGATCGCCTTTCTTGATTAGGCGAGAGGTGAAAGGTGCGAAAAGGCAAGCAACAAATCTTTCCAGCCCAAATCTGAAAGATTTGGCCTAAATCTGATTGATTCTAGCCCTGGCTTTCGATCATCCATATTTACCGAATCTAAGGACACTGTTGTGACCGCCTCATCATGGCGACTTTATCTGAAGCTTGAAGCTTCGCCGTCACCGAAACGATGCTCATGCCCCATGCTCCGGCATTGGTGCCAGAATTTTTTGCTGCACGTGCACAGACTTGGTTGCAGATGCCTATACAACTTAGTCCCTAGGTTGGATTGGTGGAGTTTCGAGTTGTTTTCATTTTTGATATGAGGGTTTTCACTTAGTCCCATGGGTTCTAATTTCCTGTCCAAGTAATTTGGGACTTTTAAAAATGATATGATTGATTTAGGGCTAAAAAGTGAATTTTTTTTTTTTTACTGAAGTGAGCTGAAGCTGGTTTGTACTCATTGGTTTAAGTTCCTTAATGATATATTTTTGTTATATTCGCCCAACGTTGCCTAACCTCTAAAGCTTTTCTTTGAAAAATCTGCAGGGTATGTGTATACCAAGTCTAATCAAGTTGCAGATAATGTCATCCTCCCTCCCAATGCCGTTGGATGCAAATGCAAAGGGGATTGTACGAATCCAAAGACTTGTGCTTGTGCTAAACTTAATGGATCCGACTTCCCGTATGTACGTAAAGATGGAGGCAGGTGATTGTTTTACTTTGAATTTTAAGATACATAGCTCGTGTCTTAACAAATGCTATTCTAAATAGATGCAAGTGAGATTTATAGCCAACCACAAGTGATGTGCACATGATTTTGTTGTTGGGTTAAGTACTCGTAATCATACAAATACACTGATACTTTTATGGTGCTTGTTGAAGTACATCCCAGACTGGCTACGAGGGTCGGATAAGGGGTGGGCCCGGGTGTTGAATCCGCCAAATATTACCTAAATGAGTGTCCATTTTTAAAATTTTCTTGTCCCTAAATGAGCGTTCACATTTGTATAAATTTACTAATTTCACCTTTGGCACTAATTATGTCATAGTGTGAACTTCTAATATTGTATGTGAAAATTAAGGGCATTAATGTACATGTGCTACTTAAATGACCCAATAGTCAACTTCCTTAATTTTAGTGAAAAACTAAAAACGGACACTCATTTAGGGACCGAGGGAGTAATATTTTGCACTACATAAAGTGTAAAACTGCCACATCCACACCCATGTCGTATCGCATTACATGGGTACTTAGGCAAAATTGAAGGCTCCAGGTAACATAGTCCTAGTGTTCTAGTATTCGATGTTGCATTTAGTCACTTATTATTTTACTTGTTGAGATCAATTAATATCCTTCGTCTGAAAAGTTTGGGTTGCGAGTCGATGTATGGACTATTCTGAATCTCTCTATGCCTATGCCATTTGAATTTAGATTGAATAGATTCACCCGAGTTCAGATCAGGTTATTCAAACCTTTCTTCATTCCACAATCAAAGCATATTAGACATACTTTCCTCAGACAAAGGAACCCATTAAATTAAATTAAAACGCTCAGATCCACTATTAGAATCAGTTATCTTCTAGACTTAAACAAACCAAATGAATCTGTTGGATCAACGACCTCCGCTGGCTCTCAAATGTTCATCCATATAAAGAATTGTGAAAATCCTTGAATTTCAAATTGAATGGATTCAAGATGGAATTTGCACATTGTTGAAAATTCCAAATCCCCCATCCAATGACTCCAGTAAGGTCTCTATCCGTTGCTAATTGTTTTCACACCAGATGTTTCAGAAGTAGTAATCCTAGTCTTTTTATTCTATGGTCCTTTGGCCCTGAATTCTTTACTTACAAAAATCAATAAGCATTTAGCCTGCACTTGCAAGCAACGAGGAATTAGAGTGTTAACTTTTTGGTATCAATTCTTGTTCTTTTTTCATAGTTAATGTCATGTTTTAAGTATACTTTTATTGATGACATCATTCGCTTCTTTATCTAATTTTAGATTGATTGAAGCGAAGGATGTAGTGGTTGAGTGTGGGCCAAACTGTGGATGCGGACCTAGCTGCATCAATCGTATATCTCAGCGAGGAATAAAATACCATCTTGAGGTTTTGTATTCCACAATTGCTTTCAATGCATCATCAAGGGCCACACATATAGAAATGTCCTAATTCTTTATTTGAACAGGTTTTTCGTACTGAAAATAAAGGGTGGGCTGTCAAGACTAAAGACTTAATTCCTTCCGGTGCTCCTGTTTGTGAGTATATTGGTGTGCTTCGGAAAACAAATGAGCTGGATAATGTTGCCGAGAATGATTACATCTTTGAAATGGATTGCTTGCAAACAATGAAAGAGATCGAGGGAAGAGAGGTACTGAACTTACTGATCAAATTATAACTTCACATGTAGGCTCCAAAATTTCTCATTATCTCTACTCGTTTGTCTAAAGCTGCTTAGGTATTATATGTAAGAAGCCATGCCCCAAGCATAGGGCATTGTGTTGGTCAATAGAACCATCCGAGTAGGTATTCTTAATTTGGTAGCAACACTTGCGAGTTCATGCTGAGAAAAAAAAATAAAAAAATACAAAAATCACTTATGAGACCAAGGTCAGAATCACACCTTCATAAACCCCGAATCTTTCCACCGGTAAGGTCCACATGTACTCGGCCTTGCCACGCACAACCCAGAAACTTTATGAGAAATTAGATTTTGGTGTACTGCAATCCTCCCCACTTGAAATTCATATGTCCTCATCAGGACTACTTTATATCCTATATCCTTTCCCAAGTGTTGTATGTATAAGCAGCTGAGCCCACAAGGTTGCTGGACCAAGGGTAGTGACCAGACTGCACAGTCTAACTGATCTTCCGGGGCCACTACTCTGATACCATCTATAACCCACCACCTGAGATTCCCTGTGTCAGAATGGTTATCCAAGTAGGTAGAAAAGGTCCTAGGCAAGCATTTAAAAGGCCAAGAAAATTTCTAATATGCCAATGGAAATTGGATGTGGCATCTATTGTACTTTCAGTAGTAATAACCACCTCCCAGGTAATCCAAGTGTGTTCTAATTTTTCAGCTCACACTCTACTTTGATCTACTGGTTTCAATCTGATAATCAGAGAAGGTGCTCCCCCACCCTCCTCTCTCCCCCCACCAACCAAAAAAATAAAGGTTGGAGACTAGAGTTAGGGAAGAGAAGAATAGAATAAATGAGGCCTCATTGGGATTGGAATAGAAAACCAAGCTTCCTTAGGGTTGGAGAAAGGAATCAATAATGCAATCATTCAATTCATCAAAGTCTGACTATTCTATTACATAAGCTGCATTTATATAGGCAAGAGATACCCCCAAGATCAAATTCCCCCAAAAGTACAAAGTATTCCCTATTAAATTCTAATGGGAAAATTATATAAATGACCATCGTAGTATCGTTTGGTAACCGATTTGACCCCGTACTCCCAATATCTTAAATCTAACCAATGTATTCACGAATTGAGTGCAATGTAGTCCTTCTAACTAACGGCCCATCCATTTTTTTAACAGTTGTTAACTTTCCATCCTATTTTCTTAAAAGGCTACTCATATGTTCTACGTGAGCCATTTTATGAGGGGTATTTCGGGCCAAATCCCAGTATCCAATACTCCAAATGACTAGATCTGAACCGAAACCGAAATTTGACTCCTTCAACAGCGAGTACGGTTGGAAGTCTTCAAGCCCAAAAACTCAGGAGAACGCATGGTGTGCACGTGACGAACTTGGATATCCCTCATAAAATGGCTCAAGTAGACCATATCAGCCTGTTAAAAAATAGGATGAAGAGTTAGTCATCGTTAAAAAAATGGATGGACTGTTAGTCAGAAGGACTACATTGCACTCAATTCGTGAGTACATTTGTTAGATTTAGGATATTGGGGGTACGGGGTCAAATCAGTTACCATACGATGGTCATTTATATAATTTTCCCAATTCTAAATTCCGGAAGTACCCAAATAGGTCAAATAATTTAAATTAATCCCTAAGGTTAATTAATAATATAAAATAGCTACCATAATGTACTAATGGGCCTAGGGTTTCTCCTATGTTTATCATAAATATAGATGTTTGTCCTTGGGTTTATCTAGCCCTTTTCATTCCCATCACTTCTTCCCAGCCTAAACAAACTGTTGTCCTGGAGTAGAAGGGAAGTTGATGTGCCAATATATAAGGATCAATGCGGTGAAAGAAAGTGAGATCAGCTGAAGTCAACTTGCTTGGCAGATGAGGAGTCAAAGCTCTATATCAAAAAGAAACAATCCAATCTGTGTCAGCAGGAATGGAAAGCAGCAGGTGACTGAAGATTGTAATCCGCAGCTTTTGGGGATGGTTCCAAGAGATGAAAAATCATGTAGTTTCTTGTGTTGACAAAGTGGAAGGCTCAAAGGTGCCCCTAAAAAGTAACATGTCCTTCAGAGGAAAACTGGATTATTAATCCAATGATGGGAAGGTCATTAAAATGGAGTATCAGATCCATAGATTGGGAAGACAGATGGTGGCATACTTAAGCATATAATGACATCGCTTGTACTAAATAATGACATTTCTATTAATAAACTTTGGCTAATGGTAATTATTGATATTACTATAGTTGGAATTTCCAAATCAGGTTGTAATCCAATCCACATTTTTCTTCAGTGGAATGAATTTGGCAAGTGGACAAAACTAATGAGTTTGACCATCTATAAACCAGTCCAGCTAGCTCAAATGAAGGATGTAGGCATTGACTTCGACTCTATGATCAGTTTTCTGATGTCACACTATAGCCTTCAATAAGGTAATGCTGGTGGCCATTGAATTGCGACTCTTGACTTTGGCAATTTCCCTTTATGCTTTTTTTATGTCTCAAGGTATTTTGGCCATCTTTTTTGTTTAGGATTTGTCCCAAATTCCTATTTGGTTACGCAAGGCAGATTTCCATTGGACTTGGTGGAGTCCATAATCCTAATTGATTTAGGATTATTTAATGGACTTGAGTTTTCCTAATATAAAAAGGTAATTCCTATTGAAGCATGGACCATTAGCCTATATAAAGGCTTGCAATGGATACCTCTAAGACTTGGCTTTGAGAGTCCCTAGGGTTAGCTAGTGCCCAATGTTGGGCATAGCTAGTCTCCTAGAGTCCTAGCGGTCAGATCACGTATACTACTTTTTATTTGGTGAGGCTTTGATGGAGCGTATCTTGTATTCTTAAGAGAGGTTAGGGAGGTTGTCTTAAATCTTGTGAGGGAGAATCAAGTGTCTCTATATTGTGTGTTATTTCCAAATAATTGTTATCTCCAAATAATTGTATAGTGGATTTGTTGCTTGCCAATCTTGTGTTCCCTTGTGCATGGTTGTTGATCTTTTGTTCTTTATATCTATCATTCTTGCCATTATTTCTTTATTTCTTGATGGTGTAAATTCTTCGTAGCTTCTACTTCCGCATTGAAGATATAAACATGGAATTTTATATCCTTGATTTTATAGCATTTTTGCTTTAATTCATCTGCACGATGTTGCATAAGAGATATGGTAATCGTGAAACATTTAATAATTTTTGATATGGTAATCGTAAAACATTTAATCATTTTTGGCCCTATAATAAAAGAAACTAAATCTATGTTTCACTCGTTAAATACAATTGGCATTAAACTACTAGGTCTCAGTGTTACAAAATTTCTCCTGGATACTCGCTCCGTTCCAGGCACAAGAGTCCACTTTTGACTTTTTTAGGTCAACTAAATTAATGTTTTGACTGATAATTTATATTGATTTATTTGTTTCTACAAAGTTATGAAAGTTGTATTCTATAGTATTCGCAATGTAGTTTTTAATTAATAAAACTTTATTTCTTAAAATATAAGTAAAATATATAAAATTTTGATTTGATTTAGTCAAATGTTGACTTTTAAAAATGGAAAGTGGACTCTTTAACCGGAATGGAGGGAGTAAATTTTAATAGTAGTGTAGCTGACTTGTAATGATCCTTGTAGGTGTCTAGCTTCCTTTTTTAGTTTCTCCTGCTACACATCATTTTTAAGACCAGTAAATGATATTACGTAATTACATTTCATTGAAGCAATGTTTAATCCTTACAGAGAAGATTGGGGGACGTATCTGCATCCGCAAGTAAGCTCTTGGAGGAAATGGATAAAAGGACATTAGAAAGTAGTGCCCCCGAGTTTTGCATCGATGCAGGCTCTGTTGGGAATGTTGCTAGATTTATCAATCACAGCTGTGAGCCAAATCTGTTTGTGCAGTGTGTTTTAAGTACACACCATGATCTTAGACTTGCGCGAGTGGTTCTATTTGCAGCAGATGACATAGCTCCTTTTGAGGTAACAGTATTTGCCTATTCGTCACATGTTTAAACTGATGGATCCTCTCATCCAGAATACCATGAGAAGTGTTTTTAAAATCTGAATTGCTTCGCCTCCTTGTATTGAATCTAACTTGCACCGTTGTTCTGTTTTGTATTAATGAAAAAGAAAAAGAACAAATTTAACTGTCTAGTTTATTCAACTAAATCTTGTGATAAGTGGTGGCTTACTATCTCTTTAACTGGAATAAACTTGTGTCATCCAAGAGCATTAGAGTTATATTTATGATATCAATGTCCCTCGTTGTCGCACTTGCTCGAGTACCTTTATGGAATCTACACCTAGCCCATTGCTTGAACTCTTCTTGTGTAGCTTTTTTGATTATTATCATTATTATTTTGTCAACTTGATTAAACATTGACTGAACTTTATATAGATTTGCTTGTCCTTACAAATTTCTAAAAGGTGCATCTAATAGTATTTCCACTGTAATTTCAATGATTGAAACTTTTATTATCTAAAACATAGTAAATGTAGGTTAAATATTGATTTGATACTGTCCCATGTTGACTTTTCAATATTGAAGTTTTTTAGGAACCCGAGTACATTTTAGGATTACTAACAGGAATGCCATAATTTTCTGTCTTGCAAGCAGGAACTTACTTATGACTATGGCTACGCCCTTGACAGTGTCGTCGACTCAAATGGCAACATTAGAGAGCAGCCATGCCATTGCGGAACAGCAGAATGCCGTAAACGGTTGTACTAGATGGTTGTAAGTCTCAGCTATTCATACTGGCTCCTTAGTACCATCAATGGAATCAAAATTTTCATCTTTTCTTTTTAAACCGGAAGAAGTATTGGGCATATACTATATACTAATCTGTCAAAAGCATTTTACAGCTTCTATGCTGATCTCTTTGCTCAACAATTTTCGTCCTTTCGGGGAATTAAATGTGTCAATTTTGTTCGAATATTTATGCTTTTAGGAACCCCAGAAAGCTAGGGCATGTTAATATATACTTGGATGTAATGACCATTATAATGCAGAGCTGTACTTGAAGCCTCCTCCAACAATTATAATGGCAAGAATTTTCCGTCTTTTGTTGTATAATCCCACCGTTCAGTCCAAATAGTCAACTTTCTATTTTTAAAAGTTAACATGTGACTAAATCAAATCAAATTTTAAAATACTTTAATTATGTTTTTGGAAATAAAATCGCATTCACTACTTGTCAAAAAAAAATTTAATAAAATCTCATTAACTAAAAACTACATTAAAAATACTAGTATATATTAAAACTTTTATGACTTTGTAACAATAAACAAACTTGTTATTCAAACTTTAATTAAGTTGACCTAAAAAATTAAAAGTGGACTCTGTGGTTAGTAAGGAGGGAGTACTTATTTATTACTGCAAAATTTAGACGCATTCTTTTAGTCACTTTCCTTGCAATTTAGCTGAGAAAATTTGCAGCGTGAAATATGTCCCTTAAAAGTTAAAGCCAAATTTTTTCTTAGGAAAGTGTTTATTGTTGTTGCAGAGACCTTTATCTATCTATCTATCTATCCTGCCATTCCAAATAAGAGAGTTTTCAACCGTTAGAATGCAATTTTTGAAAACGGCGATAAAAGGTTCTCGATTGTTTAATGAGTTGAAGTTACAGAACCAAACTCTTCACTACGATGTTTGTTGTAAACTAAATTTGTAAATGAATTATGTTGCTGCTCTATCATTTTTCTATATTTAATCCTTCTATGACCTGAAAATGACAGAAAGTTTGAACACTGATTACAGTTATTTGCAATACAATGTGGATCACTCACTAATCTAAATACACAAACATAAAGGATGGTCTATGCCTGCCACTTTCCAAAAGAAAGGTGGCTAAGTCTATGGCCCCAAAGATCAAGTGGATGATTAATTAAAAATAAAACTTGATTATGCGTGCCCAAAAAGGAACCTAATCTCCTTGCTAGCAACCCCTAAAAGATAGAAAAAGGGAACACCAATCAAACCCTAAAGACATATTTAACCCTTTGACAAAGATGGCTCTTGATTTTTAACAAACATACCAAAGTAGTGTCATTGTTTCTCACAATTACAAATTACACCTAGTGTTTGTCTAAACAAGACATGATTTCATTTAACAAAGATCAAGAGACATGTTACTTGCTCGCTCTTTTCTTTGCTTCAATTCAATGAAAATGTCTTAACTCACAAATACATTGTACCTTTTTCGGACTAATAAAGGTAATTACAATTTTTTATTAAGACAACTAACCTACTTGATAAGAGTGACACATCATATTGTAAATGAGTTCACTCGATCTTGATTTGCTTCGATTGATGCGAATTTTGTCGCACCCCAGGATCTCCTAGAAAGGTTTAATGTAAATTGACATCTCGATCCGACGTTGTTGAAACAACGAGAACCTTGGGATATGAGAGATGCCACAATCGGGATGGATCTCCAATTGATAAATCTAGGGTTTGATTCAATCACCGACACACAACTAAATGGATCAAAAGGTTTCCTCGAGAACGAAACACGTATCAATCAACCAACTAACCATGAAAACAATGTTGAAGAGGTCTTTAAATAGGCTTACAAACCCTAGAAAAATTGTAAAAGAACCTAAAATAACTTGGAAATCGAAACTCTATGAAAAATACCAAAACTAAGAATCCAAACGAAAATAGGAAAACGTCAAAAACTGAAAACAACGCAGTATGGTTGCACTGTGCAGCTGCATGCAAGGAAGAAAACAACATTCTGGTCTTAGCGTGGCCGCATCCTCCTCGATTCCAAACATTCTAATTTTGTCATTTAGACCTCCAAACTCTTTCAGAACATCCCCGAAGCCTTCTAACTCACCCTTGAACTTCCAAACTCCGCGCAAAGCCCCTTTATCATGTAGAATCGCCAACCAAGTCCTCAAGATCACATCATTTGAATTCGCCCTTTATTTTGTTGTTGAGCTAGTTCTAATCTCGATTTAAGTTTGAGTAATTTGATTTTTTACCAAATCAAGCTCAACTAGTTTGATCATTTAGTAATTTATTTAGTTTGTTGTGTGACAGCGAAAACGAGTAAACAATAGATTGAACAATAATCAATGATCAAACAATTAGGGAATTGAAGAAGAGAGAGTATTTGGAGTTTTAAGATTGTCGTATATTGATTTGATAACGTTAATCACGTTTTTAGGGTTATGATGAGACCCAAGCTGCAATGGGTTCTGGCCAAACCATTGTTCGTGATCCGTTAAACATTTCAGGTGGACCAATGACTCGGGCACGTACCAAACAGGTTCAAGAGGCTTTGATGATGCTCGTGGGAGATATTAGAGACCAAGTCAATATCACGGATGATCTAGAGGATCGAGGGATGATTGTGTGCACAATTGGAGATCAATTGGAGAGTTTGAAGACTTTTCACGCGCCCCAGCGCGCACCTGCCCAGCATTTTCAGAATTTCAAAATTTCAAGCCAAACTTCAGCAGCTTGTCGCGCCCTAGCGCCCCTTCTGCGCGCCCTAGCGCACTGCCGTGCCTTAGCGCGCCCAAATCGCGCAAGTTTCCAAAATTTCAGACTTTTAAATTGTAAACTTCTGGCCGACTTTGCGCCTTAGCGCGCATCTTCACGCGCCCTAGCGCGCCTCTGCGACCTTTGGACTTTTTGACCTTTTTTTTTGGGTTTGTAACAGGAATTTGACTCTTTTGCTGGGTATGTTCGTGTCTGAACCTAGGAGGAGTATATATAGTTGGGTTCTTCCATTTGTAAACAACTTTTGATCAACTTTTATGCAAAATTCTTGAGATTATCATCTCTTTCCTTCACAACTTGAGAGTTTATAAGATTATTTCTAGTTTCTTGGACTAGAAACCATACCTTGAACTTATCAATCTCTACGAGTCGAGAGATTGTGGAGTTTCGTGATTCGTGGGTCGTTGACAAACACATCAACGGTTCTCAATCGCAACCCAAGGTTCCTAGTCAATCGCGACTAGTGGGTTGAGGGAGGCTCAAACTATCGTTCCTTATTTCCATTGTTTGCTGCTGCGTTTTCTGTCATTTTGAGGTATTCGAGTCATAATCCCGCGTTCTTGATTGGGTGCGTAGTCTTCGATCGATCTTGGAGCGAATTCACCCCTATCAAATGGCGTATTCACATCAATTAGTATCAAAGCCAATCAAAGAGGTAACCCGAATTTCGTCTCTCGTTTCAATCTTGTCCATTGCGTGTTCTTCCAATTCTAAAATTCTGAAATTTTTGTTCCTTATCTTCGTTGTGAAAATTCTGAAATTCTAGAGTTATCTAGTTCTTGTTATCCATTTGCGAAGACAAAAAAAAAATTTTTTGAATTGAAGTTGTTGTGAATCAAACCAAATCAAAGGAGGTTTGTGAAAAAAAAAAGTATAGAAGCCAAAAAAATATCGTGTAGCCTAAAATTGGGTTTGGGCAAATTTGATCATCCTTGTTCATTTGCTATTGAGAAATTTTTTGGAATTTTTTTTTATTTTATTGAAAATCATCATTTCATATCAAATCCATAGTGTTTTTGTTCTTTTCTTGCTATCGAGTGGAATTGATTCTCACTTCGAGTTGTTACCCAAAGAATCTTCGAGAACTTAGATTGTGTTTGCTTAGAATTCACTCCCGGAACGTATAACATACTTGAACTCTTATTGTTGGTATTTTCAAGGGTAGGTACTATCCAAGAAATCTAGAGTGTGAGTGTGAGTGTGTGAGGTGAGTGTATACACGAGCGAAACATTTTGTGAGGTTGTGTGATAATCTTTAAAAAAAAACATGCCACAAGACGGTAATAACAATGAAGCACCGAGGAATAATGAAGGATCAGGTAGGGAGAATCCTATAGAACGTTTGACAAGAATGGTACAGGATCTTACACATAGGATGACGAGGATAGAGGTCGCTAATACACCACCCCCAAGGAATCCACCTCGATTCCAAGCTAGGAGAGGAGTGTACCGTGAGGATAGACATCAACCTAAGGAGGGAGATGGTGAGTGGTTAGAAAGGGAGTATGAGGACGAACGGAGGAATGATCGGAGGGGAGGACATAGAGCCAATTATCCACGTCGGGAAGGGGATATTAAGAATATCAAAATGAAGGTGCCAACCTTTGCTGAACCGGAAGAGTACCTTGAGTGGGTTAGGAAGGTGGAAGTGCTCTTTAGTTGCAACCATTTCACGGAAGCGCAAAAGGTGAAACTAGCTTCTCTAGAGTTCACCGAATATGCGAGTATTTGGTGGAAGCAACTTATTCTCAACCGTAGGAGGATAGGCAAAGGGAATATCACCAATTGGGAAGAGATGAAGAGAGCGATGCATAGAAAGTTTGTACCTAACTACTATCACCGAGACTTGTTAAGGAAACTTCAATCCTTAACTCAAGGAACTAAATCGGTTGAAGAGTATAGTAGGGAGTTAGAATTAGCTCTTGCTCGAGCTAATGTGGAGGAGGAAATTGATGCAACCATTTCTCGGTTCATCAATGGGTTGAATAGGGAGATAGCCAATGTGGTCGAGTTGCGTGAGTATGAGGACTTGAAAGTTGTTGTCCATGCTGTCATTAAGGTAGAAAGGCAACTCAAGAGGAGGGGTACCTATATACATAACCAAAACACTTCATCTTCTCCTTACCCACGTTCTACCAAGTCAATTGCCGAGAGAAATAAGAGTTCTAGTACCACACCGACCAAGCCATTTGGGGAGTCTTCCAAGGGTAGTGTGGGAGATAAAGGGAAAGGTGTAGTACCAAGCCCAACAAGGGCAAGAGAAATTGTTTGTTTCAAATGCAATGGGAGAGGGCATATCGCATCTCAATGCCCGAACAAAAGGGTAATATACTTGGAGGGTAATGATTACTTTTCGGAGGGTCTAGTAGAGGAAGGAGAGGAAGAAGAAAGTGAGGAGGAAGATCCACTCACACTTGAGGCTTTAGTCGTGAAAAAGGTCTTGAGTACACAAGTGAAGGAGTCTAGTGACCAACAGAGGGAGCATATATTCCATACCCGTTGTAACATAAGGGGTAAGGGGTGTGATTTGCTCATAGATAGTGGGAGTTGTACTAATGTTGTTAGTACAGAGGTGATATAAAAATTGAATATTCCGGTCATTAGGCATCCACAACCCTATAAGCTTTAATGGCTTAATAATTGTGGAGAGTTGAAGGTGACAAAACAAGCCTTGATTACTTTGTCGATTGGGAAGTACAAAGATGAGATCATGTGTGATATGGTCCCAATGCAAGTGGGACATGTGCTTTTGGGAAGGTCATGGCAATTCGATCACCATGTGATTCACGATGGTTTTTTGAACCATTACACTTTACAACACAAGGGAAGGTCCCACACACTTATTTTTTTGAACTCCAATCTCAAAAGGCAAAAAGATGTGAGGTTAGTGAGGTTGAGAGGGAAAAGGAAAAGAGTGGTGAGAAAATAAAAAGTAAAAATAAAAATAAAATGAGGGCCGATACACGAGAGCATGGGGAAGGAAAGAAGCTAGTTGAAAAGGCCAAAGGCCAAGGGAGAGTGAAACAAAACTTCTTCATCAAATCAAGTGAGGTATTGAGGGAGTTGTGGGAAAAAAAAGAGGTTTTAATAATGGTTTTTAAAACTACCTTGGTTTCCGCTAACGATATTCCGATAACTGTGCCATCTTTTGTTTCAACTTTGTTACAGGAATTCAGCGATGTGTTTCCCGAGGACGAACCAAGTGTTTTGCCCCCTTTTTGAGGAACTGAGCACCAAATAGATTTCATCCTTGCTGCTACCTTGCCAAACAGGCCAGCTTACCGAGCCAATCTCAAGGAAACCAAAGAAATTCAAAGGCAAGTTGAAGAGTTACTAAAAATGGTAAGGTTCGTGAGTCTTTGAGTCCTTGTGCTGTACCAGTTATTGTTGTCCCTAAGAAAAATGGGGAATGGAGAATGTGTACTGATTGTAGGGCCATTAACCAGATTACTATTAAGTATCGTTATCCTATCCCACGATTGGATGATATGCTTGATGACTTGAATGGCGCTATAATTTACACCCAAATTGATTTAAAAAGTGGTTATCATCAGATTAGAATTAGAGAAGGTGATGAGTGGAAAACCGCTTTTAAAACCAAATTTGGGCTGTATGAGTGGTTAGTTATGCACTTTGGGTTGACTAATGCTCTGAGTACATTCATGAGGTTAATGAATCAGGTTCTTAAGGAGTTTATAGGTAAATTTGTAGTTGTATATTTTGATGACATTTTGATTTATAGTAAAAGCATGAAAGAGCATATGATACATCTTCGTTCTGTTTTAAACACTTTGAGAGAGAATTCTTTATATGCTAACTTCAAAAAATGTGATTTTTTCTTGGATAGAATTGTGTTTCTTGGTTTTGTTGTGAGTGCCGCAGGTGTAGAAGTGGATGAATCCAAGATTGAAGCAATCAAGGAGTGGCCTACTCCTAAGAGTCCAAGTGAAGTTCGAAGCTTTCATGGTTTAGTAAGTTTTTACCGGAGGTTCGTGAAGAATTTCAGCACGATCCCTGCTCTGCTGAATGAGTTAGTCAAGAAGGAGGTGAAATTCCAATGGGGGTGAAAAACAGCAGGTTGCTTTTGATCTTTTAAAAGAAAAACTAATTTCTGCCCCCATTCTTACTTTACCGAATTTTGATAAGATGTTTGAACTTGAATGTGATGCTTCGGGTGTTGGTGTTGGAGGTGTTTTGACCCAAGAGGGTAGACCTGTAGCCTACTTTAGTGAAAAGTTGAGTGGAGTGTCCCTGAATTAATCCACTTATGACAAAGAATTGTATGCCTTAGTGAGGTGCCTGAGAACGTGGGAACATTACCTTAGACCTAGGGAATTTGTGATTCACACGGATCACGAGTCAATCAAGTACCTAAAAAGTCAAGGTAGGTTGAACAAAAGGCATGTTAGGTGGGTTGAGTTTGTTGAGTCTTTTCCCTATGTGATTAAGTACAAAAAGGGTAAAGATAATGTAGTCGCCGATGCTTTATCGCGTAGCCATGCTTTGATTACTACATTGCATTCTCGATTGCTTGGTTTTTCTTTCATAAAAGATTTGTATGCCACTGATGATGATTTTGCATCCATATTTCAAGCATGCGAGAATATGGCTTTTGATAAATATTATAGACATGATGGCTTTTGTATGCGAGAATCAACTTTGCATACTAAGAGGGTCAATTCGTGGGTTACTCGTGCGTGAGGCACATGGTGGTGGCCTTATGGGTCATTTTGGTGTTTTTAAGACCCTTGAGACGCTAAAAGAACATTTCTTTTGGCCAAAAATGAAAGTTGATGTTGTGCGTGTGTGTTCCGGTTGCATTACATGTAAGCATGCCAAGTCCCAAGTGGAACCGCATGGGTTGTACACTCCATTGACTATTCCCGATTATCCTTGGACTGAACTTTCTATGGATTTTGTACTCGGTTTGCCTAGGTCTAGACGTGGTCATGATTCGGTTTTTGTGATAGTTGACCATTTTTCAAAAATGGCACATTTCATCGCGTGTCATAAAACCGATAATGCGAGCTACATAGCTGACCTGTTTTTCAAGGAAATTGTACGTTTGCATGGCATGCCGAAAACTATTGTGAGTGATAGGATACTAAATTTGTAAGTCATTTCTGGCGAGTTTTGTGGAATAAGTTGGGCACTAAGCTTTTGTTTTCTACTTCGTATCATCCTCAAACGGATGGCCAAACAGAAGTTGTGAATAGGGTTTTATCGCAATTGCTTAGGACTGTTTTAAATAAAAATTTGAAAAGTTGGGAAGAAAGTCTTCCATTTGTTGAGTTTGCATACAATCGTTCTGTTCATACTGCTACAAATTATTCTCCATTTAAAATTGTATATGGATTTAACCCTTGTAGTCCATTAGATCTTGTTCCTATTCCAGTGAAGGAACGTGCTAGCTTGGATGGAAAACGCAAGGCGGAGGTGATCAAAAAGTTACATGAACAGGTTCGGTTAAACATCGAGGAAAAGACGACCCAATATGTCAAGCAAGCAAATAAAGGTCGAAAGCAGGTTGTGTTCGAACCCGGGGATTGGGTATGGTTACATTTACGGAAGGAACGGTTTCCAATGAAACGTCGTTCTAAATTGCAACCTAAGGGTGATGGACCATTTCAGGTTCTGGAGAGGCTTAATGATAATGCTTACCGACTTGATCTCCCAGGTGAGTATAATGTATCTGCAACATTTAATGTGTCTGACTTATCTCCTTTCGACGCAGGTGACGATTCGAGGTCGAATCCTCTCGAAGAGGGAGGGAATGATGAGACCCAAGCTGCAACGGGTTCGGGCCAAACCATTGTTCGTGATCCGTTAAACATTTCGGGTGGACCAATGACTCGGGCACGTACCAAACAGGTTCAAGAGGCTTTGACGATGCTCATGGGAGATATTAAAGACCAAGTCAATACCACGGATGATCTAGAGCATCAAGGGATGATTGTGTGCACAATTGGAGATCAATTGGAGAGTTTGAAGACTTTTCCCGCGCCCCAGCGCGCACCTGCCCAGCATTTTTAAAATTTCAGAATTTCAAGCCAAACTTCAGCAGCTTGTCGTGCCCTAGCGCACTACCGCGCCTTAGCGTGCCCAAATCGCGCCCTAGCGCACAAGTTTCCAGAATTTCAGACTTTTAAATTGTAAACTTCTGGCCGACTTCGCGCCTTAGCGCGCATCTTCACGCGCCCTAGCGCACAGCTCCATGCCCTAGCGCGTCATCCCGCACCTTAGCGCGCCTCTGCGACCTTTGGACTTTTTGACCTTTTTTTTTGGGTTTGTAACACGAATTTGGCTCTTTTGCTGGGTATGTTCGTGTCTGAACCTAGGAGGAGTATATATAGTTGGGTTCTTCCATTTGTAAACAACTTTTGATCAACTTTTATGCAAAATTACTTGAGATTATCATCTCTGTCCTTCACAACTTAAGAGTTTGTGAGATTATTTCTGGTTTCTTGGACTAGAAACCATACCTTCTCTACGAGTCGAGAGATTATGGCGTTCCATGGTTTGTGGGTCGTTGACAAACACATCAACGGTTCTCAATCACAACCCAAGGTTCCTAGTCAATCGCGACTAGTGGGTCGAGGGAGGCTCAAACTATCGTTCCTTATTTCCATTGTTTGCTGCTGCGTTTTCTGTCATTTTGAGGTATTCGAGTCATAATCCTGCGTTCTTGATTGGGTGCATAGTCTTCGATCGATCTTGGAGCGAATTCACCCCTATCAAACGGCGAATTCACATCAGGTTACAACTTATATATAGGACACAAGACCAAACCATAAACCGATACAAACAAGAAAACTGGAAAAACACAAAATTCGGCTCAGCGCGAGCGCCTTCTTTCCAGAAAACTTCTCAGCGCTTTTATGCGACCACCCTATTTCCGGAATGCCGTCAGCGATTTCCTTGCCTTGCACGATACCCACAGTCCGTACCACTCCACGAGCACGCTATGCTCGCTCGTTACACTTCGAGAACTAGCCCACAATCTGGAATCAAGCCATACTAAACAATGCTTGATTTAGTTTATTTAGTTTACGAGTCAAACTCAAGTTGAATATTAATCGAACGAGCTTGAGTTGAGTCTTGAACAGTTTACTCGATTTACACCAGGCATTTTACAGATGCAAAATTTCAAACACACTTCAGTGCTCTCGTCCATTAGATAGTATGGATTCTTAATATGTTGATAGTTATATAGTACAATACTTTAATGAAGGGTTAATTCGACCATTGGTCCCTAAAGTTTGAGCTTATAAACCAATAGTCCCTGATTTTAGACTTGTCTCACCACTGACTAAAGTAGGTCATTTTTGCACACCACTAGTCCCTGTGATGGACGGCGTTAGGAATGGGACCGTTAAGTGGGCATGTGCGAACTCACGTGATTTTTAATGAAAGCAAAATGGTCAATTCTATTTAATCCTAAAAAATACTCCCTCCGTCCCTAAATTATTATCTTCCTTTCCTTTTTTGTCCATCCCAAAATAATTGTCTTGTTTGAAACTTTCATTTTTAGGACATTACTTTTACCATTTTACCCTTATTTTTTTTCCCTACTTTAATTATGGGCCACATACATATGGGATTAAAAGAAACTACACACTATACCAATATTAATAATCAAGTCAAAATTTTTTTTTTTAATCTGTGTGCCGGGTGAAACAAGACAATAATTAAGGGATGGAGGGAGTAATATTTTTGTTTCTAAACTCATCTTCTTCCCCGTAACCGGTCTTTGATAATCCTTCCCCCACCATCACCATTATCATCTTTTCTTTTTCCTAATTTCATGTCTCCATACATATACATACAACAATATCTGTATCCATAATTGTTAAGATCTTAATTGAAAACAACACTTTCCCAATTGCAAGCACTAGATGAAATCTTGTTGCAACCTGTGTGCATTGAAGAGTATAAAGTCAGGCGGGGCACTGAATAGATAGCACGAGTGCGCTGGATATGGGCTCACCGGAGATGGGGCTGCTGCGAGCAGAAGCGGAAAGGCGAGCAAGTTCCAGATGAAATTAAAAGCAACCCTGATTACCTTACAAATCACTCATATCATCATAAAGCTCCGAGTAAATTGTACCCCACCAATCCCTCGTCTTCGTCCTCTCCCTTTCTTCAACGTTCATCGCTCTATTTACGAGTCTGATTTAGCTCGATAACCTAAGAAATACCAAAGTCGACTATTCGCCCCATTCTCTCTCTCTCTCTCTCTCTCTCTCTCTCACACACACACACACACACACATAGTTCTCCGTTCAACAAATCTAAACCCTGATTTTGAAATCGCAGCTGATCGTGAGCTTGCAAACACTGATAACAACGTTATTGATCGATGGGTGAACTCAAAATGGAAGACATGTCTTTGCCAAGTCTGTTCGAGCAGGCTCAAAATATTCATCATTTGGCCTCCGAAACTAGCGTCGATAAGGTGAATTTCTAGTGTACTAGAAATTTATGAATTTATATCGAACACCTTTTTCATTTTATTTTTATTTTGGATTGTGGATTTGTGGGGTTTTAATAGGAAACATTGAGAAAAGGTTGCGAAGCAGTGAAACGCTGGAACAAGCTCGCTGGAGATGGGGCGGCACGGGTGCGCTGGAACAAGCTCGCCGGCACTGGGGAAGACGACCGGAGATGAGCTTGCCGGATTTATTGATCCTTTTCCAGAAAAAGGATAACCAAGGAGACGGGATTGGAAAGAAAAATATTATTTTTTAGGGTTAAATAGAACATAGGCGCTAAATGACGCACCCGATTGTGCTAAGCAACGCACCTTTTTAAATGAATTTTTTAAAATATGACAAAAGTGCCCTTGATTAGTATTAGACATAATTAAGATTAAAGAACTCTAATTAATGTGGGATACTAATAAATATATTGGTATATTGGTACAGTTTGGATAAATGGAGGATGTACTGTTTACTTACACAAACAAGCCTAATAACATAATAACATATGAACTCACTTTCACTTTCACTTTCACTTTCACTCACTTTCACTCTCACTTTCACTTTCACTTTCTCTCTCACTTCCTCCTTCTAAAAGTTTTCACTCTAAATCTTTGTATACGGAGACATGGATTACAACAATAATGATAATTTTACCACAGATAACTATTTTATGGTATTTTTTTAATTTTTAAATTTATTTCATTCAATTTAGGGTTTTTTTACGGACAAAGATAGCCGGCCCGGCCCTTTTGAACAAAGCCGGCTCGACCTTATTTTACATAACCGGCCCGACCTTATTATATATAACCGGCCCGACTATATAACAATAAGCCGGTCTGGCTATATCCATTAATGCCGGCCCGACTCTCCTTTAATGTTTTTTAAAAAAAATAAAATTGTCTTGGCTCTTTTCCTTTTTTTTATGCTATATTACAATATACAAATGATAATACACACTTTTATTCAATACGTGGATAATTGTTTTTTTTTTAATGTTACATTATTGTTTATAGGATGTTCACATCGTTAATGATGACACGGAATAGTTCCCTGATATGTTTCATTTTTTTGCGACTGATCACGTGTTTGCTAGTCGAGAAGAAGTGGAAGCTTGGATTAGAGCAATAGGAAAAGAACAAAATATGTATTTCAAGAATTCAAGGCAGAAAACAAGAGTTGACGGATGTAAAAGGCTGTGGTTTGAATGTGAGAGGGGTAGGGTTTACAAATATGGCAGAGAGTTGGACGAAGAGGACCGAAATTTGAGAGGCTAAAAAAAATGAAATGCCCATTTGAAGTAATAGCTGTGAAAAATATCCTTGGTGGTGGCATGTGATCATTAAAAAAGAGAAGGGCAAACACAACCATCAATTGTCAAATTATCACCAGTGACATAGATCCGAGACGGCGTTTACTGAGAAGGAATTTGGTATAATCGAAGAATTAAATAGTGCAAACATCAAAGGGAAACAAATCCTAAACGCCATAAAGAAAGAAAATCCTCAAAACTGCAACAATTTGAGACAGGTATAGAAAATCAATGTGTTTATTGAGAAATTAGTTTTTGTTTAATTAATTGATAACATTTTCTTAGATTCATTTTTAACGTAAATTTTATTTAATTTTCGCACGTACAAAATGCCCAACAGAAGATACGAATGAATAAAATGGGCAACATGACAAAAATGCAGTATTTTTTTAATTTGCTGACGAATTTGGGATACCAGACATGGTTTAAGCACGTAGAGGGGACAAACATTTTGGGCGACGTAATGTTTGCTCACCCGAAGGCGCAGGAGCTGCTCACGTTATAGTCGTATGTTCTGTGTATGGATTGTACGTATCGGACAAACAAATATGATATGCCTATGTTGGAGATCATTGGGATTACATCGATAGGAAAAAATTATCACGTAGCATTCGCCTTCTTAAGGAATGAGAGGAAAACAAGCTTCTATTGGGCAATGTCGCAACTGCGGATGATGTTTTATAGAGCTGCGGCTCCTGATGTGATAGTTACTAATTGAAAACAGTCTCTAATGAGTGCCATTGAATGTCATTTTTCAGAGTCAAAACATCTTTTATGCAAGCGATACATATCGAAGAACGTGAAAAAATATCTGGTACAGCTGATGAAAAATAAAAGATTTATCAAAGCATTTAGTTCAAGGTAACAAAGGATAGTGCACGCCAATTCTGAGGAGGAATATCAGCTTATGGTGGCTCAGATGGAAAAGGCTTGGAAATGGATCCCACCTCAGGTCACTTACGTAAAGAGGGAATGGTTGGAGCCGTACAGAGATCGATTTGTCAATGCTTGGACCAAAAATTACGTGCATTTTGGAACACAAACTACCAACAGATACTAGTTTTACATTTATCTTTAATTTAATGGTTTAGAAAATCCATTTTTACATTGATCTAATAAATATTTATGTGATGTTATACTACAGAGTGGAGAGTGCACATGGGATGTTAAATAGTTGGTTAAAAATGTCGGTAAATAGTTTGGATAGTTTAGTCCTGCAGATCCATGAATTAATCGAGCTCCAATTCAATGAGATCAAGACTACCTTTGAAAAGGCAAGAAACTTTGATTTGACAGTAACAGATAGGTTATTATTTTTTAACTTGAGAGGTGAAGTCTCACACCATTGTATTCAACTGCTTATCGAGGAGGTTGACGTGCGGGATCAAAAAATGAATATTGGTACTGATACTGAAAAATGTGGTTGTTCGTTCAAACTAACACATGGCCTACCTTGTGCACATGAAATGAATTTGTTGGAGGCAGCTAATCTACCGATTGATCCCCACAGTATTCACGTGTTTTGGAAGACTCTACATATGGAGGGAAAAATATTTGATGAACCGGATAGGAGCTACTCTACGACAAATGAATTGCTCAACAACCTTATGTATGATATAAAAAAGAAGCCTAAAGACAGAAAGCAGCATTATGCCAGCCAATTCCACGAATACGTACATTCTAATGCGGCAACAACAGGTACACCACTGCACGAGCGTCACAAAGGACGTCTGAGGGAAAACTCGATTAAAAGGGAATTGTCAGACTGGGAGCACGTGAATAGGACCTACTCTACTCGGCCAAAGAGTGACCCAATGTCCCTCTCCGGTCAAGGTCGAGGTCGAGGTCTTTCTTTATCGATGCATAGTACGGGTAATTTCCATTCGCAGATCAAATACCATCCTTCGTTCATGACTTCATTGATGATTATGTAAATGTGAAGGGAGATGGAAATTGTGGGTTCAGAGTCATTGCCCTATTTCAGTATGATGATGATGAGCGTTGTTTTGATATGAGACTCAATTTGCTCCATGAGATTAGGGAAAACTGGGATTTTTATGTACTAGCTTTGAGAGATCATGTAGTAAAGTTAGGGAAATATAGGCTTGAATGGTATCACTCTCTGGCACCCGAAGACCATTATTTGGAACTCATGGACTTAGGACTTATGGTTGCGACCAAGTACCTAAAGATCGTCACATGTTGGTCACTTCAGCAAAGCACGACATACTTGTCACTAAAGTCTTGCCTCGAAGGAAGTGCACCGCCATCTGAACAGATAGACTTCGATTTGGTTAATGGAAACCACTTCATAGCATTATATATGCCTGAGTTCTCTCCCATGCCAAAGATTATACTCGGTTGGAAAAACATTTGCGACCCCAACACTGCACACTGGGAGGATTTTTATTTTTGGAGGCAACGAATACAGCAATTTGAACAACATTGGTGTAAAAAGAAAACATAATCAAAATGTTTATCATGTTAGCATTTTCCTATCCTTGTGTAATGTTACAATGATTAATTATGAACTTTCCTATCTTGTGTAATGTTACAATTTTACAATTTAATACTTTCCTATCTTTGTGTAATGGTACAACGACATTAGGCACTTTCCTAGCAATTTGAAATACCCAACACTTATAGAATGTAAAAAGGAAAATGTTTATCATACATAAAGCTTGAATCCAAAACACAAACTCGTCCCAACATACGTACATATTACATATATTCGTCCCAAAGTTAAAGTCGACAACATGTTCATTTAATAACCATTCGCTCACTTTAATACACAAGTCATCAAGTGTCTCCCAAAATACAACTTCGTCTGTTTGCTCCCACCTTTCAGGATGAAGTAGCTGCAATTGGTTAGCTACCCAGCGCAGTCCCTGCAAGTGTTAATAGTTATGTCAAAAGAAAGACAAAAAATGATTGATAAAAAATGAATTAAAGAAAAATGAATATAAAAAATTAATATGATTAAATACTCACCGTAGATGCTTCGGGTATATCTTCGGGATCAACTTCCTCAGCATCGTTACTCTTACCCAACGGCGACACTCGAGGATACGAATGCTCCCTAAACCAAGCCAAGTAACTGTCTACTGTCTCAGTCGGGTGACTAGGTACAGAAGACCCAATGGCACTCAAGTTGATCAGAACAAATCGTCATTCCTGTCATGCCTTCTTCATAAGATCGTGCCTGCATTTGTACCTATGAGCCTTCCAACCTCTATACATCATACTTGGGATGTATACCTGAGACGGTATGACTTGCGTATACCCAAACTGTCGCAGGCATCGATTAGGTAAATTACTTACCATATCATCAGATAAGCGATCTAGTGCACACCTATACTCTAGCAGAGCTGTCTGTGACGTCCTAGGTGTCGCAGTGGGGCCCATCTCAATGAACACGGCAGGTTCAGAGTCCATCCCTGTCTCCTACTCGGTCTAAATGCAGGAAAATACTCATAGATCTAAGTCTAAAAAAAATGCCATTAACTATATTAAATAAATGACATAGTAAAAATTCAATAATTAATTATATGCACCTGCAGCAAAGTCAAACACCCTGAAATTTGGGCGGTATCAGACCTAGATGCAATACCCAACAGACGGTATAAATATGCTAAAGCAGTTGCACCCCACGCATAACCAGGAACGTCTGCTAAGCTCGCCAAGAATGGTAAATAGTGAACAGTTAATTGGTTCTGAGTCTTGTCCAAAAATAATGTCGCTCCCAGCAACCACATAATATAACCCATCGCCTTATTTCTTAGACTAACTGCTTCAGGAGATAAACGTTTCATTAGCAGGTTGAATTTAATGCCGCTCGACTTCAACTGCTGGTTGATGTCAGGTATTGTCATTCCTAAGAGGGCCGACTTGATTCCCGAGATTGAGGTGTTGGGGATAACAACATTCCCTGTAACAGGTATCCGTAGTATGTAATGGACATCGTATAGGGTGATAGACATCGCACCAAAGGGCAAATGGAAACTATTCGTTTCTGGGTGCCATCGCTTTACAACGCAGAAATCAATGGCATGTAAAGGTGCTAAAACATGCACTGCCTCAAATGTCCTAGCCCAGTCCCGTTTATAAGGTTGTTAGTCTGACGGCACAATATCACCCATTTAGTGAGGCGATCGGCAGCATTATAACAAGTTAACACTTTCCTTTCCTGTTAAAAAAAATATCACCCATTTAATAATTATCATTACCAATCTCTTAACAAAATATTATTAAAAATTATTAAAATTATGCATGAAAATAATTTATTTTACCTCGCCATTCCGTATTGCATATGCAATATGGCCAAGAAAACCAGTAAGTAGAGTCGGCGTGGCGGGCCCCCCTGGATGTGTATCCAACAACATCCACTGAGTGTCAAGTCCTCGTCCCCGTCCACGTCCACGACCACGACCATGACCACGACCTCGACCTCGACCTCCTCGACTAATAGCAACATCTTCATCGTCGTCGTCGTCATCATCATCATTAACATCAATATCAACACAAATGCATCGTCATGTTATCGTCATCGTCATGAACATAATCATGATCGTCATTCCTACCCATCTGGCTCTGATACTTGTGATGCAACTCTTGAAACTGTACATTAATCATCGCACCCTTCACTACTAGAAAAACGCTAATTACTGTTGGAAATATCCGTCAGTATTTACTGTTGGATATTTTGTATTTTCTGTCGAATTTTTGACAGTGATTTTAAAATATCTGGCGGGATAATAATTACTGTCGGAACTTATCCGACAGTAAATATACCGACAGTAATATCCGAATATTCTTCAAATATTCCCTTTCCATCCGACAGTAAATACTGTCGGATTCATCCGACAGTAATACTCCGACAGTAATATAGGAATATTCTTTGAATATTCCCTTTTAAAGTCTTAGAAAATTGTGATCAGTATTACTGTCGGAGATCCGATAGTAATATCCGACAGTAATTTTAGGTTAATTTTCTGTCGAAAATTACTTTCGGAGCTCCGACAGTAATATTGAAAATAAAACCCAAATCGAACAGCTTCTCCCCCTATTCGCGAATAGTCTCTCTTCTCTCTCTCTCTCTCTCTCTCTCTCTCTCTCTCTCTCTCTCTCTCTCTCTCTCTCTCTCTCTCTCTCGCATCAGTTGAGCCGTCGTCTAGATCTCAGCAGCCGTCTCCGTCCACCACCGTCGCCGTCGCCATTGCCGTCTCCCTTTCACTCACACACACACACACACACACACACACACACACACACTCTCTCTCTCTCTCTCTCTCTCTCTCTCTCTCTCTTTCTCTCTCTATCTCTCTCTAGATCTCTCTGTTTCCCCGTCTCCCTCTCTTTCTCTCTCTATCTCACTCTCTTCTCCATCTGGCCACGCCGCGCCGGCTGCCGCTCTCTGGCCACAGGTAATAGATTAAACCCTTTTCATTTTAATTTTTTTTCCCTTTTTTAGTTTATTTATTTATTTAATTTTATTACCACCATGGAAATTAGATTGAACCACCACTGCCAAGCCGGAACCACCACTACCGCCACCGCCACCACCACCCTTTTTTCAGCATTTGTCCCTCCAATTTTCAGGTAATCTGTATTAATTTTTGTATATTTATATATTTTCTGTTTTTGATGTAATTAATCTATATTTTTTTGTTATTAATTTTATTGTAATTAATCTGTATTTTTGTAATTAATCTAATTTTTTTTTCTCTTTTTGAAACTTTTTGTAAATAATTTGTATTTAGTATGTGTACTATTTTTAGGGGGTTGTATTATGACTAATTAGTGGGGGTGGGAGTATTTGTGATCAATTTTGATGAACTTGTAATTTGCATGTTATTTTACGTTTTAAAGGATTTAGTTGGGATATTTATGTTAGTTATGATTTAGTTGTGATACTTATGTTATTTTTGTAATGTATATGCTATTTTTATATTATAAATGCCTCAGTGTATTAGATTTGTATGCAATTGTTGTTTAATAGGAATGTTTGGTGTATCAGCATATCATAAGTAAATAAAATGATCAAATAAGCGTGTATGCGAACAAAATAGTGAGAAGACTTAGACTTGTAAATAAACAAGGCTCAAACCAATCATCTCACTAATAACAGAAGGACCCGACTGAAACATATGTCCCCCAATTACCTCTAATTCTCGTTCTGCCACTAAATCACTCTTAGCGATTGGCAAAGGACCACCGATATGAAGAGATCCCCGACCAGTCGAAAAAACAGGTGGAGTCCACTCACGAGTAGCTATCGGTGGCGTATGCATCCGAGTAATGCAAACGGTATAGGTGAAGTCTGCTGAAGAGTAACACTGACTGGTATAGGTACAATATGCTCCCGAGTAGTGCTGACTGTAGGCTGTTGAGGTATACTAGTATGTTTCTGCTTCTTACTCGCTTTTGCGCGGGCGGATGCAGCTATTATTCGATCCCTCAACCTCCCACTATAAACTTTTTGCCCTGATTGATCGCCACTTCTGCTATCACCAACTCCTGACATCTAAAATTAATAATAAAAAGTTTACAATTAATATTTCTAATCAAACAATACAAAATTAACATATAAATTATGTAAAATTAGAAAAAGACTTAATCTAACAAAAATGATTTGAAAACTAGCTATAAAAAGTGGGACCAAAACAAGCTATAAATTAATTTAAAAAATAATATTTAATTCTAAATGACAATAACAATTATGTAGCATATATATAAAATTTACGCAAAACAAAAGTTTAATCTAATAAAAATCTAACATTTAAAAAGTTAACAATCAATAACGTAGTCTAGTATAAAAAGTGGGACCAAATGAACTTCATTTTAAACACAAATTAGCAATGCAAAAAAAAAAAACAAAAAAAAAAAACAAGGTCGGCCCGACATTTTTAAAAAGAGCCAGTCCGGTTCTATTAAATAATACCGGCCCGACATTATTTAATAGAGACGGCCCGGCTCTTTTTAAAAATGTCGGCTAGGGTTCTACCCGGCTCTTCCCCGCCCAGTTTTTAAAATTGTATTTTTTCAATTTTTCCAATTTAATTAATCAAAACAACTACAATTAATAGAAAATTACAAATATTAGAAAGAAACATACATTTTTTCTTTGTGTAAGATGGCTTCTTCAATGGAGGAGAAAACGGGAAAGAAAGGGAGGAAGAAAGAGAGCTGTGAGAGAGAGCTGGGTGAGTGGTGGGGGGGGGGTTTGGGGGCACTGTTTAGAGGGAGGGGTTAGATTAGGTTAGTTTTTGGTTTCTTTTTAAAAAAAATTTGGCTCAAGGGTAGAATAGTAATTGATGCATAAGTAGGTGCAACACTTAACATCTTTGGATGCGATGTTTAGTATCCTCCAAATAGAATTTGACCATTTTGCCATCATTAAAAATCACGTGAGTTCGCACATGTCCACTTAACGGTTCCATTCCTAATGCCGTCCATCACAGGGACTAGTGGTGTGCAAAATGACATACTTTAGTCAGTGGTGAGACAAGTCTAAGATCGGAGACTATTGATGTATAAACCCAAACTTCAGGGACTATGAATTCTTAATATGTTGGATAGTTATATAGTACAATACTTTAATGAATAATTGTATTTTACATATTTTCTTTCTATTCATATAACATTTGCCAATGAAAATTCATATCCGATGCAGATTATGACCAATCATTACGACCTAATCATTGACTTGAATTTATACAATTAAATGTGTTTTCCAATTTCCATAAACTAGTTTTTCTTTTCTTTTCTTTTCTTTTCTTTTCTTTTCTTTTTTAAGTTGGGCACTTCCCGTAGAAATTTAATCATAGAAAATGTTAATTGCTTTTAGTAGTGCTTGTCATCATAGTAAGAAGAGATGGTAGTGGTAACTCCACGAATCTAATAAATTCATTTGCTAGAAGACTAATTTTCCACTTTTAACCTTTGCCCTCCCATTATTTACGTTAACCCGCAAAAACAATTTAATTCACAAGTTATTTGTTGCGTAAATTACACAATCCTTAAATATCATAAAGGACATACGTGTTTTCAACTTTCGAAAAACAGTAATGAACTAATAATTTTCCATCATACTTCTCCTCATTAACATCACCGAAAAAGTAAAATATGTCCTAACATTATTCTACTAGGCCGACTGCCTACTTATTTTTTTCTTTTTGTAAGTACAAGAATCTTATATTATAATTGTGAGACTTTGATATCCTACATTGGGTAGATGTGAGACTTATTTATACCTTATAAGTGGTCACTCACTACTACTGGGCATCAACATATCCATGAATTTTTTGGTGGCTTGTAGTGAATCAGTTGACCCAGGTACTGTGTGTGGGATATGTGTGACGGACCGGATTTCGGACTCAAGTCGTTACAAATGGTATCTTGTCAAGGATTGTGAATCGGGTAGATTTATAAGTGTACAAATGGTATCTCGTCAACAAGACTTCGGACTCAAGTCGTTACAAATGGTATCTTGTCAAGGATTGTGAATCGGGTAGATTTATAAGTGTACAAATGGTATCTCGTCAACAAGACTTCGGACTTAGGTCGTTATAAATGGTATCTCGTCAAGGATTGTGAATCGGGTAGATTTATAAGTGTACAAATGGTATCTCGTCAACGATTCAAGTGGGGGAGATTGTGAATCGGGTTGAATACATAATTGTCACTCAATTGTGGTCATCTCTCACCCGATAAGTATAACTCATTGGAGAATAACTTGTTATTACAATTGAAAACTAGATTTGTATTTACTTTGTTAATACTATTTTTTTTTGTTTAATACCTATTTTATCATTTTAGTTAAGCCATATTATTTTTAGATGTAGTTTTTGTTTCTCAAAAGAAATATAAATTTATCGTATCCCAATCAAGACAAATTAGAATTAGGCAGAAAGGGTGTGTGAAATTTTAGCAAAATTTGATATTCAGATAACTTTCTGTCACAAGTAGAATTAATAACAAAAAGAAAAAATAATTTATTAAAAATTGTCCAGGAATAGAGTTATATCTCGCGTAGATGAAATCTTACTTGTATTTTTATTTTTTCAAAGACTAAAATAGCATAAAAATAAGAGCCCGTTTGGTACAGCGTTTACAAAACACAGTGTTTTAAAAAACGCAGCGTTTTAAAAATGGAGGTCTTTCCTTATAAATACGTTTGGGATATCACTTCAATACGCAGCTTTTTTTTTCTAGTAGTGTTTTAAAACCTACGTTTTGGGAAAAAGCTGGGAATTCCAGCGTTTTAAAACGCAGCTGCATTTTGAAAACGCTGCGTTTTCTGCCGCAGTATTGAAACACATTTTTTGCAAATAAGCTGCGTTTTAGCCAAAACGCTCGACCAAACGGGCTCTAAGAAGGGACCGAACATGAAATCTTACACAGAAACTACCATGAATTAGGCAGGGAGAAATAGCCAAAAACAGCACTAGAGCTTTTAGGGCCAGCAGTGGTCCTTACAATGGTTGTCAATTACTTAAAATTTCTACAATATTACTAGCACAAACTATTCTTAATATAACAAGTAATTAACTAGACATGGAAAAACTAGTCTTGCC
Source organism: Platycodon grandiflorus (assembly GCA_016624345.1). Classification (NCBI taxonomy): domain Eukaryota; kingdom Viridiplantae; phylum Streptophyta; class Magnoliopsida; order Asterales; family Campanulaceae; genus Platycodon; species Platycodon grandiflorus. The sequence goes on from CM028362.1 coordinate 58,710,915, forward strand.
ATCAAATAATTGACCTTTTAATTTACCTAAGTGCTAGAATATACTCCTTCTGTTTCAACTAAAAAGTCAAATTTTAATTTTTTTGATCAACTTAATCATGTTTAACTGAAGATTCATATAAATTTATTTATTTTTACAAAGTCATAAAAGTTATAGTTCATAGTATTTTACTATTTTTAATGTAGTTTTTAGTGAATGAAATTTTATTTTCAATAATATAACTAAAGTATGTTAAATTTTAATTTGATTTAATCACATATTAACTTTTAAAAATAAAAAAATGGACTCTTTTATAGAAACCGGGGGAGTAGTTTTCTTTCCTCTTTTTTATTTTTTAAAACTCGACTTAAGAGTTGTTAGGATAAGTTGGTAGTTAGTTTCTTTCTTTTTCTAGTTCTTGAAAGATTGGAGTTTACCTTTGACAACTTTCTCTTATCTTCGCTCTTCTTTTAAAAAAAGATTAATGACACTATTAGTCCCTCGACTATAAACTATTCCATCAGTAGTTTCTTAATATTTTTTTCAAATTTCAGCCTCTAGAGTATCAAAAAGTCACGCGGTTAGTCCTTTTGATGGATGTCGTTAATAAAATTCCGTTAAGTAATCCATGTGTCTCTCACGTGCATTTGAGTAAGGGCAAAATTGTAATTTTTCTTATTATCTTCTTTACCTTCTTCAAAATTAAAATTCTTGGGGTTTGAATGGAATGAAATATTGACATTGAATTCTGGAATTTTGATACACCCTTCTGATGTTTCTCCCTCAGTGTTAACGCATACTCAAATTTGAGAAGTGCTCATGAAAACATAGAGGGCTTGAATTCGAATCCAGTAGAATAAAGGGGAGCGAGCCTTCACAGGATGCCATGTCAGTTTGTAAGAGTTTTCCATTTATGCAACATTTCTCAGTCCAAGCTTAGTGAAGTTAGCAAGAAATGATGCTATGTTCTCCAGATCTACAACCATCCGGCAAACGTCTTGACACACGTGCCCCTCAGGTAAGTTCGCTTACCCGAGGCGAGTCCGGCAGTAGCTGTGCCGTCGTCAGAGCTCTGGTCACCGGCCGACGCGTCAGCCAAAATTTTGTCGAATTTCTTAGTTTGCCAGAATCAATTTCTTAGTTTGCCAGACCCAGATCAAGATTTGCCGAAAATCAAATAATTCACTCTCTCGCACAATCAAAATTGCGTTAACCTTAACTTGGATAAGCCAATAAACAAACACACACAGACATTTGGAGAGAGACCTTGGAGATGGGAGGAGAGGACAATTGGATCGCAGGGGGAATCCTTGCTTTCTCAGGACTGATAGACAACCATGGTTGCTGAGGCAGCGGTTGAGATTGTTGTATAGAGGGGGTTGTGGAGGTTGCGGTGGTTAGGTGTAGGGATGTGTGAAGATTGACAATGGAAGAGAACGGGAGCAGGGTTTAATATGGAGCGAGAAACAGGGAGCCGGGGGCAGGGAAATTGCGTGACGAGGACAAAGAAGAAGAAACAATAAAGGTTAAAGAGAAGAGAACTATTGATCCCCCTTTCATTTCATCACTGAGAGAGCTTCTATATTTTAGTTTCAATTGGGTCAATTTTTTGTCAACATTTCCTTCCATTCAAACCCCAAGAATTTCAATTTTGAAGAAGGTGAAGAAGATGATAAGTAAAATTCTAATTTTGCCCTTACTCAAATGCACGTGGGAGGCACATGGGTCACTTAACAGAATTTTACTAACGACATCCATCAAAAGGACTAGCTGGGTGACTTTTTGATACTCTAGGGACTGAAATTTAAAAAAAATTATTAAGGGACTACTGATGAAATAATCCATAGTCAAGGGACTAAGGGTGTCATTAACCCTTTAAAAAACGAAAAGACACAATCAAATACATAAGGGCACTCATTTCCGCTTGAGGGTACTTTTTCATCAAATAAATAATGGGTGGAGCTATTAACACCTCATTTTCCTCTAATTACACACATTCTCTTAATACACATCCTATACTAATTCCACACCAACCTAATTACTAAATACACCACCCCTACATTTTTTATTTTACCCCTCTCAATTAATTCACTATTTCTTTCTCAATACACCCACCCAATATCTTCACACGCACCCCCATTTCTCAATACGCCAACCTTAAACAAACCTATTTCATGGCAGCAGTAAAACCGCACTCCCTCGCCCCCACCCTAATTTCAAACTCAACATTCTGCAAACCCCCCATTCTGAAGAAAAAGGAAATTTTTTGAAGAAGAAAGCAACTCAGCAGACAACTTCAAGTTTGGAGAAGGAAGAAGAAACGGAAGAAGAAGAAGAAGAAAAAGAAAAACTTTGATTTCAAAATCAGGAAGGCCCTAGTATGAAATTTCTTCCATTTTAAAGTTTAAATAGCAATTTCGTTTCAATTTATGTGTTAAATATCATTTTATTTGCAATGTATATGGTATTTTTTGCGTTTTATTAAAATATTCGTTATATTATATTTGGCACTGGTTGAAGGAACACTATAGTGGTGTTCGACTAGGGCTGGAGGAACACCACAGTGGTGTTCAGCCAGGGCTAACCGAACATCTCTGTGGAGTTCGGCCATCACCAACCGAACATCACTATGGTGTTTGGCTGCTGTTTACCGAACACCACTGTGGTGTTCTTCCAGCCCTAGCCGAGCACTACTGTGGTGTTCCTTTAACCCTGATCGAAAAGTGTAGTGATGTTTCTTCAATCTCTGCTGAACAACATATTGTGATTATTTATATTTCTTGTTTAATCGATTTAACTAAAAATATTTCTTATGTGTAGGTTTAGTAACAAATATATATATATGAAAGGAAAAGACCCACCGCTTCAAACAGAAGAGAAAGACAGTGTGAACAACAACAGCCTGAGGATCCCCAACACGTCCCACAGGAACAAGAACAACCTCCTAAACACATGCAAGATTATGATTTTGAAAGAGATGCAAGTTTCGGAGAGGATAGATAAGAATTGGGAAGAGAGAAAGGTGTTGGAGATGAGGGAGAAGATGTTAGAGAGGAGAGAGAAGACGAGACATATACCCCATTTCTCGGTGGTCCTATTAATCCATCCCTACTGACTATTTATGAGACGCACGTAGCACGATGGATATGGAATAAGGAAAAGAGAGGGGTTCGCAAGTGTAACAATCATGCATCGAAACTAGTTCAGTGGAGTTGTCGTGAAAATGTATGTTCTGAAAGATGGTTGGATCTTGTCAATGCCTCCAAGTTGTATCGATTAAGGCGAACATCGTACTTTGAAGTTGACAAAGTCTTGGTCAGTGCATTTTTGGAACGGTGGCACCCTAAGACCAATAGTTTTCACCTACCCTTCGGCGAACTGACAATCACATTAGATGATGTCTTTTTCCTTACAGGTCTTCCGATCACAGGGGTTCCATTTTTATCGAGACGAAGTTTTACACCAGCCTCCACTTATGATGTTGAAAATGTGTTGGGAGTTTCTTACGCTGAAGCGATAGAAGGAATGCGATGTGAAGCTAGAGTGGCTTAGGGAGAGGTTAAGTCAAGATGCTATGTCTGATGATCCGAAACGGCATGCATTCTTAGTTAGGGCTTATTTATTGTACACCTTAGGTTGTACTATTTTTGCTAATGAGAATGGCACTCGGGTCAACACATTGTACTTGGAGTTCCTGGTTGATCTTGACAGCATTTATACGTATGCGTATGCATAGGGAGCTGCCACTTTAGCTTATCTCTGTAGACAACTAGGGCTAGCGTCTAGAGTCACAGTCAAGCAGATGGTTGAATATTCCACGTTATTAGAGGTAATAAATTCATATTTTTACTTATTTTCAAGATGTTAAAATAAATATTTATTAAATTATGAAAAGATTATTGTGTGTTTTATTGCATTTCATGTAGGCATGGATATACGAACGATTCCAAATATTTAGGCCTCCACATGACGTTGACTATAATGAGGAAAATCATCTTGCAACGAGGTGGCTACCAAAGGCCAATCAAGGAGCAATTATGGAACGATTAATGACGTGTGTGAGGTTCTTGACTTTCTTAAACCTAGTGAATTGAGTATTTATGTGTTTTTATATATCTGTATACATTGAAATGCATAGTCAATATACATGTTATAAATTTTTGTTTCTTAAATTGTTATAGGTTATTTGGAAGCCCTATACAGATAGGGTGAGGGAACATTTTCCATTCCATATCATTTTGTATTACCACGGATGCATCTCAGCAAACAATGTTGTGGAGCCATATCATCCTGATCGAGTCCTGCGACAGTTTGGATATGTGATACGATCTTTGCCAAGAATACTCAACGAATCACGTTTTTATGCGGAACGAAAGCTAAGATCAAGAAAGTTTGATGGAGGGTGACACCTCAACCTGATGAATCAGTCCAACTACGAACCTTGGCATGTACAGCCGTAACCTGATAATTGAGACGACCACGAACCTTAGTATAATGATTTTCGCCACAATTAGGATGTAATATCAATTGATAAGAAGAAAAGATGAACGCCACAGGACAATGCTAAAGTTGTGTCCTTTGAAATACACAAAGAGGCCTTTAAATAGGCTAAAACAAACCCTACTAAACCCTAAAAACGTTTAGGAACAAATCCTTAAAGAAATAAGACTAATAATAATGTTTTAATAATTAAAATAGACAAAACAATTGGCCAAAAAAATGGAACTGCCGTACGGGCGCTAAGACTCAACCTTGCTGGAATTTGCTGCAGACTTCTTACCAACTTTGTAGATTTGTCGTAACAGCCCCTGTAGTTTCTATACAGTTCCTTAGTTACTTCTAAACTTTGTGGACATGTCAAAACACCCCCATAGTCTCTAGTAACATCAAAATAGGCCCGAATCAAGGTTAGAAAGTTTCCTTGAGTCCGTAATTCATCGTTCACGTGTTACAAAGGCTTCGTTTGCATCTTGATTTATTGAATAGTCACGATCAAACTCGCTTGAACTTCCATGCCCAATCTTTTGCCATCAAATCATCGAACACGTGTACGAACTTTGGATTCATGCTATCTTGATTCATATCATTCCCCTCCTCTTGAAAGGGATTTGTCCTCAAATCTTAACCTACATCGAATGGACACGAATTAGCAACAGAGAAATACACAGTAACATCAAACTTACCAAACAAATCGAACTTGTATGGATCATCGTAAACATGTTTATCTTTGATCCTTGTGCTTTTCTGAATAAGAAACTCAACAAAATCGCAAATCACAAGATGAACATCATTAGTATTAACAATCCCACCAATTACATGATCAACACCACACATGGAATTCCTAGGCACAATTGCATCATGCTTAACAAATCCATTATCACAATCTTTGAATCCCTCACAACCAACATAACCATCAACACTCAAGTTTCCATGAGGTACTAAACTCAATAACCTAGTATCGAAAGTAGAAATTAGATCATACCTGTGAGAAAGTGTAGTCAATACAACAATCTCTTTACCTGGTTGGTATCCCCACTTGGATCTCACCACACTTTTGTTTGCTTTAGGATTCACTTCATCAAAAATCTGTGGAAAAGAGACAAAAACACTAGGCAACATAATATCAAATTTGTTAGTATTCAAATTCACCTCATTGAACCTTGGTTCAATTATTGGTTATTTCAAAAACAAACTTTTTTTCAAAGCAATTGTTGTTACAAATAGATTATTTTCTCTCCTCTCTTGTTCGAATCTCTCCTCCCTCTCTTGCACACTTTCTCTCTTTTCTTTTTGTAACTATCTCTATTTGACCTCTCATTTTGCCCGGTTATCTCACAATCCTCACTCTTTTCCTTAGCTGGCCTCTCACTCTTGTTTTCTCTCAAACTTTCCTCTTTCTCGACTTTCTCTATATTCTTTTCCTCACAAGCCAAACTCTCTTTTTGTAGTTCTAGTTGATCTTCGTACACTTGCTTTGGAGTTAGAGGAGCAAGTGTAACACGCCGATTGTTTAACATGGAAGAATATTTGTTGGTGAAGCCATCATGTGTAACACGTCTATCAAATTGCCAAGGTCTCCCTAGCAATATATGAGTTGCTTGCATGGGAACCACATCACGCAACACTTCATCCTCATATTCCCATACGAAAAGATATAAGCATTTTCTTATTTACCCTCACTTCACCACTATCATTCAACCAACTCAACTTGTAGGGTTGTGGATGCTTAAAAATGGGTAACCTTAACTTTTCAACCATGGTAGCGCTTGCAACAATGGTGCAACTACCCCCATCTATAATCATTCCACAAATCTTCCCTTGGACCGAGCACCTAGTGTGAAAGATATTTTCTCGTTGTATCTCCTCTTCACTTTTTCACTTGCACACTTAAGGCCCTCCTTGTTACCAAACTTGTCACATTTAGCTCCCCCTCGGCACCATATTCCACAACATCCTCCAATGGGGGCATATCCTCATTCTCATCCTCAGTCACCACTTCACCACATTCTAACACAATCATGGCCATCTTGTTTACACATTCACTAGCAATATGTCCTAACCCTTGACACCTAAAGCATTTGATTTCACGATTCTTAGGTTTAAAGCTTTCAGATTTGCTAGTGGTTGCTTGCACCGTTGATCCTACTTTTGGGGCCTCTACCTTAGGTTTCTCATCTCTATCCCCGTCGAACGGGTTTAATCTCGTTTCCTACGGGAGAAATCTCAGTATTGTCAGGACCAGCAACACTAGCCTAGTGTTTGAATCCTGTTAACAACAATAAAAAAAATCAACTACAAAAAGATGAAAAAGATATTGTTCAGCCATGTTTGATGGAACACCATAGTGGTGGTGTTCGGTCAATGTCGATGGAACAAGGCAGCTGTGTTCGGTCAGGCCAAATGGAACACCACAGTGGTGTTCAGTCACCATCAGCCAAACACCACATATATGTTCGGCTGGTGTCAACCAAACATATCTGTCGTGTTCGGCTAGTGGTGACCAAACACCATTGTGGTGTTCCATCGACCAGTACCGAACAAATTTCGACCCAAGCATGTACGAAAAATGCATGAAAAAATTGAATTTCAAGCTTGAGATAGGTAGAGATACTTACATTCATGGTCTCCTTCACTTCTTTAGGCTCCATAATTAATTTTTGTTATAATATGGATATTGAAACTTAAGGGTCTGGTTTTGGGTAGTTAGGAAGGAGTTGGGATTATGAAGTTGTGAGGTTATGGAGGAGCGTGTATTGAAATTTTTTTTGGTGGTGTATGTAGAAGTTTAATAGATGTAATAATATAGTAGTGGGTGTATTAAATAGGGAAAATGGTATTAATGTCTTTTTAAATGATAGTATTTTTGTAATTAATTTTTAGGGGTGTATTTAGAGGAAGAGGGGGTGCTAATAGCTAGAGCTGGCAATGGACTGGGTTGGGCCGGCTCAGTGCAAGCCCACCGGGCCAACACTTAATATCGGGCCGGGCTGGGCTGGCCCCAATTTTACTAGGGCCGAAGAAAAGTAAAGCCCAGGCCAACCCATCAAAACCCATCGGGCCAAAAAGCCCTTGTTGGAAAAATAAATAAACTAAAAGGAACAATGGAGATGTCAATTGCCAAATTAAATTCTAAGTTACTTACTAAACAAAAGCAATACTATGATTTATTATTTGTCCTAACTGCTAACTACTAAAGGTAAAATAATGCTATCACCGTATCAAACATTAATTAAAATGGAAATAAATATGATACTATAATGGTCCAGGGCTTTAATTATTTAAGAAGTTAACTTTATTGGTCAGTTAAACCAATAATTAAACAATAAAGCAATAATCAAATTGGAACATGTTGCTTCAATGTCTGAGATTGCATTACAGCATGTATAAATTATAATATCAAAGAATAAAGCTAACTGGATCATTCTAGTTATCTTTAAAATAGAATGATCTTTAATTATTTAAGAAGTTAGAATTATTTTTTGAGTAAAAATAAATAAATAATAATAAAATAGTATGGGCCGGGCCTAGCCCAAAAGCCCCAGACTTTTTTGATGCAAGCCCAATTGAACCGTCGGGCCTAATGGACCGGGCCAAAAAGACCCGCATTTTTTTGGCCTCCAAAAATTAAACTTTGGCCCATGCAAATATCGGGCTGACTGGGCCGACCCATTGGGCTGGGCTAATTTTGCCGGCTCTACTAATAGCCCTCCCCATATATAATTGCTTCTCTTTATAGAGACTTATTATAGCAATCTTCCCCTTTAATTACAGTCTGATTTTACTCATCTGCGAAGTGAGGATACTAGTTTTATAATAAATTGTACTGAAAGAAAATAAAAATCTCCAAAATATATAGGCAAGAAAAATTAGATGTACATTAGTTGGATTTCCAATTTAAGAAGATAATCTTAGAGCCCGCTTGTTTGTGCATTTTGGTTAAAACGCAGGGTTAAAACGCAGCTTATTCCTTAATTTAGCGTTTCAATGCTACGGTAGAAAAAGCTGCGTTTTGAGTTTCAAAACGCTGAAATTCCTAGCTTTTTTCCAAAACGTTAATTTTAAAACGTAGTAGGGAATAAAAAGCTAATTTTGACATAATATCTCAAACGCATTTATAAAGAAAAAAACTACATTTTAAATAATCTGCGTTTTAAAAATGCTACGTTTTCAAAACGATATACCAAACGGGCTCTTAATTAGCCTAACAAATTAGTTAGCCCTATAAACCACGTATTGGCATTATTAGGAATTAGAAAATGGGGGTTAGGAGAGGCAATTTTAACGGCAAATTGGCATCAAATCCTTGGTCCCCCCCATTTAATCACAGGAAGAATGTGACCCCATACTAACCCCCGCCCCCTTCCCCCACCCCAAAACTACATGAGACATGCTTCCAAAACTATCTTTGTAAGCTTTCTTTCTAATAAGAATTTTTTATTTTTTAATTACTCTCGTTAATAGGAAATTATTTTATTAGGGGAGAGAGAGAGAGAGAGAGAGAGAGAGAGAGTACTCTCTTTCATAGGAAATGATTTTATTAGGAGAGAGAGAGAGAGAGAGAGAGAGAGAGAGAGAGAGAGAGAGAGAGAGAGAGAGAGAGAGAGAGAGAGAGAGAGAGATTTGGGGGGTGGAGTGATAGTGAGGTCTTAGCTTATGGGGAGGGGAAATGGGCAATGAAGCCCACATCAATCCAAGTTCCCAAACAACCTAAAAAGTGGGGTTTTTAATGGAGGGACCATCTTCCATCCAAAAGCATCAATTAGTGAAAGATGTTTATGGCTAATCATACTAAAGATTTGGGGGTTGGACAGTAACAGAAGTTATTGAAATTTGAGGATTTATCTCAAAATTAATTAACCCATGAAAGAATTCTCCCTCCTAGCTTCCACCCTATTTTATGGGTTTGTATTTACTTAATATGAGTTTATAATTTAAACACGTCTCTTTACGTGTAAAAATAATTTGAAGCTTTTAAAGTGAACATATTATACAGGATAAAATGGAGTGCTTGAAGCGTTTAGCATCACATATTACACATCGTAAAGTGTAGCAAAACAAAAAATTAGTTGAGCACTTCAGCACGTATGAAAGGAGTCTGCTCTAATATCATATTCTTAAAATCTGATGGTCAATCTCAAAATTGATAGTCGTGTCTACATATATGAAAGTAGTATGCTCTAATGCTATGTTCTCGAAATCTAATTAATCTCAGAATATTTTTGAAATCTGAGGGTCAATCTTAAAAGTCAAAACAAATAATTAAATTTGCATATCTAAAAGAGTACAATCTGAGGGTCAATCTTAAAAGTCAAAACAAATAATTAAGTTTGCATATCTAAAAGAGTACTCTGATTTTATCTAGTTGAAATCTAATTGTCATTAACTTGTGAGTGATTTGAACCTAAAGTCTTATGTATTGATGCCAAGATCTTATATTTATCTGATATTGATTTTAATACCAACAAAAGAAATAGAAAAAAAATAAAAAGAAAAAAGAAAACTTGCTCATGCATAGTATCTAAAGGAAAATAAGGTTGCTCTCATCAAATGAATATCCACTTGTTTGTTGATTAAGTATTTCAAACCCTTTCCTTATTTTTCTTTAAGGCATGTATTTGGCATCTTTTTCACACCCCACACCACACGTACGCAATTGTTTGAATATAGTTTTAAAACATGGTCCCAAAAAATGTCACTTGGACTCAAAATAAATCCAAAAGTGGAATATTTGTACTTTTAACTAATTTCTGAATAAGAAAAATTAATCATCATTTTAGTTTATTTACATTTTGCTGATTATTACAAAAGTGAATTCTCAGATAAGACTAAAGTAATACTACAAATTACGTATTTTGTGATTTAAAAAAATTACCTCAAATTTTTATTTGAAAAACACTTAGTTTGACTTAAAAAGTCAAACCAGAATAATAATTTAGAAACAGAGGAATATAAAAAAATAATACTCCCTCCGTCCCTAAATTATTGTCTTCCTTTTCTTTTTCGTCCGTCCCAAAATAATTGTCTTGTTTGAAACTTTCCTTTTTAGAATATCACTTTTATTATTTTACCCTTATTTTTTCTTTCTACTTTAATTATGGGCTACATATACATGGGCATTAAAGGAAACAACACACTTTTTCAATACTATTCTAATATTAATAATCAAGTCAATTGAGTTTTCTTAATCCGTGTACCGAGTCAACCCCGACAATAATTTAGGGACAGAGGGAGTAATAATAACAAGCTAGCAAAATGCCTATGGTAAAAATCAAACTTAACCAAAAGGATCGAAGATTCATTAGTCTCTAAATATTCAAACAAATCACAAGTTTACCAACTTAAACACATTACTTACCGAATTCCATCTATGAAAATGACCCTAAAAAGATATATATATATATATATATATATATATATATATATATGCTTTTTGGAGGGTGCCCTTAAACATAACAAAGTTTCCAATTTGAAAGGTCAAACCAAGAAAGTGATTAAATAATTAACAAAAGATTATCATCACTAATAGGGATCAATTAAAGACAACCCTACCTTATTAATCAATCCACTCATATGATTTTTAGGGTGAAGTCTTAAATTAACAAAAATATTAGTAAAAAACCAAGTCTCCCCCTCTCCCTCCCCTAAAATCTCAAAAACATTTTTTTTTTTTCTCTCTCTCTCTAAGGCTCTAACCCTCTCTTTCTCTCTCCTCCCTTTGAGAGACTCCTTTCCTCTCAAAGAAAGATGATAAACGGACCGTCCCAATAAAACGCCGTTATTTCATTCATAGCCCCTTTCCGTTAAAGTCACGTGCCTCCATAAGTCTGCCGCCACAACACAGTTTATATGGCACTAGAGCGATTGACTCTCGCTCCGACGTCCGTTGACGGCGGCGACGTTGACGTCGGCGTTCATAACGGCGGCGATGACGGGAACAGGGCTCCGAGACTGCCGCGATGGACGCGGCAGGAGATTCTGGTTCTCATACAAGGTAAGAGGGTTGCGGAGAACCGGGTTCGTCGGGGTCGGACCGCCGGTCTTGGTTTTGGGTCGGGTCAGGTGGAGCCGAAGTGGGCTTCTGTCTCGTCTTACTGTAAACGGCACGGTGTGAACAGGGGGCCGGTTCAGTGCCGGAAAAGATGGAGCAATCTCGCCGGAGATTACAAAAAAATTAAAGAATGGGAGTCGGGAATTAGGGAAGAAACGGAGTCGTTTTGGGTTATGAGGAATGATTTGAGGAGAGAGAGAAAGTTGCCGGGATTCTTTGACAGGGAAGTTTATGATATACTAGACGGCGGAGGAGGGTCCTCTTCTGCGGCGGCGGCGGAGGGTCCAACGGCGTTGGCTTTGGCACTTGCTCCGGCGACGGAGGAAGTTGAGATTGATGGTGAAGCTGAAGCTGAAGCAGTGTTTGATAGTAGGAGGAGTGCGGCGGCGGAAGATGGGTTGTTTTCGGATTTTGAGCAGTCGGGTCAAGATGAGCTTTTGGGTAGCCCTGACCCGGAAAAGGAAAAGGAGGCACCTTCAACCACTTTACCTGCTCCTGTTCCAATTTCAGGTATTTTTTAATATTAAATTTACGGAATCTACTTTAAAATATTTATTTATTTTTTTGTCTTCTGAAATAAGGACTTGTTTGGATGGTTTTTCTCTTTGTGTGTGTGTGTTTATGATTTTTGATCTATTGGATAAGGTTCTATGGTTAAGTGTTTGATGATTTTGTATTTGTTTCTTGATTCTTGCAGAGAAACAGTATCAACCATTCGGTCGAGAGAGTCCAAGGCAAGCTCAAGGTAATGCTGATCATTTGTGTTAAGATAAGATAGTATTCATATTTGAAATCGCGCTAGTGCTTGCTTAATTACAGCAATTTTAACAAACGACTGCTACAGATGGCGTATAAAACATGCGACAGTCATCGGTTATTCTCATTACGGATAAGAACACCGGAAATGAGCAGAGCCCTTACCTATAGCCGTGTAATGTTATGGGTATCTCATGATTTTAATTTTAATTATCTTCGTAATGTTGGACTAGTTTGTTCTTGGCTATGGATTACTAGTTCCTCGATTTTGTCGGATTTTAACTGCAGGTTTCTTGCCAAGTACCTTTAGTGTAGGCAAATTTGAAAGAAATTTGTGTTACGCGTGTTCATTGAAAGTAAGGTATTAGATATTGCTAATGAGAATTCCTAGTTACACTCATAAAAATTGCTTGAGTATAACCCAAATAAAAATTACAAAAATGTTATTATAAATTTAGACCTAAATACCCTTTTTGTTTTTTCATTTTTTTTAGAATGTTCGGCACTCCTACCGAACATCACTATGGTTGTTCGGCATCCCTACCGAGAACACCCATAGTAATGCCGAACACCACTATGGGTGTTCGGTAACCCAGTGTCAAACAAACTGTTTAAAATAAAAAAGAGGAAGGGGGCGAGGGTGGGGGGTGGGGGAAGGAGGAGGAAAGGGGTGTTCAAAAAAAAAAATCAAAGCAAAGGTGAGGCTGGGTGGTAGGGTGGGGGGAAGGAGGAGGCAGGGGAAGGGAGGCGGCTGTGTTGGGGTGGGGGAAGGAAGGAGGAGCTTTGTTGGGGGGAAGGGAGGAGGAAGGGGTGGGGTGTACCGGAAGGAGGAGGATGGGGTGAAGTGTATTTGAGGTGGGGTGTACTTAGTATTTTGGAGAAAATATTGGTAAGGGTAGAATAGGAAATTAGTGGGGGGTGTACCTAGTATTTTGAGGGGTTGAAAATATTGGGGTGGGGTGTACTTAGTAATGGGGTGTACTAATTAATTTTTGGGTGTAAATAGCAATCCTCATTGCTAATAGAATCCAGGAATTTCGTTCCAACGATGGGCAAAACTGGTTTTTCGTAGTACAACCTTGATTGCTATGTCAGTTAAAGTGGTCAATATTTTTCTCTTGAATCTGATTTTGAACTATAAGAAGACCTGCATGAATGCTTTCTTACCATGACAGTTTTAGGCCCTTTTTTTGTTCTATGTATAGCACACACATGGTGGAAGGGGTCCTGTAGATCAAATCATTCCAATGGAGCAAATAATGGTCCTTGGATGTGTCCTTCTAGTGGACCATGGATTAAAAATACTCCCTCCATCCCAAAAAAGGAGTCACATTTGACTAGTCAAATTTTTTAATATCGTACTTTTGTATCTCTATATTCCCTTTAAATTGCATTAAAGTTATACATTTTTGTGTGACACGTTAGATAAATATCATGTGATCGAAAAGAAAGAAAAACTATGAAGATTTGATGCTTAAATTTATTAATGCGACTCTAACTTCAGGACAAATCGAAAAGGAAATTGCATCCCTTTTTTTAGGAGGGGGTGGTAAACAAGTAGAAATTATATGGTTCAGTGAGTTCGATTCTGTTTCTTTTTTTTTAATATCAATGGAGGGAGTCCACATCCTTGTCATGGTGCCATTGGGAAACTTTCCTGGTGAAGGCAATCTTTAACGTCTCGATTGTTGTGGTGGTTGTTTGTTTAAGATTCCTTTTTTTTTTTTCTTCTTCTTATTCTTTTTTAGGGGTGGGGGTGTGTGTGCGAGTGTGTATGTGGACTTGAGGGGGGTTGGAAAGTGTCTAACGTGAAACCTGCACTTTATGGATCAGCCAGTCAACCGCTGAACCACCCTGTGTGTGTGTGTGTGAGTGTGTGAGTGGGAGAAAAGAAGGGGGGAGGATTGTGTTTGGTCAAACTGGAGATGTCCAGTTACTTTGTATCAGCGCAGTGGGTTATGTGGAATTTATAGTCTTCACTAGTTGAATGTTTGACACAAACATAATAGCGTTTTGCCACTGGTTTCTTAGATAATCGTTTGCTGCAGGCACAACAGAAGAGAAACAACCAAACCCGAGCCCTGATGCTCAGGAAGGGCGAAAGCGTAAGCGATTTGCTACAGATGCAGCAGACGAAGAGAGATCTCTTCAGAGCCAATTGATTGAAGCTATGGAACAGAATGGCAGATTGATCAGCTCCCAACTTGAAGCGCAGAACACCAATTTCCAATTGGATCGAGAGCAGCGGAAAGACCATGTGAATAGCCTAATTGCAGTCCTCAATAAGCTTGCTGATGCTATGGGGCGAATTGCAGACAAGTTATAGTGATGGCGCCCCTCAGTTTAGTGTACATAACAAAGGTTGAGTTGGATTCCTTGGATTTTAGTTGAGGCTGGAAGAATATTTGATACCCATCATAGAATTGTGTTCAAATTGGTTTTCTCAGTTCTCACATAATTTTTTCCTTTTTATATTTCTATTTTTTTTTTCTTCTTTTGCGGGTCATTGTGGTATAGGTTTATACACAGATAATAAACTATGAAATGCGAGAGGATACGCGCTTTCTTTATTCATATGATTATAGTTCAAGTTGGTATGAAAGTTTAGTTTTGTAAGCCTTGTATCTTTTCTTTCTTCTGTTCATTTTCTTTAATGAGTTTGTGCGCTTACAGAAGTGTCAAGTTTATGGAATTGGTGCTACTTTTTTGTTTGTAAGATTGGTTTGTGTTGGTCTTACTAGCTTATCTTCTAAGCAACTGATCCTGTGGCTGCTGGTTTGCGCTCATACATCCAACAGCTGAACATGGACGTCTCCACGAGTGACATCACAGGGCGAAATCTGTCCCATGCACCGGAGAAACTCGAACCAGCAACCTCACAAATCTGCACGAACATAGGCTGGTGACCAATGTTGCTTGGCACAGCTCAAGACCATGACCAATATGTTTTGCTTGCTGCACAACATAAATCAATTCTTGATGGGCGCAAATCACGAAACCCATTCTAGGTCACACGTTGCCTTCTGCAGACCAAGGCCATGACCAATCTGGTTTTGCTTCCTGCCCAACATAAAACCATCGATGCCATAATACACCACAGATGCTGCAAATCACAAAACCCATTCTCGGTCACCCATTTGCCTTGAACACAGCCCAACAATATATTTTGCTTCCTGCCCAACATAAATCTATCCATGGACAAGCCACAAATGCTGCAAATCACAAAACCCATTCTTGGTCACCGATGTTGACCTGAGCAGCCCGAGGCCATAACAAATATGTTTTGCTTCCTGCCCAACATCCAGGTCGCATCCACAAATACCGCACATCACAAAACCCATTCTTGGTCACCGATGTAGAATTAGTAGGGGTGTAAATTTAAACCGCCGAACCGCGAAACCGAACCAAACCAAACCAAACCGAGCGGTTTTGTTTGGTTTTAGACTAGGGTGGTTCGGTCATGGTTTGCAAATTTTATTAATCGATCGGTTTGGTTCGGTTTGTGATTTTAAGGGTGAAACCGAACCAAACCGTTAAATATAAATATATATATATATATATATATATAATATTCTTGTATATATATAATCTTATTCTTGTTATTAATAGTCATTTGATTTGTCTTGAAAATTTTGAATTGTTTACTGAAATCTTAAAAACCTAAGAGTAAAGATGGTAATCTCACGCCTTTGTCTCTCACCTCTCTTTTTCTTACCTCAACGCAATGTCCCTCACCATTAGTCTGTCATTGTCCCTCTCATCTAGTTCTCTCCCTTCACCTCTCTAATATTCTTTCTCACACTTCATAGAACCAAAATATACTCTTAACCATCGTAAGATATCTATTGACTTTAACGAAATTAGTCTCAAATTTCTTCTTCTTCTTTTTAAATATTTGAAAATTGACATTGACTTTTTCTTTTTCAATATCTCTTCAGTGGTTTTGAAAAAAAAAATTAATCAAAAAATAAATTTCTTTGAACCATAAAACCGAACCGAACCAAACCAAACCGAATGGTTCGGTTCGGTTCGGTTTCGAGTCTTAGGCAGTTCGGTTCGGTTTGAAAAAAATGAAACCGATGGGAGGCGATTCGGTTTGTGATTTTGGTATAAACCGAACCAAACCGAACCATTTACACCTCTAAGAATTAGGTAGCCAAAGGCCATAAAAATTATGTTTTGCTTCCTGCCAAACATCAATCCCTCGATGCCACAAGCTACAAATGACCCATCTTGGTCACATGCTGCGCAATGGAACAAACTGAATTGCACACTTTCCCAGTGGATAACTCTGAATCCCACACTTATTAGCCAAAATCTCATGCACAAATTTAAGGTTGTCTTCTCTATCATGCAAGACGTCAAGCCCAAATGAGAGTGCAACAGTATGCCTTCGGTCAAAACTAACTTGATGGACAAGATTGGACTCAGGGGTCTTGTCACAGAGTCGTGCAGATTTGCACGGAACTAACAGAGTCAACAAATTTGAGATATTATTGTAGCAGAAAAGAGAAGGGATATATAGCAGCATGTCAAGATTTCATCAGTAACTCAACAATGCAATAAAATGATCACCATTGGGAGGAAATGATGTTGGTATAGTGCTTCAAAAGGAGAAAAAGAACCCAGTATCAAGTACTTCGATAAACATCGCTAGGTCTATGTACATATCCAAAGTTGAAAAGATAAGTTTTTTTCCAAAACGATGCATCAAGAACTAGTCTCTTCGGACCCTGATTTGGTTCGGTATCGGCGACCAGACTTCTGGAAAGTAGCATTTGTACAAGTAGCAACTATATCAGGCTCATCTTCTTCCATTACACAAACATCATCATGTTGGACCTCCACAGCAGCAAGACCAACAGCATAGCTTGCTTGAGTCAAGGACTGCTTTGACTTCCCATTGCTACTACCATCTATTTGTTTAGAATCACTTGCCTTCTTCCTCGGTATAAAAACTACTGATTTTTGATGATCCACATTATTCTCTAGCGCACTGGGATTTGACCTTTTAATTTGCCCAAGAAAATCCATACAGGCATGGATATTGGACTCTTCATTGATGTTGCTAGAATCAAAACTATATCGAGTATACTTCGAAGGATTCAAAATGTAATCTGGAACTCTACTTTTGACAGAAGCTGAATAATCACCTTCACCTTTTGTTCCTGTTGAAGACGGGTCTGCCAAGGCGTCTTGATAATTCTCAGAGGCTTGTTCGTATTCATCTTTACAAGTTGCATCAAACTTGACACGTTTCGACGACTTAACTGCTGTATCGCTTTTCCTTTTCAGTATGGACTTGACTTTGACACCATCTTCACGTTCTATGAGACAAGGATCCTGAGCTTTGAGCATGGATTTATCATGAGCCAGGGTAGACCCATTTTTGTCAGTGTCTGTGATGACTGTCTCATCTTCTTTCAGCCTAATCTTTGCAGCATGATGATTTGCACAAGGTTCCGTCAAAGAATCATCTACTGAGGTCGGAAGTACATTGTGAGAATTCAAATATGGCCCATGATCGGTAACATCCTTCATATACAAGCGATCACCAAAATTCTCCCGTCCCTCTGCCATTTTGTCATATACATCTTCCTCTTCCTAGATGATAAGTAGTCAACACATTAGCCTTCTAAGTGTAAATACTAAAAAGCAGTCTTGCAATATAAGCAAACACAATATATTTAAGTTTATTCTTATCATTTTGAGCAATGCCAGCCCTGCAATCACTTTTTTTTTTTTTTTTGGAAAAAACGAAGGAAAATATTCTGCTTACGTGTATAGTATCCTTTTTATTGCTTATTCTGAAGAGAAAGGGGGGGGGGTAAGGTTCCTTGCGCTATGAAGCTAGAATAAAGAGAACAATAAAATTAAATTGAAAGTTATTTTGATATATGCATACGCAATTGTACAATTATCGCACTAAGTGACTCGATGATTCTTCCCTGCCTGACTCTCAGGAAATGAAGAGCTAAAAGGCTACGAGAGTACCTTAAAATCATGCGATCTCAAAGAGGCAATATTAAGCTCTGTCCAGGGTTCACCAAGAGGAATAAGGGGGCAATTGCCCCACTATGCTCTTGGAACTTATTTTATAAAAAGGAACCACTTCTCTTTTAACCGAGGGGAAACGACAGTAAGGCCATGTTAGACCCACCTATGGGACTAAAACCACCACGGGTGCGGGAACTGACCTGGGCATGTGGGTTGTATTTTACCACACTACCACACTATACTACAACCACTAAGCTACAACCCGTAGGCCAATCCTCTTTTAGTTTTCAAGTAAGGTTTAAGCTGTAATATTAATGCATTACAATTTGTTTAATATTCAGTCCAAGTTAGGTTGCCGGACAGAAACAAATTTCTCTTAGGCCTTGTCTGAAGCGGTGTTCTGGCACAAAAGTACAAAACGCGGACCAAAAGGCAGCTTGTTTCCCACCATAGCGTATCAATGGAGCTTAATTAAACCCTCTGTTTGGAAAAAGTCCCTAGTGTTAATAATGCTACTTTTCAGATTTTTTAGCAAAACACTAGAGGCATTATAGTTGGACCAAACTGCCCATCCTCATTTATTTTTTATCCAATGGATAATATAATCGTAATCATCAAGGTTAGTGAGAGAAAGTAACCATTGAAAATATAAAGAAAATACTAGCAAGCCCCTGAGAGAGTCTCCTCACAAGAGGAACCCAAACTTGAAGAGAAATAAGAAAGCTTACAAGTATTCATAGATTCAGAACCGAGTATTAGAGCATGCCATAAAGATCAATGTGGGAAGTAATCAAAATTTTGAAACTAAGGAAAGAGGTTTTGGTACTTTAGAACTTGGGTGTATAAGAATATGGACCAAGAGTTGAATAGAAGAGCCCATTAGAAGTCCAAATAAAAATAGACTCATTATTGAAAATACTATACAAGATTACAAGTGCTCCTCTAAGATAAGCTATTACGGTTGACTAGATTTATTTATTTTTATTATGGTTATAGTTTGATATTTTTAATTTAGACTTGCTATTATATGATAAGTGATTGTATAAAAGGATAAAATTGTCATTGTTCACGAACGCTCAGATTTCAAATCTACTTTCTAAAACGCTACATCTACACATTTACAAGAAAAGAAATGGCGCTTTTTAAAACGCTACACCAGACAGGACCATGGATAGAGCCCGAGTTTAAGTGGACTATCTTACGACCTTCCTAGCTAGGAACATCTCTTCATTTATGGCTCGTCTTAGGACTTCAAGAATCAAGATCCATACCGTTGTTCTTCCTATGAACTGATCATTCATCACTACCTCAAAGAAAAGGATGACATGTCAAGAAAAATTATACTACCTCTGTCCCTAAATTATTTTCTTGACCCGGCATACGGATTAAGAAAAAACAATTGATTTAATTATTAATATTGGTATAGTGTGTAGTTTCCTTTAATGCCTATGTGCATGTGACACATATTTAAAGTATGAAGAAAAAGTAATGCTACAAATGGTAAAAGTGATGTTCTAAAAGGGAAAGTTTAAAACAATACAATTATTTAGGGATGGACAAAAAAGAAAAGCAAGACAATAATTTAGGGACGGAGGGAGTAGAATTTAAGGATCGCAAGGATTATACGTGGATAATTTATTTGTAAAGCACCACTTACTAATAGTGCTTTATGTTTGTTGCTTATGTCCGAAAGCGTAAACCCCCATATTGGTGATTTTGATGCAAATATGTAACAATATCAGTACTACCCATTTGTTGATTATTGCCCCCTTCCTACAAATCTATCGATTTGCCACTGATGCTCCTCTAGATCAGAAAATCTTCTATTAGCCTCGTACCAAATGGTAATTGTATTTTAGGTGCGTCATTAACGTTTTAAATGAGTAAAACCCTGTTTTGGTGATTTAATGCAAATGTATAACAATATTAATGCTAATCATTTGTTGATTATGCCCCCTTCCAACCAACAAATCTATGGATTAGCCCGTGTCGCTCCTCTACAATAGGGAATTGTTTATTTGCCTCCTATAAAGCACTTATGCGGGTGCAATACAGTGCGGGTACAGCAATACGTCAACATCCAAAATATAGGATACGGTACGGTAAGGATACGACAATTTTTTATTATAAAATATAAAATATATTACATTTATAAATGATTCCTTTAAGAATAATGTAGATAAGTACGCCACAATATATACATTAAAGGAATACATTTCTACTTTCAAAACTACTGAAAGTCCAATCTGCAATATAATATAGGAACACTGAATTTAAAAATGAATGGAGAGATGAAGAGAAATACTAAGAAAATAAATTTGAATAAACCGAGTTTAGCCGTTGAGGCAGCATTTCTAAGAAAATATATTTCAAAAAGAAAAAACATAAAAAGGGACGGATGAAGAAATACTAAATAGAAAGAAATATAATTAAGGAGGAACAAAATGAAAGGAAAGAAAGTACGAAAATAGGGAGAGAGAGAGAGAGAGAGAGAGAGATGATTGGAGTAGCAGAAAGGAGGAACAAGACAGTATTTTGAGATTTTTCTTGCAATCCCATGCGCCAGCTTAAATGAGCAGCAATTTTTGATATATAAAATCTAGAGCACGTCGCCTACCCATGCAGATATCAGTTTATCCCCACAAGATTTTTGGATTTTATCTTTTAGGAAATTATCTAGTATCTCTTAGCAGAATTATCACTTAACAGCTTATATTATTTGCAAAGGAGACCTTGCTTTAGAGAATGAATAATAATAATTTTGACCTCAACGTATGCATTATGTATCCTTTACGTATCCATGCAGTAAAAAATAAATATTAATATCTGGATACGTACGGAATGTATCCAACACGCACCAGACAATCCTCCCCGGGTATCGGTATCCTAAGTTTATCCTTATGTGTATCAAACACCGCCACGGAGGCTATTTTGGTGTATCGGAGTTTTCATAGTTTGCCTCCTACCATAATAAAGATCCACTTATATTTCACAACTTATTACCTGTGCTAAAAAGATAATTGAGCTACGTACATATCTATGACAAAGGGGATTTTTCCAGGGTGACCGAAGAAATTTCAACACAAAAAGACGAATATACACTTGCACATATCTATCTATCTATATTTATATATATAGATACATATATATATATATACACTTATACACACACACACACACATATGTATATATAGGCAAAGTTACCCCCTCCCCTAGTTGTTGGAGGTTATCCTCCTCCCTACTTTTTAGTTAGACAAAACTACCCTTATCAAAAATATGTTGAAAACATCATGGGGCTGTTTTAGTGTTTTAACCAAATTCCATGTATGCGTCCACAGCAAAGTCACAAGCTGCTCTTCGCTCCTGTTTCCATTTGTTTGTTTGCCTCCCTCTCTGTTCTCTGTATCATGATTCATAGGCCTCTCCCTTGATCGGCTAACGTCACATCCTTGAAATTAAGAGCTACATTTGAAGCAACAAAGGCCCTGTTTGGATGTTTTGTACCGTTCTTTTTGTGGGTTTGTAATGATTGGATCAAAAAGAATGAGAGAGATAGTGGGATCAAGGACAAAGAGAGCGAAAACCACAAACCACAAACGAACTGCATTTGTGAACATGACCAGAGTAATTGCCTGAAAACTTGTTGCTCCCAAGAGACCCTTGGGATGAGGACGAAAACCTGTTGCTTCGGGGAGAGATTTGGGATGACACCGTAAGACTTGCGCGGTTTCTATATGCAAAGTTTCACCCAATTTAGATCAGGTAATAAATTTGTGTTGATGCTCAGATTTCCTCAAATAATGAGTTCTAATAAACTGTTGAATAGTAAATTAATTGGCAATCGCACATGGTTGATTTTGATTCCACCTTGCTGGTGCATGATCTGTATATGTATAAATGGACTGTGTTTAATGGAAACAACAATGTTCAATCGGCGGCCATCCAACTCATTTGGCCGTTAGCAGTCCTGAGTTGGACAATTATGGGATAAAAAGTGGGGAGTAAATGACATTATTATCCCTCATTTATATGTTATGGAGCCTATTTATTAGGGGGTATTTGAGTCCAAAGTAAAGTGGGAAGGAGGATAGCCTACAACAACTAGATGGAAGATTAGTTTTCCCCCATATACACACGTGCTCACACACACACACACACAGATACATCAAGCAAATACGGGTGTCAAACAACGAGTTAGTGCCTGGAAGAATATTTGGTGTATGAAGCATACAGATACGTATTAGGTTGAGCCAACAATTGAAATGAAGGTATAGTGTATAAGTACGCCCAGTGGGATAAATCTAAGGTAAAAAGCACAAAATCAAAACTGAAATAGAAACTGAGCACGTGTCATGTACTCATGTCCCCATTGTATGTGGGTGTTTGCATGTGTGTTCACAACTGCTAGCAAAGTGTTGTATAACCATGAGAAATGAAAGCATAATATGTTGATAAAAGAGAAAGCTAAGAAATTTTATTTTAATTTTTTGATAAGAAAAGTTAGGAGTGATGCATAGAGGTTGCATCGTGTCATACTTTACTCTTGTGCATATTAGAAATCAACAAAAATGAGTCGTTCTTTTTCATTGGGCTACAAAAACCACCACTCATTGGTCCCTATGTAATTGCACCACGACAAATCCCATGGTTTGATGCAACTTTACAAGGCATGTCATAGTATGCTTAATGTGAACCAGTTCACAAACATTAAACGATGAACCCAAGTAAAAAGAAAAGAACAGAGAAGTGTTTCTGTACCAAGTCACATCGCAATGAAACGTTGCTATATATGAATGCTGCAACCAGAGCAGAAGAAAATGCAAAACTGTAATATTATATCCAATGCTTCAGAAGAAAGCTGTAGTGTACAAGTCCCCAGATATAAACAGTTACAAAAGCAGCTATTCCTTTTCTCTATATCCACGAACTTGCTATAAATTTGCCCGTTTTCTATGTATACTCCCTCCGCTCCACTCAAAGAGCCCTACCTCCCTATTTCCCCTTTTGGAATGGAAATTCTTATTTCAAAACTTAATCATAAATTTCTCATCGAGTTATATTAACTCTACTACTTAACTACGAGATACAATATATATTCATATATAAAGGTTACTTCTACCTCTTAACCACCAAATTACTGAATATAACACACAGCTTAAACTAATCAACCGAATCATAAATCCAAAACTGAAGCAGCAAATTTATCTCCAGAAAATTTAAATATTTAACAGAAATTCGTTCTCCTTGATCTCAATACAATGAATGCCAACAGCTAGTTAGTAACAATCATTAACAAAAGCAGAAAAAATCAAAATTCAAACTTGGAATTGTTTTTTGAGAATTGCTATTTGCACCCAGCAAATTGTTGAGTACACCCCGGTGTGTTCGGCACCCCTACCGAACACAAAAATGGTGCATTAGACAGAGTTCGGTAGGGGTGCCGAACACCCAGGGTGTACTCAGCAATTTGCTGGGTGCAAATAGCAATTCTCTTGTTTTTTTTTTTACCAACTATGTACATACCTCATTATCGAGAGTGCAATCCAATCCAATCGAAGATCGAATATCCCATTCCTCCTTATCATCATCATCCCCACGCTTAGACGAACCGCTTCCAAATCGTTTACCCTCATCATCGTCGCCATCTTCATTCTCGTCGTCACTCGGATCTTCGAGCTTATCACGAACGTTACGCGATTGTCTAGGTGTTACCTTGCGATCCTTCATAAACAAGCCGTCGAAAGATGACGAACAGGGGGTTTCATCATCTCGGTCGGGATTATCCTTTCGCCGATTCCACTCTCGACGTTCGACCTCATCGCCCGTCAGAGACCACAATGGGGCGATCGACGGTGACTCTGAAGATTTTGATGACGAAAGAGATCCGAAGATTTTATCTACTCTGCCTTTGAAGTTATCTTCTTCCATGGAGTTTTGAATTTTGTGCAGATTAGCTGATTGTGATTTGAGTTATCAATCAATAAATAGAAATAAATAACTATGAGAGGGTTTTGTTTTGGGTCGGTTTTGGGCCTCACCGCCTCCCTGTTCCAATTCTAAATAGGCAACGGATATTTGAATACACGTGTTGCTAAGCGACCAATCTAGAGACGTTAAACTAGCCCATAGCGTTTTCGGGCTAGTGTCTGAGTTGTGACGTTAACAGGGTGGTAATATTCAAGTATGGCCTTTAGATTCGAAAATTTATGTTATATGGTCTTTGACTACGTCAAAGGACCGGAAGACATAAATTTCTAAAAATACCCTTCTTAAAGTAATTGTGGTAGATTAATCGACCCTAAACGACCATTAAAATCGACCAGTAGATTAACCGACTATATTAACCGACCATTAAAACTACCAGTGTTAAAACTAATTGTGGTAGATTAATCGACTCTAACCGACCATTAAAACCGACCAGTGGTAGATTAATCGATCCTAAACGACCAGTTGATTAATCGACCATTAACCGACCATTAAAACGACCAGTGGTAGATTAAACGACCATTAAAACTGACCATTACAACCGACCAGTGGTAGATTAATCGACCATTAACCGACCATTAAAATCGACCATTAAAACGACCAGTGGTAGATTAAACGACCATTAAAACCGACCATTACAACCGACCAGTGGTAGATTAATCGACCATTAAAACCGACCATTACAAACGACCATTACAATCGACCAGTGGTAGATTAATCGACCATTAAAACGACCAGTGATAGATTAATTGATCCTAACCGACCATTAAAACCGACCAGTAGATTAATCGACCATTAAAACCGACCATTAAATCGACCAGTGGTAGATTAAACGACTATTAAAACTGACCATTACAACCGATCAGTGGTAGATTAATCGACCATTACAAACGACCACTAAAACCGACCAGTGGTAGATTAATCGACCATTAAAATGACCAGTGGTAGATTAACCGACCATTACAACCGACCAGTGGTAGATTAATCGACCATTAAACCGACCAGTACAAACGACCATTAAAACCGACCAAGGGTAGATTAATCAACTATTAAAACCGACCAGTGGTAGATTAATTGACCATTAAAACGACCAGTGGTAGATTAATCGATCCTAAACGACCATTATAACCGACCAGTAGATTAATCGATCATTAAACGACCATTAAACCGACCATTACAAACGACCAGTGGTTGATTAATCGACCATTACAAACGACCAGTGGTAGATTAATCGACCATTATAATCGACATTAAAACCGACCATTGGTAGATTAATCGACCATTAAACGACCATTAAAATCGACCATTACAACCGACCAGTGGTAGATTAACCGACAATAAAATCGACCAGTGGTTAATCGACCACTAACTGACCTAAAACAAAGTCGGTTAATGGTCGGTTAGGGTCGCGTAATCTACCATGAATTTGTACACAAGGTTGGTTAGGGTCGCGTGGTCTATTATTATGTACAGTTGCTTGTACTTTTTGCTTTTTTCTATTCATAACACTTTTAGCTTTTCAGAAAAATGATATACTTCAGTACTTTTTACTATTATTTATGTACTCCTTGACATGTTCCCAAAAATTCCTACTTTAATTTTACACGGATATTAATAAATAGTTTGACTCCATGTTTTAATGTACTATAATAACCTCAAGTTTAATTAAAATTTGAAACTCCCTCCAACCCAAAAATTGTAACTCCCTCCCACCTTCAAAAAGCTTGGTATATTTTACTTATATTATATATATACAGCAAGTTAGCAACTCTCTCCAACTCCCATATTATCTCCCTTCATTTCACTCTTTGGGTTTTTTTTTTCCTCAATAACAAGGGTCGGTTAATGATTAACTTTTTGGTTAATGGTCGAGTAATCAACCCACATTATGTTATGATTAACTTTTTGGCTTTCATTTGAAACAACAATTCATAACACTTTTCAGAAATGATATAGTAACTTTTACTCCTTGTTCCCAAAAATTCTTACTTTAACGTTACACAGATATTAAGAAATAGTTTGACTCCATGTTAATGTACTATAATAACCTCAAGTTTAATTAAAAACTTCATACCTTCAAAAAGCTTAGTATATTTTACTTATAAATACAGCAAGTTAGCAAGTCTTTCCCACCCCCATATTATTATCCTTCATTTCACTCTTTGGATTTTTTTTTTCCAAAAGAACAAATTTAAACCTCTCTTTGTGTTTTTGTGTTACCACAGTAGCTTTTGAAGCAACATGAACCACTCGTTGTGCAAAGAGACCAAAATTAAAAATGGAGTTGCTGTTACTGATGAACTGCCTGTTACTGATGGAGTTGGAGTTGCTGTTACTGATGGACCAACTACAACTACAAGAAAAGCCACAAAAGCGTGTGGAAGTGCACCCAGTAAAAGGTCACAAAGGATTGCGAGCATTATGTGGAAGCGCAAGTGCGAAGATAACAATGGAGTTGTTATAGTGATTGATGATTAAATGAATGTATTGCTCTGGCTGTGGTCTTTTTTTGGGAAATGTATGGTTTGTTGCAATTGTCATGCTCTATGTATTATGCTCTCGTTATGGTCTGTTATGGTCTATTTTTTTATTTTTTGGGATATGTAATGTATTTCTCTGTTTGTTGCAATTGTCATGCTCTGTAAGTTTCAAATGTCACCAAAGGTCGGTTAATGGTCGATTAGGGTCGAGTAATCCACCATATGGAAAATCAAAGTACACAAGGGTCGGTTAATGGTCGAGTAATCAACCCACATTAGCTAAGACAATTTTAATCGACCCACTCCTTTAAAAATAAGTCGATTAATCGACCAATTTAAAATTTAATCGACCCTTTTTATAACTGAAACTGCAACATAGTTCAATTGAAAACTGAAATATCCAAAGCAACTGGAACTGCCATATCAAGATAACTGATTACAAAAGCAACATATCTGTACACAATAAATCTGTTTATAAATTAAGGATCAAAGTTATTACAAAATATATCAACAGCGTACTTTTCCCTCCAATTTGCAATATGTTCTTTTTTACGAGATATGGAGACTCATCAATGCTCAGACACTCAATGTACTTCAATGAATAAATCCCACAGTCACCCCTGTGATACATTCAATCAAACCACAAATTAGCTCTTACGGTCAATAAACAATTTCAACATACGTCAATTCAAAAAAAAAGTAATAAAATAGATCACTCACGTCGTCTCCTGTTTTTCTGTTTGTAGATCCCTGTGATAATCATTGGGAGCTAA
This sequence comes from Platycodon grandiflorus, assembly GCA_016624345.1. NCBI lineage: Eukaryota > Viridiplantae > Streptophyta > Magnoliopsida > Asterales > Campanulaceae > Platycodon > Platycodon grandiflorus. The sequence goes on from CM028362.1 coordinate 58,738,433, forward strand.
CTGAATTCCAGCCTTTTTGCAATTTCTGGAATGAACTTCAAAAAAGGGAGGAGAGCCACATGCAGTTGACCAAGTGTCAAAACACTTCTGTCAGGGTCGTATATAATCAACTTTCCACTACGGAACTCAAGGTCAGCCACAATCCAGTGTTGATTGCAGAAGATAGGAAAGTAAATATGAGTACATTCAGACCATGATTTCCCAAATATCTCCATATCTTTTTTCCATGTTCCATAGGCAAAGTCGATTAAACCTTCTGACATAATGTGGTGCGGGTCATGTTTGGATATTTGAAACTCGGTATCAAGTACATTGAAGAATGCGGTATCAAGTATCGTTCGATCATTGTTTCTGCCGAACGATAATGGATACATCCGCTGTCTCTCCCGCATCATAAGAATGCACACATCCATATGCTAAAATTAATAGAATAACTTACCTCATCAGAATCAAACAATAATGTAAGGTTAGAATGCCATTAATTAATAGAATAACTTACCTCATCTAAAAGATATTCCCTAGACATGCAAAATATTTTGAACCACTCAACGTTCATCTTGACTCCACGTCTTACAACAAAATCACTGTGAAAAGAAATAAATGCAAGTAATTAAAAAAATAAACTAATAACAACGATAACGATAAAGAAAAAGAAAAAGTTTTTATGTATTCAAAGATAGGAGTATTACTCTTCAGTCGCATTTGTTAACCAACTTCTCATCACTCCGACCTTTGACTCATCTGGAACCTGGAATAGATCAGGTTTCGAGCCATCTACAAAAATTCTTTGCCATATTTGACCATCAAATATGGGATCAGCTAGCTTTGACTTTTCTTTCGGCTTTTCAGTGGTGAAGGGAGTTATTATTTGGGCCAATGGTTTTTTAGTTCTCTTTGTTCCCGTTGGCAAAATATTTTCCCTTTCGACGCTATGTTTTCTTTTCCTTTTATTTTCCCTTTCTTTTACCATTTCATTCTCTATTTTTTTCTGCATGATGGTGTCAATGAGAACCCTAATGGGAGTGGTATCAAGAGTGGGAGTGGGAGTAGGAGTGCTGGTGATAGTAGGAACAGGAGTGGGAGTGCCGGTGATAGTGGGAGCGGGAGTGGGAGTGGGAGTGGGAATGGGAGTGGTAGTGGGAATGGGAGTGGTAGTGGGAGCGGGAGTGGGAGCGGGAGCGGGAGTAGGAGTGCCGGTGATAGTGAGAGTAGGAGTGCCGATGATAGTGGGAGTGGGAGCACTGGTAGGAATGGGAGTAGGAGTGGGAGTAGGAGTGCCGGTGATAGTGGGAGTGGGAGCACTGGTAGGAGTGGGAGTGCCATGGTGAGGTGGTGACTGCCGGTGGGAGTGGGGGGGTGGTGTCTGCAACCTCTTTGCCTCAACAATTACATCATCCTGCAATTTGAAATAATGTCACAATAAGCTAACTTAAGAAATTAAGAGAAATCAAAACAAAAATAAATATAAAAGTAAACCAGTTTTTGGTCTAAGGCGGTGATCTTTTGGTTCATATCAACCATATGCTCCTCAATAGTCTGCCTATGAGCATCGATCTTCTGGTTGATCTCAACCAAGTAATTCAAAATGGCTTTCATCCCATCATTAGTAGGAGGGGCAGTTCTATAGGAATCTTCCCCACTAGGTTGTGGGGAGCGGGCTCGTGGAGACTCGACTTGTGGGGATCGTGTGGATCGTGGGGACTGAAATCCTTCTTCGGCTTGCTCAAAATTGAAAGTTGTTCTCCAAGTCGGACCAAAATCATCTACATAACTTTCATTGTTTTCAGCTTCAGTCGGGGACAAAGGAACAAGAGCATCATTCTACCAATTCAAAAACAATAAAAACTTCATTAATGAAATACAAAAACAAAATGAATTTTTCATTATCGAGATCAAAATAATGGAAAACATTTACCCATTGTATATCCAAGATTGCAATAATTTTCTCGTAGCTTGGATTTCCTTCGACCGCTACACATTCTAGGAATGATGGGATTTTCAGTCGTCCCTATATTTTGGAGCCCAAATTGATCTCTAAATTCAGGAAAGGACTGAAACATCTCGAATGCCCAAACCTAACAAAAGTTATATGTTAGAAACAAAAGAAATGAGAATACTTTATTATCATTTGATATCGCGACCCGACCCGAGATCCGATGTGAATCCCGTTCGGACCGCGAGACAATGCGGAAAACACGAAAATAGCATCTCAAAATTTCCATTTAAAAGAATGCAAAGTCATGTGAAAACCCTGTAATGCACGTGCAAGTTTTCTTTAAACAACAAAAATCTTTTAAACAATACTAAACCTCGACGGCGAAACAGGCCGGAGAAAACAACACGTTAGCTAGCAACAACAAACTCGAGCTAACATGCTCGGTACATGTATAAACCATATCAGAGTACGCTGAATTAAAGTTAACAAATATACAACAGCACGGCAACCATGCCGGCACAACAAAAGAATATGTCAAATAACAGTCGAGACAATTACCCAACAAATACATTGTTTACATAACAAGTACACCCTCGTCCTCACCAAAAGAAAATACTTAGGCACAAGGTGCACTACCAAAGATGACGTCCCAACTGAACCGAACTCGAACACTAGGGATTCCTCGCCGGTGCTTGATCTAAGGAAAACAAATGAAAACAAACGAGGTGAGTTGAAAACTCAATAAGCTACTAATGCAACAATATGGCATGCTAGATGCAAGACAATAAACATAACAAGTATTCATGTCATCACAATATCAACTCGATACCAAACGGAAGTAACAAGTATTGCACGTAGCCAAACAACCCCATACTACACGAGAGGCTCAACGATCGCCAACCGTCCCATACCGGTTGGAAACCATGACCAACATTCGTTCATATAGGAAGCACATAAGAGCTATAAGTAAACACATTAAAAGGGATACGGCGTCGAGGTACACCTCCGACCAAACCAATACTTCCAACCAACCAACCAATAATATACCAAATGTAGAGCCGTTGTTGACGTGCTCGAACAAGAAAACCGATAAACAAAACACATGTGCACCATCTTCTGTATTCACGTCGACGGGTGATCTCGGTCCCTACAACCCAAGAATCTACCACGGATATAGCTTACCATGGTTGCGTTTATTCCGTACAACAAATGGCGCTATAGCCCTACCGTGGCCAACGGTAGGGCGAGGCCCGATGTATTGGCCTTCGACTATTACGTAGCCCCAGCTCCCGCAATAATCGAGCGTCAATACACTGCCAACAACTATGCCATGGACTTAACTAAATGCACAAGTAGATGTTTACTCGACATTTAAATATAAAAGGGTCATACTCCAAAGTAGGGAGTATACCACAACAACAACATTTGACAATGATATGAATGTCACAAGTGAGTTATAATAATCTCACACCACAAATAACCAACTTACAATAATTACGACAATTTACGTAATATCAAACACACAATCGGTGTAACCAAATTTTCTAACGAATCACTCGAATCATTCAAGAATTCCCAAATCATACACGTGGTCTCATAGATTATGAAATCCTAACGAACTCCGTTAGAGTCATTTTCGGTTTCTAATGAGTTCGAGTTTACGCGAATTAATCATACCGTAAACTTAGCAATTACTAATCATATTTCACATTTCTAACATGTAAACATGAGTCTTCAAACACAACCAAAAGTCAACCACGAATTTGAAAGGTCAACATAGTCAAACATACTCAAAATTGATGATTTCTAACATATATCACCAACTAACAAGTCTAACATTAATAACAACTCATAATTAAGGAAGAACAAGGGATAGTAGCTTACAACTTGAAGTTTCAACCCAAGTAAAGTTGCATGCAAGGTAAGGGATGGCTTCTCCTAGCCAATAGCTTCAAAATGGAAGTGTTGGATGGTGATTTGGTCTTCAATTGAGCAAATTACAAGAATTTCTCTAACAAGAACTCTTCTCACCTTCTCTCAAGCTTACTATGGTTGATGGTGTTGAAGTGGTGTAAAATGGAGTCTCTAAGTGTGTAAAAGAGACTTAGAAAGGCTGAAGACATGGTCAAAGGTCGTGGTAAATTTTCAGCCCTTGGATTGAGGTCAACAAGTCAATATAAGTGAACAGAGCCCGTCGTTATGCGGGCGCGCCATGCGGCCGCATAGCATCTATCCGAGCGCGCCATGCGTCCGCATAGAATCCAGTAAGTCTAGGGTTTTGGTGCGACTGGCCTTGTGCGTGCGCATGGGACTCATGCGGTCGCCCTGTGCGGCCGCATGGAATCCAGATTGTTATGCTAAGGCTCTGTGCGGCTGCATAGAGTCTGGGTTAGGCCAAAAACTTACAAAACTAAGCCAAAGGGATTCTAAAACAATCCTAAGTCACCCAATGATGATACCAAACCCAAACCAAGTTCAAAACACATCCACAACACATTCCAAATCACATAAAGTGAAGCTTTAGATACACATCAACTCAAATGCAATTAACCATGCAACTTCTAACATATTTTCATACACTTGAAAAGTGTTCAACAAACTCAATTGGAAGTGCATATGAATGAGATTTGCACATGAAATGACGATGTTAATATAAAAGGCATAACATAGAATGAATGCAAATGATGCAAATGGTGCAGGCGTTACATTTGATATCAAATTGAATTCAATTGTTTACCTGTAATGCAAATGGGAAGCCATAGAACGTATTAGTTTTCACACCAACTTTATCCGAAGATTTTTTCACCGAATGCAACAGGTTGGGATAAGTCCTTGTTCCCCATGGATATTTGTTGAATAAGTCCAAGTCGTCCACGATGTCTAAAAAGCCTAAGTCGATCGAAGTACTCGATTCCTTGGCTCTCAAAACAGCCTCATATACTAAGTCTAGGCCCAACTTATATCTGTCCAGCTCTGATTTTGCATTGACAAAAGCTTCGTTTAATGCCTCAGGCTTCACAGACTTTTTCCCTCCTGCAAAATATTCATTAACCAACCTTTTTGTTGCGGGGATGGACCTCTTATAATCTTCCTCATCACCGGGATATAATCCTGTGGTGATGGTGTAATCAGAGAAGCCAAATCTGACATTTTGACCCCCGATACGAAACCACAGATCATTACTATTATTTATGTCAGGTGATTGAATCCTCAAAAACACCAAGGCATGAAGCAGTTGGCCAGATATTTTCATATTGTCCCTCATCTCATACAACTTCCCAAAGCAAGAAGTATTGAACAATCTCTGATGTTCTTCATCTAATTTAGAATATACTTCACCGATCACCTTCGGCCTAAATCTGCAAGTAACCTTTGCAGGGTACCTTTGTGCTGGATCAATTAAGAATGTCATATTCTCTCTGTAATAGAAATGCAAATTGTAAACATTAACGACACATTAAAACATAAACACATACAGTAATGTTTAGATAGCAAGATTCCAGCCTTGAACATTAATGACAAATTTTCAGAAATGCAAATTGTAAACATTATGTTTAACACATTTGGTCATTATGTTTCAAATTTTCAGAAATGCAAATGCAATTTTTCAGAAATGCAGATTCCAGCCTTGAACATTATGTTTCTGATTTTTAATTTTCTGAAAACAGAAATGCAAATTGTTTAACACATTTGCTCATTACTAATTGATGTACTTAAAACTAAAAATTGATTAAAAGCATAAAACTAAAAACAGAAATGCAAATTTTCTGTAGTCAGTCAATTACAAAAGAAACCTAACACTAAAACTTCAAACTCAAGTCAGTATGCTTCCAAACATACTTGATATACTTCCATTTCATATAAACTATTAATTGATTTTTACAACAAGAATCACATAGGGTAAAATCAATAATCGACCTTACGTTAAACACTAAACCCCAGTAATCGACGCTAACCGACATTGCGTTAAACCCTAAACCCCAGTAAGTAATTGACCAATACAATAATCGACCAATACAATAATCGACCTTGCATAAAGAACGAGAATGTACGGATTACCTTTTTGTGAAGAATTGAATGTTGAAGGAAAGTGATTTGCTTTGCAAGGACTGGAACCAATACGAGATAAGAGTTTGATTTTTCTGATGATTTAAAAATCCAATGAGTAGTGGATGGTCACTGGTCAAATAACGTAGGTAGATCGTCCCAGTGCACTGTGCTGGTCGTCGGTTAATGGTCGATTATGGTCGATTAATCGACCACATGGAAGGGTCGGTTTACGCGACTATAACCGACCATTAACCGACCTTGTGTACAATTGAATATCACATGGTAGATTACCCAACCCTAACTGACCTTGTGTACAATCAAATGGTAGATTACGCGACCCTAACCGACCATTAACCGACCTTGTGTACAATTCAATATCACATGGTAGATTACGCGACCATTAACCGACCTTGTGTACAATTGAATTTCACATGACAAACAGAGCTTGACTATTACCACACCACACCACAACAGAGCAATACATATCCAAAAACAAAAAACAGGCCATAACCAGAGGTCAACAGTTGATTAATCGCTTTAAACACAAGTTCATTACATGACCAAATAAAAAATGTTGCTTTTGAACAGAACAATATACATCAAGAATACAAGATCATCAATACACTAAGGAAGCAACATATTGCTGGAAATTGTGTTACCTTTGAACATTTGCATAACCAGGCCAGCAACCACTATCCAAGTTATCAACAGAGCAAAAAAATACCATTGCTCTCTCTCTTTTGCCTTCGTCAATTGTTCTTCCAATATTTGTTCATGTAACTTCAGCTTTGCCTTCGTTTTCTTCAACTTTTCAACTTGTCCAACCATTTCTCTGAGTTGCATTTCAATTTTCTCAAGTTGTTGCTTCAATTCCATAATTTGGGATCTTAGACGTCCACAAATGATGATTTTTTTCGATCTCTCAGGCAATGGTGGGTCAATCCAAGCGAAAAAATGACAGTGCTTAGCTCGAACCTTATAGTTTGTACATCAGAAAAAATGACAAATTATTAATGTTACAAACATACACATAATTAATTATAAAAGAAGAAAGAGAACCTTATAGTTTGCACATCCGATGAACCTTCTGTTTGGGTTTTCGTCACTCCAAGATGTCCACATAGGTGCTCGAACACCACAATTGCAAACCCTACGATCATAATCTCCATTTCCCCCAACTGGTTGATCCCCTCGGTTTCCCCTGGCTTGCCCCTGTCCTGCCATTGCCTGCCTGTGCAAATCTAGAGTTTGTCGGTTCATTTCTATCATTGTCTGCATAAACCCCTGCGTAGTTTGCATAAAAGCCTCAGTCGGATTCACAGGTGTCTCGAGTGGTGCATTCTGTTGCCCTGTTGGCCGAACTCCCGGTTGATTAGGAGGTGGTCTAGGTGGTGAAGCATGGCTCTCAGCCCCAGCAGCTTCCCCAACATGACTTGTGCCAACCCCATCCGTGTTGGTACCATGACGTGTCTCTACCATTGTAAAATACCTGCAATAAACACTCGACGTTAACGACTCAAACACACAACCCACCCTCCTAAACCAAGAATCCGTTCCAGGTTATCTAACTTATGCTCTGATACCAACTGTCGCGACCCGCACCCGGACTCCTACATGGAATCCCGAGTCGGACCGCGAGCGGGACTCATGAAATACGCATAATAAAAATTCCATGTGCAAAAGATGCAAGTATGAAGCATATGCACAAAACCCTGTAATGCATGTGCGATACTTTTCTTTGAAAACCATGTCAACACATCATCGGCATTAATAACAAGCCGGAAACTGAACTGATTTAAAACTTGGTTTGAATGTAAAATCAAACATATAACATAAACCTCCACGAGCAACGAGCTCGGAGAACCAAAACAACTTCAAATCAGAGTATGCGGAAGTAACGAATATTAATAATTACATCACGCACGACAACCGTGTCGGCACAAACAAAATAATATTACAGTCATAAAGACCACACACTACCCAACATTACAAAGTTTAAGTAACATTGTATTCCCTCGGCCTCACCAAAATAAATATCAATGCCCAAAAGAACAACCTGCAGAAAACGCCGAGACGAAGCCAAGACTCAACTAAGGGTTCCTCACCGGACCGTGATCTAAGGAAAACAAATAAACATTGAACGGTGTGAGTTTAAAACTCAATAAGCTACTAATGCAACAATATGTCATACGAGATACAAGACAATAATAAGAACAAGTAATACAGGCTATAACAAGATTACATCAATCTTCATGCATAGCAATATAAGCATCTCATAACAACACGTTACCCTACACTACACGAGGGGCTCAACGATCGCCAACCGACCCATACTAGTTGGAAACCATGACCAACATTCGCATATGTAGGAACCATATAAGAAGTAAACACATTCTAAAAGGATACAGTATTGAGGTACACCTCCAATATACCCAATACTTCCAACCAACCAACATATAATATACCAATGTAGGAGCCGTTGTTGACGTGCTCGATCGACGAATCAAAACCGTTAACCAATACTCAATAACCAATACCGTGTGAACCATTTTCGTATTCACGTCGACGGGTGATCTTAGTCCCTACAACCCAAGAATCAACCACGAATAGCTTACCAAGGTTGCGTTTATTCCATACAACAAATGGCGCTATGCCCCTACCGCGGCCAACGGTAAGGCGAGGCCCAGTATTAGCCTTCAACTATTACGTAGCCCGGCTCCGCAATAATCGAGCGTCAATACACCGCCAACAAATAATCCATGGACATAACAAATGTACAAGTAGATGTTTACTTGACATTCTCAACAACAAATCAAACTCCAAAATGTGGAGCACAACAACATTTAAAATGAATGTCTCAAGTAGGTCATAATAATCCTACTCACATAATCAACCATCTCATAATATTTACGAGAATTAAACAACAACATCATGCACAATTTCGGGTAACTAATTTTCCCGACAAAACTCTCGTATCACAACGGAATCCCCAAGTCACACACGTGGTCTCATCAATTATGAAAACCTATTTGACTCCGTTAGAGTCTTTATTCGTTTCTAATGAGTTCGAATCGAAGAGAATCCATAATACTTCAATATTAACAAATGATACCATTTCTATGTGTATCAACCAAGACAAAACAAGTCTTTTAACATACAAAATATGTCATCCACGAATTTTACATGGCTCAACAACAAAACATACTCTAACATGTTGATTTCAACATATAAATGCCATTTTTGCAAGGCTAATATGTCATACAAGACATAAATAAAGGAGGAGAGGGGTAGTAGCTTACCTCTTGAAGATTTCAACCAAGAAAATCTCTAAGAAACCCACATGCAAACCAAGGATTGTGTTCTCCTAGTTGGTAGCTCCACAACGGTGAAATCGGATTGTGATTTGGACAACAATTGAGCAAACTAGCTCAGTTTCTCTCTCAAGAACTCTTTCAAGCTTCTCTCTAAGTTTTGAAGATGACAATGGTGAAATGAGGAGAGTTTCATGTCTCCCATGGTGTTTTAAGGGTCTAAGAAGCCTGGTCAAAGAGGTGGAGGACGTGGCTCAATCCTAGCCAAGGATTTGGAGTCAAAATGGTCAAAACTTAAAAATCCCGTAAGCTGTCATCGGGGTGGCGCTAAGGCGCTCGCTAAGGCGCTGCGCGCTACGGCGCTAGGTGTAATACCCCGACCCAACTTCACTTCGGGTTCACTCGTAGTCTCTCGATTTTGACCTTAAAACCCTCGGAGAGTGAGGTGTCATGCTGGTTAAGTGTGACGTATCATGTCATGTCCCGTGTTTGACGTGCGTTTAACTTATAGTGAGTTGCACTTTATTCCTATATCCGTTCGAGACTAGCCTCGACATCAATTGGCATTCGTATAAGTTACATTTTCTCTTTGGTTGGTTGACTTAACCTTGGCTTAGATTCGTTCGCCAACGACATGCATGTTCGCTTTTTCGTTAACCTGTGAGTTGGGTTAGTTTGAGAGTTGTTTGACTCGTTGTGCATGTGAGACTTATGTTTATTATCATTCGTCCACCATCGCGGGATGATTCGGGTGTGTTTCGAGTGTGTTTGACCATGATTTGATGTTAGGATCAACTTAAGAGTGGCCAAACATTCCAGAAAGTTTGGCACGGCCGCGCACCTTTGTTGACACGGCCGTGCAAGGATTCCAGTAAGTTTTGCATGGCCGCGCGCACATTTTTGGCACGGCCGTGCGTGTGTCGGGCAGATTTACCAACCTGTAGTAATTGGGCCACAACTTTGTGTAGAAGACTCGGAATCGCAAACCGTTTGATTCTGTGTAAACTAGACTCAAAGAGCTTTCCAACCATACCTTATTTGTAATTTTTAGACTTGTATATCATTCTAGGCACATTTTTGAAGTTGAATGAAAGTCAGGCCAATCCTGTTTGGACAGCACATGGACTTGTTTTGTTATATTAAACATATTAGATGATTGTTTAGCTGGGGACACGTCCTTGGATGTGTGAGTCAGCCTTCCACCACCTCCTAAACCCCTGAGAGAGTAATCAATACTCCCATTTTCTTCCCAAAACTCCATTAAACTTTAAGAGAGTGTGTGTGTTCGTGAAGGTGATCTACGTGTGTGTTCTATATCTTCTCATCCAACCAACCAAACTTTGATCCAAGGCCATGCATGTGATGGGGATGACTAGAGGATCACTCTCCACCTATTGCATGTTGGTATTCTTGGGTTTTCTTAGAGTGAATTCATCAAGAGGTAAGTAACTATAATGTTTTGAATGTTTATGAGTTGAATTGGAATAATAAAGCATATAGGATGAGTAATTGTTCATCTTTGTGAAATTTCTTGAAAGAAATAAGTAATTGACTATTCCAAATGATATTATGTTAGTTCTTAATCAATGGCCATGTGTAGAGGTTGTCATGAGACTTGGTGAAGTGTTAGTAACATGTTAGAAAGTGAAACACATGAATTTCAAGTTAGTTACAGTCCCTGTTTTGGGCTATTTTCGTAAAAATACTGGTACTAATATACTATTGGGAATTTGCTGAATTTTGGATATGTTGTTCATATGTATGTTAGTTAGTTCTCTGTAAATTTTCATGAATTTTAGAGGTCGGTAAGTACCTCGTTTAGGTTGTGTTTTATCGCTGCGCCGAGTACTCTGTTGCTGAAAATTCTGGGTGTTAGTTCCAACTTTAAGTGACTGATTCTTGATGGTTATAAGTCCAAATGAGGTAATTCAAAGTTGTAAATTATAGTTCCAGATGTCTAGTTTCTAAATATGGAATAATTGTAATATTTGGATTTTTGTGGAATATTTGGTGAATTTAACGGTAGTGTTGCGCGATGCTGGAGAAATCATGTTGTGTTAATAAACTTTGTATAATAGTAACTCATTGATATTTTGTCGTTAGTTTACTCGCTATGAATTTGTGAAGTTGTTTTGGGTACTTTATATTACCGAATAATGGTGTTGAGAATAGAATGGTTAATTAGGGATGATACTACAGTTCATCCCGATGTCTCGAATATTAGTAACGACTCAAATGGAGTCTGTAAAGCATATCGTTATAAACCAAACTTTTATGCGAATTGAACACTAGTCATGACTGACTCTGGCGGAGTCGAATAGGATGTGATTTGTAATGAGTCGTGATACACATGGTACACAACGATAATGTTATGTGATGGTTTATGTTATATATGAGACAGTGTCTCAAGTGATTATAGGATACTGTAAAAAGATCCTGAGTCAAGTATTATAGTTATGTATCGCTTAATGGTTGTAAGTACGTGTAGACTTACGTATGTTGTGATTGTAAAGTCTGGCATTACGGACTTAGATAATTTAATTGAGTTGTATATTAGGCCTACTTTGCCTATTGTCATGTTTTGGTTATATGTCCAGTGATTACGGACATTGTGTGATTGTTCTAGTATGTGATAGGACAATCATCCTACTTTGATGATTGCTTGTGTGTTTAATGTTTATTAGCACACTTTGTTGATTTGTTGTTGTAGGCTTATTGTGACCTACTTGAAACATTCGTATTGTTATTGAATGTGATTGTTGTGGTATGCTCCCTACTTTGGAGTATGACCTTTATTTTAAATGTCGAGTAAATATTCTACTTGAGCATTTAGTTAAGTCCATGGCATGATTGTTTGAGAGGGTGTATTGACGCTCGGTTATTACAAGAGCAGGGGCTACGTAATAGTCGAAGGCCAATACATTGAGTTCTCGCCCCCCTGCCGTTGGCCACGGTAGGGGAATAGCGCCAAGTGTTTGTAGGCAAAAACCGCAACGTTGGTAAGCTATTTTACCGGGGTGTTCTTTCCGGGTTGTAGGGACCGGTGGCACCGGGGTTTTCTTTTTGTGAATTTCAAATAAAATGGTTCACAGATTCTTTATTGTAAGATTATGGTTTCATTATGGTTCGAGCACGTCAACAACGGCTCTACAATTGGTACAATATTGGTTGGTTGGTTGGAACTATTGGTTTGGTCGGAGGTGTACCTCGACACCGTATCCCTTTAAATGTGTTTACTTACCGCTCTTATATGTTTCCTATATAAACGAATGTTGGTCATGATTTCCAACTAGTATGGGACGGTTGGCGATCATTGAGCCTCTCGTTAGTATAGGGTTGTTTGCCTTTATGTGCTCCTACATGTTTACTTTCCTACTATATTGTTGTGCATAATGCCATGCCATATAGTCACATGTAGTAACTTGTCGATTCTTCTTTAAGTTAAAATTATTACCAAGATTAGTGCATATAGAGTCTTGGTTTACTATTACATTCATACTTATAGCACCCAATACATTATAGTATCTTACGGAGTCTTTTAGACTCACCCAACAACCTCCTCAGTTTGCAGGTTAAGTTCCAGCGCAGCGAGTCTTGGAGCTTGGAGTTAGCAAGATGTATTTTTATTGCCATTTCTTTCTTATTTCTTGTATTGTGAGATTATGAGGTTCACTAAGTTATGTAAACTTAGTCTATGGGTAGAAATAGTTGTATTCGTTAGATTTGTATTTTGGTGCCGACCAGTGTAGTCGCACCAGTTGTCGTACTATATTATTTTGGATTCTTGACTCGTGGTATTTAAGTATTATTGTTCTCCGGCTCGTGTATTTAGCCGTCGAGGTTTTAATTATTGGGTTTACCTATAGTGTTGTTCTCCGGCGTATTGTTTAGCCGTGGAGGTTATTTTTATATTGTTGGAATTTTGTTAATCGAGCTTTGAGGCTCAAGTTCATTTGTTATTCCGCTGCCTTGTTTTTAGTATTCCGCTGCTTTGGTTTTGGTTTCGAGCTTTTGTAATTCGCTCTCTTCGATTGTTCTTGTTAGTTTGGCGCACCGAGTTGGGGTTCAACATCGAACCCCGGACTCGGGACGTCACACTAGGCGCTACGCCAGTTTTCCAAAATTCCAGAATGTTATGCGCTAAGGTGCTCGCTAAGGCGCTGCGCGCTACGGCGCTAAGAACTAAGGCGCTGCGCGCTACGGCGCTGCGCGCTAAGGCGCTATGCCTGCTGTCTCAAATCCAGAATGTTGCGCGCTAAGGCGCTAAAAAGTGGCGCTAAGGCGCGGCTCAGGAAGAACATTTGCTACAAAAGTGTTCCAAAAATGTTCCAAAGTGATTCTAAGTTCAAACCAAGTCCAAGACATAAAGAAACCTAATCAAAACAACCTCTAACAAGGTTAGGAACGTGATCCAAAATAAGTACCAATGGTTGTAAGAACTTAAACACCAAACAAGGCATAAGAGGAATATGAAATCAACACAAATGCAAACACATTAGGATGAAGATGATACAAGAAATGACCATGATACTTAATAAAGTAAACAAACACGATGCACACAAATGTTATGAATGATGCGGGTGTTACATTCTCACCCCCTTAGAATAAATTCGCCCACGAATTTACTTACCAATCTCCTTGAACAAAGATGGATACTTCTCACGCATCTCTTGTTCCAATTCCCATTTGGCTTCCTCAACGTTGTGACTTCTCCACAAAACCTTCACAAGATGGATAGTCTTGGTCCTTAAGACATGTTCTTTTGTGTCAAGTATCCTCACAGGTTCCTCAACATAGGAGAGATCAGTCGATAAATCTATCGGTTCATACTCCAAAATGTGCAATGCGTCCGACAAATATTTCCTCAACATTGAGACATGAAACACGGCATGAATACCCGACATCCAAGGTGGCAATGCAAGCCTATACGCTAAATTCCCAATTCTTTCCAAAATCTCAAAAGGTCCAATAAACCTCGGTGTCAATTTTTCTTTCTTCCCAAATCTTTTAACCCCAATCCGAGGCGACACCTTCAAGAACACACGATCACCAACCTCAAACTCAAGGTCTCGTCGCCTATTATCCGCGTAGCTCTTCTGTCTACTTTGGGCTGTTCTCAACCTTTCCCGAATAATCTTTACATTCTCGGCCGAATCGCGAACCATATCGGGTCCCCACAACCTCGCTTCTCCAACTTCATCCCAACAGATCGGGGAACGACACCTCCTTTCATAGAGTGCCTCATAAGGTGCCATACCAATGCTCGAATGGTAACTGTTGTTGTAGGCAAACTCTATCAACGGTACATGTGAATCCCAATTGCCTTTAAAGTCCATAGAACAAGCCCTTAACATGTCCTCAAACGTTTGAATAGTTCTCTCGGACTGTCCATCTGTCTGTGGGTGAAATGTTGTACTAAGTGTTAACCTCGAACCCAACGCATTCTGAAGCGTCTGCCAAAACCGTGATGTAAATCGAGGATCTCTATCCGACACAATGCTAACAGGAACCCCATGAAGCCTCACAATTTCTTGAATATACAAAGTAGCAAGCCTCTCCATAGAATAAGTCATCGCCATTGGGAGAAAATGGGCTGACTTGGTCAATCGATCAAAAATAACCCAAATAGAATCATGACCTTGTCGAGTCCGTGGTAACCCAGTCACAAAATCCATGGCGATGTTCTCCCATTTCCATTCCGGAATCTCCAACGGTTGCAACAATCCCGCTGGTCGTTGATGCTCCGCCTTTACCCTTTGGCAAGTCAAACACCTCGAAACGAACACAGCTATCTCTCTTTTCATTCCATTCCACCAAAAGTTCTTCTTTAAGTCCCTATACATCTTTGTACTCCCGGGATGAATCGTATACTTAGACTTATGTGCCTCATCCAAAACTTGCCGTTTAACATCCTCAATATCCGGGACACAAACTCTTCCTCGAAACAAAAGGACACCATCACTATTCCGAGAAAAATCCACCGTATTATTCTCATCTAATCCCTCAATCAGCTTTTTCAAATCCGGATCACTCTCTTGAGTTTCCTTAATTCGCTGAAGCAAAATCAGAGTAGCTCGAATATTGGCAAATATCACCCCATGGCTAGACATACAAGGACCCCAATCCCGAACATCCTCAAGCATTCTCCATTCTCGGGCCATCAAACAAGAAACATAAGTCTTCCTACTAAGAGCATCGGCCACCACATTGGCCTTCCCCGGATGGTATAAAATGGTGCAATCATGGTCCTTTAACCTTTCCATCCATCTCCTTTGCCTATTATTCAACTCCTTTTGAGAAAACAAATACTTAAGGCTCTTATGATCAGTATATACCTCAAATTTGGCCCCATAGAGATAATGCTTCCACTTGTGAAGTGCAAAAATGATCGCTGCTAACTCCATGTCATGAGTCGGATAGTTTTGTTCACACCGAGTCGGTTTCGAGAAGCATAAGCTATAACCCTTCCGTTCGCATCAACACACATCCCAAACCTTCCTTTGAAGCATCACTGTATATAAGCAACCCATCATGACCGTTCGGCAAGGCTAAAACTGGCGCGGTAGTCAATTTCTTTTTCAATTCTTGAAAGCTTACTTCACATTTATCGTTCCAAACAAAAGCCTTATTCTTTTGTGTTAATGAAGTCAACGGGGTTGCAATCTTAGAAAACCCTTCTATAAACCTCCGATAGTACCCCGCTAAACCCAAAAAGCTACGAACTTCCGTTACAGTTTCGGGTCTTTTCCAACTCACAACTGCTTCGATCTTAGCCGGGTCAACCGCTATACCATCCTTTGACACAATGTGGCCCAGAAAAGCCACTTCCTCAAGCCAAAAGGCACACTTGCTAAACTTAGCAAATAGCTTCTTTTCTCTTAGCACCGTTAAAACTAACCTCAAGTGATTTTCATGCTCTTCCCGGAACTTAGAATAAACCAAAATGTCATCAATGAACACGACCACAAAGTAATCAAGATAGAGCAGGAATACTCTATTCATCAAATCCATAAACACAGCTGGAGCGTTGGTTAATCCAAAAGGCATGACCACAAATTCAAAGTGCCCGTAACGAGTCCGAAAGGCTGTTTTAGGAATATCCTTCGCTCGAACCTTCAACTGATGGTAACCGCTCCTAAGATCAAACTTAGAATACACTACGGAACCTTGAAGTTGATCAAACAAATCATCAATATGCGGAAGAGGATACTTATTCTTAATGGTCACTTGATTCAATTCCCTATAATCAATGCATAACCTCAAAGATCCGTCCTTCTTTCTCACAAACAACACCGGTGCACCCCACGGCGATACACTCGGTTTAATAAAACCTCGATCAAGTAACTCTTCCAATTGTACCTTCAACTCTTTCAATTCAGCGGTGCCATGCGATAAGGTGCCTTTGAAATCGGTGTAGTCCCGGTAACAATTCAATACAAAACTCCAACTCCCGGTCCGGAGGCAAATCATAATCAGTTGCAAATACATCCGGAATTCACGAACAATAGGAATATCCTCCAACACAACACCCTTTTGCGATCTATCCACAACACACGCCAAATACCCCGAACATCCATGAGACAACAACTTTCGAGCCTTCAAAGCCGAAATGAGCTGAATTCCACCCATTATCTTATCACCCAAAAACACAAATGAAGGAACATTTGGCAATTCAAAAGTAACCAACTTCCTACGACAATCAACAATAGCATGATGAGCATGTAGCCAATCCATCCCCGAATAACATCGAAATCCCGAATGGGCAATATAACCAAATCCGCAGTAAGTGATGGTCATCAACAACCACATCACAAGCACGATAGACATCCAAAGCAACATGGCACTCCCCAACGGGGTAGACACCTCCAACACATACGGTAACAATTCGGGTATAGCATGCAAATGATGAGCAAAATGTGATGCAATATAAGAATGAGATGACCCGGGTCTATTAACACTCGGGCTTTCTCACTGAAGATGGCTAAAGTACCTCCTATGACATTAGGGGCCTCGGGGACTCCCTTTTGGTCTAAGGCTAAGACTCTACCTTGCACTCTAGGGTGACCCTCGTTATCTCTTTTAACCCCGGCATTTTGTTGCACACCTCCCGGTTGTGTCCCCTTGTTCTTAGGACAATTCCACTGAAAGCGTATGCCATCACCACACAACAAACACTTCCCATGCTTCAACCAACACTTTTCTTCATTATGCCCACTCTTCTTACAATACCCACAAGTAACTCTAGCATCACGCTGTCCACGACCCGTATTTCCTTGATTCCCAGTTTGTTGTCGAAATTGTCCTCCCTGTCGACTGGTGTTGCTCCCCCTATTGGTCCCACTTGAGCTTGATCTCTTCCATTGCGACTGCGATGCTTACGAGTTCCCACTTGTACTACCCAGCTTGCCTCGGTGCTCCTCTATATCATGCTCGATCTTATAAGCCTTGTCCACTGCACTTTGATAACTCGGCAACTCAAGTGGTAAGAGTTTCTTACGGTATTCTGTCCTCAATCCTTTCACAAAGCGGTAAATTTTCTTCTCTGTTGTTGGGATCAAGTGAACACAATACCTCGCCAACTCGGTATACTTGGCGAGTCGAGCCACTGTCATCGTCCCCGATCAAGACTAAGAAATTCGACCTCCTTCTTGGCCTGAACCACATCCGGAACAAAGTGATTCCTAAACTCCCTCAAAAACATTTCCCAAGTGCAAGCCACACGATCTTGCACCCAACTCGCCTCTAGTACCTTCCACCAGTGTTCTGCGGCATCCTCCAGTTTGAACGCTGCGAACTTGACTTTGTCTTCCTCGGTGCACTCTATTGCCACAAAAATCTTCTCCAAAGACTCAATCCACCTTTCGCCTTGGTCCGGCTCCCCATCATAAGCTGAGGTTTCATCTTCAAGAACCTCCCCAACCTACGATCATAATCTCCATTTCCCCAACTGGTTGATCCCCTCGGTTTCCCGGCTTGCCCTGTCCCGCCATTGCACTGCGTGCAAATCTAGAGTTTGTCGGTTCATTTCCATCATTGTCGCATAAACCCCGCATAGTTTGCATAAAAGCCTCGGTCGGATTCACAGGTGTCTCGAGTGGTGCATTCTGTTGCCTGTTGGCCGAACTCCCGGTTGATTAGGAGGTGGTCTAGGTGGTGAAGCATGGCTTTCGGCCCAGCGGCTTCCCAACATGACTTGTGCCAACCCCATCCGTGTTGGTACCATGACGTGTCTCTACCATTGTAAAATACTTGCAATAAACACTCGACGTTAACGACTCAAACACACAACCCACCCTCCTAAACCAAGAATCCGTTCCAGGTTATCTAACTTATGCTCTGATACCAACTGTCGCGACCCGCACCGGACTCCTACATGGAATCCCGAGTCGGACCGGCGGGACTCATGAAATACGCATAATAAAAATTCCATGTGCAAAGATGCAAGTATGAAGCATATGCACAAAACCCTAATGCACGTGCGATACTTTTCTTTGAAAACCATGTCAACACATCATCGGCATTAATAACAAGCCGGAAGCGAATCGATTTAAAACTTGGTTTGAATGTAAAATCAAACATATAACATAAACCTCCACGAGCAACGAGCTCAGAGAACCATAACAACTTCAAATCAAAGTATGCGGAAGTAACGAATATTAATAATTACATCACGCACGACAACCGTCGGCACAAACAAAAGAATATTACAATCATAAAGACCACACACTACCCAACATTACAAAGTTTAAGTAACATTGTATTCCTCGGCCTCACCAAAATAAATACCAATGCCCAAAAGAACAACACAAAACGCCGAGACGAAGCCAAGACTCAACTAAGGGTTCCTCGCCGGACCGTGATCTAAGGAAAATAAATAAACATTGAACGGGGTGAGTTTAAAACTCAATAAGCTACTAATGCAACAATATGTCATACGAGATGCAAGACAATAATAAGAACAAGTAATACAGCTATAACAAGATTACATCAATCTTCATGCATAGCAATATAAGCATCTCATAACAACACGTTACCCTACACTACGAGAGGCTCAACGATCGCCAACCGACCCATACTAGTTGGAAACCATGACCAACATTCGCATATGTAGGAACCATATAAGTGCGATAAGTAAACACATTTAAAATGATACGTATTGAGGTACACCTCCAATATACCCAATACTTCCAACCAACCAACATATAATATACCAATGTAGGAGCCGTTGTTGACGTGCTCGATCGACGAATCAAAACCGTTAACCAATACTCAATAACCAATACGTGTGAACCATTTTCGTATTCACGTCGACGGGTGATCTTAGTCCCTACAACCCAAGAATCAACCACGGAATAGCTTACCAAGGTTGCGTTTATTCCATACAACAAATGGCGCTATGCCCCTACCGCGGCCAACGGTAGGCGAGGCCCGGTGTATTGGCCTTCAACTATTACGTAGCCCCGGCTCCCGCAATAATCGAGCGTCAATACACCGCCAACAAATAATCCATGGACATAACAAATGTACAAGTAGATGTTTACTTGACATTCTCAACAACAAATCAAACTCCAAAATGTGGAGCACAACAACATTTAAAATGAATGTCTCAAGTAGGTCATAATAATCCTACTCACATATCAACCATCTCATAATATTTACGAGAATTAAACAACAACATCATGCACAATTTCGGGTAACTAATTTTCCCGACAAAACTCTCGTATCACAACGGAATCCCCAAGTCACACACGTGGTCTCATCAATTATGAAAACCTATTTGACTCCGTTAGAGTCTTTATTCGTTTCTAATGAGTTCGAATCGAAGAGAATCCATAATACTTCAATATTAACAAATGATACCATTTCTATGCGTATCAACCAAGATAAAACAAGTCTTTTAACATACAAAATATGTCATCCACGAATTTCACATGGCTCAACAATAAAACATACTCTAACATGTTGATTTCAACATATAAATGCCATTTTTGCAAGGCTAATATGTCATACAAGACATAAATAAAGGAGGAGAGGGGTAGTAGCTTACCTCTTGAAGAATTCAACCAAGAAAATCTCTAAGAAACCCACATGCAAACCAAGGATTGTGTTCTCCTAGTTGGTAGCTCCACAACGGTGAAATCGGATTGTGATTTGGACAACAATTGAGCAAACTAGCTCAGTTTCTCTCTCAAGAACTCTTTCAAGCTTCTCTCTAAGTTTTGAAGATGACAATGGTGAAATGAGGAGAGTTTCATGTCTCCCATGGTGTTTTAAGGGTCTAAGAAGCCTGGTCAAAGAGGTGGAGGACGTGGCTCAATCCTAGCCAAGGATTTGGAGTCAAAATGGTCAAAACTTAAAAATCCCGTAAGCTGTCATCGGGGTGGCGCTAAGGCTATTGCGCTAGGCGCTACACCGTTTCCAAAATTCCGAATGTTATGCGCTAGGCGCTGCGCACTGGCGCTAAGAGCTAAGCGCTGCGCGCTACGGCGCAGCGCTAGGCTATGCTGTCTCAAATCCAGAATGTTGCGCTAAGGCGCTAAAAAGTGGCGCTAAGGCGCGGCTCAGGAAGAACATTTGCTACAAAAGTGTTCCAAAAATGTTCCAAAGTGATTCTAAGTTCAAACCAAGTCCAAGACATAAAGAAACCTAATCAAAACAACCTCTAACAAGGTTAGGAACGTGATTCAAAATAAGTACCAATGGTTGTAAGAACTTAAACACCAAACAAGGCATAAGAGGAATATGAAATCAACACAAATGCAAACACATTAGGATGAAGATGATACAAGAAATGACCATAATACTTAATAAAGTAAACAAACACGATGCACACAAATGTTATGAATGATGCGGGTGTTACAATATCATAACGTAACGTTATATTATAACATAACGTAACGTAACGTTATAACATAACGTAACGTTATATCATAACGTAACGTAACATAACGTTATATCATAACATAACGTAATGTAACGTAACGTTATAACATAACATAACGTAACGTAACGTTATATCATAATGTAACGTAAAGTAACGTTATATCATAACGTAACGTAACGTAATAACATAACATAACGTAACGTAACGTTATATCATATCATAACGTAATGTAACGTAACGTTATAACATAACATAACGTAACGTTATATCATAACGTAACGTTATAACATAACGTAACGTTATATCATAACGTAACGTAACGTAACGTTATATCATAACGTAACGTAACGTAACGTTATATCATAACTTAACGTAACGTTATATCATAACGTAATGTAACGTAACGTTATATCATATCATAACATAACGTAACGTAACGTTATAACATAACATAACGTAACATAACGTTATATCATAACATAACGTAACGTTATAACATAACATAACGTAACGTAACGTTATATTATAACATAACGTAACGTAACGTTATAACATAACATAACGTTACGTAACGTTATATCATAACGTAATGTAACGTAACGTTATATAATATCATAACATAATGTAACGTAACGTTATAACATAACATAACGTAACGTTATAACATAACATAACGTTACGTAACGTTATATCATAACGTAACATAACGTAACGTTATATCATAACATAACGTAACGTTATAACATAACATAACGTAACGTAACGTTATATTATAACATAACGTAACGTAACGTTATAACATAACATAACGTTATGTAACGTTATATCATAACGTAATGTAACGTAACGTTATATAATATCATAACATAATGTAACGTAACGTTATAACATAATATAACGTAACGTTATAACATAACATAACGTTACGTAACGTTATATCATAACGTAACGTTATATCATAACATAACGTAACGTTATAACATAACATAATGTAACGTTATAATATAACATAACGTAACGTTATAACATAACATAACGTAACGTAACGTTATAACATAACATAACGTAACGTTATAACATAACATAACGTAACGTAACGTTATATTATAACATAACGTAACGTAACGTTATAACATAACATAACGTTACGTAACGTAACGTTATATCATAACGTAATGTAACGTAACGTTATATCATATCATAACATAATCTAACGTAACATTATAACATAACATAACGTAACGTTATAACATAACATAACGTTACGTAACGTTATATCATAACGTAACGTAACGTAATGTAACGTTATATCATAACATAACGTAATGTAACGTAACGTTATAACATAACATAACGTAACGTAACGTTATATCATAACATAACGTAATGTAACGTAACGTTATAACATAACATAATGTAACGTAACGTTATATCATATCATAACATAATGTAACGTAACGTTATAACATAACATAACGTAACGTTATAACATAACATAACGTAATGTAACGTTATATCATAACGTAACGTAACATAACGTTATATCATAACATAACGTAATGTAACGTAACGTTATAACATAACATAACGTAACGTAACGTTATAACATAACATAACGTAATGTAACGTAACGTTATAACATAACATAACGTAACATAACGTTATATAATAACGTAACGTTATATCATATCATAACATAATGTAACGTAACGTTATAACATAACATAACGTAACGTTATAACATAACATAACGTAACATAACGTTATATCATAACGTAACGTAACATAACGTTATATCATAACATAATGTAATGTAACGTAACGTTATAACATAACATAACGTAACGTTATAACATAACATAACGTAACGTAACGTTATATCATAACGTAACGTAACATAACATTATATCATAACATAACGTAACGTAACGTTATAGCATAACATAACGTAACGCAACGTTATATCATAACGTAACGTTATATCATATCATAACATAACGTAACGTAACGTTATATCATAACATAACGTAACGTTACAACATAACATAACGTAACGTAACGTTATATTATAACATAACGTAACGTAACGTTATATCATATCATAACATAATGTAACGTAACGTTATAACATAACATAACGTAACGTTATAATATAACATAACGTTACGTAACGTTATATCATAACATAACGTAATGTAACGTAACGTTATAACATAACATAACGTAACGTAACGTTATATCATATCATAACATAACGTAACGTAACGTTATAACATAGCATAATGTAACGTTATAACATAACATAACGTAACGTAACATAACGTAATGTAACGTAACGTTATAACATAACATAACGTAACGTTATAACATAACATAACGTAACGTTATATCATAACGTAACGTAACATAACGTTATATCATAACATAATGTAACGTAACGTTATAACATAACATAATGTAACGTAACGTTATATCATAACGTAACGTTATATCATAACGTAACGTTATATCATATGATAACATAATGTAACGTAACGTTATAACTTAACATAACGTAACGTAACGTTATATCATAACGTAACGTAACGTTACGTTATATCATAACGTATCGTAACGTAACATTATATCATAACTTAACGTAACGTTATAACATAACATAACGTAACGTAACGTTATATCATAACATAACGTAACGTAACGTTATATTATAACATAACGTAACGTAACGTTATATCATATCATAACTTAACATAACGTTATATCATAACATAACGTAACGTAACGTTATATTATAACGTAACGTAAGGTACCGTTATATCATAAGTTAACGTAACGTTATATCATAACGTAATGTAACGTAACGTTATATCATATCATAACATAATGTAACGCAACGTTATAACATAACATAACGTAACGTAACGTTATATCATAACATAACGTAACGTTATAACATAACATAACGTAATGTAACGTTATATTATAACATAACGTAACGTAACGTTATAACATAACGTAACGTAACGTTATACTAACATAACGTAACGTAACGTTATACTAACATAACGTTATATCATAACGTAACGTAACGTAACGTTATATCATATTATATCGTAACATAACGTTATATCATAACATAACGTAACTTAACGTTATATCATAACGTAACGTAACGTAACGTTATATCATATCATAACGTAACGTAACATTATATCATATCATAACATAATGTAATGTAGCGTTATAACATAACATAACGTAACGTAACGTTATATCATAACATAACGTAACGTTATATTATAACACAACGTAACGTAACGTTATAACATAACGTAACGTTATATCCTAACGTAACGTAACGTAACGTTATATCATATCATAACGTAACATAACGTTATATCATAACCTAACGTAACGTAACGTAACGTAACGTTATAACATAACATAACGTAACGTTATAACATAACATAACGTAACGTAACGTTATATCATATCATAACGTAATGTAACGTAACATTATATCAATACAAAATATAAAAATCTGAGATTAATGTAACAATACAAAATATAAAAATCTGAGATTAATGTTATAATACAATACGTAAAAAATTGAGATTAATGTTACAATACAATACAAAACACAGAAATCTGAAATACATTGAAATCCAAAATTAAATACAATACAAAACTTAATGCAACATAAACTAAATTTGTGATTGTCTATCACTCATCGATGTTTGATCACGACACGAAAATCGGTTGTGCCCTACTTGTCGACACCTAGTGTATTTTTGTCTTCCGGGAAACTCTCCGGTTGACGGAATTCTCGATGTTCTACGACGTCCAGCTCGTGGTCGGACTAAAGGTGGGGAGATAGTCAAATTCTTAATATTATCTGGAATGTCCCATTCATCTTCATTGGGAACTGGAAAGATGTTTTGGGAATAGGAGTCTCTCCAACACTGAGTTGTATAGAATGCTGAGAACATCAGGAACACTGAAAATCCTCTCTTATTCGCCGCTGCTATTGCATGCTCGCATGGTATGTGGTCCAATTGAAATTTTTGGCAAGTGCAAGTATTTCCATCAAAATTAACAGTGTGATTCGTGGTACCGCTCCTCACCACATACTTGGATGGATCAATGGGTTCAATAATCGTAAACTTCTTAGACTTCTCAATCAACTTGCTTAATTTTTCTTCCATTGCTGGGGTTAAGAAACTTGTACAACTTTGTGTTGCCTCACGCCTCTCACAAAACCAAGCCTGCAACTTTCTACCAATACTTTCAAGCAGCGAAAGTATAGGAGTTTGTCGGGCTCTCTTAAAAACTGAGTTGAGAGACTCTGCATTGTTTGAAGTCATGATATTGTAACGATCTCCTTTAAAATGTGACCTGGCCCAAGTTTCGAAATTTGTTTCGCTAAGATACTTCCAACCATTCTCATCGCTTTCTCAATTTCGACATATGTTTGCAAAACTCTTCTCTGGTATATGCCTCCGCCGCTCTCTTAAAAAGTGAGATAGTGTCAGCCTTACGAGTTACAGTCCCTAAGTTGCCTTTTATATAATAGATACAATGCGCATGACGTGCATTTTAAAAAACAACTTGGACATCACTAATAAGACTTATATGTCTGTCGAATATCACAACAAGTCCTTCCTGGTCACCTGTTATTTCTTTCAACTTAAGAAAAAACCAAGTCCACGATGCATCATTCTCAGAATCAACAATAGCCCATGCAAGAGGATATATCTGCATATTTCCATCTTGACAAGTAGCAATAATCAACGTACCTTTATATTTAAAAGTTAAGAATGTCCCATCCACAATGACTACTGGACGCATTGAAGAGTGGAATCCAAGAATGCAAGCCCCGTACGCCAAAAGAAGTACTTGAATCGGTTTTCATTATCACACTCTAAAAAGAAGACTTCTGGATTAACCAATTTCAAGTTATGGGCATATACAGCTAAATTAGTGTAACTATCCTCAGCTGAACCCCTTAAGTGTCTTAAGGCCTCTTCTCTACACCTCCTCGCTTTTTGATAACTTAGTTCTACGCCCAATGATCGTCTAACGTCGAACATGACATCAGCAGGTCTATACGTAGTGTTGCGGTCCTCGAACCTTGACGAGATATGTATTCCAATGGTTCGCGATGTTGCTTGTCTATGATCAGCCATGGACTGATTTAGGGGGCAAGTATGTTCGGCTGAATATTTTCGAATCTGAAAGTAATCACTTTCTGAGTACTTTGTTGCAAACAAACACCATTTGCAATTATCATCAACACAAACTATTGTGTACACACTCTTGTTCAATTTTTTTGTTTTGAACTGGAAGTTGTGGTTCAATGCAAGCAAGTGCACAGCTTCCTGAAGCTCTTTCTTGTTATTGAATACTTGGTCAACCTTCAAATCAACATCTACGGGTATCACTCGCGATGTACTTCCAACCGAAGAAACTAAATGCTCACTTGTGAAGTCATTTTCTTCTCGGTTGCCTTGATCTCTATTGCCTAAATCTCCGTTGCCTTGATCTTCGTTGCCTTGACTAAACTCAAATATCGGCGGTGTAGAGAAATCATTCTCGTAATAGGATATGGATTCTCGAATTACATTCAACCTATCCGAAAAATCATTCCCATTGTCACCCCCTTCCTGTTACATGTCATCACCACCAAATCCATTATTTTCTTCTTCTCCATTGTTTTCTTCTTCTGCATTATTTTCTTCTTCTTCATTGTTTTCTTCTTCTCCATTATTTTCTTCCCGGTGCGCGTCGCAATTTTTTTGGCTCACAATGGTTACACAAAGAGGAGTGGGATAGCCTTGTTTATTGATATTCAGGTACCATTGAACATCTTCATTTGAAGTAATCCGGATAGGAACGTGTAAATTCTCGCACCATTGGAGTCCAAATCCTATCTCTATGTCATCAACTTGGCAAATGTTTCGTACTTTAGCATATAACTCTTCACATGAGGTTTCATTATTGATTGCAAGTGCTTTTGCATTCCGCTGCCACTAAATTTCCAAGAACATAAGCCGTTTTCATCATCGAGAAAATGTCCAAAATAACAAACAGTGGCCCAAAAAGGTGAAGTCATATCTGCAATGAATTGAATATAAAGTAGAAAACCAACAAAATTTGAAGAGGAAGAGCAATTTTGAATTACAGTTAAGTTAAAAAAAAAAAGAGCAATTTTGAATTACAGTTAAGTTAAAAAAAAGAGCAATTTTGAATTGTAGTTAAGTTAGTCGTGGTCGATTAAAGTCGATTGCGACCTGAAGTTCAATTAAGGTCGGTTATGTTAGTTAAGCCAATCACGGCTGCTTAATCAACCTTTTATTGTTACTTGAGGTCAATTAAAGAACAATTAAGGTCAGTTAAGTTATAGAATAATAATTAAGGTCAATTAGGTCAATTAAAGTCGTTTATAAAAGAGCAATTTTGAATTACAGTTAAGTTAGTTAAGGTCGATTAAGGACGATCAATCGACCAATGAAGTTCAACTAAGGTAGGTTAAGTTAGCAATAGGTCGACAACCGATCTTTTATTGGTACTGAAGGTCAATTAAACGACCACGACAATTAAAGTCGATAAATCGACCATTGAAGGTCAATTAATGTCGGTTAAGCCAAAGGTCGATTAATCGACCTTTTATGGTCGCTTAACTGACCTACCCTACTATCATTAAATTTGCAGAGAAAACTGCACTGAAAATGAAACTTTACATAATAGGGTGAGCTAAAAGACCAACCTGAATCCGAAATACAAATTATATGCACGAACTAGAAAAACAAGGTAGTGGGAATTTGAGAGAGAAACTCGATTTGTAAGAATTTTAGGGCTTCGACTTTTAGAGAGAGGAATACGTTGATAAAACCGATTTCTTCAAAAGGGGCTATTGAAAGCTGTTGGATTAGAGGGACATTTTAGACATTTCAGACATAAGGCCTTGTGATTTAAAGGAAAGGGTATAATAGACATTTTGACTCAAAAATGGCCATATAACATCTTTTCTGGTAAGTGAGGCTATTCTTAAAAACTACAGCTTTGACATGGCCATTTTTGAAGATACCCCTGTTAACAGGCGTAGGTTAAAAAATGGTTTAATTTAAGGGTGAAATAAAATTTTTTTTTAAATATTTGTAATCGCTCCAATTTATTATATGTTTTTAAAAATTAGAAAAAGATACTTTTAAGGTAAAAAGATAATTATGTCATTAATAAAAAATTTATCGGATAATAGTCTGGGTTGTGACCTTAACGGGCGTAGGTTAAAAAACAGTCTAATTTAAGGGTGAATTAGTTTTTTTTTTTTTTTTTATATTTGCAATCGCTCCAGTTTACCATACTTTTTTAAAAATAAAAAAGAGACACTTTTGGGGTAAAAAGATGATTATGCTATTAATGAAAGATTTACCGGAGAAATTTCATCATCGCGATGCCTAATTTCATCATCACAATGCCTAATTTTATCATGGCGATGCCTAATTTCATCATCGCAATGCACCCAAATGAAGATTTACCTGAAAAATTTTAGTAAGTAAGATTCACTAAAGAAATTTTAGGACTCAATGCCCAATTACGATGCCTAATTCCATCATCGCGATGCAGCCAAAGGAAGATTTACCGGAGTAATTTTAGTAAGTAAGATTCACTAGAGAAATTTTAGGACTAGATGCCTATTGCGATGCCTAATTCCATCATCGCGATACATAATTCCATTATCGCGATACAGCCAAAGGAAGATTTACCGGAGAAATTTTAGTAAGTAAGATTCATTAGTGTTCTATTGAAATGGGAATAGAGGCTATCCACAAAAAATCAATTTTCTTTGCTACGAGCTATTAGAATGGAAATATAGATTTACCGGAGAAATTTTAGGAAGGGGATATACCAGAGAAATTTTATGAAGAAAGAAAGATTCACCGGAGAAATATTAGACTCTTTTGATTTTGGAAATTTTTTGAAGTAATGAGGCCGGAGAAATTTTATGAAGAAAGGTAGATTCAACGGATAAATATTAGGAATTGGCCGAAAAAATTTTAGGAAGAAAAGAAGATTTACCAGAGAAATTTTAGGAAGAAGCTACTGTATATGTTATTGTGGGGCATTTTAGGAACAATTTTGTGAAAGTGCCTTTTAGCGGTTAAAGAAAGGGTGAATTACAGGTCGATCCCTTTTTCAACATTTGTAATCGCTCCAGTACACTCATCTTTTTTTAAAATCAGAAAAAGGCATTTTTGGGCGAAAAGATGATTATGCCATTAATGAAAGAAAAATACGCGCACATCAGTAACCTAAAGAATCGTGATGTCCCAACATCGAGCATCGCGATGTCCATCATCATCAAGCATCGCGATGCCCTAGTTGCACTCAAAAAATAGCATCGCGATGCCCAGTTGCACTCAACATCGAGCATCGCGATGCCCTAGTTGAGTTTTTCATATTTGAGCTTTTCTATTTCGGTAGCCCCAGTTGCACTCAACATCGAGCATCGCGATGCCCCAATTGCACTCAATATCTAGCATCGTGATGCCTAATTTTAGGCATCTCGATGTCCCAGTTCCACTCAACATCGCGATGCCTAAAATCACACTTTACACTATTTTAAAAGTTGATACATCCTGTCAATCAGATTAGGTCTACACATCGAGCATCGTGAAGCTTAATTCAATGCATCACGATGCCTAAATCACACTTTATACTGTTTAAAAAGTTGAGACATCCTGTCAAACAGGTCTGCTGTGCTTAAACCACTTTGTATTTTTTTCAAATAGCACATTCATGAACCTCAAAATGTAGGACAACTTTGTCCTGTATATCAACAGTCCAATCTCTTAGAAATCTTTTATTTAAGGAACTTATTTCTTATTCAAATCCTTATAATACAATCCTCTAAAAAAACCTCCTAAAGATAAACATAGTCCTATACATCTAATCTTTTCACGGTCCAAAACTTTCAAAAACCTTCTACTCTTCTTGACCTTCTTCTTGTTTTTCTTTCAAGATGACCAGGCTCGTCCTGCGCAAATATTTTTGGATTTCATGGCATTATGTCAAATGGACATATGTCAGCTCCAAGATCTGCCCGTTTCAGGAACGCAAGAAGTATCTTGTGGTGATATCAGGAGCAAGAAATATCTTGCGAACCATCATGGCTTCCGTCATCACCATTCTCCTCCATTTTCACCTCCTATAACATTTGCTCCTCCCGTGAAATGGTTTCACCAAAGACGTGAGATCATCATAGAGCAAATGGGTCAACCCCATTATAAGAGGGAAGATCCAAGTCAGGTAGAAAATGAAGAAGAAAATATATTTATCCAGTTTTCACCTCCTATAACATTCGCTTTCTCTCATCCGGAATCAGTCAAATGGTGGTAATGGAAGAAGAAAAGGAGGATAAGTCTTGAAGAACTAAGAGGGGCTACAGGCTTGGTCAGGAGAAAGTTGTCTATATTTACCATCTTGTTGCTAGAACTAAGAGTAGATGTAGAAGTAGGACTAGATCAGTTGTTGAAATTTGCCCAGTTTATCTTAGAAGATTAATTAATGTTTTGTTTGTATTCTGTACTGTAATGTAATATTTGAAGGAATGCAAAGATGAAGAAAATATATTTATGTTGAATCCCTTTTGACCAATTAATAATTGAGGGAGAAGCTCTTAGAAAGAGTCCGTCTATTTGCCTTGTAGTACTTTCAGACTAGAATATGCTGTCAATGAGGTCTTGAATCTTGTCCTTCAAGAGGAAAGAGTTTTCGAGAAAGTGCGTATGTACGGCTTGGAGGGAGATCTTTCAATTTCGAACTCAACTATTCAGCTAACACGAATGAAGGAGGTTTCTCTTGAACTTAAAGAAGGAGTGAAAGGTCATCGCCCCCGCTGGAAAGGTCACGAGGACCTTGTCCGAAAGTTTACCCTTTCGTGGATCGCGAGAAGTTCTTACTTAGTAGCAAGCAATCGGAGCTTAGATTTGTCGGCTACATACGCGAGAGGCGTGAGCGAATTCATTCGATTCAATCCGGATCTAGAAGGTAGATAAGATATTTTGGAAAAATGAGAGTACATCCATGGAAGAGAAAAAAATGATAGAAATGCCCCAGGAAGGGTAATTTCATAAAGAAAGAAAAGTGTGTGAACCTCAGCGAATCCAGATTTGAAACTAGCCTCCTGTGAGATTATTTGGTGTCTGACAACTGCTTCATTTATTGTTTTTCTTTTCTACTTCTCCTTCTTTCAGACTTCTAGCTTAGACCATTCCTTATTCAGTAATTGATTTCGATCTAAGCCAGTTTTCTTGATCAGTCTATCCTCACTCAAATAAAAAAATCAAGAAATACCCACCCAGAAATCCTCGCCTCGTCTGGTGTATACGGATCGAGAATCTGGTATCGGTGGATGGCTGAGCAGCTTTCTTCGGATTAGTGAGGGACCCTTTATCACATCGACGAAAATAAGTCAAAGGGTTCTCATAGAATCTTCTTTACTATGTTTCTCATAATTCAATAAGAGAAGATCGACTCGAATCTGCCCTATTTCCTCTTAGAATAGAGGCATACCCATCCCATGCCTTTCTGAGATTTTCCTCAGTCTTAGTGAATTGGGCTTTTACGGTTCATATTCCGGATTGGGTTCATCCCTGTAGTAATCGGATGAACTGGATTGTAACTCTTCCGATTCAAAATGACAAAAGAACGGGGCAAGAGTAGGAGCCCTAAAGAGGAAGGGACAGGAGAGGGATTCTTGGATAGCTGGTCTTTCAGACTGGTCAAAGACTAGATCTCCCCGGGTAACTGGTCGTGAACTGCAATCGATGCTTTTTTTATGAAAATGAAAGAAAGAGGAACTAGGAATTCCTCTCGACCGATCTTATTGTTAGACAGTTTCGGAATCTACTTTTAAAGAGGAAGATAGTTGGAAAAGGGGATGAACTTCCAGAAGGTCCTTTTGATTCAACTTAGAAAGCTCGGCTTCTGGTTTAGGTGGACAGCCCGGTAAATAGACAACCTCTTTTTCTTTCGCGACTCTTCCCGGGAAAAAGAGCTCAGTTGGCGTTTTCCAGAACAAGGAATTCGCTTTTCATAGTCCCTGACTTTAATTCTTGTGGGAAGCCTATGAGAAGAAGGTCTCATTTCACTGATTATTCTTCTTTTTTCACATTCAAGTAGAGCTAAAATCTCGTCGAGTTGAACACAACTTGTTCTTCCTGAATCTCCTGATTCAGGGCCAAAGAATTTCCTGTCGCTACCATATAGTATTCATCCAGACCTGGTGATAAATAAAGCATTTCGGCATTTCGGTAATCCTCCAAGGATCAATTCGAGTTCTAGATTCACAAATCAACATATTGAACACTTTAACCATCTTAAATCATACAATAACAGGTCATAAACCCTAAATCACAGCCATGTTACACACTTTGTTTAAGTCAATTCTTGTCAGTTTCGCCAATTCGAAGATACAATCAAATTTCAACCATTCTAAGGCTCATATATCAACTAACACATCTTATGAACACATACCCATGGTTAAATTCACATTTTAAAGCAATTCATATGGCTGAAATCTCAAAATTTTAGCATGTTAACATTCTTATATAGATTATAACCGAAATCAACCGAAATAACAACAACATGAACAAGTTAATGGTCCCTTACCAAATCAACGAGCAAAACCCTGGCTTAAATCTTGTATTTCAGTGCTAAACACAGCCACAAACTCCCCTAAACAAGCCCCTTATTGCTGCCTTGGTGGAAGAACAAAAGCTCATGCAAGAACACACACAAACCCTAGGTCAAAAAGTGGAATTTTGGGAGAATTTTGGAGGATTTGAGAGATAGATTTAGGTGTTTTTAGTGTTTAGAAGGCTGGAGTATGTTCTTCCAAGCTTTACCCATGTTTATACCAGATAAGGAAGCCAAAGCATGAGGTGGAATTCAACAAAAAAAATCAAAAACACAAAATCTGTCGAAACTGTCCGTGCACGGCGTGCTAAGGCACAGGCTGGCGCACCTTGGCGCACACTGTTCACAGCTTCGCGCAATTTTCTTGTTTTGCTCCGTTTTCTCGATTCGATCACTCGTATACCCCTAGGTATGATTGTACAACACTTATAACACATCAAAGAATTGTCCCCAAAGGTTCAATATCATTCTTGGATCGATTTAAAGTCACGAAAAAGTTCACGAAACCGAACACAATGTCGACAACTTCTTCGTTTTGTAACTTCAAATTAACACAACGTATTTCACTTTTTCAAAGCCTAATTTAACAACATGAAACCTCTATAACATCATGTATATCTATGTATAAAGTATCATGGTTCATCTCTTTCATTTCAGATCAATTTACGCTACGAAACAATGCAAGAAAGTAAAGCACCAAAACATGAAATCACGAGTTTACGATTCATCAAATCAACACCATGAACCACGATAATCACATTAACAATGCATGCACATAATTATATGATCAACATGCTAATGATATGCTCGATTATTACAAGCAATGTATTATCAGCAATCCTACATCAGCAGTTACTCAAGTATCAGCCATGCTCTCTATCAGACGACTACAAGAATGCTGATAAACATAAAGAGGATGATCGGTCGTTCTCCATGCTACTATGTCTACAAAAATTCAAAATAGATTCGTTACAAGATCTTCTTGATAGCTTAAGATACGCATCGATGTATGCGCCTTCACTGTTATCCGCTGAACATTTCCTCTTCCGTGTTTGGTCCTAGATTTCAAGACACATCCAGACAAAAGACCAACCATAGTGCGCTTCTACCCAGGCTTGCAAGACACGTCTCCATCCGTCAGCCTAATTTTCGGACATACTTCAAGACTAAGCTTACATGAAGGTCTTTATCCAACAGTTTTTAAGATGCACTCTGATGCATTAATGATCTGACTCTCCAACAGGTGAAAATCTATTCAAAGCTTCAACAGATACCTCTACTTCTCTACCTATAAATAAAACCTCTCATCCCTCATCTTAAGTGTAAGTGGAAGTGAAAAAGAAAACATTGTGTGAGAACACCAAATAGTGGAAAAAACACAAGTGTAAGAACAAACACTTTGTAGGAGAATAATCTGAAATTCCTAAGGCAAAGAAACTCAGCTTAATCAAGAACTCCTTTCTTGATTTGAGTCCTTTCTTCCTTCGAAAGACTCAGTCTCTTCAACAGCTATACTTCAAATTCATAGCTAGAGACTAAGCATCATGCCTACTGTTGAAGACTGACCCAGCTTGAAGATGTCTGATGAAGAACCAGAGCCTAATAATCCATATTGCATTCATATCGGCATACTTGTACTACATTATAAGGGCTGTCGATTGTGCAATGAATTGTCATCACATTTGGCTGAGTGCTTTGCACTTAGTTGTTCAAATACTAGTTATTTGAACAACCCATAATATTCTCTTCTCACAACAAATTTATCGAGTTGATACTACATGAAGACAACATGATAAATGTTGACATTATCTTCTAATGTACTTTTGATAAATTTAATTTCGATTTCTTAATCTCTCCCTTTTCTTTCTAATTTACTTTCCCTCTTCCCTGGGGAGATTGCTAGGTTAGAGAGTCTAGGTTGATGTACTAAGCATGTTTACCTTAGAGTAAACCTCTGCTGAATTTTACTATAAAAATATATTTATTTACATTCAGCCTTTACTTATCTTTCCTATAATATATGTTTTCATATATTGTGCAATCTGGTTATGGAAAGTAATTTCAGCATCTAATGAAGAACTAAACCAGCTGTTGTAATGTACTTGTACTATTTTATGCTCAGCCAATTTAATCTTCTATGTTATACATTTGCTGCTACTTATTCCGCTGCCCTACTCATTCACATCAGCAAATGTTATAACTTCAATTTTCTAGCAAATCTTCAAGTCTTCAGTGACTAAGTTGATAAGGTCTGCTGATGGTAAATCGCTGAAGCTTGTCTGCTGTTTTCAATAGAAAACTGCTGAAGCAAGACTGTTGTTTTGTATTTAAGGAAAATTGACTTGACCTTTTATACTCTTCATCCCTTTTCTCTAATGTATTTCAAATTAATGGATGAATTTTTAATAAAGGTCATATAGGCTATTCACCCCCTCTAGCCTAGATTCTGAGCATATCAATATGGACCTAACAACCTTGTCTACCCTTGTTTTGGGGCTGCTGATACACTACAGGTTCTTCATCAGCTTGCTTCGAAGATTCACCTTTATAAAATTCAGAAGTTGCGCTAGAATTGGTTTCATTATTAAAACCTAAGCCCGTTTTGTCCTCACTAGACTTTTGAATCGAAAGAATATGATCAAAGGTATCCTTAGAGTTGTTCCATGAGTCGATGGTCTTTTGCATCTCATCTTTCTCAACAGACAACCCTTTTGCATGATCAATTAGGCAGGCAACTTTTTCATTCAAGAATTTGATTTCTTCTTTGAGCTTGATACTTTCTTGCTGAACTCCATTGAGTGATTTCAACTTGGATTCCAGCGTGGATTTCTTGACACCAAGTTTCTCATGATTCTTAGCCAGCTTTACGTAAGCCATTTTAAAGTTACTGAACTCCTCAAACATGTCTTGAGCAGCTTTAAGTAACTCTTTCCTAGAAGGCTCATCACGCCACTCTATAATAGCTTGGCTAGGAGAGTACTTAACTTCCTTTTCTGAGTCATAGTTGGGACTCGAGTCTAAAGCAACAAGGCATATATGTGCCTGTTCAGCAGAGTCTCGGTCATCATCCTCGTCAAAATCAGTTTCAAACCATGTAGCAATCTGGTAATCCTCAATGTCCTCGGCCACCATGCCCCTTTGTTTTGAAAAAGTTTTTGTGGGCCGCTTCTTATAAGCTTCAAATTTAGGCTTTGGACATTTCGAAGTAAAATGACCAAGTTTCCTACAATTATAACACACTAGCTCATTACTGTCAGCAGCCTTTCTAAAAGATTGCTGGTGTGTATCCTTCTTCTTGGATTTTGTGAAACATTGAAATTTTCTTACGAACATGGAAAATTGTTCATCGACAAAACATCATTTTCATTCGAAGAAGTAGATGGTTTGGGTTCTGGTTATGGTGGTTTTGGAACTATGGCAGAAAAAGAAGGGAGTTTAAACTGTTTGTCCTGCTCTTGAGCTAGAATGACTTCTCGCTCGTAAACTATTAAACTCGCATACAAACTACGAAGATGCGTGATGTTTAAATCTTTGGACTCTTTCATAGTGGTATTTTTAATATGCCATAAACCACCTAGAGAAGCTAGGAATCTCATGTTGACTTCCTTCAAACTATATTCTTTACCTAAGGAATAACAACAATTAACTACCTCACAAAATCTATCGTAGGCTTGCTGCAGTGTTTAGTTGGGATCTTTTCTGAAGGAGTCGAACTGTTGGATGTATGTGTATTTTTTGTTGTCTATTGTAGCTTGGTCTCCTTCTAAGTACTCAAAAATGGCGTCCCACATCTCCTTGGTAGATTTGCATCTGATGATTTGTTGGTAGGTGCTTGTATCAACAGAGCTTGCAATGATGTTAATGGCTTTGATATCAAGCTCTACAAGCATTCTTTTTTCTTCTATCCGTTCGTTCTTTTCCTTCGGAATTTCTGGATTACCACCTCTAACTTCTGCAAGCAGATTGGGCTTCATAGGAATATGAGGACCTGATTCAATGCAAGTCCATAAACGACTATCAACTGAGTTCATATGTCTCATGACCATCCTTCTATACATCAAAATGGCCTTCGTCCAATATTGGGACGTGGTTCGCATTAAATGTAGGGCAGCATGTAGTGAGCCATTGGATCTTTCTCTCAAGAGGTTAATCCAGGAAAAATAAGTTTTAAAAGGGTTAAAAGCTCTGAAACCATTTGTTAGTCCCGAAGGGCTCACGTTAGGCTAGAAGGGGGGGGGGGGTTGAATAGCCAAGTGACAATTTAAAATTATCACAAGTTTCTTATCCTTGAATAAATGTTCAGCCAACTTATTAACTAAATTGGGGCAGCAGAATAACAAGGAAAGAAACAACAGTGAAGGGCTGCTGAAGTTGTATGAACTATTCAACAGTCTTCTATAAACTGCTAACCTTTTGGACAGATCAAGAGTAAAAAAATAATAAGCAATTAAACGAGTAGATGAACACAGAAATTTGAAGTGGTTCACACTATAAAGAGTGCTACGTCCACTACCAAGATGGTCAATCTTGGATTTGAAACGCGCATGATTTTATCCACTAAACTGATTACAAAGATCACTAATAGATCGTGTACAAAAATAATTTTGACCGAGTATTTATGGTTGAGAGGAATAATCAATAAGATATATTCACTCTCATATATGTATACTTTGAATTGAATCAGAAAAGACAAACTCAGAAGAGCAATAAAGTCTAAGAGTGTATGATTACAGCTTCTTCTTCGAGTTTGTTGGAGTGTTAGTTTGATCCTTGATCTCTTGAATGTGCTTGAAGATTGGTGGAGTAATTGCAGAATGTTTTAGCTTTTAATGTTGACAAGAGATGTGTTTAAGAGATATTTCTTCCAGTCTTCAAGTGTTTATCGATCGGACCGTTGGATTCAGATTGTTGAAGATATCCAACATTTGAATGCATTAAATGCATATAGCTGTTGGTTTTCATTTTCATTGGAGCTTCAGTCTGATCTAGGTTTTCAGGCGGACAGACAGGCATTGTAGACGGTTGTGCAGTCTTGCAGAGTAAAAAAAGTCTTCTTTGCTAGAAATGGCAAAGGTTCAGTCTTACAGAGATAAAACATTTTTCTGCCAGATACACAAATGAGGAAATCTCATTAATTCACCCATGTGATCCTTTGAAAATTGTGTTTGGGAAGTCAACTTTGAATTTGATCAACTAGATACATTTGAAATAATATCTAATTGATAAATATCTTAGATCTGAGCTGGACTTCCAATTCTACATCATCAGCCTTCTTTGACACGCTGGAGCTTTCAGGACCTCAAGGTCTGCTGGTCAAAGGCTACTAATCTCCTGAAGAACCTTCTAGACTAACACTAAGTCTATTCTATTCTATTATAAAGCTTGATTCTACGATAGTTGCCACGCTAACTGGTACGCAGCCCTTTTAGCCACTATACAAAAGAATCATTGTGATGACTTCAACCAAATCTAAACAGATGGGAATAACACATGTCATGCATGTTTGCAAGAGTAATAGGATACTAACATGTAGCAACATAGAATCATCATATCTGATAAACAACTAAGTCTCATTACCAACGCAAGAAGGCTCACGACCGCCAACTGTCCCATACTAGTTGGAAGTAATGACCAACTTATAATGTAACGAGCTAACCAACATCTCATATCACGTATGAAAGCAAGTAATAACACCACGAGATCAAATACATCAAGATATAAGAGTTGAGGTACACCTCTGACTAATCAGCTCCCCTTATAACATCACTTGATCTTGAAGTTCATATCATGTCATTTCAAATCATATAATTCGTATATTCCGCAGAATAAGTCAACATGCCCCAAGTCTCTACAACCTTGGCAATCATGAGACAACACCACTCTTATCTAATAATCTGCGTGATGTAAAGCCCTATTTTGGCTGAAATAGGGAGGCGGGCCGGATTAAGGTCGTCACAACCCAACTATCACTGCACTCTGCCCCATGACAGTCGGTGGTCAACCAAAACCCCCTGAAAGTTATTATTCGTTTATGCACTTTCGTTTACCAATTCCAAGTTCACATATTATACAGTATTCGTTTACAAATTCCATAATTTCGTTTATCCTTTATCCTTAAAGGATCAATTCGATTTTCATAATCACGAATTAACATAAGTAGCAAGTTGCTCATATCAAACAACTCGATTTCAAGTACAACTTCGTGTTCATAGCCAAGTTACAAACTTTAATTCAATTAGTTTTTCACTAGTTTCACAAATTCAAGTATACAATCGATTAACAACGTATTCAAGGTTCATATAACCACTAACATACTTTATTAACACATGCCCATAATCATATCAGCGTAGTAAACATCTTAGCATGGATGAATTATACAATTTTACCATCATAACAATATAACAATCGAATAAAACCTAAATAAACCAATTAACTACAAACATGGATAAGCTAGAGGTCCCTTACCCAATTAGAGAGCTAAATCCCTGATTAATCTCTGAAATCCACCATTTAAACCAGGCTAATGCTTGAATATAGCATCCCCTTGAAGCTGCCTTAGAGAAAGAACAAGTAAGCAAGTGAAACTTTTAGTAAAACCCTAGGTTTGATTTGATGAACTTTGGTGAGAATTTGAGAGAGAAATATGTGTTTTGTGTGTACCAACGCCTGGAATGAAATCTCTATACTATTACCCACGACTTAGATCAGATTTAGGACAAGATAGCAGGAGGTGCCAACAAGAGAACACTCAAAGAATGAGCTGTAAACATTCTGGTTACGGGCTAGCATGGTCGTGCCTAAATGCATGGCGCGAGCGCGCCTACTGTTTACTCCCCGGGTGATTTTTGTGTTGTTTCGTGTTAATTCCTTGGTTCGGTTGCTCGAGTGATCCTAGATTTGAATGTATAATTTGAATGTATAACACTTATAACTCATCAAAGGTTGTCTCTAAAGGTTCCATATCATCCTAGGATCAAATCAAAGTCACAACAAAGTTTACTAACATGAAAACAACATCGAAAATCGATTTGTTTTGAAACTTCAAAATAACACAACATCTTTCTCTTTTTCAAGGCTCGGTTTAACATTATGAAACTCATATAACAACAAGTATCTAGTTTCAAAGTATATATCATGGCTCATCTCTTTCATTTTGATTTGATTTATGCCACGAACATATAAGAAAGTAATATACCGAGACATACAAACATAAGTTCACGACTCATCTATTCGTAACCATGAGCCAAGATAATCAAGTTAACCATGCGTACACATAATCATAAGATTAATATGCTAATGAAATGCTCGGGTATTACAAAATTAATGTGTGAAATTCAAGACTTCTTTCAAGTTCGAGTGACTAAGTATATGTAATCTTACATTTTTAGGGACATTATGTAATTTTGTTAAAGTTTTAATCTTTGTTTTGGATGTTTTTTCAATGTTAAAATAGTTAAACTTTGAATTTGATTGTAGTTCTAACATTTTTTGGTTTACCGAAAACCGAATTCGAATTTAGTTTGGTTTCTTGGTTTTTAATTTGGTTTGGTTTTTAGTTTTAAGGTTGAAAGAACAAAAATCGAACAAACCGAACCGATGAACACCCCTATAGACAAATAATTTTCTAAGTACTGACAACAAATAAAATTTATTTTGAAAGATAGTAAATTTTAAAAAAAAGAAATTAAATTAAGGGAAACAAAAAAAAAAATTTGTTGACTTTTGGCAATTGCATCTTATTAAATAAGGCAAGTGTTTGAAAGGCATTTTCGTCATAACAATAATTAATTATAATTTAATGTAGTAGATAAACAAATAGTGACGCTATTTGCACCACCTTTTGCTATTAATACACCTTAAAAAATAAATTACAAAAATACTATTGTTTAAAAAGACTCATTAACCCCCCTTTTTTTTCCTTTCTTCTTCTTCTTCCACCCCTCCCCTTCTCTCTTAACCCCCTCCCGGCAACCCCTTAAGCAACTCGTAAACCCCCCTTTCCTTCTTCTTTTCAAATCGGTCCGTTCTCCCCCCAATTTTTTTCCTTTCTTTCCTTCTTCCCTTCCCCTCTCCTTTCTTTCCTTCTTCCCCTCTCCTAAACCCACCCCCTTAAAAAAAATTCGGCGATTGTTTGTTCGGCCTTGGGCGACCGAACAACTGGAGGTTGTTTAGTTTGATATAATGTTCTGTTAAGGCAAACCGAACAACCCCCGATTGTTCGGTCGGCCAGGCCGAACAAATAATCGCCGAATTTTTTTCAAGTGTTTCAAAGAGGAGGGAGGAGAAGAAAAAAAAAAGAGGGAAGAAGGGAGAATGAGGGAGATAAGGGGAGGCTGCCGTGAGGAGAGGGGTTTCTGCCGTGCCGTGTGTGGGGGTGGGGGGTTAGGTTTAGAGTGAAGAGAAAAAAAGGGAATGATGGAGAGAGTGAAGGCTAGCGGAAGGGGAAGAAGAAGGAAGGGGCCAGTGGTGGGGTGTGTGTGGGGGGGGGGTTAGGTTTAGAAAAATAAATTATTTCGGAAGGGGTAAAAAAGAAAACATGGGGTGATGTATTTAGATATTAAATTGGTGTAAAATTTTATGATAGATGTATTAAAAAGATAGGTGTATTAATAGTAAAAGCTGATGCAAATAGCCCTACTCATAAACAAAATTCTATATAGAAATAGACTCACACACATACTTATAGCACGTGTGGTTAAGTTAATTAGGATTTCTTATACGAAGCCCGTAAGCGTAGATATTGTATGACTAGGCAAACCGTTGGCACTTGGCAAATCAAATGTGAAATGACTACTCTATGGTAGCTGGCCCATTTAGACGTGAAATAGATGAAGCTCAGTCCAGGACAATTTGGGCCTAACCTCGGTTCTGTATTTGCTCTTCACTCCTCATTAATTTTCATCTTTTCAACATAATAATGATCTTATCATTTTGTTAGGCAATGATTTTAACTCCAACTGGAGAATTAAGGTCGCATAGGATTAAATCAAACCGTTATATATTTGGTATGCAATTGGCGATCTGGACTAATAGGTCGAGATATCTGAATAAAATCAATATTCCCTCTTAATATCAAGGGAGATGATAGCATTATTAGTACACTCACTAAAAAACCGAAACAAACATTTTTAATTCTAAAACTACTTTTGATATACAAATAAGGATTAATAGCAAAAGCGCTAATAATAACAAGATTATTAAACACTATATATACATATATATATATATATATATATGATGGTTAATTATCCTCTTCACTACAATAGAAAAGTTATTTTCTTGTAAAATTTAGATGTTCCATTTTGGTTTGGAGTTCCTCTCTTGGTTTGGCATGGCAGTCTAGTGGAGTTCAAACTATTTACGTACACTTTAATTAGTTGTGCATATTTTAGTTAGTTTACTTTCATAAATTGGTCAAATGTTGTTTCTATATGAGTGTCATATTTAACCTGATACATAATTAAAGAAAGATAACTGACTCTATTTAAAAATTAGGATAGTATATATTTTTCAAAAATACTCGTGTGAAATTGGACCTATCAATTGAAGTGAGAATCAAATTAGGGTAAAATATTAAAAATAACTTTCTGAAAAGAAAAGACTAGAGAGTTAGGTTTTTTTTTTTTTTTTGAACGGCCTAAAAATGAAAGATTGATTTTCTTTTAAGAATGGAGGGAGTATAATTTATTTATGCCAACAAGCGCGTAAATCAACTGATAATGAGATTGTTTTAATTTAACCATTGATCTTAGTTTCGTTATGTGAAAATGCAACTATGTTAAAATTTGTTTATTTCAGAAAACTTTACTATCCGTTAAAAAGTATCTACCAATCCCAAAGAACTCGAACGGAGGACTTCTGTGGGTTGGAGAAGAATATGAGCAGAGCATTGATGGTGGTGATTTCCTTATTAAGCGCATTGTAATTCTTGATTAGTTTTACTTTTTAATCTTATATGTTTTATTTAAAGAATTCACTATTTTATTTTGAAATATTTTATTTAAAAATTCTATTTTTAAAAAATTATGCTAATAATTTTTATAATTTTTATATTTACCCTCTACTTATATTATAATTATCTTTATTGTATTTAATTTTTTTATAATTATAATTAATTTTAATAATATAAATATATTTATTAATAATTAAAATTTTCAATCGTAAACTTTTTAGTAGAACGGGGAGAGAGAGAGAGAGAGAGAGTAAGTTTCTTTTGAAAATTAGAGTACTTAGATAGAAAAGG
This sequence comes from Platycodon grandiflorus, assembly GCA_016624345.1. Classification (NCBI taxonomy): domain Eukaryota; kingdom Viridiplantae; phylum Streptophyta; class Magnoliopsida; order Asterales; family Campanulaceae; genus Platycodon; species Platycodon grandiflorus. Next base: position 58,781,557 of record CM028362.1, read on the forward strand.
AAAGAGACATTCTTATACTTTAGCAAGCTCATTCCTGTGAGATGTCCTTTTCTGTCGGGCCTTTGCTTTCTTTCTACTAAACTCTCTCCCTACTTTGTCAATGATTCTTTTTTCCAATCCTTTTCTTTATAATATATATATATATATATATATATTATATTTATATAATTTGTTCCATATGATGTCCTTTTTCTGTTGAATTTCAACCGTAAATGCTTGCCTAAGAACTCCTTGGGGGCTAATTTTTTTTTATTGTTTTGTAACAATGATAAGTCACATAAGAAAAATACCAAATTTATTTACATTTTTAATTTACAGTTAGCATAAAGTGTTATATAATATAATTATTTAATGCATCAATAATTATATTATATAACATCTTAAAACTAACTATAAACAAAATTTATTGTTATAGCATTACTCGTCACATAAAGATGGTAGTCCTTCCCCGCCCCCCCTCCTCCCCCTTTTTTCGTACATGTAATACTTCCTTTTCGTAAATCTCCTTCCTTCTTAAAGACTCGAATCAACAATCACACGAAAGTAGAGATTGAGCATTAAATTGATTTCTTTCGTTTTTATTTCTCTTGGGTAATTTGTAGAATTTGAATGAAAAAAAAAAAACGGAATTTGGAACTTCCCCATTTAGGTTTCTTCATTAGCATCATTAAGGTTCAAAAAAGATATGTACCCTTATGAAGAAAATTGTGTAGTACATGTCATTAATAATTGGCATTAGCTATAGAATAGCTCAAACCATTTCACCAACATCAAGATATTCCCAATTTGAGTAGTTCTTGTTACAAAGAAGACTAATGCGAAACTTAACCAAAAATAAAAATAAAAATGGCGATGCCAAATCAATATCGAAAACAATATCAATCGTATCAATAAACGGTCCCACCAAAGTGATAATATCATTGCGATCTTAGATATTACGAACGAAATGTATCAACTAGTTTGCATTTGGATATGTGACTTTCAAATTTCTACACTCGGAAAGTGAAAATAGTACTCGTTTATTTTCAATATATAAGTTCGGAAAGCTTGGAATGGTTACAGTGAGTAAAATATCAAGAAGTTTTTTTTTTTTTTTATATATACCAATAAAGACATCATTAATTTCAGAAAATGAACAAAAGAATGCAATTCAATCACCTAACAAACAACAAGCTCGATGTAACAGTTAGACATCTAAGACTAACCAACCTCAGATTACCAACAACGGTAAATTTAAGACCGAAGTAAAATGAAAAAAAAATTTAATTTGATGTCGCCTTAAAAAATTAAAGAAGCTGATGACCAAGACCCGCTTTCAGAAACCTATCATATTCGATCTACAATGTAAATAATTAAGGGTACTATTATATCGGCAAAATACAAATCGATTAGGCATTATTTATTGAAAATGTTCCTGAAAGAGACTTGGGAAAAGAAATGGCAAGTGGTCAAAAGTGAAACCTGCATAGGCCATAGAATAGTCCTCTTTATAAAGTTTCCATCCTAACATCTTTCTTTTTTCACTTTTCATTTGATTTACAAAGCATTTCAAGATCTATCTTTGATGATATTTATTATTTAATTTGTTCATTCTAACTTTCCTTCACTTTCTTGAATAAAATTTTCCGAGAAAATATAAAAAGTGATAGATATGCTGTCTGTGCATCGAGTGCTTCCCCACTATGGCTAATAATAGTTGATTAAGCTTCTTCAGTACAGTCTCTTTCGCTATAATTTATTACAGAAAATATAATTATTCATTTTTAGACCCCTCGAGGCAATTCGAGGGATACTTCACCTAGACGACGAGACCTCATGAGGCGATACTTTAGAAAGACTCGCTCGGAGTTTTCATGCAACAGTTAATGTCGGATTAGGGTTTTGCTTTGGCTATGTTGGTTTACATGATTCATTTTGTGTTTCTTTTTTTCTTTTTTTTCAATTTCTCACTCATTTGCCTAAACATTTTTCTCTCTATCTTTTAGAGCCCGTTTAGTCGTGCGTTTTGGCTAAAACGCAACTTATTTACAAAATTTGTGTTTCAATCTTGCGGTAGAAAAAACAGCGTTTTCAAAACGCAGCTGCGTTTTAAAACGCTGGAGTTTCTAATTTTTTTTCCAAAATGCAGGTTTTAAAACGTTTTTAGGAAAAAAAAAAACTGTGTATTGAAAAGACCAACGTTTTTAAAATAGTGTGTATTTTAAAACGCTGTATTTTTAAAACACTACATTTTGTAAACGCTGTACCAAACGGATTCTTAATTATTTTTTATTCAATTATTATAAAACAATAAAAAAAAATCACGAAATGAAAACGAACCGACTATCCAAACGAGACCATTATTTCTTGTCTGTTTAGGCTGTAGGCCTTCCCACCCATGAAAAATAAAAATTAATGCATTTCGCATTTTGACCAAAATATTGGTATAAAATCTAACTTATTTGCAAAAATTATGTTTCAATGCTGCGGCAGAAAAAGTTGCGTTTTGCTGCGTTTTAAAACGTTAAAATTTTCAGCTTTTTTTCCAAAATACAGGTTTTAAAACGCTGATAGAAATAAAAATAAATAAATTTTGTTTTGAAGCAATATCAGAAAGGCATTTATAAGAAAAAAACTGCGTTTTGTAAAGTCTGCGTTTTAAAAACGTAGCGTTTTTAAAATGCTCTATTTTAAAAACATTGCACCAAACGGACTCTAATTAATAATCAATTAGCAACTCATTTAAAAAAGGGGGGGGACTAATGTGCAATAATTAAACCATTGCCTTCCTTATAATGAATGATTTTATTAACTTAATTATGTGCAAGTTGCCATATATATTACCTACTTCAGAAATAATTCTAAATTATCCTCTACGTTGAACGACTTATGGATATTTTGTAGGGTTGCTTCTTCTTTTTTCAATTTTTTTTTAATTATTAAAACGCAGTCTTATACGTAGCCAATTGTATTTCATCTTTTTGAATTACTGAAAAGAAACAGATGAATTATTGCTAAATCTGGGAGGTTATAAGTAAAATCGAACCTTAGAAAATCTTACAATCACAATATATATGGTGAATTCGCTGCTACATACTACCTCCAATATAAAATAAGTGTCGTTCTTGATTTTTAATGCATGATTTTTCTAGTTTACCCTTCTCATCTTCCCAAGTCCTAATAATTAATTATCTTATTGTTAAATATTGGGTTAATTATATCACTAGTCTCTTGACTATTAAGTATTTCACGGTTAGTCCCTTAAGAAATTATTTTCAAATTATAGTCCCTAAAGTACCAAAATTAGACACGCATAGTCCTTTTGGTGGATGCCGTTAGTATTTTTCCGTTAAGTCTGTCATGTGCCTTCCATGTGCATTTGAGTAAGGGATAAAATGAAATTTCACAAAATACTTTAAATAATTTATTTTTTTCTCCCCCCGCCACTACCCACCCACCCACATCTTCATCCCCTTCCTTACTTACCTCCCTCCCCCCATACCATCACTATAAATCCCCAATCAACCAAATGTGATTATAAATCCTCAATCAACCAAATTTCATCAAACCCAAGAAGCCATAGAAACCCAAACCAAGAACATGAACCCAATTTGAAAAATATCAAAATAGATAACCCAAAATATCAAGTTGAATTTCATCGAGAGCAGGCTCGGTGATCTTGAGATTAGCGGTGGCGCAGGCGTTGATGAAGGGGCTGAGGATGAGTTCAGATTCCGCAAGAGATAATTTGGTGGTTTCGGAGTCTTGGATGACGCTGGGGAGCGATAAGGCGTCATGTTCTGATTGGCTGTCGGGGGAGGTAGGGGTTAGGGGTGATTTTTCGACGGAGGTGATGTGTTCGAGGACAGATTTAGATTTGTGGACGAGCTTGGAGTGTTTGCGCCAAGAGTCGTTCTTGATGATCTTCTCTAGGGCTGGGATGAGGAGCTGGTTGAGGCGGGAATCGGCTTCCAAAGAAGCCATTACCCCAGTGTGAGAGCTGGATTGAATAGATCGAGGTGAAATGACAAGTTCCAGTGTAGTTTTATGGTGATTTCAGTGTAATTAGCGGTAGTTCGTGGTGGTTGAATACTGGTGCTGTAGGAGTAGACGGTGGTTTGCGGTGGTGATTCTATCGTGGAAGGAGTGTGAGTGGAAAGAAATGGAGAAAAAAGGCTTATATCGCGTTTGGGTTGTCTGTTTTTGATATTTGGATCATCGTTGGAGGTGCTTTCAGGCATTTCTTAGTGATGGTGGCGGAGGCAATTACGGGGTTGGTGCCTTGGTGGTGGTTGGGTGAAACTGGAGGAAGGAAAACATGATCGAGGGTATCAATTTTGGTCATGATCCTTAGTCAAAATTGAACTGAGGAAAAAGAGAAGAGAGAGAGTTTAGATTGAAGGTGGTGGTGGTGGTGGTGATGTGGGGTGGGAGGAGGTCAGGTGGTGGTGTGGGGAAGGGAGGTCAAGGAAGGGGATGAAGATGTAGGTGGGTGGGTGGGTGGGTAGAAAAAATAAATTGTTTAAAGTATTTTGTGAAATTTCATTTTAGCCCTTACTCAAATGCACATGGAAGGCACATGACAGACTTAACGGAAAAATACTAATAGCATCCACCAAAAGGATTATGCGTGTCTAATTCTGGTACTTTAGGGACTAACATTTGAAAAAAAAAATCTTAAGAGACTAACCGTAAAATGCTTAATAGTCAAGGGACTAGTGGTGTAATTAACCTTTAAATATTTTATCTTCTCCCAATAATTATCTTTTCTAATTTATTTTTTCAATTAATCTAGCATAAGAGATAAGGGTATTTAATAAAGATATATTTATTAACTTACAATGTTTATAAAATGTATGCATTACTTTTAAAACGACACTTATTTTAAATCGGAAAGAGTACAAGTAATGCTATTGCTACGTGACTATGTCTACCAAAAATGCACACAAAAATTATTGTTTACATGTTCAGATTGGTTTGTCCGCAAATCCTATCACTAATTAATATTTTAATCAATCAGTAAACCTATCACCAATTAATATTTTAACCAATCAGATCTTTTACACATTTTGTGAATTTTTTGTATATTTTAATATTTTATCCAATATCAATCGATTCTGCAAAATTTATTTCATTTGCGTGTATCAATCGAGGCTTTAGAGTACAACACTTTAGGGCAAGGGCTAAAAAAAACTAACAAGTGCGTAGATCAGCCAGTATATGAATTGTTCTAATTTGATTTCAAGCCCAAGAAACGCTGTTGCGTTAAAAACTTGTCAGAAAAATTTTACCGTCTTTATGGTCCTACTCTACTCGAAGAAGTAGTCTAATGCAATGCCTAGGTGGGTTTTATAGCTATTACGCAAATCGAGCAGCTTGATGTTTGGCTCTAGTTTGAGCATGTTAGAGCTCGAAATTTTACTTGTCAAATGCTAAACGAGTCAAGGTTCGACTCGTTTGCTTGACGATTTTTTTTGCTTGCGGCTCGAGCTTGTCCAGTTCTTTGATTGCGAACAACACACCTAATTTTAATATGGTTAATTTATTTAAATACTTTTATATATCTTCAATATATCATATGCATTAAAATATTTTACCTTTTGTTATTTTTTATTGTAAATCTATTACAATATTTGCACCTTGCTAATGATTTCATAGTATATGCATTAAAATAATTATTAGGGTCTTAGTGTTAGTAAGTTTTGATGTTGCAAAACTACATTAGGATAATTACCTATAAATTAGTTTTAATATGCTTAAATGTACAAGAGTTATTGTCAAAGAAATAAAAAACAGTTAAGATAAAGCTGAAACAGTCGATGATGAAGAAAAAGCCAACTACGAAGAACAAACAGCTAACAACTTTGACAAAAGAGCCAAGATGGAAGAGCAAGCTTTGTCTCAGGAATGCAGCATGGATTGACACTCACGGGATGATTCACTACTGAGACAAACCCTAAAAAAATGTTCCATACCCTAAAAAAATATTCTGGCAAGCAGTTCGCAAGTTGAGTGTCACATAGACTGTACTCATAGCTGGACAATGATAATCTAGCCGTTGTCCAACGACTAGATCATAACGGAAACTTTTCAAACAAAAGCCTATATAAAGGAAAGTTCTCCTTATGGATACATAGTGGAAGATTTTACAAAGATATCTTACATATAAAGTGATAATCAAATGAGAGCAGGATACAAAGACGAGAGAGATTATTCAAAGAAGTTTTGCAAGCATAACAACTATCATTGTTCAGTTAGATAACAAATTAAAATATTTATATATCTTGGTTTATCAAGCATCTGCCATCCCACAACATCCAGATCACTCATCAACAAAAATGTCAGATCAAGCAAAAAACAGCTTAACTGTTTCATTAATCAGTTACACATCAAGCAGTAGTCGCATAGTGACATTAAGCCTACAACAACAGCTTTATTCGACGATTTAGAGTCTTTCAATAAAGAAGCAAACCCCCGGTTGTGTACCTTGTGTACTGTGTAGAGAACCTAGTTGGAGAGCTAACTAATTGAGAAGGAATTGAGATCTTTCCTTTGACCTCAATAATCTATGTAATTGGAAGAATTATAGTGAATTATAGACTCACAAGAGCCAAGAGTGTTGTGAGGGATGGATGTTGGATAGTTAGATTCGAACCACCTTAAAATTTTTGTGTCAATTTTTCTAACTCTTATTCTTTGCTTATCGCTTACTGTTACATTGAACGCTTGTTTGGACTTGAGCTTGACTGTTTTTATATCGTTGTTTAAACAATCATCAAACTGTCTACTTGCTGCAATCAATCATCACAACATATCACACACAAGATAAGATCATAACTTACCTAAGATCACTGATTAAACTTAATTCCACTGTACACAACTATGTTTTATCACCGTAACTGTTTTGACAACCTTAGTTATGTTATCATTCTATCGTCAACGTCATTCTTTTCCTATAGATTTGATCAATTTCAGTGATCACATCGAAGTATGTTGTTATTAGACACCTCTTAACAAGTATATATATCTCAAGTAGGCCTTAACTGTTTTTAAATGATTGAATATTATTAATCTGAAAACTTCATTCTTTTAATTATTAATAACAACTATTAACTGCATATAAAAGGTGATCAATCGATCTTTGAATAGGCATCAAAGCTAAGTAACAACTAACTAATATGTGTGCCCTCTCAATTGGTATCAGAGCTTAGCTGTTGGTTAAACTTACTAATTCAGTTGTGAGTACACCATCTATGCTCTATCTTTCAATTAATATCAAAACTTAGCTGTTCTGTACCAAATCTTGTTATAAAACCTGCAACAGTTTATATTTGTGCTACAAAGTGCAAAAACAAGATCTCTCAAAGATTATACTACCTTTTATAATGGTGAATGTGTAATTAATGGGTCAAACTCGAACCTTCAAGAGCGAAATAGATTTTAAGCTATAATCAAATTGTATGCAAATAGCTTGCGAACCATTCACAATCACATTCGAGTCGAGCTCACACAAGGCCTTCGAAACTCGGCTCAAGCTCGAACCAATGAAACTCGACCATGGTTCGTGAACACTGAACATTTTATGCATATCTATAAATTTTGTCCTATATTAGTGTGTATCAACTATTAAAGTGGAACAAACCATTTATCGTCTCGCTTATAATTTTGGCTTGAACGGCCCCCTAGTGGCTTCATTGGTCAGTATTGACAGAATATAACACGATTGTATTTTTTAAACAATATTAAATAATTGTTTGTGTCAATAAACTAGAGGTTTTGGGTTTGGTTAAAAATGACAATTATAAATTTGATTCGAAGCTTTAGTGCAGTTATAAAGCTATTTTGGGTTATCATTGAGCATTAGTTTTAATGTTGTTGACTTATAATTTTTTTTTTTAAATTCAAATTGTTGGTTAATGAAGTTTGGGGACTAGTTTTTAAATGTTATTCTTGACCATTATTATGTTCAGTATGCTCTATTTTAAATTGTCATGATATATTTTGGTAACTAGTTAAATATTGTTCTTAACTAATACTCCCTCCGTTCCACCCAAATAGTCCACGTTTAAAAATTTTAATTATCAAGGGATATATTAGTGTCATTGGAGTTGGTCATAATTACAAAAATACTTAAGCACAACCAAGATAATTACAACACAAGTGGAGGGTAAAGATGAAAGATTATGAAAATTGTTTACATAATTTTTTGAAAGTGTAATATTTAACTGAAACATCTCAAAATAGTATAGTGGATTCTTTGCCTGGAACGGAGGAGTATTTTGTTCGATGTTTTTTTTTATTAAAGTGTTGTTTCGTAATGTTTGGTGTAGATTTGTGTTTGTTTTACAAACTGTGTAAGGCCCCGACCCTACTTCCTTCCTAGTACACTCGTAGTCGCCTCATATCGGCCTTGAAACCCTCGGAATATTAGATGTCATACTTGTTAAGCATAATGTGTTAAGTTGTAAGTCATGTTCAACACGTGATTTAACCCATGATGAGTCGTACTTTGTTTTGTATTCGTTCGAGATTATTATCGACATCGATTATCATTTGTATATCTTGTATATTTCCCCACGTTTAAGTGACCTAGCCTTGGTTTAGATTCATCCTCGAATAACAAAGTTAAGTTGATTCGTGTGTCTTTTCACGTATTTATCTTTGCGTACGATTGAGACTTGTGTTGTTCATCCTTCAAGCCTCATTGGGGAATAATTTGGTTGAGTTTTGAGTATGTTTTGACCTTTGTTTGATGTTAGAATTAACCTAGGATCACTTCGAGACATTTCGAGATCAAACGGAGACATTTTCGGAAAAACTGCCCAGTGCTTTACCTCTATACGGCCGCACTATGCGAGCTCGCATAGAAAACCTGACCTTTCTCGAATCTATGTGGCCGTACTATGCCTTGGCATGGTGCCTATGCAGCCGCACTATGCGTCCGCATAGCCGCGATCTCTGTTTCGTCCGGTTTTATTCTTTCTCGGTTTTTAGTATTTTTAAGTGGTTTAAAATGTTCAAACAAGCTCGGGATTGGACCAAACACTTACCCATGGATTAAATAAGAGAACCTAACACATTTTCCCTCAATTTTTTCTTCCAAACCTAGCCGAGTTTAGAGAGAGAAAGAAGAGAAAGAGTAGAGAGATAAAATTACGATATCTTGAACGTTTGAAGTCGGATCGACGATCCGTCTTTGCCGTAGCGTAGTGGGCGACGAGGAGAACATTTTTAATCGAAGAGATTCCACGATCTGTTGAGAATCACGAATCCCTCACTCATCTCCCACATTTAGAGAGAGAAAGTAAAGTTGTGAAGAAGAAAAGCTTGATTCGAGCCTAGATCGAGGGTGGGATCAACGATCGGACTCCGTAGCTGTGTAGAGGTCGTGGAGGAGTGAATTTCCAACTAAAGCCCTTGATTTTGTGGAGGATTTACGGTAAATGTAAGTAACTATAATGTTTTGTGTGTTTATGAGTAGAATTGAAAAAGTAAAGCATGTAGGATGTGTTAGTGATGATTTTGGGTTATTTTCTTGGGAGAAATATATGATTAGTTCCTATAAATGATGTTAGGTCATACTATGTTGTTTATTTAAGTTGGGTTAATGATTGGGGAATGAATTGATGATTTGTCGTTAATTTCGTAGACTCCGAACATTAGAGACGTGTAGAGGTTGTTGTTGTAGTTGTTGTCTCCGAATAATAGGAACTCATTGAGGTTGTAGTGTACTTGTGTATTATTTAGTTGGGTTCCGGCTGTAATATCGCTGATGACTTATTTTAATTTAATCAGATTTCATTGTGTTATTCTTAGGTTTGAGTATATCGAATAATTGAAGTTTTATCGTTTTTGCACCCACAATGAACTTGCGAGATTGTTATGAGTAGTAGACATTTCATATTTTGGGCATTGTGATTAATATGGGTATATAAGGACGATACTATGGCTTGTCCCGATGTTTTGAATATTAATAAAGACTCTGGCGAAGTAAAATAGGACGTAACGAGTACACGTTAAATAAAATGATTAACTTATTAATGGGAATAATTGACCCTACGGAGTTGCATAATGGGTAGTATAATCACTACAAGTGATAGTTTATTCCCCTGCGTGTGGGATGATAATCTGTAAGGTCATGACTCTAGAGAACGTGGACCTAGCTTGACTTAGTCAATATTCGTCGATCTCGTGACTACTTGAGTCGGGCTAGGTGATTATATATACACCCTACGTCAAAGCTTTGATTGATTATGTATATGCTCGTAACTTTACTTAAGTTACCAATGACTCGCGTACAATAATGTGTGACGTACGACGTGAGTGATTTAGTTACCATATGTTCAATAACGTATTATTGGTAAGTTGATTTATGGTTGTAAGTACGAGTAGATTTACGTATGTTGCGGTTGTAAGGTCTAGCATTAACGGACTTAAATAATCTGGTTGAGTTGTACAATAGGCCTACTTTGCATATTGTCTTGTTTAGTTTGCATGTCCAGTGATTACGGACATTGTGTGGTTGTTCTAGCATATGATAGGACAATCATCCTATTTTGATGATTGATTGTGTATTTAGTATTTACAAACACCTTATGTTGATTTGGTATGTGATTCAACAGAACACATCATAATTTGATTTTGTTAAGTTGTGATTCAATATAACACACTCTGATTTATTTAGCATGACGAGTAAACATCTACTTGTACATTGTATCGAGTCCAGCTGGCATATGTGTTTTGGAGGTGTATTGACACTCGGTTATTGCGTGAGCCGGGGCTACGTAATAGCCGAAGGCCAATACACTGGGCCTCGCTCTACCGTTGGCCACGGTAGGGGTCTCTCTAGCCCCACAGTTGTATGGAATAAACGTGACTATGCATGTGTCAACATTTTTTTATTGATCATTGGGATACAGACACCGGTCCTTGGTCTTTGTAAGTGGCTAAATCCGTATGTGTCTCGGGTCGTAGGGGACTGAGCGATACGTCGACGTGAACACGGAAAACGGTTCACAAGTACTTGTAGATCGTGCTTGACGCGATCGGGTACCTTTACTTTGTTTCGGGATACAAGCATCGGTCCCTTGTGATTGGTGTAGAACAGTAGCAGCAGCACAATCATTCTCTATAGTTTCATTTATCGATCCTTGTCATTTGTGTATTGCAACAGCATCACAATTATCCACTAGGACTTTATGGAGCAATAAGGTCGGAAGTGTTACAATGGATTTCGGAGGTGTACCTCAAATCCACCGTATCTACCTTTATGTGTTCACTTTACGTTCTTTATGTGTTTTCTATACGAGCAAATGTTGGTCGTGGTCTCCAACTGGTATGGGACGGTTGGCGGCTATTGAGCCTCTCGTTAGTATAGGGCTAGTTGCTCTTATGTGCTATTACATGTTTGCTATCATGTTACTTTGTTATGCATAATGTCATGTCATATAGTCGCATGTAGTAATTTGTCAATTAATGGTTAAGTTGGATTTAATACTTAGACTTACCGATTTATAGTTGAGGTATTGGGTAAGCTAGAACTGCTACCTAGACTAGTGATATTTAGTGTCTCGGTTTACTGTTGCATTCATACTTCTATCACATAATACATTATAGTGGCTCACGGAGTCTTTTAGACTCACCCTTATTTTGTTGACTCTTTTAGATTGCAATCAAGGATTGGCTTAGTGAGGACGATGAGACTTGTGGGTGCTGGCCGGTTGATCTTTTGTGTAGTTACTCTTCGGAGCCTATTTATATTTATGTTTCTTAATTCAGTGAGAATAATGGTTGACGTAAAGTTATGTAAACTTTACTTAGGTGTAGCATTGTATTGTAATTTTTTTAAAATTGTTGTATTCTTTTGGAGCTGACACTTGATGTCGAGTCGTGTTTTTATTAGTGATTTTCCCGAGCATGTTAGCTTGTGGGTAATTAGTGTTGTTGTTCTCCAGCTTATGTTTGGTCGTGGAGGTTTACTAGTTATGGTTTTATTATTCGAGTTTTGAAACTCAGGTTTTTATTTAGTATTCCGCTGCATTAGTTTTGGTTTGAGCTTTTGTAGCTCACTTTTATGAGTTGATTCAGTTGTTCTTGTTAGTTTAGCGCACCGAGTTGGGGTTCAACACCGGATCTCGAACTTGGGGCGTTACAAATTGTGATAGTTTTAGATATATTAATTGAAAATTTTGGTAGAAACATAATTTTACCAAGTATTGTTAACTTATACCAAAAATTAAAAAATAATTAAAGCATTCGGTCACCTAAAACAGTAGTGTCAATACGCTCCGGTACTGATATATACTATCCCAACGACCAAACCCGAAATCTATAACCATGGTTTCATGCATTAAAAGCCTAATAAAAAAGGAGAGAAGGCTCAAATTTTTGCTCTCCTCCCTTTTGTTTTCCTACATTTATTTATTTTTGATAGTTTTTGGTCATTTTATAATTGAAAGTTGGACACTTCTTTGGATGCATACATTTCTTTAACTTTTTCCCAAATGCACAAAATATACATAAACATAAACTCCAACCTGTTGCTTTCCATTCACTTTTGTTTAAAATATTTTATGTATAATATTAAAAAATTTAAAAATTTCCCAACAAGCAACTGGAATTTATAATTTGACAACCAATCATTTTTTTCCCCTCATACTATCAAAAGATACATACAAAATATTAGTAATATTCCAAAAACTAGGTGGGGGAGATTCTAAAAAGAACCCTATTTTCTGAAGTTCATATGCAACTTTTGATATAAGTGGACCCCAAGTGTTTGTATTGGTGGGGGGCTAGGCCCTCAAACCTTCTGGAGTTACCTTTTTTCACCTGTATAATTTTATATTTTCAGATAACCCCTTTAATTGTTGCTTACCCTTCTCTATCATTGTCCCAATTATAAAGAGGGAGGGTTGGGGGAGGGGCCGGGGGTTGGGTTGTTTCGCGTGCCTCTACACATTCCCTCATGTACTACTATCCTTTTTCTTATGTAAGAGTAGGGTTTTTTTTTTTAAAAAAAGTTCGAAGGCTACAACGGTAGAGATCGAACTTTTTTTTTTTTCTCGTATTGTAGTTTTTATTTTAACTTTGTAATGGAAGCAAAAAATAAGAGAGAGAAAAAGCGAGAAATTAATGGTTGGATCAATTAGTGAGAAATGAAAAAGAAAATTGCAAAATACCGAAAATAGAAAAGGAAAAAAAAAAAACTAATGTAGATCTTTCCACGTGTTGTTATAAATCAGATTTTAGATACTTGTAAGAATTAGAAGAGCACACAACTATTTTTATTTTATAATTTAAGAGTTACATATAAAACTTCATACTAACATTTATTAACTTAATTTTGAACACAAATTTGGGTAAAAACATCTTAGACTAAAAACTAAATAAATATTTTCTAAGGATAACGAAGGGAGTAAACATCTTAAAGTTGATTGTTAGTATAGATTGACATAGAAAAGAAGGTAAACTTTTTAAAATAATTCCAATATTTCATAGGGTAAACTTTTTAAAATTATAATTTTCCCAAAAAATAATTTTAGTTCTAGAAAAAATATTTATAGAGCGAGTTAAAGAAGGTAAAAAGAATTTTTTGAGACAAAGGGAATATATAGTTTTATGATCTAAATAAAATCTAAAAAAAAACTTATTATCTAGGAGTGATGTTTTCTAAAACTTTAAACTAAATAAAATGAAGAGAGTAAAGAAAGAAGAAGAAGAAAATAAAAATAAAAATGAGAAGGACAAACCTGGAACCTCGAGGGGGTACCTCATGCTATAAGAATATGCTTGATGTCCTCGGTTCAAATCACAAATTATGAGAAATTTATTCATAGTGCTAAATACAACACTCAAAAATGCTAAATACAACACTCTTCTAGCGGTTCTACCCATGATGGCCGCCTATGGGTGGCGGTTCTACCCATGATGGCCACCTACGGGTGACGGTTCTTGTGACGCCCCGACCCGGACCTCTATACGAAATCCCAAGGTTGAGTCGCCAAAACAACATAACAACAAGAAGAGTACGTGGTGTAACCGCCCGTACTTATGATAAAACACCACTTATAAAACCCTGATTTAAATAAAACAAGTTTTCGGCGACACTACAGCCAGAACCCAACAACTAAAACCACAAGTCTAAAACTTGGGAAAATAAACGACTATAACAACAACAACATCGGCCACAACATGCCGGAATAAAAACATAAACCACGAGCTACAACATGCTCGGGAAAGAAACTGAATTACAAACACATCCGAAACTCATTCTAAACAACATGCAACATGGCCGAAAGTAATCACCTCACATCCATGAATGATCACAAGAACTTATACTAAGCTAAAGCATTAACATGTCTACCATACTAGTACTATTAGATGTACAAGAACTAAGGCATGACCATATTGAACATGTTACTCAAGCAATTAGACACATATGATTAACATAAATGACACACAACAAGGCAAGCATCTAAAGCATAACGAATCTAGGGCATTACATCCTCTCCCCCTTAAAAGAATTTAGCCCCTAAATTCCTTACCAAGTACATCGAATAAATGAGGGTACTTCCCACGCATCTCAACCTCGGTTTCCCACGTAGCTTCCTCAATCTTATGGTTTCTCCATAACACCTTTACAAGTAGAATTCGTTTGGTCCTCAATACTTGCTCCTTAGTGTCGAGAATCCTCACCGGTTGTTCCACATATGACAAATCGGGCTCAAACGTGATCTCCTCATATCCCAATACATGTGACTCATCTTTCATATACTTTCGAAGCATCGACACATGGAATACGTTATGAATTTTCGACAAGGATGGTGGTAATGCCAGTCGATAAGCTAATGTGCCAACCCTCTCAAGTATCTCAAAAGGCCCTATGTATCGAGGTGATAGTTTACCTTTCTTCCCAAACCTCTTAGTACCCCTACGCGGCGATACCTTAAGGAATAAAAATCACCCACTTGGAATTCAAGATCTCGCCTTCGATTATCAGCATAACTTTTCTGTCGACTTTGAGCGGTAAGAAGCCTATCCCGAATTATCTTCACACTTTCAACCGACTGTTGTACCAACTCTGAACCCCAAATTTTAGCTTCACCGACCTCATCCCAACAAATTGGTGATCTACATTTGCGTCCATATAGTGCTTCATATGGTGCCATCTCAATACTTGCTTGGAAGCTGTTATTGTAAGCAAACTCCGCTAAAGGTAAGTGTGAATCCCAAGTTCCCTTAAAATCCACTACACACGCACGTAGCATATCCTCGAGTACTTGAATTAACCTTTCCGATTTCCCATCCGACTGATGGTGAAAAGCCGTGCTAAAGCTTAACTTCGTTCCCATAGCCTCTTGTAACGCTCCCTAAAATCTCGAGGTGAACCTTGGGTCACGATCTGACACGATACTAACTGGAACTCCATGTAACCTTACGATCTTTTGAACATATAATGCCGCTAACTGACTTAATGAATAGGTCATCACAATCGGTACGAAGTGAGCTGATTTCATTAACCTATCCACAACAACCCAAACAGCGTCAAAGCCCCGACGAGTATGCGACAATCCTGTCACGAAATCCATCGTAATATGTTCCCACTTCCATTCCGGAATCTCCAATGGTTGTAACAACCCTGCGGGTCTTTGATGTTCAGCTTTCACTTGTTGACATGTTAAACATCTAGATACATACTCCGCTATCTCTCGTTTTATGCCATTCCACCAAAACTGTTTCTTCAAATCCCTATACATTTTCGTGCTTCCCGGATGTATGGTATACTTAGCCTTGTGAGCTTCATCAAGTACTTGTCGTTTCACAATCTCATTTGATGGAACACAAACTCTCCCTTGAAAAGTCAAAATACCATCCTTATTCATCGCAAAGTCAAGTGTCTTGCCTTCGTTCAACTGACCAATTAATTTCTCAAACTCCTGATCACAAATCTGAGCTTCTTTAATCCGTTGTAACAAAACTGGCGTAGCTCGAACATTTGCAAAAATTACACCATGCTCCGTCGAACTAAGATTCAAATCCCTCAAATCCTCTAACATCTTCCACTCGTGAACCATCATACACGAAATATACGTCTTTCTACTCAAAGCATCTGCAACTACGTTTGTTTTCCCCGGGTGATAGAGAACTATACAATTATGGTCTTTCAACTTTTCCATCCATCGACGCTGTCTCATGTTTAACTCCTTATGTGAGAAAAGGTATTTCAGACTCTTATGATCCGTGAAGACCTCAAATTTAGCCCCGTAAAGGTAATGCTTCCATTTGTGTAACGCAAACATAATCACAGCCAATCCTAGGTCATGAGTAGGGTAGTTTCGTTCCGCATCTTTCAACTTCCTTGAAGCATATGCAATAACCTTCCCATTTTGCATAAGTACACAACCCAAACCTTCCTTGGATGCATCGCTGTAAATCATGAAGTTATCACCACCACTAGGTAATGCCAATATAGGAGCTGTTGTTAATCGTCGCTTTAACTCTTGGAAACTGTTCTCGCATTTGTCATCCCATACAAACGGTGTTGTCTTCTTTGTTAAGTTCGTCATAGGAGTAGCAATCTTTGAAAACCCCTCAATAAATCTCCGATAGTAACCCGCTAAACCCAAGAAACTTCGGATCTCAGTCACTGAAGTTGGTCTCTTCCAATTCGTTACTGCTTCCACTTTTGATAGATCCACCGCTATCCCATCCTTCGAAACGACATGCCCCAGAAAAGATACCTCTTCGAGCCAAAAAGCACATTTATTAAACTTGGCAAATAACTTCTTCTCTCGAAGGACTGATAACACCAATCCTAAATGCTGCGCATGTTCTTCTCGTGATTTAGAGTATACAAAAATGTCGTCGATGAATACAACCACAAAGCAATCCAAATACTCGTGAAATACCCGATTCATCAAATCCATGAATACCGCCGGCGCATTCGTCAACCCGAATGGCATAACAACAAACTCATAATGACCATACCTCGTGCGAAAGGCTGTCTTAAGAACATTTCCAGCTCGCACCTTCAACTGGTGGTAACCACTTCTCAAGTCTAGTTTGGAATACACTACAGACCCCTGCAACTGATCGAACAAATCATCAATATGTGGTAGAGGATACTTGTTCTTGATTGTTACCTGATTCAATTGCCTGTAATCGATACACAACCTCAAAGTACCATCTTTCTTTCTCACAAATAAAACTGGTGCACCCCACGGCGATACACTTGGTTTAATAAATTCCCTATCAAGAAGTTCTTGCAACTGTTCTTTCAACTCTGCCGGTGCCATTCTATACGGAGCTTTAGAAATTGAAATAGTTCCCGGTAACAATTCAAAACAAAACTCAACTTCTCTATCAGGAGGTAAAGCATAATTGGTAGAGAATACTTCAGAGAATTCACAAACCATAGGAACTTCTTCCAACTTTGGGGTAGCAATACTCCTATCAACCACACACGCCAAATAACCCGCACAACTATGCGATAACGACTTCCTAACTTTCAAAGCAGAAATAACATGTAACCCACTTTTAACAGCATCACCCACAAACACAAATTCAGGTACACCCGGCATAGAAAAAGTAACTTTCTTTCTATGACAATCTACTAAAGCATGATATGCACACAACCAATCCATGCCAAGTATCACATCAAAATCACGTATGGGCAATACTACTAAATCAGCATGCAAAGTGTGATCACCTACAAGTATATCACAAGCTCGGTACACATTCGAAGCCAACATATGCTCCCCCAACGGGGTAGACACCTCAAGCACAAACGACAAAGACTGGGGTAACACACACAAGTTGTTCACAAAATGGGATGCAACATATGAATGCGATGAGCCAGGATCTATAAGAACTCGGGCTCTACTACCAAAGATCGATAGAGAGACTACCTCCTATAACTGACGTAGACTCTGACACTCCGCGATGATCAAGCGCAAACACACGACCCTGAACCTTAGGTCTACCGTCGCTATCTCTCTTCGTACCGCTAAATTGCACACTTGCGCTCCCAGCCTGACTATTCTTCAACTTAGGACAATCTCTCTTTTGGTGACCAACCTCCTTGCAATAGAAACATTGACCCAACCAACTTCCTCCTTTGCTATAACACTTATCTTCTGAATGCCCCAGTTTCGAACAATAGTTACATATTTGCGGTGTACCCCGCTGACCCTGGAAAGATACGGTACTATTACTTCTCCCACTAGATTGTTGCCCTTGTTGCCCATCGGACTGTCCTCTCCTTTGATTCCCCCTGCGGTTGTTATTGTTACCACCACTATATCGGTTACCCGAACTCTGTCCCCGTCCCTGATTCTGTGATGATTGCTGAAAGTTGTTCAAATTTTTCCCCCGATGCTCCTCTATATCACTTTCTATCCCATAAGCCCGATTCACAGTACTCCTATAATCAGCAAGTTGTAAAGACAATAATTGTTTCCTGTACTCAGTCTTCAACCCCTTAATGAATTTCTGTGCCTTCCTCGTTTCATTAGGAACCAAGTGACTACAGTAACGAGCCAATTCTGTGAACTTGGCCGAATACTGTGCTGCTGACATATTCCCTTGCTCCAGATCGTAGAATTCCCACTCTCTTCTTTCGAGAACCACCTCCGGAACATACTGCGCGTTAAACTCCCTCAAGAAGTTGGGCCAACTGTACGGTTCTCCCTGTAAGTCCCAGCTTCCCTGTAGTACCTGCCACCAATGCTCAGCCGTTCCCTCCAGTTTAAACACAGCTAAGGTAACTTTTTCATCGTCATTGTAACCCAAAGCTGCAAATATTTTAATAATATGTTCAATCCATAATTCTGCCTTGGTCGCGTCCGGTTCTCCTAGAAAGGTCCGTGGTTTCATTTTCAAAAACCTCTCAATAGTTGTGGTATTATTCCTGTTTCTAACCTCCGGTTGCGGTACTACCTCGGGTTGTGGAGCCTCCACTTTCGGTTGTGATACTTCTACATTAGGGGGTGACATCGTCCCCGCATTCAATCATTGAGTCACCTCATTCATAAACTCCATCATTCTCCCACACATATTTATCACGGCATCATTCTGGTTAATCGGGTTTGGTTCGGGAGGAACATTTGGTCACCTATTAGTATTCTCCTCATTCATACCCGCACTCGTACCAACCCGACTCGTACTCGTTCAGTGCCTAGTCTCCACCATGATAAACCTATACACAACACTCGACGTTAATAACCCAAAATAAACCATACCCACCTAGGCCATGGAACCTATCCTGGCGAATAGCTAACAAAGCTCTGATACCAACTGTGACGCCCCGACCCGAACCTCTATACGAAATCCCAAGGTCGAGTCACCAAAACAACATAACAACAAGAAGAGTACGTGGTGTAACCGCCCGTACTTATGATAAAACACCACTTATAAAACCCTGATTTAAATAAGACAAGTCTTCGGCGACACTACAGCCGGAACTCAACAACTAAAACCACAAGTCTAAAACTTGGGAAAATAAACGACTATAACAACAACAACATCGGCCACAACATGCCGGAATAAAAACATAAACCACGAGCTACAACATGCTCAGGAAAGAAACTGAATTACTAACAAGGTTGTACACAAGCACGACATACACATGTCGGCTATCAAAAGAATATACAATGACACCACAGTAGTACTACCCATTGTAAAGCTTACATAACTTCACAAAACCATTCGTCCTTACAAAAAGAAAATAACTAGCTATATACAAGAACCATAAACTACCAACAAAGACAACCTGCAAGCTAACCCTTTTCGGTCTCACCGCGAACTCCCTGGCTGGCTCGGATCTAAGGAAAAACATATAAACAACAAACGGGGTGAGTCGAAACTCAATAAGTTACTAAATGCAACTACGTGGCATGGCTTAATGCTCAAACAATAAACGTAACATGTCATTAACATTTATACACCACAATTGAACATATATCATCATACTTGATATACAAATCATTCAACTCACATAGCACCTTGATTAACACATAAGTGCTCGTAAATAAACCACGTTATAGAAGGATATCATATCTCTTTCTTCAACCTTGTGTAGCTCCTGCAACACACAAACAACCAATAGTGCCTTGATACCCGTGTATGTAGTATCGACGTCCCCGACTAATCTCATCGGGTTCAACTAGCAAGCCAAAGTCATGCGTATTGCTACAACAGTGGGGCTACTTCTCAACTGTGGCCAACAGAAGAGGGGTGTGTGAACTCTGGTATGGCGACTTATAGCGATCACAAACATTGATTTGTGAAGACTATAGGTCGTCTCACCATAACATGAACAATGACGACGCCAGCTGGACTTACACAACACACACAAGTAGGTATTCTTACTCAACTTATGCAAATAACCGTCAAGTTCAAAAGTAGTGAACTTGACAAATATCACGTAGATTATATTATTCTATAACAAATAATCATCAAACATATTGTTCAAAGTCTTAAACCACAACCTTAGAGCTAATTTACAAGTCTCTAACATACCAGTATCAAATACTCGGAGGACCGAAATCCATATCAATTGAACTCTAATTTTCGTAGTAATTTAACTTGTGATTCGGAGAATTATAATCTTCCCAAAAATCCACTTTTGGTGTCATTTCTTAAAGTTCATAAAATTGGATATAATTGCTATATACAATTTTCACCATTTAAAGTCTCTAACATGTTCTTTAGTTCAATTCCATGGTTGAGCTCTTAAATTCAACATACAACATCATCCAAACCCAAAACTTAACACATAAACATGTTATACATCTCAACATGAAATCATCAAGTAAACAAGACATGCATGTTTAATATATTAATATTATGCAGCAAATTCTTAAGGATACATAGGAGATTAGTAACTTACCTTCAAAGTAGACAATTAAGCCACCAAATTCATAAACAAAGTCTCTAAGGTTGCTCCCCTAGCCAGCCACAACAATGCAAGGTCTTGGATCAAAACTTCAATGGTTAGATGATGAGATGTGAGGCACACACACTATTCTCACCTTTGTCTCTCACACTAATACTCAAGCTACCATGGATGAACAAGTGAAGAAGTGAAGTGTTTTCTATGTCTCCTTAGAGGTTCAAGGGGAGAAATGGCTGGTCAACAAGAGTCAAAGGTCAGGTTTAAATCTCAGCCATAGGATGAAAAATAAATGGTCACACAACTTACAATTCAGTCAAACAAAATAACAGAGTTCGACCTTATGCGGCCGCACTATGCGGACGCATAGATCCTAAGCGAGCTCTTAACGCGGCCGCATGGTTTTCAGAAAGTTTGTGATTCTAAACGAGCTAGCACAATGCGGACGCATAGCTCTTATGCGAGTGCCTAAGGCGGCCGCATAGAATCCAGAAAGTTGGGGTTTTGGGCAAACTCACACAATGCGGCTGCATTGGGGCTGGTTCAAGTAAAAAGGCTTCTAAACACATCAAAGTGATTCTAAAATATACCCAAGTCACCCTAAGGTGATACCAACCTCAATCAAGTTTGAAACACATCCGAAACTCATTCTAAACAACATGCAACATGGCCGAAAGTAATCACCTAACATCCATGAATGATCACAAGAACTTATACTAAGCTAAAACATTAATATGTCTACCATACTAATACTATTAGATGTACAAGAACTAAGACATGACCATATTGAACATGTTACTCAAGCAATTAGACACATATGATTAACATAAATGACACACAACAAGGCAAGCATCTAAAGCCTAACGAATTCAGGGTATTACAGTTCTACCAACTTCCGTTAAAATTTTAACGATTCCATTAAATTTTTAACGAAAATATTAACTTTAGTGATTAAAAGTGTAAAAAAAAACTGACGGAATAATGGATGAAAATGGATGGCCTCCTAGGGGTGGTGGCCTTATCAAATTATTTTTTTTTCACAATTTTTACCAAAAAAAAAATGGACAAAATAGAAATTCGGTTGGAGAGGGGGGGGGGGAGATTGTTGTATTTAACACCACTCAATTTATTTCACACAACTTTCCTATTCTTGATGTAGATGGACCATTTTTGACTAGATTGAAAAAGAAGTTTAGTCAAATTGCACGCTGGTCTAAACTAGTAATTGACTATAATTTTATTTTATTTTTTTGAGAAAGACAAAATTAATTAATAGAAATGAAAAATAGGAGCTTAAAAAAAGGAACTTTGGAAAAACTAGAGGAAAAAGTGAATTGCTTATATTCTTTTTTTTTTTTTTTTGTTAGGGATAAGTAGACATGCCCAAACCGGTTCCAGTTCGGAACCGCCAGTTACACAAGCCAAAACGAGGCAAACCGAAACCGAATCGTGAAATTCTGGATTTCCAATTTTCAAAATTTTGAATTATTTTTAAATTATTTTAACATTTGTTTTTATTTTTTAAATTTTAAAATCTATTATAAAGTGTAAAAAAAAATTGTTATAATATGTTATTAATTATCAAAATACAAAAAAAAATGCTTAGGGTGTGTTAAACATGATGATATAGTAGGTTGATTTTGATATTCAAAATTTCTATGCTAGACTCATCCATCCTTTTATCAAGTCTCATCCAGTCTTTCATCAAGTCTCATCCAGTTTTTCATCAAGTCTAATGTCCAAGGAGGTCAGAGTAGGTGCAGAGCGTGAAACATGTAAGAGCAGAAGATTTCAAAATTCAAGGTTTCAAGCGTATAAAATTTAAATTTGACAGTTTCTGAATGGTTTTATGGCGGTTTGGAATCGGCAGTTCACGGTTCCTGAGAAATGCAAACCGGAACCGAACCGTCCTAATCCGATTTTGATTCATGACGGTTCACGGTTTAGGCGGTTCCAAAACCAGTTCGGTTTCGATTTTTGGAACCGAATGGGCATGTCTAGATAAGTGGATCATTAGTCCTTCCACTTTACTTTTTTCGTTCATGTACTTACACTTTACACTTGGTTGGTCTAAATACAACATTTTTGCAGATCCGTAGACCTTGAGTACAATATATATATATATATATATATATATATATATATACACACACATATATATTCTAAATCTTGATTATAAATCTAGATTATTTAAAAATAAATTCATAGCATTTGGGCATGACTTCTCATGCGTTCGTCTCATCAAAATGATTGAAGTGTTAAAGATTTTTTTTTTAGATGATCCATAAATATAGTATGACTCAAAAAATATATGTAATGTCCGTTCTTATTTTTTTAACTTTGTCTTAAGTAACTACTATAAGGGTACATGTTTTGTGAATTTGACCTTATATATGTATACACATATACCATTCATACAATTTTGAATCAATTTGATTGGGCGAAACGAGTGAGAAGTTATGTCTCACAATTTTTTTTTAGGGTAAATGGGTGAAATGGATGCCATTTACGATGAATCGATGCATTTTTAACTTGGATTTATTTCTTTTAGAGAGAGAAACTAAAATCAAATGAGTTTTGATATTTTAAATTTGAAAACAATTATCTGATACCCAATCTTTGAAAATAAAACGTTTGAGAACTAAAGTAAATAATTTTATTTGAGAACTAAAGTAAATATTTTTATGTTTCTACCCTCTAAACGGCTAAATATCTAACAACATTCATCTCGAGATCACTAACGTTAAAAGAAAAAAAAAAAAGAAGAAAAAGTCGTGCTTAAACCAATCACGTACAAAATTGACATAAATGACAAAAAAAAGGCAAAGTAAAGGGACTAATGTGTAATGGTATACTTAGCCCTATAGTATTTTATATTACCAAAAACAAACAACAAAAGAAGTGTGTCTGTGTCCTGTCAAAAGTGGTGTGTGTGTATTAGCTAAAAGTCTTGGCTCAAATTACATTACAAACAAAAGGTAATCTGTCTCAACATTTCAGGTTAATTCAATCAAAATCCCCTCTAAAAACCTAAAACTTGATTACGTTCTTACTCCCAACCAAAACCCCAAATTAAACGACGACACATTCTCTGTACTTCCAATTTTCTGCTACTTCTAGGGTTTCTCTCCCTCTTTCTCTCTCCCAATTGATGTTTTTATAGGGTTCCGTAAAAAACGAAAATCAAGCTCGATTTCTGCTACTTCTTTCGCGCGCACACACACACACACAGAGCTTAATCGAGCTCGTTTGACTGTGTTAACTTGTTGTGAATCGCCTGGCTTGGAGATTTTTTATTTTTATTTTTTCAATTTGAAAAGTGGAATTGGAAGTGGAGGTGGCTGCTGGTCCAGTGATTAGTTGAGATCGAAGGGAAATGAGAGATCTTGTTTGGTTTTTGGAGCATCGGACTAGTGTGAAAGGTTGGTTTGCTCTGAGATGAAGATCGAGAGGCATCAATGTGATGTGAGTTTTTTAGATTTTTGTTACTGACAGTGTGACCAGGACGAATCATCTCAAATTTGTTAAACATGCATTTCGCGAAGCTCGATGATTCCCCTATGTTTCGTAAACAGGTCTGTTCTTCTTTCTCTTTCGTGTAATTCACTGGTTGGAGCTCCGAATAGTTGCCATCTGCTATCTGCCGTGTAACTTTTTCTGTTTGCTTAATTTTTTTTTTTAGATAATTGAGCAATTATATATTTGAAATCTCTTGTTTAATTACTGATTCAGCTTGTTTTTCATGTTTAGAGCTCCTAGTAGAGATTAACTCATTGGGAAATTTTTTTAACACCCACTCAAATTAATACTTAGTACTTGGCACAGATTTGAAGTTCATGGCTTAACTGTAATTTAGAGTCACAGTGTTACAAGGATCAATACTGGATTAGAAGAATGGAAAAAGGAAGTAAATTTTAATTTATAGGCCACTCTTCTCAATTGATGACCAAGATGAGACCTGAATTTTGTGTGTGATAAGTTCGTTAGCTGGCAAGTTGGTGATGGATTCTTTTGATAAATATCTGGTGTGCTTTCCTGTCTACATGTGAATATCTTCAGCCCGTGCTTTTCCAACGACAGGTGTTCTGATAGGATTCGCCCCTGTTGGTTACATTGATTATGTCCCAACTTATGCTAGTCTTCGAATAAAACCAACATTCAGTTGAACTTTCCCATCCTTCTTGTGCTGATGTTCTTTTTGCATATTTTGTGTATCAAGCGGACCCCAAGTAATTGGGACAAATGCTGAGTTGAGTTGATTACATTCTGGTAGATTATACACCATTCTCTGATTATACTGCATTGTCTGACACTAGCATTGCATTATGAATTTGTTCCTGTTCTTACCCTCCACAAGATTCTTATGTTAGATTCCCTGCATCTGTAACATCGATTATTTCATTATATGCTGTGATGTTGTATGAATTCTGATGTCTTGTTCATGAAACAGATGCAGTGCTTGGAAGAAAGTGCTGACTCCTTGAGAGAGAGAAGTCTGAAGTTCTATAAAGGATGCCGAAAATATACGTGAGAACAATTATAGATCCCTTTTTCTGAATGAATTTGCTTTTTAAGATTTTAGGAGAATGTGGTATCTAGCAGATTCAAATAAACTTTGGAACTTACGTTTGAGCAAAATCTGACGTGCATATAACAATTTCTTTGATGTGTTCCCATGGCCAACAATCTCTGAGTATGTGAAATTGAGATTTCAAGTGAATAATAGTTCATGTGCTGTGAATACATTGTTTTAGATGGTTGACTCATCTTATTCGGGCTGTCCGTAGACAGTAGTTAAATTTTGATGAATCCTATAATGCTATTGAGTATAACAGCTTATAATGTAGTTTGATGTTAGTGCTCAATCCTCACAACCTCATAGGCAATGACCATACATGGTCAACTAAGGATGAAAGACTGAACCGCAGCCTATTCTTCTGTATTGATTCATCTCGCGCTGACTCCAAAAGCTTAATAATGTTGGAAAGAGAGCTTAACAATGTATATCATGCTTAATAATTCCCCCTCTTGAGTCTCGACCCCACTTCTTCTTGGAGAGAGAAACTAGGCTTCATCAATAGTCATGGATCAGGCAGAGCGCACATTTATGGTGCACATATATGATAAGGGAACCAGATGCAGGTGGGGAGATTTGGGCCCAATACCTTGCAGAACCAGAGTCCTTTTGTCACTAGTGCTCTCTTTACGTGTTTTAGAGATGAATCCACAATGTATATCATGCTTAGTAATGTCAATTATATCTATGCTTTGCTATGGACCTTTTGTTTGTTAAAGATTTGACTTTCCCAATTTGTCTTATTTAAATGCAGTGAAGGACTTGGGGAGGGATATGATGGGGATATTGCTTTTGCCAGTGCCCTAGAAACTTTTGGCGGGGGCCATAATGATCCCATTAGTGTTGCTTTTGGAGGTACGTATCATGTTGCTTAGTCTTGCAGGCAATTTTATGTGGCAACACAGTTATGTTGATTCATCCGCTTCTGGTTTGTTACATTGGAGCCCTTATTTGTAGCACTAGTCTTTTTGGTGAAATCGGAAGATGCTTTGAACCAAGCTTTTTCAGGTCTATCTAGACCTCAATTGTTATGGAAATTGAATACTTGAGTAAAGATTATGATATGCATGATTTCTTCCCTTTGGTTCAAAATGCTAGAAAACATTGCTTTTTATAATATTGAGCAGTTGTCACGTTTATTCATACTACAATTAGTGATAAGGACCATTAATAGCTATCAATGCTAGCGTGTGTACATATTTTTCCCATTCTCATTGGAATTTGGATGGCAAATTTCTATTTTGTTTTTATATAAATTTTTTAAATTCTTGTAAAAATGATGGTGAACCAGCTTCCTTACTTTTGAAATGCATTTTGTGATGTTCACTTATGCCCTTCATTAAGTTCTGTTACTTACTTTCAGGTCCTGTTATGACGAAATTCACAATTGCATTGAGGGAGATTGGGACATACAAGGAAGTTCTTCGATCTCAGGTCATTTTCTCCTTATGCATGAGCTTCAAATTTAATTGATGAAGAGTAGTCAGTCTATTGCTTAATATATATGCTGGTCATTGTCTTCCCATGCCAATATAAAGTATAAATGATATTCTTATTGATTATTCCAAATTAAGTGAATTCCTTGAATGTCTTCTTATTCCCCATTGCCTTGTCCTCCTGAGCTGTTGCCTACTTTCTGTATTTAAACCAAATTTTATTTTATGTAGTGCTGTACTGCAATGGTTGGCAAATTGCACCTTAAGCCATATTTTAGTCATCCTTTCAGAATTTTATTATTTAGAATTTGACCTTCTTATCTATATATGCTTCCTTCATATCATCCTGATATGAGAAATTTGTTGTTTATCACATATAGTTTACAGATAAATCTGTCCTAGGCAGCGATTCAACTATGTTTTAGCGCGTTTTCATGTCGGAAAGGTGCATTTGCTGCTGATCACTATTAAGTGATCTGAATTTTCTTATTCCCCATTGCCTTGTCCTTCTGACTTGGTTCTCTTGCCTACTTTCCGTATTCAAACCAAATTTTATATTATGAAGTGCTGAACTGCAATGGTTGGCAATTCGCACCTTAAGCCGTACTTTAGTTATCTTTCAGAATTTTATTGTTTAGAATTTATCCTTCTTATCTATATATGCTTCCTTCATATTATCCTCATAAGAGAAATTTGTTGTTTATCACATAGTTTACCGATAAATCTGCCCTAGGCAGCGATTCAACTATGTATTAGTCTGTTTTCATGCCGGAAAGGTGCATTTTGCTGCTGATCACCATTTAGTGATCTGAATTCTGAGCATGCGTCATCTCCAGAATCAGTAGTAAAGGAAGTTCGAAAAGAACGGGAGTTTCATGGAGATATTAAAAGTCTATCATATACAGAATCATTACTATCATGGCTTGCGGTACAAAGTCCTTTCCATCACATTGCTCTAAACATATGCTAATATTCTAACTCATTGGTTTACCAAATGCTTCCTCAGGACTAAGGCAGCCTGCTTCCACTAATGAGTAATTTGGTTAAATTTAAAAGTTTGCGCTATTTCTAAATTAAGAACTTGCATATTTTCCTCACTACAGAAGAAGAGATCAAGGGAAAGATTTCTTGGTAATAGCAAAATGTTTTGGACTAGCCACTTAAAGACTAATTTTCAGGCTATCAGACATTATTTACAGAAGAATTTTGGGGTTCTTTCCTTGTACTAAGACCACCAAAGAAAAGGAAAGAAAAATTGAAACCCAGAGAGAGACAAACCAAAGCTTCTCTTTTTCGGACTAGTAATCCGCTAAAGCACACCTCTGTAGCTGCTTTGTTGTCTGACATTTTCCATTTGGTTTTCAGGTTGAGCTCTTGCTGAATGATCGCTTACTGCAATTTGTAAATATTGATTTGCTTGATGTCAAGGTACCCTTTGTTGCTAACTTCTACTTTATTTCAAAAAAATTTCCTTACATTTATTCAGGGGTCCAGTGTTCATTTTAGCTCTGTTACTTGAATTAGGCATCAATTGCATATGTGTGAATCTAGTTACACCTCACTTTAAACTGGCTGGAACACACCTATTAGTATTTATCAATTCCTTTGCTAGGCATTTAATGCGCCATCAGTATCGTCCATAGGCACTGTAGTTTCAAAAGATATCGTATACTCCTTTTGCCTCAGTGAGGTCCCATTCTACACTTCTAGAATGGTATGAGGAGTCGATGGAGACTCCGAACATCATATGATTATGTTTTCCTTTTCCTTTCAAACTTAGACTTAAATGACCTTCCTGCCAGAAGAAAACACGGGAATGTTATTGCAAGTGGATTGTTGGCACCTTAATATGCTTGTCACTTGAAAGTGTGGCACTCACTAGGGTACGCGAGACTAATAGACCAGACACATTGATCCCATTCCATTTCAAGTAGAATGAAGTACACATGCCTAGTGAGTAGTGGCACCCTTTCAGTTTGCACACCCGTGATAGTCTGTGCTATTGATGCTGGACATAGCGTCTTCTGCAAATAGACACATAAAATGCACCAAAGAGAAAAAGAGAGGAATAGACTCATTGAGATGCCCTATATATTTCTGCATACTACCATGCCGGATAATTTTGTTATAAGTTGGTTTCATTTCAGAACATCTGTAAGAGGCTTTGTGAGTTTGAAGAGTCAAGTTGTTGGAGGGAATTAGGCTTCCGTTTTTATTGATTATTTGTTTGTATTCCAAAATTTTTCTCAAACGGGATCTTGATTTGATACAGGAAGCACGGAAGCGTTTTGACAAGGCTAGTCTGATCTATGACCAGGTTCAGTCTGCTGCTCAGATATTCATTAGTTTTGCCATTGCAATATAATGTCATGATTAGATAATTGGTTGATGAGTTGATCATCAAATTTATGTTTAATTCCACTGCACATTCCATATTGCAGGCTCGAGAGAAATTTCTGTCACTTAGGAAAGGCACCAAGAGTGATATAGCTACTGTTTTAGAAGAGGTATTATCTGGTTTCTGACCTTGTATAAAGATTAAATGGTAAACTTATTTTTTCCTTCTTCCCTAAAAGCTTATAGATTGGAACATATGCAGGAGCTTCATAATGCAAGGTCTACTTTTGAGCAAGCCCGCTTCAACCTGGTTAGTAAGCTTTCTCATACTTGCTAACCTTAATTATCAGTGCTTCCATGAGATTCTACATTCATTGGATTATTTGTAGTATGCTAGCAGTTTAATGTTTATACTTAAAATGCTCTTGATCTAGGTAACTACCCTTTCTAATGTTGAAGCGAAAAAGAGATTTGAATTCCTGGAAGCTGTGAGTGGTACGATGGATGCTCATCTTCGTTACTTCAAACAGGTATGCTATAGTAAAAGTTTTAATTTTTGCTGCATTATCTATTAGCTTTTCTAAACCTTTGTTACTTGTAGGGTTATGAGCTTTTGCACCAGATGGAGCCTTACATCAATCAGGTTTGTCCTCGACTTCCATTGGTTGCAAATGTGATTTCATTTCTACATATTAATGGAATTTAGAACACATACAAATGGAATTTAGAACACTTGAAAAGTTCTCATAGGAGTGGTATGTTTGAAAAAAATAGAGCTAAAGGAGTTATAAGAAAGGTGACTGAGGACGTAATAATAAAATCACTTATTTGGCCTATTATATGTTAACATCTTGAAATTAAAATAAAATTAATTTATTTGAAAAGAAAAATAGATGCGTACAATAGTAAACTTGAAAATTAGTCACCAAACTGGCCCAAAGGAGTTGGAGCTATGCTTCTAATTCCAGTAGCATAGATTAAGCCAACTTATTTTGCACTGGCTTCATACTCAATAAAATTCTCAATTGAGGTAACGTGTGGCCACAAACATGCTTAATGGGAAATAGCTGTTGGCTTGCATTACTCGCCAATGAGTAAACCTACATCTTTTTGTTGCTGCATGTTTGCTTTGGAGAAAATGTTGCCCTAGATAGAGAACAGGCATTCTCACAAGTAGTTAAGTTGAGTAAGGCTTCTTCGGGTGGAGTTATTCTATTGCATTTCTAGCACTTCACTTGCAGCTTTATAGACAGGAATGAATTCGTAGCACATATGTGAAATTGGCTTAGGTTGAGAAGAAATGTAGATTTTTTGTTTACTCAAAGCAAAAATATGAAGATGAGTAGCATATTATTAATTTGAGCTCTAAATGTTCGAATATAAGCTTACTTAGGCCTACTATAGTTTGAAAGTGACGATATATCATTTCTTCTATTGCGCAGGTATTGACTTATGCCCAACAATCAAGAGAAAGATCGAATTATGAGCAAGCAGCTCTTAATGAAAGAATGCAAGAGTATAAAAGACAGATTGATCGAGAGAGCAGGTGGTCTTCAAATGGTTCCAATGGATCTCCTAATGGTGGAGATGGTATTCAAGCCATTGGTCGAAGTTCGCATAAAATGATAGAGGCGGTAATGCAATCCGCTTCAAGGGGAAAGGTAGCAATATGTTTGAATCAGCGAGGGCCTTCAGTTCTTTCTTTTTTTTTTTATCCCTAAATCATCATCTGAAACATTATCAATATCTCAGGTTCAAACCATTCGACAAGGTTATCTTTCAAAACGTTCCTCAAATTTGAGAGGTGACTGGAAGAGAAGGTTTTTTGTTCTTGATAGTCGAGGGATGTTGTACTACTATCGAAAACAAAGCAGCAAACCATCTGTAAGTAATCTATGGTGACTAAGGCTAATGCAGAAAGTGAGTTGTATTGTAAAAGGGGCTGAATTCCATTCTTTTCTTGGTTTCTGCCCCTTGCTTTTACTATTTTCATTAAGTTCATTTTCTTTAGGGATCTGGCAGTCAAATATCTGGCCAGAGGAATAGTTCTGAACTTGGTTCTGGGCTGCTGAGTCGTTGGCTTTCTTCTCATTACCACGGTGGAGTACATGATGAGAAATCTGTTGCTCATCACACCGTGAACTTGTTGACATCGACAATTAAAGTTGATGCTGACCAGTCGGATCTGAGATTTTGCTTCAGGATTATTTCGCCAACAAAGAATTATACTTTGCAGGTACCATTACTACTGATTGTATCAGTGAGTTTTGCTGTTTAAATTCATACTTAAATCAGTTTTTACTGAATGCTCATGTCAAATGCTGGTTAGGTTTTTGCATTGGGAGTGGTTATCCACACTAGATCAATGTTTTATTTTGCTTGTCAGTGCAGGCGGAAAGTGCACTGGATCAAATGGATTGGATTGAGAAGATAACAGGAGTTATTGCCTCGTTACTGAGTTCTCAGATTCCTGAGCGGGTAATCCATAAGTATTATTGACTATTGAGTATTGAGTTACGTGACCTTTGATCTCTATGATCAACTTTGACCTTTTACAATCCTTCCTTCAGTGTTTGTCTGCTAGCCCTATGGGTAGTGGTCATCATCGATCTGGCAGCGATAGTAGCTCATTTGAAAGTTCAGATTTCGATCACACAGCTATTGAGGAATACACATCTGAGAGGCATGCCTATGCGCATCAGGAACGCCCATCAAGAATATCACAACAGCGATCTAGTGTAAAAAGCGAGAAACCAATTGGTGTCTTGCGAAAAGTATGTGGAAACGATAAATGTGCTGACTGTGGTGCCTCAGAACCAGATTGGGCATCCTTAAATCTTGGTGTTCTTGTCTGCATCGAATGTTCTGGCGTGCACCGTAACCTTGGTGTGCACATATCAAAAGTAAGCATTATTATTTGTGACCATTCCACATTTTGTATGGGCTTGTTTTCTCTGATTTGAGAGATCTATGTTGTAGCACGGCATATGTATAATGTATCAGTTGTTTATTATGCTTTCTGCTAGGATAACTTCAGTCTCATAGTAAAATAATGTTGCCCCCTTAACATGGTTGACTTCTGTCACAGGTAAGGTCATTGACTCTTGATGTTAAAGTGTGGGAGCCTTCTGTGATATCTTTATTTCAGTCTTTGGGTAATACTTTTGCTAACTCAGTCTGGGAGGAATTACTGCACTCAAGAGGTGCCTTTCAGGTTGATCTTGTACCTACCGGGTAAATAGCCTCCTTCTTTGTCGTTCATTTGATTTTCTTTGACTATATCACTTTCCTGTTATTTCCTCTTTTTCTTTTTCTTATTGGATGTTGCTAATATTATCTTATGCTTGTCCTGAAGGTTTCACAAGTCTGATAAACCCCAGCTTCTTTATTACTGCAAACCTAATCATAATGATTCCATTTCAGTGAAGGAAAAGTTCATTCATGCAAAGGTGAAACTCTTATCCTATCTATCGACTCTTGTCCTTTAAATCATTGTTCTTATTCGAAGGCATTGCATGTGTCTGGAACCAGCTAAAGCTGTTTATTATTCTCTTTTCTACTTTTATTCAGATTCCTGTTACTGTGGCCACTTTCTTAATCATATTCAAGGCAATCTTGTGTCTTGTAGAAAATTTCATACATTGAAGTGTGTGACAGTTGTAGACTGCAGTGGTGTCATCTTTCATATGCCTTCTAAGTCTTGTGCGCTGCGTAATGCTCATTTTCTCAAATGTGCTGTAGTATATTGATAAAAGTTCACAATTTCTTCTGATTGCAGTATGCAGAAAAAGTTTTTATTCGAAAGCCCAAGGACCATCGCTCTGTGGCGCAACAGATATGGGAGGCTGTTCGTGCTAATGACAAGAAAGCTGTATACCGTCTGATTGTCAACTTTGAAGCAGATGTCAACACTGTTTATGAGCACGGGTCTTGTAGTTCTTCGTTAACCCTCGCCAAAGTGATGTTATTACAAGAGAAGACGAGCCATGATCATAGCTCCGGTCGCTTAATGAGGGATTCATCAGAGAAGTCCTCAACCTCTTCAATTGTAGCAGGTACAAGTGAAGGACATACGATGGAGGATTTTGAGGGGTGTTCCCTGCTTCATCTTGCTTGTGAAACTGGAGACATTGGAATGCTGGAGCTCCTCTTACAGTATGGTGCAAGTATAAATGCTTCTGATTCAAGAGGTCAGACGCCACTCCATCGTTGCATTCTCAGAGGCAAATCTACATTTGCAAAACTGCTTATTACAAGGTAAACCATATATCTTCTGTGCAGTCTGTCTATTAATTACATTTGTTAATCTTTTGTGTACAGTGTTGGTGTTTATCTTCAGCAACTTTGTTGGCTCCGTTTGTTTACGGAAAAATACTTGGGGAAATTGATTTCGGGAAGTCATTCTCATGTAGATATACTTCTTTTTCTTATATTTAGTAAATGCATGGAAAATTGGTAAGAAAATACCGTACACAAGTCATTTTCATTGAAAGAATCAGATAGAATACATATATATATATATATAGGGGGAGTATTTAATGGTTACTTTTTTATTTAACCATCAATGGTTACTCTCATTTTTAACCATTGGATCAAAAATTAAAGGTTGAGATTTAATGATTAGTTGGAAAATACAATTAATGCAAGTAGGTAAGTCATTTAATGCATTAAATCTCAACCTTTAATTTTTGATCCAATAGTTGAAAATGAGAGTAACCATTGATGGTTAAATAAAAAAGTAACCATTAAATACTCCCCCATATATATAAATGGTTACTACATCTCTTTAACCATCAAGGGTTACTATTAATATTATCCATTAGATCAAAAATTGATGGCTAATATTTAATGGTTAGTTGGAAAATGCAATTAATGCAAGTAGGTGAGTTATTTAATGAAATTAATCTCAACCTTTGATTTTTAATCCAATGGTTGATATAACAGTAACCATTGATGGTTAGAGAGATGAAGTAACCATTGAATACTCCCCCATATGTATGTATATATATATATATATATATATATATATATATAGAGAGAGAGAGAGAGAGAGAGAGAGAGAGAGAGAGAGGGAGGACTTCTCTCTAAAGTGCATCAGATGAAATCTAGGCTGTAGGTCTCTATGGAGCAAATCCAGTAACGGCCAAAAAGGTTCCTTGTTGCATTGTTGAAATACTTTAGCCACACTATTGATGACCGAATGATATTAGTTTAAGTTACACCTCTCCTAGTATGATAGGCCAAGAGGCCTTGAAGAAATGAAATCAATTGATTGTATGACGACAGAAAATGTGGCGTTAAAACACAACTAATATTAACCATCTCCTACAGACAAATTACTCAATCTATCAGAAAAAGGGAAAAAAGAAAAAAAGTGGGTAATTGCCCGATCTTACATCAACAATAAGCTCCCCTTGTCTTCTCTTAGAGTGATGATAGTCTTTCTCTCTAAAGTGCATCCAATGAAATCTAGGCTGTCGGTCTCTATGGAGCAAATCCAGTAATGGCCAAAAAGGTTCCTTGTTGCATTGTTGAATTACTTTAGCCACACGATTGATGACCAAATGATATTAGTTTAAGTTACACCTCTCCTAGTATGATAGGCCAAGAGGCCTTGAAGAAATGAAATCAATTGATTGTATGACGACAGAAAATGTGGCGTTAGAACACAACTAATATTAACTATCTCCTACAGACAAATTACTCGTTCTATCAGAAAAGGAAAAAAAGAAAAAAGTGGGTAATTGCCCGATCTTACATCAACAACAACCTCCCCTTGTCTTCTCTTAGAGTGACGATAGTCTTTCTCTTCATATTCCATAATGTTTTCTTGTAATTCAAAGAATATCCATCTGTTGGAGGCATGAATTTATGTATAATCTTAATTCTACCAATAAAATGGTTGTCAGTGCATGCCCAGTCAATGCACATTTTTCTGTTGGGGAAATTGAAGCCTGTTCTGTCTTTTGCAGTTTTGGCAGTAGCAGCCACGTAACCTCTGCAAGAATGCATTAGCCAAAACATGCATATGTTTGAAAACAAAGGTTTCACCCTGCACAATCTTAGAAAAAGATGTGTTGGCTTAAAACTTTGCCACATTAACATTTCAGGGAATGACTATTGAATGGGTATTTATTCGTTCTAGCTTTAGGTTCATCAAGGCTTATAGTTCACTTTAGGGGACATATCTTTGTTGGCCAGTGATGGCTAATTGGGTATTGAATAACAGTTGAGAAACAACCAAAAATTTCGTGGTGAACTCATGTGGATATAAACTACTGTAATATTTTGAGGTTTCTTTTTCTTTCCTTTTCTTTTTGTCTTAAAGTTTTTTTCTTCCTGGTCAATTATGTGATTGGTCTTTCAGTAATATATTTGACTAAAATCTCGTTACATCACACGTACAA
Organism: Platycodon grandiflorus; assembly: GCA_016624345.1. NCBI lineage: Eukaryota > Viridiplantae > Streptophyta > Magnoliopsida > Asterales > Campanulaceae > Platycodon > Platycodon grandiflorus. The sequence continues at coordinate 58,817,185 of CM028362.1, forward strand.
TGCAAGTAAAAAGTTTATGTACTCTTATCGCAGGGGAGCTGATCCACATGCTGCAAATGGTGAGGGTAAAACTTCATTGGAGCTTGCACTGCAATCAAATCTTGAGGACAATGAGGTCCTTGCTTTATTATCAGAGTCGAATGGGTAGTAAAACTTAGGTCTAGAGATTTGTTTAAGCTATATAGCCTCAGTTAGAAGCGAGATTAAGGTGTTGGCTTCTTGTGTAATTATATTTCCATAACCGCAAGGCCTCATTGATCGACTGAAGACAGATAAATCACAAGTCTTAACGGTTTGGAGGTTACATCAAAGCCCCTGCATATTGGTACTTTGTTACTAAGTTAAAGTGGCTCCAATGATGTCAAGGTGGAGAGATGCTTTAAGCTTTTGGCGAAGTATCTCTATAATTTAACGCTGAAGTGGCTTATGTATTTGAGATAAGTGCTGCTAAGCCTTTGGACTTGGGTCTCTGGGATGTAAGATGGCATTCAGCTTATTCTTGGTCCCTTTCATTCATTTTTTCGTTCTTTCTTTCTTTGTTTAGTTGAGTTTTGGGGTTGAAGGGTGAGGGGGGAGGGGGAGGGGGGAACTGAGTGAAGTGTTTGTTTGTACATTGGTTTTAACTTTATCATTTCTGTTAGAATGGAAAGTGTAGGTATGTATCGTGTATGCATATGTTGTAAACATTTGTTGTAGCGAGACAGTAAAGTTTTGCGTTCCCTTGACCATGTTTGATCGATGGCCTCATTGACTTGTAAACATTTGTTGTAGTGTGACAGTAAAATTTTGCGTTCTTTTGACCATGTTTGATCGATGGCGCCATTGACTACTTGAAAACTGGTTATTCAAGTTGATCATGCCTAACATTATTTTGCATTCTTTACTTTTCGTTCTGGGTGAAATTCTCTTGGGAAGAATAAGCGTTGACCCGAATCTCTGATCGACAGTAAGTTCGGTATATCCTACTGCTTCTGTATTACAAAAGATTAGCATCACTCTCTTCTCTGATGAATTACAATCCAAATTATTATCCCCTCCATTTCAACCAAAGAGTATTTTTGATTTTTTTGTGTCAACTTAGTTAAAATTTATTTTATTTTACAAAGTTATAAAAGTTATTATCCATAGTATTCTTAATGTAATTTTTAGTGCATGCCATTTTATTTTGGAAAGTATAATTAAAGTACGTTAAATTTTGATATAATTTAGTCACATGTATTTTTAAAAATAGAAAGTAAACTATTTGGTTGAAACGGAAGAAGTATATGATTTGTCTTACCAAAAACAAAAGAGAAATGCTAAATCAATTGAAAGTAGCAACAATTGTTCTATTGCATGTATTACATTGTTATATTTGAACCAAAGTGTTTCACTGTAATGTACGCAATTATGTTGTATTTACATGAAAGTACTCTACACTATAATGTATGCAATTAGAGCTACAAATGAGCTGAGTCGAGCCGAGTCAAGCTTTTGTGTGTTTGCGTTTGACTTGTTTACGAAACAAGTTTTAAAAATATTTTCTTGGTTTGATTATTACACGATCTAGTGCACGAGCACATCTTTTTCGTGAGCTAAGAACGAGTGTATGAGCACATGTTTTTCGCGAGTTTCGTGAGCTAAGAACAAGTGCACGAGCACATCTTTTCGCGATCTTTTCGCGAGCTAACGAGCTTAGTTTGTTTAGTTTTAAAATAAACACTCCTAACTCTTTAAGTTTTTGATACTATTTTTTCGTACAAAAATTTATACAAAATATATTTTAATGTCATAATATAATAAGATATTTATACTGTGACATGAAAGAAAATACTGAAATTACGTAACTAAATACTCCATCAGTTTCAAAATTGTGTTGTTTTAGCTAATTTTTTTGTTCCAAATTAAGTGAAGTTTTAGTTTTATAGTGCATGTATTTGCCTAATACGAAAAACCGCCTATAGTATCTACCAAATCTCACTTTTTCCCCAATGTTAAAAATTTCTCAAGTTGGTGACTAATATTGCTATTTGTCCCATTTTGCCCCCTCTCATCATCTGTTATTTGTAAAACCACGTTAAGTTGCACGTGGTCATACACGTGTGTGCGGGGCAATACTGTCATTTCTGGAGTCAACACCTTCTTTCCAGATTTCCACCATGAACACAATCAGTCACCCTTAACAGCTCGATCACAGTTCCTAATCTTGGTTTTCCAGTATATCTCACCGAATTCATTAATCCTATAACTTTCTTCTTCGGAACTTTCACGAATGAATTTTTCAACCAAATCAGACGTCGGTACAATCGCTAACGTAGGTGCAAATTTCGATAAAAATGTGAGGATCTCCGGAATAGGCCATCTAGGTCTAACTTTATCTGAGATCTTACACATCGGTGCGATTAAAATCGCGCCGTTGAAGAATTTAGGGTTTCTAAAATTGATTAGCAAGCAAATAGCGCCGCCCATTGATTCCCCGAACAGGAATCTCTGGAGGTTCTGAAAATCAGGGTTTTGTTCGAGAATAGAATTGAAGAAGGAAATGCAATCGTCGACGACAAGGTCAACGTTGGGTACGAAGGCTTTGATGCCTTGAGATTGACCGTGGCCTTCATGGTCAAGGGCCAAAACAGGTTCGACCGTGGCCTTCATGGTCAAGGGCCAAAACAGGCGAACCTGTTTTGGGCTAGAAAGATTGGCATGGCCTGGAAGGTCCAGTTGACGTCGTTGTCGTAGCCGTGAACCATAAGGATAATGCCACGTGGAGGGGAGTTGAGGGGAAGCCATGATTGGATGAAGAGAGATAAGCCTCTGGTTGAGGTGTAGAAGGATTTGAACCCAGAAATCTCCGTTTGCTAGCTCCGGCGTCCATGGCAAACTCCGACGAATTCACCAGACTACTAAATCCCTAAATTGGTCAGATTTATCACTACCCACCAAAACGCATGCAAGGATTTGTCCAAAGCCAGACAAGATCTGGGTTGAAAGAGAGGAGAAAGTGTGTAACTGGGTAGAGAGAAAGAACAATGGTTTGTGTTCATGGTGGAAATCTGGGAAGAAGGTGTTGAACCCGAAAATGTCAATATTGCCCCGCACGTGATCACGTGCAACTTAAGGTAATTTTACAAACGGCAGATGACCCGGGGAAATGGGATAAATAGCAATGTTAGGTACCAACTTAGAAAATTTTTAACATTGAGAGGAAAAATGAGATTTAGTGGATACTTTGGAGATTTTTTATATTTTGGCCAAAAGAAAATTAGTGTCTTGAAAATCTAACGCCTAGTACTAATAGCAAACGACAGTGTTATTGTTTTACACCATTGTTACAACTTTTTGCTTTGTCAGAGGGAAATAAAAAGAAGTGTAAATTAAAGATAACCCTCTTCATCAATGGATCGTGTTTGAATTATCCCTCTCAACTATTAATTGAAGCAATATATTCCTCTTAACTATAATATTTCCTTTAATCTTACTTTTTATTTAGGCACTATCATTTGAATTGACTGAAAATGACCACTGAGACTTACATGACCATATTTAAGTACTCCATCCGTCCCGGATAAATATTCCTACTTTCTATTTTGAGATGTCCCAACTAATCTTCTTAAAGACTTTTAATCTACCTATTATTTACCATTCTTTCTAATATACCCTTAAAGCTTCATTTAATATAACACATCTCAAAGAGACTCAATTATTTAAAATAGTTAAACTCAATTAATGTTCATGAGTATTATTGTCAGAACACATTTTACAGCACATCATTAATTATGCTTCTTAATTCTTGTGTTTTATTCACTAGGAACATTTATCCTGGACGAAGGGAGTATTTGTTTTTGACCATAATGCTCTTTTCGTTTTCAATTGGCTAGATGATAAAAAAAAAAAAAATCCAAAGATGGTCACGTGAGTCTCAGATGAGTATTTTCTGTCATAAACAAAAGATATGATTGAGAAAATATTATAATTGGGGAGGGTACATTACTTCAATTGATAATTGAAGGGGTAATCCCGGGTAACTCGGCCCAACTAATTTATCCTAAAAAAGAAATAGAAAAGAATAAAAAAAAGAGAGTTGCTATTTATACCCAATAATTTGTTGAGTACACCACACCCAAATATTTTTCACCACTCAAAAAGCTAAGTACACCCCTCCTTAATTTTCTATTATACCCTTACAATATTTTTCCTAAAATTAACTCATCTATTGAGTACACCCCACCCTCCTTCTTCCTCCTTCCCCGCCCCCACTGCCAGTACACCTCACCCTCGCCACCCTCCTTCTTCCTCCCACCCAGCCCACCCCTTCCTCTGTCAAGCCCATCCCCTTCCTCCCTCCTTTCCCGCCTCCCATTCTCTCCTTCTTTATTCCAACCTCCTCCTCCTTCCCCCACCCACACCGACAACCCCTTCCTCCCTTCTTTCCCGCCCCCTCCCTACCTCGCCCCACCACCACGGCCCACCTCTCCCTCCCTCCTTCCTCCTCTTCCTTTCCCCCCCGGTCAAGCCCACCTTCTTTTCCCTCATTTCCCGCCTCCCCTCCCTCCTTCCTCCTCCTCCCTCCCCCCACACACTAGTCAAGCTCGCCTCCATCACCAAGTCTGGTAAGTTTTTTTGTTTTTTTTTTAAGTTGTTCAGTACCTTTACCAAACACCTATAATGGTGTTCGACACTCTTCCCGAACAGTACTGTGATTGTGCGACACCTTTACCGAACAAATAAGGGCATTTAAGTCAAAGTTTATAATAACATTTTAGTAATGTATAACATGAAGTGTACTCAATAATTGTTTGGGTGTAAATAGCAACTTTCTAAAAAAAAAAAAAATTAGTGTGCATTTAGCAAAACTTGCTTAAAAAGTACAACCTGTACGCACGTGTTATCCTTCACACGTTTGACGGGGATTTATTATTGTAGGGGCTAACTAAAAAAGCGAAATATTCGATTACTAACAAAAAAGGGGAAAACTTTACTAATCCCATGATAAGATATTATAAATAGCCCCCAATAATCCCCAAAAGCCATCTAATCAAGAATAAATTCCTTTCGGTTCAGTTTGATCTATCATCTTCTTTTCTTTATTTAGTTTTGTATTTTTTTTTTCCTTAGAAAATTAAAAAAAGATGAAAAGAAAGCTGAACCCATGAATGAGAAACAGAAAAAAAAAAAAAAAAGTTGTGTTGTGGCCTCTAAATAAATATAACATTTTATAAATAAAATAAAGCGGCAGTTCAGCTGATATTTTTATGATTAGTTATGTATTATACTTCACGTATAAAACTCAATATATACAAGATTTTGATATAATTTTATTGTTTCTTTTACTAATTTATCGATTTATATTATTAATCTTTTCTGAATTGATCAAAGAAGATATTTAAATTGAAAATATTAATTATGAAGTCAAAAAAATATTATTTATTATTACTCATATTTTTTGAATTATACATATAAAAGTATATATGCTTAATTACGCTTTCATTTGGCTATTAACCATAGATAGTTTGTGATAAAGAGGTAATAATATGAAAATAATAGCCTTGAGAGTGTTTAAATGTAAAAATATTAAGATATTTAAACTTAAATATAATGAAAATTTAAAGAAATTATACAAAATATAACGTATTTTTAGTCCCGTACATTTCAATCATATTCATATTATATCCGTAACGTATAGAAGTATTTTTCTTGTTTACATATTATTACGTTGATTTTCGTCTTAACTTTGAAAAAGAAATCTTATTAAACTTGTATGTTTCTTTGAACATATTATACTAATTTCGTATTTAACTAACTATGATTATGTCTACAATCTACATAATTTTTTAACTTTACCCTCCACATATACGATAACATCGTGATTATGCTTAAATATTTTTATAATTATGAACAACTTTAATATGAATAATAATCTATTTCTTTATTATTAGACTTTTCAAACGTGTACTTTTTGGGTAGAACAGAAGGAGTACTTCTCCTGTTCTTAAATAGATTCATCTTCTCTTTTAAGTAGAAAAATTATCAACTTTCTATTTTCTTAAATATTATTTTTACTATTTTACTTTTGATTTGATTCTTACTTTAATTTATGGGGTTCCATTCACACATATTAGCTTTTGTTTATTTATAATACAGTTCATTACTTTAAGAAAATATAATTGAGATTTGAATTTTATGTTCAATTTTTTTTTTTTATCTCAATCTAAGATTCTAAATGGTAAACATAGTTACTCAATAATATGCTTATCATCTAAAAAAAAATAAAAATTTCTACTCCTTTTTCATAAAAAATATGGAGTACTAGTTTTTTTTAGTTTGTCAAAAAGAAATTTATACTCCATCCGTTCCTAAATTATTGTCTTTTTTTTTGTTCGTCTCAGAATAATTGTCTTATTTGAAAATTTTTCTTTTTAGAACATCACTTTTACTATTTTACCCTTACTTTTTCTTCTACTTCAATTATAGACTACATACACATGAACATTAAAAAAAATTACACATTATACCAATATTAATAATCAAATCAATTTTTTTAATCCGTGTGTCGGATTAAATAAGACAATAGTTAAGGAACGGAGGGAGTATTTAAAAAAAATAAAATTATAGTACAATTTTTTGAAATACAAATATATAAAATAATAATTATAAAAGAATTATTAAATAATACTGTAGTACAATTATTTTGCGACGAAATTTGAATTCATATGGCATCTCTTTTGTTATTCCCAGTTGGAAATACTAAGAATCAACGGAGGAGATGTGGCTGCACTTCCTTCTCACGCACGCAGTTCGATGTTTCGCTTTCGGCTCGGAGACCGCGACACCAGCTCAGCAGCTCCAAGCCATGCTCCTGCCAAGTGCCAACGTGTCTGCGGACCCCACTCCCCTCTATCTCTCTCCTCTGTATGTGTATACAAGCGCGGGAAGAACCCAAGGCAATTGGGCTCATTTCATTCGTACCTCCAAAAAAGATATATTGACAGAGATATATATGTAGGGTGAGAGAGAGGAAGTGAAACAAACAAACAATTTTAGGGTTTCTGGAAAATGATTTCTGGGTCACATTGGAATTTTTGAGCTGCCATTTCTGTACCAAATCCGTAATTTATTCTAAATTTGTGGCCTATTATTAGTCTCTCTCTGTGTGGAAAAGCATTTTGGTGCAGATTGGGGGAGGGGGGGGGGTTGGGGGTTTAACCTGAAAACGATTGGAGAAGGGCCAGTGTCTGTGATGGGAATGATTCCCCCCGGCTTTCAGGTGAAGATTTGTTGACCAAGTTTGACCACTTGTTGTTTATTTGTTTAAATTTTCTTGGAAAAATTCTGTCTTTACCAGTGTCAAGATTCCTTTCACAGCCCTATGAAATAAGTTGTGTGTATGTGTGAAAAGTTGGAAGTTGTTTGAGCATTTTCTTGGGAATATTTTGGAGTTCATTGCAAGCTATTTATCAGCTTATCTGATGATTTAATGGGTTGTTCCCATCTTTAGAGTGATGAAAAATTGAGTCTTTTTAACTGGGTTTTGGACTTTGAAGCAGTTTCATTTCTGGGTTCAACTGAGAAGCTTACATTTCTCATAAATTTGCACGGATATTCGGTTTATTGTTCGATGTTTGAGGTTTTATGTCTCATCTGTTGACTCCAAGTATTGTGCTTTTTGATGGAGAAGAAGAGAGGTTATATGTTGAAATTTGTCTGTGTGTTGATTTTCTGCTTACACAACCCTTGTGTGGAATGTCAAGAGGGTATTATCAAGCATATATCCACTGAGCCTCCGTCTCGTTCTAGGGTTCCAGGATCGAAGGATAAGTTCCAAAGGATTGTACTGAGCATTTTGTTTGGAGTCATAACAGGATTGATTTTTGCAGTTCTTTTCGCTTGCCTAGTTAGATGCTTCAATAGGTACTTAAAGAGAACCCCAATTCTCAAGGGCCCTGTGGTATTTTCCCCCAATATTGATCCTAAAACCCTTCAATTAGCTCTAGCAAATGAGAACCAATTGCTAGGTTCAAGCCCTAATGGGAATTATTACAAAACTGTTCTTGACAATGGACTCACCATTGCAGTAAAGCGGCTTGAGCCCTTTGCCATTGGGTCTCCTGAGGTTCAGAGAAAGACAGTCAAGAGACGAATACAGGGGGAGCTTGAAATACTTGCTAGCTTGAGGCATAGAAATTTGATGAGTTTACGGGCATATGTTCGTGAGTCTGATAGATTTTGTTTGGTTTATGATTATGTGGCCACGGGTAGTCTCGCAGATGTCATGGCCAGAGTGAGGGAAAATCAGTTGCAGCTTAGCTGGGATCAGAGGCTTCGTATTGCAGTCGGGGTCATTAAGGGGCTGCAGTATCTTCATTTTACCTGTACACCTAGGGTTTTGCACTATAATCTGAAGCCTTCCAATGTGATGTTGGATGCAGAGTTTGAACCAAGGCTGGGGGACTGCGGGTTGGCTAAGCTGATGGCCAATTCGGATAGAGCATCATCAGGGTATAGTGCTCCAGAGCGTTTCCCTAATTTCAGGTACTTGAGTAACTATGTATAAAATCTTGAGATTTATTTATAATCTGTTCGGTTATAATCTGTGTAGATACCATAATGGGTCAGTAACTTGCTTAGCTTGGTCTTGATTTGGGTCCTTTATCTTTAAAGATAGTTGCTATAAGAATGTCATGGTAGAGCAATAATAAATTGTACTCTAAGTCCCCATACGGCTTTGGGCGTTAACAATTTTAATCTGATAATCTTTCAACTATCAACCTATGTTCTTTAACCTCCTAATCTCTTCATGTAGCCAATTCCAAGTAGTTGGGAGTTGATTTCTTGAGCTTTTCATGTATGCTATCTAGTTGTTGGTGCATGCTGGAACTTGAGAAAGTGAGAGTGATCTTTGCCTAAATTTCTTGATTCACTTTAAATTATACTTTTGATTTGGTTGAATATTTTTTGTCTGAAAGTGAGTAATTTATTTCTTAATTTCAGTATGTATACCGACAAGAGTGATATATACAGCTTTGGAGCCATATTGGGGGTTCTGTTGACCGGTAGAGACCCAACGGATCCATTCTTTGGGGAAGCAACCAGTGGGGGCAGTTTGGGGCAGTGGCTCCGACATCTTCAAGAAGCAGGGGAAGCTCGGGAGGCACTTGATAAGAGTATTCTTGGGGAACAAATGGAGGAGGATGAAATGCTGATGGCAGTAAGAATTGCTGCTGTGTGCCTATCTGATATGCCTGCAGACCGCCCTTCCAGTGAAGAGCTTGTTCCCATGCTCACACAACTGCACAGCTTTTGAACAGAAAAAAAGAAAAAATTGTAAGAAAGTGTTTGCATTTCAGTTCCTCCACAAATTTGATATGGGTAATTTTTGTGGGAAATCTTTTGGCCAGAGCATTTGGTTGTTTCTGCAGCTTCGTATCGTCCTAAAGCTGCTTTCGTTTGCCGTGGAAGCAACCAAAATGCTTCGAAATGTATCAAACACCCCAATTTTGGGGGGTTCTTATACTAGTATGTTATTCAATCCAAGAGGAATTTGCTTGTGTAATCGATTCAATGTTGTGGAAGTAGTTTCTATGCTCACTTGTGTTTCTTTTTTTTCCCCTTTGGCTTGGACTTCCTATAACGCCCGGTGCATAGACATGAATAATACTGGGTTTATTTGGGATAGTGACTAGTGACTTGTCCGGTGAGACCATTTTTTTGTGAAGTCCCGGGTGTACCACTGGCTACTCCTTAGTTGGGAAGAGGTTAATGTGAGACCATGATTTGTGAAGCCTTGGGTCTACCACTGGCCCACCCCATAGGATTCAAAAGAAAGATTATGCCTCAATCAGAAAAGTAAGGGAGAGTGGAGAGACACTTTAATTTGCTTTAACTTTGTAAATGATGGTGGGGTTTAGCTTGCTATCTTCAGTTTAGGCAACACTTCTTAGTCAGTGATTACTTTTTAGCTTAGAATCAAAGTGGTTTATTTGCTTTGTTTCTTGGCTTGGGTGAGAATGGGTTATTGGTGTTAGAATAAAAGCATGGGAATGAACTTTTTAGCTTTTGCATGACCATACTTGAACAAACTATGCCTGCATTATGCTTTTGCTTTGCTGCTTACCCTTTATATAAACATCCCAACACTGGTATCTCCCGTCCCGTCCCTTTCCGAGTAAAAACTACTTTCACTTGAAGATGAAAATAGAATGTGTGTATAGCTCCCTTCTGTTTTCGAGTAAAAACTACTTTCAGAGCTACCCTTTTCGAGCAAAACCTACTTTCACTTGAAGATGTGAAGCGAATGTGTGTAAAACTCCGGTGGTCCTTTTTCGAGTAAAAACTACTTTCACTTGAATATGGAATATGTGGTTTGAAGTGTATCTGTTTGTGAGGGTACAAGGATTAGGGTATGTTTATTGCCAAAACAAGGAACAATCTATCAAAGCACAATTTACAATCCTTTATGCACATGGTATGACCTGTCAGAGCATAGTTTGGTTATGACTGCCCCATTTGCCACTGTTTAAATTCTTTCTGTAATGTGGCATCTCAGTTCAATACATAATGGTGTTTCATCTTCACTGCTCAAACTTGCACTTTATTGGTACAAATCATCATTTTCTTCCTTTTACATTTCATCTAGTTTAATTATTAAAGAAATTCAGTTCACATCTGCTTCTAGTAACATTATACTATTAGGATCTTAGATTATGAATATCAAGGCTTTAATCAATCGAAGTGTGTTTAGATATCTTAATATTGCCTTTATTTTTAGAGTGTTACGTTGCTTCATTGTAATATAGAGGAGGTCACGAGTTCCAATTATGAAAACAGTCTCTCAGTTGTCTATTTGTAAGGTAAAAACTCATATATTATACTTTTCTCGAACTCTACAATGACAGATGCATCGTGCACCAAAGCGTGTTACGGTACATTTTTCATTTTTCTATTAGAATGTGTGAAAAGTTGGTTATGGTTATGGTCATGCTATGTATGTTGTGGGAGCATGAAAAAGTTGAGCTTTTTGGGAGTTTGATGGTAGTTGGCAAGTATGATTGGGGAGGGAGGGCCTAGTACTGATGGGGGAAGGAGGGCCTAGTACTGAGACTGAGATGGTCACTAATTTGAGGGGCCAAAGTGTAATAATGCATAGTGCATTCATGCTCCTCCACACGCGATAGGATTTTCTATTTTAAAAAGATGTTTATCTCCTATTTCAACCGTTAGATCTTTGTCTCAAAAATCACGTCTCTCATTCTATTTGAATGAAGTTGTTAGTTTACCAACCTCACCCCCCCTACACGTGATATAATTCTTTATTCTAAAAAGATGTTTCATCTCTTATTTCAAATCTTTGTCTAAAAAATTATAGGGTAATTAATATTGTTTATTTTTATGCACATGTGTCAAAAATTCGATGTTGAAATATGATGAAATTAAATACTTTTTTGGAATAGAGAAAGAAATCAACCCCCCTACACACACACATACACATACACACACAACATGAACTTCTAGACCAAACCAACAAATCCACCAACCACCCCACGGCCCCGAAATGGCCCATGTAACAAGTAAATCCTAAATGTGGACCACCCCAAGATTCTTACGAAAATAAATAATTTTTTATTTTATTTTAAAATAATTGTTTTTTTTTACTTTTTAAGAAGTACTCCCTCTGTCCCTAAATTATTGTCTTCTTTTTCGTTTTCGTCCGTCCCAAAATAATTGTTTTGTTTGAAACTTTTCTTTTTAGAACATCACTTTTACTATACCTTTACTTTTCTTCCTATTTTAATTATGGGCCACATACACATGGGCATTAAAGGAAACAACACACTTTTTCAATACTATTCTAATATTAATAATCAAGTCAATTGAGTTTTCTTAATCCGTGTGCTGGATCAACCCAGACAATAATTTAGGGACGGAGGGAGTATTTCTTAGTAAATTTGTCGATTTAACTTTTCTTCAATGTGAAATAAATATAGTTAAAAGACTCATTGATTTGACACAATTAAATGTAATTTTGAGGATATTAAAGAAATACATATAAAATTAAATATTTTCCTTAAATCAGTGTAAACTCAAAACGGGACAAAACGAGACATGAAAACTAATTGGGGTTAAGTGCACCACTAGTAGACATGTCCAAACGGTTCGAACCGTCAGTTCCGGTTTCGAACCGTCGATTCTAAAAATCGCCAGACAACAAATCGTAACCGAATCGAAAAATCACGGTTACGGTTTTGGTTCCGAACCGGCTAAACCGGTTCCAGTTCAGGTTCCAAACCGTAATTTTTAATTATTTTTTAAATATTTTCTTATAATTTTTATAAAAAAAGATTTCATCTTAAAACTTTGTACAAAACATTTTTTGAATTTTTGAAACTTTGTAAACTTTTCATTTTTGAAATTATGTAAACAAGGCAATTTCAAAATAAAAAATTTAAATTTTGGCCATTTTTCACGGTTTGGAACCGGCGGTTCCGGTTCTCGGTTCCAAACCGGCGGTTCACGATTTTGAGAAATTGAAAACCGAAACCGAACTGTGTAACCGGCGGTTCCGGTTCAGGGACGGTTCCGGTTCCTCACGGTTCCAATTTATGTGATTTTTTGAGCAGTTTAATTCCAATTTAAACTGCCGGTTCCGAACCGTTTGAACATGTCTAACCGCTAGTCCATATACTTTTTGAAGATTTTAGTATTAGTCACTGTACAACACAAATGTACTATTATTGCACCATTAATTATGATTTGAGGTCTTATTGTCTATTTTGCACGTCAACGGTCCTTGATAAGATGTTGTTAGAGTCTGATCGTAAGTGAAAAGTGTAAATAATTTTAACCCTTTAATAACATTGTCGCACGTTTTTAGTCGGCTTTGATTTTGGGTGACAAAAGCCACTGTCATTCGTAACTAATCCCTTTTTTTTTCCGTCCTCTTCGTTAGAGGTCCCACTTTATTATATATATATATATATATATATATATATATATTGTACTATTACAGAGGGAAGACAAAAAAGAGACTTCTATTGTAAATGTGTTAGACAATTTGAAGAGGAAATTTTTGATTTTGGACCGAAATTGTGGAAGATTTCTTTTTGAAATTGTAATTGATTGATGGTTGTTTGGGAGATCCGATAAATAAACTATGAATCTTGTTGTTGGTTGGTTTTTCAAAATTTCTAGTGTGTGTGTGTGTGTGTGTGTGTTAATTTTTGGATTTTCTTTAAATTTTCTTTCATAATTAAGGTTTGAAACATAAAAAGTGGAAAAAAGATGTTCAATAACATTTTGACCTTTTATTTTGTACAATTTGACCCCTTTCATATAAATTACTCAGATTACATCAATTTCAAGAACATTTAGCGTGAAGAAAGAAAGAATTTTAGTCGCTGGCTGACGTGAATTTGCTTAGTACATAATACTAAAAAATTAAAAATATAGGAACTAGGGGTGCATTTTTTCCAAACTAATTTATAAAAATTATTTGTTATATTGCTGCACTACGCCATTCGCAACAAAACAATTCGTATAGATTAACACAGACATTTTGCATAGATCAAGAGTTATGGATATGTTACATTAGATAACATTGTTCTAATGATATAGTGTGACAGTTTTATTGACTAATTTCTCCCCACAATTTAAGAGCATCACAAATGCAAATGTGAATGTGAAAAAAATTAAATGTGACTTAGAGCTTCTCCAATGCAAACATCTATCTAATAAAAAATATTAAACACGTAGGAAAAATAGATTTTCTCAAAAAAAATCTTCTCCAATGCAAATCTCTAATGCTGAGATGGAGATGATGTGACATTTAGTTAGGAAGACATCCTCTACGTGATCCTCTACTTCTAGAGGGTCACCTAGAGGATGTCTTTTCATCAACGTCATTTACCGTTAGTTTTTATTTTTATTTACATTAGGAATAATTTTTATTTTTTATTTTTTTATAAATAATTATAAAACAATGACACATCTAAAGAATGTTCAAAAAGAAGTCTTGCATTGGAGCACATTTAGAAAGATGACTCTCTATCTTTTAAATTTTTTGCCACATATGAAAGAGGTTTTCTTGTTTAAACATGCCACATTGTAAAAACTAGATGCTAGCATTAGAGATACTCTTAGGATTTATACATTTTTCTAAGAAAAAAAAGTCTTCAATGCAATTGTAGAGGAGAGTTGTGGATACGTTGTGTCAACTAAATTGTTGGATATTAAACCAAGCCTAATCCAATTACGATTGTTATTTATTAATTAGTTGTCAAGTTTTGTTGCGTCTTCTAATTAATTTAGAAATATGTTTGTCAAATAAGACTTTCTTATTAGGAATATAATTTATTTAGAGCTATTATAAATAGATGAGTTGTGAAGCCTTAAGATCATTTATTAACAATTGAGAGTGGAGATTAATTGAGGCGCACAGTGGACGGTGTTAGGAGAAGGCTATTAAGGTAGTGTTTGGTAACATTTCTATTTCTTTATTCTATTTCATATGTTTCTATTTCACTTTCTTTCTGTTTCAATTTGTTTCTGTTTCTTGAAACATGTCGTGTTTGATAAACATTTCTATTTTCTTTTACAAAGTTAAACTCTTTTCCCAAAACTATTAACACATTACAACTTCATCATATATTATATCCAACTTAAAAGGTGTAGAATAATAATTCACATTTCATCTATTATTAAAAAAATTGTGAATAAAAAATAAAAAATAAAAAATAATATTCATATATACATACATACATAGACTCAGGAATTGATTTGATTTCCAAAAAATAAATTAATTAATTCATAGCAACAATATTTAGAGGAAGAATTATAGGTTAACCGTTAATTGATTCCATGACTCTTGTATTGACTTTGAAATGGAGACCCACGACCATTAGCTGCTTGCCTATCATAAATTCATCATCATCATCCTCTTCAAAATCATCTCTTATTACTGTGAGTATAATATTTCCATCGTGCGCAGCACCCACCACCAACAAAAACAACCACTGTAGGCGGCTGCCGGTGCTACTGTTTGATGTCATGGACACCACTGTTCGAGACCCTTTTTGCTATAATATCCCTCACTTCTTCGGGTCTATATTTTCCATTTGTCAAACTCTATTTTATTATTGTTCAAGTACCCATCATCTTTCAATTACTGTTTCTATTTTTTGATTATTTAATTTCAGTATTAAACTTTTTATTTATTTTTCTTTTGAAAACCCAATCCTATATATATATATATATATATATATATATATATATATATATACACATGGAGGAAAAAAGTTAGGGTTGAGAATTTCTCGTGTTATAGTTCAAAGACCCAACCTAATTGATCTTGGCCCTTCTGTATTTTGGATGAGAAATGTTTCTCTTCTGCAAGAAACAAAATTTTTTTATTTCTAGAATTTGGGAAAAAATGAGAAACGTTATTAGTTTTCAGAAATAGAAATGGTTGTCAAACGCATTTCTATTTCTATTTTTCACCAAAAATTAGAAACAGAAACAAAAAATGTGAAACAGAAATGGTTAACATAAATGGTATTGCCCAAGAAAGTGGGCTGTGAATCATCTCCTCCTTGTTAGAAAGTGAGTTTAATAACAAAATTTATTCTCCTCCATTTATATAATTGTTTGTTGAGTGATTTTAACACTATTGGTTATTGTTATTCCGTTGCAAGTTATTATTGGATGTTAGGAATTATTTATTCTTATACGTTGGTATTAGTATTAAAATCAAGTTTTTTTTAATAAATTAAACAATTTTATATTATCTACATAAATTGTTTCACGTCAATTTTATATAAAAGTTTATTCTCCTCCATTAATTATGATTTGAGGTCTTATTGTCTATTTTGCACGTCAATGGTCCTTGATAAGATGTTGTTAGAGTCTGATCGTGAGTGAAAAGTGTAAATAATTTAAACCCTTTAATAACCACTTACTCTAACCAAAATTGTCGCACGTTTTTAGTTAGCTTTGATTTTGGGTGACAAAAGCCACTGTCATTGGTAACTAATCCCTTTTTTTTTTTTTTTTTTTTCGTCCTCTTCGTTAGAGGTCCCACTTTATTATATATATATATATTGTACTATTACAGAGGGAAGACAAAAAAGAGACTTTTATTGTAAATGTGTTAGACAATTTGAAGAGGAAGTTTTTGATTTTGGACCGAAATTGTGGAAGATTTCTTTTTGAAATTGTAATCGATTGATGGTTGTTTGGGAGATCCGATAAATAAACTATGAATCTTGTTATTGGTTGGTTTTTCAAAATTTCTGTAGTGTGTTAATTTTTGGATTTTCTTTAAATTTTCTTTCATAATTAAGGTTTGAAACATAAAAAGTGGAAAAAAGATGTTCAATAACATTTTGACCTTTTATTTTGTACAATCTGACCCCTTTCATATAAATTACTCGGATTAGTTTCTAATAACATCAATTTCAAGAACATTTAGCGTGAAGAAAGAAAGAATTTTAGTCGCTGACGTGAATTTGTATAGTACTCCCTCCGTTTCAGGCAAAAAGATCATTTTTTTTTTATAGAAGTCAATATAAGACTAAATCAAATAAAAAATTTACATACTTTACTTATGTTTTAAGAAATAAAATTTTATTAATTAAAAACTATCTTAATAATAATATGGATTACAACTTTAATAACTTTGTAAAAATCACTAGATTTATATTAATTATTGGTCAAACTTTAGCTTAGTTGACAAAAAAAAAAGTCAAATGTGGACTCTTTACCTGTAACGAAGGGAGTATATAATACTAAAAAATTAAAAATATAGGAACTAGGAGTGCATTTTTTCCAAACTAATTTATAAAAATTATTTGTTATATTGCTGCACTATGCCATTCGCAACAAAACAATTCGTAAAGATTAACACAGACATTTTGCATAGATCAAGAGTTATGGATATGTAACATTAGATAACATTGTTCTAATGATAAAGTGTGACAGTTTTATTGACTAAGAGCCCGTTTGATGCAGCGTTTATAAAACGCAGTGTTTTAAAAATACAGCGTTTTAAAAAACGCAGTGTTTTAAAAACGGAGGTATTTCCTTATAAATATGTTTGGGATATCACTTCAATACGCAGCTTTTTTTTCCTAGTAGCGTTTTAAAACCTGCGTTTTGGGAAAAAGCTGGAAATTCCAGCGTTTTAAAACGCAGCTGCGTTTTGAAAACGCTGCGTTTTCTGCCGCAGTATTGAAACACATTTTTTGCAAATAAACAGTGTTTTATCCCTGCGTTTTGGTCAAAACGCTCGACCAAACGGGCTCTAAGAGCCCGTTTGGTGTAGCGTTTTGAAAACGCAGCGTTTCTAAAACGCAGATTATTTAAAACGAGGTTTTTTTCTTTATAAATGCGTTTGGGATATTATATCAACACGCAGCTTTTTATTGCCTACTGCGTTTTAAAATCTGCATTTTGGGAAAAAGTTAGGAATTTCAGTGTCTTAAAACGCAGCTGCGTTTGAAAACGCAGCTTTTTCTACCGCAGCATTGAAACGCTAAGTTAAGGAATAAGCTGCGTTTTAACCCTGCGTTTTGGCCAAAGCGCACGAACAAACATGCTCTAATTTCTCCACACAATTAAGAGCATCACCAATGCAAATGTGAATGTGAAAAAATTAAATGTGACTTAGAACTTCTCCAATGCAATCATCTATCTAATAAAAAATGTTAAACACGTAGGAAAAATAGATTTTCACAAAAAAAATCTTCTCCAACGCAAACCTCTAATGCTGAGATGGAGATGATGTGACATTTAGTTAGGAAGACATCCTCTACGTAATCCTCTACTTCTAGAGGGTCACCTAGAGGATGTCTTTTCATCAACGTTATTTACCGTTAGTTTTTATTTTTATTTACATTAGGAATAATTTTTATTTTTTACTTTTTATAAATAATTATAAAACAATGACACGTCTAAAGAATGTTCTAAAAGAAGTCATGCATTGGAGCACATTTAGAAAGATGACTCTCTATCTTTTAAATTTTTTGCCACATATGAAAGAGATTTTCTTGTTTAAACATGCCACATTGTAAAAACTAAATGCTAGCATTAGAGATACTCTTAGGATTTATACATTTTTCTAAGAAAAAAAAGTCTTCAATGCAATTGTAAAGGAGAGTTGTGGATACGATGTGTCAACTAAATTGTTGGATATTAAACCAAGCCTAATCCAATTACGATTGTTATTTATTAATTAGTTGTCAAGTTTTGTTGCGTCTCCTAATTAATTTAGAAATATGTTTGTCAAATAAGACTTTCCTATTAGTAATATAATTTATTTAGAGCTATTATAAATAGATGAGTTGTGAAGCCTTAAGATCATTTATTAACAATTGAGAGTGGAGATTAATTGAGGCGCACAGTGGACGGCATTAGGAGAAGGCTATTAAGGTAGTGTTTGGTAACATTTCTATTTCTTTATTCTATTTCACATGTTTCTATTTCACTTTCTTTCTGTTTCAATTTGTTTCTGTTTCTTGAAACATGTCGTGTTTGATAAACATTTCTATTTTCTTTCACAAAGTTAAACTATTTTCCCAAAACTATTAACACATTACAACTTCATCATATATTATATCAAACTTAAAAGGTGTAGAATAATAATTCACATTTCATCTATTATTAAAAAAATTGTGAATAAAATATAAAAAATAATATTCATATATACATACATACATAGACTCAGGAATTGATTTGATTTTCAAAAAATAAATTAATTAATTCATAGCAACAATATTTAGAGGAAGAATTATAGGTTAACCGTTAATTGATTCCATGACTCTTGTATTGACTTTGAAATGGAGACCCACGATCATTAGCTGCTTGCCTATCATAAATTCATCATCATCATCCTCTTCAAAATCATCTCTTATTACTGTGAGTATAATATTTCCATCGTGCGCAGCACCCACCACCAACAAAAACAACCACTGTAGGCGGCTGCCGGTGCTACTGTTTGATGTCATGGACACCACTGTTCGAGATCCTTTTTGCCATGATATCCTTCACTTCTTCGGGTCTATATTTTTCATTTGTCCAACTCTATTTTATAATTATTTAAGTACCCATCATCTTTCAATTACTGTTTCTATTTTCTGATTATTTAATTTAAGTATTAAACTTTTTATTTATTTTTCTTTTGAAAACCCAATCCTATATATATATATATATATATATATATATATATATATATATATACACACACACACACACATGGAGGAAAAAAGTTAGGGTTGAGAATTTCTCGTGTCATAGTTCAAAGACCCAACCTAATTGATCTTGGCCCTTCTGTATTTTGGATGAGAAATGTTTCTCTTCTGCAAGAAACAAAATTTTTTTATTTCTAGAATTTGGGAAAAAATGAGAAACGTTTTTAGTTTTTCAGAAATAGAAATGGTTGTCAAACGCATTTCTATTTCTAATTTTCACCAAAAATTAGAAACAAAAACAAAAAATGTGAAACAAAAATGGTTAACAGAAATGGTATTGCCCAAGAAAGTGGGCTGTGAATCATCTCCTCCTTATTAGAAAGTGAGTTTAATAACAAAGTTTATTCTCCTCCATTTATATAATTGTTTGTTGAGTGATTTTAACACTATTGGTTATTGTTATTCAGTTGCAAGTTATTATTGGTTGTTAGAAATCATCTATTCTTACACGTTGATATTGGTATTGGAATCGAGTTTTTTTTAATAAATTAGACAATTTTATATTATCTATATAAATTGTTTCACACTGGTTATAGGAATTTTTTGATTTTTAAACATTCAATGCAATTGTGATGTATTATGTCATGCTTCGGTATATGTGAAATGTTTCGTAACTGTCCTAAATTTAAGAAAGTTATTTTATTTTGATTGGAGGATGTAAATGTGTGAGATGTTCCGTAACTGTTTCAAGATTTAAGAAAGTTATTTTATTTCAATTTGGAGGATATTTTCTATGTCTAATGGAACAAAACTTCAGACTACATTAATAAGAGGACAAACTATCCAAATAGTCCCTCCAGAAGTTTACTTTTTCATATTTGGTCATTTTGCAAAAAATTTGATGTTAGTCGTTCTTGTACTAAAATCCTTTACGCAATTGGACATTCTGTTCAATTCCGTCTAAATTTTTCCGTTAAATTTCTCCACGTGCATCGCATGTGAGGGTAGAAATATCATTTCCACGTTGAAAGTACAGGGACCAATAGCACTGTACACCATTCGCTCTCTTCTGCACCCTCCTCCTCACCTTAACCCTCGCCATTGATGTGATTCCAAGATCGTGACAAAGCGGAACCAACCAAGAACGCGGAACTAAAACAGAAAAACAACGAATTGAAGAAAAGATAGGGAGCTTCCCTCAACCCTAGGGCAGATTTAATCCCTAGAACCTTGGGGTGCAACCTTAACCCACTAATCGCAATTGATTAGGAACCAAGATTACGGAACGCCACAAGCCTGCAGCTCAACAAACTTGATAAGTTCAGGGGTTTGAGAATTCTAGTCCAAGAAATCTCTCAAAAGCTCACAATATAGTGAAAACTCAAATCAATTTAATCAATATCAATGTTCTAAAAATTTTACAATAAAAGAGAAACCCTTATATAGGCTTACAAACCCTAATACTTGAAGGAAATAGAATCCTAAAATAAAAGGAAACAATTAACAATTACCCAAACTATATAGGAAACAACTAAGTAAATTACCTAGGCTAATTAGGAAATAATAACAAACCAAAATAAGGAAAAGACTATCAATCCCGTTTTTCTAAAGGCCTAATTTTGAAAAGTGCACTTTGACCCCTATAAGTCATCCATTTAGTATTAATTAAAAAGCTCCCAAAGTCATCCTTGAACTTATGGGCTCACTTTTTAAGGCTTTTTCTCTCAAAAATTGTCATTTAGGCCCTCAAACATTCCCAAACATCCTTGGATGATTCTAACGTAATTCCTTGAGTCTTTGAAGCTTACGAAGTAAGTCATGTCTTCGCCATGGACTTCATTGTTTGAATATCCATTGAAGTAGCCCGAATCACCAATGAATCCTCGAATCAAGTTGATGTAGAATCCTTGAATCCTCCACTCGTACTCTACTTAGCTCATGGCCTTTGTTTGATGCCTTTCGAGCTATCACGAACGCAACATTCTTGATCATCCTTGCTCGAACTCTAGCCATCGAACCATTGATCACATATTTCAAACATGGACTTGAGCTTACCAGGATCACATCATTAGCTTCCCTCAACCCTAGGGCGGATTTAATCCCTAGAACTTTGGGGTGCAACCTTAACCAACTAATCGCAATTGATTAGGAACCAAGATCACGGAACGCCACAAGCCTGCAGCTCAACAAACTTGATAAGTTCAAGGGTTGAGAATTTTAATCCTAGAAATCTCTCAAAAGCTCACAATATTGTGTCTTCACCATCACCACCCCTACCACTACCAAAAACGGCGACACCACTAGCCTCCCTACCCACATCACTAGCACCATCACTACAACCACCAACAAATCCTTTCTAGACCTAATCGTCACATCACCACCTAATCAACAAAAATCCTTCAACAAAACCACCTTGATTTTACCCCTGCCATTGCCAACACCACCACCGGCCCAGCTATAAAATGACTGTAATAACCTGAAATTTATCATGCTTTATATGCCTGCATTGTTTGTGTTATTATGCTTAATGTGTTGTTTGATTTCTTGTATAAACATCTCAACATGATTTTGCCTTATTCACATACATTTAGGGATGTTAGAATGGTATACATGTTAATGCATTTAGCATGGTATGAATACTTGTGAATTCTCGTAAGTTTGAAGTAATTGTTGTTAACATTGCTACATGTTGTGTAGAAGGAGTTTTGGTTGAGTTTCAAGCATGATTTGAAGTTGATATCACCTTAGGGTGACTTGGGTACATTGTGGTATCATTTTGAAGTGTTTAGAAGGCATTTAGACCTGAACCAGACCCTATGCAGCCGCTTGATGCGAGCTTGCCAAAAATGCCAAGTTTCTGGATTTCATGCGGATGCATGAAGCGCCCGCATAGAACCCCATGCGACCGCATGAAGCCTAGCCCTTCCCTCGCACAAACTTTTTGGATCTTAAGCGGCCGCGCGAGGCGACCGCATGGAACCTATGCGACCGCATGGTGAGGCCGCATAGCGTCGGATTTCAGCTTATTGTTTGACTGACTTTAAGTGAAGTTGACCCTCCAAGATTGATCCAATGGCCGAGATTTAAGCCTGATCTTGACTTATTGACCATATATAAACTCACCATCCTTGTGAGAGACAAGAGACTCTAATTTTCTTACAAGAATTCATCCATGGTAGCTTAGAGGCAAGTGTGGGAGATAAAGGTGTAACTAGTGTGTGTGCTCTACATCTTCAAATCCAACCATCCAAATTGTGATCCAAAACCATCAAGTTGTAGAGGCTGACTTGGAGACCAACTTAGTAGGCTCAAAATTGTAATCTCTTAGTTTAATTTCCACTCTACAAGTAAGTTGCTAAACCCCCTTTGTATGCTTAGAAAGTATTACATGTTTGTTCTTGATCTTACATGCATGACTTGAATACATGGTGTTTTCATGTTTAAATGATATGTTGAGATATATAACATGTCTAAGTGTTGAGTTGGATGATGTTGCATGTTAGTTTAAAGAGTTCAACTATGGATTGTACTAAAGAACATGTTAGAAACCTTTAAAGGGTGAAAATTGCATATAGCAATTATACCCAAAATTATGAACTTTGTGAATTGACACCAAAAATGGATTTTTGGGAAGATTATAATGCTCCGAATGATTCGTTAAAGTACTACAAAAATTAGGGTTCAATTGGTATGAAATATGGCCCTCCGAATATTGATACTGGTATGTTAGAGACTTGTAAAGTAGCTCTAAAATTTTGTCTTGTGATCTTGAACAATATGTTTGATGATTATATGTTGTAGAAAAATATAATCTACATGATGTTGTCAAGTTCACTACTTTTGAACTTGACTGTTATTTGCATAAGTTGAGTAAGATTACCTACTTGTGTGTTGTGTAAGTCCAGCTGGCGTCGTCGTCGTTGTGTCATGGTAGGACGACCTATCGTCTTCACAAATTAAAAACTTGTGATCGCTATAAGTCGTCGTGCCGGAGTTCACACACCCTCTTCTGTTGGCCACAGTTGAGAAGTAGCCCCACTGTTATAGCAATACGCGTGACTTTGGCTTGTTAGTTGAACCCGATGGGATTAGTCGGGGACGTCGATACTACGTACACGAGTATCGAGGCACTATTGGTTGTTTGTGTAATGCAGGAGCTACACAAGGTTGAAGAAAGAGATATGATATCCTTCTCTAACGTGGGTTATGTACAAGCACTTATATGTTATTCAAAGTGCTATATGAGTTGAATGATGGTATATCAAGTAAGATGGTATATATTATGTTATGGTATATAAATGTTGATACCATGTTATGTTTATTGCTTGAGCATCATGCCATGTCATTTAGTTGCATTAGTAACTTATTGTGTCATTATGACTCACCCCGTTATGTGTTTAATTATTTTTCCTTAGATCCAAGTCAACCCGGAAGTTCTCGGTGAGGCCGAAGTGATTCGTTAGTTCGCGTGTCGCCTACGTTGGGAGTTCGAGGATCCCTATCTTAGTTATCTGTTTTCATTTTGGTAAGGACGAAGGATGTGTAAAGTTATATAAACTTTACTTGGGTTTTATTTTGGTGTTGTAAACTTATTCTTTTGATGGCCGACATATGTATGTCGTGCTTTTGTACAAGTTGTGTTGTTGACTTAGTTCTTTCTCGAGCATGTTGTAGCTCGCAGTTATGTTTTGTTTCCGGCATGTCGTGGCCGATGTTTATGTAGTAGTTGTTCTCTTTTCCCGAGTTTTAACTCGTGGTCGTTGGTAGTTGTTTTCCGACCTTGTTATCGCCGAAGATTATTCATATACTTGTGTTTATCAGGTGATTAGTTGTTTTCTGTCATAAGTACGGGCGGCTACGCCACGTGCTTTTCTTGTTGTCGTGTTGTATTGGTGACCCGACCTTGGGATTTCGTATGGAGATCCGGGTCGGGGCGTCACAATGACGAAGACGATAACTCACTCTTTCAACATTTATTATGGAACCGCTTCCGATGGTGGAACTGTGGGAGCTCTACTTCAAACAAACCAGCAGGAATCTGTTCAACATTTACATACACACTGACCCAACTTCTCATTACAACACGTCGTTCCAGGGCGTGTTCTACAACCGCACCATTCCTTCCAAACCCACCCAACACCACTCGTCGACTCTCATTCCCGCTCATCGCTGCTTGATGCTTACCCCTTTTTCTGACCCACCCTAAACAGAAGCTTCAAAAGATCGTTTGATGAACTAACTCATCGAATGAACCAAAAGACTGTCGAAGCTCCATAAAATTTAAACTCTCTCAGTAGGCTAAATAAAAAACGTCTTTCATTCTCTCCAAATGGGTCCCTTTCAAAACCCAACACCTGCAACAAAGAATTCAAATTGGTGGTGGCAGAGATGCTTTTAGTGGGTGGTGATGGTGGTCTAAAATTGACGCTACCGATGTTCAATTTTCATCAAGTTCTCGGCTTGTGCTCCGGCCAATTTATCGTCGTCGCCGTCAACGTCAAAATCACCGATTGCCAATAAAAAGCCCAATTACATCCATTGGAGAATTTGTAGGTTGTTGATGTTTGGAGATTTTGTAAAAGGGTAGAGAGAGAGAGAGATAGAGGGGGAGAGAGAGAGAGAGAGAGAGAGAGAGAGAGAGAGAGAGAGAGAGAGAGAGAGTTGGAATCACAGTTGTGATAGGGACGAGGTGCGGGGTGGGCAAAGGTGTAGAGGAAATAGGAAGAGATGCAAACATTGAGTGATTGAGAGAGATAGAGCTGGGTAATGGGGGAAGAGAGAAAATGACACTTTTGCCTTTGCCAAACTGCACGTGTTATTCACGTGACACCACTTAACGGAAAAA
The DNA here is from genome assembly GCA_016624345.1 of Platycodon grandiflorus. Taxonomy (NCBI): domain Eukaryota; kingdom Viridiplantae; phylum Streptophyta; class Magnoliopsida; order Asterales; family Campanulaceae; genus Platycodon; species Platycodon grandiflorus. The sequence goes on from CM028362.1 coordinate 58,842,181, forward strand.
ATTGACGGCACTTGACAGAAGGACCAATTCTGTTCAATGTTTGAGTTTAGGGACTATTTGCAGCATAAAATGATCAAATCTGAAAAAATGTACTTCTGGAAGGACCATTTGGGTAGTTTGTCCTTAATAAGATGACGTGATGAGACATTTCTATTGAAGAAAATGAATATTGCATGAAAAAGTGATACTACATTATTAGTATCACTATCTAATATTAATGTAATAAATCAACAAGCAATTAATAAAATTGTTAATTTATTACATTACTATTAAATAATACTCCCTCAGTTCCTAAATAATTATCCTGTTTGACTGAGTACACAGATTAATAAAAATTAATTGACTATATTATAAATATTGATATAATATGTAGTTTTCTTTAAAACCTTTACGCATGTGCCCATAATTAAGGTAGAAAGAAAAAAGTAAGGATAAAGTGGTAAAAATGCTTTCTAAAAAGGAAAGTTTGAAAATAAGACAATTTTTTTGAAACAGATAAAAAAAGAAAACAAGACAATTTTTTAAAAACGGAAGGAGTAATACCAAGTCCGAGATATTATCGTTGCCTCCAATATTTTCCTCTTCGTAATAATTTTCCGCCTCTCATATCAATACTTACGGTTAATAGGCCTTTCTTGTCAAAAAGTTGAATAAGAGTCCGTTTGGTGCAGCGTTTCTAAAATGTAAATTTTTTTAAAATGAAGTTTTTTTCTTATAAATACGTTTGAGGTATCACTTCAAAACGAAGTGTTTTTTTTAGCAGCGTTTTAAAACCTGCGTTTTGTGGGAATTTTAACGTTTTGTTTTAAAACACAATTGCGTTTTGAAAATGAAATTTTTTCTGCCGCAGCATTGAAACACAATTTTTGCAAAAAAACTATTTTATCCTCGCACTTTGGCCAAAACGCACGACCAAATGGGCTCTAAGTCACCCACAAGAAGAGAAAAATTGGGGTCGTACTAAACAAATTTCAATCTTTTTACTAAATTCTGCCCTTTTTTTTGCATAAAACTTTAAACTGTCACTCAAGTCTTTAAAAAGAAAATTTTACGCTCAAATCCCTCATATTTCCTGAAATCATTTTTTTCTTAATTTTTTTTGCGTGATTTAGATTAGTTTTTAAGGAATTTTTTTTTGTCAAAATCATGAGTGTCGCCATTAGGGGTGACACTCAGTACCATTGTCATCGCGGTGTGTATATTGTAAATTAGATTCATAAAATAATATTTATATAATTTAGAGAATTAATTATTATTATTCTTTCATTTATTAAAAAATGAATATTTATAGAAAATGAACTAAAGATGAACTTAAGAATAAATGTTGAATTTAATTTGGTGTGTATATTGTAAATAACACTTATAAAATAGTTTTTAAAAAATAGTATTTTTAGAAAATTAATTATTAGTTTTTTGGTTATTTATTTCAAATTAATTTTTAGAAAAAGAATTAGAAATTAACTTAGAAATATGTGTTGAATTTGATTTGGTGTGTGTGTGTGTGTATAGTAAATAAAAGTCATAAAATAATTTTTTTAAGGTCCACTTGGTAATTGATAAAGCTAGGGGGGGGGTGAATAGTCTTTTAAATATATATATATATATATATTTTAATATCAAAAGTTCTTTTATAAAATTTGCGTAAAAGTTGCAGCAAAAATGTTGAAGCAAGTTCAGTTGACTGATTATTAAGGTTAATCGGTCGCTGATCAAGTATTTGGATCACATATTTGTTTTCGTTGCTGATCCTTTAGTCAATTAGTTTAAGACAATCACAAGTAAGCTGAAAAAATTAAAAACACAATATTTAAAGTGACTCACAATATGAAAACTGTTACGTCTAATACTAAGTTGGTCAGAGTTGTATTTTGAAGTACACCAATGTTATTAATGAGTATGAGTGATCACTAATGGATCAGTGAACATGTCACGCCGGTGTTGAACCCCGATTCGATGCACTAATCTAAGTTAAACAATTGAAATCCACAGATGTGAACGAGCCACAAAAGATCAAACCAAAACTAAGCAGCGGAATACCTAATAAAACATGAGTTTCGAAACTCGAATAATAAAACCACAACTAGAAAACCTCAACGGCCAAACATATGCCGGAGAATAAAAATACTAAACACCCATGAGCTAACACGCTAGGAAAAACTACTAATAGAAAACTGCTCGAAGCCTCAAAGGAAATAAATAAGACTAACCGAAGATACAATAATATACAACTGCTCGACCCCACAGGTCGGTACCAAAATACAAATCTATAAAGAATAGTACAATTCTATAATACCCGACATACTAAGTTTATATAATATTTTACCCCACGATGTCACAATACAAGAAATAAATTCAAGTATAAACTAAATTATAACTCGACAACTCCGAACGTATAAGGCTTCACTGCACTGGAACTTATAACCTGCGAACTAAGGAAATCAAAGGTGTGAGATGAGACAAGGCTCAGCAAGATGACATGGTATTATGCACAATAATATAGCAAGATAATAAACACATAACAGGTAACACATAAGAACAACCAACCCTATACTAATGAGAGGTTCACTAGCCGCCAACCGTCCCATACCAGTTGGAGACCACGACCAACATTCGCTCATATAGGAAACACATAAAGAGCGGTAAAGTAATCACATAATAGCGGATACGGTGGATCGAGGTACACCTTCAATCCTAAACAAACACTTCCGACCTAATTGCTCCATTTCGAATTAGTGACTCTGCTGCTGAATTTCAATCATTGTGCTGCTGCCGCTATACACAAATCACTAAGGACCAATACTCGTATCCCAAAACCAACAAATGTACCCGTTCGCGTCAAGCACGAACTACAAGTACCCAAAGTGAACCGAATATTCGTATTCACGTCGACGTATATGCTCGGTCCTCCTACGACCCGAGACACCTCACGGAATAGCTTACCTAAAGTCGTGTGTAGTGCATATGATAGTGGAGCTAGAACCCCTGCCGAAGCCAACGGTAGGGCAAGGCCTAATGTATTGGACACCACGGAATTACGTAGCCCCGACTCCCGCAATAATCTTACGCAAATACACCTCTAAAAACACATATGCCAGTTGGACTTGATGCAATGCACAAGTGGATAATTACTCGTCATGCTAAACTATCAAAGTGTGTTCGTATTGAATCACAACTAAACCATAACAAATCATGATGTGTTCTATTGAATCGCGTACCCAAATTATCACAACATATTTGTAAATAATAAATACACAATCAATCATCAAAGTAATGATTGTTCTATCACATACTAGAACAATCACAGTGTGTCCGTAATCACTAAACACATAACTAGCCAAGATAATAAGCAAAGTAGTCCTATTGTATAATTAAACAATCCAATAGTGTCAGCAATAGCTAGACACACTCATAAGCACAATAATAAGTAGAGTATTCCTACCGTATAAACAAACGACGTCCACGATTTGGAACACATATCCATCACAAGGATAGGTTATTCGTTCCTATTCCCAAACAAGATGAACAAGCAACTATTTGTATGTCGCAACTCTTATAACAATCCAATCTATGTCTGCTAATCCTAGACATTATAAACCTCAACATTTATCAGTCGATTCGTATATATTGTCATCAAATCATTGCGTATTTACTATGCTAACTTAGGATACTTACTGTCACACCCCAATTCAAGCTCCTAAACAGAGCCCAATTCGGGCATGAACCTACTATACATAGTCAAAATAACCACCTGATAAACACAGCACAACTGCTAAAACAGAAACATGGCGACATGCCATTACACTTCATAAACTAAAGAGTATACAACTGAGTTTACAAAACTCATCCAACTTTATATACAAACCAGAAGAAAAGGCATCCAGCCTTTATATACAATACAAAAGAGACCAAAACTACCCCAAAAGAAATTCAACCACCTGCTATTTCACAGTGAGCCGTACAGCCTCACGTACGTGACCCCTTCACCTCGCTTCGATCTAAGGAAAATAATAGTGAAATGGTGAGTAACCTATGACTTAGTAAGATTCCATTATACTTATGCATGTCATGCATGTATCAGTGTTCTAAAAATTGTTAGGCGGGCGCTAGGCGCCAAAGTAGGGCCTAGCGCCTAGGGGCCTAGTTGGAGCATAGGCGGTGACGCGGACACCTTCGTTTCGGCCTCGCTAGTGACACCTGGTCACACCTGACTCGACCTCTACGAATATCGCAGCCAGACCTCAAGAACTTCCCATGCCTAGTCATGGGTTTCATGCCTTCCCCCACACTCGAACCCCTAACCTCTAGGTCTTTAAATATGAGTGTGAGTACCAATTGAGTACCAATTGAGCTACTAGAAAAATGTTTGTTTTCATCTTCAGCAGCCAAGCCTTTTTGTTTCCTAAACCTTTTAGGAACTCTTTTGTAATATTTATTCTTGGTAGTTGGATAGGCTAAAGCAAAATGGTCTGGTTTTCTACAGTTAAAACATAAAAGTTTTTCCTTGTCCTCTTTGGCTTCAACAGGCTTGAAGCTAGCCTTTTGAAAATTTGAGAAAAAAGGTTTTTGAAAGTTTTTCTTAAATGATTTATACTTTTTAAATTGTCTAGCAAATGCAGCAAATTCATCTTTATCAATGTCATCATGTGACAGAGATGAAGATACTTTTGTCTTTATTTCTTAAGCTGATAAAGACATGCCTCTAAAACTTTTCTCAAGATCTTGAAACTTGAGTACTTCCTTTTCGTAGATATTGAGACTTGCAACAAGCTAGACTACGTATATGAGTTTTGTTCAAATCTTTTTCTTCTTTTATGGCAGTAATCTTAAAATGCCATCCACTACCTAAACTACTAAGAAAACACATTTAAATTTTGCATGCTATAAGCCTTTCCTAAAGAAGAACAAACATTAGTTACTTCACAGAATCGATCATATGCATCTCTTAGTGATTCCTTTGGATCCTTCTTGAATGAACCAAAATCTTGGATGTAATCATAGAGTTTGTTTTCCTTTGTGGTCTGATCTCCATCAATGTATTGAATGAGAGCTTCCCAAATGTCTTGTGAAGTTACACATTTGTAAATTTGTTTGTATTCGTTGTTATCCAGTGCACTTGACAGAATATGTACAGCTCTTGGATCTAAGGCATCAAGTGCTTTTTCTTCTTCTGTCCATTCGGCTTTTGGCTTGATCACATACTCATCAATGGTCGTAATCCTTGGATTTTCATCGTCATTAGCATCATCAGATTTTTCAACAATATTTTTAGTATTGACTTTCATGGGATGCATAGGACCACCCAAGACACATTCCATCAGTCGCTTATCAATGTTGTTCAAGTATCTTGTGATTATTTCTTTCCAGATATCAAAGTGATTCTCATTAGACATAGGGACTTGAGTCATGCTAAGAGTTTGAAAAGCTTTGTAAGTTGCTATGGATCAGATTTTCAAGTGTTAAACTTGGAAAAATATTTTTTTAAAAAGTTAAGCTCTAATACCAATTAAAGGTTCACTTGGCAACTGATAAGGCTTAGGGGGTATGAATAGCCTTATAAAATTCTTTTTAATTTTTCAAAAGTTTTTTTTTATAAAACTTGTATAAAATTTGCAGCAAAAATGTTGAAGCAAGTTCAGTTGACTGATTATTAAGGTTAATCACTGATCAAGTATTTGGATCACTTATTTGTTTTGGTCAAGAAAGAATAACACTATAAATGTTCAGCCAAAACAATTGATTAATGTAGCGGTCTGGTAGTTGATAAGTATGGCTTGCTTTTGAATGATGATTTGGTTAATTTGCCCAGCTGACATGCTTTACAAAGCTTGTCATGATCTGCGGATATCTTTGGCAGACCAACAACTAAGTTTTCCTTTGATAACTTAGATATGTATTTGAAATTGAGATGGCTGAGTCTTTTGTGCCACAGCCAACTGTTATCATCTGGTGTCTTTGCAATCAAACATAGGCTTGATTTTCTTCCCACAGCATTCAGATCAACCACATACACATTTCTTTTTCTGAAACCAGTCAAGATTGTTGTGCAGGTCTCACTGTCCTTGATGAAGCAATGATTTGAGGTGAATTGACATATCAATCCCTTATCACAGAATTTTGATATACTTAGGAGATTGTGTTTCAAGCCTTCTACTAGAGATACTTTGCTGATGGAAAGATTTTCTCGAACTATACTTCCATAGCCGACTGTCTTCCCTTTGGAGTTGTCACCAAAAATCACTAAGGGACTTTTAGCTCCAGCAATGTTGGAGAGAAGATTCTGATCTCCAGTTATGTGCTTTGAGCAGCCACTATCCAGATACTATAAGTCTTTCTCCTCCTCATTAACAGCCATGAAGCATTCCTGAAATTTAATCATTTAAGAATATGGTCCCCTTTTATTTTTGGGTCCTGAGGGTTAGCAGCTTTTTGGAATCCATACTTGTTTAACCTTTGGAGGTGTGAACCCTCTAAGTTTAGGTATGAATCTCAGAAGGCATTCATGAATCTCGTGACCATGACCTTTACAGAAAGAGCATTTATGAAAACCTTGAACATGTTTGATAATTTCTTTAGGAGTTTTCTTATTATCAGCAGTCTTGGGAATGACCGATTTACTGATGACAGGCTTATTGGATTTAGGCTGATAATGCAATTTCCTAGTGATATTATTCTTAACAATAGTTGACCTTTTATCAAAAGATTTTACATTTTCAGGCGAAATTCCTTTGAGCTTTTTATCAGCAGGGTTGGGGTTAGCAATCTTTCCTTTGACAAATTTAATAGGCTTGAGTTGAGATTTCTTTGACTTGTTATCAATCATCACTGTTTTCACAGTAGGTCTTTGTTGCTCAGCCTTCCTATTTACAGAGTCATTGGTGTTGACAGATTGCTTACCCTTGGACTTGTCTGATTTGTTTTTGGAATAAACGAATGGAACTTTGTTAAAACCAAGTCCTTGCTTTCCCTTTTGAGAAGGATGCTGATCATAGACAACTTTCTCATCCATTTCTTTAGCAATCACTTCAGCTGTCTCATTTTCTTGAGAACCAGATGGACTTCTTACCTTGAACTCACTTTGGAAACCGATACCTGTTTTGTCATCAAGAGGTTTTTGTTTTGAAAGAAAGGTATCGAAATTTCCTTTTGAATTGGTCCAAGTATCAACAACCTTTTGAAGGTCATCTTTCTCAGAATTGATTTTCTTTATGTGCTCAAGTAGGAATTCCACTTTTTCAGTCAATGTTTTGTTCTCCTTTTGAGTCTTGATATTCTTAGCTTGTTGTCTATTGAGATCTTTGATCTCAGACATCAAGGTAGATTTCTGAGAGATAGCCAACTCATGCTTTTTGGCTATAGGCAGCTTTAAATTTAAAAAATTCTTCTAGCATGTCTTTGTTGGCTTTAATGAGTTCTCCCCTTGAAGGTTCATTGAGCTCATCATCATCACTATCATCTTGTTGAAATGACAGTGATCTTACTGAGTCACGGGGTGATTCCCTAGTCATAAGACATATATTTGCTTCCTCAGCAAAGTCACAGGAATCATCCTCATCAGAATCTGTATCACACCAAGTGGGCAAGTTTCTTTCATCAATGTCCTCAGCCACCATCCCTTTTTGTTTTTGAAATTTAGATTCAGGACGTTTTTTATAAAATTCATATTTTGGCTTTGGACATTTTGATGCAAAATGACCTGGCTCTAACAGTTAAAACAGACAAGCTCATTTTCCTTTTGGGGAACAACAGCTTTATAAGGAACAGCTATTTTTGCAGGAGTAGCTGTTCTTTGAGGAGTGGCAATCTTGTAAGGTGACAGCTTATAGGAAGACTTGCTAAATCTTTTGAAACGTTGATACTTCTTAACAAACATGGCAAAGGCTTCGTCTGAAAGAATATCATCGCCATCACTAGATGTAGATGGGGTTCATCAGGTGTAGAACAGGAAGGTTCAACAGACATGGTTGGTAAAGATAAATTTTTAAAATTCTTTTGTATTTCTTGAGCTTGCTGAATTTCAAGCTCATAAACCGAAAGACTTGCATAAAGATTTCTAAGAGACAATTTATTCAAGTCTTTTGATTCTTTCATGACAGTGATCTTTACATGCCATAGACTGCCTAGTGCATTAAGAAATCTCATGTTTATTTCTTTCTTTTCATATTACTTTCCTAAAGAATAGCAAGAGTTTACTACCTTATAGAATTTGTCGTATGCACTTCTTAAGGTCTCTTTAGGATCTTTCTTAAATGAATTAAACTTCTGGATGCAAGTGTACAGCTTGTTGTTCTTTGTTTCTCCATCACCTTCTAGGTATTCTAGTATAGCTTCCCACATTTCCTTAGCGGTTTCCAGATTGATGATCTGCTGGTAGGTGCTGATATCAACACAACTGGTGATGATGTTGATGGCTTTTCCATCCAGAGCATCATTCTTTCTATATTCTTCATCCCATTCTTCTTCAGGCTTTGGGATTTCAGGATCAGCAGTTGGATCAAGAGCAGCTAGAGTGTTTGGCTTCATAGGAGTTTTTGGTCCATCTGTAACACATTTGCACAAACGTTTGTCAATAGAGTTCATGTGTCTTTTAACCTTGTCTTTCCAGATATCAAAGTGAACTTCATCCAGTACAGGACAATGATTCACATTTGAAGTTTCCAACATTTGATGAACAGCCATTGGATCTTTAATCTTTCAAGAGTTTAATCTTGGAAAAACTTGTTTTCAAAGAGTGAAGCTCTGATACCAATTGTTAGGTCTCAAGGTGCTCAAATAGGCTAGAAGGGGGGGGAGGGGTTGAATAGCCTATGTCTAATTTTAAAAATTGTTTTACAAAGTTACTTCACTTAAGGTTAGAAAGAATTTTGCAGCGGAATTGAGTGAAGTATTGGACAGGTTCAAGATGGCTGATCTTGATAGGACAAGATCAGTTATTCTGAAAGCTATTGTAATTCTGAAAATTAGTAAGTAATAGCAAATCACAAGCACATAAAATAGATAGACAAGAAATTTAATATGGTTCACATTTATAAATAAGTGCTACGTCCACAACCAAAGTGGTCAACTTTGGATTTAAAAATCGTGTACTAAGTTTTCCACTAGAATCTTTACAAGATAGATCACTAATGGATCGTGTACAAAAATTAGTTGATCAAGTGTTTGCGGGAGAATTAATATCTACAAAGATATAATCCTCGTGTGCTTTGAATGCTAAAGATTGCAATCAATGAAGAGCTATAAAGACTAATTGTCTCAGTTTGGAGCTCTTCAAAGAATATTTTTACAGATTTGACTTTGAAGCTTTTAATGAACTAGCTTGTTGAAGATGAAGATTTCAGAGTTGTGAATTCAGAGCTATTAATCCAGAGAGTTCTTCAATGCTTCAATTGAGTCTTCTATTTATACTTAGGGAAGCCCTTGTAGCCGTTAGAGATCTTCAGCCTTGGAGAATTCAAATTTAAATGCATTAAATGCTCCAATCTTGCTGTTGAGATCTGATAGGTAGTTCTGCCAGGTTCAGTTTGAATTCTGTCATTTTGCCAAAAATAGGTAGACAATTGATGCAGGCAGAATGTCCTTTTTCTGAGATGAATGCCTAATAAGGAAAGAGTCATTAAATGAAGTTTGCAGGTTATCGCTGTATCAAAGTTACTGAATGACTTTACCGATAGCTTAAGGCATATCTTCAGACAAGTCTAGATCAGACGATCCTTAGGTCTTCAATTTTGCTGATGAAGGTTGACTGAAACAAACTTGTCCGATAACTTGATGGACTTTGCTGAGACGAACTTGGCTGATGACTTGAAGATAGTTGATCTGAACATGACTGATATACAACAGGTTATCTTCTGAAGACTAAGCTAATTACAATAAGCAATCCTAAGCTATTCAAGCAATGTCTAAGTACAAGTTGCCACTCTAACAGACACACAGACCCATTAGTCACCTTGGCTTGGACTTAGGTTATGGATACAAGCAAATCTATATAAAATACAACAACGTGGATCCTACGTGATTTAGGCGGGGAAATAAGATCTAAACAATCCTCTCCCGCCAAAAGTATTTAAAAATAAACCCTGTACTATTTTTAAATTTTAAAAAAAACCTTGCATGTTGACGAATTTTCAAACCAAACTATTTTAAAATGAACCTTGTACAATTAAATTTTTTTCAAAATAAACCCTGGCTGAGATTATTGGTATTTATATACCTTTCATCCACACAAAAAAATTAAACTTCTCACAATCCATTCAATTCTAATTTTGTTGTCATTGGAATAATCATGAAGAGCAATTCGTTGCCATTGTCGAAGGATGACTGTGATGCGGACATCCTGGACCGATCAAAATCCAGGAAGGAGGTTCTTAGGTTGCGAAAGATATGGGGTAAGTTATATTTTATTTAAAATTTTTGTTTGTGATTATTAATTTTTTAGAAAACTAATTAAGTTTTTGTTTGTGATTATTAATTTTTTAGAAAACTAATTAAGTTTTTGTTTGTTCTTGCGTAGTCAGAACATGGTTGTGGTTTTTTCCTCTGGTATGATCCTCCTCAGAGAACCGTGGAAGCAGTTGAAACTCTCACACAAGTTGTTTAGGAGAATATCACATTGTGGCCATGTGCTAAAATGTGATCTAGACCACTGTTGAGGTGGCTTAGCATTAAGCCAATTAAAAGCCTCTTTATTTGTATCTTTTAAAATCTGCATGCTTTTTTCAAAGAAGGCAGGATTTGAAGCCCTTGCATAATCCCATAGTTTGTCTTTCAAAAGAAGCCCTTTGTGTAGAAGCTTGAAGTTGTTATACAAATGTCTCACACACAAAACCTATGCTCTGAATTTGGACACAAGATTTCAAGTGCAGGAACCAATCCCTAGAATGTCACAATTAAATAATTAAATATCAAACAAAGATATTATAAACACTTTATATAAATTAAAACTAATAAAATAAAGTAATGTACCTTCTGTTTATCTGACAAAAAAGTCCAATGGTAAGAGTTGACCATTTTGATATTCTACTTCAACAAATCAAGGAACCACATCCATGATTGCTTGTTTTCACTTTCCACAACAGCATACACAAATGGATATGTACAATTATTTCCATCTATGCCCACATCAGTTAGCAATATACCCCACCCCAGGACCCTTCAAGTGGCAACCATCCAGTCCAATGATAGGTCTACACCCCTGTAAAAAACCTCTCTTTAATGGTCCAAGGCAAATATAAAGTCTTTGAAATCTCTTAGAATCATTTGTCAGCAAACTCACAGTTGAACTAGGGCTCTTTCTTTTTAGTTCCTCACAATAATCATTCAACCTGCTATATTGCTCCTCCTCTGTACCATGGATCAGCTTAAGTGCTAATTGCTTAGCCCTGAAACACTTAGAAATTGACACTTTTGTCTGGTGATCACTCAATATATCAGCTTGCAATGACTGTAATGGCATATTAGGATTGGACCTAAATCTCTCCAAATAAGTCTTAGCAATCCAGTTTGCTCTAACATTCTTATTAAAGAAACTCCTATAACAATTGTGGATTGGATTGTAAGTCTTCACTTGAAATTGTTTTTTACCTTGAACCTTGGATATATAGACCATCCAATCACACCCTTCCTTACATACTGCCCTCACCCTATTCTTCTCACTTTTGGAATATCTGATTTGTTTTTCCCACTTAACAGAGTGTTGTGTAACATCAGCCTTAAACTCTGCAATATCACTAAATATCATTCCAATTTTGAACCTAGGGTCAGACATATCAATATCCTTGTTGAACGCAGTAAATGTTACAAGTTTTTCCCCAGTTTCTTCATCACTTGCCCCATCTAAACTATCCAGCTCATCATCACTAGCAGGATACTTATCATTAAAGTCTTCTCCTTCAACATTCATGGAAAAATCAGCAATCTCTTTTCCTTTGTCATTTCTATTCTTGTTTAGACCACCCCATTCAGCCTCCTTATCAACATTGGCATCAAATAAATTATCATCAGCAACATTATAGTCACTGTCATAGAAATCATCAGTAGGTTCAGTTGACTTATCACTCCCATCATCATCATATTCATCCCCTGAATTTACTTCCCCTTTATGTACTTCCCCTGTATTTAATTTCCCTGCATTTACTTGGCCCCCATCTACTTCTTTTTCTAAGCCTAAATCAAGATCTAGATCAAAACCTAAATCAAGATCAATCCTTGATATATCTATGCCTTTACTGACATTAGGCTGTATAAAGTATAAACACAATTCATTATTCCCAGATAGTAGACTCCTTAACTCCTTGTCATCTTTTACCTGAGCAAATCCATTCCCATTACTACCGCTTGTTGTTTTATAGTAATATTCTAAGGACTTTGGATCATAACCTAAAACCTCAGCCATATCTTTCACTTCAAGTACTGACCATTCATCACTTTCACAATTATCAAAATATACCACCTTTCCCCCAATATATTTGCCCCACTTGAATTGACCCCCATGATGCCCTTTTACAGTAAAAAAAGACCTATTACCATCTACAAAAGTTCAAAATAACCTTGTTACTATACAATGTGGACCACAAATGACAAACCACATGACAACAAATACACAACACACATTATTTTTAAACACAAGAAGGACCACATCATCATTAAACATACTGATGTTATACTAATTGTTATATACATAGAATAAAATAAGAAATGAATCATTGAGAAAACCAATAAAAAGGAATCAGATGCTATAACACATGCGAATATATAAACATAAAAGGAATCTTCTATACACTAGAATCTTGAAACAAAGAACATATAATTAATTAAATATACGAACAGAAAATTAATTAAATATATATACACCAGAATCTTGAAACACAAAGAACATAACTTTGTTTACTTTAATTTAACAGCGCAAACAATCGACTCCAATTTAACACCAAAAACAGCGCAAACAATAAATTATATTAAACTAGGGTTAGTGTACTTACCGTAATCAGTAGCTCCATACTCATTGAACAGCCTCAAGGAACGCATTGAATCGACTACTCTTGCTCTTGATCAACAATCTCCAAACGCAAACTTACAATTTTGTGCTTGATTTTGAAAAACCCTTATTTCGTACTGAGGGGGAGAGAGAGATTGTAATTCACAATTAGCCCTAATTCCCTTCGGCTAATTTGCGTACAACCTTTACCTAGAAGACCACGTGACCGTCACGTGATATCTTATTTCCCCGCCTAAACCACGTAGGATCCACGTCATATGCCAACTCAGCCTTCCGTTAGTTGGCTTAACAGCCACTTGACGGAAGGTTCAGATTAAAAAAAATATTTTAGGTGAAGGTTTAATTTGCAAAAAAAAGATACACATGGTTTAAATTGAAATCTCAAAACTAGTATAAAGTTTATTTTGCAATTATCTCAATGTTATTAATGAGTACGAATGATCACTAATAGATCGGTGTGACCAGTGTTTGAGAGAATGATTGGTCAACAATGAACAAGTCAAACTCGTGCAATCAAAGATCCCTAAAAAACTAGGTCGTTGGGAGGGATAACATTTACAATGATTGAAATAAAAGCAATGTACTAGAACAAAAGGATGAACAATAAAGGATCCTAGTAAATGGTAGTTTGGCTGAGGTACTTAAATTCTCTTGAGATCAGTATGTGTACTTTGAGAATATTGAATGCTCCAGTACTTCTTCTTGCAACTTCCATGGCTTTAAATATGTATAGATAGAACTTTTAGCCATTGGAAGCTTTGTTTGCTTAGAGAGGCATAAGTCTCCAGGTGCTTAATGATCTTCAGAAAAGTTTGTTGTCAAACACTGAGAGAAGAAGCAATAGTGCTAAAAAAAGGAAACTGTCAATGAGTACCAACAAAAAGCATGTTTGCTTGGTTTAAAGAAATAGACCATATACTTTACTGACATTTCAAATAGAGGAAGCTTCTCAAGGAAGCCTTCGAGATTCATCAGTTAATAAAATATTTATAATGAACATACTAATGATTGACATAATTAACATGAATTAAATATTAAACTTTAAGACATGCATTTAGATAGAATGAGTTTAAGTATATCATGTAATGACCAACATTTTTGGTAGTTAGTTGATGTATTATTTTAGTTTTAGTTGATGTACTATTTTTAGTTTTGGTTGTACTATTTTATGTTTTAGTTGATGTACTATTTTATGTTTTAGTTAAAGTACTATTTCATGTACTAATGTTTTGGGTTTTGGAATGTTGTTAATATTGTATGTAAACTAAAATTACTTAGAAATCAATAAAACACTACATACAAATGCCAATCAAACAAAATAAAAATATATGAAAACTCTGGGTTGATTCATGAGTGTCGCCTGCCGGTGTCATTGCTAGCGAGCGCTGCCCCCTACTGCCAGCACTCATGAATTCACCCAATTTTTTAACATTTAAAAATTACATTTTCAGTAATTAAAAAAAAAGATTAGAAATTATCGTAAAATAATCATTTTTTTAAATGAAATCATCGTGAAATTGGTAGTTAGCATTCATAAACAACACAATTTAGAGAGAAAGAGGAGACAGATAGTAAAGAGAGACTAAATTTAACTGTCTTGTAAAGACATAAAAGAAGATGAGTATTTTTTAAAAATGGCCAGTATTGTAAAAAAAAGAAAATAGAGAAGAGTTTTATTAAAAATAGACTAAAGGTATTTTAGGAATTTGCCCGGCGATATTTAGTAAAAGGGGCGGTATTATCGCCTACGAAAAACTAATAATATATACATCTCAAAATCATTATCTTATTCGTTATCAATGTCTCTGTCATTAAGAGCATCGCCAATGCTATCATCTAGTTTTTCTTATGTGACATGTTTAAACAAAAGGATTTCTTTCATATGTAACAAAAATATTTAAAAGATAGAGACTTCTTTTTCTAAACGTGCTCCAATGCAAGACTTCTTTTAAAACATTCTTTCGGACGTGTCATTGTTTTATAATTAATTATAAAAATAAAAATAAAAACTGACGGTAAATGACGTGGATGAAAATACATCTTCTAGGTGACCTTTTAGAAGTAGAGGATCACGTAGAGGATATCTTCCCAACTAAATGTCATACGTAGAAGATATCTTTCCAACTAAATGTCACATCATCTCTACCTCAGCATAAGAGGTTTGCATTAGAAATTTTTTTTTTGGAAAATATATCTTTTCGAGGTGTCTATCATTTTTTAGTAGATAGATGATTGCTGGAGAAACTCTAAACACCAAACACAAGAACAATCTAAGTTGCATCAGTTTCATTAATATCTTTCACAAGACACCAAACACAGCCTTATCCAACTACACAAAAAATATCCTTAGCCACCTTATCCTCTTCAACCTCACCAATAAATTGGAATCACCACTCCTTAGTCTTCCCACACAAGTCCAAATCAATCAAGCAAAGATGCAGGCAGCTCTTCACACATCATCTCTCTTCTCATTGAAATCCACCAAAAACTCAGCTTTCTCAAAGTCATCCTTTTCTAAAAAGCTTCAACTTGTACAAACTTCAAGTTCAAAACCTCTCCCTCCCATCAAAGTAACTGCCGGTGGCAATATTGACCCACCGTCGCAGGTCGATTACAGTGCCATGCCCTCCTCGTAAGCCTACTAATCTATAACCTTACCCTTTATCGATTTATATAAATCGTAGTTTCCTTTTTGTTTAATGGTTGTGCATGTACTTTTACAGTGTTTTTCCAGCTGAAGCATGTGAGACCATTGGAGGAGAAGCTTGTGATGCTGAAATGTATCCTGAAGTTAAGCTCCAACCAGAACCCAAGAGCAACAATGCCGATACTAGTACAGAAACTGTCGACAGAGAGTATCTCGAGTACAACAACCCCAAGACGTAAGATTCTGGAACACAAAGATTTAGAATTTTTGTTTATTTTGTTTTTTGAGTTGACACAGTTATAAGATTTGCCAAAGAGGTAGCAAACAATTTTGATAGATTTATTTGTTTAATTTGACAGGGTGTTTCCAGCAGAGGCGTGTGATGATCTTGGTGGGGAATTCTGTGAGCCTGAGTACCAGAGTGGTGTATTTTAGAAGAAGATAATATCTCACTTCTTGAGTCTTGTTTCAAGCAAAGGTGTTTGTTCCTAGTTAACGTACATACAAGAGTTTTTCAATCATGTTGTATATGTATTGATGGCTAAATAAACTCGAACATCATCATCATGACAAGTGCAGCTTAGGCGGTAAGACGTTTCACTTACAACCGATAGGTCGTGGGTTCGAGTAACCAAAGGGTAAGTGGGGAATCACTATTGATCCCAATTAAAAAAACAAGAAAAAAACTCAAACATCACGGAAAACCAGATTTTGTTAAGAATTGACTACATATAACCTCATAACATGTACAGAACGCGAGTAAATCGTTGTGATCACAACTCATAAGGTAAATATGAAATCATCAGATCAGCAAGGAATTTATCAAATATTCTGAAGGAACGAAGTTGAAAACAGAATCTACTAACAATGTGATTGTTCTTCATCCTCGCTAATACCTTCCAAAACCAGATACTGAAGAGAGATTGAGTATTTTGCAGTTCTCGTCCTTGCTGACTCCAGGCTGGAATTACCCGAAAAGATTTTATTCTTGAGGAAAAATGATCCAAGCCCATCACCTTGAACCAAGAAAACAAACCACCCATCATATTCAGAAGACTTCAAAACTACAGAAAATGACAGGCGTAAGTGATTAGCAGATATGAAAATTGAGTTCAAATACCAACCTTTGATCGTGTAAATTGAAGAGACCCATCTCTTATAAATGTACAACAATCTTGGGGAGTCACCAAGGTGAGTATCAGATAGTAGAAGCTTACAAGACCCCGTTTTGCTGTAATACGGAAACAACATCAAGTAAAGAAAATGCTCGAATGGACTACTCAACCTTACATAATCAAAACATATCATAGACATACACTCGTATTAACAGTAGTGCTTACTTAGCATGCGTAATTGCATTGTGACATAGAGCTAAAGTTCGAACAATTGCCATATCTCTACCGCGAGGATTATTGTGTCTGTCTTGGAAATTCCTTCATTAAGAATAGATTTAAGCAATTCCTTCATTATTGGTTGTCTAAATGAAGTACAAGCTCTCAGAAATACCGCAACCAAACCCAGATTTACTGATTCAGTAAGAAGATATATAAACTCACCTTTCATCAAAGAAATCTCCAAAATCATCAATGATGACTGACACGGGAAATGTATCATACATGTGGAATGCGGCAAAGTACTTGTTGATTCCTTCCTCACCATCCACATACCTTTGGCAAGATTATAAACATAATGTCAGCATTTCATAACAAGAAATTGCATTACCAAGTGTTACTACATAAAACACACACACACACACAGGAAATTAGATTTGTATCATTCGGGGGGTTAGAGTTGCTTACTTCATTTGGATACAGTCAAATACATGAGAGGATGGATTAATGCCCTGAAAATCAACAACCACAAATTCTTAAAACTCAACTTGTCGATTATTTGGCTAAGTGCCAGAGTCGAAAAACGAGAAGAGTGGGGTGCGTGAGGTACTTGAGAGAGCAAAGGGGGTTCAGTTTCCAACTTCCGGCGATTACAAATGATCACCACCGCCCCAGCGCTACTGCTACCACTGTTGCTTCTGTGCAACACGACGGAATTAAATGCGAATTGGAAGAGGAGGGAGGTTTTACCGCTGCATAAAATAGAAGTTTCAGTTTTTTGTTTTTGAATACGATGGAGCGATTGAAACTCATGAACAGAGGGAGGGAAAGATTACGAGGAGGGAGGACCGGAGAGAAGCATGATTGAGTCGGATGTATCGCGATGAACAGTCGGTGGCGGCCGAGCCCTCAAGGCCATGGCTATCGAGAAGAACCTCTCTACCATTTTTGGCGCCTGCCGGAGGGAAACTCGACAAACAAACAAACAAACAAACAAACAGGGCTTGAGCGTGAATTTTCAAATCCCTGCCAACTTATGGGCCTTTTAACTGGTTTTGTTTTGCGGTATATATATCAAGTACAGCCTTTTGACCCGATAAAATAATTTATATGGTCTTTAATTAAAAATTAACACAAATTTCCTATAATATCCCAAAGCCCTTAAAACCTAACTCAGTCTCACTCTCTCTCAAATCTCGGCTTCCTCGCTCAAACCACAGTCGTCTTCCTCCAATCGTCGTCGTTCCCCCCTCCACATCGTAGCTGTCTTCCTCCGTCTCCGATCACATCGTGTAACACCCTGAATCCTCTTATGCATGATTTACTTATTTTATGAGTGGTTTATGTGTTAAATTTATTTTATTAGCATGTTAATTGAACTATGCTTTTATTTATATTTTAATTTCATGTTTATAGGAATTGTTAGATTTATTATGCATTGATAAATTGATTGTTATGGTTCATGATGACTATAAGATGTGTTATAAGTGTTATGTGATCACACCTAGGAGTGTCCAAGTGTTCAAACCAATGAAATAGAGTAAAAATAGAAGTATCTTTGGAGAATGTTTGGCACCGCCGTGTGCCTTCCTTGGCACGGCCGTGCAAAGGACGACTTTTCCAGAAAGTTTGGCACGGCCGTGTGCCTTTCTTTGGCACGGCCGTGCGAGTGTTGCACGGCCGTGCGCCTTCCTTGATGCGGCCGTGCAGATCGGGCAGATTTAAAATCTGAATTTCGGAAATTACCTTTGCACCATTAAATCTTACCACATGTGTGGCTCTCCTTGAGCCACGTCACTACCCCTCCCCAATCTGATAATTTGGTCACTTAAATGGGTGGAGAGACTTCAATTCTCTCCATTCTTCCCTCCATTCCTCCATTAAAGCTCTAGTGTGTGTGTGGGAGATATAGTGAGATTAGTGTGTGTGTTTGGGTTCCCGAAGATCCAACCATCCGATCGACGATCCGAGACCGTCATTGTGTTGGTGTTGAGCAAGGGAGCAACTTGGGTGGTTCTGATTTCACTTTCATTGTCTTGATAATCGGTTCTAAGTAAGTTACTAAACTCCCCTTTGTATGCTTTAAGCTTCAATGTGTGTTAGATCATCAATATTCATGTATGACTTGCTTTATATGTTGTTTTCATGTATAAATCTCTAGGTTGAAATGAGTACATTGTACTTGTGCTATGAGTAGGTGTTGAATGATGTTAATGAGCTAGGATTTGAACATAAATCTTAGGATTTGAACAAATAGAGAACTTGAGACTTGAAAATGGGTAATCTTGCATTTAGCATTGAAACCCTAATTTGGTGAACTTTAGTAATGACTCCGAGAAGTCGATTTTAGGGAAGATTATGACTCCCCGAACAACATATTAGATTACTACGAGGTTTAGAGTTCGATTGATCGAGATTCTAGCCCTCCGTGCTTTTGGTACTGTTAAGGTGGAGACTTGTGAATGGCTCTCATGTGTTGAATAGAACGCTTACATATGTGTTGAATGATGATTGGTGGTAGAATAGAATAATCTACTTGTCATTTGTCAAGTTCACTACTTTTGAACTTGATGGTTATTTGCATTAAATAAATAAGAACATCTATTTGTGCATTGTGTAAGTCCAGCTGGCGTCGTTGGTTGAGTAAGGTAGGACGACCTATGGTCTTCACAAATTAACGTTTGTGATCGCCATAAGTCGCCGTACCGGAGTTTCACACACCCCTCTTCTGTTGGCCACAGTTGGGAAGTAGCCCCATTGTTGTGGCAATACGCATGGCTTTGGTTTGCTAAGTTTGAACTCGATAGATTTATCGGGGACGTCGATACCACACACACGGGTATCGAGGGCACATGGTTATTTTGTGTATTGCAGGAGTAACGCAAAGACGAAGAAAGAGAAATAATATCCTTTTATAACGTGGTTGTTTATAAGCACTTATGTGAATATCAAGGTGCTCATTGAGATGTGTTATGTGTGTATATCAAGATGATGTTACATGTTGGTTGTGATATATAAATGTATTGCAATGTTAAAATTATCGTTGAGCATTATGCCATGACATATAGTTGCATTTAGTAACTTATTGAGTTTCGACTCACCCCGTTTGTTGTTTAATTGTTTTCCTTAGATCCGAGCCAGGCAGGAAGTTCGCGGTGAGGCCGAATAGTACTATCGCTTAGCTCGCAGGTGGTCTTTTGTTTTGTCATGTAGACTTTGCTTGGGTAGTATTGATACTTTGATTGTACTTATTATTCTTTTGGGTAGCCGACACGTGTATGTCGAGCTCGTATATTTCTGTTTCGTATTTAACTCAGTTATTTCCCCAAGCATGTATTGTGGTTTGTGTACAGTTGTTTCCGGCATGTTGTGGCCGAGGTAGTTAATGTTATTAATGATTTTCTTCAAAACTTATACCTGTGTTTTATTAGTTGGGTTCCGGCTGTAACGTCGCCGATGATTGATTTCATTTTATCACAGTTTTTGTTATTATGGTTTTGTGGTAAGTACAGATTGTTGCGCCACGTGCTTTTTGTTAGGTCTCAGGGTGCTCAATATAGGCTAGAAGGGGGGGTTGAATAGCCTATGTCCAATTTTTGAAATTGATTCAAAAACCTACTTCACTTAAGTTAGAAAATTTTGCAGCTGAATAATAGTGAAGTATAGGACAAGTTGAGAATGACTGATCTTAACAGGACAAGATCAGCAGTTCTCAAAACTATGGAATTCTGGAAATTAATCAACAATATTAGTTCACAATCACACAGAAATAGACAAGGAATTTAATATGGTTCACACTTATAAATAAGTGCTACGTCCACAACCAAAGTGGTCAACTTTGGATTTGAAAAATGTGTACTAAGTTTTCCACTAGAATCTTTACAAGATAAGTCTCTAATGGATTGTGTACAAAAATTAGTTGACCAGTGTTTGTGGGAGAATTAATATCTATAAGATATAATTCTCGTGAGCTATGAATGCTAGGTGTTGCAATCAATGAAGAGCTTATATAGACTGATCGTCTTAGTATGGAGCTCTTCAAAGAATGATTTACAGATAGGACGTTTAAGCTTTTAATGCACTTGAAGAAGAAGATGATGATATCAGAGTTGTGGTTGTTGAAGGTGTTAAATGCTTCAATGAAGACTCCTTTTATATGCAGGGGAAGCCTTGGAGCCGTTGGAGATCTTCATCAGTTGCACAATTTGAATTTAAGAGCATTCAATGCTCTAATGTTGCTGTTGAGCTCTGATAGGCGATTCTGCAAAATACAGTCTGTCTTCTGTCACTTTGCCAAAAATAGGTAGACTGCGTTTGCAGGCAGAATGTCCTTTTCTGAGATGAATGCCTAGAATGGAAAGCTTCATTGAATGCGTTTTGCAGGTTAACGTTGTATCGAAGTCAATGAAAGACTTTGCTGATGTCTCAAGACATGTCTTCGGCAGTTCTATATCGGACGTTCTTGGGGTCTTCAACTTGGCTGATGAAGCTTGGCTGAGACGAACTTGTCCGATCTCTTGAGGAACTCTGCTGATGCACTCTTCGGCTGATGTATAGAGGACGGCCGATATCCTACAGGCTATCTTCTTCAAGGCTAATTACAGAAAGCAACCCTAGGCTATTCAAGCTATGTCTAAGTACAAGTTGCCACTCTAACAGACACGCAGGCCCATTAGTCACCTTGACTTAGACTCAGGTTATGGATACAAGCAAATCTATATCAATTACAACAATCTCCTCCTATTTGCTAGAGTCCATGACCTTATGAATACAATATAAGCTGACCATGTCCGATTTTAGTAATAACATGCTGTAAGAGTGATATATTAAATGAGCATGTCCTAGATGGACTTACAGAAGGGTCAGTGTATTCAAGATTACAATGCGTTTACAAATAATGAATTGAGGCATAGAACACTTGTAGGAAGACTGAATTTAAAGACATGTAGACAAAGTACTATATAGGACATGTCTTTAAACCAGTGGTATAAATTTCATGCACACACAGAATAATCAATCAGTTATAAAGCATGGAATTTTAAAAAGATAGGCATTGTTTATTAAACAAGAAGTTTAATACAATGTTTTGTCAAGGAGTTTATACAATCAGACAGGAAGGGTATACCAGCTAAGTTAAATTGAAGCTTGTCCTTTCCATCTTGCGTTAACAGCTGCTTTGAGTCTGGCAATTTCAGCTTTGGCTTCTGTTAGCTCATCCTTGACTTCTTCTAGCTCATCTTTGGCATTTTCCAATTCGGAGGAGAGATTTTTGTTTTTCAGTCTGAGTAAAGCATTCCTTTCGTGAAGTTCAGTCAGCTGATTATTGTGTAGTCGGCTCATCTCCTCCTTCATGGACGCAAGCGACCTATCCATGTTGCCTAGTCGATGGTCAGTGTTTTTAAGCTCCTTGCGAAAAAGAGTGTAGTGCTTGTCTGTGAGCCTGCGCGTCTGACGAACGGAGGAGTGGACAGAGCGATTGGCATGGCGTTGAGAATGAAGCACACTCGTGTAGCCAGTATCGATGAGCTCGATCATCTGCAGCATTCCTTGTGAAAGATTTTCCCAATTTTCTTTAAAAAGGGCGTTGGAGGCAGAGGAAGAGGCTGAGAGCCGGTTGATCAAAATATCTCGTGAGGCAGCAATGGCCTGCTGGCATGCGGCGGCGGTAGCCTGGGCACCTTTGGCAATGGCTATGACCTGAGTCATATAGTCGGCAGTGACAGTAGTGGTGTGAGATTGGGCAGCGGCCAGTTGATGCAGGGCTTTGGTGAGATCAGCCGATATAGTTTCAAAATTTCTCAAAAAATCCTCAATATAGGAGGCACGGAAGTACGTAGGTTGGAAAGACTGGCTGACAGGAGAGGTTGGTGGACTGGTGGAGGTTTGAGGTTGGCTGGTGGAGGTTGGAGGTTGGCTGGTGGAGATCAAGGGAGGATGACTGAGGGAGGATTGAGGTTGGCTGGGCCAGATGCGAGGAACAGGGAAAAGTTTGTCGATGTAGATGTCATAGGATAGTGGGTGAATGAAAATGGGAAGAGTGAAGTAGGTGAATGGATGAGGAGAACGGAAGAGAATAGGAAAGAGAGGGTTAAAGCCAATGTAGGTGATGACTACGTCAAAGAAGTCGTAGACCACAGGCTTTGATAAGACGGAGGGATGGCTGATGAGGGTAAATACTGGGGGTCGAGGAAGAGAAAGAAAAGGGGAGATGTCTGACGGGGTAGGGGGAGGAAGTCCTAGGTCCTTGTGAATAGATGTCCACTGTTTGAAGATCATAAGATCTTGAACAGCAGAGTTGTGCGAGAAGAATAGCTGGGACCAGGAAGGAGGTAGGGGATCATAGAAGGCTCCCCACTGGATAATAATTTCCCCAGCAGACATAGGTTGGCAGGGGATGCGTTTAGGGTAGTCCAATGTGGAGAGGTAAGGGTCAGTATCGGCAGGGTTAGGCTTGGGATGGCTGTCCTTAAAGAACAGCAGTTCTTGTACCTCTGGATGAAGGTGGCTGTAGGGGTTGATTTTTTGTGCGTTTGGGAGTAGGAGGAGCAGAGGGAGAAGAGAGAGATCGTTTAGAACGTTTGAGAAGGGTGGATTCAGGTGAGAGAGAAGGTTCTGAGTCTGGGGTTATGAGTACGGGAGCAAGAGGAGTGGTTGAAGATGTAGGGGAGTGGACAGAGGCCGTAGGCAGAGTTGGGGAAGATGGAGGTGAAGAAGTTTGATCGGCAGCACCCACAAACTTGACCTTTTTGGCGCTCCTCTTGAGGCGTTTGCCTTGCTTTGATCTGGTTGGAGTTGAGGAGGTAGGGGCAGGTTGTGTAGAGTCGAAAGTGGGAATGGCTTGTGTGGAAGGAGTGGTAGATGAGACCGTGGGTAGGCCAAAAGATTCATCAGTTGGAAGAAGGGTTTGTTTGGTTTTGGGCTTGTCTGATTTGGAGGTGGATTTAGGAGGAAGAGTGGAAGGATGAGGGGGTTTTGTAAGATCGGCTGGTTTGAATGTGGAAGTGTCCTTTTCAACAGCCTGTTTGGATCGGTCAGGCTTTTTGGTTTGTTTGAGTTTTGGTGTTGGGAGAGGTGAGTGTTTTTGTTTCTTGGGGGAGGATTCATCTGGTTCATAGGGGTCATGATCCAGTCTGCTGAGATTAAAATTCTCAGGCAACTCAGCACCAAGAGGCGTGGGCTCCTCCTGAGCAGGAAGCCCGGTTGAGGTGTAAGTCACTTTCCTCTTACCCTTCTTATCTTGGGTAGAGGGACCAGCAGTTGTGGTAGCAGTAACCCTCTTGGCTATGTCCTCTCGATATCTGGTGATGTTGTTGACTGTGAAGACATAGGTGTTGGACACCTTTATGAGATCATCACCAGACACCTGTTCATCAATCTCCTCAAATCTCCTTAGGAGAACATTTATGACCCTGATAAAAGGCCTTTTCATGTTGGGATGAGCTTGAACTTCGGCCACACTCTGAAACAGCATGGAGAACACAATTTTGGCCCAGTTCAGCTGTTTGCGCAGGATCACAGCCTTGGTCCACATGAGTTGCTGGGATGTGAAGATGTCCCTTGAGCCGTTCTTGAAGAGGATGCTCTTGTCAAGAAGATGGCTTATATGATAAGAACCCTCAGGAAATAGATTCCTGGACATCTCAGAGAAGCGTTCTGGTTGAGCTGAGCCTCTCATCATTTCCCAGGCTTGTGCTGATTCTTCATCAGTCAATTCCAGCTTTCCTTCTACAGGCAATCCTAGGATGTTGCCTATTTCCTTGTAGGTCAACTTGATGAAATACCCTCGGATGTTGCCTTTTAAGTAGCTCATGTTTACTTTGTCATTGCTGGAAGAAGGAGCAGGGGGAAGGACCATTCTTGTGTAGAATTCTTCAGCCAAGAGATTGCTGTAGTGGGTGTCATTCAGCTGGAAGAAGGGAAGAAGACCACACTCTTCTAAGTCTTTAATTAGTGCTGCTCCAGAGGAATACTCAAAAACTGAGTCTTTATCGATGGTCATTCCAGGGTGATAGCTGGATCTTGGAAGAATTTTTAATGGGATCTTGGTGGCTTCAGCAGCCCTGGATGACTTGGCTGATTTCATGTCAGCAGATGAGGAAGTACCAGCAGTTTTAGAAGCTTGAGTCTTTGCCTACACACAGTCGGCAGAGTTAAGAATAGCTGATATACAGGTAACAACAGATCTTAATAGAAACACGCACTGTTTAGATCTAAGACCCAAAATATAGCTAAGTTATGATATGTGACAAGAGTAGTTCATCTTCTGGGTCTTTGAACAACTACAGATTTGGTTAATTTTCAACAAATAGAATGGTACAAAATGAAAATATTTTGGCATAGATAGCTCTAAAACACATTCAATACCAGAGAGACAAGTTCTAAGCAACATTATCAAGAACTCGAAGTTCATCAATGGCGGAAAACTCAAAATAATTCATATTAGGTCAAGAAATACCCTAAAACTGGAATTAAACGAATCGTAAGGAGGTAGGGATACTCACCATTGAAGAATGTAAATCGAAGACTTGAAGATTTTGAGGATTTCAGAAGCTTTTAGCAAGATTGGATTTCTGAGTTTTTGAAATGTCAAATGGCGGTTTTTGAAAAGATGAAAAGGCACTGTGTGAAATCGCCTTTTTGTACTTTTGACAGGGTTCAATAAATGACTTTTAATAATTTTTAAAATCCGCATTTAATGTCCTGATAGGTGACTGTTCATATAACGTACGTATTTGACCTATTTTATTGAGGACTACCGATATGGAGAGAAGTGCTTACTCAATGTTGTCTATATTCTCGGCAGAGTTGCACTTAGCTGATCATATAAGTATTTCTATAAAGGCAGTGTATGAAATAGCTTTAAAGGCAGTGTATGAAAGATTAAGGATTGAGATCAAACATACCAAGCTCTCCTCTTAGATAGGCAAACCTGGTTGAGTCAAGTGGTTTGGTGAAGATGTCAGCTACTTGATGGTCGGTAGACACATATTGCATGTTGATGTTACCTTTTTCAACATGGTCTTTTAAGAAGTGATATCTCACATCAATGTGCTTTGTCTTGGAGTGCATAACAGGATTTTGAGAGACAGAGATGGCTGATGTATTATCACACATTATAGGGCAATCGCAGCCTTGATCTCATAGTCCACCGATGTCGTTTAATCCACAGAATTGGAGGCAGCTACCAGCAGCCTATATATTCGCTTGTTGAAGTTGAAACAGATGTTTGCTTTTTGCTAGCCCATGAGATAAGTCGATTTCCTAAGAATTGACATGTCCCACTTGTGCTTTTCCTGTCAACCTTACATGCAGCAAAATCAGCATCAGAATAGCCTATAAGATTAAAGGATGAATCCCTTG
This sequence comes from Platycodon grandiflorus, assembly GCA_016624345.1. Lineage (NCBI taxonomy): Eukaryota > Viridiplantae > Streptophyta > Magnoliopsida > Asterales > Campanulaceae > Platycodon > Platycodon grandiflorus. Next base: position 58,868,510 of record CM028362.1, read on the forward strand.
GATACCAAATACCCAAGTTGGAAGTATCTATTAAATATCTGATGATTCTTTTGACAGCTTGTAAGTGAGACTCCTTTGGATCCGCTTGAAATCTAGCACAAACACAAACACAAACATAATGTCGCCTACTAGCGTTAAGTATAAAAGTGAGCCAATCATGCCTCTATATAGAGTCATGTCCACTTTCTTGCCCTTTTCATCTTTGTCAAGATGGCGTTTGTGGCCATAGGTGTATCAAGTCGTTTGCATTTTCAAGTCCAAATTTCTTGATAACATCCTTTGCATATTTGGCTTGATTGATGAAGATACCGGTAGATCTTTGTTGAATTTGAAGTCCTAGGAAGAAGTTGAGTTCTCCCATCATGCTCATTTCAAATTTACTCTGCATAAGCTTTTCAAATCTTTTGCAAAGATTCTCATTAGTAGATCCAAAAATAATATCATCAACATAAATTTGAACAAGTAAAGAATGACCTTTATGTTTCATAATAAAAAGAGTAGTGTCAATTTGACCTCTCACAAAGCCTTGAGATGTCAAGAACTTTGAAAGGGTCTCATACCAGGCTCTTGGAGCTTGCTTAAGTCCATAAAGTGCTTTCCTTAGCTTGTATACATCTTCTCTTCTTGAACTATCGATGAAACCAGGTGGTTGTTCTACGTAGACTTCTTCTTGTAATTCACCGTTTAGAAAGGCACTCTTAACATCCATTTGATATACTTTGAAGTCTTTGAAGGATGCATAGGCCAAGAATAATCTTATGGCTTCTAGTCTTGCAACAGGAGCAAATGTCTCATCATAGTCAATTCCCTCCTCCTGTCTATATCCTTGAGCTACAAGTCTTGCCTTATTCCTGGTGATATTTCCATTTTCATCCATCTTGTTTCTGAAGACCCACTTTGTACCAATCACAGCTTGTCCTTTAGGTCTAGGGACAAGTGACCAAACTTGACATCTGTCAAATTGATTTAATTCTTCTTGCATAGCTTCCACCCACTTGGATCTTCCAAGGCTTCATCTATCTTCTTGGGTTCAATATGTGAGACAAATCTTTGTAGAATACATGCATTCATTCCTTGAAGCTTGTCTAGTTTGAACACCAGCATTAAGATCACCAATGATTTGAGTGATAGGATGTTCTTTAACTTCTCGAACATCTGCAGTTTGAACTTGTCTTATTGTATCGGCAGAGTTGGGTTCTTGAGAAGTGGAAGTTTCTGAAGCTTGGTTTTCTGAAGGGTATGTTAATTCCAATGTAGGCTGTAGTACTTCTGGTATGGAAGGGAAAGTGGATTCGGATTTTTCGAGTTCTCATTTCTTTGGTTCATTGTTTCTTGAGGATTCTATCAAGTTAATTCTTGGAGGAACTTGTGAAGATGTGGGATCGCAGAGTTGGAGCTTGCCTGCACTGCCTCATACTCATCGAATCATTAGACACCTTAGGAGCCAAATGTGGCCCAATAAAATCAAATTCATCAAAAGAGACATGAATAGATTCAACAACTCTAAGTGAAGTTTTATTATAAACTCTATAAGCTTTTGAAAATTTGGCATATCCCAGAAATATCCCTTCATCACTTTTGGATTCAAATTTACCTCTATGTTCTTTTCCATTGTAAAGAACATAGCATTTACATCCAAATATTTTGAAGAATCCAATGTTGGGAGCTCTGCCTCTCCATATTTCATATAGAGTTTTGTTATGAATTTGTTGATAATGGACCTGTTTTGAGTGAAGCAGGCAGTGTTTACAGCTTCAGCCCAGAAATACATATGCAGTTTTGCTTTAGCAATCATAGTCTTTCCTGCTTCAATAAGAGTTCTGTTCTTTCTTTCAAGAACTCCATTCGTTGAGGTGTACCAACGCAGAGAAATTGTGACCAATTCCATGGTCATCACAATATTTGGCTACACCATTGTTCTTGAACTCGTCCCATTGTCCGATCGACATCGCAATGTCATCCAGTTTCTGAGTTTGTAGTCTTCTGAAGAGTTCTGTTATGATGTCATATGCTTCATCTTTGGAGGACATCATCTCAACCTAAGTGAATCTTGAGTAGTCATCAATTACCACAAGTGTGTACTTGCTGCCACCAAGACTTGTAGTAGTAACTGATCCAAATAAATCCATATGCAGGAGCTGTAGAGGTCTGGATGTTGATAGGCAAGGCTTGCTTTTGAATGAAGATTTGTGTAATTTGCCTAGTTGACATGCTTTACACAGATTGTGTGGTTCAGCCGATATTTTAGGCAAACCAACAACTAGGTTGTCCTTTGATAGCTTCTCCAAATATTTGAAGCTGAGATGACTAAGCCTTTTGTGCCACAACCAGCTGTTATCACTTGATGACCTTGCAACCAAGCATAGATTTGATTTTCTTCCAACAGCATTTAAGTCAACGGCATATACATTTCCTTTTCTGAAGCCTGTCAGGATTGTTGAACACGTCTCATTGTCCTTGATGAGACAGTGACTTGAAGTGAATTGACAGACTAATCCTTTGTCACAGAATTGTGATATGCTCAAAAGATTATGCTTCAATCCTTCAACTAGAGAAACTTTACTGATGGAAAGGTTTCCTCTAATTATGCTTCCATAGCCAATCGTCTTCCTTTTTGAGTTGTCACCAAAAATTACTGAGGGACCTTTAGCTTCAGCAATATTTGAGAGAAGATTTGGATCACCAGTCATGTGCTTTGAGCAGCCACTATCTAGATACCATAAGTCTTTCTCTTCTTCACTAACAGCCATGAAGCATTCTTGAAATATAATCATTTAAGAATATAGTCCCCGTTTATTTTTGGGTCCTTAAGGTTAGCAACCTTTTGGGATCCATACCTGTTTAACCTTTGGAGGTGTGAATCCTCTAGATTTGGGTATGAATCTCAGAAGGCATTCATGAATTTCATGACCATGGCCTTTACAGAAAGAGCATTTATGAAAACCTTGAACATGGGTAATGATTTCTTTTGAAGACTTCTTATTATCGGCAGTTTTGGAAATGGCTTTTGTACTGATAACAGACTTATAGGACTTAGGCTGATAATGCCATTTCTTAGTGATAGTAGGTTTACCATGGGGAGACCTTTTATCAAAAGACTTCACATTTTCAGGCCGAACTCCTTTGAGCTTTTTATCAGCAGAGTTGAGATCAGCAATCTTTCCTTTGACAAATTTAATAGGTTTGAGTTGAGAATTCTTTGACTTGCTACCAGTCATCCCTGTTTTCTTAGGGTGACTGATGGCAGGTTTCTGTTGCTCAGACTCCCTATTAGCAGTGTCATTGTTGACAGATTGCTTACCCTTGGACTTGTCTTTTGTATTTTTGGGATAAACAAAGGGAACTTTGTTAAAACCAAGTCCTTGCCTTTTAGGAGATTGCTGATTATAGGAAGCTTCTTCAGCCATTTCTTCAGCAATTACTTCAGTTGTCTCATTTTCTTGAGAGCCAGATGGACTTCCTACATTGAATTCACTTTGGAAACCGATACCAGTTTTGTCGTCAAGAGTTTTCTAGTTTGAAAGAATGGTATCAAAGTTTCCTTTTGAATTATTTCAAGTATTGACAACTTTCTGAAGGTCATCTTTCTCAGAATTGATTTTCTTTATGTGTTCAAGTAGGAATTCCACTTTTTCAGTTAAGGCTTTGTTCTCTTTTTGAATTTTGATACTTTCAGCTTGTTGTCTATTGAGATCTTTGATCTCAGACATCAAGGTAGATTTCTCAGAGACAGCCAGTTCATGCTTTTGGGCTAGTTTCACATAGGCAATTTTGAACTAAGAAAATTCTTCCAGCATGTCTTTGTTGGCTTTAATGAGCTCTCCCCTTGAGGGTTCATTAAGCTCATCATCATCACTATCATCCTGTTGGAATGGTAGTGACCTTACTGAGTCATGGGGTGATTCCCTGGCCATAAGACATATATTTGCTTCTTCAGCAAAGTCACAGGAATCATCCTCATCAGTATCTGTGTCACACCAAGTGGGCATGTTGCTTTCATCCATGTCCTCAGCCACCATCCCTTTTTGTTTTTGAAATTTAGACTCGGGACATTTTTTGTAGAATTCATATTTTGGCTTTGTACATTTTGAAGCAAAATGACCTGGTTTCCTATAGTTAAAACAGACAAGCTCATTTTCCTTTTGATAGTCTGCAGTTTTATAAGGAGCAGAACTTTTTGGATGAGCAACTGTTCTTTGAGGAATGGCAGTTTTGTGAGGAGACTGCCTATGAGATGATTCGTTAAACCTTTTGAAACGTTGATACTTCTTAACAAACATTGCAAAGGCTTCGTCTGAAAGAATGTCATCACCATCACTGGATGTGGATGGGGTTTCATCAGGTGTGGAACAAGAAGGTTCAACAGACATGGCTGGTAAGGATAAATTTTTAAAACTCTTTTCCATTTCTTGAGCTTGTTGGATTTCAAGCTCATAGACTGAAAGACTTGCATAAAGGTTTCTGAGAGACAATTTATTCAAGTCTTTTGATTCTTTCATGGCAGTGATCTTTACATGCCATAGACTGCCTAGTGCATTAAGAAATCTCATGTTTATTTCTTTCTTTTCATTTTTCTTTCCTAAAGAATAGCAAGAGTTGACTACCTCATAAAATCTGGCATATGCGCTTCGTAGAGTCTCTTTAGGATCTTTCTTGAATGAGTCGAACTTCTGGATGCAAGTATATAGCTTGTTATTCTTGGTTTCACCATCACCTTCAAGGTATTCCAGTATAGCTTCCCACATTTCCTTAGCCGTGTCCAAATTGATGATCTGCTGGTATGTGCTGATATCAACACAGCTGGTGATGATGTTGATGGATTTTTCATCCAGAGCGTCATTCTTTCTGTCTTCTTTATCCCATTCTTCTTCAGGCTTTGGGACTTCAGGGTCAGTCGTTGGATCCAGTATAGCCAGAGTATTTGGCTTCATGGGAATTCTAGGTCCATCTATAACACATTTCCACAAACGTTTGTCAATAGAGTTCATGTGTCTTTTAACTTTATCTTTCCAGATATCAAAGTGAACTTCATCCAGTACATGACAATGGTTCACATTTGAAGTTTCCAACATTTGATGAGCAGCCATTTGATCTTTAATCTCTCAAGAGTTTAATCTTGGAAAAACTTATTTTCAAAGAGTTAAGCTCTGATACCAATTGTTAGGTCTCAGGGTGCTCAATATAGGCTAGAAGGGGGGGGGGGTGTTGAATAGCCTATGTCCAATTTTTGAAATTGATTCAAAAACCTACTTCACTTAAGTTAGAAAATTTTGCAGCTGAATAATAGTGAAGTATAGGACAAGTTGAGAATGGCTGATCTTAACAGGACAAGATCAGCAGTTCTCAAAACTATGAAATTCTGGAAATTAATCAACAATAGCAGTTCACAATCACATAGAAATAGACAAGGAATTTAATATGGTTCACACTTATAAATAAGTGCTACGTCCACAACCAAAGTGGTCAACTTTGGATTTGAAAAATGTGTACTAAGTTTTCCACTAGAATCTTTACAAGATAAGTCTCTAATGGATTGTGTACAAAAATTAGTTGACCAGTGTTTGTGGGAAAATTAATATCTATAAGATATAATTCTCGTGAGCTATGAATGCTAGGTGTTGCAATCAATGAAGAGCTTATATAGATTGATCGTCTTAGTATGGAGCTTTTCAAAGAATGATTTACAGATAGGACGTTTAAGCTTTTAATGCACTTGAAGAAGAAGAAGATGATATCAGAGTTGTGGGTGTTGAAGGTGTTAAATGCTTCAATGAAGACTCCTTTTATATGTAGGGGAAGCCTTGGAGTCGTTGGAGATCTTCATCAGTTGCACAATTTGAATTTAAGAGCATTCAATGCTCTAATGTTGCTGTTGAGCTCTGATAGGCGATTCTGCAAAATACAGTCTGTCTTCTGTCACTTTGCCAAAAATAGGTAGACTGCGTTTGCAGGCAGAATGTCCTTTTCTGAGATAAATGCCTAGAATGGAAAGCTTCATTGAATGCGTTTTGCAGGTTAACGTTGTATCGAAGTCAATGAAAGACTTTGCTGATGTCTCAAGACATGTCTTCGGCAGTTCTATATCGGACGTTCTTAGGGTCTTCAACTTGGCTGATAAAGCTTGGCTGAGACGAACTTGTCCGATCTCTTGAGGAACTCTGCTGATGCACTCTTCGGCTGATGTATAGAGGACGACCGATATCCTACAGGCTATCTTTTTCAAGGCTAATTACAGAAAGCAACCCTAGGCTATTCAAGCTATGTCTAAGTACAAGTTGCCACTCTAACAGACACGCAGGCCCATTAGTCACCTTGACTTAGACTCAGGTTATGGATACAAGCAAATCTATATCAATTACAACAATTTTAGTATTTGTTATCGTTATTTGCATGTCGTTTTGGCGCGTCTACCTTGGGATTTCGTATTGAAATTCGGGTCGGGGCGTCACAGTTGGTATCAGAGCAATAGTTTTGCTGTCGCCAGGATAGGTTCCTTGGCCTAGGTGGGTATGGTTTATTGTTAAGAATCCTAACGTCGAGTGATGTGTGTAGGTCATAATGGTGGAAACTAGGAACAGAGTGAGTACCAGTAGGCTGGTGCGAGTGCTGGAGAGGGTGATGAGGAGCGGGGAATGTTAACCGTCCTCGTAATGATCCCCCGGAACAGAACCAGAACAACCAAAATGAGGAAATGAAAAATATGTACCGGAGAATGCTTGAGCTAATGAATGAGATGACTCAGCGGATGAATGCGGGGGCAAGGCCGCAACCTGAGGTAGAAATACCACAACCGGAGGTGGAGGCACCACAACCGGAAGTGGTAGTGCTAGAATCGGAAGTAAGGCAGAGGAACAACACAACCACTCTTGAGAGATTCTTGAAGATGAAACCCCGAACTTTTCTGGGAGAACCCGATGCCACTAAAGCGGAATTATGGATCGAACATATAGTGAAGATATTTACAGCTTTGGGTTGCAGTGATGATGAGAAGGTTACTCTGGCGGTGTTCAAGTTAGTGGGAGTAGCAGAGCACTGGTGGCAAGTGCTACAAGAGAGCTGGGATTTGCAGGGAGTACCTCATACTTGGCCTAGTTTCTTGAGGGAGTTCAAGGCCCAGTATATTCCAGTGGTGGTTCGGGAGAAGAGAGAGAGGGAATTCTACGATCTTGAGCAGGGTAACATGTCTGTGGCTCAGTATTCAGCTAAGTTCACCGAGTTGGCACGCTATTGTACTTATTTGGTTCCAAACGAGGCTAGGAAGACACATAAATTTATCAAGGGGCTGAAGACCGAGTACAGGAAAGCATGTCGCGCAGCTAGCGATTACCGCAGTGCAGTGGACCGAGCATATGGGATAGAGAGTGACATCGAGGAACATAAGGGGATGATGAATGTGGGTTCTCAACAGTCTTCGCAGTCTTATGGGCGAGGACAAGGTTCAGGTAACAGGGGTAACTACAACAACAATAACAACAACCACAGGGGAAACCAGAACAGGGCACCTTCCGATGGACAATCTAGACAACAGTCGGGTGGACGAGGGAACAATTCTTCTTCTTCTCAGGGGCAACGAGGTGCTCCGGTAATATGTAATTATTGTGCAAGGCCGGGACATACGGAGAACATTTGCTTGAGTAAGTTGGGGTATAAACCAGGGCAATGCTTTAATTGTGGGGAAGCCGGTCACATGAAGATGGATTGCCCCAAACCGAAGGGTAGTCAGTCGGGGAGTGCGAGTCAGCCGTCTAGCGGTACGAAGAGAGACAGCGACGGTAGGCCCAAGGTTCAGGGTCGTGTCTTTGCGCTCGATCAACAAGGAATGCCTGAGTATACGTCCGTGATAGGAGGTAGTCTTTCTGTTTTCGGTAGTAGAGCACGAGTTCTTATAGATCCTGGCTCATCCCATTCGTATGTTGCATCTCATTTTGTGAAAAATTTATGTGTATTGCCCCAATCATTACCTTTTGTGCTTGAGGTGTCTACCCCGTTGGGGGAGCATATGTTGGCTTCGGAAGTATACCGAGCTTGTGATATACTGATAGGTGATCACACTTTGTATGCTGATTTGGTTGTGCTACCCATACGTGATTTTGATGTGATACTTGGCATGGATTGGTTGTGTGTTTATCATGCTTTAGTAGATTGCCATAGTAAGAAAGTTACTTTTGCTATGTCGGGTGTTCCCGAGTTTGTATTTGTGGGTGATGCTGTCAAGAGTAATATACATGTTATTTCTGCTTTGAGGGCTAGAAAGTTATTATCACGTGGGTGTGCAGGTTATTTGGCGTGTGTGGTTGACAAGAATATTTCTACACCAAAGTTAGAGGAAGTTCTGGTAGTTTGTGAATTTCCTGATGTGTTTTCGACCGATTATGATATGCCTCCTGATAGGGAAGTAGAGTTTTGCATTGAGTTATTACCAGGAACTGCTCCTATTTCTAAGGCTCCTTATAGAATGACACCCGCGGAATTGAAAGAATTGAAAGAGCAGTTACAGGAACTTCTTGATAGAGAATTCATTAGACCAAGTGTATCACCTTGGGGTGCACCAGTTTTATTTGTGAGGAAGAAGGATGGTACTTTGAGGTTGTGTATCGATTACAGACAGTTGAATCAGGTAACAATCAAGAACAAGTATCCTTTACCTCACATCGATGACTTATTCGATCAGTTGCAAGGGTCGGTTGTGTATTCCAAGTTAGACTTGAGGAGTGGGTACCATCAGTTGAAAGTTCGAGCGGAAGACATTCCCAAAACTGCTTTTCGCACGAGGTATGGGCATTATGAGTTTGTGGTTATGCCGTTTGGGTTAACAAACGCACCGGCGGTATTTATGGATTTGATGAATCGTGTGTTTCATCAATATCTGGATTGTTTCGTAGTGGTCTTCATTGACGATATACTTGTCTACTCTAAGTCACGGGAAGAACATGAGCAGCACCTGAGGGTAGTGTTATCGGTTCTTCGGGAGAAACAGTTGTTCGCTAAGTTCAGTAAATGTGCTTTCTGGTCAGAGAAAGTATCATTTTCGGGTCATGTGGTTTCGAAGGATGGGATAGCAGTTGATCCATCCAAAGTGGAAGCCGTGACAAAGTGGAAAACACTGAGTACAGTTACCGAGGTTCGTAGTTTCTTGGGATTGGCGGGATACTATCGGAGATTCATTGAGGGATTTTCCAAGATTGCTACACCTCTGACGAATTTGACAAAGAAAATGACCCCGTTTGCGTGGAATGAGAAATGTGAGACTAGTTTTCAAGAGTTGAAGAGACGCTTGACGACATCTCCTATTTTGACGTTGCTTAGTGGAGGTGACAACTTCGTGGTGCATAGTGACGCCTCGAAGGAAGGCTTGGGTTGTGTGCTTATGCAGAATGGAAAGGTTATTGCTTATGCTTCGAAGAAATTGACAGCTTTCGAACAGAATTATCCTACTCATGATTTAGAGTTGGCTGCGATTATGATTGCGTTGCATAAGTAGAAACATTATCTATACGGAGCAAAGTTTGAGGTCTTCACGGATCACAAGAGTTTGAGATACCTCTTCTCACAAAAGGAGTTGAACATGAGACAACGTAGATGGATGGAAAAATTGAAAGACCATGACTGTACGATCCTTTATCATCCCGGGAAAGCGAATGTAGTAGCGGATGCATTGAGTAGAAAGACATACGTCTCTTGCTTAATGGTTCGAGAATGGAAGATGTTAGAGGATTTGCGAGATTGGAATCCTTTCGAGACAGAATGTGGAGTAATCTTTGTGAATATTCGAGCTACACCAGTTTTGTTTCAACAGATTAAAGAGGCTCAAGTTGGTGACCCAGAAATTGTTAAGATAATTAGTGAGTTGGGCGAGGGAAAAACACCCGACTTTGCGATGAACAGTGACGGAATTCTTACATTTCGGGGAAGAGTTTGCGTTCCTTCGAATGAGGTGGTTAAACGACAAGTTCTTGATGAGGCTCACAAGGTAAAGTATACTATACATCCGGGGAGTACCAAAATGTATAGGGATTTGAAGAAACAATTTTGGTGGAGTGGAATGAAACGAGAAATTGCGGAGTATGTTTCTAGGTGTTTGACTTGTCAACAGGTAAAGGCCGAACATCAGAGGCCAGCGGGTTTGTTGCAACCACTTGAGATTCCAGAATGGAAGTGGGAGCACATCACGATGGATTTTGTGACAGGGTTACCACGTACTCGTTGAGGATTTGATGCCGTTTGGGTTATTGTGGATAGGTTGACAAAATCGGCACACTTTATTCCTATTGCGATAACATATTCTTTGAGTCAGTTGGCGGCATTGTATATTCAGGAGATAGTGAGGTTGCATGGGGTTCCAGTGAGTATAGTATCGGATCGAGATCCGAGGTTTACATCAAGGTTTTGGCAGGCATTACAGGAAGCTATGGGAACGAAATTGAACTTCAGTACAGCTTTTCATCCTCAATCAGACGGACAATCGGAGAGATTGATTCAGGTACTTGAGGATATGTTGCGTGCGTGCACGGTAGACTTTAAGGGAAGTTGGGATACTCATTTACCTTTAGCGGAGTTTGCCTACAACAATAGTTTCCAAGCGAGTATCGAGATGGCACCGTACGAGGCTTTGTATGGGCGAAAGTGTAGATCGCCGATTTGTTGGGATAAAGTCGGGGAAGCAAAAATTTGGGGTTCAGAGTTCGTACAACAGTCGGTTGAGAGTGTGAAGGTTATTCGGGATAGACAACTTACTGCACAGAGTCGACAGAAGAGCTATGCCGATAATCGGAGACGAGATCTCGAGTTTCAGGTAGGAGATTATGTGTTCCTTAAAGTATCGCCACGTAGGGGTACTAAGAGGTTTGGCAAGAAAGGGAAGTTATCATCGAGATATATTGGTCCGTTTGAGATTCTTGAGAAAGTGGGAACATTAGCATATAGAATTGCGTTACCACCTTCGTTGTCAGAAATCCATAATGTGTTTCACGTGTCTATGCTTCGGAAGTACATGAAGGATGACTCATATGTGTTAGAGTATGAGGAGATCACTTTTGAACCCGACTTATCATATGTCGAGCACCGGTAAAGATTCTTGACACTAAGGAACAAACTTTGCGAACAAAACGGATCCCACTAGTTAAAGTACTTTGGAGGAATCACGACATTGAGGAAGCTACTTGGGAGACCGAGGCCGATATGCATCCCAAATACCCTCATCTTTTCGATGAACTTGGTAAGGAATTTAGGGACTAATTTTTTTTTAGGAGGAGAGGATGTAACACCCTGAATCCTCTTATGCATGATTTACTTATTTTATGAGTGGTTTATGTGTTAAATTTGTTTTATTAGCATGTTAATTGAACTATGCTTTTATTTATATTTTAATTTCATGTTTATAGGAATTGTTAGATTTATTATGCATTGATAAATTGATTGTTATGGTTCATGATGACTATAAGATGTGTTATAAGTGTTATGTGATCACACCTAGGAGTGTCCAAGTGTTCAAACCAATGAAATAGAGTAAAAATAGAAGTATGCTGGAAAGAATGTTTGGCACGACCGTGTGCCTTTCCTTGGCACGGCCGTGCAAATAGTGACCAGACGTTTCCAAAAAGTTTGGCACGGCCGTGTGCCTTTTTTTGGCACGGCCGTGCGCCTTCCTTGACGCGGCCGTGCAGATCGGGCAGATTTAAAATCTAAATTTCGAAAATTACCTTTGCACCCTTAAATCTCACCACATGTGTGGCTCTCCTTGAGCCACGTCACTACCCCTCCCCAATCTGATAATTTGGTCACTTAAATGGTTGGAGAGACTTCAATTCTCTCCATTCTTCCCTCCATTCCTCCATTAAAGCTCTAGTGTGTGTATGGGAGATATAGTGAGATTAGTGTGTGTGTTTGGGTTCCCGAAGATCCAACCATCCGATCGACGATCCGAGACAGTCATTGTGTTGGTGTTGAGCAAGGGAGCAACTTGGGTGGTTTTGATTTCACTTTCATTGTCTTGATAATCGGTTCTAAGTAAGTTACTAAACCCCCCTTTGTATGCTTTAAGCTTCAATGTGTGTTAGATCATCAATATTCATGTATGACTTGCTTTATATGTTGTTTTCATGTATAAATCTCTAGGTTGAGATGAGTACATTGTACTTGTGCTATGAGTATGTGTTGAATGATGTTAATGAGCTAGGGTTTGAACATAAATCTTAGGATTTGAACAAATAGAGAACTTGAGACTTGAAAATGGGTAATCTTGCATTTAGCATTGAAACCCTAATTTGGTGAACTTTAGTAATGACTCCGAGAAGTCGATTTTAGGGAAGATTATGACTCCCCGAACAACATATTAGATTACTACGAGGTTTAGAGTTCGATTGATCGAGATTCTAGCCCTCCGTGCTTTTGGTACTGTTAAGGTGGAGACTTGTGAATGGCTCTCATGTGTTGAATAGAACGCTTACATATGTGTTGAATGATGATTGGTGGTAGAATAGAATAATCTACTTGTCATTTGTCAAGTTCACTACTTTTGAACTCGATGGTTATTTGCATTAGATGAATAAGAACATCTATTTGTGCATTGTGTAAGTCCAGCTGGCGTCGTTGGTTGAGTAAGGTAGGATGACCTATGGTCTTCACAAATTAACGTTTGTGATCGCCATAAGTCGCCGTACCGGAGTTTCACACACCCCTCTTCTGTTGGCCACAGTTGGGAAGTAGCCCCATTGTTGTAGCAATACGCATGGCTTTGGTTTGCTATGTTTGAACTCGATAGGTTTATCGGGGACGTCGATACCACACACACGGGTATCGAGGGCACATGGTTATTTTGTGTATTGCAGGAGCAACGCAAAGACGAAGAAAGAGAAATAATATCCTTTTATAAAGTGGTTGTTTATAAGCACTTATGTGAATATCAAGGTGCTCATTGAGATGTGTTATGTGTGTATATCAAGATGATGTTACATGTTGGTTGTGATATATAAATGTATTGCAATGTTAAAATTATCGTTGAGCATTATGCCATGACATATAGTTGCATTTAGTAACTTATTGAGTTTCGACTCACCCCGTTTGTTGTTTAATTGTTTTCCTTAGATCCGAGCCAGGCAGGAAGTTCGCGGTGAGGCCGAATAGTACTATCGCTTAGCTCGCAGGTGGTCTTTTGTTTTGTTAGCCTTGGAGCTCTTTTGTTAATAGTGATAGACAATTCTTTTGGTGAGGACGATTGGTTAAGTAAAGTCATGTAGACTTTGCTTGGGTAGTATTGATACTTTGATTGTACTTATTATTCTTTTGGGTAGCCGACACGTGTATGTCGAGCTCGTATATTTCTGTTTCGTATTTAACTCAGTTATTTCCCCAAGCATGTCGTAGCTTGTGGTTTGTGTACAGTTGTTTCCGGCATGTTGTGGCCGAGGTAGTTAATGTTATTAATGATTTTCTTCAAAACTTATACTTGTGTTTTATTAGTTGGGTTCCGGCTGTAACGTCGCCGATGATTGATTTCATTTTATCAAAGTTTTTGTTATTATGGTTTTGTGGTAAGTACGGATTGTTGCGCCACGTGCTTTTATTATTTGTTATCGTTATTTGCATGTCGTTTTGGCGCGTCGACCTTGGGATTTCGTATTGAAATCCGGGTCGGGGCGTCACACATCGTCTCCCTTTACTGCCATGAATCTTGTAAGTCTTCCTCCGTTTTCCTCCCATCTACTACCATGAAGCCCTATCTTTGTCTTCCTCCGTCTTCCTCTCATCGTCTCCCTTTGAATCATTTAAACGAATCCGTGAATCGTTTAAACGAATCCGATAATCGTTTAAACGAATCCGTGAATCGTTTAAACGACTCCGTGAATTGTTTAAATGATTCGGTTAAACAATTCCGTGAATCGTTTAAACTATGTTTGAGTCATTCAAAAAAGAGGATATTTTGGGATTTTCAAATAAAAAGAGGACATATAAGTTGTTTTGGAATAAGTTAGGCCAAATAAGATGTTGGAGAGTTTGACTAGGCAATTTATGAAGAAACCGTTTGGTTTTCCACTGAGGGGCCTGGACCTTCCTAGTCCTTGCTTGATTTTCTCGTGGGCAAAATTCGGGCCGGTCCCCTTTAAAGAATTTTCAATCGCTTAAGGACACGACAATTGTTTTCAACTGTAAAAGGACACTTTTGTTGTGAAATATCGTCTATGCCCTTAAAAACACGGATCATCACGTTGTGCATCGCGATGCACAAATTTTTACGATGTACAAAAAAATTCGCAATTTACAAAATCAACTACCTAGAAAAAGAAGAAGAAGAAGAAGATGGGTAAACACAAAGTGTCTATCTAACCTACCTCGTAGAAGAAGAAGATGGGTATGAACACAGCTGGTACACTTGGCTTACATCCTAAAGCCTTGATCAATTCTCTCTCGGTTTGCTGTCTATTTAACCTACCTCGCAGAAGAAGAAGATGGGTATGAACACAGCTGGTACACTTGGCTTACATCCTAAAAGCCTTCATCAGTTCTCTCTCGGTTTACTGTCCATTTGGATGTTCATCAAGCTCATAAACCATAGGATTGGCCCAAAAACTGCTTACGAGTGTCTTAATGGTGTGACACATGCAGCAAGTGCTTTTGCTGAAGATCACCACTGACCTTTCAGCTCCTAATCTTGTGACCAAAGCCATTGCTACACTAAAAAAAATCACTGAGAAAGTATCGGGAAAGTGGAGAGAGAACAAGTGAGGGTTTCTTGGGAAATGAAGGGGGTGGTTATAGTGTTGCAGAGATGAATTGGAATTGAGAATGCACATTTTACACATGACGATGTACAAAATACACTTAAAAACATATATGGGGGCAGTTTTGAAACAAATAATCAATTTATCATTTAAAATGAACTTAAACGAATAAAAATAAATATAGTGGACTTCAGCGATTAAATATTCACAGATAGTACCGACCCGCAATTTTTCTTTTTCTTCATTGTCAAGACTATATTTTCCTTTTTGAATGTAACCGTTAGGAGACTTTGACAAAACCTTAATAAGGTGCGTAGTTCCAAGTTTTGGGTGGAGTAATACTACAGACATAGAATTCATCCACAACATTCAACCAAGAAAGCATCATGAATTCACTGATGATTATATTTTAGAAATAATTGCTGGCCGATCTCCTTTTACATATTTTCAATCGTTTTATACCCTTATTTTTATTTTCAATCGCTTAAGTTCATTTTAAGTAATAAATTGACACATTGTTCCAAAATTGTCCCTTTAACAATCTAAAAACGTTTTAAGCATTGTCCTTTAAATTTCTCATCTAAATTCTTCCTTCCATTCCAATCATTGTTACTTTGCCACAGTCTTTATCTCTCTTTCTCGCTTTTTCTCTTTCTCTCTCTCAACTTCTTTCCATGCCCAGTTCATCATAAGAAAACAAGACCAATATAATTTTCAAATTATTTTAATTCTTTGTGTATTTCCTGTATTAATATTGTTCGCCAATCGCTGAATGCTGCCAAAACGAAACGGAGAATTTCAGCCTCATCCCAATATGAAAATTCAAAAGAAAGTGACCATCTTTTTAAAAGTGTCTTGGAGAGTTCAATTAATCTTTAATTCTCTAATATTCACAACATATTGTGCACCGAAAATAAAAGTTGTCCATTAATACTTTTTTAGTACAATTTTGTGCATCGCAATGCACACTTTGATGCATCGCAAGTGTAATGTTGTGCATCATGATGCATAAAAATAGTACTTTTTAGTACAGCTTTGTGCATCGCGATGCACATTTTGATGCATCGCAAGTGTAAAGTCGTGCATTAGTATTGTTTTGTGCATCGCGGTGCACTTTTGATGCATCGCAAGTGTAGTGTTGTGCATCAAAATGCACAAGAATAGTACGTTTTGTGCATCGCAATGTAACAATTTGTGCATCGCGATGTATCAATTTTTGAACGGGTGTGGGCCAAAATTATGGGCGTGAAGAGCAAAATTATGGGCGTGGAGGTCAAAATTATGGGCGTGACGCCCAAAATTATGGGCATGACGCCCATTTTGAACTCGTAAGAAACTTTCATGCATCGCGATGCAACAAAACAAAATTTTTAATACAATTTGTACATTACGATGCACACTTTGAAGTACGATGCATTAAATTTGTTTGCAATGCATAGCGTGCATGTTCCTTATTTTTTAAGGGCATAGACGACATTTCGCAACAAAATTATCATTTTTCGGTTTGAAACAATTATAAGGGACTAAAGCTGTTGAAAATTTATTAAAAAGTACAGGCTCAGATTTCTCCCTATATTTTATACTCCCCCTGCTCCACCTAAAGAGTATACGTTTGGAAAGTCTAATTATTAAAGGATATATCAGTGTCATTGAATTTTGTCATAATTACAAAAATACTCAAGAACAACCATAATACTTACAACACAAGTGGAGGGTAAAGATGAATGATAATGAAAATTGTAAGCATAATTTTTTGAAATTGGACTCTTTAAGTGAAATATCCAAAATGGTATAGTGGACTCTTTAATACTTTAATGCTTTCTATAGTTAATTCTGTAAAAATAGCATTTTTTGCTAAATGACCCGAATTGGGATATCCAAAAAGGGTAGTTATGTAAAATTTGATATTTAAATAAATCTTGATGGATCAATTTGATCTGGATTAATGGGGTACTTTTGTAATATCCAAGAAAATAAAAAAAAATATTTTACCTAAAGTAACATTTATTGAAAATTATACCCTTTCCCATGAACAATAGATATGTAAATGGTGAAATGTCTTTTTTTAATTAATTTAGGGAGCAATAAATATTTTTTATGGAATTTAGGGAGTAATAAATGCTTTTTATTTGGAGCAAATTGATCAATTTAGCACTACTAATTTGATATTGATATTAAGGGCAATTGAGTAATTTTATAATTTATATTACCAAATTACCCATATACCTAATTTAGTCATTAGTTAGGTTGGTGTTAAAAGGATAGCTATTATTAGGGACAAAAGAGTAATTATCTACCACTCAAATATTATTAATTAAACTCAACTAAAATCCAACCGATTTTTAGATGTCCCAATTCGGGACATTTACAAATACACATCGTTTAAACAATGTGCTTGATTAACTCATTTAGAGCCCGTTTGGTCGAGCGTTTTGACCAAAACGCAGGGATAAAACGCTGCTTGTTTGCAAAAAATGTGTTTCAATACTGCGGCAGAAAACGCAGCGTTTTCAAAACGCAGCTGCGTTTTAAAACGCTGGAATTTCCAGCTTTTTCCCAAAACGCAGGTTTTAAAACGCTACTAGGAAAAAAAAGTTGCGTATTGAAGTGATATCCCAAACGTATTTATAAGGAAAGACCTCCGTTTTTAAAACACTGCGTTTTTTAAAATGCTACATTTTTAAAACACTGCATTTTATAAACGCTGCACCAAACGGGCTCTTATTTCATAAATGTATTATGCAGTTCCATTCTAGTCAATACTCCAGTAATTTCACTTGTCACTTTATGGCCTATCAAAAATATCTACTCTGTATGGAAATCAAAAACCATTATTTGATACGTACACGTTCGTTCTGCTCAAAGAATTTACATTTAAAAATTTTAATAATTAAGAGATATATAAATATTATTAGAATTAATTATAATTACAAATTTTTTTTGAGCAAAATCAAAATGTTTATAGCATATGTGTAGGATAAAATAGAAACGTTTAATAGAGATTGTAGACATAATTTTTTTTTTAAGAGATATGCTATTTCTACTACATTTTTTATTTATCCACTACATTATTAATTATTACATTAAATAAATACATATTTGGACAAAATTATCCCTTCAATACTTGCGCATATTAAGTTGACTAATAAAGTTACTTTTTTAATTACCTGCTGACATTATTTTTTAAATCCAAAATATTAATAAACAATATAGTTATTTTTTGTATTTTCATTTAAGAAAATATGCTTAATCAATTAAGCTTATGATTGAAGTTATGTTGCATAAATTTATTTAGTCAATTGTACTTATAGCTCGTATCTCGTGCTTCATATCAAAGAATAATATAATTAAGGCATTTGTCTACCAAAATTTTAGAGAATTTTAGATATTTTATTAGAAAAAAAAGGCGTAGAATCTCTTGAAATAGACAGTTGCGCCTCATTTCTTTTCTCAATTAATTTAATTTAAACAATATTATTTAAAAAATAATTCAATAATAGCAATATGATATGTATTAAATTGATTATTAATTTCAATTAACTCACTATTAAAATTTTAAATCCATATATCACAATATGGATTTCCCATTGGATTAAATTTTTACACTTATATCCTTAATTAAATCTAACTATTAACTTTTTATTTCAATAACCAAAGATAACATATTTTCTCAAAGTTTGGTAAACAAAATGTCCTTAGTATATTAAGTTTTTACTATGCAACATGACTTCGATCATAAGCGTAATTGATTAACCGTATTTTTTAAAGTGAAAATAAAAAAATAACAATATTGTTCATTGATGTTTGAACTAAAAATATAATGTTAGAATGTAATTAATTAGGAAAGAAACTTTTTTAGTCAACTTACTATGGGCAAGTAATGAAGAGGTACTTCTGTCCAAACATGTATTCATTTAATGCAATAATTAGTAATATAATGGATAAGCAAAAAATGTAGTGTAAATAGTCACTTTTTTTTTTTTTAAATGAACTCTTTATGTGGAACATCTTAAAATAAAATAGTGAACTTTGCTTAGAACGGAGTGAGTAGTTTACTGTCTATTTTGAGCCTTATATCATTCTCCCTTAGTTCTAGGGAAAGAGTCGACGTTTCATTTTTAAAAGTCAACATATGACTAAATCAAATAGAAATTTACATACTTTACTCATATTTTAGAAAATAAAATTTCATTAATTAAAAACTACATTAATAATACTATAAATTATAACTTTCATAACTTTACACAAACAAAAATTTCTATGTAAATTATCGGTCAATCTATAATTTAGTTGGCCAAAAAAAAGTCAAAAATAGACTATTTGCTTGAAACAGAAGAGTATAGGTTAGTTTGAGACCATTCGATCTTTCTGAGCTAGCGTTGTTCCACTTCTCTATTCTCTAGCATATGTACATGAATTGTAGGTTCCGTTTAAGTGAATGTTGGGAATGAGATACCCATGCCCTTTCGAACCAAAACCTTAATCTGGAACCTTACACCAACTCGGCTATCTCAACGAACAATCCTTAATCCCTGCCTTAGACTAATTATTTACGCCCTCTGTTCCTAAATTATTTTTTACATAAAATTTTAATTTTAATTTTAATTTTTTTATTTTTTTTTTAAATCACAGAACACGTAATTTGTATAAATAGATGTCATTTCATTTGAAAAACAATTTATGTGACTTTAAAAAATCAAACATGACAATAATTTAAAAACTGAGCGAGTATTAGTTAGCACCCTTGCTTTGGATAAAAAATCAAAAATCAAAAATCAAAAGATGATCCACATTATTTAGGTATCATTTAAAACTCAAGCAAACGCCCGTGGTGATATACTCTCCGCGTTACACCCAAAAAGTCTATGTTTGAAATGTCTAATAATAAATAAAAAAACACACACACACACACACACACACACACACACACACACACACACACACATATATATATATATATATATATATATATATATATAATGGTTACTTCATCTCACTAACCGTCAATAATTACTATTATTATTATCCATTAGATCAAAAATCGATGGTTAAGATTTAATGATTAGTTGAAAAATGCAATTAATGTAAGTAGGTTTTAATGTAATTAATCTTAGCCATCGATTTTTGATCCAATGTTGATAGAATAATAACCATTGATGGTAAGTGAGATGAAATAACCATTGAATACTCTCCCATATATATATATATATATATATATATATATATATAATTGATCATAATTACTGCTCGAGTATAGTCAAAATACTTGTATCAAATTTAACTCTGATAGTAAGCACAATCTTTGCGAATGAACTCTTTTAAACATCTCAAAAATAGAATAGTAAACTCTTTGATTAAAACGAATGGAGCAACTGTCAAGACTGTATTAGGGAGCAAAATTAGTCTGTACTTTATAGACTATCATCTTCAGAGAGGAAATGTTTTCCTGAAGTAAATCCGGCAATTATAGTAAGTAATTCCTATAGTCTGACGGTAAGAATGTTATGTAAATTAAGACCTTCACGGCAACGTCAGTCCATGTCATGCAGCGGTGGCCAAGAGTGCCTCTTTAATTTGATCACCATGAATCTCAAGATCTCCCTCGCCTTTCTGACAAAATGAAACCAAGAGAGAGGACTTTGTAAGCTTTGAGCACACAACTGAATCATATTGAATCCTACCAATGTTAATGTTTTCCATGAGGTCAATCCACACAAGAAAGATACTACTTGCTTTGAAGCCTTAGAATCACTTAGTTGTAGATGCTGATTCCTCCTAGAAATTTACGAAAAAAAGTTTACCTGGGCTCTGAATACATCCATAGAAAATCCATTGAAACAGCTGAA
The DNA here is from genome assembly GCA_016624345.1 of Platycodon grandiflorus. Taxonomy (NCBI): domain Eukaryota; kingdom Viridiplantae; phylum Streptophyta; class Magnoliopsida; order Asterales; family Campanulaceae; genus Platycodon; species Platycodon grandiflorus. The sequence continues at coordinate 58,889,073 of CM028362.1, forward strand.
GACAGCGTTTTGCGCATTCAACCCGATGTTGTCCAAGGCACTCATGGTGGATGACAGTATATGAGGCCTACGTGGACAACGCATGTGTATATTGAAACAAGTCTCATTGTCTACCTCAACATCCACCTACATTGTCAAGAACACAACACAAAAATGAATCTCGTGCGAAGAATGAAGTGAATTGTGACGACAGGAAGAAAACAACACTGGAAAAGGGCAATAAAAATTGAAAAGAAAACGCTGAAATATATATACCCTTGGGGGCTGATTTCTAGGACTCGGCAATGATGGTGGAGATTCAGAAAAGGGCAATGGGTCGTGGCTTGTTCTTGATGGCAATGAAGGGGCGGTGGATACTGGCGACTGCAGTTCATTATTGAGGTCCTTTATCCTTTGCAGAAGCTCCTTCGTGTAGTCAATAGCATCAGCAAGGATCGAGGCTCTATCCATCTATTTGCAGAAGAAAGCATGTTGAATTCAGTATAACGCTTCGAAGCTATCCATGATAATTATGAACTAGGAACAAAACCATCTCATCTCTAGTCTGCAGATAACATTATCCAACAATTCTATCAAGCAGTTCTTCAATTTCGGTTGCAGTATGACTTTCTTCCATCCTTCAACAACTCAATTACTTTCATTTCCCTCGACTCTTTATAAACGGATGAAACGTAACGAAAGCCATTTGGATAAAGCTAAACACTAGCAGAATCAACAAAGCATATCATATTGTGCTTTTCTGTTCTATCAACAACAGCAATAGAACAATGATTTTGAATGCCAATACTAAATTGAATGGTTTAATGTCGAGGCTGGAAAGACATTTACACGAAAAACCGAAACAAAAATTTCTGAGATGCTAATAATCTCAAAGGATAAACTAAGAGCCACAATTTTTTTTTGTCACAAAAAGATTAACAAAGGCATGAATCATTCAAATTTTCTCGCAAGAAATTTAAAATGGGAAATCTGACCTTGCTAATTTTAGGGACAATAGACCGAAGCATGTAAAGCCTGTGGTTGAGCTTCTCCCTCCGCCGCCTCTCCGCCATCAGCCCCCTCTTCTTCTTCTTCTTCTTCCTCCACTTCTCCGACTTCGAACCGTTCCCAACAACATTTTCATTTGGATCCACAATGTAAAGCTCCATTGAATCTTCAGAATCCGAATTCGGACCCGACTCCTCAACCGCCGCCTTGCCCTTATCTCCGTCGACCATAATCGAAATTCCAGAACCTTCTACACAGCCAACATTCTCAATTTCATCGCCTAGGGAACGGGGTTCCGACTTAACTGGAATAAACATATTATTCCCATAATTACAATCAAAACCCTGAAAGCAATCCAATGGAATGAAACTATCCCCATAATCAACCGACGGTAGCAACTGAGTCGGGTCATACTGTGAAATTGAGCTTGAACCCGACTCCACCATTCCCATTAATCCAAAAACAGAGGAATTATAACTCTGATATTCATGTAATGGGTCAGAATTGGCATCCAAGGCACTGAATAAAAGGGAGGAAACATACGGGTTTGATTGAAGAAAGGACTGGATATGAGTTGGGTCCAAACTCAACGACGATTCCATCGGCTGAAATGCCAAGTTCACCATCATAGCATGTGTCTGGGGGATCGGATAGGAATGGAGAAACTGCGATTGTCCGCTGCTTTCGTTGTTAAAGTTGACGTAGCAATTGAAGTGGTTTTGAGGGATAATGGTAGAGAGAGAATTTTCCATTTCCTGTTTGATAAATGAGACCATGTCTCCTCCTTGTTCAGCATCACCTTGTTCTTGGATTCGGTGAAATGGGATCATGCGGCTGCAATTGCTCGATTGCATTGCGGGAAACCCTTTTATATCAATGAAATTGAAAATGTTTAAATGCTGGAATTGGTTTGACTGCATTTGAGCATTTCAATGGAGTAGTTTGCTGTTCTTGCCGTAGGGGGATGCTACTGGTTCATTTTTTAAAATTAAATTTTTTTTTCATTCATAAATGGTAGTATCTGCGGAGCCTTTATTTGCCAAAGTGCCCTCTTAATTTGGTGCTTGCTAAGTTATAACTTGCGTTGAAATATGTAATTGTAATATTTGGTCCAACAGACCCATTAACATTAAGTGACTATGTAAAGTCCATTTGGGCTCTATAAATAGGCTTACTAACCATTTGATGGATTAAGAAAAACGAGAAATTGTTGGCAGGTCCCCTTTTTAAAGTTTTTAACCCCTAAAGTCTACCTTCTTTTTTTTTAACCGCTAAAAGGTATTTTCTTAAAATTATTCCTAAAATACTATCGTTTCTTTCATAACTATTTTGTCTTCACCCATTGTGAAGCATGAAGCTTTCCAGACTTAGGCAGGACTCCGCCCCAGAATAAAGAGTAGCATACGCCCTTTTTTATCATTCCACTTCCTTTCTAAAACACTTTATTGAAAACTCGATATAAAACACTTCATCTCTGTAATGGAAAACACAATCATGTTAATGATGAAATTCAGAAGTGGTACGATCGTTCATAAAGTTTCGGAGATTTTGGAATAACTGATTTGATTCAATTAATAACAGGTAAGTATTCCAATGTTGAAGCTCAAAATTTATCTTTAAAATATTCCTAGGTTTCATACGAATTGTTTTCTGTCGAATGATAATGATTGTGTAAACATGGTGTTGTTGGCCAAAATTTTATCAGTTAGCATTATATCAATAAATATTTTTGAAAATCAAAATGCTTTAAACTACAGATTGAATAGAGGAGGGTTACCTGGTGATTCTGTTTCCTTTATCCCAGCTGTTGATTCAGCCGATGCCCGAATTGGGCATCGCGATGCAGCAAGTAATAATCTCGATGCCCAAATTGAGAATCGCGATGCAACAATGATTTATCGCGATGCCTCAGTTTGTAATAGCAGTTCAAGTTATTCCAATCGTGATGCATTAACTTGGAGTCGGTATGCATCATCATCGCATCAAAGCAGTATCAATTCTGCAAGTTTGGAAACTGATAATGAAAGTGTTCCATGTTATGACATATGTCCTAATCAATCACAAAAGGATCTTTTAACTACTGTTGGGCATCTGCTATTACTGGTGTTGGGCAAATTTTCAAAGGTGGATTGGATGAATTTCGAAGGCAACTGATAAAGTATTCCTTCAAGATTGGATTTGATTATGTTTTTTTGAAGAACAACAATCAGAGGGTTAGTGTTGTATGTGGAAAGGATTTTGATGATGATTGCGGTTGGTTTATCAGGGTATCTGTTTCAAGTCTTGGCAATTCAGCATCCATATACAAGTGCAACCTTACACACAGATGTCAAGTCACCATGTTTGATTCAACTAATTACTCGAAAAGGATGGGTTGTGGTATAATTGCAGACTTGATCGTTGAAAATGTTCGTAGTCAACCAAGCTATTCCCTTACCGATGTAATTGATCACATGAGGATCAAGTATGGCATTGAGGTAAATTACAGTAAGGCTTGGAGAAGCGTTGAAAAGGCTCGCAGTAGGATTTTTGGTGGTTATGATGATTCTTTTCAGGAGCTGCAATGGTACGTCAAAGCGTTGCATAAGAGTAATCCGGGCTACTTTGCATTTGTTGAATTGGACCCTATTACGAATTGTTTCAGTTGTTTGTTCATTTCGTTTTGGGCATGCATAGATGGTTTAAAGTATTACCGTCATATATTGTTCATATATGACACCTTTATGAAATCTCGATTTAAGGGTACGCTTTTGTCTGCGACAGTCAAGGATGGAAATCAAGGTACTTAAAAAAAAATCAATTACTTCAATTTTTTTTGTTTGAACATTATTTTAGGATCTTACTGTTTCTATGCAGGGCTTTTTTCATTTGCATTTTGCAGTTGTAAGTGCTGAAAATCGGGAAAATTGGTCTTGGTTTCTTTCAAAAATAAAAAGAAGCAACAGAAGATCGGGATGTGTTGTTTGTATCCGATAGAAACGTTGGTTTAATGAAAGCCATAGGTGATGTTTTTGCTAGTTTCAAACATTTGCCATAGGTGATTTTTTGCTAGTTCCAAACATTTCTTCTGCTTGGTGCACCTGTATCATAACTTGAAAGAGATGTTTGGTGGTAAACGTTATTCGAGCGTGTTTCGCAGCAAGATGTGTTCAACCCAACCATCAGACTATTCAATGAGAAACTTGAAATATTCAAAAAAGAAGGGGGACATGTTGCTTGTGATTTCTTGTCCAATCTTCCATACGATAAGTGGTCTATTGCACATTGTCGCGAGAATAGGTATGCCGAGCTGACATCAAATGCTGTGAAATCATTCAATAAATGGATTTTAGATGCTGGAGCTCTTCCCATTACTCATATGGTTGACTGCATAAGATCAAAAATATGAAATGGTTTACGGAGAAACTTAGCAATGGAAGAAAATAGAACAAATTATTATGTTGGAAGATGGATAAAAAGTGGAGCGAGTACGTAACCATTGGGGTCACGTGGCAGGTCCACATGCTACATAACGTAATATACGAGGTTCTGTCCAATCCAAGCGTTACGGTTGATTTGGAGAATTGAACATGTTCGTGTTATCAGTGGCAGATTCAAGGATTCCTATGTTGCCACGCTGCGGTTGTGATTATGAGATGCTCAAAAAAGATAGATGATATCGTTGAGAATTACTTCCTGACAATTAATTACATCAAGTGTTACGAGGGAATCTTAATGCCAATTCCAACTACGGAGAGGTACAAGCTAAACAATTTTTTCGAAGGTGAGACCATTTTACCACCAATAACGCACAGATAAGTCGGATGTCCGAAGAAGAAGAGGATCGCATCAAATAGTGAATCAACAAAAAAAAGGAAAATGATAGCAGATGTAAAAAGCTTTGTAACCACAACTCTAGTTCATGCAGAGAAGCAATACAACCTTGATTTTTTATTTTTTCAATGTTGCTGAACTATTAGTGTCAATGAAATTGTGTTTTTCTATTTTACACTTTTTTTAAACTTTTTTTTTTATAGTCTTTTAGTCATAACTGTCATTCCTGTGATATGCCTTTTACCTCGGTATCGAGATGCACATATTAGGCATCACAATGCATAAAAAATAAAATTTTATTTTATGCCGATGCCTTTTAGATGTAAAAATGAAATCTCGATAGAATCACTACACATAATAACCATCTACAATATGGCATCATGTGATATGCCTTTCACTTGGGGCATCAGGATGTCAATATTATTCAAGTCCATGCCTATATCAGGCATCGGGATGCAAGCATTTATTCAATTCGATGCCTTTTTACTTGGGCATAAATGAATCCTGTGACATGCCTTTCACTTGGGGCATCGGGATGCCAATATTATTCAATTCGATGCTTGTATCAGGCATCGGGATGCAAGCATTTATTCAATTCAATGCCTTTTTACTTGGGCATAAATGAATCCTGTGATATGCCTTTCACTTGGGGCATCAGGATGCCAATATTATTCAATTCGATGCCTGTATTAGACACTTGGGGCATCAGGATGCCAATACTATTCAATTCAAGCATCGAGATGCATAAAAATTAAGTTTGATTTTATGCCAATGCCTTTTAGTCACTATACACACATAATATTATAGAATTTGATGCAAAAATAAAATCCCGATGCAGAATCACTACACACATAATAGCCAACTACAATTTGGCTTCTTGTCCTTCCAATCATGTCAGAATTAATTTCATTCAACTATATTTTTCAAAATTTACAAGACTTGTACTCATCATATATATTCAAAAACAATTGTTTTCATTTCATCACTTTCTAATTTGCTATCACAAAAATTACAAAATTGGACGTCCACCAGGTTATTTCTTTATGTGACCCCCTGCTGCCATCATCATCTGCACCATTCTCACCCTGCATTTGTTACATTGATGAATGTTATATACTTTGGGTACTGGTAACCCTTTTAGTAGACATTCAATTATCATGCAGATGATGACACCGAAGTTCTCAGTGTTTGGAGCTTGTTGGGGTGATTCTGCACATGTTTTGATTTCACATGTGAAGTTTTTCGGGCTTAATCCTTTGAATCATTTGAAGGTCAAATCTAAGGGTAATTCTTTGATGATTTCTCGCATTTTTCCTTCAACGTATTTTACCTGTAAAGGAAATTATCAACAAAAAAAAAAGAAGAAGTTATTGCGTGAATTTTTTTTGTTGTATTTTGATTAAACAGTTCCAATTCTATCTCTTTTTATTTTATGTAGTATATTTTGTAGGAGGAACGCCCAGATGTCAATGTGCTGTAAACAAAGAAAACAAGTTATTCTTTTTGAAAACAAAATATCACATCTCAATGCTTAATAAGTACAATACATAAGTTTTCTAATTTATTGTTGTGTAAGATTTGTAGAGCATGTTTAAGTTCCATTATCAGTATAATATATCCTGCCTGATAGACAACTGCCCTGCATAATGTGAGGCCCATATTAATAATTCAGTACAAAACACATATTTATGTAAGTATTACCAGAAACATGAATGAATATGATATTTTGAAATTTTACAATATTAGTTTCACTTACTCCTCTCTCCTAAATTTGAGGTAAATATGTTGCATTGCATCCCTGACTTCTTTCTTCAGGACCTTAACAGGTCCAAGTTCATCGTTGAGTGGTATTTGGTCATCTTTGTGTAGGATAATTAGAGGTCCAACTTCATCATTCAGTGGTATTTGGGGATCTTTGTTCCTTTTCTTATAAACTTCATCCTATGTGTTGAATTCATCCCCTTTTTCCCTGCACGAATCACCCCTATTCTTCCTCTTACAGCCTACTCGTGTTTTTACTCCTCTGGCCAAGGAAGAAGGAGACACGACACCTTTCGTTTTAGCGTTTACATTGACAAAATCATTCGTATCGTCATCTGTTTCTGTAGCAGAACAATCTTCTTTAGATTCATCTATTGACGTGGTCTGTACTTCTTTCAAAACCGATCGAATAGTATCATCTGTTTCCTTTGGTTGCTGGGGTTGTCACTGCTGGGCCCTTAGCATTTCCATCTCTTGCGCCATTGTTGATAGCTTCTTGTTTAGAGATTGAATCTCAGTTTCAACTTCAAGTAGCTTCAAATTCAATTCAGTTGTAGGTGACGACAGAATTTGGGTATAAGTTTGTTGCTCTTGCTGGTCGGATGACTTTTCTGGAAGCTTTGCTAATTTAGATTTCAGATTTTCTATTTCGGTAGCCTTAGCTTCTATTGTCAATGCTCTTTCAACCAACTCAGTCTAGAGCCTCTGCAGTTGTTCTTTGCCGGCACTCAATTCAACTCTTAAGCTTTTAATTTCTTCAAGTAGCTTCAAATTCAATTCATTTGTATGGGTGTCAGTTTGTTGCTCTTGCGGCTGTTCGAATGATTTTTCTAGAAGCTTGGCTAATTCAGATTTCAGCTTTTCTATTTCGGTAGCCTTAGCTTCTATTGTCAATGCTCTTTTAGTCAACTCAATCCAAAGCCTCTGCAGTTCTTCTTTGCTTTCACTCAATTCAGCTCCCAAGCTTTCAATTTCTTTGTTCTTTTCAATCAACTCAGCTTTTGTTGTTGATTGTTGGACAGCGATGGCTAGATCAGATTTTAGCCTCTGTATTTCATTGTGTTTGGCATCTAGTTTAGAGGACCTTTCATCCAATTTAGCGTTGAGCGCCTTGCTTACTGTTTTCTCTTCAAGCAACTCAGTTTTTACGTTGCAATTTCATTGTCCTTTTCTTCAATAGTCGACAATTTGTTGATCAACTCATCTTTTAAATTTTTGCAACAATTATTTTCAACCTGTTGCGTATCATCAACCTCAGTGTCAAAGAAATCCATATCCACATGTATTTCGTCCAGTGCTTTGTTGTTAATTTCAGGACCCTCAATTTGAAGGTCAACATCATTATCCGGACCTCAATTTGAAGGTCAACATCTTTATCCAAACACATTTTTTTCATTTTTATTTGTTCTTATTCCCCATAATTCTTCTCTTTCACTTGTTGTTGCCTTGGGAAAATGATAAAATTTCTGCAAAAGCAAGAAAGTAAATGTAATACAATGTTAGGGAAGATGCATTGAAAATGAATTGTTGTTATTTGTAATTAGATACTAAAGGCACATTTTATACACTCACTTTTTCTTCACGAACGTATTAAAATCTGATTTATTCAAAACATTTGACAGAGTTGACAGATCCCATTTGAGTAACCTTGGGATATCATTTTCTTTAATTGGTTTCAGAATATTGGTTCGCTCGCATAACCAATACTGCATGTGTAAATTCAACCCCCTTGTTAGTACAAACAAATCAATATGCACTATATATGGAAATTTGAAATTAGTGTGTAAAAAAGTTACCGGTAGCAGCAGCACGCATTTCTCTACGTTGTCATCCTTTCTAATTTTCAAGGCGTGTATCAACCTGTCCACAATATGGTCTGACGAATTATATGTTGAAATCTTGTCCAAGTTTGATATTATGTGTATATATGCCTATGGTATGTAAATGATAGTTATTAGAACGAGGAAGGTTGCAAGAACAAGCAGTGTTGTCAAACTCGCAATGTCGTTGACTTCCCTTTGATCTTCATCGGGCATTATGGCTTGAATCCGACTGCATATAAGGGTTGGGCTAAGCTTATAGTCCTTTGCTTTCTTTGATTCCTTTTCGGGGAAGTGCCTTAGAAGGAAATCGGATCGTTTGATGTTGTAATAGGTAATGTTGATTTCCTCCTCCTCGTCGTTGATTCCAAGCAGAAGCTTTGCATGCCTTGCTTTAAGCTCAAGGTCTTTCTTTCCAAACAAGAAAGATTTGTCTCCCTTTACATAATATTTAAAAATCATTGTCAGTACGGAACTATCCATCGTACAATGATTGTCTACAATTTTGTCTTCAATTATGGCTTCAATTAGTTTCCAAATTAAATGGTGTTTTCTTCAGGGCTTCACGGTGATCTTCCCTGAATTGTAATGTCTTCACCTGTTTTTTCAGGAGTACGAGACTGCATCTGCGTTTAAACGCTCTGATTTGTTTCTTATTTGAAACTGCATAAAAACAGGAATATTGCATTTTATTACCAAAGAGTTAATTTATTGAAAAAAAGAAAGTAAACCAAGATGCATAGATCACAATTGTGATTCAGAAATACTAAATTCCCGATGCCTAACTTGATTTATTCCATTGCACAAGTATATATGATTTATTGATTCTACGTTAAAACCCTAAAATCATGTTTTACGAACCCTAAAATCGAAATTTCCAGGTACCTCAATTCGGACGCATAAATTGAATAAAGCATAACATAATTTTTCAAATAATACATTTTCAAAAATTATATTTCTATTTATGCTTTTGGGCATCGAGATGCAAATATTTTTGAATTCGATTTTTACCGTGCTAAATCAATTATTGAAGTTTGAAGTAAATATTTCATCTATTATGGCATTTATGCAGAAGAAATACACAACTAGTTTTGTTTGAGTTTCACTCTATTTTTGTTCTGATGTTTTTCTTCGTGTTGTAGTAGTTTCTTTTGTCGTTTTGGCCATTCTGGTGTCTTCTGCTTGTTTCGAAGAAACTATGCCCTGTTCAGTTGTCATTTTCCTCTTGTAATTCTTACTTTTTAGTTTACTTGTGTAGACAATGGTAGTGAAATGGTTTGTTTTATTTTTGAGCCTGTTCTTATTCGGCCTTAAACTGCTTTGGTTCATCGCAATCTAAGAATAGGGCATCGCGATGATGAACATAGACATCGCAATGCTTTGATTATGCATACCAATGCCTGAATATTAAGTGCATATTAGTATTTTTGTAAAAAATAAAATAAAAATGCATCATGTTATATGCCTTTTATCTGGGCATCGAGATGCCTACATGTTTTGAACTTGATGCCTATATTAGGCATCGCAATGTATAAAATTAAGTTATTTTTGGGTTGCACATATGAGGTATCGCGATGCCAAACTCGATGCACATATCAGACATCGCAATGCTTTGATTATGCATACCAATGCCTGAATATTAAGGGCATATTAGTATTTTTGTAAAAAAACAAAAGATAAATGCATCCTGTTATATGCCTTTTATTTGGGCGTCGAGATGCCAATATGTGTGAACTCAATGCCCATATTAGGCATCGCAATGTATAAAATTAAGTTATATTTGGGTTGCACATATCAGGCGTCACAATGCTTTGATTATGCATACCGATGCCTGAATATTAAGGGCATATTAGTATTTTCATCAAAAAACAAAAGATAAATGCATCCTGTTATATGTCTTTTATTTGGACGTTAGGATGCCAATATGTTTGAACTCGATGCCCATATTAAGCATCGCAATGTATAAAATTAATTATTTTTGGGTTGCACATGCATATAGGCATCGCGATGCCAAACTCGATGCACATATCAGGCATCGCAATGCTTTGATTATGCATACCGATGCCTGAATATTAAAGGCATATTAGTATTTTCGTCAAAAAATAAAAGATAAATGCATCCTGTTATATGCCTTTTATTTGGGTGTCGGGATACCAATATGTTTGAACTCGATGCCCATATTAGGCATCACAATGTATAAAATTAAGTTATTTTTGGGTTACACATATTAGGCATCGTGATGTTAAACTCAATGCACATATCAGGCATCGCAATGCTTTGATTATGCATACCGATGCCTGAATATTAAGGGCATATTAGTATTTTCATCAAAAAAATAAAAGATAAATGCATCCTGTTATATGCCTTTTATTTGGGTGTCGGGATGCCCAATTCTTGCATCCCGATGCCCAAATTAATCTGAGAAAGTGGTACTGCATCCCAATGCCTGATGCCTGATGCACGCGTGTTTTGGTTTCATTAAAGGTATCGTAGTATTTTCGCCCCAAAAGTGCCTTTTTCAACCAGTTTAAAAAAAGTATAGTGGACTGGAGCGATTACAAATGTTGAAAAAGGGATTGGCCAATAATTCACCCTAAGAAAAACAATGTACAATTACAATCAATAAAATTCAGTTTCTCTCTTCTCTTTTAACTGCTATTTCTCCTTCTCTCTTCAACGCAATAATTGTCCCTCTTCATAGTTTACAACCTCCAGCCACCACCTTCGGTGGTGGTGTGGCAACCTAAACTTTTACATCAAAATTAACATGGTATCAGAGCAGGAATTCCAATCTCTGTATATCCTTACGATTTTTCTTTCGCAAATTCCTATTTCAAAAGATTAAAACCTTAACTTTTTCAGTAATTACCTCTCATTCAAATCTGGCGCTTCGATTGGGACTCCGGCGTTCTCCGCCGTCAATATTCATCGCCCTTCCAACAGTTTATGCGGCGAACACAATTTGTCGCAACGATGTATGGTGGTGCAGATTTCTCGGTACTTGCATGATTGTCATCTTCAGCGGATAGGAAAGATCGACCGCCGTAAGGAGCGATTTTGATTAGAAGATTCCTCATATTCTGGAATGCAATTTTGATTTGGGGGTTCTCTTCGGCTAACCCTTTTTTGTGGTTCTCTTTTGTTTCTTGATATTTTTCTTGATGATGGTGGATTTGAGGCTTTCTGTGATAGTGGCGACTGGATCAACTGTAGGACATTTGGTAATAATGCTTTTGAGTTGTTTTGCTGGAATGTATGGGAAACTAGGAGTAATATATAACTTCATCATTAATGAGCTAAAAAGTAGGAATAATTATGAATCTATGACTGTACTAATGCCCCCACGAAGGGACGAGGGCTGCTCTCTCTCTACTTCACCTCCCCTCTGGTATGGAAACCTTAATAAATCGTTATAGCCCCAGAAGGTCCAGAGGTAGATCAGCCAGCCCCCGAGCCGAAGGTGTCCCGAGGGGGCGAATCCTTCTTAGAGCTCGAACTCAAACACAAGAAGTAAACAAATAAGCTAATTCTTGTTACTTGTTCCTTGTTTCTTATAACTGTAGCTAACATTCCCGAAGGGAATTCCTTATTCATATCCTAACTGTAGCTAATATCCGACCGAAGGGAGGAATTCCTTCTCTGTAGCTAACCTAACTAACTACTTCCCGAGCCTTTAGGCGAGGATATGAGCTATGAGTTAACTATATGCCTTAATAAACCTTCCTTATGAGCTAACATAACCTAACAGACTACGCATCTATCCAATAAGCGCGCATCCTTCAGCCTTCATATTGCCCTCTGCGTTAATCTTTAGGCATATATCCTTATTAACTCCTTATTACTTATTATACTACTTATTCGCTTTTATATGACTCTTATATGCCCCCCCGAGGGCCGCCCTGCCGCTGCTTATTCACCACCTGTCAGAGTAAGAGACAGTCACTTGAAAGTCTTATCTCTCACTCTTTGACAGTATGGAGCCATCGTTGCGTATAGGTTTGGCAGAGGAAGTTTCCCTAATGGGTTGTTCCTCATCTTTGTTTGGTTAATGGGAGGAGTGTTTGCTGTGATTATAATGTTTCAGTATTTTGAACTTCCATATGGTAAAGTTATATCATCTTTAATTTCTGGTGGCAAACACTTCCCAACTGGTGATTCATCTGAAAATTCCCAAATTATTGTGAACTCTCTTGGAGTTAGGGGAGTCATTTTGAGAGTATGGGTTCTCTTCAATTATATCTATATATTTTGAGTCCTGAGTTGACTTGGTGGTTATTATTTGTTTTATTGTTTTGATTACGAGAGTTGAGTCACCGAGTCGGATGAGTCACTCAAATATGAGTTCAGAAATATTTGCTGAACTCCTTTAATTACCAAAGTCAAATAATGACTTGGTTGAAACATTTCTATGTGGACGGTATTCGTTCCACGCTTTTGAATACTTGGATTAAGGACGTGCTTTTGAGGACAAAATGTTTGATTTTGGCTACTCCTTCGTCTTCTAATTGCCAATTATTAAGAGAGCTTTTTAGGGATTGGCTCCTTTTGGGCTTCTCAACATTTACTACTACTACTACAATTGTTTGGGATGATCCGTTTTTGGGCTCCACACAACCTGCTTGTCTTCGTTTTGAAGATATTATCTCTATTAGGCCCAAGAGGTCCATTTGCTTGCATCTCTCCAACTTGAACACTTCACAAGAGTTTCGTGTACGAGTTGAGGGGGAGTATTAAAGTTTGTATCTGTGTTAGGCCCAAGAGGCCCATTAAAAAAATATCTCTCCGACTCGAATGACAAGAGTTCCGTGTATGAGTTGAAAGGGAGTGTTTATGTATGTAACTGTAATATTTGGTCCAATAGGCCCATTAACATTAGGTGTCTGTGTAAAGCCCAAATGGGCTATATAAATAGGTTTACTAACCACTTTGATGGATTAAGAAAAACACTGTACAATTACAATCAATAAAATTCAGTTTCTCTCTTCTCTTTTAACTACTATTTCTCCTTCTCTCTTCAACTCAATAACTGTCCCTCTCCATAGTTTACAACATCCGGCCACCACCTCCGGTGGTGGTCCGACAACCTAAACTTTTACATCAAAATTAACAACTTGTCATTATTCTATGGCTTAAATACGAATTTCGCCACTCTACTTTTTCCAAAAATTCAATAAGCTCACTTTACTTTTTTTTTTCCACACTTTAATTATTACTCTACTTGGACTTTTCCAATCAATAAACTTATTGATTGATTGAGCTTATTAATTCTCCTGACCAAGTAGAGTGATCAAAGTGTAGAAAAAAGAAGTACACTGAGCTTAATAAATTTTGGGTAAAAATAGAATGACCAAATTGATATTTAAACCTTATTCTATTGACCAAGCAGGATGCCCCAAACCCGATTGTCTCCGTCTCCAATCTCCTAAGTCATTTCCAATGTTTTACAACTGTTAGACGGGCGGCTAAGCTGAATTTTATAACACTGGATGTTTCTCATCGTCGATATCATGTCATTTTTGATATCATGCCAACGCATTAATAAATATTATCAATTGTCTAAATAAAAAATATCACTTTTGGGTAACAAAATTAAATAAAAAAAAAAACCGTTCCTCTTTTTATCAATAGTGAAGCCAAGACTTTATTTCGAAAGGGTCAATTAGTGTAGGGGTAAAAACTTCTATGATTATATCTAAACTTGGCTTATATAGGGTCAAAATTGTAACGCCCGCACCATTTGCATCATTTGCATTCTTCCTATGTTATGTCTTTCATTTTGACGCTATCATTTCATGTGCAAATCTTATTCTTTTACACTTACAATTGAGTTTGTTGGGCACCTTTTTAGTATATGAAAATGTGTTAGGAGTTGCTTGGTTAAGTGCATTTGAGTTGATATGCATTTAAAGCTTCATTTTATGTGTTTGGGATTGTGTGGTATGCCTTAGAATTGGAGTTTTAACACTTTTGTACACTGGAGGGCTTCGCACGACCGTGCGCCTTATATGGCACGACCGTGCGAGAGTATCAGAATGTTGGGTTTGTGATTTTGGGTTTGGCACGACCGTGCGCCTCATAGGGCACGACCGTGCGAGGCTAATCCGAGAATCCAGAATGGGCCAGTAACTTTGGCACGACCGTGTGCCAAATTGTGGCACGGCCGTGCGAAGAGGTACGGACAGAGTTTCTGATTTTTGAAGTTCTTGGCTTTAAACCTTAGACCCTTGGCTGTAAATGTTGTACATTGGGCTTGACCTTTTGACCATATTTAAGTCACTCTTCACCTTGAGAGAGACTCCAAAACATTTCATTTCTTCCTAAAGCCTAGAGAGTTTGTGTGGGAGATGCAAAGTGAGATTAGTGTGTGTATTCATCTCCTTCTTCATCCTACCATAGATTCTTGCATGCAACACCATCTTTGGACTGCTTAAGACTTGGGGAATCCATTGCTAAGCTTGGATTGAGAATTCATTGGGTAGATTTTCTTGTGGAGGTAAGCTACTACCCCTTGTTCTCCCTCTTTTATAAGTTGTTATACATGTTAGGCTTGTTAGATGATGATATATGTTAGAAATCATCAAATTTGAGTATGTTTGACTATGTTGACTTTTCAAATTCGTGGTTGACTTTTTGGTTGTGTTTAGAGACTCATGTTTACATGTTTGAATGGTGAAATATGAGTAGTAATTGTTAAGTTTACGGTATAATTAATTCGCGTAAACTCGAACTCATTAGAAACCGAAAATGACTCTAATGGAGTTCGTTAGGATTTCATAATCAATGAGACTACGTGTGTGATTTGGGAATTTTTGAATGATTCGAGTGATTCGTTAGAATATTTGACTACACCGATTGTGTGTTTGATATTACGTGAATTGTCATAATTATGGTAAGTTGGTTATTGTTGTGGTATACTCCCTACCTTGGAGTATGACCCCCTTTTATTTTTAAATGTCGAGTAAATATTCTACTTGAGCATTTAGTTAGTCCATGGCTTAATTGTTTGAGAGGAGTGTATTGACGCTCGATTATTACAAGAGCAGGGGCTACGTAATAGTCGAAGGCCAATACATTGGGTTCTCGCCCCCTACCGTTGGCCGTGGTAGGGGAAATGGCGCCAAGTGTTTGTAGGCTAAAAACCGCAACGTTGGTAAGCTATTTTACCGGGGTGTTCTTTCCGGGTTGTAGTGACCGGTGGCACCGGGGTTTTCTTTTAGTGAATTTCAAATAAAATGGTTCACGAATTCTTTATTGAAAGATTATGGTTTTGTTATGGTTCGAGTACGTCAACAACGGCTCTACAATTGGTACATTATTGGTTGGTTGGTTGGAAGTATTACTTTGGTCGGAGGTGTACCTCGGCACCGTATCCTTTGTAACTTGTTACTTATAGTTCTATTGTGCTTCCTATATGAACGAATGTTGGTCATGGTTTTCAACCGGTATGGGACGGTTGGCGATCGTCGAGCCTCTCGTGTCATATGGGATTGTTTGGGCTATGTGCAATACATGTTATTTTCATTTGGTATTGAAATGATTTTGTGATGACATGATTATTTGTTATCTTTAATGTCTTGCATCTAGCATGCCATATTGTTGCATTAGTAGCTTATTGAGTTTTCAACTCACCCCGTTTGTTTTCATTTGTTTTCCTTAGATCAAGCGCCGGCAAGGAATCCTTAGAGTTCGTGTTCGGGTCCGTTGGGGCGACATCT
The DNA here is from genome assembly GCA_016624345.1 of Platycodon grandiflorus. Taxonomy (NCBI): domain Eukaryota; kingdom Viridiplantae; phylum Streptophyta; class Magnoliopsida; order Asterales; family Campanulaceae; genus Platycodon; species Platycodon grandiflorus. The sequence goes on from CM028362.1 coordinate 58,905,169, forward strand.
TTTGGTAGTGCACCTTGTGCCTAAGTGTTTTCTTTTGGTGAGGCCGAGGGTGTACTTGTTATCTAAACAATGTATTTGTTGGGTAGTAGTCTTGACTGTTACATGTTATATTCTTTTGTTGTGCCGGCATGGTTGCCGTGCGGTTGTACGTATAAGTGTTCACTTTTATTCCGCTTACTCTGATATGTTTATAAATATGTACCGAGCATGTTAGCTCGAGTTTATTGTTGCTAGCTAACGTGTTGTTTCTCCGGCTTGTTACGCCGTCGAGGTTTGGTGTTGTTTAAAAGGGTTTTTGTTGTTTAAAGAAAACTTGCACGTGCATTACAGGGTTTTCTCATGACTTTGCATTCTTTTAAATGGAATTTTTGAGATGCTATTTTCGTGTTTTCCGCATTGTCTCGCGCCTCGAACGTGATTCACATCGGATCTCGGGTCGGGTCTCGACAGTTGGTATCAGAGCATAAGTTAGCTAGCCGAGAGAGGATCTTTGGCTTAGGAGGGTTGGTTGTGTGTTTAAGTCGTTAACGTCGAGTGTTTATTGCAGGTGATTCATCATGGTTGAGACTAGACACGGCGTTAATATTGAGGATGGTGGCTCGAGTGAAGCCGGGAATCCTGCAGCTGAACAGGGTAATACTCCACTGCCTACACAGCCTAGAGTTCAACCTACGGGACAGACGGAGGTACAGCCTGAGATGCCAGTTAATCAGAATGAGGGGATAGTGAATATGATGCAGGGATTTATGCAGTCAATGATGGAAATGAACAAAGAATATAGAGCTACAAAGACAGCAATGGCGGTTTGGGACGGCAGGAGGAAATAGAATGGGTCAACAAGTTGGAGATAATGGGGATTATGATCGTAGGCTTGGGAGATTCTTGAAGATGAAGCCGCGCAGTTATGATGGCGAACCAGATCCCATGAAAGCAGAAAAGTGGATTGAATCAATTGAGAAGATTTTTATGGCAATTGGGTGTTCCGATGAAGATAAAGTCAAGTTTGCAACATTCAAATTGGAGGATGCAGAGAACACCGGTGGAAAGTGTTAGAAGCTAACTGGATTCGGGGAGGGTAGTTCGTACATGGGAGCTTTTCTTGGGAGTTCGAAACCACTTCATTCCGGATGTGGTGCAAGCAAAGAAAGAGGTGGAATTTCTCGGTTTTGAACAGGAGCTTTATCTGTGGCACAATATTCTGCTAAGTTTACAGCACTAGCAAGGTATTGTACCCACTTGGTTCCAACAGAAGAGAAGAAAGTGTACCATTTTGTGAAGGGCTTGAGGATCGAATACCGCAAACAGCTATTACCAATGGACTTACCGAGTTATCAGAATGCAGTGGATAAGGCGTACAAGATTGAACACGACATTGAGGAACATCGTGGTAAGTCAGGAAGCTCAAGTGGGAGTCAACACGGATCGCAGGCACAGTGGAAAGGGCATGGAAATAGAGGAACTTCGAGTAAGGGTAATAACTTTAATCGTCAGGGAGGTCAGAACCAACAACAAGCAAGAAATCAAGGGGGAGCAGATCGTGGACAACGGAATAAGCAGTATGTTTGTGGGTTTTGCAAAAGGGAAGGACATACAGAAGAGCGATGTTGGAAGAAACAAGGCAAATGCATATTGTGCGGTGATGGCACTCACTTTCTAAAGGATTGCCCGAGAAACAAGGGGGTGCAACCGGCGGGTGCACAAGCGAACGTGGGGGTAAAGAGGGACCACGAAGGTCGACCGAGAGTCCAAGGTCGAGTGTTTGCCTTAGATCAGAGGGGTGTCCCGATGCTCCCAACGTGATAGGAGGTACATTGTTTGTCTCGAGAGAGCGAGCCCGAGTGCTTATAGATCCGGGTCATCGCATTCCTACATTGCATCTCACTTTGCATGCCATTTACATTCTATGCCCGAAATGTTGTCTTATGTGTTAGAGGTGTCTACTCCGATGGGAGAGTGCCGGTTGCTTCGATGTTCATCGTGCATGCGAAGTTGTTATTGATGATCATGTTTTGCTTGCGGATTTGGTAGTGTTGCCTATCCGTGATTTTGATGTTATTTTGGGCATGGATTGGTTGCACACTCATCATGCCATAGTTGATTGTCGTAAGAAAACTGTCACCTTTGAATTGCCTCATATGCTTCCATTTATGTTTGAGGGTGATAAATGCATGGGTGGTATTCGTATGATATCGGCTTTGAAAGCCCGGAAGTTGTTGTCACATGGGGTGGGTATTTGGCATGTGTAGTTGATAAGTCTAAGAAAGTTGTTATGTTGGAGGATGTCCCAATTGTGCGGGAATTTCCGGATGTGTTTTCTTCTGAGTATGACTTGCCTCCGATAGAGAGTTGGAATTTTGTGTGGAATTGTTGCAGTACCGCTTCGAAGGCACCGTATCGTATGGCACCGGCGAATTGAAGGAGTTAAAGGTACAGTTAGAGGAGTTGTTGAATCGGGGTTTCATTAGGCCGAGTGTATCGCCGTGGGTGCACGGTGTTGTTTGTAAGGAAGAAAGATGGGTCCTTGAGATTGTGTATTGACTACAGGGAGCTGAATCAGGTAACCATCAAAAACAAATACCCCTTGCCACACATTGATGATCTGTTTGACCAACTACAGGGCTCAGTTGTGTACTCTAAATTCGATCTTCGGAGTGGTTACCATCAACTGAAAGTTAGGGCGGAGGATATACCGAAGACGGCATTTCGAACGCGATATGGGCATTTCGAGTTTGTTGTGATGCCATTTGGGTTGACAAATGCACCGGCGGTGTTCATGGATTTGATGAATAGGATATTTCTGCCTTATCTAGACTGTTTCGTGGTGGTGTTTATTGATGATATTCTTGTGTACTCCAAATCCCGGAGGAGCACGAGAAACATTTGAGGATTGTGTTGTCGGTGTTGAGGGAAAAGAAGTTGTATGCAAAATTCAGCAAGTGTGCATTTTGGCTAGAGGAGGTCTCGTTTCTAGGCCATGTAGTTTCGGGAGATGGTATTTCGGTAGATCCGCTTAAGGTCGAGGCGGTGGTGAAATGGAAGAGACCCGAGTCGGTAACGGAGATTCGAAGCTTCTTGGGTTTGGCGGGTTATTATCGGAGGTTTATAGAGGGTTTTCAAAGATTGCGACCCGATGACTAACTTGACCCAAAAGAATAAACTTTTTGTATGGGATGACAAATGCGGCGAGTTTCCAAGAACCGAAGAGGAGGTTGACCACAGCTCCGATCTTGGCACTACCGAATGGACGGGATGGGTTGGTGATATACGGTGATGCGTCGAAAGAGGGATTGGGTTGTGTTTTGATGCAAAACGGGAGAGTAATTGCATATGCTTCTCGAAAGTTGACCTCGTTTGAAGAATTATCCTACCCACGACATTGAGTTGGCTGCGATCATCTTTGCTCTACACAAGTGGAAACACTATCTCTACGGGGCCAAGTTTGAAGTGTTCACCGACCACAAAAGCCTCAAGTACATATTTTCCCAAAAGGAGTTGAACAACCGACAACGGAAATGGATTGAAAAGCTTAAGGACCACGATTGCACTATCTTGTACCATCCGGGGAAAGCAAATGTGGTAGCAGATGCGCTTAGCCGAAGGGCGTACATGTCTTGCTTAATGACCCGTGAATGGAAGATGCTCGAGGATGTTCGAGATTGGAGTCCGTGTAGATCGAGACGGGAGTGATTTTGCGAACCTTCGGGCTACGCCGGCATTGACAAAGGATTAAAGGGACACAAGAGAACGACCCGGAATTGAAGACGGTGATTGATGGGTTGAATGAGGGGAAGATGAAAGATTTTGCAAAGAACAATGATGGGATCCTTGTGTTTCGAAACAGAATTTGTGTACCGGCGATAGATGAGGTAAAGAGACAAGTGTTAGAGGAGGCTCACAAGTCTAGATACACGATTCATCCGGGAGTACTAAGATGTATCGAGACTTGAAGAGAAATTTTGGTGGAGTGGTATGAAGAGAGAGGTGGCGGAGTTCGTGTCGAGATGCTTGACGTGTCAACGTGTAAAAGCGGAACATCAACGACCGGCGGCTTGTTACAACCATTGGAGATTCCGGAGTGGAAATGGGAGAATATAGCGATGGATTTTGTGACAGGTTGCCAAAGACTCGTAAGGGTCATGATGCGGTTTGGGTGATTATTGACAGTTGACCAAATCGGCACATTTCCTTCCGATTGCGATGACTTACTCGATGGATAGACTTGCTACCTTGTACATACAGGAGATCGTGAGGTTACATGGGGTACCGGTTAGTATAGTGTCAGATCGAGATCCACGGTTCACATCGCGGTTTTGGCAGTCACTACAGGATGCTTTGGGTACGAAGTTAACACTTAGCACGGCTTTCCACCCACAAACGGATGGACAATCGGAGAGGACTATACAAATACTTGAGGACATGTTGCGAGCTTGTTCGATGGATTTTAAGGGAGTTTGGGATTCACACATACCATTGATAGAGTTCGCGTACAACAACAGCTACCAGTCGACCATTGAGATGGCTCCTTATGAAGCGTTGTATGGAAGAAAGTGTCGCTCTCCAATTTGTTGGGATGAAGTCGGCGAAGCAAAGATTTGGGGTCCTGACATGGTGCACGAGTCGGTTGAGAGTGTGAAGCTCATTCGGGAAAGATTGAAGACGGCTCAGAGTCGGCAAAAGAGCTATGCGGATCACCGACGGAGAGACCTTGAATTCGAGGTGGGTGATCATGTGTTTGTGAAGGTTTCACCACGGATTGGAGTCAAGAGGTTTGGTAAGAAGGGAAAATTGACACCAAGGTTCATTGGTCCATTTGAGATTTTAGAAAGGGTTGGGAAGTTGGCCTATAGACTTGCCCTACCACCGTCGATGTCGGGTGTTCATGCGGTGTTCCACGTATCCATGTTGAGGAAGTATTTGTCGGATGCATCGCACATTTTAGAGTATGAACCGGTAGATTTGACACCCGATCTATCCTACATTGAGCAACCCGTGAGGATGCTTGACACTAAAGAACAAGTGTTGAGGTCGAAGTCCATTCCCCTTGTGAAAGTCTTGTGGAGAAGTCATAACATCGAGGAGGCCACTTGGGAGTTAGAACAGGAGATGCGAGAAAAGTACCCTTCTTTGTTTGTGGAGTTTGGTAAGTAAATTCGTGGACGAATTTATTCTAAGGGGGTGAGGGTGTAACGCCCGCACCATTTGCATTCTTCCTATGTTATGTCTTTCATTTTGACGCTATCATTTCATGTGCAAATCTTATTCTTTTACACTTACAATTGAGTTTGTTGGGCACCTTTTTAGTATATGAAAATGTGTTAGGAGTTGCTTGGTTAAGTGCATTTGAGTTGATATGCATTTAAAGCTTCATTTTATGTGTTTGGGATTGTGTGGTATGCCTTAGAATTGGAGTTTTAACACTTTTGTACACTGGAGGGCTTCGCACGACCGTGCGCCTTGTATGGCACGACCGTGCGAGAGTATCAGAATGTTGGGTTTGTGATTTTGGGTTTGGCACGACCGTGCGCCTCATAGGGCACGACCGTGCGAGGCTAATCCGAGAATCCAGAATGGGCCAGTAACTTTGGCACGGCCGTGTGCCAAATTGTGGCACGGCCGTGCGAAGAGGTACGGACAGAGTTTCTGATTTTTGAAGTTCTTGGCTTTAAACCTTAGACCCTTGGCTGTAAATGTTGTACATTGGGCTTGACCTTTTGACCATATTTAAGTCACTCTTCACCTTGAGAGAGACTCCAAAACATTTCATTTCTTCCTAAAGCCTAGAGAGTTTGTGTGGGAGATGCAAAGTGAGATTAGTGTGTGTATTCATCTCTTTCTTCATCCTACCATAGATTCTTGCATGCAACACCATCTTTGGGCTTAAGACTTGGGGAATCCATTGCTAAGCTTGGATTGAGAATTCATTGGGTAGATTTTCTTGTGGAGGTAAGCTACTACCCCTTGTTCTCCCTCTTTTATAAGTTGTTATACATGTTAGGCTTGTTAGATGATGATATATGTTAGAAATCATCAAATTTGAGTATGTTTGACTATGTTGACTTTTCAAATTCGTGGTTGACTTTTTGGTTGTGTTTAGAGACTCATGTTTACATGTTTGAATGGTGAAATATGAGTAGTAATTGTTAAGTTTACGGTATAATTAATTCGCGTAAACTCGAACTCATTAGAAACCGAAAATGACTCTAACGGAGTTCGTTAGGATTTCATAATCAATGAGACTACGTGTGTGATTTGGGAATTTTGAATGATTCGAGTGATTCGTTAGAATATTTGACTACACCGATTGTGTGTTTGATATTACGTGAATTGTCATAATTATGGTAAGTTGGTTATTGTTGTGGTATACTCCTACCTTGGAGTATGACCCCTTTTATTTTTAAATGTCGAGTAAATATTCTACTTGAGCATTTAGTTAGTCCATGGCTTAATTGTTTGAGAGGAGTGTATTGACTCGATTATTACAAGAGCAGGGGCTACGTAATAGTCGAAGGGCAATACATTGGGTTCTCGCCCCTACCGTTGGCCGCGGTAGGGGAAATGGCGCCAAGTGTTTGTAGGCTAAAAACCGCAACGTTGGTAAGCTATTTTACCGGGGTGTTCTTTCCGGGTTGTAGTGACCGGTGGCACCGAGGTTTTCTTTTAGTGAATTTCAAATAAAATGGTTCACGAATTCTTTATTGAAAGATTATGGTTTTGTTATGGTTCGAGTACGTCAACAACGGCTCTACAATTGGTACATTATTGGTTGGTTGGTTGGAAGTATTACTTTGGTCGGAGGTGTACCTCGGCACCGTATCCTTTGTAACTTGTTACTTATAGTTCTATTGTGCTTCCTATATGAACGAATGTTGGTCATGGTTTCCAACCGGTATGGGACGGTTGGCGATCGTCGAGCCTCTCGTGTCATATGGGATTGTTTGGGCTATGTGCAATACATGTTATTTTCATTTGGTATTGAAATGATTTTGTGATGACATGATTATTTGTTATCTTTAATGTCTTGTATCTAGCATGCCATATTGTTGCATTAGTAGCTTATTGAGTTTTCAACTCACCCCGTTTGTTTTCATTTGTTTTCCTTAGATCAAGCGCCGGCAAGGAATCCTTAGAGTTCGTGTTCGGGTCCGTTGGGGCGACATCTTTTGGTAGTGCACCTTGTGCCTAAGTGTTTTCTTTTGGTGAGGCCGAGGGTGTACTTGTTATCTAAACAATGTATTTGTTGGGTAGTAGTCTTGACTGTTACATGTTATATTCTTTTGTTGTGCCGGCATGGTTGCCGTGCGGTTGTACGTATAAGTGTTCACTTTTATTCCGCTTACTCTGATATGTTTATAAATATGTACCGAGCATGTTAGCTCGAGTTTATTGTTGCTAGCTAACGTGTTGTTTCTCCGGCTTGTTACGCCGTCGAGGTTTGGTGTTGTTTAAAAGGGTTTTTGTTGTTTAAAGAAAACTTGCACGTGCATTACAGGGTTTTCTCATGACTTTGCATTCTTTTAAATGGAATTTTTGAGATGCTATTTTCGTGTTTTCCGCATTGTCTCGCGCCTCGAACGTGATTCACATCGGATCTCGGGTCGGGTCTCGACAAAAATTATAACTAGTGCATTCTTTTTCTAAGAAAAAAAAGGGTAAAAATTAATAAAATCGTTGTTTTTATTAATGGTAAAATGTCATTTTTCTTTAGCTTAAATATCAATTTGGTCACTCTACTTTCACCTAAAATTTATTAAGCTCACCGTACTTTCTTTTTTCATACATTAATCACTCTACTTAGACTAGAGAATCAATAAGCTCACTCAATCAATGAGCTTATTGATAGAAAAAGTCCAAGTAAAGTGATTAAAGTGTGAACAAAAATAGTAAAGTGAGCTTAATGAATTTTTGGTGAAAGTAGAGTGACCAAATTTATATTTAAGCCTTTTTCTTTTTTGCAACTTTTAAGGTCGTAAATGTCACTTTTAGCCTTCATGTGACTTCGTCAATGCTTTTTATGCGCCTCCGCTCAACCTCTCCCGTGTGTTGTCCGCTTTGTAGACTGGTACTTGACAGATATGAGGTGATGGACCAAAGAGTTTCCAAGTCACACCTTCAAATTGGGACTATATATTTCATTGAAACATTAGCTCTCTTTAAGGTAAAATGCAGCGTTATTTCCTATGGTTTGACCAAGTGTTAGTGCAGTGCCCACCCAAAGATGTTTGGACCGTCTCACTGCTACCCCTTTTGTAGAATTTCGTTAAGATTTATCGTTGACGATGCCGAAAAAATCGGGCGCAACGGGGTGCCGAACGGATCGTTGTCGTCGCTTGGATTAAGATATCTGACATATAATTGTCTATAAAAGAGACACCGTGAGAGAGGCTGGGAGGGTTCCCGCCAAAGACATTCGGCGTGATAATCAGCATATCGGCCATTAGAGGATATAGACTAAAGTATGTATTCCCTTTATAAAGAATGACATACCTTGACTTGGTATAGGAGGGAGTATATATAGACTTGAATGGACTGGGCCTCTATACATTTCGGGCCCATTTACTGGAGTGAGACCCGTACATTGTAACAGGTCCAGAATATGGACATCAGAAGCCCCCCACTCCTTATTTCTCGAGATTCACCTTGAGAATGAGGAGTACTATTTTCTCGTATTCGCCTCGGACCTGCCGAGATGCATCCACTCGACCTTGTCATGAACTCGACTTGCAAGTAGTCAATGACCTGAGAGTGATCAAAGCACAAGCTCGACCTGCGAGGATGATAAATAAACCTTAAAACCAACATTGTCAAGAACTCAACATGCGAGCATATCAATGACAAGTGATTTAACAAATAAACCTTAAAACCAACCTTGTCACGAACTCGACCTGCGGGCATATCAATGACAAGTGATTTAACCAATAAACCTTAATACCAACCTTGTCATGAACTCGACCTGCGAGCATATAAATGACAAGTCATTTAACTATGGCATGAGCTCGACCAGCGAGGGACCTCGATTGAGAGGTTTATTTTTTGACCTCGACCTGCGAGTCTCGTTTTTGACCACGACCCGCGAGAAACACTCGAGCGGGGATGATAAGTACAGAAAGGGGCGGTGTACTTCTCAACTGCGAGCAACACTCGAGCGGGAGGAAAAGATCTACTCAACTGCGAGTAACTCTCGAGCGGGGAGGGTATAATCTATTCGGCCGCGAGTATTACTCGAGCGGGGAAGATAAGCACAGGAAGGTGCTGGGTATAACTCAACCTCGAGAAACACTCTAACGGTAGGACAAGATCTACTCAGCCGCGAGTAATCTCGAGCGGGGAGGATATAATCTACTCGACCACGAGCAACACTCGAGCGAGGAAGATATAATCTACTCAGCCGCGAGTTACACTTGAGCGGGGAGGATAAGTATAGGAAGGTACTGGGTACAACTCAACCACGAGTAACACTCTAACGGGAGGACAAGATCTACTCAGCCGCGAGTAATCTGGAGTGGGGAGGATATTATCTACTCGACCACAAGCAACACTCGAGCGGGAAGGATATAATCTACTCAGCTGCAAGTAATACTCGAGCGGGGAGGATATAATCTACTCAGTCACGAGTTACACTCGAGCAGGGAGGATATAATCTATTCAGCCACGAGTACCACTCGAGCGGGGAGGATATAATCTACTCAGCCGCGAGTAATACTCGAGCAGGGAGGATATAATATACTCAGCCGCGAGTCACTCTCGAGCGGGGATGATCTATTCTACTCAGCCGCGAGTTACACTCGAGCGGAAAGGATATAATCTACTCAGTCGCGAGTTACACTCAAGCTGGGAGGATAAAATCTACTCAACCGCGAGTAACTCTCGAGTGGGGAGGATAAAATCTACTCAACTGTGAGTTACACTTGAGCGGGAGGACAAGCACGGAAGGTGCAACTTCTTCAACAATGAACATGCCATGTTGTAACTTCTTAGCAGTTTAAGGGACTACTTTGTAACTTCTTTATATTTGAAGGGGCGAAGCTGTAACTGTGCAAATAGTTAAGGACCAAGCTATAATTATCCCAAATTGAAGGATCCAAACTATAACTCCCCAGCATTAAAGGATCAAATTATAACTGCTCAATATTGATTGGGCCAATTTTGTAACTGACCAACAATTAAGGGGACTGTTTGTAGTCGCCCATAGTGGAGGGGCGTGTTTGTAACTGATACAATTAAAGGGGCAAGTTGCAATTGCCAGAACACAACGTGGTTGTAACTGCCTACGAAAACAGTTCTATCCCTAGCGAACTCCACTTTCCAGTCCATTCTCCATAACCGCCGACGATTAAATTAAGAACACTACCGCTATGAGCCAGATCTACTTTGCGTGCAACAAGTTTAAGAATTTTGGCCGTACCTGGCGGCACGTGTGTGCGCCTCAGCCATCAGATGGCTACGATTTTTGGGTATCCGGCGTTGTCTTGACAGGATGAAACCTTCTGTGGCGTTGAATTTCTGATCCATACTCTTTATTAGTGAGAACTACTCTTGTGAAAGCTGTGGCGGTGTGCATGGGGTGAGATGGCAGCGACCTTCAACCCCGTTGTTTGTGTCTGTCTCCCTTGCCCAGTTCATGCGACATATGTTGGGTATCTCTGACCCTTTCATTTGATACCCAATTCTTTGTACACCAGAGCGTGGAGGCTAATTTGCCGTCTCATTCACCGATCGCACACAAGGATTCGAAGAGACCATGAACCCACATATGCAAGTGATGAAATTCCTCTGTTATTGTGAATATATTTGCTTCGAACAAGAGCCTGCAAAGAAGAAAGGTTGAGGGCAAAGCTGTTGTCTTCTCAATTTTTCTATGGACGCGCATTTTTCGAGCAGTTCTGGCAGCTTACTGCAAGCTCCAACAATTGTTTGTTGTACTTTTTTCATCTTCGCCCAGTTCAATGTTCCAATTTTCCTCAAATAATTTGTGTAGCCCATTTACTCTTCTAGTGAGCTTTGAGCAAATTTGGTCCCATGAGTTCAATGGAAGCAACCACGCACTATCAAATGCTTGACAAAGGCAAACCCAATGAAGCCAACTAGAGATGTTAAAAGGGCCACGGCCCGTAGGGTTGGTCCGTTTAAACCGAAAAAAATAGAGTTAGGGTTTAGTATTTTGGGCCTGTTTAAAATCAGGGCTTTTTAGGCTGACCCGTTTAACCCGTGGCCCGTTAGGGCTGACCCGTCAGGTTTCAGGGTTGGCCCACCAACCCGCGTAATATTAATTAGGCCGTAAAAAGTTTAGGAGATACATAAAACAACAACAATGAGAATAAAACCAACAACCTTTTAATCCAAAGTCAAACACATTTATCCTTTGCACTACAGGTCTTCTTTGTGTACTTGTGAATAAATACTGAAATATAAATAACAATTTTGGAAAGAACTGCGAAGTAGAGCTATTACATTATTTATTTTGAGAAAAACAGGTTGAAAATTATAACACTTCGATGTAAAAAAATATCTAGTTTATATTTCTTTTGAAAAACATAAGAAACTATCAAAGTTATGAATGATTTATCGATTCACTATTTCAAAATATTGTTATATTATATCTTTAATCGTGGCCCGTTTAGCCCGAAACCCGCTAGGGTTAGGGCTAGGTCTGCAATATTAGTGGCCCGAAAAAACTGGACCGTTTAGCCCGCGGCCCATTAGAGCCACAACCCGTTAGGGCTGACCCGAAATCGTTAGGGCTAGCCCGTTTAACATAACTGTCAAGTGTTTGATAATGACGGGGTCCTAGTGTAAGAAAATTAGGAAAAGTCAATTACAAAATCCAAACTAGTAGCCATGCTAACAGAGAATGGGTGGCAATGGACCCATTTTGGTGGGCAGACAATATCTTGATCAAAGGAAAAAAAAAACTTATTTTTCGGCAACGGAACCAACTGATGATGCTAAAAAGATCGGGCACATTGGGGTTGTCGAACCGATCGTTACCATCGTTTAGATTAGGATATCTGGCGTATAATTGTCTATAAAAGAGACACCGTGAGAGGGGCGGGGAGGGTCCCCGCTAAACCCTTCCCCCGTGATAATCAGTATATTGACCATTAGAGAATATAGACTAGAGTACATATTTCCTATATAAAGAATGACATACCTTGGCTTGGTATAAGAGGGAGTATTGATGAGCTCAAGATTTCCATGAATTTTCCCTTTAATTTCCTTTTATTTGTGCTACTTTTATGTTAATTATGCTTGGAAATATTATTATTTGTGTATTTGTGCTTTAATGTAGGTTTCCAAGAAATTAACAAGCATTCAAGGATTTTAACATGAAGTTTAAGGCAATTTCGGGCTTTAAAGTTGAGCTACAAAGTATTCCGTCAAAGTTCGTTAAGTTTTCCAAGGCAAAATGAGCTAACGGTGGGCTAACAAAGCTAACGGTGGACTGTTTTGCAAAGCCTGGAGGGGGAAGGACTTTAGGAGCCAAAACACGAAACAGAGGGGCACCGGAGCAATTACCACATCTCCTCATTAATTCGGTGGCAGCCTCTGGAGCTGCCACGTGTCGCCCTTGTCCAGCAAACTTTTCTTCCATTTCAGCCCTTAAAACTTCAGTATAATGCCCATTTTGCCCTTGACTTCCCCAACACACTTTTGCCTTTCATCTTTATACTCCCAAGCAGCCCCATTTTTTGAAGAACAGTCCCAGGCGGGGCTGTTAGCCCCAAATGGGCAGCAGCTCCTCTCCCAAAAATTCCTTCAATGTTCTCAAGGTTTGATGATATTTGAAGGTTTGGAGCAACAAATTAAGTGCCAATGAAGCTTTTGCAAGAGATTTCAACCTCGGATTTCAACATTATTTGGTTTAATTCTTCCACCCTTTATTTTGAGATATTTGTTGTAATTTTTTAGGGTTGAATGAACTTGTAATTGTGGAATTGGTTTGTGCTTAATTGATTTATGAAAAGTAATTATTTTTCTATGTCGTTGTAGTGATTTAATTTTATCTCTCTCTCTCTATTTAGTACACAAGCATGCTAGGTTATTAATTTGTGGGCTTAATGCTTTTAATTAATTGGCCATTAATTAAATGATTTGAGAAATGTTTGGATCCGCGAGAGCTACCTTGCATTTCGGACCGAACAAATTAGTAGTTGGTGCCTGAAAAACACCGATAGCCATGGGAGTACTTGTTTTGTGAAGCGATCCCTCCACCGAGAGGTAGGAAATTAGGGTTTTTAACCACTTTCGATGTCCCGGCTACCGGCATGCCTTGTAGAAAAATAGAGAGATTATTTCTCTACCCATTATTACCCATTATCTTGGTTATTATTATGTGCTCTTAACGCTTCCGATGGGTTCGCTACCCATTAGATGATTTCTAGAATTATAGGGTAAGATGCGAGAGCCCGTCCTATTAATTCGGATAACACAATAATTGTCTATGTGACGCTAGACCGATAGGTAACGAGTGTTCATAGATAGCCAATTGAGGACTTGTTTTGACACGCAATCAATCCACCTTAGTCATTCGCGAGGTAGGGGAGATTCGGGTTGCTATTGGGGCGAGAGCTCGTAGTTAACCAATCTAGTGTTCTCGGCTACCAAGACTTGAGTTAAAGAAAAGTAGAGAGAGGATTAAATTAATCACGAGCTAGACTAGAAAATATTGCATTCCTATAAATCCTATCTTTTATCTTGATTTGTTGTTGCCAAACCATTTGTAAATATTAATTGCTTTCTTTTATTTTTAGTTTTTAGTTTTTTATTCTCAATTTATTTTCGCTCAAATATAATTAGCTAGCTCAATTTCGGTACTTAGTTGGAGTGAAAATTACGTGCATTCCCTGTGGGATCGATACTTGTGCTTACGCACTATATTACTTGATACGGCAGGGTACTCTTGCCCTAGTTGTTGCAGTTTAACTTGCAGCACATCAAGTATATATAGCCTTGAGTGGACCGGGCCTCTATATATTTCGGGCCCATTTGCTGGAGTGAGGCCCATACAATTTAGCATGTCCAGAATATGCACATCAATCGTCAAGTAGGGTATATTGTAATTACACAAATTCAAAGGGTTAATCTGTAAGTAAATGATACGCAACCTCTTTCTCCAATTTTTTGTTTTTGTTTTTGTTTTTCCTCCGAAAACATTATCCAACATTTAATATTCTTACTAGTAGATCCGTGCTCTCAGTGCCATTGTTTCAATTGTGTTAAAATTGACCAATCCTTACTACACCTCTTGATCAAGCATTGGTGGGTCGGGTCGTTCGGGTCGTCAATCAACACAATCCAATGCATAGTTATCCGTATCTTAGGAACACAATACGTATCCTACGATACGTTATTCGTTTCTTATGTTACTTGTCGTATACAGTACGCCGTTATCTTATAATATAGATTTGCACCACATAAAACTATGTTATAATTTTAAAAATCACTTTTTTTACAAAGTCAGCATATAAACGATCGGAGCTTTTTAAACAAAATTATTTCTTAAAACATTTTTAGGTTATTATTATTTCTTAAATCCCTACGTTTGAAAAGTCAAGTAATTAAGGAATATTTGAGTGTCATTGGAGTTGGTCATAATTACTAAAAGAGCAAACTACACAAATGGTCCCTCTAGTTTTAGTTTTTTTTATTTTTATTTTTTATTTTATTTTATTTTTTTTTTTGCAATTCGTCCTAGACAAAATTATTTTTGCTAGTCGTCCTTGTAGCAACCAATTGCATCGCAATTGATCCTTCCATTTTGTTCCGTTATATTTTGGCTGTTAAGTCTTCACACGTGCTCCTCATGTGAATTTGAGCAAGGACAAAATTGTCATTTTACCTATAAAAGTACAGGTACCAACCGTGAAATACTAAAATTTTGCGAAATATTAGAAACCCAAAGGGGGCCAACTGAAAAATAAATGCATTGACTTCACAATTCGGACAGCCATTGTCATCTTTGCCGGCAACGGTGACCTCGGGTTACACTTTTGCTTTAAATTCAATTTTGAATATTCAAACCAAGACAAATTCTAAGTTATGGCATCCAATTGGATACCTTTTTACCCGACTTTGGCATAAATTCAAGAAACAAAATTAAAGAAGTATAAGTTTAAAGATTCTTCAATTGATTTATCTAAAACGAATCGATTTAGGACAAAAAAAAATTATTCAAGATGTGGAAAAAGGTAAGAAAACTAATAGGCAATTTGAATCGACTTGCACTAACAAATCAAAATCTGGGAAGTTGAGCTTTTGATGTGGGTTTTGATTCTTCTTTCTCTCTTTCTCTCGCGAAATTTTTAGTCAAATTTTGATTTGGATTTTGATTCCTCTCTTTTTATTCAAAATTTTTAGAGAGAGAGAGATGGAGAGGGGGGAGAAATTTATTAGTCAAAGAGGACCAAGAGACACAATGAATGGGTGATGAGAGAATCTGGGAAGCTGCGATTTTGATGAAGGTTTTGATTTTAACTCTGTACGAATGTTTGTCTTGACGTGGGTTTTGACTTTTGATTTTGAATAGAAAGGATCTTTAGTTATATATATATATATATATATATATATATATATATATATATATATAGAGAGAGAGATGATTTTCAAGCTACAATTATGTGTTTGGTCCGACTCATCATCGTTGCAACCCAAAGCTGCAAATATCTTGATTATATGTTCAATCCACAATTCAGCTTTTGTGGCATCCGGCTCCCCAAGGAAGGTACGTGGTTTCATCTTCAAGAAACGCTCCATTGTAGTGGTGTGATTTCTGGGCCTCATCTCAGGTTGTGGTAATTCAACTTCCAGTTGCCGAGTTTCTACCTCCGGTGTAGTCGTTGCTCCCCCATTCAATCGTTCAGTTATCTGATTCATTAGTTCCATCATTCTGCCCATCATAACTGTCATGTTTACATTCTGATTCTCCTAGTTCAGCTCAGGAGGAACCGTTGTCTGTGGGGAATTTGATTTTTTGGTGTGCTGGAGAAATCACCATCTCCAACTTTGTCTGGGTTGGGAGTCCCAGAATGGCATTGTACGGAGAGGGAATATCAAGGACCAGAAAGGTGATGACCTCGGTGCGAGAGTTGTCTTTGGAACCAAGGACTACCTTGAGGTCGACAGTGCCCTTAACAGCGACCTTGTGTCCGGTGAAACCTTCCAGCTTTATT
Organism: Platycodon grandiflorus; assembly: GCA_016624345.1. Classification (NCBI taxonomy): domain Eukaryota; kingdom Viridiplantae; phylum Streptophyta; class Magnoliopsida; order Asterales; family Campanulaceae; genus Platycodon; species Platycodon grandiflorus. The sequence goes on from CM028362.1 coordinate 58,921,335, forward strand.
TCACTCGGAGTCAGATTCGAACTTCCCAGTTGTATCGCCTGGAAGCATTTGTAGAAGTGGATGTCCTTCCCTGCTCCCGTGTCAATCAGCATTCTCTTTACTCTTCCTCTGCCAATTTTGGCCTCAATGGTCAGAGCATGCCCCCTTGCAGCGGGGTTGGCGGCCAGCTCGCTGGGTAGGAATGTTATCCCCTTTTCTCCCCAAACTTGTGGCGGGTTGACGGTGTGGTTGAGGCTGTTTATCGCCGTCTTCAGCTTTGTGATGCTCGACCATTCTTCTGTAATTGTATTGACCAGGACCTCATTTTCGTCGACATTTGTCCTCGGGGCCTCCCTGGTCCTATCTCTGTGGTTTCCTCCTCGCTGCTCATATCTTTTGAGCTCTCCCCTGTTGATCAGCTTCTGTATCTCCTTCTTGAGCTGAATGCAATCTTCGGTTGTGTGCCCGATGCCGTTATGATAAGTGCACCTTTTATCGGGGTTGCGAGGATAGGGAGTCTCTCGAAGTGGTGGAGGTCGGCCAATCTTGTTTTCCTGTAGAAGCACGTTCATAATCTGCTCTCTGGTCGTGTTCAAGGGGGTGTAGAACTCCTCTTTTTTGGCCTATTTGTTCTTTCCCTTGCCTTTGCCGTGTCCATTGCTGCTTCCCTCCTTCTGGTCCCCAGATTTGTCTTCCTTCCTCTGTTTCTGCGTCCCAGAGGATTTTTGGTCCTCCTTTTCTTGATCTGCCAGGGTCTTTTCGACATTCCCAATGTTCTGTGCTGCAGTGTACATCTCTGCACTGGTAGTAGGGGGTCGTATGCCGATTTCAGATAGGAGCTTGGCAGATTGACATCCAACTTGGAAGAAGGCCATTATAGTCTTATCGGGGACATTCAGCAACTTTTCAGCGACATGCTTGAATCTGTCGAGGTAGCTTTCTAGGGACTCACCAGGTCGCTGCTTGATTCCACAGAGATCAGATTCTTTTTTGGGAAGGTCGTCTGCCAATGAATATTTCTTCAAAAAAGCCTTCTTCAGGTCATACCAATCTCTGATGGAGCCTTCCTCCAGCTCTTCGAACCAGTTGAGGACGACCTCCTCAAACGTGCTGACAAATACTACACACCACAGATCCAGAGACCTGGTGCACACTCCCATTTTTGCCTCGAAGCTCGATACGTGGCTTCGACCATTCGTATTTCCTGCATAACTTTTCAGAGACGGCAACTTCAGGCGATAATTTGGAGTATCCATGATCCTTCTGCAGAAGGCTGCTGTCACGTTCCCTGATAGCTTGCCCTCGTTACCTCTTTCAAGAGCTTCCAGTCCGTCTTTCATCTTGTGCAGTACCTCGTCTTCCAGGTCGCTGCTCCTGCCACTCCTTTTAGATCGGCGGTCGTGGCCGTCGATCCTGGAGTATTTATGTGAGGATGCATCGCTGCTGGAGGTACTGTGTTGGATGGACTTGCGTTTTGACCTGTAACTGTGGTCCTCCTGCGTCCTTCGAGGTCGCTCCTCATCACGTTCCATCCGGGAGGACCTGTAAGATTTTTCTGGGATAGGATTTCTAGGTCGACGCCCCATTCTGGAGTGTACGCTTCCCCTAGGCCGTTCTCTGTCTAGTGTTCCCAGGTGATCTTTGACGCTGGGTTTCTAGTGGTCCTCTACCCTTCACCCAAGTCGATTTTTAGCACTTACTCTGGGAGCATCAACCCTAGACCCCCCATGGTGACTGTCAGCCCGCAGACCCCTCGGCTCACTCCTGCCAGGTCGATCATCGTGGTGATCGTTTCGAGGAGGATGCGAGCTCGGGGTTAGTAGCTGAGTTGCTTGGGCGGCTAGTTTGCGGGACAGCTCATATTCACGTACCTCCAGCTCTCTCTGTTTTTCTAAGAAAGCCTTTTCCTTCCTTATATGCTCCAGCTCGGCGAGTTCGATCTCTTATTGTGTAGGAGGCAACCTGTTTCCTATCAAGACAAGGTCGTCCTTGTCTCCTTAGCCCTCACCATCCGAGGAAGTGGGAGTTGCTGTCTGACCATCCTGGTTCGCCCTGACCGGTCCTTTAGCGGATTGGGCTGCCTTTTTTCCCAAGGCTTTCTTCCTTATTGCCCTAGCCAGTTTCTGAGCTCGGGTATTTTGATGAAGAGGAAGCCCTGATGAGGGCACAGCCGGTGATTCTTTCTCAGGCTGCTCGAGAAGTTGGCCGACAGGCGCAGGTACAGGCACTGCTGAAGTCGGTGCTAGGGCCGCCTGTTTGGAGACTTGCTTAGAGGTCGTCATGATTGATCACAAAAAAACTTCTAGTCCCGGCAACGGAACCAAACTGATCACGCAAAAAAGGTGGTAGGTGATCTCGTCTGGTCCACGTGTGTAGTCTAGTAGGATTCCGGCTTGTGTTACAGGGATTGACCTTGAAGTGTAGGTAGCTTTGAACCTGTGATCAACAAAGAACACCGTAAGGGGTGCTGGGTTGTCCCAGCGATAACCCTCAGGCGTGAGAATTAGCAATACTTCGTAGGAGAGGTAAAGCTAAGAGAGAGTATGTAAGCAAGTAATTTTCATGTACCTTATGAGGCCTGTGAGGGTGCTTATTTATAAGGAGATAAGTCATACTCCCAGTTGGATTCGGAATAGGGGTAATATGATCAATCTCCATGTCTTTCGGATTACGTTTCCTTGTATGCTTAAGACTGATGTATATAGAGTTGTAGCAGGACTCTTCCCAACTGAGAGGTAATTTCGTAGTGGACTCTATTTTGCCGAGCTGAGGGGGGTTACGTCGAGGTCGGCCTGGTATGTACCCAGGTCGCTCGATATAGTCAAGGTCGGCTTGGTATGTGTCCAAGTCGCTTGATGCTGATGAGGTCGACCTAGGATGTCCCCAGGTTGCACTGTAGGTCCCTGCGTCAGCGTGCTGGGAGAGTACACTGGTGAAGTTGGGGACCTGTCGTAGTACGATTGCCAGGTCGTGGTAACGACGTGGGCGTATGCCACCTCGACACTTGCCCAGCTGGAGCCTATGAAGTCGCGATGCCTGCCACGTGTCCAACTGAAAGCTGAGGTCGTTCACCGAGCAGATTATTTAACTTACAAAACAATTAAATAATCAATAGGGTATAATAATCATGTTCATAATAAAGTGATATATTCAATCAATAATCATAGATAACCTCTAACATGAATTGTAAATTAATAACATAAAATAAAGAGTAATCGGGAGACTTATTAGATCGAGTCGCTGTAAACAGACTTTCCGTAGAAAAAATCTTGCCCCTTACTCGTGCGATTTCGGGTACTGGTAATTTCCTCCGTGGATAAAACGATCACAGAACACGAACCAAATTCTACACACAAATTTGTGTTTTCTTCAACTCCTATCTCAATTTGCCTAAATTTATTCGTATTGTCACAAGGGTTTAAATTGATTTGACCGGAGCATGAAAAGAACTAAAGAATGAGAGACTCAACGAAGCGCGGACGACGGGATGAGGCATCCGTCCTCTGCCAGCTATCTCTCTTCACACAAAAAAAAACAGTTAAAGGGTTATATTTTCCCCTAAACCTAATGACTTCTTTTTTTCGTTTTTAGCCCTTATTCAAATCATAATTACTAAATAAACCTCTAAATTTAGGAATTAACACCAAGGCCCAATTCACTAATTTTAAATTTAATTCAGTTAGGATTTGTTAGATTACAAAGTAGAGAATTAGAAAACTTTCAAAGACTTTAATACCGTATAAAAGATAAATTCCAAAGGAGAGTGAATAGTTACTAACTTATTTGTTTTGAACACTAGGTTCACAAACCTTGTAGTATAACAACACCCAATCTTATCTTTCATATTTCAATTAAGTAACACGTAATAACTAAAAGTATTAAATACTTAATGTAATATACTTCCCAATACATAAGTCTTTGAACAATGGATTACTACCACTAATGGTTTTAATCTAAAATTAATTACAACTTTGAACTTCAGAGTTTATGACTCATTTGGATATTAGCCAACCCAACCAAATTGGCTAAAACCATTTGTGTAGACTAAAATTTTGAACATCTCATTTATGCTTTTGTATTTTTTTTTTTGGGATTATCTGTGGAGGGATGGGAGTCAAATATTTGTTGATGGGCGATGGGAGCAGGGGTGTGGGTGGGCTAGAATCAAGTTGGCCTGAATTTAAAGGAGGCACGGGCCTAGAAGAGGATTGAGGTGTAGAGACAACCTTAGATGGCAATTGGCTGTTTGCAACTCGTGATTAGGCCAAAGTGGGGTACCCCAAAGTAGAACGCGGGCTGGCGTGCTGGAAAGAGGGGGTGGTGCCCAGAGTGGCCAAGCGGAGAGGGGCAAGCAATTGAGAAGAGGTGCTCGGGCCTGAATCTGGTATGGGCTGGCTTGGGCTAAGAGTGCTTGAATATACCTTAATAGGAGCAAAAGGGAAAAAATTCTCATCAAATAAAACATTTCTTGATATGTAAATTTTTCCCGTGGCTCTATCAAGACATGGATACCCTTTCTGCAGTAAATTGTACACAAGAAACACACATGGTATGGATTTAGATAGTAATTTATGAGAGTTATAAGGCACAAGATGAGGAAAACATACACAATCAAATGTTTTTAAGAAGCGATAATCGGGAATACATTGCTATAATTTTTGATAGGGGGAAATTTATATAAGTTGATGCATTGGAGTCCGATTAATTAAAAACACAGTTGTGGAGAAGGCTTTGACCCAAAAATTTTGCGGTACATGAGATTGGGCTAGAAGACACAACCACATCTCAACGATACGACGATGTTTCCTTTCAACCACCCCGTTTTGTTATGGAATATAGGGGTAAGTAAGTTGATGATTAATGTCATGTAGAGTAAGAAAATTAGCAAACTGTTTGTTCACAAATTCACCCCCCCCCCTCAATCTGAATAGATTTAACAATGTGTATTGACTTAATCTTATGTGACAATTGGTTTTCAACTTGAATTTTAAAAGTTGTAAAAACTGAAAACACATCTGATTTTTGCATAAGGGGAAAAAGCCATACATATCTAGAAAAGTCATCAACCACAAATAAATAATAACGAAACATACTATTAGACGAAACGGGGATGGTCCCCAAACATCTAAATGCAATAATTCCAAAGGAGTATGAGAATGAAAAGAACGTGTAACAAACGGCAGAGTACATGATTTTCCCATAGGGCAAATATGACAGATTCCTGTTTCATGGAACCGCTAATTGGAATTTGGAACTTATTAACTATGAATGAAAAACCTTAGCCGAAGGATGATCAAGACGAGCATGCCAGACAAAAGAGGCAGCCCGTTTGTCGATTAGAGCTAATGGATTGGATTGGGAAGTGGATGTGAACGAGAGAGTGTATAGACCATCCAAGCTATTGCCAGAAAGGATGATTTGTCTCGTTCGGTTGTCCTTTACACGAAAATCAAAGGCATCATGTTCAAAGAAACAATTATTATCTCTAAAGAAAAATGACGTATAGATAACAATGACTTATGCATATTAGGAATGCATAAAACATTATTTAAAACAAAAGAGAGATTACTATATGTGAACCGAGATTGACCAACATTGGATATAGGTAACTGAGAACCATTAGCAATGGTTACCGAGTCAATACCTGAGTAGGGAGTGAATTGGGACAAAGTATCAGTGTTCGCAGTTATATGGTTTGTCGCACCGGAATCGAATACGTAAGATACGATAGCCATGACAGCCTGGGATGGAGCATAATTCGAGAGAGGGGAAGGGTGGTGTGGGGGCATAGAGGGGAGGTAGGTGGGTGTAGTGTATTGGACATTATAGGCATATTTCGACCAATTTGAACACGTTGGTACAGTATGTCCAGGGCAATGGCAAAACTAACAAATGGGGTTCGGGTCCATGCTTATGAAAGGATTAGGAGGTGTATGAGATTGATTTGGGTGGTGTTGAGAAGGTTGGGTAGGCTAAAATTTATGGGTTGGGATAGGAAGTGAACCACGCCCATTACCACCACAACCACCATTGTTCTTCCACCACTTCTTTCCTTTGCCACGTTGACCACCCCCACCACCCCACTGACCATTTAGTGGAAAGAAAAACCCATGTACACCACTCCCATTCCCTTGGAGAAAGTTTGGATCATGTTGTACTGTAATTTGGGAATTACCAGTTTTGGATGATATGTTGCTGTTGGCAATGAGAGCTATAGTGGTGAGATTTGAGGGAGTGCTGAATTTTTGCTATAAGGCTTCCTCTTGAAGTAACAAATCTTGAAGGTCAGACAAGGTAAGGGTAGTTCGAGAATTCTGGGTTGTGATGAATTCATTGTACGAGGCAGGAAGACCCCCAAGAATCCTTTGTTTCAAGGTGACGGTAGACACTACCTCTCCAGCAACAGCAAGGGCATTGGCGATTGTTTTGGCACGGAGGATATTCACGAATAGGTGTTTCGGGAGCCTTGCTGAGACCATGAAGGTCATCCTACAATTTTTGCAGATGAATGAACGAGGCTACGGTAAACTCTTTAGCCAACAAATACCAAGCCTCGAGTGCGGTGTTGCATAGGTTCACATAGGCTTGTATGTCGGAGTTCACGGAGGCCTTTATCCATCCTAACACAAATCCGAAAGCTTGCGTAAAATAAGAGAAGGCTGGATTTTCAGCTATGCTATGTTCACCTAAAATGTACATCAAATATGCACCAAAATTACTGGCATCTTCTAATTGGTCTTACTATCACTCAGGGGCGGCTCTAACTAAATTGGGGCCTAAAGCATGAATGCATGAAAAATAAAATTAAGGCATAATTTAATTAGCTTTATAACTATTCAGTTTTTTATATACTCCCTCCGTCCCTAAATTATTGTCTTCCTTTTCTTTTTTGTTCGTCCCTAAATAATTGTCTTGTTTGGAACTTTTATTTTTAGAACAACACTTTTACCATTTTACCCTTACTTTTTCTTTCTACTTTAATTATGGGCCACATGCACATGGGCATTAAAGAAAACAACACACTATATCAATATTAATAATCAAGTCAATTTTTTTTAATTTGTGTGCCGGATCAAACAAGACAATAATTTAGGGACGGAGGGAGTAATTAAAATGTTCTAATCTAGTCTTTTGAGATGTAAAGGTATTAATTAATTTTCATATTTTAATTTTTCTACTATTCCTTTTTCAATTGATAACATTGTTAATATATTTAATCTTTGTTGTGACATAGTTGATCTTAATTATGATTTTATTAATTTTAATTTTGAAAAATTTCTTTCGGCCGGAGTAACCGTTATAGGTAATGTTAAAAAACGAAAGTTGATATTGTTCGAAGTTGGAATGTTTAGTTGATTTGGAAAATTTTTTTTTCTCTCTAATTTCCATACGATGGAAACTTTTTATTTTTTTGCTAACTAGCCATTATAACTTAATAAAGTAACCATAATAGTTTTCTCTTTTCAAGGCTTAATAAAGTGGAGTGAATATGTGATTAACTAAAAAAACATAGTTACTATACATAAGGTCCCTTAATTATCTTTTTATATATAATTATATATTGGGTCCTAAAATCATGGAGGGCCTAAGGCAAGTGTCTCACTTGCCTCTTAATTGAAGTCGCCCCTCTTATCAGTTATCACTGTCACATATCAAAATTCGAGGACCCTTAGAATTGGTAACTTTGGACAAAGCGATATATGATTGACCGTGTAAAAAACTAGGCCTTTTTACAAGGAGCGATACATTTGACAAATATTATTAATTAAGTAAATAATATAATGAATAAACAGAACAAGTCTAAATTAAAAAAAATATACAACATAATATATAAATTTAAACATACAACAATAATTTAATTTTTTTACATTGAGTTACAAACGGATCCTTATCTAAATGAATTTTCCACTAACGAAAGGGTTAGGAAAATCTTCATATTATAAGTTTCTCTTTTAAAATTAACAATAACCAAAAATATGCAAGAAAAAAGGGTTGTTTTGAAATGTAATAAATGGAGTATAATGTTTGTTTTGCAATTATTTTGGAGAGAATCTAGCTATTTTTTCTCATACTATCATGTTGGATGTCCAATAAGATGCTAGTCTTCCCTTATGATATATAACATTATCGGAAGATTTTAATTGCAATTGAAATTTTAGGGGGATATTTAATATGTCAAACAAAAAAAGAGGTTTAATAAAAATTTATAAAATATGTCAAGTTTGTGTGTGTGTGTGTGGCAATTCTCTCGCACATGCAACATTCGTTCAGCCCAACCCCCATAGTGAGGACTGAGGAGAGTGAGAAGAGAGAGAGCCTCCAAAAATTTCTCACACTTTGATTCTTTTGGGGAGTATACGGGGGCTGTCGAACAGAGGGAGAAAAAATGTGAAGTACTTGCCAACTTGGTATAAGAGTGTGTATTACTCTCTCCGTACTAATATTATTGTCTTGTTTGACTTGATACACGGATTAAAAAAATATAATTGATTTAATTATTAATATTTGTATAGTATGCAGTCTCTTTTATGTCTATGTGTATATGACATATAATTAAAGTAGGAAGAAAAATAAGGATAAAATGATAAAAGTGTTATCCTAAAAAAAAATTTGTAAACAAGAAAATCATTTTGGAACAGACAAAAAAAAAAAAATTAAGACAATAATTTTGGGGCGGAGGGAGTAATTGTTATTAAGGTGTTAATAACGTATCATTAAGTGGTGTCATATTAATGAGTCCCTCATCATTTATCATCTCATAATTAATATGCTTATTATAAATAATTGCTTAGAAAATCTTTTTAAAATAGAAAACTGATACTCCCTCCGTTCCAACCAAACAATTCACATTTGAATAGTCTAATAATTAAGGGATATACAAGTGATATTAGAGCTGGATATAATTACAAAAATATTTGAGCATAGTTAATATGTTTATAGCATATATAGAGGGTAAAATTGAAATATTTATGAAAATTATAGACATAATTTTTTTGAGTGGACTATTTAAATAAAATATCTCTAAATAAAATAGTAGATTCTTTATTTAGAATATAGTGAGTATATATTTTGGGACATTTTAAAAAGAAATAGGGACACTTACTTTGGTTTAATTAGCTAATCTATAAATCTATTAATAATAATAATACGTAATAACTAAAACATAAACCACTGTTAAATTTTTTTCCCGTAACCCCTGTCCACCTGGTGCGTTTGTGTTTTGCAATTTTCCACCTAATCTAATATGTAGTTGGCTGTTTTAGGTAAAAAAAATTATCTATTAAAGCTCACAGTAACTAAATCTATAAAACCTGTTGATTGATTTACGTAAAATTTTTATCCATTAAATCTCACAAAATCTGTAAAATCTTTTTTTATCTACAACTCTTTTTATCCATTAAATATCACAGTAACTAAATGTATAAAACCTTTTTTTATCGATAACTTTTTTTTAATTACTGTTGTGACTTTAACGGTATCTTAACAAAAACCACAGTTATATTATTTTATTTATTAAATCTGACAGTAACTAATTATTTAAATTTAAATATAATGGTAAATCTTTAGAATCTATTAATCTATTAATTAATAATAATTAAAACAAAAGTCAATGTTCCCTCTCACTGTTCACGTGACTGCTTTACGTTAAAAACTTTCCTAACAGTTAGGTTTACCTCTGCAAAATTTTTAATTAACTTTAATCTTATCTTAATCTGTAAAAACTTTTTCTTACCTGTAATTTTTTTCTAATTACTGTTTTGATTTAACTGTATCCTTATCACTAAAACCATTTTTATTTGTAACTTTTTTTGTAATTACAATGGCCAGGTTTACATATGTAACTTTTCTAATTAACGTTAACATTATCTTAAATGTGTAAAATCTTTTTTTATCTGTAATTTTTTTTTCTAATTACAGTTTTGACTTTGCCCGTATCCTAATCTATAAAACTTTTATTTATTTATTTGTAACTTTTTTGCTAATATCTGTTTTGAATTTAACCATGTCCTAAATCTGTAAAATTATTTTCATATTTATATTATTTTTACAATTACTATTTTGGTTAGTTAAGGTAATATTATTTAAAGTGATCGACATAGATTTCTAAAAAAAATGCAATAATTTAAATTTATTGTATTTATTTGCTTAAAATATATTGTATGTATTTCCTTAAACAAACAATATGTACAATAAATTAGTTATATCTCGATTTGAAACAAATATGCTTTAACCTAAATCAGTAACTTTTCTAATTAACTTTAACCTTATCCTAAATTAGTAAAATCTTTTTCTACCTATAATTTTTTTCTAATTATTATTTTGACTTAACCATACCCTTATCCCTAAAACCATTTTTTATTTGTAACTTTTTTGTAATTACAATGGCCAGGTTTACCCATGTAACTTTTTCTAATTATCGTTAACATTATCTTAAATCTGTAAAATCTATTTTTATCTGTAATTTTTTTTAAATTACAGTTTTGACTTTGCCCGTATCCTAATCTATAAAACTTTTTTTTATTTGTAACTTTTTTTCTAATATCTGTTTTGAATTTAACCGTATCCTAAATCTGTAAAATTATTTTTTTATTTATATTTTTTTTTGCAATTACTATTTTGGTTAGTTAAGGTAATAATATTTAAAGTGATCAACATAGATTTCTAAAAAAATACAGTAATTTAAATTTATTGTATGTATTGGCTTAAAATATATTCTATGTATTTCTTTAAACAAACAATATATACAATAAATTAGTTATATTTTGATTTGAAACAAATACACGTTAACCTAAATTTTTTCACATTTTCAAGTATATATGAATTTATGTGATTATGCTAAAATATAAAATGTATTATTTTTTAATTTTTTCCGTCCATTCGTACGGGTATTAACTAATAATAACTAAAACAAAAGTCACTATTTCCTTTCACTGTCTACGTAGCTGCTTTATGTAAAAACTTTCTCGCCCAACAGCTAGATTCACCTCTATAACTTTTCTAATTAACTTTAACCTTATCTTAAATCTGTAAAATCCTTTTTTTAATCTATAAAAAAAAAATTGAAGTGTAATATTTTTCTAATTACTGTTTTGACTTTAACCTATCCTAAATTTATAAGACCTTTTTTTTATTTGTAGTTTTTTTTTAATTACAGCGACCAGTTTTATGTGTGTAACTTTTCTAATTAACTTTAACCTTATTCTAAATTTCTACGCTTTTTTTTTACCAGTAATTTTTTTTCTAATTACTATAAAATCATTTATATATATATATATATATTGTAATTACTGTTTTGGTTAGTTAAGGTCATTTAATTTAAAGTGATCAGCATAGATTTCTATAAAAAAAAGTAGTAATTTAAATTTATTGTATGTATTTGCTTAAAATATATTATATGTATTTATTTAAAAAAATAATATGTATAATAGATTAGTTATATCTCGATGAAATAAATACGCGTTATTCTAATTTTCTTTTTCTTTACATTGTTAGGTATATATGAATTTATGTGATTATACTAAAATAAAATGCATAATTTTTTTATTTTTCCGACGGGTAATAACTAGTAGTCTAATAAATTACCAATTGAGGGATAATGATGCTATTCTGCCGCTCCTACGCCTCCTGCTTCACAGCTCTTAGTTATTCAAACGTGTTAACGGCAGAATCAAACTGAAGTTACGTTACAACAATAATAGGAGACGGTCAGGTAGGTTCTTAATTGATACCCGGACTAGAGAGATTGTTGATTTTGCCATAGAAACTGTGTTGTAGAAATTTTAAAACCTTAATTCCTCATTTAGCACTGTGCTTGTTGATTTGCCATACAAAACTGTGATTTTGCTATCGTATTTGTAGAAATTCAAAAACCTTAATTTCTGAGTGAGCACTTTGCTATAGATTATGTAGAAATTCAAACCCTTCTATAAACTGTTACATTACTCCCAATTTGGTGCATTTTTTCACATTTATCTGATTACTCATCAGGGGTGGCAGTATTTGGCACACCAGGTGTTTGATGTTTTGTCCAGCAGGGTAGTCGTGGGTTTCGGGTGTTTTCTCTTATCCTGCACTCTTTTATCTTTTTTATTGATGATAATTAAAAAAAAATTGGGAATATTTTTAATCTTTCTGTTTTATTTTGGATGAGTAATTATCTCATGATGTAGCTTACTGAAAGATGCATATTCTCATGTATAGCTGGGTCACTTTTGCAGTTAATAAGCTTTTTCTTTATGGTTGTTTTGGATTGGACCGAAGGTAAAGAGAGTCTCTCAATGTGGAACTGAGGGATTTTGCTAGTTCTTGGGAGTATAATGATGAAGAAATTGCTTGTCCTCTTGATTGTTTTTAGTTCTTTTTCGCACAATCTCATAGAATGTATCTTGTAATTCGATGTAGTTAGTTTCTATAGTGTACTCAATGGCAAAGCCACGTGTAGTACAAGGGGCAAAATCACTCCCTTAAGTTTGATACACTTGCTTTTTGTACTAGTTCTAATTTGGAAATGTTTAAATCAAAATTAAGCATTTTTCACAACTTTAGGATACTAATCCCCTTTCATCTAAATAAAATTTTGTACTAATTCGTTATTTGTCCCGTTGTAGTTATTATGGAAGAATGGCTGTGATTCATACTAGCTTCATCCTTGGATGGCTGCCAATTCTTGAGTTTGTTGCTAAACGAGTATCATTCTTAATCCAAATTTACTCCTACATGTTTTAGTTGTAGCATTAAAAGTGCTTTTTAAACCTCACATTACATTTATAAAATCACCCCCTTTTTGGATTTTGTTCGCCATTGATTTTTCGTATATGGCTATATGCTTCACGGAATTGTATTGTTACATTAGATGCTATTCGATACCTTAGTTACTTTGATCTGATTACCTATTTACTCTTTACTTTTCTCTTTCTTCTTTTCTTCTTTTTGGATGGTCAAGAATCGTCTCATCATGAAGAAAATAAATTGTACTATGGATTTTGATAGGATCAGTGACCTTCCTGGAAATGAAAGACATCATTCTCGCCTGTTTGCCCCTAAGGGATGCTTTGAGAACAAGCATTTTGTCGAGGAGATGGAGGAATAGCTGTGTCAATCTTCCAAAACTTGTTTTCGATGATATGCTACTTCAAGAGTCAATCATAAACCAACCATCTGCCAGCGATAAACTTGTGTCAGCTATCTACCAAGTACTTTTGCGCCACTGTGGGCCAGTAACTGAGTTCAAACTCTCTATAACTCAACTAGAACGTTGTTCTGACATTGACCAATTCATCCTTTACCTATCATGGAATGCTGTGGAGAAATTATCCCTTAACATTAGGAGAGGCCAGTACTATAAGTTGCCGACGTCATTGTTTTCATGCCTACAGCTGAAGCATTTAATTCTTGACTCTTGCATTTTCAAACCTCCACCAACATTTCGAGGATTTAGTTGCCTGGTTAGCTTGGAGTTCTACAGGGTAACATTTCATTCTAAAAAATTTGGAAGTTTCATATCCAATTGTGTTCTACTTGGAGATTGACTGTGAAAAAAAGCGAGGTTGCTTAAATTGAAGTACCTATACTTGGAAGGAATCCTAAATCCTGTTCGTTTTGTAAGTGCCCCACTTTTAGAAGTACTTGTAATTTATCCAGCCGAAGGCGAGAATCATCCAACATTGAGCTTTTTCGATGTCTGCCTATTATTGAAGATGTGAAGATAGACTATCTATTTCTCAAGGTAACACTGACCGTATGACTTATATATGTTGAGTTTGTAAAGATATACGTATTATATAAAGAAGATATGTTTTAATTTATTTTGTCCTTTGTTTCGGCTTCAAGTCCTTGGCTGCAGGCGACATACCAGAGAAGCATCTGAATCTTTCGATACCCCTCAAAGTTCTTGACATATTTGATTTATGTTTTGGGGAACTGAATGGAGTCTCATCTGCTCTTGGCATAATAAGAAGCTCCACCAAGTTACAAAAACTTATAATTCAGGTGAACATCTACTGATTTAATTATGGGAACATTTTAATTCTACTTAATAGTTGTATATAAAGTGTACATTAAGCATCAACTGGTTGTGCAACCAAAGTGCATTAATAGCTGTTTCGTCTAACCACTTAATGCATTTGCATCTTTTACGTAAACAAAATTCCTTTGTCAGTTTATCTTTAGTCCAGACTCTTGAATTCTCTTTTATGTAGATGTATGATAGCAGAGATTCCACTACAGTTCCTGTTTTGGAGTTTTTAAAAGTTCAAGACTACTCGGAGATTCACTTGTTTCAACTTCGGGAAGTGAAACTACGTTGTGTTGCAGGTGTAGAGGTGGAATTGGAGTTCATTAAGCTTCTATTGGCCACATCGCCCATATTAGAAAAGATTTTAATCGAGGTTGATTTAGGAAAAGTTCCTGATTAAGGGGTAAGTATGCTGAAAGAATTGTTATAGTTTGAGCGTGCATCAAACAAAGCGAAAATCATCAGCATTGAAGATCCACCGCCAAGTTGATTCAACCACCAAAATATTCGAAGGAATCCAAATAGTTGATCTAATGTTTTAACATCAAGGTGGAAAGACTGGAAGCAAAACTTTGGCTCGTCACTTAAGTCTATGGTATGGTATCTTTTTGTGATTAACATCTCAAGTTTTGAATCAGTAGAAACTATCATGTTAGGCTCCCTTTGTTTTAAGGAAAGTAGTAGGTCATCATCTTACGAATCCTAGTTCGTAAGATGGAGCCATACTCTCTCACAACCTAGCCCACCAATACACGGTGGGTTGGTCGGGGAGATTCGTCTTATAGAAAATACTCGTAAGACGGTCTTTTCTAAGTTTTTGTCTAAGGAAAATAACTTTTGAAAAATGATTTATGGAAATTAGCTTCTAGAAAATGATTTTTTTTTTCTCGCATTTGTTAAAAATCTTTTGAAAATATGTGGGAAAACATTTTCGGGTGTTTGGCAAACAAATGGAAAGTGTTACGAAAAACATATCATGAGTATATACAAAAAGTTATACTCCTTTTGTTTGAAAATTAGTGCCCCTTATTGAATATACACTGATTTTAAAAAAGTGTTTGATTTTAAATAATTTTCTTTCGATAACTCTCAATTTAGTACTAGTGGTGTCAAATCAATAGGGTTTATTTACTTTTCAATCTCATAAATAAGAATGACATAGATAATTGACTTGAAAAAATGTTTCAAAAAAAAAAAAAAAAAAAAAGACAATTGTTGTGGGAAGTTCTAAAATAAAATAATGGATACTTATTTTAGGACGGAGGAAATATTAGGCTCCAATCCCATCGTCAAATTAGAAACTTTATGATCTCAAACATTATACCAGAAATTTCATGTACTCTTTAATCAAATATTTTATTATGTGTAATACTATATTTAAAAATTAAAGAATTAATAAAAGAATTTTAATTTTTAAATCAACTCAGTAAAAGCTTTCAAACAATATATATATATATATATATATATATATATACATACATACATATATACATACATACATACGGGTTTACTTTATCTTAATATTTCTATTTGAAATATCAAGTTGAAACATTTTTGGAATTCAACTATTTGCATTTGTAATATTATTGTTACTTTCTTGTCTCAAAATGAATATTTACTTTTATTCGTGATTATGAATAGAAGTGAACATTTATTTTGGGATAAATAAGAATATTATTTTTCAATGTTATAAAAGTTCTTATAAATTTTTGACAATATGAACAAAATGGTATGTAATTAAAACTTTGTTCCTAGAGTCACTTCAAAATATTACGATTATTTTTCTTCGAAGAAAAGTTAAAAATGAATATAGCACATCCAAATGTGCAATGGTAATATTAGGAGAAAATTGGAAACGAATAAATTTTGAAAAATAACTTACGGAAATGAAGTTTGTAAGTTATTTTTCTAAAAAGAAGATTTTATTTTCCGTTGACTCGTAATATTTTTTAGAACTATAAAGTTGAACTCCTTAAAACAAAGGGAGCCTAACATGAAGGCTTTATCTTTCGTTTTGCCTGAAGATAGTTTTTGCAGGCTATCTTTTAAGATGAAACAATGAAGTTGAACTCCTTTTAGAACTACTCGCTTTACTTATCGGTTGTATCGTAGTCAATAATTTCGACTGTTGTTGTTTTCACAGGAGACACTCGAAAACTATGAAGTTGATCCCCTTACAACAGAGTTTAAGCTTGAGCCCACTTCAAATTCGCCCGACACCATATCTCCCCAAACTACTCTCCCCAAGTCTACTTCTGGAACTGGCCCCGTCGCTGTATCATTGAGCCTCGCACTGTTCAGCCAACAATCTGTCCAGAAAATGCAATCTAGTTTCTCACAAATATACTGCGGTAGCCGAGCTGATTGCATCTGGGGAATGGCAATCTCCCTGCCATAGATAAGTGCCTGGCTTTCTGCCTTTCCAACCCGCTAGCTTAGCTTGCACCCTGTCTAGGATATAATTATAAGTGTCTGGTTGCACGCTCATGCAAAGGAGGCACACCAAGGTATCTTCCCAAATCCCCAGTTAAAGGAATGCCCCAACACATACTCATATTGGCTGCAGTTTGGCACAGAACGTCCGGAGAAACAAACAACAAAGATTTCGCCAAATTATTTTTTTGGCCAGAAAGCACGAAACATCTCCAGGCAGTCCATAATAGTATGCAGACTATCATAACTCGCCTCCCCAAGAAAAAATAAATCATCCGCTAAAAGCAGACATGAAATTGTTGGGCCATTTCTAGTCAGCTTAATCGGTCTCCCACAGAGACCGAATTGATAGGGAGACAAGGGTTCCCGTGGCGCATAGGAATAATTCTTCTGTTACCTCACCATTTCACAGTCAAAGCAGAAGAGATACAAAACATAATTAACGTCATCCGTTTCTTTGAGGAGTTATACGACTCCAGAACAGCTTGCAAGAAACCCCATTGAATTTTATCATATGCTTTCTCAAGAAATCAAGAACATAGAAGATTTCTCTTTGAATTTAGTATTTACTTTTTTGTGTAAACAAGGACTTGAACCGTAGTGAGATAGGTCATTGTAACAACTGTCACATTGTTATTCAACCTAACCTATGTATACGAGTATATTTTTTGATTCAGAAGTGAGATTTCCCAACTTTTTAATATGAAAAATATCAACCACAACTAGGGGTGTTTAGTATTTGGTTTCATTCGAATACCAAACCCGAAAAATCGATCATCCGAACTGAGCAATCCGAAATAGAATTTGAATTTGGTTGGCAAAACCAAATTTTAATATGATTTTTGGTTTGGTTTTTGGTTTTTACCTTTCAAACCGAAAACAAAACCGAAAACCAGATTAGAAAAAATATATATATTATTATTAGTTCTATAAAATATTATTAGCCCTTCAAAAAAAAATTATTAGATGGAGTATATCATAATAATAAAACTAAATTTCCTAATAAAATACAAAAAAACACAAATATATAATTATGCATCCATGCTCTATTCTATTTAACTTTCGGTGGACATCCAATTCTCGCTAAGTCATAACTCAAACAAGTTTGATGGATGTTTAGTGACAAGAAATGCCAAATTAATAATGTGAAATTCAAGACTTCCTTCAAGTTCGAATGACTAGGTATGGTCATTTATTCATTTGGATGTAATCTTACTTTTTTATTTTGGGACATTATGTAATTTTGTTGAAGTTTTAATCTTTGTTTTGGATATTTTTTCAATGGTAAAATATTCAAACTTTGAATTTAGTTATAGTTTTAACATTTGTTTGGTTTAACCGAAAATCAAACCGAACCAAACCAAAAATCAAATTCGAATTTGGTTTGGTTTGGTTTTCGATTTTAAGGTTGAAAGGAGAAAAATCGAACAAATCGAACCGAACAAACTGAAAACCAAACCAATGAACACCCTTAACCACAACCGTTAAGGCTACTGGCTCTCAATGTTATTCAACCTATGTAATAGTTTAATATTGTACTATATTTTTTTATTCAAAAGTAAGATTTCCCAATTTTTTAATATGAAAAATATCAAAGCTATGAAAATATTCAATTTTATTGTACTAGTATATCATGGAGTCATTTTATACTATATCACACCAAATATACACAAATGTTGTACGCAATTATTATCATTACCAAATAAAACATGTTATTTCAAATCACTACTCGCAATTCAGCTAGAAAGAAAAATAAAGTTTGGAATAGACCAAATGATCTTACAATAATTGGAACCAAATGGGTATTTAGAAACAAGTTTGATAAATCTGGAAATATTAATGTCACTTTATTAGAGATCAGATTGAGACCAATGAGGTCACACTTGAGTTTGTAGTTACTGAAAACCGGCTTGCGGATATCTTTGCAAAACTTAAATATTGATATATTATTTGGCACATGTGACGTGTAATTGGGGAGTTATTGTTGATTATCTTCATATTATAACATCATGGGGGAGAAAAATAGGCTTGCATATAATACAAATCAATGGTTTTGAGTCTTTTGACATTTTCAAAGAAGGGGAGATTGTTGAACCAAATGATCTATGAATTATTTTAATGATAGATGTCTCACCATCGATATTGTTAATTATTACTACCTCCGTCCCAAAATAAGGGTCGTTTTAGTAATTAAGAAAGCTTACATAAAGACTGATATACTTTTAATTAAGTTCAATTATTGTAGATAAGTTGTAGGAGTATTTTTCACTTTCCTCCTAATAACCCTCTTCAATGAGAATAATAAATAAGGGCTGTTTTGGTAGAATATAGGCAAATATTTTTTGTAATCCTATAACAACACTCATTTTGGGACCAAAAAATTATGCTAAAATGACACTTATTTTAGGACGGATGTAATATTGTCTAATGTGCTATTTTATTAAAGGACTGTTTTGCTAGATAAGCTGCAAGAGTGTTTTTCTCTTTCCTCCTAACAACACTCTTCAATGAGAATAATAAATAATGGTTGTTTTGGTAGAGCATGGATAAATATTTCTTAAAATCCTATAACAACACTCATTTTGGGACAAATAAATTATGCTAAAATGACACTTATTTTGGGACGGGAGTAATATTGTCTTACGTGCTATTTTATTAAAGGAAAATTATATTAGTTGTACGTATACAACTTTGGAGAAATCGCATATTAAATTGGTGGAGCACTCCCTTGAAGATTACGAAGATATAAGATTGCGTTGAATGACTAGGAATGGGTAGAAATGTTATTAAGATGTTGAATAAGCAATAGGGCTTTATTATGACTCAAAACTTATTTTCCTAATAAATAAAATTTTCTAAAATATTACTTCAAATATAAAAGGTCTTCTTCGCTAATAAGTTATTTTGTGAGCCAAAAGTGTTAAGCCTTTGAAAGTTGAGGAAAAATAATGTAACATACTATTCAAAACTATAAATGTCGTAGAACCCATTTGCTGCCTAATCTTTCCTTGTTTCATTGTCAACCAAACCTTCAAATACATCAAGTGTGTTCATTATTGACTAGTTGATATAATTCAAATTAAATAGTTTCTCTCTCCTCTATCAAATAGAGTTTTTTAAAATTCTACACAGTTCCGGCACGCATAATATGTTCACAAACTTTGACAAGTTTTATCATGCCGATTAGAGATATGGAAGCTTTATTTTCAAGCTCATCTAATGAAATGCATGATTTTTCAAAGAAGCCGATTTCTGCACTGCGCTAAATGCAAAAATTTGTCGGAAAAATTAAATGGAAAAGTTTTCAAGTTATGCTATATATTACAATCTTCGACTTTTCAGAAGGTACACGGAAATAAAGCCAACTAAAGAGCATTATTGCACTTATTCTACTCATTTCCATATATTCTCAGCTGACCTAACACTAGAGATGTTAAAAGGGTCACGATCCGTAGGGCTGGCCCGTTTAAACCAGAAAAATAGATTTAGGGCTCAATTTTTTTGGCCCGTTTAAAATCAGGGCTTTTCTGGCCCGGACCGTTTAACCCGCGGCCTGTTAGAGCTAGCCCGCTAGGTTTCAGGGTTGGCCCACCGACCAGTGTAATATTAATTAGGGCATATAAAGTTAAGACATACATAAAACAACCACCATGAAAATTAAACCACAACCTTCTAATCCAAAGTCAAACACACTTATCATTTGCACTACATGTATTTTTATTGTTCTTGTGAACAAATACTGAAATATAAACAAAACTCTTTGAGGGGACTACTAAGTAGAACTATTTCAATATTTATTTTGAGGTAAAACATGTTGAAATTTAAATAAAGTGATGTAAAAAATATCTAATTTATATTTCTTATGAAAAACATAATAATTTATTTAAATTATGGGTTGTAAATAACAATCACTCTTCACTAAAATTAACATTCATCACGTTTTTTTATTTTTTTAGTTGTGGCCCGATAGTGGCCCGTTTAGCTCGAAGCCCGCTAGGGTTAGGGTTAGGTTCGCAATAACAGTGACCCGAAAAAATTAGACCATTTAGCCCGCAGCTTGTTAGGGTCATAGCCTGCTAGGGCTAGCCCGAAACCGCTAGGATCAGCCCGTTTAACATCTCTGCCTAACGTACACTTGCAAATATTATTTATTGAGAGTTTTTGAGAAAGCCTTTACAACTTATACTTTAGCTTGTAAATATACTCTTGAGAGAGAATTTTGTAGTAAAGATATTTGTAACAAAACTACTATAAACTTAGGGAAAGAAGCCTGGGTGAAGGCTTGATTGTAAGGTTTGACTTGACCATGCAAAAAGTTGGGTTTTGATTTTACCCGTAAAGGATAAGCTATTAAAGTTCTCATGCAAAAGCTTGGGAAGTTGACGTAGGCCTTAGGGGTAAGAAGGTCAAACCATGATAAATTGCTTCGTTTGATTCTCTTTCCCTTAACTCTTTACTTTCTTCATAATTTATATTTTTTATATTGCATAAATATTTTGTGAGTTAATTGTTTTAGTATACAAGAGTACGAAAAATTAGTTAATTTTACATTAAGCTAGATTTGTAGAGAATAATTTTAAATCCTAATTCACCCCACCCTCTTAGAATAGCCACCTGGATAACACACATAGTAGTTGTAAACTCTCTTCAATTTCCATATGAAGTGTTAAAGGGGTCGAAAGATGTAAACTTGAGGACTACAGACAACCGTGCTCCACTTAGGCCCGGCTTGAATAAGCTCATACTCGGCTCGGGCACTTGTTTATATACAATCTGAGCTTGAGGTTATGAATAGCCTTGGTTTTATAAACGAGTTCGAGCTCAAGTTGGTCAAGCTTGGCACTTTATAGCTTGCGAGCCAAGCTCGAGCTTGAATAGAGTTTCTTGACTCGTTTGGATTCGATTCGAATAGAGAATTTTTAAATAATATTTATTTACTTGTAATTAAAAATTAGTCAAAGTTAATTCGTTACTAGTTGGCTAGTTGGGTATTGTTGTGTAGGAGGGCTGCTAGTTAAGTGTGTAGGCCAAAGTTTGGTCACATCATTTTGATAAGTTATTGTTGAAGAAAAATTAAAGTGTTAGAACGTGGAAATGTTTTCATATTTCAATTTGAAGTATAGGTAGGCCTTAAGATTACTTCGTAATTGACACTAGGAAAGGAGAGTTCATGACTCCTTAGAGGACCCATAGCAATAAGGAAAGGTTAACCGGTGTTAAACGTTTGAAAGTTGAAGGAAAAATGATGTAACATACTTTTCAAAACCATAAATAATGTAGAACCCATTTGTTGACCCTTTCCTTGTTTCATTGTCAACCAAAACTTCAAATACATCAAATGGGTTCATTATTGAATAATTGATATGATGTAAATTAAATGGTTTCTCTCTATCAAATAGAGTATTTTAAAATTTTACAAAGCTCTGGCACCCACAATATCTCCACAGACTTTGACAAGTTTTATCACGCCGATTAGATATAGAAGATTTATTTTTCTAGCTCATATAATGAGATCACTAAAGAACCGATTTCTAAACTACGCTCAATGCAAAAATTTGTCGGAAGAACTCAACAAAAAAGCTTTCAAGTTATGCTATATATTGCAATCCTTGTCTCTTTAGAATTGCCCGCAAAGAAAAACTACTATAGACCATTATTGCGTTGTTTTTACTCATTTCCATACATTCTCATTTAACCAACCACTTGCAAATATTATCTATTGAGATTTTTCTGAGAAAGCCTTTATAGCTTATACTTTCACTTGTAAATCTAATCTTAAGAGAGAACTTTGTAGTGAGGATATTTGTACCAAAACTTAATTTAAACTTAGAGAAAGAAGCCTTGGTGAAGGCTTGATTGTAAAGGTTTGACTTGCGCCTAGTTGGGTTTTGATTCTACCCGAAAAGGATAATCTAGTAGATTAATAATCCCAAGCGGGATGTTAACCTTGGGATGGATGTTAACCTTGGGGTTGGAAGGTTGAACCACGATAAATTGTTACGTTAATTTCATTCTCTCTCCCTTAATTACTCTCTAATTCCTTCATAATTTATATTTTTGATATTTATCATTGCTTGAATATTTGTGAGTTAATAATTTAGGAATACACGTGTGTGAAAAATCACTTAATTTTATATTAAACTAGATTTGTGGAGAATAATTTTAAGCATATAATATTTGTGAGTTAATAATTTGGATGTAATCTTACTTTTTTTTGGGACATTATGTAATTTTGTTGAAGTTTTAATCTTTGTTTTGGATATTTTTCAATGGTAAAATATTCAAACTTTGAATTTGGTTATAGTTTTAACATTTGTTTGGTTTAACCGAAAATCAAACCGAACCAAACCGAAAATCAAATTCGAATTTGGTTTGGTTTGGTTTTCGATTTTAAGGTTGAAAGAACAAAAATTGAACAAATCGAACCGAACAAACTGAAAACCAAACCAATGAACACCCTTAACCCCATCCGTTAAGGCTACAAGCTCTCAATGTTATTCAACCTATGTAATACTTTAATATTGTACTATATTTTTTTATTCAAAAGTAAGATTTCCCAACTTTTTAATATGAAAAATATCAAAGCTATGAAAATATTCAATTTTATTGTACTAGTATATCATGTAGACATTTTATACTATATCACACCAAATATACATCAATGTTGTACGCAATCATTATCATTACCAAGTAAAACATGTTATTTAAAATCACTGCTCGCAATTCAGCTAGAAATATTTGCAAAAATTTAGCATTTTTATTTACAGATTGAACCTAAAACTGTGATGAAGGATTAACTTATGAAAATTAGATAATTGGTATGCAAGAAGAACTTAAATCAATTTTGAAAGAAAAATAAAGTTTGGATCAATTTTGAAAGAAAAATAAAGTTTGGAATGGCCCAAATGATCTTACAATAACGGGAACCAATGATGTCACACTTGAGTTTGTAGTGACTGAAAACCGGCTTGCGGATATCTTTGCAAAACTTAAAGATTTTGCACACTTAGAAGGGAACTTTACATATTAGGCCCAATAAAATGGTTTATTTGCTTAATTATTTCTTATTTTATATTCCATCCGTCCTTCAATTATTGTCTTGTTTTGACCGGCACACAGATTAGAAAAATAACAAATGACTTGATTATTAATATTGGTACAGTGTATAGTTTCCTTTAATGTCCATATGTATGTGGCCTATAATTAAAATAGGGAGAAAAAGTTTGGGTAAAATGATAAAAGTGATGTCCTAAAAATGAAAGTTTTAAACAAGACAATTATTTAGAGATGGATAAAAAAAGAAAGTAAGACAATAATTTAGAGACTGATGGATTATTAATAAGGAGAAATGTTATTTTGAGGCAAAATATTTTCATGTGTTATTTGCAGATGACAAAGGGTGAGAAATATTGATATATTATTTGGCACATGTGATGTGTAATTGGGGAGTTATTGTTGATTATCTTCATATTATAACATCATGGGGGAGAAAAATAGGCTTGCATATAATACAAATCAATGGTTTTGAGTCTTTTGACATTTTAGGAGAGATTGTTTAACCAAATGATCTATGAATTATTTTAATGATAGATGTCTCACCATCGATATTGTTAATTATTACTACCTCCGTCCTAAAATAATGGTCGTTTTAGTAACTTGCACACAGATTAAAGAAACTTACATAAACACTGATCGAACATTAATTAATTTCAATTATTGTAGATAAGTTGCAGGAGTATTTTTCACTTTCCTCCTAATAACCCTCTTCAATGAGAATAATAAATAAGAGTTGTTTTGGTAAAATATAGGCAAATATTTTTTGTAATCCTATAACAACACTCATTTTGGGACAAAAAATTATGCTAAAATGACACTTATTTTAGGACGGATGTAATATTGTCTTACGTTCTATTTTATTAAAGGGTTGTTTTGGTAGATAAGTTGTAAGAGTATTTCTCACTTTCCTCCTAACAACACTCTTCAATGAGAATAATAAATAAGGTCTGTTTTGGTAGAACATTGGCAAATATTTCTTGAAATCCTATAACCACACTTGTTTTGGGACAAAAAAATTATGCTAAACGACACTTATTTTGGGACGGGTGTAATATTGTCTTACGTACTATTTTATTAAAGGAAAATTATATTAGTTGTACGTATACAACTTTGGAGAAATCGTATATTAAATTGGTGGAGCACTCCCTTGAAGATTACGAAGATATAAGATCGCTTAAAATGACTAGGAATGGGTAGAAATGTTATTAAGATATTGAATAAGCAATAGAGCTTTATTATGACTCAAGACTTATTTTCCTAATAAATAAAAGGCTTAAATACCAATTTGGTCGCTCTACCTTCATCAAAAATTTATTAAGCTCACTTTACTATTTTTTTCACACTTTAATCACTCTACTTGAATTTTTTCAATCAATAAACTCATTAATTGAGTGAGTTTATTAATTCTTCGGTCCAAGTAGGGTGATTAAAATGTGCAAAAAGAAAGTACAGTGAAGTTAATGAATTTTGGGTGAAAGTAGAGTGATCAAATTGATATTTAAGCCTAAATAAAATTTTCTAAAATATTACTTCCAACATAAAGGGTCTTCTTTGCTAATAAGTTTTTTTGTGAGCTAAAAGTGTTAAGCCTTTGAAAGTTGAAGGGAAAAATGATGTAACATAATATTCAAAACCATAAATGTTGTAGAACCCATTTTTTGACCGCCTAATCTTTTCTTGCTTCATTGTCAACCAAACCTTCAAATACATCAAGTGTGTTCATTGTTGAATAGTTGATATAATGTAAATTAAATAGTTTCTCTCTTCTCTATCAAATATAGTATTTTAAAATTCTACATGGCTTTAGCACACATAGTATGTCCACAAACTTTGACAAGTTTTATCATGCCGATTAGAGATATGGAAGATTTTTTTTCAAGCTCATCTAATGAGATGCATACTTTTTCAAAGAAGTTGATTTCTACACTGCAATAAATGCAAAAATTTGCCAAAAAAATTAAACGAAAAAGTTTTCAAGTTATGCTATACATTGCAATCTTCGACTCTTCAGAAAGTACATGGAAATAAAGCTAACTAAAGAGCATTATTGCACTTACTCTACTCATTTCCATATATTTTCAGCTGACCTAACACTAGAGATGTTAAAAGGGCCATGACTCGTAAGGTTGCCCCGTTTAAACCGGAAAAAAAAGAGTTAGGGCTCAATTTTTTTGGCCCGTTTAAAATCAGGGCTTTTCTGGCCCGGACCGTTTAACCCGCGGCCCGTTAGGGCTAGCCCGTTAGGTTTCAAGGTTGGCCCACCGGCCCGTGTAATATTAATTAGGCCATATAAAGTTAAGACATACATAAAACAACCACCATGAGAATTAAACCACAACCTTCTAATTCAAAGTCAAACACATTTATCATTTGCACTACATGTATTTTTATTATTCTTGTGAATAAATACTGAAATATAAACAAAACTCTTGGAGGTGACTACTAAGTAAAGCTATTTCAATATTTATTTTGAGGTAAAACATGTTGAAATTTAAATAAAGTGATGTAAAAAATATGTAATTTATATTTCTTATGAAAAACATAATAACCTACTTAAATTATGGGTTGTAAATAACAATCACTCTCCACTTTTCTGGATATTTACAAAGATAAAATTAACATCCATCAAGTTATTTATTTTTTTAGGTGTGGCCCGATAGTGGCCGGTTTAGCCCGAAGCCCACTAGGGTTAGGTTCGCAATAATAGTGGTTCGAAAAAATTGGACCGTTTAGCTCGCGACCTATTAAGGTCATAGCTCGCTAGGACTAGCCTAAAACCGCTATGGTCAGCCCGTTTAACATCTGTACCTAACACTTGCAAATATTATTTATTGAGAGTTTTTGAGAAAGCCTTTACAACTTATACTTTAGCTTGTAAATATACTTTTGAGCAGTGGCGGATCCAGAAAAAATTTTCAGTGGGGTTACAAAATTTAACTATCACATAAAAATTTTAGAAATCACAGTTCACAACTAGTATCTACCTCATTGTTGCTACTGTGCGTGACTTAAAAAGGAAAAAATAAATTTGAGTGGGGTCACTATCTAAAAAATCACAATTAGAGTGGGTCACTATTCAAAAAATCACAGTTTTGTAAGCTAAATTTTTTTTTTTTGAGTGGGGTCACTTGCCCCCCATAAGAGTGGATCCGCCTTTGCTTTTGAGAGAGAATTTTGTAGTAAAGATATTTGTAACAAAACTACTGTAAACTTAGAGAAAGAAGCCTTGATGAAGGCTTGGTCGTATGGTTTGACTTGATCATGAAGTTGGGTTTTGATTCTACCCTTAAAGGATAAGCTATTAAAGTTCTCATGCAAAAGCTTGGGAAGTGGACGTAGGTCTTAGGGGTAAAAACGTCAAACCATGATAAATTGATGCGTTTGATTCTCTTTCCCTTAACTCTTTACTTTCTTCATAATTTATATTTTTTATATTGCATAAATATTTTTTGAGTTAATTGTTTTAGTAAACAAGTGTACGAAAAATTAGTTAATTTTACATTAAACTAGATTTGTAGAGAATAATTTTAAAATCCTAATTCACCCCACCCTCTTAGAATAGCCACCGGATAACACACATAGTAGTTGTAAACTCTTCAATTTCCATATGAAGTGTTAAAGGGGTACGAAAGATGTAAACTTGAGGACTACAGACAACCGTGCTCCACTTAAGCCCGGCTTGAATAAGCTCATACTCGGCTCGGGCACTTGTTTATATACAGTCCGAGCTTGAGCTCATGAATAGCCTTGGTTTTATAAACGAGTTTGAGCTCAAGTTGGTCAAGCTTGGCATTTTAGCTTGCGAGCCAAGCTCGAGCTTGAATAGAGTTTCTTGACTCGTTTGGATTCGATTCGATTGAAGGATTTTCAAATAATATTTATTTACTTGTAATTAAAAATTAGTCAAAGTTAATGCGTAACTAGTTGGCTGATTGGGTATAGTTGTGTAGGAGGGCTGCTAGTTAAGTGTGTAGGCCAAAGTTTGGTCACATCATTTAAGTGTGTAGGCCAAAGTTTGGTCACATCATTTTGATAATTTATTGTTGAAAAAACATTAAAGTGTTAAAATGTGGAAATGTTTTCATATTTCAATTTGAAATACAGGTAGGCCCTAAGATTACTTTGTAATTGACACTTGGAAAGGAGAGTTCATGACTCCTTAGAGGACCCATAGCAATAAAGAAAGGTGAACCGGTGTTAAACGTTTGAAAGTTGAAGGAAAAATAATGTAACATACTTTTCAAAACCATAAATGTTGTAGAACCCATTTGCTGACCCTCTCCTTGTTTCATTTCAAATACATCAAATGGGTTCATTATTGAATAATTGATATAGTATGATGTAAATTAAATGGTTTCTCTATCAAATAGAGTATTTTAAAATTCTACAAAGCTCCGGCACCCACAATATCTCCACAGACTTTGACAAGTTTTATCACGCCGATTAGATATAGAAGATTTATTTTTCTAGCTCATATAATGAGATCACTAAAGAAGTCGATTTCTAAATTGCGCTCAATGCAAAAATTTGTCGGAAGAACTCAACAAAAAAGCTTTCAAGTTATGCTATATATTGTAATCCTTGTCTCTTTAGAATTGCCCACAAAGAAAAACTACTAAAGACCATTATTGCAGAAGTTACTCATTTCCATACATTCTCATTTAACCAAACACTTGCAAATATTATCTATTGAGATTTTTCTGAGAAAGCCATTATTTATAGCTTATACTTTCATTTGTAAATCTAATCTTAAGAGAGAATTTTGTAGTAAGGATATTTGTACCAAAACTAGTTTAAACTTAGAGAAAGAAGCCTTGATGAAGGCTTGATTGTAAAGGTTTGACTTGCGCCTAGTTGGGTTTTGATTCTACCCGAAAAGGATAATCTAGTAGATTAATAATCCCAAGCAGAGGCTTGGGAGTGGATGTTAACCTTGGGGGTTGGAAGGCTGAACCACGATAAATTGTTACGTTAGTTTCATTTTCTCTCTCTCCCTTAATTAATCTCTAATTTTCATAATTTATATTTTTGATATTTATTATTGCATGAATATTTGTGAGTTAATAATTTAGGAATACACGTCTGTGAAAAATCATTTAATTTTATATTAAACTAAATTTGTGGAGAATTTTTATAAATCCTAATTACCCCCCCCCTTCTTAGAATTGCCACCTGGATAACACATAACACATAGTTGTCGTAAACTCTCTTCATTTTCCATATGGAGTGTTAAAGGGATACAAAAGATGCAAACTTGAGGACTACTGAGAATTTGTGAAGTCGTCACTCCCGCAACCTACAGGCAGTTGAATGACATAGGGTCATCATATCATTCGAAGCCCAGCTTGTATAAGCTCATACTCGGCCCGGGCTTGTGAGTATACATTTCAAGCTTGCGCTCATGAATAGGCCTGTATTTGTAAACGAGCTTGAGCTCGAGTTTGTCAAGCTTGGCACCTTAGCTTGTGAGCCAAGCTCGAGCTTGAATAGTTTAGCTTGACTTGTTTGAATTCGATTCGATTAGAGAATTTTTTATTAATAATTTATTTACCTTTTAGTGAAAATTAGTCAACGTTAATGCGCAACTAGCTAGCTAGTCGTGTAGTTGTGTAGTAGGGCTACCAGCCAAGTGTGTAGGCCAAAGTTTGGTCACATCATGATTAAGTGTATAGGCCAAAGTAAATGGTCACATCATTTTGATAATTTACTAGTTGGAGAAACTACGTAGAAATGTTTTCTTATTTCAATTTGAAGTATATGTCGAACTGAAGATTACTTCGTAATTGACACCACACATGAAGATTACTTCGTAATTGACACCACACAGAGAGTTGACGCCTTGGAAGACTCGTACCAATAAGGAAAGGTTAGGCCGTGAAAGTCAAGGTTTAACTTCTAATCCTGACAACAACCATATATTGACTTAACCCACCCTTTCTTGACTTATATGAACTGATGAGTGGTCCACTTTTATGAATGATCCTTCCATATACAGGGGTAATAAAGAAAAATTGTGGAGCACCGAATATCAGTTAGTTGCTCAAGGGATGACAAATGGAAATATAAATATTGGAAGAAAAAAAAATTGTACTGATACTTGGTTGTCTATTTGTCTTGTTTTCAAAAAATAAAATTATATATAGGGAAGTATATTCAATGGTTACTGAAAAAATATAACTATCAATGGTTACTATTATATCAACCATTGGATTGAAAATTAATGGCTAAGATTAATTGACTCACCTACTTGTATTAATTAACTCACCTAGTTGCATTAATTATATTTTCTAACTAACCATTAAATCTTAGCCATTGATTTTCAATCCAATGGTTGATATAATAATAACCATTAATGGTTATATTTTTCAGTAACCATTGAATACTCCCTATATATATATATATATATATATATATATATATGTGTGTGTGTGTGTGTGTGTGTGTGTGGGAGTATTTAATGATTACTTTTTTATTTAACCATCAATGGTTACTCTCATTATCAACCATTGGATCAAAAATTAAAGGTTGAGATTTAATGCATTAAATGACTCACCTACTTGCATTAATTGCATTTTCTAACTAACCATTAAATCTCAACCTACTTGCATTGTGTGTGTGTGACTGTGTGTGTGGGTGGGTCCTGATTTTACTTTGCATTTTTTAGACACAGAGAGGTTTTATGTTTTCTAGTTTTTGATTGGATGCAAGTTGCCGCAAATTAGCTGTATTTAGGTCCCCAGGGAAACTTCCCTTGTCTTTACAAAACAACAAACTTTGGCCATTCCTAATGGTCCACAGTAGATGTAAACTGATGAATTCAATTTCCATATGGAGTATTAAAGGGATCCAGAATCTGTGATGTTTGACACCGCGAGCTTCCTACATTCTTTCATGGATACAGCAGAGGAGATTTGGTTTATGTGTGTGTGTGTGACTCCTGATTTTTCTTTTCTTTTTTTCTTTTTGAGACAGAGAGAGGTTTTATGTTTTCTAGTTTTTGATTGGATGCAAGTTGCTGCAAATTAGGTCCACCTTGTCCCAAATTCTAAGATATCAGCACCTAACAAGTCAGATCAGGCCACTTCCTTCTTGTTTATTCCACTTTCCAATTTCCTGTTTTCTACCTTGCAATTAAGTTGATAGTTTAAGTAATTCCGTCGATCTCCAATACCTTCTGCCCCAAAACAAAGTATGTCTCTTCTTGACTTGACTTTAACGACTACAAGTCAACTGCCTTTGGATTCATTCATTCATTCATGGCTGAAACATCCATTCTATTTAAACCCATTGCTATACTTGAGATCAACACCACATGCATTACTATACTTGCATACCCACTAAATACGTACAAAGCCATGGCAATACTTTTTCTAATTATCCTTTTTGCTTTCCTTCTCATATTGCAATCCCTTCATTTCAGTTGCACTTCTACTAACATAATTAGCTGCCCTGAGATCGAGCGTATATCACTTTTCAAGTTCAGGCAAGGTCTCATTGACGAATCAAACCGCTTGTCCTCTTGGGACGTTGGAAATGACTGCTGTACATGGCTGGGAGTCGGATGCAGCAACACAACAGGCCATGTCGTCAAACTTGACCTCCGCAACCCACTATCAAATATGGGTGTTGACCAATTTCTCAGCTTTGACGATTATCTGAAATCTCTTGGGAAATCCAGCTTGGGTGGTGAGGTAAATCCTTCGTTACTGAATTTAAAGCATTTGAATTACCTGGACTTGAGCATGAACAATTTTTCCGGAGCCATTCCAAAATTCTTTGGTTCCTTTAAGTATTTGAGCTATCTAAACCTCTCTAGTTCAGGTTTATTAGGTAAGGTTCCTCACCATCTTGGAAACCTCTCGAGTTTGCAATATCTTGATCTTTCCTATATTTTATCTTCTGGGGTGATGATTGATAGTCTTCGCTGGGTATCTACACTGTCTTCCCTGAAGCACTTGGACCTATCTTCGGCTGAAGGCATTGGGGAGGATAGTGATTGGCTCCTTGCAGTAAACAAGCTCCCTTCTTTAAAAGTGTTAAACTTGGCTGCTTGTGGAATATTTCTGAGTATTCCTCCTCTTTCGAATGTGAATTTCACTTCACTTGCTTCACTTGATCTTTCTTTCAATATGATGATTAATTCCATCATCCCTCTCTGGTTGTCCAACATTAGTGACCTTGTGCATCTCAATCTTGGATGGAACGACTTTTCTGGTCCAATTCTTGATTCTCTTGGAATGTTGTCCTTTCTTACTTTCCTTGATCTTTCTGGAAACTCCATTAACACTTCAATGCCAGAATCATTATGTAACTTGAGCGGTCTTGTTGATTTGGATCTTAGTTGGAATCTGTTGAGTGGGAGCATTCCCACATGTCTTGGACAGTTCTCAAACCTAGAATATTTAGATATCAGTGAAACTCAATTAAGTGGGAGCATTCCCACAAGTCTTGGGCAACTCTCAAGCCTTGAAGTGTTAGATATCAGTTCCAATCAATTAAGTGGGAGCATTCCCACAAGTCTTGGACACCTTTCAAAATTACAATCTCTATATATCAGTTCCAATCAATTAAGTGGGAGCATTCCCACAAGTCTTGGACACCTTTCAAAATTACAATCTCTCTCTCTCTCAAGTAATTCATTTGTTGGTAATCTATCTGAAAATCATTTTACCAAACTCGAGATGTTAACCTCGTTAGACATATCGTCAACCTCATTAGGTTTTAATGTCAGCCTCCGATGGGTACCTCCTTTTCAACTCCGCAATATTCAGATGTATTCCTGCAAGAATATAGGACCCCAATTTCCGCAGTGGCTACAAACACAGAGACATATAGAGGGATTATTTATTTCTAACTCAGGCATTTCGGATCCAATCCCTGATTGGTTTGAGGATATCTCTTCTCGTATTCAGTACCTGGATTTATCCTACAACCAGATCAGCGGCAAACTGCCCAAACTTCAAGAATCTTCTCGTATTCAGTACCTGAATTTATCCTACAACCAGATCAGCGGCAAACTGCCCAAACTTCAAGAATCGGTTGAGTACGTAATACTGAAATCAAACAGATTTGAGGGACCATTACCTGTTTTTCCCTCAGATGTGGTGCATTTAGATCTCTCCAGTAATTTAATTACAGGGCACATTCCATTGCATTTATGCATGATAAAGTCTCTGGAAGTTCTTGATCTCTCTGGAAACAAGTTTTCAGGAAGACTCCCTTCTTGCTTGGGGAGATTAAATCAATTGCTGGTTCTAGATGTGAATAATAACAGCTTACATGGTCAAATTCCAAGTTCCCTGGGTTCACTGAGTGTCCTCCATTCATTACACTTGCACAACAACATGTTTGAGGGAGAGCTTCCTTTGTCCTTACAAAATTTGACAGCTCTAGAGATACTTGATTTAGGTGTTAATTCCTTCACGGGTATTATCCCTCCTTGGATTGGAGAAAGGCTCTTTAAACTTCGGTTTCTTAATCTTCAGTCAAATTTGTTCGTTGGCGATATCCCCCTGCAGCTCTGTTACCTCACCTCTCTTCAACTATTAGACTTGGCACACAATAATGTAACTGGGATTATCCCTTCCTGTATCAGAAATTTAACCAGCATGATTGCGAATGATTTTGAAGAGATGTATACTTTTACTAGAGGATATATATCGATCTATACAGAAAATATTTTTGCTTCTGTGAAAGGAACAGAGCATCTATACACCAAAACAATCCAATTTCTTACGTCCATAGACCTTTCAAATAACAACCTGGTTGGGGAAATTCCTAAAGGGTTGATGGATCTTTCGGGGTTAAAGGGATTGAATATATCGAGCAATCAGCTAAAAGGAAGGATCCCAAAGACGATTGGAAATTTGAAGCAGTTGGAATCTCTTGATTTGTCAAGAAACAAACTTTCTGGCCCAATTCCGCCAAGCTTGTCTGATTTGAACTACCTCGAAGTCTTGAACCTTTCATTCAACGAGTTATCAGGGCGAATACCGACTGGACCTCAACTCCAAACTCTAGATGATCCAACAATTTATGAAGGGAACAGTGAACTCTGTGGAGCACCTGTCTTGAAGAGTTGTAATCCGCGCAACGATGAACCACATGCTCGTGGAAGTGAAGGCAGTGATGATTCTGATCATTTATGGTTTTATGCTGGAATAGGCCCTGGTTTCTTGGTTGGTTTCTTGGGATTCTGTGGGGTTTTGCATTTCAAGCAGTCGTGGAGGCATGCTTACTTTCAGTTCCTTGAAAATGTCTTCAATTGGCTTGTGTTAGCAATTTCAATAAAGCTCGCTTGGCTACAAAGGAAGCTCCACACTAGGGAACTTTGAAGACGGATTCAGCTCCAATAACGGTCTCTCTCTCTGTCTCTATCTCTCTCATTGCATCTGCATAAAATCGTACAAATAGATTCATAAGAATTGGATTAATTGACCATAAACTAATACCACAATACATCAGGAAAAAAAGAAATAGAAGTGACTGGAATTCGATTATTTGTTTCAGTTATTGTAGGCATCTTAATTTTTTTGTTTATAAAAATGTTGACAATTACAGATTGGATCAAGTGCATTGTGTTCTAATTTCATTGAGTATGGATTCATTTAAGGCATACTTATAATTATTCTTATCTGATCCACCTTAGTGATCTATTTGGATTCTTTAAGGCCTGCTTTGACAATCTTCAACAGAAAGTTGAATAATTACAGTTCCATGATCATTTATATGAAAACTGTACTAACTTCTTCTACTATTCTCTTAATTTGGCAGGGTTTCACTTTGATTTGGTTTGTTGGAGATTTTTGGCGAAGCAGAGCTGAGAATAGCTCACAGCAGTGAAGTTCCTAATGTTGGAAGCTCTCACGTATTTCGTATCTTCTTGACGGTTTCTTCATCATAGTGCCTTGTTTAAATATATTAATAATGTTTTAATTTGTGGTTAATGTGCACCATCAGAAGACAATAAGATTATTGTACTTCTTTGTACCTTTATCGATTTATTATTGTACAAACTTTGGGCGTCTTAACTCCTTTGAAAAATGGAACCTGAAGTAATTATAGAGCTGCTTTGTCTTCATGATGCTTCATTCTAGCATTAGAAGGAAGATTTCTTGCAAGTTATATTTACACAAAAAGTGCGTAAATGTTGATCAACAGGAGGACTAGATGTTGGATGCTAGGCATTTGTAATTGTAATTACTTTGAGTTGGTTCAACTGCTTGCTATTGTAGGAGCAACTTTGTCATGCTTTGTATTATGCAGTGTCCAATGGCTCTAGACACCATTGCTGTCTGAGAAGCAATCAAGGAAAGGATTTTGCGGTTAGCTCCAGTTTGCAGTGCTTGCCCTCATCAGTCTCCCATGATCTGAAGGGTTAGCTTGCGCTCGCGCACTTCAGTTATGTTAGATTTAGTTGGTTTTAGGGATGCTAAGTTGCTTAAGATTCATCCATGAAATTTTCAAGTACTTGAGTTGGGAAAACTCCCTTCGTCTGTTTCCCATCTTGGCCCAGAAAAGAAATTGCTTTTAAATTTCAGAACCTCCAAATTCAGTAACATATCAAGGTCTGAAATTTCCTTCGAATCTATATTACTACATGATGAGGTTAATTAATATCTTTAATGTATGAGGTAACAACTAACAACACATTTGCTTCACTGCTAGTCTGTGACATTCTGCTGCAATTTGCCCTGTGAATTCCGACAGCCACCTACTCCCGGAGGCAATTTTCATCTGGCAAAGTGGCAATGCCTTTTGTTTCAAAGGATCCCAACTTCATCCGCTGATAAAGAGTGCGGAATCTGAAGAGGGTTATTAGGAGTAATATGCATTGCCACAATCCTGAGCCTAGTGGTGATCATAGTTCTACTTCCATTGATGTCATTAGGGATTAATATAGTAGGTTTCTTTTCATAGCAACCCGTTTAACTCTTCCCAAAGCCCAATGTCTTATATGACATCCTTTAAGCTTCTGTACACAAAGGAATCAAGGTCTTTCAATTCCTTACAAGCCACATCTCTAATTTGTGCCACTGAACACTTAAATTCCTCATGTTCACCTCTCCTCAAATTCCCTGATAAAAGCTCTAACGTGATCATACACTTAAGCCAAGCCAACATTACATGTTCCTATATAGACAAAGTTGTTAACATAGAATTGATAAAGATAATCTGATTTTCAGAATTCAAATATTGGCTCCCTTTTTGATAATGGTAAGATGAATCAAAAGTAACAATGGTATTCATATAGGCTTGCCGAGAGTAGGATTTCTCGTGGTAATAGTTAATTACAACACCTCCTTAGTGCTTGAACAAATTCGAAGCACCTAAACTTGTGCATTTCGGATACAAAATCAACTTATTTATTCTTTAGGTCTTTAAGCCTCCCATCTATCAAAATAATAGTAACTATTTCTGGTGTAAAAAAAATATGTTTAAATATTTTCTAGTTTGTTTAAACATCAACTTATCTATTTAATTTTTTAAGGTTCTATAAAGAGCTTTCAGGGATTGTTGGAAAACAGGCGAGAAATTGCAGTGAAGCGGTTCTCAAAGACTTCCAGCCAAGGGTTCCATGAATTTATGAATGTAAGTTATCTGTATTTCAAAACTTCAGCATCCAAATTTTGTCAAGCTTCTAGGCTGCAGCATTCAAGGAGACGAAAAGATGTTGGTCTACGAATATATGCCTAACAAAAGCTTAGACTCATTTTTATTTGGGTGGTGTCTCTCAAATACACAAAACTAACCACTAATGTCAGTGCAGATGAAACTAAAAACAAATTACTTGATTGGCCTAAGCAGTTCCAAATTGTCAATGGCATTGCTCGGGGTCTTCTTTATCTTCATCAAGATTCCCGGCTGAGAATCATCTGTAGAGATCTCAAAGCTGGCAATATTTTGCTTGATCTTGATATGTACCCTAAGATCTCAGACTTTGGCTTGGCAAAAAGCATTAGAGGGGCTGAGACTAAAGCAAATATAAAGTAGTCGGCACATAGTAAGAATGACTACACCTTGTCTTACTCAATTTGCTTCTAATTATTTCTTTTTAAAATTTGTTGATCTGGTCGGTGCTACGGACTGGTGAGTCATATCATTGCTTACCCTCTAAACTTCAAGCAACGGAAAGCACTCACCTACATAAGCAAAATGTTCAGAATATAATGAACTCTTTTTTAGAAACGGGTGGAGTAATTTTAATTAATGGCAAACTGCAGTGCAGTATTGAGAAAACAATCTATCAACAGTTAGTATGCACAAGGCTGGCGTCTGTAATAAATTCAAAAATGCAAAATTGGATTTCTTTACCCCATATCTCTGCACATTTCTAAAAGCTCATTAGCTGCATTGCGATTGGCATAGTTCATACTTAAAACTTTTGGTATGAACTAGAAACTGCAAGGTTGGGGTCTGTAATAAAATTGTCTTACATTTTCTACGCTCGTTATTAATAGCAGTTCCGAGTGTTAAAATGTTTTATGCTTTTTGAGCTCATTAGTAATAGTTCCCAGAGTGATAATATACATACTTCTTCTGTTATACTATAGTTTCATACTACATTAATTTGATTTGTTCTGCTTAAAACTAGCAACCTGCAATAACTTCATTAAATATTTGTAAGTATGTCTGTTTTTGCAGGCATTTTCTCAGATTTTTGAAGACAATTTCAAGCTTCTCATTTATCCATAGCTAAAAATTAATATCTCACTTGTTTTTAAAATTTTGATCCACATTCTGATTTACACGAACGTTAAGGCGCATGCATGATTGAGTTGATGCCAATGATGTTCCGGAAGCCCTGGCCATTTCGTTGTTGTAGTACGTGAGGTGAGCAGGGTATTGTTAAAGAAACTACTTGTGCAGCAGCAGCAGCATATGCAAGATCAAAACCAGCAGCAGATTGATGATCTCGAGGCCAAACGTCTAAGATTATTATACAAACTTTGCATGTCTTAATTACTATGAACATGGAATATGAAGTAGTACCAATTATAGAACTGCTTTACTTTCATGATACTTCATTTTAGCAGTATAAGGAAGATTTCTTGCGAGTTACTGTATAATACGAGTATGAAACTCTCGGGTGCTATTAAAGAAACTACTTGTGCAGCAGCAGCAGCAGCAGCATATGCAAGATAAAAACCAGCAGCAGATTGATGATCTCGAGGCCAATGATGTTCCGGAAGCCCTGGCCTTTTCGTTGCTGTAGTACGTGAGGTGAGCAGGGTATTATTAAGGAAACTACTTGTGCAGCAGCAGCAGCAGCAGCATATGCAAGATAAAAACCAGCAGCAGATTGATGATCTCGAGGCCAATGATGTTCCGGAAGCCCTGGCCTTTTCGTTGCTGTAGTACGTGAGGTGAGCAGGGTGTTATTAAAGAAACTACTTGTGCAGCAGCAGCAGCATATGCAAGATCAAAACCAGCAGCAGATTGATGATCTCGAAGCCAAACGTCTAAGATTATTATAAAAACTTTGCATGTCTTAATTTCTATGAACATGGAATATGAAGTACCAATTATAGAACTTGCTTTACTTTCTTGATACTTCATTCGTTTTAGCAGTATAAGGAAGATTTCTTGCGAGTAATAATATAACAGAGGAGATCGGTTGTTTGTTTGTCCTGTTTTCGGAAAAAAAAAAAAAAAAAAGAGGATCTTCTTGGGAGAGGTTTTTGGGATTTTAGTTTATTGATGAATTTCTTGATAACATTCTAGTATCTCTCAATCAACTCTTGACTGGAAAAATATATGGAACCTTGTTACTAGGTGATGATGCCGATTTTTGCACCGTGGCCTTGATGGGAAAATGCTCCGGCGAAATAGCTGGTAATTAGCCTGAAAACAAGAACAGAGTTACTGCGCAGGGGATCCCTGCAAAGCTCCTCCGGCGTGAGAATTAGCAATGTGTATCTGAGAAAGAATAAAGCTAATTCAGGGAGTAAAAAGGGTATAGTTGTGCGTACCTTGTACTGTCGCTGATGCTACTATTTATAAGAGAGTAGCCTATAGCCCTAGATAATTTCGTGCGTGATAGATTCGATCAAATCTCGTACTCCTTGGCCAGCTGGCATGTAAGACTAATGTGATGGACATATAGTAGGATTCTATGAGTCTGAGTTAGTTTCGTGATTTGCTCAGAGATAGTTCCGTAGTAATGACAAATCCCAATCAGCCAGGCCACGTAGGCCATCCAGGCCACGTAGGCCACCCAGGCCTTCCAGGCCATGTAGGCCACCCAGGCCATCCAAGCCGGCCTTGGTTTCGCTTTGTTATATGGCGTTCTTGTCTGATTCATTGCATCGCATGTCATTGTCATCTTTGTCCTTAGTATAATTTTTTGGTATTTCAGTAGCCCCCTACTCTTTGTCGTGTGAGCATGCTCGGACCAAAGAGTATACTCAAAAACTTCCAAAATTAACATTACAAAGACACATGCCGATAGCTCGCCTGCTGACTTATGAAATCTTAACGCGGCTCTCCGTTGATGTGGCCTATCTCAATGCCGCTCATAATTGGTGCGGCTTACTCTTAGAAATGGAAAAATCCATTATTTAATTACACCAATTTCAATCATACTAAAATTAATAATATACCTTGTGCCAAGCAAAATGGTAAAGGCCTTCAATAAACCCACATGAAATCCCTGATGCCTTTGATGATATGTCATTATTTCTTGATTTCTTATTGAGTGGACAACTCATGCACACAGCACAATGTGATCCTTTCCATGCTGCTACCCATTTTTTTCATACACACGGTGGCCCACCTATTTTCATGATGTTTTTAAATTGAATCCTTATTACAATGCTTCCATTGAAAACAATTGTTTTCACAACTCTCCATGATATTTATGGAAATTTGGTTCAGTGAATTCAGCGGCGTTCAATACAAGCAGACACCCCCATTACCTTCTGACTTCCTGGGCCGCACGCTCACTAGGTAGAGACTTCTTAATATTCAAAAGTTGTTTAAAAACATAGCGTAGAAATAGCATTCCATATTTTGGTTGACTTTGTCGTTTAGAAGAAAATTAATTGGACCAACACTTTTACGTGAGCCGCACGCCTTGTTCCAAAATCTGAGTCATTCACTGCATGTCTTTCACCTAAGCCGTCGTATGATGTCCTTCAGCTTTGGAAGCGGGTCCTGCGCTGAGCCATACTGTGCCAACACTGAATCAATTAATTCATCCAAACCGTGCGTAGTGAATTTTCATGCAAAGATTGACCCGTGTAGTCTAATATCTTCAGAAGTATGTTCCTACTAGGATTCATAAAGTTAATGTCCTGCTACTACACTGAATCTTTTTCCGTGCGTGTGATGGATTGTTGTAGGCTATTAGTAGTAGTCAGCCTATAAGTAAGAGCCCCCACCTTAATTGTTTACAAGCTGTTCAAACTTTTGGAGAGAGATTTCATTCCCTTTTTTGTGCCGTCGTTCACTAAGTAGATAACCCTTCTTTTTGTGCCGCTGTTCCTCTTCCTTTGCTTCCTACTCTGGTGTTCCATTCCCTTTCGGAGTCAACGTTGAAGAGAAACTAGTTGCCTCTTTTCATCAATCTTCTATGCTAAATCCCTTTTTTTTTCAGGTATTCTATTGCTCTCTTCTTCTCTTATTGCTTTTTTTTTTCTTTTTTATTTTCAAGATAATGGCTAGAACCAAACAAACCCAAAGAATTGTTCACTTTGCCGCTATTCGAAATGGAGGCCACCTTGTGATGTCGGATGATACTGTGGGATGGCGCACACTTTCTCAAAGAGGTATTATGAATATAATGAGAAATGCGGGTCTAGATGCTTCCCATACTTTGGTTCCGAATATTACAACTCAAACTTTCGTATTAGGGACCAGTGTTAGGCATTTATCATATGAAGAGCTCATGCAATGCCTTAGGCTTCGTTATTATTACGAGCCCCAGTGTCAACCCCTAACCAAAGTTTGCTTTTACCCCAATACGACGTGTCATCCGAACTGACGGTGACGAAAATGTACCACTTGATTTGAGCGGTGACACGGCCACCGCTAGTGATGAACACGCTGCTGTCCCGTGCCGTCCGGGCTATTCGTGTGGGTTTGGAACCAGCCGACCAAGATGATGTTCCCACATGGGCCGCCGCTATGGGTATCGATTTGCAGAATTTTCGAGTTTTTGTAGTAGACGCCAAGATTGACCGCAAGGTAGGGAGAGTGAGAAATGACTCCGTCATTTTTATAGAGCCCATTTTGAGGTAGGCCTCGGTTACCCTTGGAACCATTTATTTGTGAATTTATGGCGAAGACCAAATCTGCTCCTATCGATCGAACATGCACACTGTTAGGTTGTTGGTGTGTTTTACCATTGTCTGTCGGTCATTGGGTTTTGAGCCGCGGTTGAGTGTTTTTTCCATTTTCATACCGCTTATGTGTCCTCGGATCTCATATCTACCCGATCGACCTTGTGGGCCTCAAATGTTCAAAAAGCACCCAATAAACTGCACCCTGGAGAGATAAGTTTATCATAGTAGAGTCTCGACGCGGATGGGGATTTCCGTTCCACAAGCTTCGTGTGACCGCAAAGCAATCCCTTCTACGGATGCGTCCACCCCTGAGGATTTAGAGATGGTGGACGTCATTCGCCGATCTCTTGGTGTAGTAGATGGCCCTCATGGCAAATTCGTCTCTCAAACAAGGAGATATGATTGGAACCAATTAGCATCTAACAATAAGTGGCTATGGTTAGCGGGCCTATCAAGGAAGCCGATCAAAGGAGTTGCTCCTGGGTAACCGTCTCGGACCAACCATCTTTGCGGAGGTTGGATAGTTCACTTGGGAGATATTTAGTGACGATTGTCCAGCATGTGCGGAAGGAAATCCATGCCCTCGTAAGCTCTTGACATTTTAATTCGTAAAACTTAGCCGGCTAAATATCTGTCACATATCTTCTTATTGATGCCCTTTTTTTTTTTTTTTTTTCAGCTATGGCTTTCAACATCGATATAGGAGAGCGAGGAAATTACAAGAGGAGCAAAAAGCGGATCTAGCGGCCCGTGACAAACAGGTTGTTAGGACCTCATCGCACACAACAAGTGCCGTGGCCCTCCTCTCCGAGTCGAAAAAGAACAAAGGTAAAGGCCGCGAAAGGACACTGCGGCCGAGCACACCTCTGCGGCCGAGCACACCCTGCGATCGAGGATGTTGAGCCTGCTATCACTCTTGTTAACTTTCGGCCAGCCACCTTTATAGCACACTGTGGTGCTTCCTCTCGGCGACTTCCTCTCCGTCGCCACATCTTTGCTCCTATTTGGGCCTCTCTGGTGGTCTCGGCCACTAGCCCCAAGCATCGGTAACCTTGCCATGGATATAGCTCGTCCCGAGCTAACCGGTCTCAATTTAAGTAACCAGAAGCGCCTCACGCGTCTTTGGGTTACGGACCCTTAGCTCGCCTCCTTCACAAAGGAATGGTTCGTGACATGAGAAGTCAAGGTTCCGAGGCCATCATCGCTCGTGGTGGCTTAGCATTGTTGAGGTAGTGCTTTTTAATTATTTTAGCTCATTTTCCCAAAAATACAACACTTGTATACTATGATTGCTCATATTTTGTATCGGATGGCGAACGCGATAATCGGTCTCAACGAGGAGTGATTGAGGAAAGGAGATTGATGAGCATTAAAATGAAGGAAATCAATGTCCTTGAGACCGCGTAGCTAAACTAGAAGCAGATCTGGAGCTCTCCCAAAAGCAATTGGAAGAAATGTCTACGCGCATCTTTGGATGCTCGATTTATTGGCGAGCAAGGATCGTGAAATGACAGAAGCCTTGGAACACCAGCGGACCAGTTCGAGGAGCCGACAAAAGATAAAGATGCCGCCGTTGAGGCTTATAAAGAAAGTGATGATTTCAAACGCTTTGTGGCTCCTCAGGTGATGGAGTTTTTTGAGAGCGGAGCAGATCATATTCTGAGGGTAGCTGCCTCTTATCAAGGAGCGGACATGAATGACCTCGTTACTTGGAAGAAAGAAGACCCCTATGGTGCAGCCGCCCGACTTGGTCATCCCTTAGTCCCGTATTCTCCAAAAGATCTCGAGATGATACGAGCTCGGGATGCTAAAAATAAAATGCCAGTCTGGGACCCCCCTCCACTAAATGAAGACAATCTTCTCGTTCGATTACATCCGAACCGATACTATCGTGAGCGGACCACGATGATGCCGAAGGGAAAGTGATGATGACCATGATGATGATTAGTTTTTTGCTCATTGCGTCGAGCCATTATGGCGCATGTGCCTTTGACCACCATTTGAGGCTGTTTAAAACTTTTTAGTGAGGAGTCCTACACAATGATTTTTATGTCTTGAACTATCTTTATTTCGTCTAATATTTTTCAAGATTGCATATCGTAGCAACATCATAAGCCGCGGCATGAGCTGGAACTTAGCAACCAGGCCGTATGACCTGCTAGGCCACCCTTGTCGTCCATGGCTTGGAGGATGAAACCCGCACGCCTTCTGATCTGACCTTTCTAAGCGGATGCAAAAAGAATCTGAGTTCCCACTAAGTCGTTTGACCGAAACTTGATAGCCTCGCATCCCGGACTCTAGGAAGTTGGTTATGATATATTGCCTAGGCCATCTAGACCACGTAGGCTACCAGACCCTCTAGGCCATTTATTTTAACTTTTGATTGTTTCAGGATAGTTTTGCTTTGGCCTTGAACGTCTGATTACACTACCTCATTTTTGGATAAATATGTGTCGCTTCATTTTTAGCGTAAGAGAGGTGTAAGGGTGTATCGCTTCATTTTTAGCATCGGCACATCGCTTAACCTTTAGCGTAAGAGATCGCTTCATTCTTAGCGTAATGAGTAGCCTCGTTTTGGCTTAATACAACGCTTCATTTTTAGCGTAATCGTGTATCGCTTATTTTTAGCGTATATACATAAGGAAGAAAACTTCATAATCTGACAATAATTATTGGGCTTCAGTCCCCACTGAGATAAATGTTAAATTGTAGAATTACAGACTTAAAGATTGAAGATATCGGATTGCATCTAATGATAATATCTTTTCAGATGGTGCATGCCATGGATTTTCGGATCCTTCCCGTCTTGTGTTCGAAGTCGATAAGTACCTTCCCGGATAATCTTTGTAACTTGAAAAGGTCCTTCCCAATTAGGAGAGAGTTTTCCTTGGCCGGTTTGTCTCCCGGTCGCTTCTATCTTCCTCATCACCCAATCTCCTACCGAAAAACTACGGGGGTTCACCCTGCTGTCATGGTGAGCCTTAGCTTTTTTCTTGTAGTTTTCCATTCTAAGCCTGGCATTCAACCTCCTTTCTTCAAGCAAGTCCAGCTCTGCCCGACGGGTGTCTTCATTCATTTGTTCATCGAAATAACTTACTCTGGTGGACGGCAATCCCACTTCAACCGGTGCCATAGCTTCTGATCCGTAGGCCAGGCAAAACGGGGTTTCTCCAGTTGGCCCTTTAATGGTAGTACGAACACACCAAAGGGCAATGTGAAGTTCATCTA
Organism: Platycodon grandiflorus; assembly: GCA_016624345.1. Lineage (NCBI taxonomy): Eukaryota > Viridiplantae > Streptophyta > Magnoliopsida > Asterales > Campanulaceae > Platycodon > Platycodon grandiflorus. The sequence continues at coordinate 58,965,330 of CM028362.1, forward strand.
CCCATCTACCATGTCTTCCCTCTAGGTTTTTCTTGAGGGCAGTCAATATTTGCTTATTGCCCGCCTCTGCCTGGCCGTTTCCTTGAGGGTGGGCAACGGAGGATCTTACATGTTTTATCCTCATAGCCTCACATGCTTCTGTAAATTTATCAGAAAATTGTGTTCCTCTATCTGACACTATTACATTTGGCAACCCAAATCTGCACCATAAGTGGTCATGTACGAATTTGATCGCGTTTTCCTCTGTAATACTTGTTAGTGCCTTAGCCTCAGCCCACTTAGTAAAGTAGTTTACCGCGACAATAGCATACTGACATCCTCCTTTTGCCTTTGGGAATGGTCCGATAAGATCTATCCCCCACTTATCGAATGGCCATGCAGCTACCACTGGCGTCTGTACAACCGCAGGGAGCCTTGGGATATCAGCAAACTGTTGACATTTCTGGCATTTTTGACGTATTTCTCGGCGTCTTTTCTCAAACTGGGCCAATAGTATCCGTGAAATAAAATTTTATCGGATAAAGTTCTGGCTCCAGGGTGTCCACCGCATACCCCTTCGTGTACTTCGGCGAGCACTTTTTCCGTCATGCTTGGCTCCACACATCTTAACAAAGGCTTACTGAAAGAGCGACGGTATAAAATTCCATCCAACACCGTATAGCGGGCTGCACGGCTAATCAATGCACGAGCGTGCTCTCTATTTTGTGGAAGAGTTCCATTTTCGATGTACCCTTTTATTTCAGATATCCAACTCTTTTCGGCCTCTTCCACGTCCATTATTACTGGTCTCCGCACAGCTGGGCACTCGAGGTACTCTATCCATGTATGAGTTGACAACGTATCGACTTCTGCTGTTGCTATCTTGGACAAATAATCAGCTCGCGTATTTTCTTCGCGATCAATCTGCTTTAATTCCCAATAATCAAATTTGGAAGTTAACTTTTTTGCCATCTCGCAATATTGGAGCAATGTGGGATTGTTAGTCCCATACTCTCCCAAAATTTGGTTCACAACAAGTTGTGAATCACTGTGAGCGACTAAGTCTTTTACTCCCATATCGATGCACAGCTCCATGCCCGCAATTAATGCCTCATATTCAGCTTGATTATTTGAACTCTTGAATTTGAATCGGAGAGCCTTCTCAACCTCATGGTCACCGTCCGGTGAAATCAATAATAAACCAGCCCCACTATTATCATGTGTTGAGGACCCGTCCACAAATAAACACCAATATTGTTCGGGCCGTACCCGGGGTTTGGCTAAGGAGGTGACGTCGTCTTGCCCGGTCGCCGAAATGATGGCCTTCTTCTTATCAGTTGCTTTCATTTCCACTTGAGTATTCTCTTGGGTAAATGAAGTTTCGGCAACAAAATCGGCTAGGGCTTGAGCTTTGATCGCCTTTCTTGGTGTATAAGTTATATCAAACTCGGTAAGCTCTATTGACCAGTTGAGTAGTCGCCCTGAGCATTCTGGCTTGTGCAAAATTTTTCTAAGTGGTGCATTTGTGTACACAAAAATAGAATGAGACAAAAAATATGCCCTGAGTTTGCGGGCAGCAATGACAACAGAGTAAGCTAATTTTTCTGCATTCATATATCTGGTTTCTACATCACTTAGAGCTTTTGAAACATAATAAACGGGCTTTTGAACATTGCCCTCTTCTAACACTAAGACTGCTGCCACAGCTAAATCGGTGGCTCCCAGATAGACATACAGAGTATCTCCCTGTTTCGGGCTAACTAACAGAGGTGGACGACCAAGATATTCTTTGAGTTGCTCGAAAGCGGCCTGGCATTCTGGGGTCCAATCAAAAGCTTTGTTACCTTTTAACACTTTGAAAAAAGGTAAACATTTTTCAGCTGCTCGCGACATAAAACGGCCCAGAGCCACCACGCGGCCATTCAGCTTCTGTACTTCTTTGATGCACGTGGGTGGCTTCATATCTAGCGGCGCTGAATTTTCTCGGGTTTGCTTCAATTCCCGTGACTAACCATGAAACCAAAAATTTGCTGCGGTTACTCGAATGCGCACTTGCTAGGATTTAGCTTCATGTTATTTTTTCGGAGATTCTGAAAAGTCTCCGCCAGATCTTCTATATGGGGTCGCTTCTTTGACTTGATCACCATATCATCAATATAGGCCTCCACATTTCTTCCTAACTGGTCGCCAAAAACTCTGTTCACCATTCTTTGGTATGTTGCCCCAGCGTTCTTCAGACCAAACGGCATCATTACATAGCAATAGATTCCCCCAGCTGCACGAAATGCAGTCAACTCCTGGTCTTCTAAGGCCATCTTTATTTGGTGATAGCCAGAATATGCATCAATAAAGCTCAGCATAGTATGCTCAGCTATGGCGTCCACCAACTTATCAATACGTGGCAGAGGGTAGCAATCTTTCGGGCAGGCCTTGTTTAAGTCTGTGAAGTCGACACACATTCTCCACTTTTTGTTGGCTTTCAAGACCATCACAACATTCGCCAGCCATGACGGGTAATACAACTCTCTGATAATCTTGGCCTTGAGCAGCTTTTTGACTTCTTCCTTTATCGCGGTCTCTTTTTCAGGACCGAATGCCCGTGGTTTCTGCTGTATGGGGGTAAACTCTGCATTTACATTCAGACGATGCTCGGCAACCTCAGTACTCACTCCTTCCATGTCCTCTACTGCCCATGCAAACACATCAAGACTGTGCTTTAAAAATTCAACCAAATCTTCGCGGTCTTGCCCGCGCAGCTGCCTACCAATCTTGATTTTTTGATCTGGAAAGAGAGGGTTAATAACCACTTCCTCTAACTCATCACAAGGCTTCAAATCTGTTCCTTCTCTAGTCTGCATGGTATCAATTTCTATCTCTTTAACTGCCCGGCTGCCCGTCTCTTGTGCCCGGCTGTCAATCTCTTGTCCCCCTGCCTCACTTGTTTGGGCGGCCAACTCTTCACGTAAATGTGGTGGAGGAGGTGGTGACCCAACGAGTGAGGTATCTTGCTCGCTTGCTGCATTAATCATGCCTACCATTGGATCTTGTCCCTTGGTTATTTTCAGGCTCTTCGAAATGCTCCATTTGTGCTCATCGTCTTCCACGGTCATTTTTCGCTTTAGCTTTTGTGATTCCACCACGTGCTCTAGCATGGACCCTGGATCACTCTTGATGCAAGCGACCCCTTTTGGGGTAAGAAATTTGATCCGCTGATGCGGAATTGATGCAACTATCTGAAGAGCAGCCATGGCCTGTTGGCCCAAAATCACGTTATAGGTTGAGGGGAGATCAATCACCATAAAAGTTATTTTCTCTATCCGTACCCTATTTCCATCCCGCAACCTGACTTGTAAATTTATCGTGCCCTTCACATTAACCCTGTGATTTGAAAAGCCTTCGAGCTGGCCGCCATATGGGGTTAGGTGTGCATCTGCAAGTCCCATTGCTCTGAAACAAGAATAGTATAGGATATCTCTGCCAGCCCCCGTATCTACTAGAATCCTGCACACCTCATGCCGTTCAATTACAGCAGAGATGACCAACGGCTGCTCGGCCTGCAAGGTCGTCGTTGCCAGCTCATGTGGGGCAAACCCAATTATCTTGTCAGCGTCGCCCTGCTGAGGAGGTACATAGGGCACATTTTTCAAGCTATGAATCTGATTTCTCAACTGAGTTATACTTGGAAACTCCCCCTGTATGACTCCGATGCGAGGATAATGCTCCTCCTCCACAATATCATGGCGGTCTGCATCTTCATGACGGGCAGGCGCCCGATCTGCCCTGTACTTACTTAGGGCCCCTTTGTTGATCAACCTCTGTATCTCTTTTTTAAGCTGTAGACACTCTTCCGTCGTGTGCCCAATATCCTTATGAAAGCTGCAGTATTTCTTCGGGTCCCGTGTACCCAGACTGTTCTTGCTCATCGGCCGCGGAGCGGGCAAATCTTCCACTCTCATAATCTCTTCTCTGGAAGTATTGAGTGGTGTGAAGGTGTCACGCTCCTTATCTGTCCCAAAATCAGTGACCCCCCTGGGCTTGTTCCTGCTCCTGTCATGTCCGCGAGTAGCTCCCTTGTATCCACGATCAGCCTCTCTATAGGGGCGGTCAGTCTCCTTCTTTTCATTTTCCACTGGAGCCTCCGCGCTCCCTATCCTCTGCGCCAATTCAAACAGCTCTGCCCTATTCTTGGGTGGGCGAGTAAACACTTCCGTTTTAAGAGTATTGGGCGCTAGGCCGCCCTCAAAGTAGGTCAACACCTCTTTATCAGAAATATCATTTATCTGCTCCAGAATAGTTCTGAAGCGTTCCACGAATGCAAGTATAGATTCGCCCGACCGCTGTTTCACGTTACTTAATGCGCCTCTTGTTTTAGGCAGAGCACCTGCTGTTCCAAATTCTCCCATAAACACCTTTTGTAAATCTGGCCAACTTTTAACTGACCCTTCAGGTAAGTTGGCGAACCATGTAGCAGCCTTCCCCTGTAGGGTACCCACAAAAGCCTTGCAGATAATTGTATCATCCGTGGTGAGCAAAGCAAGCTTCATCTCAACGTGGTTGAGATGGTCGCGTGCGCTGGTCTTCCCCTCATATCCATTAAAGGTCGGATATGTTATAGTCGGGTCGGTGGAGAATCACGGATCCGGCGTGCAAACGGCTTGAAACGCGTACCAATGGGTGTTATCTTGGCCTTCTCGGTCTCAATAGCCTCCGACGCCTTCTCAAGTCCTGGACTTCATCCTGTGCGGGCCTGCTGGCCGCCTGTATTTTTGACGGCTTCCTCTCAAGGGATCTCCCCCGTCTTGGACTTGCCGACCTGCCCCTTTTCAGAGAATACCCACGCGACATTGTAGCGCGACTTCGAGGAGATCTTGATCGCCTCGATTGCATTTGTCTGTGGGCCTGGCCGCTGTGTCTCTTATGAGGGTTTGGATCAGATTCCCCCTCGCAACTTCTTTCCCGTGCGGTTCTTCCCGCTGCCTCATTCATGCGACCTCTTGGGTCGTGAAGTCTATGTCGGACACTCACTCTGCTCTGAGAAGGTGCCTGCTCGCCCATATGCCTGGCCATATGCTCATCATCCCTGAGCTGTCTGGTCTTGCTTCCTTCCATTCTCCGGTCGGAACGACCAGCCCCCATACCTGAGCGTCCTCCCTCCGGTTGCCTGCTAGGTCCTCGCGACCCACTTACAGTAATTGGTACCACCTTAGTAGGCTGGGGTGCTGGTGTCTGTGAACCCAACAGTGCGGCCGGAATGGGTACCTCGGCCTGACCCATCGACCGCAAGAGCTGATTGTTCAGCATTATCTGGACAAGCGCGGGCCGCGCCTAAGCGCCTCTGCACAGACAGTCGGATCGGCCTCGGGGGCATGGATGTACCGTGGTCGCCCGACGCGTGTCCAACAGATCACGCAAATCACTAGCCCCAGCTTGTGGCTCTGCTGCTTTCTTACTTGCCCGGGCGCCCTTACCCTTTGTGGGTTTCCTCGCCGGAGCTTCTTTGCGATTCCTCAAAGCATGCAGAGTTTCCTCCGCCTGTGAGCCACCCTGTGGCATTGCACCGGCGTGAGGATTTGGCACTATGTTGGTCGCTCCCATTTGCTCAACCGTGGGATGAGCGGGATCGTTGCCAGTGCCAACAGTTGTAGTGTTACCAGCCATAATCACCAGATTGGAGTTTGAAGTTTTGAACTATTCGTTTGGATATCTGGGCTTTCAAACGTTTCCCGGCAACGGAACCACTGATGATGCCGATTTTTGCACCGTGGCCTTGATGGGAAAATGCTCCGGCGAAATAGCTGGTAATTAGCCTGAAAACAATAACAGAGTTACTGCGCAGGGGATCCCTGCAAAGCTCCTCCGGCGTGAGAATTAGCAATGTGTATCTGAGAAAGAATAAAGCTAATTCAGGGAGTAAAAAGGGTATAGTTGTGCGTACCTTGTACTGTCTCTGATGCTACTATTTATAAGAAAGTAGCCTATAGCCCTAGATAATTTCGGGCGTGATAGATACGATCAAATCTCGTACTCCTTGGCCAGCTGGCATGTAAGACTAATGTGATGGACATATAGTAGGATTCTACAGTGCGAGTTAGTTCCGTGATTTGCTCGGAGATAGTTCCGTGATTTAATCGGAGATAGTTCCGTAGTAATGACAAATCCCAATCAGCCGGGCCACGTAGGCCATCCAGGCCACGTAGGCCACCCAGCCTTCCAGCCATGTAGGCCACCCAGGCCATCCAAGCCGGGCTTGGTTCCGCTTTGTCCTACGGCGTTCTGTCTGATTCATTGCATCGCATGTCATTGTCATTTTTGTCCTTAGTATAATTTTTTGGTATTTCACTAGGAATCTCATTTTCCATCTTCATTTATATTCATTAGCGATTGTATCATAATCCACAACTCTTAAAAAAGAAGCAAAGTAGTATTAAGGAAAAGTAGATTTTGTCTTGACCATTGTTTAAGTGACATTCAAACCCAAAAAAAAAAGGGTAATTGTTGCGGCAAAAATTTCTATGAGTAGGTTTTTAAAAGGTATTGTTATTTCCACAATATTTTTCAAGAAAAACATTCCAAAATACTGTAAATAGAACATATTGTATATGTGAAATAAAGTATTTCGTGATATGTCTTGATTGAAAAGAAAAAAGAGACGTATGGCTTCAAAAAAAATAAATAAATAAGTATAAATAGTATTTTCGGTACTTAAAAGTTAAAATGTCTTACAGAAAATTACTCCCTCAATTTCCAAAAGAGTGACGTGTTTAACTCGACACACAGATTAATAATTAAAAAAAAATTACCATTATTATAAATAATAGTGTAGCATGTGTTTTCCTAGAATACTCATGTGAGAGTGTGGTCAATAAATAAAAGTAAAAATCAAATCAGGGTAAAATTATAAAAACATTTTCTTATAAAAAAAAAGTTTAAATACTGGACACTGTTTTCTTAAAAAAAAACAATCACAAAGAAGTAGAGTATAAGATTTTTTGAGAAACGGTGGAGGAAGTACTCCCTCCGTCCCTTAGAGCCCGTTTGGTGTAGCGTTTTGAAAACGCAGTATTTTGAAAACGCAGCGTTTCTAAAACGCAGATTATTTAAAACGCGGCTTTTTTCTTTATAAATGCGTTTGGGATATTATTGTCTTGTTTGACTCAGCATACAAATTAAGAAAAAATAATTAACTTAATTATTAATATTGAAGATAATAATTTAGGGCCGGAGGGAGTATATGTTAAGCTAAACTTGTACCATCTACTTTTAAAAGTATGAAAGCAAACCTTGGAAAGTTGCTCAAAAGTATTCCAAACGTATTCCAAACTGCTGAATAAAAAAGCAATCCAAAATCAAATTTTCAACAACAATGGAGCCACTTGGCATTGACGCCGTTTGCTTCATTCTTTTTTTGTCTTTATTAAACTTAACCGTAAAAAAAAAAAAAAAAAAAACCCTACCTTTAACGCCCCACGAACGCTTCAACCGTTGGGGAGTAATGCGTCAATGACACAATCATGTCCAATCCTCATTTTCCGTTCATGTCAAATTAAGTTCTCTACAATTATAACTTTTCCTTTTATCAATAATTAATCTCATTATTTGTTTTGAAATCTTTCTCTTAAAAAGTTTATTTTAGTATAGCTTCTTCTTTCTTTTTTTTTTTTAATTTTTTTTACATTTTTACAATATTCTTATGCTATTATATTTCAAATTCTTAAAATTTATTTTAACTTTTTAGAATTAAAGTGTTATTATCTGTTATTACACAAATAATGTGTTTTTATTCGGATTTTCAGATAACCGGCATGAAACTCAACTAAAGAGGATGTTAATTAGGTTACTAGTCAACTCAACACAAAACAACATTATTTTTTTCATGAACTATATGATCACCCAAAATTCGAAATTTTATCTAATCTTTCATGAACTATATGATCAAAATTCGAAATTTTATTTTAAGAGAAAAACGGCAGCATATGCTTATCTTGAAAGTCTTACCTATTTTATTCATATATAGTGGTAGGAGTCGGCCGACTACTATAATTAAAGTCTACTGGTAAAGGTTTCAAAGTGGCATTTATACTTCTCTTCCAAGAGTTATATGATTAAATTTTGAGTACTGCTTAGATTAGAAAATAATCATAAAATTTTGATTTTAAAATAATTTGACAACTGTTGATCGGTATATACTCCCTCCATTCCAAAGCAAAGAGCAGAGCCGGCCCTGGGCATAAGCCAACTAGGCGGCCGCCTAGGGCCCCGATTTTTTACATCAAAAAAAGGCTCCCTAATCTCACTTAATAGTCCAGTATATATAAATCATAAAATCTACATTTTAAAGTGTAATAGAAAGCTCAGAATAATTAGTCTCTATATTAAAGTTTTATCTCTATTATAGATGAAGCCCACTACACATATCTAATTTTAAAGTCCACATCTAATACTTGGGCCGAACTAAAAGAAAAATCAAGTTTCTGTTAATTTATTATATTCGTGAGGTGAGGAGAGAGAATTGAGATTTGAGAGTCAGGATTCGATAATTGAAAAGAAATCAAACTGATTTAGAAGAAAAAAAATGAGGCCCCATTTTTAGATTTAGGAAGAAAAGAAATCAACCTGAATTTAATTAGGTTTTAAGGTATACTAGTTATAGAACCCGTGCTCTGTACGTGTGACGACCCGAGTCTGGGGTTTGATGTTGAACCCCAACTCGGTGCGCCAAACTAACAAGAACAATCGAAGAAAGCGAATTACAAAAGTTCGAAACCAAAACCGAAGCAGCGGAATACTAAAAACAAGGCAGCGGAATAACAATGAACTTGAGCCTCAAAGCTCGATTAACAAAATTCCAACAACATAAAAATAACCTCCACGGCTAAACATACGCCGGAGAACAACACTAAAGATAAACCCAAAAATTAAAACCTCGACGGCTAAATACACGAGCCGGAGAACCATTAATACTTAAATACCATGAGCCAGGAATCCAACATAAGACAGTACGACAACTGGCGCGACTACACTAGTCGGCACCAAAATATAAATCTAACGAATACAACTATTTCTACCCATAGACTAAGTTTACATAACTTAGTGAACCTCAAAATCTCACAATACAAGAAATAAGAAGGAAATGACAATAATAATACATCTTGCTAACTCCAAGCTCCAAGACTCGCGGAACTTAACCTGCAAACTGAGGAGGTTGTTGGGTGAGTCTAAAAGACTCCGCAAGATACTATAATGTATTGGGTGCTATAAGTATGAATGTAATAGTAAACCAAGACTCTATATGCACTAATCTTGGTAAAAGTTTTAACCTAATCAATAATCAACAAGTTACTACGTGTGACTATATGGCATGGCATTATGCACAACAATATAGCAGGAAAGTAAACATGTAGGAGCATATAAAGGCAACCAACCCTATACTGGCGAGAGGCTCAATGATCGCCAACTGTCCCATACCAGTTGGAAATCATGACCAACATTCGCTTATATAGGAAGCACATAAGAGCGGTAAGTAAACACATTTAAAGGGATATGGTGTCGAGGTACACCTCCGACCAAACCAATACTTCCAACCAACCAACCAATAATATACCAAGTGTAGAGCCGTTGTTGACGTGCTCGAACAAGAAAACCAATAACCAAAACACATGTGAACCATCTTACGTATTCACGTCGACGGGTGATCTCGGTCCCTACAACCCAAGAATCTACCACGGATATAGCTTACCATGGTTGCGTTTATTCCATACAACAAATGGCGCTATACCCCTACCGTGGCCAACGGTAGGCGAGGCCCGATGTATTGGCCTTCGACTATTACGTAGCCCCGGCTCACGCAATAATCGGCGTCAATACACCGCCAACAAATATGCCATGGACTTAACTAAATGCACAAGTAGATGTTTACTCGACATTTAAAAATAAACGGTCATACTCCAAAGTAGGGAGCATACCACGACAATCACATTCAATAACAATACGAATGTTTCAAGTAGGTCACAAGAAGCCTACAACAACAAATCGACAAAGTGTGCTAGTAAACATTAAACGCACAATCAATCATCAAAGTAGGATGATTGTCCTATCACATACTAGAACAATCACACAATGTCCGTAATCACTAGACATATAACCAAAACATGACAATAGGCAAAGTAGGCCTATTGTACAACTCAACTTAGGATCTATACGGTATCCTATAATCACTCAAGACACTTTGTATCATGTATAACATAAACCATCACATAACATTATCGTCGTGTACCATGTATATCACGACTCATTACAAATCACATCCTATTCGACTCCGCCGAGTCGGTCATGACTAGTGTTCAATTTGCATAAAGGTTTGGTTCATAACGTTATACTTTATTGACTCCGTTTGAGTCGTTACCAATATTCGAGACATTGGGATAAACCGTAGTATCATCCCTAATTAACCATTCTATTCTCAACACCATTATTCGGTAATATAAAGTATCCAAAACAACCTCACAAATTCATAGCGAGTAAACTAACGACAAAATATCAATAAGTTGCTTATTATACAAAGTTTATTAACACAATATGATTTCTCCAGCATTGCGCAACAATACCGTTAAATTCACCAAATATTCCACAGAAACCCAAATATTACAATTATTCCATATTTAGAAACTAGACATCTGGAACTATATTTTACCACTTTGAATTTTCTCATTTGGAATTATATTCATCAACATGCAACCACATAAAGATTGAACTACCATACAGATTTTCCAGCAACGATTCATTCTGCGCAGCGATATAACAAGACCCATTTGAGGTACTTCCCAATATCAAAACTCAATGAAAATTTACAAGACATTACAAAACATATCAATGTAAAACATATCCAAAAATCATACAATTCTCATGGACGTATTTTTCCCAGAAAATTCAACAACATGCCTTAAAACTGTGACAAATCTGATTTTTATAATTAAGCATTTATTTCCAAAAATTATCATGTCTTCTCTCAATTATACATGCAACCTCAAAAAACAACATAATATATCATAATATTAGTTAGAGCAACAATTCACATGTTTCTTCCAAGGATTTAACACAAAAATGATCAATTAATACCACCTACATGCTCTACTCTTCCATTTCATCTCATAGTCAAACAAAACATTATAGTTACTTACCTCTAACGAAATTACACCATGGAAACTAGCATGCAACCCAGGAAATGTCTTCTCCTAGTCAAGAGATTCACAATGGCGAAGACGGATCGTAATTTGGACTCCAATTGCTCAAGATATGAGACTTTCTCACTCCAAAACTCTCATACTCTTTCTAAAAACGTGGATGAAGGTATAGACCCATGATTCCTCAACAAATCAGAAAATCTCTTCAGCTAGAAATGTTCCCTTCAACGCCCTCTACGCTACGGCGAAGACGGATCGTCGATCCGACGTCGGTAGCTCAAGATATTGAAGTTTTCTCACTCTACTCTCTCTCTAGACTCTCTATGTTGCATGGTGGAAGGGCTGAAGAAAGAGAGTCTTCAAGGCTCTCTAATGGTGTTTTAATGAGGAGTCAATGCCTGGTCTATAAGTCTCAAGGAGTTGCTTAACTTAGTCAAAGTCAATAGGTCAACAAGTTAATAATTAAAACTTTGGTCAAATGCTATGAAGTTTTTGCACTCTTGGGTCAACTTTAAGGAAATGCCTAGAATGATACACAAGTCTAAAAATTACAAATAAGGTATGGTTGGAAAGCTCTTTGAGTCTAGTTTACACAGAATCAAACGGTTTACAATTCCGAGTTTTCTACACAAAGTTGTGGCCAAATTACTACAGGTTGGTAAATCTGCCCGACACACGCACGGCCGTGCCAAAAATGTGCGCGCGGCCGTGCAAAACTTACTGGAATCCTTGCACGGCCGTGTCAATAAAGGTGCGCGGCCGTGCCAAACTTTCTGGAATGTTTGGCCACTCTTAGGTTGATCCTAACATCAAATCATGGTCAAACACACTCGAAACACACCCGAATCATCCCGCGATGGTGGACGAATGATAATAAACATAAGTCTCACATGCACAACGAGTCAAACAACTCTCAAACTAACCCAACTCACAGGTTAACGACAAAGCGAACATGCTTGTCGTTGGCGAACGAATCTAAGCCAAGGTTAAGTCAACCAACCAAAGAGAAAATGTAACTTATACGAATGCCAATTGATGTCGAGGCTAGTCTCGAACGGATATAGGAATAAAGTGCAACTCACTATAAATTAAACGCACGTCAAACACGGATCATGACATGATACGTCACGCTTAACAAGCATGACACCTCACTCTCCGAGGGTTTTAAGGTCAAAATCGAGAGACTACGAGTGAACCCGAAATGAAGTTGGGTCGGGGTATTACATCCTCTCCCCCTTAAAAGAATTCGGCCGCGAATTCATGAATTGAACATGTACGGGAAATACATACACTACAACAAGGCCATACCATAGCCCACGCAATCACACTCTTATTGAAAAGGAGTAAAAGCCCAACAAATAAAGGGAGTTGGTCCAAGTTAGAGGCCACCAATCTCAAGTATTGCTCACGAGCAAGGTTTCTAACGAATAGGTTAAACTTCGAGACGTAAGAAATCTCGGGGTTTCGTTACGAGACTAACTACCGTCTCTAGTCAAGTCCAAGTTCAGAGTGCACTTCATAGTGTCATGTTGGCTTACTTCGAATGCATCCCATTACCATGCTTCCGCGCGCTAAACGAATCTCTACTTCCTGTGGTACAACTCTCTATCAATTACTCACGGGAAATCCCGCGATCAAATGGGTTTGGATTAACACAACCGTAAGGTTCACAAGATCATACGACGACATTCCATCATCAGAGGAATAAACTTGAGTCAAATGGTGCAACACATGTGACACCTCAAAGTCACGCGAGTCACACGGACTCTACCGTGAATGATAACATGACTAGCTACAACACCAGTCAACGAAATGAAATGTCAATGAGATCACAAGTTAACATGCTCATGTTATCAATACAAACTTCAATATACTGCAACGTCAACCTAAACAATAATAAGGGTTCAAAAACTCTAACCACGTCTAGCATGAACATAGGGTCCTAAAGATAATCATCTCACTATGCCAATTGGCATACGCACAAAGCTAAACGATCTGTTGGTATCGTACACTCTATAACGTTCGACTGAATTAGCTTACTAAGTCCAGTCTACTACACATCATACAAAGTAAGTATCTCATGCTCATCACTGGGTTGACTAACTCAAATCTAAAATCTCTACGGTCAGGCTAATGTACTACGCACGTGAAAAGTTATAGGTTACTAATGGCTAGTCACAAGTCTTCAACAATTCATGTTCAACCGAGTACGACGGCTTACACAAACATCCATACATATCGAACCACTACACAAGGAATGATACACAATCCAAACAAGATGTACAAACATATTCGAGTACACTATCTCAGTTACTTGTCCATTCCGTTTGGTAAAAGGATTAGGCAATTTCTATTTAATATGCTATCAATTAGTCATCGACGAATATCTCTTGACAACCAAATCAGGGGCCCTTCTGAAGTGGCTTCAAAAGCTTCCGTCACAGGGCGTTCGGGACAAGTGATTACAAATATGCTCTTGGAATCGGTCTCATGCACATAAGTATCAAATACAAGCAAATGCACCTGTGTGACACAATGTCTCTAGTATGTACAAATGTCGCGTTCCATGATGTGATATGCAAAAATGAAGCATCTAAATTATTACGAACTCCAGTTCTCGCACTAACGTAATTCGACACTTGCATTACCCATTAAAGAACTCGTGACCCATAATCTCGGGTCTTCCACCTCTATTTTCTCAAACAATTACCAACGTCACGCCTAAGACGTTCTTTTAAGCGCCCGTGCTATACCTTTCTATGACTAACAAGATAACCCAAGTTGGTCAGATCTCCATACTAAAACTTCCAAATGACTTACACTGATCGTCAACATTCTAGCGAAATCTCGAAGAGCACTCACTATTCTCCACTAGATAAAGAACGGACTACATATCATTAATCTCCGCTCCCACGAGCGAAAGAACTAAACAATTCTAGTCCTACATGGACTATCTCCACAACTTACCAACATCCAAGATACATCTAAACACAAGCACTCGACGTTAATCGCTCAACCTAAAACCCAAATCACCTAAGCCGAGGATCCTGTCCTGGCGAACAGCTAACTTAAGCTCTGATACCAAGCTGACCCGAGTCCGGGGTTCGATGTTGAACCCCAACTCGGTGCGCCAAACTAACAAGAACAATCGAAGAAAGCGAATTACAAAAGTTCGAAACCAAAACCGAAGCAGCGGAATACTAAAAACAAGGCAGCGGAATAACAATGAACTTGAGCCTCAAAGCTCGATTAACAAAATTCCAACAACATAAAAATAACCTCCACGGCTAAACATACGCCGGAGAACAACACTAAAGATAAACCCAAAAATTAAAACCTCGACGGCTAAATACACGAGCCGGAGAACCATTAATACTTAAATACCATGAGCCAGAATCCAACATAAGACAAGATGCGACAACCGGCGCGACTACACTAGTCGGCACCAAAATATAAATCTAACGAATACAACTATTTCTACCCATAGACTAAGTTTACATAACTTAGTGAACCTCAAAATCTCACAATACAAGAAATAAGAAGGAAATGACAATAATAATACATCTTGCTAACTCCAAGCTCCAAGACTCGCCGCTGGAACTTAACACGCAACCGAGGAGGTTGTTGGGTGAGTCTAAAAGACTCCGTAAGATACTATAATGTATTGGGTGCTATAAGTATGAATGTAATAGTAAACCAAGACTCTATATGCACTAATCTTGGTAAAAGTTTTAACCTAATCAATAATCAACAAGTTACTACGTGTGACTATATGGCATGGCATTATGCACAACAATATAGCGGAAAGTAAACATGTAGGAGCATATAAAGGCAACCAACCCTATATGCGAGAGGCTCAATGATCGCCAACCGTCCCATACCAGTTGGAAATCATGACCAACATTCGCTATATAGGAAGCACATAAGAGCGGTAAGTAAACACATTTAAAGGGATACGGTGTCGAGGTACACCTCCGACCAAACCAATACTTCCAACCAACCAACCAATAATATACCAAGTGTAGAGCCGTTGTTGACGTGCTCGAACAAGAAAACCAATAACCAAAACACATGTGAACCATCTTCGTATTCACGTCGACGGGTGATCTCGGTCCCTACAACCCAAGAATCTACCACGGATATAGCTTACCATGGTTGCGTTTATTCCATACAACAAATGGCGCTATACCCCTACCGTGGCCAACGGTAGGCGAGGCCCGATGTATTGGCCTTCGACTATTACGTAGCCCCGGCTCACGCAATAATCGGCGTCAATACACCGCCAACAAATATGCCATGGACTTAACTAAATGCACAAGTAGATGTTTACTCGACATTTAAAAATAAACGGTCATACTCCAAAGTAGGGAGCATACCACGACAATCACATTCAATAACAATACGAATGTTTCAAGTAGGTCACAAGAAGCCTACAACAACAAATCGACAAAGTGTGCTAGTAAACATTAAACGCACAATCAATCATCAAAGTAGGATGATTGTCCTATCACATACTAGAACAATCACACAATGTCCGTAATCACTAGACATATAACCAAAACATGACAATAGGCAAAGTAGGCCTATTGTACAACTCAACTTAGGATCTATACGGTATCCTATAATCACTCAAGACACTTTGTATCATGTATAACATAAACCATCACATAACATTATCGTCGTGTACCATGTATATCACGACTCATTACAAATCACATCCTATTCGACTCCGCCGAGTCGGTCATGACTAGTGTTCAATTTGCATAAAGGTTTGGTTCATAACGTTATACTTTATTGACTCCGTTTGAGTCGTTACCAATATTCGAGACATTGGGATAAACCGTAGTATCATCCCTAATTAACCATTCTATTCTCAACACCATTATTCGGTAATATAAAGTATCCAAAACAACCTCACAAATTCATAGCGAGTAAACTAACGACAAAATATCAATAAGTTGCTTATTATACAAAGTTTATTAACACAATATGATTTCTCCAGCATTGCGCAACAATACCGTTAAATTCACCAAATATTCCACAGAAACCCAAATATTACAATTATTCCATATTTAGAAACTAGACATCTGGAACTATATTTTACCACTTTGAATTTTCTCATTTGGAATTATATTCATCAACATGCAACCACATAAAGATTGAACTACCATACAGATTTTCCAGCAACGATTCATTCTGCGCAGCGATATAACAAGACCCATTTGAGGTACTTCCCAATATCAAAACTCAATGAAAATTTACAAGACATTACAAAACATATCAATGTAAAACATATCCAAAAATCATACAATTCTCATGGACGTATTTTTCCCAGAAAATTCAACAACATGCCTTAAAACTGTGACAAATCTGATTTTTATAATTAAGCATTTATTTCCAAAAATTATCATGTCTTCTCTCAATTATACATGCAACCTCAAAAAACAACATAATATATCATAATATTAGTTAGAGCAACAATTCACATGTTTCTTCCAAGGATTTAACACAAAAATGATCAATTAATACCACCTACATGCTCTACTCTTCCATTTCATCTCATAGTCAAACAAAACATTATAGTTACTTACCTCTAATGAAATTACACCATGGAAACTAGCATGCAACCCAGGAAATGTCTTCTCCTAGTCAAGAGATTCACAATGGCGAAGACGGATCGTAATTTGGACTCCAATTGCTCAAGATATGAGACTTTCTCACTCCAAAACTCTCATACTCTTTCTAAAAACGTGGATGAAGGTATAGACCCATGATTCCTCAACAAATCAGAAAATCTCTTCAGCTAGAAATGTTCCCTTCAACGCCCTCTACGCTACGGCGAAGACGGATCGTCGATCCGGCGTCGGTAGCTCAAGATATTGAAGTTTTCTCACTCTACTCTCTCTCTAGACTCTCTATGTTGCATGGTGGAAGGGCTGAAGAAAGAGAGTCTTCAAGGCTCTCTAATGGTGTTTTAATGAGGAGTCAATGCCTGGTCTATAAGTCTCAAGGAGTTGCTTAACTTAGTCAAAGTCAATAGGTCAACAAGTTAATAATTAAAACTTTGGTCAAATGCTATGAAGTTTTTGCACTCTTGGGTCAACTTTAAGGAAATGCCTAGAATGATACACAAGTCTAAAAATTACAAATAAGGTATGGTTGGAAAGCTCTTTGAGTCTAGTTTACACAGAATCAAACGGTTTGCAATTCCGAGTTTTCTACACAAAGTTGTGGCCAAATTACTACAGGTTGGTAAATCTGCCCGACACACGCACGGCCGTGCCAAAAATGTGCGCGCGGCCGTGCAAAACTTACTGGAATCCTTGCACGGCCGTGTCAATAAAGGTGCGCGGCCGTGCCAAACTTTCTGGAATGTTTGGCCACTCTTAGGTTGATCCTAACATCAAATCATGGTCAAACACACTCGAAACACACCCGAATCATCCCGCGATGGTGGACGAATGATAATAAACATAAGTCTCACATGCACAACGAGTCAAACAACTCTCAAACTAACCCAACTCACAGGTTAACGACAAAGCGAACATGCTTGTCGTTGGCGAACGAATCTAAGCCAAGGTTAAGTCAACCAACCAAAGAGAAAATGTAACTTATACGAATGCCAATTGATGTCGAGGCTAGTCTCGAACGGATATAGGAATAAAGTGCAACTCACTATAAGTTAAACGCACGTCAAACACGGATCATGACATGATACGTCACGCTTAACAAGCATGACACCTCACTCTCCGAGGGTTTTAAGGTCAAAATCGAGAGACTACGAGTGAACCCGAAATGAAGTTGGGTCGGGGTATTACAGTACGGGTGCAATTTAACATTGAGATTAATCGATATATTTTAGGAGTACTTTTATAACAATAAAATTATAATTGATATAGGCATTTGTTGACTTAATGTTTTAAAAAAGTTAGGTTTTGTCAATATACGCAAATTGATGATCATTTTTAGTATAATACTTTCATTTTAGAATAAATATTTGTTATCGATTTGTATACGGGTATGAGTAAATCGTTATTTCTATATATTTTTATTATTCCTAAAGTATCTTTCAATGATATCAAATTGTTGAATTATTTTTCATCTCGCCCTTAATATTAAAGATATTTTAGACATATACTTGAGAATTTTTACAAAATAGAAAATAAAGTATTTACATTGTTATATATGCAGGATTTATAGTCTAGATTTCAATTAACATTTATGGAAATAGAAATTGGTTGGTTTATATTATAAACATAACCAAGAGAAAAAGTGATATACATCATTTAATCAAAAATCAAAACCAAATTTCCAAGGGAAAATCAATAAAATGAAAAAAATCAAGAGCAGAAATAAAACAAAAATTATAGTATAAATTATGTACCAAAATTAAAATAGAAATCGATACGTAAAACTATAAATCAAGAGCAATATCAACCCCAAAAACATCGCCTAACCAAAACCAAAATACCAAAAAGTGAAAGATCGAGAAAAAAAAACAATAAAGATGTGCAAAATAAAAAGAAAAAATTTTAAAATTGAAATTGAACAATTCAACTACAACGAAACCCAAAAACATAAATCAGACCCAAATATCATGAGCTATATAAGTTAAACGCACGTCAAACACGGATCATGACATGATACGTCACGCTTAACAAGCATGACACCTCACTCTCCGAGGGTTTTAAGGTCAAAATCGAGAGACTACGAGTGAACCCGAAATGAAGTTGGGTCGGGGTATTACAGTACGGGTGCAATTTAACATTGAGATTAATCGATATATTTTAGGAGTACTTTTATAACAATAAAATTATAATTGATATAGGCATTTGTTGACTTAATGTTTTAAAAAAGTTAGGTTTTGTCAATATACGCAAATTGATGATCATTTTTAGTATAATACTTTCATTTTAGAATAAATATTTGTTATCGATTTGTATACGGGTATGAGTAAATCGTTATTTCTATATATTTTTATTATTCCTAAAGTATCTTTCAATGATATCAAATTGTTGAATTATTTTTCACCTCGCCCTTAATATTAAAGATATTTTAGACATATACTTGAGAATTTTTACAAAATAGAAAATAAAGTATTTACATTTTAAAATTTTTTCTTTTTATTTTGCACATCTTTATTGTTTTTTTTTTCTCGATCTTTCACTTTTTGGTATTTTGGTTTTGGTTAGGCAATGTTTTTGGGGTTGATATTGCTCTTGATTTATAGTTTTACGTATCGATTTCTATTTTAATTTTGGTACATAATTTATACTATAATTTTTGTTTTATTTCTGCTCTTGATTTTTTTTTTCATTTTATTGATTTTCCCTTGGAAATTTGGTTTTGATTTTTGATTAAATAATGTATATCACTTTTTCTCTTGGTTATGTTTATAATATAAACCAACCAATTTCTATTTCCATAAATGTTAATTGAAATCTAGACTATAAATCCTGCATATATAACAATGTAAATATTTTATTTTCTATTTTGTAAAAATTCTCAAGTATATGTCTAAAATATCTTTATTAAGAGAGAGATGAAAAATAATTAAACAATTTGATATCATTGAAAGATACTTTAGGAATAAAAAAAATATATAGAAATAACGATTTACTCATACCCATATACAAATCGATAACAAATATTTATTCTAAAATGAAAGTATTATACTAAAAATGATCATCAATTTGCGTATATTGACAAAACCTAACTTTTTAAAAACATTAAGTCAACAAATGCCTATATTAATTATAATTTTATTTTTATAAAAGTACTCCTAAAATATATCAATTAATTTCAATGTTAAATTGCACCCGTGCAGAGCACGGGTTCTATAACTAGTATATCAATAAACTGCAGGGTTAAAATGCAGTTTATTCCTTAACTTAGCGTTTCAATGCTGCGTTATAAAAAGCAGCGTATTCAAAACGCAGCTGCGTTTTAAAACGCTGAAATTCCTAGCTTTTTCCCAAAACGCAATTTTAAAACGCAGTAGGGAATAAAAAGCTGCGTTTTGACATAATATCCCAAACGCATTTATAAATAAAAAAGTCGCGTTTTAAATAATCTGCGTTTTAGAAACGCTGCGTTTTCAAAACACTGCACCAAACAGGCTCTTAGGTTGGGGCCCCATTTTTTAAGTTCGCCTAGGGCCCCCAAAATCTCAAGGCCGGCATTTGCAAAGAGTTCACTTTTGACTATTTTAGGTAAAGTTTGACCGATAATTTACATAGATTTATTTGTTTTTACAAAGTTATGAAAATTACTCCCTCCGTCCCGGATAAATATTCCTACTTTCTATTTTGGGATGTCCCAACTAATGTTCTTAAAGACTTTTGATTTACCTATTCTCTACCATTCTTCCTAATATACCCTTAAAGCTTCATTAAATATAACACATCCCAAAGAAACTCAATTATTTAAAATAGTTGAACTCAATTAATGTTCATGGGTATTATGGTCAGAACACATTTTCCAGCACATTATTAATTATGTTTCTTAATTCCTGTGTTTTATCCACTAGGAACATTTATCTGGGACGGAGGGAGTATACTCTATAGTATTCCTAATGTAGTTTTTATTTAATGAAAATATATTTCTTAAGATATAAGTAAAGTATGTAAAAATTTAATTTGATTTAGTCACATATTGACTTTTAAAAATGAAAAGTGGATTATTTGCTTGGAAAAGAGGGGGTAATATTTAGGTTTTAATATTGAATATTGAGATAAGTAATCAATATGTCTCAACAGTAATTTTGTGACAAAATTTTTGTGAATTATTTGGCCATGTCATTACTTTTAAATTTTACATGTAAATGTCACTATATAATTAGTTAAGTTGTATTCCTCAAAAGCAACAACAAATTTAGCAAACACTCTGTCTCAATTGAAACGATATACTTTAATTTTTTTTGGTTAATATTTTTTTTTCGAGCGGATGTTTAACATATTTTTAGTTAGAATTTAACATTTAAAAACTACATACAATAAAATCACATATTTTATAGTTTTTGAAAAAGCAATTAATTTTTTGTCTATGATTACGAGGTTAAATCCCATAAAGGAAGCAAATTCAAAATCTACGTTGGTGGATTTTGGGATTAAAGGAGGCGAAAATCGAGTGTGAGTTTGAAATAAATTGATCGAAGAGCTGAAAATCGAGTGTGAGTTTGAAATAAAAAATATAAATGACAAAATAGACTAAACAAATAAGTGGCATGTTATATAATATTAAATTACGGAGTACAAATTATGAAATTCAAATAAATAACTTTTGAATGGAAAATCAATTAATAAATATATGTTTAGCAATTACTTAAAAATATTTTATAATAAGTTGGAATTTGTTCATCTTTCAGTTTTTTTTTTCATTAAATTTAATTTGCTTCAAAAAAACATATTTTAAGAAATTAAATGAAAAATAATAGATAGATTTAGTTTTTTAGTTTTAACGAATGGGCATAATTTATTTGAGAATATATGAAAAATAAAATATTAAAAGTAATAAAGGAAAATCAAAAATAAAATGAAATTAATCGACTTTAAGCAAGTATTTAGTCATCAAACAAGGCAAATATTTAAAGGGCAATTGTGTCATAACGATGATTAATTTACTTAATCGTTAATGAATGTAGTGGATTAATAAAATTTGTAGTAGAAATAGACTCTCTCTCTCTCTCTCTCTCTATATATATATATATATATATATATATATATTGAAGAGGCATAATCATCCGGGCTGAACTCCATTCAAAGGGTTTGAACAGCGCGCGAGCCGACTATTCTCCCAGGGGTCTCCCCGCTCTATGGTAGCGGGTTTTTGCTCTCCCTCATTCCCTGAAACTGGGACGCTCCCCTGGTTTTGAACCCATGACCTCCAAGTTAAAGTCATAGATTGTGGAGAATGAGTATCACTTGAGCAGCGTGCAGGGACAGTGTACTACTCCTGGAGGTCACTAATTCAAACCATGGGGAGGCTCGCGCGCTGTTCAAACCCTTTGAACGGAGTTCAGCCCGGACGATTATGCCTCTTCATATATATATATATATATATATATATAATGAAAGTTGAATCAAGACCTCCTTTTATTGTTAATACAAAAAATGAGTTAACTCATATTATTGGACTTGTTACTTAATGGATTAAATTCCTCGTACTTGATAAACTATGGAATATCATGCACTAGAGTTAGTTTCTTATCTGCTATAGGTCAATTAATTCTTATTCTTGATCACGCAGAAATGGTTTTGGTGACCACGTCAGCTCCGTGTGTAGCAAGTTTCCTTGGTCAAGATGCCTCGGCTCTCTAAAGGCATTCTTTATAAGGGGTTTGATTACGGGACCAAGCACTACCTGTCAAAACAAAGACCGTTAGGGGTGTCGGGGGTTTGACCCGACTATGACCCTCCGGCGTGAGAATCAATATGAGGAGTAATGAGGGGTGGTGAGAGGCTTAAATGAAGCTCTCGTGAGTAAATGCACAGGCAGTGTACAGAAGTGAAATGGTAGTTGAGAGTAAATGGGCTGAGAAGAAGCTTTGTCTTGTAGAGAGTAATGTTACCTTCGTCCTTAATGGAAGCTGCTCTCCTGGTATTTATAGCCAAAGGTGGAGTGGTGTTGGTGTCTAACGTATCATCCATAAAAGGAGGAAAGTGACCATGCTGAAGTATGGCCATGCTGGACATATTGTCAGGGTAGGTGAGCAGGTAATATCTTCCTTGATTTGAGGGAATGGGAGGCTGATAATCAGGGGCGCTGCCACACGCCAGAAGGGGTGCTGCCATTAATGAGGATGTATGGGTTTTGTTGGATTAGGTACTGACACACTGTGGGCATTTAATGCTGTGAGGCCGACCTGCTCCAAGGTCGCGCGGGGGGTCCTCGTATGTAGTCGTCCTCGGCGACGACTTGGGTCTTAGGTCGCGCCGAGGTCTGGATTGACCGACGACCTCGGCCTGGGGGTCCGAGCTTCTTACTGCCGACGTGGCCCCCTGGGTCCTACTTGGAGACTGCGTGGAAGACACGTGCTGCATGTGTTTGGGAGGATCCCATCAGTAGCCCCCAAGTCCTCGGCTGAATGGATTTATCCTGAAGACGAAGAGTTTATCTTTAGAGCTCAATACAACTCCTAAGTGTTTGATCTTCGTTGATTTCTGTCTGGATGTCCTTGGCTTCGACCTGTTCAGGTACCTCGCTGCTCTGATACGACCACATGCTGGCGAGCTTGATTCTTCGGTGCCAGAGGTCATTCTGGTTTTCAATAGTTACAAGTGTTTTGTTAATGATCGCTATGGTGCGACTGAGTCGCGGGGGTACGTCCTCGCCACGTCGTCGCTCATAGGAGGATCATGTCAGCAACTCGGTGCGACTCATGTCGAGCACGATCATAATGAGGTCGCGTCTCGTCGTCGTGGAGGTCACGCGGGCGAGCTGGCTTATGTCAGCCTTTGGTAGCAATCTGGGGAAGATAAACTTTGCCTTGAGGGTCACATCAGGTAATTATGGGCGCGATATTCAATATCGCTTTACATTCAATGCGTGGCGTTTCAGGTTTGAGGGATACGGCGGAACGCGCCTGGTCCCGCGCGTCCTTCTCACGCTGAGAGGCGTATGGGGTACCCTATCCAGATTCTGCCTTGGGTTGACCCGTTTACCCGGGGTATAAATAAGGGAATTCACTCCTTCGTTTTCACTTTTCACAGAGTTTCAGAGAGAATCCTATTCCGGCTACCTGAGCGATTTCCGTCTGAGTCCAACCGTTTCCAGAAATCGCCATTATCACTCGTTCTTGCTGCTCCAACCTGATCTTCTTTCGTAGGTTGGTTCCTTCCTATGTTTCCCATTGTTTTGATGTCTTTTTGAACTGTTTCTATCTGTAAAACCATTTTTGAGGGTATTCACTCTTCGCCGGTCGACATTGACTCCGGTGTTCTTGATTTCAGGCGGACTGTTCCTCTTCTAGTTTCGTTCTCCAGATTCTTCCTTTGATAAAGGTAATCTCCTCGTTTTTGTCTTTGGAAATTTTCAAATTTTACGCAAATGTCTTTTTTGGAGGGAGTAGAGTTTGTGTTTAATCCTGTTGAGATTGTGAGTTCCACGTCCTCGTCGAGCTCGGACTCTTCGAGCTCGTCGTGCCCTTCTAGCTCGTCGTCTAGCATGTCTTCCCCCGAGGTCTTTGCTCGATCTCCCTCGGGGAATAATATATATAGGCAAGCTGAAGGCCGCTGGGTCTTCGTACCCCCGAGCGCGGCCCGATCATACTTACTCAACCAGGGAATAGAGGTAGAGGCTTTCTTTGTGGTCGCGGACGACCTTTATTCTGTTAGCGACCTTCCCTCGTCGACACCAATGTTAATAATTCGGCCTAGTGAGGTTATAGACGAGCTTTATCACCAGTATTTTACCGTTTAGAAGGTAATAGATCGCATTAAGGCAAACCGAGAGAGAAAAATGCGTGAGGCCATTGAGGCAGAGAAAGCTCCCTCTGGCCGAGCTAGAACTCGCGAGGTCCCCAAGCCCGTGAGGCCGCGTGCCGGCCAGAAGAGATACAAGATGTTAGCTCGCGGCCCCTTATCCGCTCGCAAATTGAGGTCGTCTAATGAGTCTGCTTCTGTACAGATGGCGAGGACAAGGGGCGGAGCTTCCACTTCGGGCCGAGTTGATTCTGAACGACCTGAGGCTAAGACCAGTAGAGCCCCCAAGGCTTGGGTGAATCAACTCAGTGCAAAGGACCTGACTCTTTGGAATAACAACTACAATCATGCCTTCAACGATTTCCGAGGGTCATTTATAGCTGGCGATGACCTGGCCAAGATGAGGAGTTTACGGGGCCGAGTTGGCTTCTACCTCAGTTTCTTCGAAGTGGGTCTTCGTCTTCCTCTGGACCCCTTCTTCTGCTCGTTCTTGAGCGAGATGTCTGCTCACCCTCTGGATCTCTCCCTCAACACCGTGAGGATGTTGATGAGCTTTGCGGCGGTTACTCGGCTGCTCGGCTTTGAACCCAGTGTCAACCTCTTCCGCCATTACTTTCTCGTTTGCCAAACTCTGGACCGAACTCGGATCAACTGCAAGTCCCAGAACTTTGGGGTGAAGCTGTTTACCGAGACTCCCAACAAGGTGAGTGGTTGGGCTGACAAAGTGCTCGGGGTTGAGTGTCGTGACCCGACCCGAGATCCGATGTGAATCCCGTTCGAGCCGCGAGACAATGCGGAAAACACGAAAATACCATCTCCCAAAAATTTCATTTAAGAGAATGCAAAGTCATGAGAAAACCCTGTAATGCACGTGCAAGTCTTCTTTAAAAACAACAAAACCATTTTAAACAATACTAAACCTCGACGGCGAAACAAGCCGGAGAAACAACACGTTAGCTAGCAACACAAACTCGAGCGAACATGCTCGGTACATATCTAAACATATCAGAGTAAGCGGAATAAAAGTTAACCATTATACATACAACCGCACGGCAACCATGCCGGCACAACAAAAGAATATATCATACAACATCCAAGACATCTACCCAACAAATACATTGTTTAAGTAACAAGTACACCCTCGGCCTCACCAAAAGAAAACACTTAGGCACAAGGTGCACTACCAAAAGATGTCGCCCAACGGACCCGAACACAAACTCTAGGGATTCCTTGCCGGCGCTTGATCTAAGGAAAACAAATGAAAACAAACGGGGTGAGTTGAAAACTCAATAAGCTACTAATGCAACAATATGGCATGCTAGATGCAAGACATTAAAGATAACAAATAATCATGTCATCACAAAATCATTTCAATACCAAATGAAAATAACATGTATTGCACATAGCCCAAACAATCCCATATGACACGAGAGGCTCGACGATCGCCAACCGTCCCATACCGGTTGGAAACCATGACCAACATTCATTCATATAGGAAGCACAATAGAACTATAAGTAACAAGTTACAAAGGATACGGTGCCGAGGTACACCTCCGACCAAACCAATACTTCCAACCAACCAACCAATAATGTACCAATTGTAGAGCCGTTGTTGACGTACTCGAACCATAACAAAACCATAATCTTTCAATAAAGAATTCGTGAACCATTTTATTTGAAATTCACTAAAAGAAAACCCCGGTGCCACCGGTCACTACAACCCGGAAAGAACACCCCGGTAAAATAGCTTACCAACGTTGCGGTTTTTAGCCTACAAACACTTGGCGCCATTTCCCCTACCGCGGCCAACGGTAGGGGGCGAGAACCCAATGTATTGGCCTTCGACTATTACGTAGCCCCTGCTCTTGTAATAATCGAGCGTCAATACACTCCTCTCAAACAATTAAGCCATGGACTAACTAAATGCTCAAGTAGAATATTTACTCGACATTTAAAAATAAAAGGGGGTCATACTCCAAGGTAGGGAGTATACCACAACAATAACCATTGACAATAATATGAATGTCACAAGTGAGTTTTAATAATCTCACACCACAAATAACCAACTTACCATAATTATGACAATTCACGTAATATCAAACACACAATCGGTGTAGTCAAATATTCTAACGAATCACTCGAATCATTCAAAAATTCCCAAATCACACACGTAGTCTCATTGATTATGAAATCCTAACGAACTCCGTTAGAGTCATTTTCGGTTTCTAATGAGTTCGAGTTTACGCGAATTAATTATACCGTAAACTTAACAATTACTACTCATATTTCACCATTCAAACATGTAAACATGAGTCTTTAAACACAACCAAAAAGTCAACCACGAATTTGAAAAGTCAACATAGTCAAACATACTCAAATTTGATGATTTCTAACATATATCATCATCTAACAAGCCTAACATGTATAACAACTTATAAAAGAGGGAGAACAAGGGGTAGTAGCTTACCTCCACAAGAAAATCTACCCAATGAATTCTCAATCCAAGCTTAGCAATGGATTCCCCAAGTCTTAAGCAGTCCAAAGATGGTGTTGCATGCAAGAATCTATGGTAGGATGAAGAAGGAGATGAATACACACACTAATCTCACTATGCATCTCCCACACAAACTCTCTAGGCTTTAGGAAGAAATGAAATGTTTTGGAGTCTCTCTCAAGGTGAAGAGTGACTTAAATAAG
The DNA here is from genome assembly GCA_016624345.1 of Platycodon grandiflorus. Taxonomy (NCBI): domain Eukaryota; kingdom Viridiplantae; phylum Streptophyta; class Magnoliopsida; order Asterales; family Campanulaceae; genus Platycodon; species Platycodon grandiflorus. The sequence continues at coordinate 58,992,607 of CM028362.1, forward strand.
GTCAAAAGGTCAAGCCCAATGTACAACATTTACAGCCAAGGGTCTAAGGTTTAAAGCCAAGAACTTCAAAAATCAGAAACTCTGTCCGTACCTCTTCGCACGGCCGTGCCACAATTTGGCACACGGCCGTGCCAAAGTTACTGGCCCATTCTGGATTCTCGGATTAGCCTCGCACGGTCGTGCCCTATGAGGCGCACGGTCGTGCCAAACCCAAAATCACAAACCCAACATTCTGATACTCTCGCACGGTCGTGCCATACAAGGCGCACGGTCGTGCGAAGCCCTCCAGTGTACAAAAGTGTTAAAACTCCAATTCTAAGGCATACCACACAATCCCAAACACATAAAATGAAGCTTTAAATGCATATCAACTCAAATGCACTTAACCAAGCAACTCCTAACACATTTTCATATACTAAAAAGGTGCCCAACAAACTCAATTGTAAGTGTAAAAGAATAAGATTTGCACATGAAATGATAGCGTCAAAATGAAAGACATAACATAGGAAGAATGCAAATGATGCAAATGGTGCGGGCGTTACATTGAGTGTCGCCGAGGATGGAATTTTCCCTTGCCGACGAGGCAGTTCGAGATCCCTGCTCGTAAGAGGGACGAGCTTTCAGCCTATGAGCAGCAGGCGAAAGCTGCCATTGAGGGGGAGCTCGGTTTTGAGGGGAAGATATCTGCTCGCTTGTATCACTGGAGGAGATTGGTTGAGGATGAAGGGTTGCTGCGAGCAGCAGGCCTTTCAAAGAAAGAGACTGGGAATGTCGCGCCCCTATGTGCCATGCCCGAGGTCAAAAGTTTTCCGGGCTGGTACTTGTATCAGAAACTACTCTTCTGCGAGCAATGCCCATCATGCAAGGGCGAGCTGGAGAAGGGATGCGACCCTTGTAAAATCCGAGAACTTTGCACTTGTAATTTAATCTTGAGTCTTTAATTTCAACTCGGTTATCTGACTTTTCTTTTTCTTTTGCAGCGATGTTTAACCTTGACAAATTTCTGGCTTCTAAGGGTGGCCTGGCTGAGGCTGCCAGAGCTCGGGCACAGGCGCTGCCCGCCAACCTTCAAGCTGCAAAGGACGCTGGGACTGCTCTAGCAATTCCCACCATGGCAGTGGGCCCTGCTCCGACCAAGGACCAGGTCGCTGAGAAGCAGGTCGGGGCCAAGACAGCCCGATCAAAATCATCTACTGCTTCGGAGCCTTCTCGCAAGAGGAAGAAGGTTTCCGCCGATAAAGGGTCTGCTGCCACCGTTGAAGGCGCTGGAGAAGGTAGCCAGCCCGAGCAGCCATCTTCCGAGGCTGGGGACAAAGTCGAGCAGACTTCGGCAGCGCCTCCGACCTCCGAGCCAGCGGGCTCCCCCCCTTCTGCTGACGTGCCTCTGTGGCTCAGGCCGGGGTACGAGGTTCCCACCAGCCGCGCTGGCGGGATCGAGCTGGCGAAGGCCATTGGGGAGGTACCCAATCTCGTCAATGTGGTGGCTTCACTTGACCGGTCCTCGGATGGGATCGTCGCTGGCCAGGGGATCATCCTGAGATGCTTGGATGATAAGCTGGTGGAGAGGATGTCAGAGATGGGGAGGATGCAGCTCCTCGGGACATCTGGTGTTGCCCTAGCCGAGGTACTTATTATCCTCTCCTTGTACTTTATGGAGTTATTAGTTTTCATTTGTCTAATGAAGTTTACTTTGTTGATACAGCTGGCGGGCTCTCTACACACCCTCGGTTGCGAGCTCAGAGATTCTCGCACCGAGGTTAAAAAGCTGACGGCTGAGAAGATTCAGCAGAACAATGAACAAGGGCAGTTGATCGGTGATCTCTGCGCCTCAAAAGAGGAGACCAAGCGCGCCAGAGCCCAACTCGCCGTTTCCGAGGACCTCAAGAAGAAACTTGAGCAAAATCTTGAGAGGGTCTAAGGTGCGGTGACCAGACTGACCGAGGAGAGAGACATATTATCCGAGGACAAACAGCAGCTCGAGCAGCGAGCTTTATCTGCTGAAGAGAAGATTGCTCGCTGGAGCGAGAGCTTGCTGCAGCTAAGGCGAACCCTCCTCGCGATCAAGTTCTGAAGGAGTTCCAGCAGTCTCCTGCCTTTGGCGAGGTGATTGTTCCATACTACATCCGAGGCAGGGAGCACGTACTGAGGGTGGCCGCTGGCTCTGGAGTCCGCCTCAGCCGTCTGCTGGAATGGGGCCAGTGTGAATTTTTCAGTGACCTGGCGAGGAGCGGGCACGAGCTGGTGCCTTTCACGGCGGAGGAACTCGTCACCCTACATGCCCACGATGCCGAACAGGGCAAGGGTCCTTGGACTCCACCCACTCCTTTGAGCCATAATTTTAGGAGTGTGGTGGATATCCTCCAGGCGGACCCCGCTGCCACATTTTATGGGGATGCTAGGCTGAAAGATTTTGAGGGCGAGAAGACAAGCCGAGATGTAAATAGGGCTTTGTAAATTGTCTCCTCGCTGTGTCGAGCTTTCCACTCTTTTGTAACTGTTTAATGTAATTTGATGCTGGCCTTTGTGCCGATGTAAACACTGGCTTTAGTGCCGACGTGCAATGTCAATTATTTTTGCTTTATTTTACTTGTTTTGATTCTATCCTTAACGAATTGCCATAGTAGTTTTTCAAACGTAGCCTCTTGGTTTGAGTTTGTTCAAGTGTTCAGTTTTTGCGAGGTGAACTCCTCGTTCGAGTAAAGTTCCGCCTTTGTTTTTGGCGAGGAGCTTTAGTTGAGCGTTGAGGTTCCACCTATTTAGGCGAGGAACTTAATAATATTAGCTCGTAAATGGATTTAGAGGTTCCACCATATTTAGGCGAGGAACTTTAGTTCGTAAATGAGTTTAGAGGTTCCACCATATTTAGGCGAGGAACTTATATTCAATGAGTTCTTTGGCGAAGAACAAGCCTTTATGTTTATTTGAAGTCAGGGAATAAATGTAGATCAGGAATGCCAAACTCGTAGTTTCATTGATAAAAACATGTTTACAATTTTACAATGATGTACAACATTTTTCCCCCATTCACTGATAGTATCTTCGAAGGTGGTCGGCGTGCCATGGATTTTTCAGCTCTTTTCCGTCTTGGTCAGCCAACCTGTATGTGCCTTCTCTGATCATGCCTTTGATTTGATAGGGTCCTTCCCAGTTGGGCGAGAGCTTGTTCCTCGTCGCGTTTCGACCAGTGACCTCAATCTTTCGCAGTACCCAATCCCCTACAGAGAATGATCTCGGTTTTACCCTTTTGTCGTGATGGCTTTTTGCTAGTTGCTTGTAATTGACCATCCTCATCCTCGCTTCAAGTCTCTTTTCTTCGAGCTGGTCCAAGTCGAGTGTCCGAGCTTCTCTGTTAGTTGTCTCGTTGAAGTGAGTAACTCGGAGGGTTGGAAGGGCCATCTCGACGGGTGCCATGGCCTCAGAGCCGTAAGTTAAGGCAAAGGGGGTTTCTCCTGTTGGTCCTCGGACCGAGGTGCGAATGCTCCAAAGCACTGCGGGAGCTCGTCGTACCACCCGCCTTTCTTCTCGTCTAGGCTTTTCGGGCGTGGAGGATCTGTTTGTTCCCCGCCACCGGCCGTTTCCCGGGATGGGCTACCGAGGACATCCAAGGCTTGACATTCATGCGCTCGCGCTCGCCGTGAACTTGGTTGAGAATTGAGTACCGTGGTCCGAGACAATTACTCGTGGTAACCCAAATCGACACCGATGTGATCATGCACGAAACCGATGGCCTTGTCTCGGCGATGCGGCTAGCGGCTTAGCTTCTACCCACTTGGTAAAATAATCAATCTGCGACGATCACGAACTCGCAGCTTCCTTAGCTTTAGGGAAAGGACCGATGAGGTCTATTCCCCACATGTCAAAGGGCCAAGCTGCGACGACTGGAGTTTGAGGTACTGCTGGAAGGCGAGGAATGTCTGCAAACCTCTGGCATTTGTCGCATTTTCTTACGTACGCTTCTGCATCCTTTCTCAAGCTCGGCCAGTAGTACCCATGGAAGATGATCCGGTCTGCAAGGGTCCTCGCTCCGGGGTGTCCCCCACATACTCCCTCGTGGACTTCAGCGAGGAGATCCTCGTGATCTCCGGTCGCACGCATCGGAGTAGTGGCTGGTGAAGGATTTCCTATAGAGGGAACCTCCAATCACAGTATACCTCGCTGCTCGCTTCCTCAGGACTTGGGCCATGATTTTGTCGTCAGGCTGTGTTCCCAGCTCGATGTACTCTTGGATCTCGTCAATCCAGCATCTTTGAGTGGGGATGATAGGTAGAACGGGCTCCTTGTTGATGGAGGGAACATCCAAAAATTCAATCATTATTCCTCCCGGAAGGTCCTCGAGCTCGCCAGACGCTATCTTTGACAGGTAATCTGCTCGGGCGTTGTTCTCCCGGTCTACTTGTTGTAGTTCCCAATATGTCAATCCAGCCAGTAGTTTTCTCGCCAGCTCGCAGTATTTCAACAAAGTTGGGTGAATGGCCCCATACTCCCCGGAAATTTGCCTTACAACGAGCTGTGAGTCGCTGATTACGACGAGACTCTCCACTCCGATTTCTTTGGCCAGTTCAATTCCAGCGATCAGTGCTTCGTACTCGGATTGATTGTTTGACGCTGGGAATTTGAAGCGAATTGCTTTGCTGATCTCTTCTCCTTCCGGGGAAAGCAAGGATAGGCCTGCACCGCTGCCTTTCTTGCTGGCTGAGCCGTCGACGTAAACTGTCCAAAAGATTGGCGGCCTAGACCCGTTTGACTTCGTTCTTCCTATGGGCGAGCTGGGATGACCGTCAGAAGTGCTCGCTTCCCCGCTTGCAACCGTGTCATCTTTTACAAACGATGTCTCAGCGATGAAGTCAGCCAAGAACTGGGCCTTAATCGCTTTTCGCCGCTCGTAGGTGATATCATACGCTGATAGCTCGACGGCCCATTTCATCATCCTTCCCGCAACTTCTGGCTTATGAAGGATTTGTCTGAGGGGCAGGTTGGTGTAGACTATAATGGCATGAGTCTGGAAGTAGTGTCTTAGTCTTCTGGCCGCTACGATCAAAGCTAGGACCACCTTTTCTACATTTAAGTACCTCGTCTCAACATCAGATAGGGCGTGTGAGACGTAGTAGATTGGTCTTTGGGTGGCCTTGTCATCTCGGCAGATCGCCGCCACGCCAAGCCGGGCCGCGGCGAGGTAGATGGAAAGGACCTCACGGAGCCGGCTAGAGAGTAACGCGGCCGCCGAGATACTCTTTTAGCTCGGCGAAGGCCTTATCGCACTCCTCGTTCCATGAAAAATTCTTCCTTCCTCGTAACACCTTCAAGAAGGGTAAGCTTCTGTCAGCTGCTCTTGCGATGAACCGACTTAAGGCTGTGATGCGACCATTCAGCTGTTGGATTCCCCGTATTGAGGTCGGAGCTCGCATGTCCACCAAAGCTTTGATTTTCTCTGGGTTAGCTTCAATGCCTCTCTCATTCACCATATACCCGAGGAATTTCCCTGCCGTTACCCCAAAGGCGCACTTGGCAGGGTTTAGTTTCATTCCATTCTTTCTGAGGTTGGTGAATGTTTCATGCAGGTCGGCGATGTGGTCGGTGTCCTTTGTTTTGATAACCATGTCGTCAATGTATGCTTCTACATTGCGGCCGAGCTGCTCCCCGAACACCTTGTTGACCATCCTCTGGTAGGTTGCTCCTGCATTCTTCAGCCCGAAGGGCATCATCTTGTAGCAATAAAGGGCACCGGCAGCTCGGAAGGCGGTCAGCTTCTTGTCGGCTAACCACATCCTGATTTGATGATACCCTGAGTAGGCGTCTATGAAGCTTAGGATCCGGTGGCCTGCAATCGCGTCAACGAGCTGGTCTATTCGTGGTAGGGGATACCAGTCCTTAAGGCAAGCTTTATTGAGATCGGTGAAGTCCACGCACATTCGCCACTTTTCGCTTGTCTTCTTCACCATCACAACATTGGCAATCCAGGTCGGGTAGAGGATCTCTTCGATGATATCAGCTCGCAGCAGCTTCTCGATCTCTTCCTTTATCGCAGCTTGCTTTTCTGGCGAAAAGACTCGAGGTCGCTGTTGAACAGGTGTGACGGTTTTGTCCACACTTAGTTTATGCACAGCAACCTCTTCGTCAATGCCCTGCATATCCTCGACCTTCCATGCGAACACGTCCTTGTTAGCTCGCAAGAATCTAATTATTTCTTCCCTCTCGTCCTCGGGTATCTCCATTCCAACCTTGATCTTTTGCTCTGGATAATCGAAGTTTATAACCACCTCGTCAATGTTCTCGTGAGGCAGTATGTCAGCTTCGTTCCGATTATCCAGACTTTCGACGACCACCACCTTTGGTCCTCGGGCGTCCGGTCCAAAATCGACATCGTCGGAAGTTTTGGGGTCCGTGCCATCCTTTCCCTGCGGGCTATTCTTCTTAGCCCGCTTTGATTGCTATGCCTCTGTCTGACTGAGCTCGGCCTCACTGGCGAGCTTGTTGGTTTCACTGGTACCTGCAGCCGTTTTCTCGGCTTCCTTTCTTTCCATGGTTCTTCCTTTCTCTGGGGTTACTTTTTCGTGGTGGCCTCCTGAGGTTGTTGTCATCACTTTCTTCTTCTCCTCGTTCTGTCTCACGAGCTTCAGATAGTTCAGGGTGCTCTTGGGATCATTCTTCATCATTCCAATTCCCTGTTTTGTGGGGAATTTTATCCTTTGATGTGCGGGGGAGGAGACCATGTCAAACTTGATTTGGGCAGGAAGCCCGAGAATGGCATTGTACGGGGACGCCAAGTCGAGGACGAGGAAGGTGACATCTTCGGTCCTCGTCCTCTCCTGCTCGCCGAGAGTGACTTGGAGGGTGATCATCCCTTTGGCCCTGGCTTTGTGGCCTGTGAAGCCTTCCAGTTGTACACCGCATGGAGTAAGATGAGCGTCCTGAAACCCTAACGCCCTGAAGCAGGAATCAAACATCACGTTTCTTCCTGCCCCAGTGTCAATCAGGACTCTCCTTACAAATCGACTTCCGATTTGAACTCGGAGTGTTAGAGGTTGTTCCTTGGCAACGGGGTTGGTGGCGAGCTCGCTTGGGTAAAAAACGATACCCTCCTCGTCTCTCTGCGGAAGTGGGCTGAACGTCTTGTCCAAGTTGTGGATGGTATTCTTAAGTTGGGTGATACTCCTCGTATCCTCCAGTATTGTATGGACCTCGGCATCCTCGGCTGCGGGGACGTCAACCCTTGGTGGATCTCTTGGCCGAGGTGGTTGCTCGCCTTCTCTCCGTTCAAACCTCCCGAGGGATCCCCGGTCTACCGTTTTGATCGCTCTTTCAACTCTCTACGTCCTCGGTGTTGTGTCCAATCTCGTTGTGGTAAGCGCAACGCTTGTTCGGGTTCCGGGTCTTTCGGTTCCTTCATTGGGAAGGGCCTCGGATCTTGTTCTCTCGAAACAAAGACGTTCATTATGTGCTCTCGGCTGGCATTGAGAGGGGTAAAGTGCTCGTCCTTCTTGTGGAACTTGCTACCTTTCCCCTTGTATCCAGATTGCTCCTTCTTTGGCTCCTTACTGCCGACCTCCTTGGAGTGGCTTGCTTTCTGGCCTTTTCCTTTGTTCTTTTCGACTCAATCTCGCTGGCCTCCCGATCTTCGTGCAAGGTACATGGCTGCACTAGTGGCAGTGTCGTCCGAGATTGAACTCGTGAGTCATCATTCCGGCCGGATTCCGGCCAAACAGAGGATGATCATTTGATCGGGGACATTCTGCAGCTCGGCTGCAACTTCCTTGAACCTTTTGAGATAATCATGGAGAGTCTCGTCCTCGCCTTGTTTGCACTTGGCCAGGTCGGACTGGCTTTTGGGGAGGTCGCCAGCCGATGAGAATTTCTCCAAGAATTTATTTTTAAAGTCATGCCAATCGGCGACTGACCCTTTCTCCAACTCTTCGAACCACTTTAACACGGCTCCTTCAAATGTACTCAGAAACGCTTTGCACCATAGATCCAGCTTGTTGGTGCAAATGCCCATTTTCGCTTCGAAGCTAGAGACATGCTCTCTAGCGTTTGTCTTACCCTCATACGACTTAAGGGCAGGGAGTTTCAGGCGGGAGTCTGGCGACGTATCCCTGATTCTTCTGCAAAATGGGGCGAACTGGTCTTGGGGTTTGATGGCAAGCTTGCCTATTTCCAAGGCGTCCAACCTCTCTCGAAGTTGGTTGAGCACGGTACCAGCTGTGGTTTCTTTGTTTGTCTGTTCTGGGCGAGGAGGTCTGCCTTCTCCTCTTCGTCTTTTGAACGAGGAGGCATTTGATCGAGTTTCACTTTTTTCGGGGGTGGGAGATCGCGGGCGATGTCCTGATCTGGCCCTGGTTTGCGACCTCCCTCTGGTGGGCTCCTGCTCCCTATGCGACCTCGAAGAATATGAAATTCTCGAGTGCACACTCCCCCTTTGTCGAGTCCGCTCATCAGGTCGGGCTATTCTATCGTGGACACTAACTTTCTGTGCAGCAACTCTCTCATGAACGCTCCGTACTGTTGCACTAGAGCCAGAGGTTCGTGAGTGAGGTCGCCCTTGTGATCCTCCAGTCTGGCCGCGGGGGGTGTTCTCCCTACGACCTTCATCGTGCCCGGCATCATGTTGGGGGGCGACCACGCGACGAGCCAGCTCGTGCTCGGGTCTTTCCAACTCCCTCTGTCTCTCGAGGTAAGATTTTTCCCTGGGGATGTGCTCTAACTCGGCCAAGTCCCACTCTTTTTGAGTGAGGGGCCTTGGCTCTGCTCGAGCGGGGGGTGTTCCTTCTGTGCAGGGAGCAGTCCCCGTGTTGACATTGCCCGCGAGCAGGCGCTCTCTTCGCTGCCCGCTGTTAGTCCTTTTCTCTTTCCCAGTTGGCTGTTTCTTTTTGGTTATCGTCTGAACCGGTTTCAAGGTCCTCGCTACTTCAGCGACCTTGGCCGGTGTTTCGAGGACGGGATTGGGGGGTTGTTCAGTGGTTATTTCAGTAGCTCGCTGGGGCTGTACCTCCGCTTGAGGAACTACTGGAGTTGGAGGAGGTGGCTGTTTGATGGGAGTTTGTTTAGAGGTGGCCATTTACTCTTTTGTTTTTTGAAGATTTTTAAGATGTCCCGGCATGCAACGGAACCAAACTGATCACGCAGAAATGGTTTTGGTGACCACGTCAGCTCCGTGTGTAGCAAGTTTCCTTGGTCAAGATGCCTCGGCTCTCTAAAGGCGTTCTTTATAAGGGGTTTGATTACGGGACCAAGCACTACCTGTCAAAACAAAGACCGTTAGGGGTGTCGGGGGTTTGACCCGACTATGACCCTCCGGCGTGAGAATCAGTATGAGGAGTAATGAGGGGTGGTGAGAGGCTTAAATGAAGCTCTCGTGAGTAAATGCACGCAGTGTACAGAAGTGAAATGGTAATTGAGAGTAAATGGGCTGAGAAGAAGCTTTGTCTTGTAGAGAGTAATGTTACCTTAGTCTTTAATGGAAGCTGCTCTCCTGGTATTTATAGCCAAAGGTGGAGTGGTGTTGGTGTCTGACGTATCACCCATAAAAGGAGGAAAGTGACCATGCTGAAGTATGGCCATGCTGGACATATTGTCAGGGTAGGTGAGCAGGTAATATCTTCCTTGATTTGAGGGAATGGGAGGCTGATAATCAGGGGCGCCGCCACACGCCAGAAGGGGTGCTGCCATTAATGAGGATGTATGGGTTTTGTTGGATTAGGTACTGACACACTGTGGGCATTTAATGCTGTGAGGCCGACCTGCTCCAAGGTCGCGCGGGGGGTCCTCGTATGTAGTCGTCCTCGGCGACGACTTGGGTCTTAGGTCGCGCCGAGGTCTGGATTGACCGACGACCTCGGCCTGGGGGTCCGAGCTTCTTACTGCCGACGTGGCCCCCTGGGTCCTACTTGGAGACTGCGTGGAAGACACGTGCTGCATGTGTTTGGGAGGATCCCATCAATTCTCATCAGCAATTTTTAAATACATGTTCTTTTTAATAGGGAGAAAGACTTGGAGAAATAGGTCCAAAAATAAGTACTTTCAAAATATAAACTAGAAACAAAAATATGGAATTTATACGATTGTAATTTTCAGACTTCAAGAGGCCGAGGAGAGAATATTTTACGGCTAGCTCTTTTTTGAACCCGTTAAAGAGTAAAAAAAAAAAAAAATTAATCTTAAATTAACAATTTGCTCGCTAAATTAACTCGTGAAAAAATCGTCAAAATTACGAAAAAACAACATATATTCAAGTGATCCAATCTAAGAGCCTGTTTGGTGCATTGTTACTAGGAATCAACGCTTGACTGGAAAAAATATATGGAACCTTGTTACTAGGAATCTCGTTTTCCATCTTCATTTATATTCATTAGCGATTGTATCATAATCCACAACTCTTAAAAGAGAAGCAAAGTAGTATTAAGGAAAAGTAGATTTTGTCTTGACCATTGTTTAAGTGACATTCAAACCCAAAAAAAAAGGGTAATTGTTGCCGCAAAAATTTCTATGAGTAGGTTTTTAAAATGTAATGTTATTTCCACAATATTTTTCAAGAAAAACATTCCAAAATACTGTAAATAGAACATATTGTATATGTAACATCTGTGATTTTCGTACTCGTAGTATTTGCATGTCATAACATTTTATGTACTTATATATTTTACTTTGATATTTTTAAATTTATTAATTTATTATAATTAGTATTAATAAAATATAATTAGACCCAATTAAGTTTAGCTAGTAATAATATTAATTAATTAAAAATAAATAAAATTAATTAATATTAAAATGTTATTAACATTACATTTTGAAACCGACTTTGTTTGGCCACTAATACATGACAGCCACCTTGTTTGACCTTGGAAGACTTTTGGAGTAATATATATCACTATGGAAGTGGGTTTTCACCCCCCCTAAACATTCACAAACCCTCATAATCAGTCTGTCTCCACTCTTTCTTCCGTTTCAAGCCCGCGAGTCATTTTCTTCGTACGCGATCAATTTAGTTTTTGTTTCTTTGAGCTTTCGACGAATGAACACCGTAAGATCGACGTGCTTAGCTAGTAGATCAATATCTTCAAAAGATTTTGCATTTTAATCGGTAGTTTTGCGATATTTGTAAGTTACTATTTTTAGCTCGTAATATAAAATTGTCTCATTTTAATTTTAGTATGATCCATGCTAGTAAACTAGTTACTTGTGATGAAATATTATATGTTTCATGCATGTATAATTTTAATTAGCTTGGATTATTTAAATAATGGCTCTACTTATTTAAGTAGCTTAATGAGATAATTAAATTGACGTACTACGAATACGAGCTAAAATACCGACGTTTAGAATTGTCATGATTTGACTCCACAGAGTCCATTGTTGATACAGTTTGATTATGTTGGGGACGTGAGATTAATTTCTACGATTATTAAATGTTATTTTGGGTAGAAGTACATCTACCGAAATATGCTAAATAGAATAACGTGTTTAAAATGTAATTGCAAGCCAGTTATGAGTTTACCCAATTTAGTTGCAATTATGTGTAAATCAATAATTGATACTTGTGAATCAGTTAGTTGTAAAATCATATTGTGACAAGTGTCAATGTTCAATAAGTCGTAACTAACTGGTAAACCAGTTTAGGGGGTGTATGGACCACCGGTGACTCACGAGGGCAGGGGCTAGTGTTAACTGTGGTTGGTCTATATGCTCGGCCTACGCCCCGCTATTAGCCCCAGTAAGGGAGACACACTTCTTGCTAGCCGAAGTGTTTTCCCGACGTCGTAAACCCAGGTCATACGGGACTGGGGGGGAAACGACATTCGCGCGCGCACTACTAAAGAGACAGTTAATCAGTTATTGCTCGAGCACATGATACATAAGAGGTGATAAGGTTGGATGTTGTCGGAGGTGTACCTCGACACCGTTTCCTTTTAAAGGTGCTTATCCAGTTGTTCTTATACAGTTGCATATGTGTTACGGTGATACAGAAGCATGCTATTATTGTTTACTATGCAGTATGATTTACTGTTATACAGCTCAGCATACCAGCATGTCATGTAGTTGCATGGTAGTAATTTACTAAGTCCTTGACTCACCCCATCATTTTATTTTGTTTTTCATTAGATCGCAGGAACTCGGGAGGTTCTGATCGGTGAGACCGGTACAGTACATGGGTGCACGTGGTGAACTTTTGGGGTAGTTACTTTTGCTCGTTGGACATATGTACTCTGTAAGGACGATGGATGATAGAGTTATGTAAACTCTATTTTAGGTAGTAGTAACATGATGTGTATATTGTTACTCGTTACTTTCTTTTGTGGCGGCACGTGGTGTCGTAGCATTGTAAATATGACATATTGCATGTGTGACTTTATTTATCTCAGTTGACTCCAAGCTCGTTAGCTCGTTGAGGTTGTTGTTTATAGTTGTGTTTTGTGAGCTCGTGTAGCTCCGTATTATTGTGATAATGGCAGGTTGTGACCGTTTAGTTATCTTGTGTTTGTGTCGAGCTGGTTTAGCTCGCTTATACAGGTGCATGTTAATTATGATTTATTTGTTTCGCGTCTCTATTTGAGGTTTCACGTAGAAGCTCAAACGGGGGTGTGACAATATAAGTGAAATAAAGTATTTCGAAAAGAAAAAAGAGAGGTACGACTTCAAAAAAAAAAAGTATAAATAGCATTTTCAGTACTTTAAAGTTAAAATGCCTTATAGAAAATAATACTCCCTCCATTTCCAAAAGAGTGACATGTTTTACGTGCCACACAGATTAATAAATAAAAAAATTGACATTATTATAAATAATACGGTAGTGTGTGTTTTCCTAGAATACTCATGTGAGAGTTTCGTTCATAAATAAAAGTGGAAATCAAATCAAGGGTAAAATTGAAAAATGTTTTCTTATAAAGAAAAGTTTAGAAACTGGATACTTTTAAAAAAAAATAAAAAACAATCACAAAGTACTCCCTCCGTCCCAAAATTATTGTCTTGCATTCATTTTTCATCCATCTTAAAAAAATTATCTTGTTTGAAATTTTTCTTTTTAGGACATTACTTTTATTATTTTATCATTTTACATTAATTTTTTCTTTCTACTTTAATAATGGATCACATGCACGTGAATTTTAAAGAAAATTACATATTATACCAATATTAATAATCAAGTCAACTTTTTTTCCTTAATTTATATGTCGGGTCAAACAAAACAATAATTTAGGGATGGAGGGAGTATTAGGCCCGGCCCTGGGTATGTTCGGGCCTTTGAACGACGCCCCAAATTTTAGGAGCCTAATTTTATGGAAATTTGTAGTTTGCTTTATTTACTTTTTTTCGAAAATTTGTTGGCCAGTCCACTTCGAAAAATTTATTCTCTTCAGTCCACCATTTTTTACTTAACCGCTAAAAGACACTTTCATAAAATTGTTTCTAAAATACCATCTCTTTCCCTTCTCTCTTTTCCCCCTCACTGCCCGTGCCTCACTTCCTCCCCCCACCCCTTCTTTTCCTCTTCTCCTTCCCCCACTTCATTTCTCTCCCCTACTCACCTCCTCCATTTCACCGGCGCGTGCACACACACACACATTATATATATATATATATATATATATTATTTTCTTCTTCTCTTCTCCTTTTTCGCTTCATTTCTCTTTCACGCAATCTTTCCATCCTCCACTCCAAAATTCGGCACATACACAAACTCAACCAAAAGAAAAAATAAAATCCATTAAACTACTATTCATCTCCACTTACGGCTTACGGGGCCGAGCTATTAACATACTAGAGAGAGAAATTGAAACTTTTAATTTGAATCGAGAAGAAGACAAATTCTGATAAAGTGGCACTGCATCCCGATGTCCAATTGTTGCATCCCGATACCCAATTGTTACATCTCAAATTTAATCTGATGCCCAATTTTTGCATCCTGATGCCCAAATTAATTTGAAAAAGTGGCACTGTATCCCGATGCTCAATTATTGCATCTCAAATTTAATCCCGATGCCCAATTTTTCCATCCCGATACCCAAATTAATCTGAGAAAGTGGCACTGCATCCCGATGCCCAATTGTTGCATCTCAAATTTAATCCCAATGTCTAAATTAATCTGAGAAAGTGGCACTGTATCCCGATGCCTAATTGTTGCATCTCAAATTTAATCCCGATGCCTAAATTAATCTGAGAAAATGACACTGCATCCCGATACCTAATTGTTGTATCCCGATGCCCAATTGTTGCATCTCAAATTTAATCTCGATCCCCAATTGTTGCATCCCGATGCCTAATTGTTGCATCTCAAATTTAATCCCGATGCCTAATTTTTGCATCCCGATGTCCAAATTACTCTGAAAAAGTGGCACTGTATCCCGATGCCCAATTGTTGCATCTCAAATTTAATCCCGATGCCTAAATTAATCTGAGAAAGTGGCACTGTATCCCGATACCCAATTGTTGCATCCTGATGCCAAATTGTTGCATCTCAAATTTAATCTCGATGCCTAATTTTTGCATCTCGATGCCCAATTGTTACATCCCGATGCCTTGGGATGCCTGATGCGCGCGTGTTTTGGTTTCATTAAGGGTATTGTTGTCTTTGCGACCAAAAAGTGTCTTTTTTTTTATTTAAAAAAAAAATAGTAGACTGGAGTGAATTAAAATGTTAAAAAATAGATCGTCTGTAATTCACCCTACTTTTTTTTGTAGAAGAGATAAACATTAGTTGACTTGGTAGAGTTGTGGACTATAGTGGAAGAGTTCCCTCAACCCATTTATGTTGCTGGTTCAATTCTTGTTGTTTGGATTTGTACTTCTTAAATATCTATAATTTTTTTCAAGATTTATACTCTATCTGTCCCGAAAAAATGTTTCTATTTTCTATTTTGGGATGTCTCAACTAATGTTCCTAAAGACTTTTAATCTACTTATTTTTTACTATTTTTCCTAATATACTCTTAAAGTTTCATTTAATATAATGTTCATGTGTATTATCGTCAGAACACATTTTACATCACATCATTAATTATGTTTCTTAATTTATGTGTTTTATCAAGTAGGAACATTTATCTAGGACGGAGGGAGTACTATAATTATTAAAAACCTGTTTCGATTGACATGGAGGTACGTAGATCAATTCCTTGCATATCCATAAAAATATTTATTTGTATTTTTCTATCAAAACATTAACCACTACCAAATTAAATGAAAACTTAAAACTTAATAGTGGTCACCATGTGCATGTCTTTTGTTTTCCAGCATCATTACATTACTGTGTCCAGTAATGATTCATCTATATAATTTACTTTTCTAAATAACTCTATTATATGATAAAGTATATATATATATTTGAAGAAAAATCATCACTAACTTAATTACTCACCATTCATAGTTTATTTTATTCTTTTTCAGTTATGGATCATCATTTACCCAAACTCACAAAAACTTTATGCATATATGTCTTATATTTACATCTTATTTTTCTTTTCATCTGTGATAATGTTAGCCTATAGAGTTTTACATAATTATAATAAATTATCTTATTTTCCTTATCATTTTTTTTTCAATAATCCTTGCACATGATGTTGACAAGTGAGATAACAGGTGGTCTATATATATATATATATATATATATATATATGTGTGTGTGTGTGTGTGTGTGTGTATGTGTGTGTGTGTGTCCCCAAATTAAGGGGGCCTAATTCTACGGAAATTTGTAGCCTAGCTCTATTCATTTTTTTCTGGAAAAGATTGATTATGAAGACCTAATTGAAGATTTTGCTTCAATTAAGTAATTTAAAATGATGATACTTTTCAAAGAAAAGTTTGATACTAGTTTAGAGTTTTAGGAATTTTAGTAGTACTTCATTTGTAAGAAAATAATTTTAATATAATAATATTTTAAAATATGTTACATTTTTATTTTTTGGTAATTAATTTTAGGGTCTAATTTTAAATCTAATACATGACTCCAAAATGTCAGGACCGGTGGAGTAAGAATTTTTTAGAAACGGTGGAGGAATTACAAGTTAAGCTAAACTCGTACCGTCTACTTAGCACCAACAAATTTAGCAAACACCGTCTCAATTGAAGCGATATACTTTAATATTTTTTGGTTAAATTTTTTGAGCGGATGTTTAACATATTTTTAGTTAGAATTTTAACATTTAAAAACTACATACAATAAAATCACATATTTTATAGTTTTTGAAAAAGCAATTAAATTTTTGTCTATGACTATGAGGTTAAATCCCATAAAGGAAGCAAATTGAAAATCTACATTGGTGGATTTTGGGATTAAGGGAGGCGAAAATCGAGTGTGAGTTTGAAATTATAAATTGATCGAAGAGCTGGAAACCTCAAAATTTCGCATGAATTCCATGAAAGGATATAGGCAGCATTTTCCTTAATTGTTCTATAAAGCAACGTTAGATCGATCTATTGTTCATATCAATTGCAAGTATCAATCGATTGCTTCGTGGTATTATACCTTGTGCAAAAGTCTTATATTGCAAAATAGTTGATTAATGCAGGCGATATATCACACGTATTTTCTTATTATACATTGTAGTATCAGGGTTGTTCATAACATTTTATAGGTAGCGTTGTCCTTAATTGTTCTATAAAGCAACGTTAGATCTATTGTTCATATCAATTGCAAGTATCAATGAGTGCTTCGTGGTATTATACCTTGTGCAAAAGTCTTATACGGCAAAACAATTGATTAATGCAGGCGATATATCACACATATTTTCTTATTATACATTGTAGTATATATATAATGAAAGTTGAAAGTTGAATCAAGACCTCCTTTTAGCTGTATACTAATACTATAAACAATTGAACAAACATAATTCAAAATAACAATAAAAACTTTGGATTTAGGCCTCAGTTCAAGAAACTTGGGTATTATTTTTAGTTTAGCTGTATACTAATACTACAACAAGAAAAAAAAAAAAAAGGCAAAATTTAGGCCGTTCCTTTTAGACAATGGAGTCAAAAAAAAAAAAATTATATATAGGTTGTATAACATCTACTGCTACTTATGGTTGGTCAATGGAGTCGGATCGGAGTTCTAAGAAACACTCACACATATCTTTTAGCAAAATCTTCACGAAAAAGTTTGGATCCAAGATTTTATATGATCTCAAACATTTATGCTCCAAAGTTGAAGATGTTTTCAGGAACGTAATACATTTTATAAATGTACTTTTTGTTTAGCAATTCCTTAATAGAGTGAAAATATGTATACATTTGCATAAAAATTTTAGTTTTGATGCATTGCGATGTTGATGGAAGCATTGCTAATGAGTGAGTGTGCAAAGTACCGGGCCAAAAATGGCTAATGCAATGATTTTGAAAAATACGTTTGCGATGCTGTACTATAAAAAGTACTGTTTTTGTGCATCCTGATGCACTTCTTAGGCTTTACAGGTTTTGTGCATCATTTAAAATCTCTTCCAAAATACACAAAAACGATAAAATGCCTTTTAAAATTTCAAAAAAGAAATGATTGTCCAATTTTGTGCATCATTTAAAAAATAACTGTGATTGATATGATAAAATGCCTTTTCGAATTCTACAAAAACTTACTGTCCAAATGTCTGTTAAACGATACAACCAGTATAAATATGAGACGTATGATGAGGTGAAAACCTACTACTAGCAAGTGTACTAGTCTCAAGTAATAGAGTGGAAGTATGTGGGGTTGTCGTACCCAAGGGACTGGAACAAAATCAGATTTTGGTATTCTAAACTTTAATCTAGATAGTGAAAGAAAGTTGTTGTGAATTTATCTAAAACAATTAAATTAAAGAAATCAAGTAGATAACAGTTTTTGAAGACCTTAATGAGAGAAAAGCGCTAGGGTTTAGGTTCACCAATTCACTTCAGGGTAACAATCAACGATTTCGGGTTTTGATCAATTACCATTGTGTGACAACGGAATTTCTTAATTTAATCAATTTTTTCTCTCGAGCAATATCAATCCTATTATTTTCTAGCAACCTACATATCTCTAGGTAGATTTAGTTAGAAAACAATGCATTAGATTTTATAAAATTCTCTTAGCTTTCGAGACGATCTATAGCTAATTGCATGTGTCAACTCATCTATCTCTAGCATGAATTTAGATCCATGATATTAATTCCTACGATCCATCACATGAAATCTCCTCTCGGTCTCATCTACATGATTTAAATAAATTAAAAAGTGGTCAATCTTTTAATGCATTAAGAACAATAATTAAAACTCAAACAATTATGCAATCGATCGTTACCCTAATCGGATCAAAATTACTCTTTCATGAATTGGCTACCCCTTACCCTAGCTGTATAAATTTATTTCATAATAAAATAAACAAAACTCATAGTTATAAATAAAAGATTCATAAGATAAAGCATGAGAAGAAGAATAATAATAATAATAAGAGTCAAGAAATTGATACTTGAATCCAAAATTACAAACTTCGTTCTTTGTTAATCTCTTGTTTAATTCTCTATTGATGGCTCTAAAAACTGTTAACGACTTCTCCCCAAAATTTAGCCTAAAATGAATATATTTATACCTACTTAAAATATAATTACTTGAAAAAAGGGCTACAAGACATTGAGCACAAAAAGGACTCCAAAACAGGGCAAAAGTAGCCGCACGCAAATAGAGACCCAATTCTTGCGGCTGAATTCTATGGACTTGGATTGATTTTCAGCTTTTAACCTCCAACTTCTTAGCTTCAGCACTTTGGCCCCTTCAATTTCCAAATCTGCCCAAAATTGCTTCCTTTTGCATGAAAATTTCTCCCAAATCCCTGGAACAACAAAATAACACTAAAATCCAATATTAGATTACAAAAACCTCGAGAATTAGTAAAATCTAAGCTCAACTAATACCCAATAAATAAGTAAAATACTCACTTATCAAATACCCACAAACTTAAACTTTTGCTCGTCCTCGAGTAAAACAAGAAAACAAATAAATACAAAAACTAAAATATTTACAGGATATATATTTTTTCATCACAAGTCAAGGCGCGACATGATACTACACAATGCTTCAGAGTAAGATTAACAACAATTTACAAATATCAACACATAGTAACAAGTCTAAACTTTCACTCAATAGTTATCAATCTCGCCCTAAACCTCCGTGTGTGTGTGTGTGTGTAACCATGTCTCAACACTTCCAAAACTTGAAATTCCTTATAGGGTGAAGTACTCCATTCATTCACTCAAATGTCACAAGTACAAACCTTATCGAATAAAATATATCAAAGTTTTTCATGAAACGTAAAAACACATAAATACTCCCATCCATTACTACAAACATAAGTAGTAATACCGAACTTTTTTTTTTCCTTTCTTTCTTTTTCTTCTTCATTTTTTAATTTTTTTTTAGATACTTGCATTTGTGGACCGTGCAATGTCTAGCTCCCTTAAGCTTTCTAATTAACCCATGTAACGAGTGTTAGGCCAATGACTCTCAGACCAAATGGCTTTAAGGCACTAGGTGTAAAGACACCCCTACGAGCTTAATAACTCGAGTTAAAAAGGCTACGAAGCTAAACTAAGTCTTCACAAAAATGCTTTCTTTTTTTTCTTTTTTGTTCGGATTACTTAAATTCTGTTTAGGCCTAACTTCAAGGAGTAAAAACAGTTTAAAAATTTCATGAACACTTTAATTTTTCAAATAACCAAAGGCCAAGGGAATGCAATGTGTACTATAGAACCCGATAAAGTCATCCAAATTCATTCAAGAATCAATTCATGGTGTAAAGTGCTCAAAGAATGGAGATTCAAAGTTCAATCAAGTATACCAAACTAAATATTTAGACAAGCGTACATGCATTGCTATCCACAAGATGTCAGAAATCAAACAAATTATCATCATCGGCAGAAGTAACCACGCCTAGCCAAGACTCGCAAAATAATTTTTCTAATTTTTTTTTTCATAAGTAAAGACACAAAATATTCAGGCAAAACATGCTACTCACAAGCATAGCATTGGCACAAATTCCCACCCCCAAACTTAAATTTCATATTGTCCCAATGTGAATGCAGGATACCAAACAAGGGGAAATTGGGCAATTTTGCAGCCCACAACCAACATACTCTCAAATATCTTTCACCAACAAAATCCGATTATAGAAAGAATCTTATTAGGAACATACCTCCAAGCAATAATTTTTAACAAATTCAGCAATTAGAGCAAATGATTTGAAGAGATCTTACTGAAGTTGGGAAAACGATTCTAATTCCAAGCCCTAGGCTCGGATTGCTAGTCATTTCATGAGGGAGAGCATGGATGGAGTGCGCTTCCAAGAACTCGTCGGAACAGGGGAAGAGATCGGAGATGAAGGTCTTGGATGGAGATGACAGATTTGAGGGAGGCAGAGAGGGCGGCGGCACAAGGGAGAGATGGCCGGAGATGGAGGTTGCTGGCAGAGGAGAAGACAACCGGAGCTATAGGAGAATGCGGCAGAGAAAGAGGCAGCGAGGAAGGGTGGCGGCGGCTCGCTGCTGTTGCTCCAGTGTATGGGGGTGCCACTTGTGGCTGTTGTTGAGAGGGAGGGGGGAGTGCGGGCGAAGGAGGGAGGGGGCTGGATGACCTTTCAGTCCCAATTCTCCGAATATTGCCAAATTTCAGGAAATGTCATCCAGCCCCCCTTTACTTAAAATGTCCTTTTTAGAATTCATCAACCAGACCCCTTTTAGTTGGAGACTTCCACATTTTCAGTCTATTTTTCCGGATTTGAGTTGCATATTACCTGTGTGTCAACAATACAACAACAACAACAACAACTACAAAAACCATTAAGCATTAGCATAAAAATAAATGAAATTAAAAATCTTTTTGTGAGGGTGACACTATATACACTCACTCCCCTAGAAACCCACAAACTCAGGGAGACCCAAGAAAGGTGACATTAAAAACAACTAAGGAAAATAAATATAACACTAAAATGCTTTCACCCCGAAACTTACCGTATGCATAGACTTTAAAGTGCAACACGAGATAAGGAAGGAGTAAGAAAGGGAGCGAAAACGACAACATTACACTATGAAAGCGAATAAAAGCATACCGAGTTGGGTTGCCTCCCAACAAGCGCGTTTGTTTAAAGTCGTTAGCCCGACTCTCTTCCCCCTTTCTCAAGGAGGATCATACAGGGGAGCACAATTTGCTGTCAAAACACAACCTTGATTAAAACACTTCTTCACTTTTGATATCTCAAAAATTAGTGCTTCCTTGGGTACCCCATCACTTGTACGAACCAGATTTGGATTATGGCTTGAAACCTTCTCTCTTCGATGGGGGATTGTATATATCTGTGGTCCCACTCTAGGGCTAGGAATACTGCTTGGATTTTCTTCAAGGGTGTTACCCCTTCTAATACCCAAAAATCATGAGATACATCCATGTAAGTTGGATTGCCTATGCATGCTTCCAATGGATCTTTGAACCTATTTTTCTGAAAGCACTCACGAATAGAAGGATCAAAATTATCTGTGTTGCCAACATCTAAAGTTTCTATTCAAAAGCAAGAATCTCCACTAGCCACACTTTTCTGGGTCTTAAAAACATTAAAAACCACTTTCTCATCTCCAACACGAAGAATTAATTCTCTGGATTGTACATCAATTAAAGTTCTACAAGTGGCTAAAAATGGCCTACCCAGAATAAGAGGAACTCGAATAACCTCTTCCATATCCAACACAAGAAAATTAGCAGAAAAGATAAATTTGTCTACCTTTACCAATACATCTTCTACAATACCCCTAGGATAAGTGATAGACCTGTCGGCTAACTGTAAGGACACTGTAGTGGGCTTTAGTTCCCCAAGACCCAATTTTTGAAATACTGACAATGGCATCAAATTTATACTTGCACCTAAATCACATAGAGCATTTGACAAAGAAAGCTTACCAATAGTAATAAGGATAGTGAAACTCCCTGGATCTTTTACCTTTGGCGGAAGTTTATTTTACAAGATCGCCGAACATTCCTCTGTCAGATGTACTGTCTCATGCTCCTCAAGCTTCCTTTTGTTGGACAAAATATCCTTTAAGAACTTTGCATAGCTTGGCATCTGAAGTAGGGCATCTGCGAATGGCGCCAAAAACTTGATGAGGTGAAAACCTACTACTAGCAAGAGTACTAGTCTCAAGTAATAGAGTGGAAGTATGAGGGGTTGTCGTACCCAAGGGACTGGAACAAAATCAAATTTTGGCATTCTAAACTTTAATCTAGAGAGTGAAAGAAAGTTGTTGTGAATTTATCTAAAACAATTAAATTAAAGAAAGCAAGTAGATAACAGCTTTTGAAGACCTTAATGAGAGAAAAGCGCTAGGGTTTAGGTTCACCAATTCACTTCAGGGTAGCAATCAACGATTTCGGGTTTCGATCAATTACCATTGTGTGACAACGGAATTTCCTAATTTAATCAATATTCTCTCTCGAGCAATATCAATCCTATTATTTTCTAGCAACCTACGTATCTCTAGGTAGATTTAGTTAGAAAACAATGCATTAGGTTTTATGAAATTATCTTAGCTTTCGAGACGATCTATGACTAATTGCATGTATCAACTCATCTATCTCTAACATGAATTTAGATCCATGGTTTTAATTCCTACGATCCATCACATGAAATCTCCTCTCGGTCTCATCCACATGATTTAAATCAATTAAAAGGTGGTCAATCTTTCAAAGCATTAAGAACAAGAATTAAAACTCACACAATCATGCAATCGATCGTTACTCTAATTGGATCAAAATTACTCTTTCATGAATTGGCTACCCCTTACCCTAGTTGTATGAATTTAGTTCATAATAAAATAAACAAAACCCATAGTTATAAACAAAAGATTCATAAGATTAAGCATGGGAATAATAATAATAATAATAATAATAATAATAATAATAATAATAATAATAATAATAATAATAATAATAATAATAATAATAAGAGTCAAGAAATTGATACTTGAATTCAAAATTACAAACTTCGTTCTTCGTTGTTCTCTTGTTTAATTCTCTATTGACGGTTCTAAAAACTGTTAATGACCTCTCCCCAAAATCTAGCCTAAAATGGATATATTTATACCTACCTAAAATACAATTACTTGGGAAAAGAGCTACAAAACATTGAGCAAAAAAAAGACTCCAAAACAGGGCAAAAGTAGCCGCACGCAAATAGAGACCCAATTCTTGCGGCTGAATTCTATGGACTTGGATAGATTTTTAGGTTTTAACCTCCAACTTCTTAGCTTCAGCACTTTGACCCCTTCAATTTCCAAATCTGCCCAAAATTGCTTCCTTTTGCATGAAAATTTCTCCCAAATCCCTGGAACTACAAAATAACACTAAAATCCAATATTAGATTACAAAAACCTCGAGAATTAGTAAAATCTAAGCTCAACTAATACCCAATAAATGAGTAATATACTCACTTATCAACGTACCTACTTGATATTGTTTAAACAAAATTCACCAGAAAATACAAAAAACAAAACAAACAAATTTTGACACACCTACCTTATGAGATTCTATTGGTTATATTTCAAATGGTTGTTGTATCCTCATTTAGAGTCATCTTCAACCTCCTATAAGTTTGTACAATGTTTTACGATGCTGGCAACGAGGAAGTAATCGTCCAGAATATGTTTGTGGAAGGTCTCTTCCACCGTAGGTTATTTTTTGATGAAGCATACGATCATTTCTACACAAGATTAACTGAATGCTCCACCAAATCGCAATTCTCATGTTCTTCTCCAATGGAACACTCAAAGACTTAGCCATCTCATCGTCGCTGTGAGAGCATCTTGCAAGGGATGGATACTTTAATTAATGTCATGCACGCGTTGAGTGTTTTTTCAGTGTTATATTACGGAGAAGCATCACAACTTGGCATGGAGATGCTAAAGAACTGTGTGCTTGAGAAGTATAGCACATCTTTGCAAACTTCTCATGAAATAATAAGTAGGGCTCAACAAAATTCGTGGGCCAGAGTTAATGCAATTCGACGACATCAAGTCTTTTTGTGTAACAGGGTAGGGTCACCCCATATACATAGACAAAGTTTTCCTATTCCATACCACCAAATTCATACCATAGAATGTCAATTGTGTGTTGTAGATTATATTTTTGATAACTTTTGTAATAACAATAGGAATTAATAAAAAATAAAATTATTACAGTTGATGATGCATACAAAACACTTCAAGATGAACATATTAAACTGAAAATAGTACTGTTATAATTGACGATGCACAAATTATGCTTGACGATGCACATTTTTTAAGCACAAAAAACTGAAAAATATTATTATTATAATTGACGATGAATATAGTTATACTTGTTGATGCATAGTTCTTTAAACAAAAATCACAAAAATTACATTGACAATGCACAATTCTTAACACAAATCACAAAAAATATATTGACGATGGACAATTCGCACACATGATAATGCACAAGTTTTGATGTTATACAAGTTTATGTTGGATTCATTTTCAAAATCCTTTGTTCTAATCTCAATACTGTTTTTTCAGATACACGAGGTGCACTCGATCTTTGTGAATAGGTTTGTAAACAAAATTACTTTTCATTCTGCTTATTTTGTGGACCTTGTTTACGCCAACTTTAATTTTAATGTTAGGAATCATTTTCACAAAATTATCAAGTTTTGATATTATACAAGTTTATGTTGGATTCATATTCAAATCCTCTGTTCTAATCTCAATACTATTTTTTCGATACGCGATGTGCACTCGATCTGTGTCATATAAGTTTGTAAACAAATTACTTTTCATTCTGCTTGTTTTGTGGATCTTGTTTACGCCAACTTTAATTTCACATTTGTGTTGATGGCTTTTGCAGTTCCGCCTGCTTACTACGCACATTTGGATGCATTTAGGGCTCGCTACTACATTGAGGGCGATGCATCTGAGACCGATTTCTCACCTGACTTTGCTGTTGGTTATATATTAAGATAATTATGCAAAATAGATTAATCGTTAGGTCTGTGACCAATGTTGAGGGAATGAACTACTTTGAGTAGTATTAGACAGCTCATTCGACGACATCGAGTCTTTTTGTGTAACAGGGTGCTATGGATTATATTCTTGATAACTTTTGTAATAATAATATGAATTAATAAAAATTACAATTATTACAGTTGACGATGTATAAAAAACACTTCACGATGCACATATTATATTGAAATATTACTGTTATAATTGACAATGTACAAGATTATACTTTATGATGCACATTTCTTAACAAAAAAATATACCAAAAAAATAGTACTGTTATAATTGACGATGCACAAAATTACATTGACGATGCATATTTCTTACTATAAAAACTTAGTAATGTTATAATTGACGATCTACAAAATTATACTTGACGATGCACATTTCTTACAACAAAAATCATAAAATACATTAACGATGCACATTTTATACTTAATGATGCACACGATGCACATTTTTTAATACAAAAATAACAAAATACATTGATGATGCACATTTCACACAACGACGATGCACAAAATACGCTTAAAAACATCATATGTTGATACGGAGGCAGTTTTGGAACAAATAGTCAATTTCACTTAAAAGGGACTTAAGCAGTTGAAAACTAATATAGTGGACTTATACAATTGAATATTTCACAAAAAGTACCGGCCCGTAGTTTTTCAAAAAAAAAATAATTTGGGACCCGGGCGGGTGCCCTGACTGCCCTTGTCCTTGGGCTGGGCCTGCTCTCACTCTTCCTAAATAACTGTAATATTTTTATCTTTTATTCGTTCTAAGACGATTTGTCTATTGTCTTTTTTTAAGGAAATATTTTTAATTATTTTATTTTTATTTTTTCTTTCTATTTTAATATTGGTCTCACATACATATAAATTTTAAGAAAAATTTATATATTATATCAATATTTATAATAAAGTCAATTTTCTTAATTTGTATGCTCAATCAAATAAAAAAACAAAAAAAATACTTTTTATCTAGAATACTGGTAATAAAAAATAAAAACAAATAATGTCACTTTCACAGAAAGATTAAAGGTCGAAATGATATGTCTCACGTGTTGTGGAGATTCTAATTACCGCTACTTCATTCGTTCTAATCACTCTTTACCTAATCTATGGAGAGTAAAAAAATAAAGAAATAAGAACAAATAATGTCACCATCACAGAAAGACTAGAGGTCGAAATTGTCCGACTCCGTGTTGTGGAGAAATGTTTCGTCCACACGGCCCGCACCGCACGCACACAATGACTAGGTTTGACTTGCGCCTAGTTGGGTTTTGATTCTACCCAAAAAGGATAATCTAGTGGATTAATAATCCCAAGCTGAGGCTTGGGAGTGGATGTTGACCTTGGGGGTTGGAAGGATGAACCATGATAAATTGTTACGTTAATTTGATTCTCTATCCCTTAATTACTCTCTATTTCCTTCATAATTTCTATTTTTGATATTTATTATTGCTTGAATATTTTGTGAGTTAATGATTTAGGAATACACGTGTATGAAAAATCACTTAATTTTATATTAAACTAGATTTGTGGAGAATAATTTTAAGATCCTAATTTACCCCCAACTCTCTTAGATATTTCCATATGGAGTGCTATAGGGATACAAAAGATGCAAACTTGAGGACTACTAACAATATATATATGTGAATAGGCTTGTATTTGTAAGCGAGCTTGAGCTCAAAGTTGGTCAAGCTTGGCACTTTAGCTTGTGAGCCAAGCTCGAGCTTGAATAGTTTAGCTTCACTCGTTTGGATTCGGTTCGATTGAAGAATTTTTTATTAATGATTTATTTGCCATTTAGGCTCCGTTTGTTTCACGGAAAATGACTTTCGGAAAACATTTTCCTCATTTTCCGGTGTTTGGTAACATTTGAAAAATGTAGTTAATATAAGATCTTTTACAAGTCAACGGAAAATGAAGCCTTCTTTTCAAGAAAATGACTTACAGATTCAATTTCCGTAAGTCATTTTCCAAAACTTGTTCATTCCAATTTTCTCCTAACATCACCTTTGCACATTTGGATGTGCTATATTCATTTCTAACTTTTCGTTCAAGAAAAATAATCGTAATATTTTACCGTAAAATTTTGAAGTGATTCTATGAACAAAGTTTTATTTATATACTTTTTGTTGATATTGTCAAGATTTATGGAAACTTTTATAACATTGAAAAATATATTCATGTTCATCCCAAAATAAATGTTCACTTTTATTCACGATCACAAATAAAAGTAAATATTCATTTTGAGATGAGAAAATAACAATAATATTACAGATTCAAGTAGTTGAATTTTAAAAATATTTTAACTTGATATTTCAATTAGAAATACTAAGATAGAGTGAACATGTTATATATATCCTGTTTGAAATTCTTTAGTGCATTGATTTAAAAATTTAAATTATTTTTTTAATACTTTAATTTTTAAAGAGAGTATTACACGGAATAAAATATTTGGCTGAAGAGTACATGAAGCTTCTGGTATAATGTTTAAGATCATAGAATTTTTAATTTGAGACTGGAATTGGAGCCTAATATCACCTTTGCACTATTCAAGTTTAATAAATACTTTCTTAGGCCTAAAATAAGTGTATATTATTTCATTTCGGGACGTCCCACAACAATTATGGAGACATTTTATACTATATCACACCAAATATACATCAATGTTGTACGCAATCATTATCATTACCAAATAAAACATGTTATTTCAAATCACTACTCGCAATTCAGCTAGAAAGAAAAATAAAGTTTGGAATAGACCAAATGATCTTACAATAATTGGAACCAAATGGGTATTTAGAAACAAGTTTGATAAATCTGGAAATATTAATGTCACTTTATTAGAGATCATATTGAGACCAATGATGTCACACTTGAGTTTGTAGTTACTGAAAACCGGTTTGTAGATATCTTTGCTAAGTCATAACTCAAACAAGTTTGATGGATGTTTAGTGACAAGAAATGCCAAATTAATAATGTGAAATTCAAGACTTCCTTCAAGTTCGAATGACTAGGTATGGTCATTTATTCATTTGGATGTAATCTTACTTTTTTATTTTGGGACATTATGTAATTTTGTTGAAGTTTTAATCTTTGTTTTGGATATTTTTTCAATGGTAAAATATTCAAACTTTGAATTTAGTTATAGTTTTAACATTTGTTTGGTTTAACCGAAAATCAAACCGAACCAAACCAAAAATCAAATTCGAATTTGGTTTGGTTTGGTTTTCGATTTTAAGGTTGAAAGGAGAAAAATCGAACAAATCGAACCGAACAAACTGAAAACCAAACCAATGAACACCCTTAACCACAACCGTTAAGGCTACTGGCTCTCAATGTTATTCAACCTATGTAATAGTTTAATATTGTACTATATTTTTTTATTCAAAAGTAAGATTTCCCAATTTTTTAATATGAAAAATATCAAAGCTATGAAAATATTCAATTTTATTGTACTAGTATATCATGGAGTCATTTTATACTATATCACACCAAATATACACAAATGTTGTACGCAATTATTATCATTACCAAATAAAACATGTTATTTCAAATCACTACTCAATTCAGCTAGAAAGAAAAATAAAGTTTGGAATAGACCAAATGATCTTACAATAATTGGAACCAAATGGGTATTTAGAAACAAGTTTGATAAATCTGGAAATATTAATGTCACTTTATTAGAGATCGATTGAGACCAATGAGGTCACACTTGAGTTTGTAGTTACCGAAAACTTGCGGATATCTTTGCAAAACTTAAATATTGATATATTATTTGGCACATGTGACGTGTAATTGGGGAGTTATTGTTGATTATCTTCATATTATAACATCATGGGGAGAAAAATAGGCTTGCATATAATACAAATCAATGGTTTTGAGTCTTTTGACATTTTCAAAGAAGGGGAGATTGTTGAACCAAATGATCTATGAATTATTTTAATGATAGATGTCTCACCATCGATATTGTTAATTATTACTACCTCCGTCCCAAAATAAGGGTCGTTTTAGTAATTAAGAAAGCTTACATAAAGACTGATATACTTTTAATTAAGTTCAATTATTGTAGATAAGTTGTAGGAGTATTTTTCACTTTCCTCCTAATAACCCTCTTCAATGAGAATAATAAATAAGGGCTGTTTTGGTAGAATATAGGCAAATATTTTTTGTAATCCTATAACAACACTCATTTTGGGACCAAAAAATTATGCTAAAATGACACTTATTTTAGGACGGATGTAATATTGTCTAATGTGCTATTTTATTAAAGGACTGTTTTGCTAGATAAGCTGCAAGAGTGTTTTTCTCTTTCCTCCTAACAACACTCTTCAATGAGAATAATAAATAATGGTTGTTTTGGTAGAGCATGGATAAATATTTCTTAAAATCCTATAACAACACTCATTTTGGGACAAATAAATTATGCTAAAATGACACTTATTTTGGGACGGGAGTAATATTGTCTTACGTGCTATTTTATTAAAGGAAAATTATATTAGTTGTACGTATACAACTTTGGAGAAATCGCATATTAAATTGGTGGAGCACTCCCTTGAAGATTACGAAGATATAAGATTGCGTTGAATGACTAGGAATGGGTAGAAATGTTATTAAGATGTTGAATAAGCAATAGGGCTTTATTATGACTCAAAACTTATTTTCCTAATAAATAAAATTTTCTAAAATATTACTTCAAATATAAAAGGTCTTCTTCGCTAATAAGTTATTTTGTGAGCCAAAAGTGTTAAGCCTTTGAAAGTTGAGGAAAAATAATGTAACATACTATTCAAAACCATAAATGTCTGCCTAATCTTTCCTTGTTTCATTGTCAACCAAACCTTCAAATACATCAAGTGTGTTCATTATTGACTAGTTGATATAATTCAAATTAAATAGTTTCTCTCTCCTCTATCAAATAGAGTTTTTTAAAATTCTACACAGCTCCGGCACGCATAATATGTTCACAAACTTTGACAAGTTTTATCATGCCGATTAGAGATATGGAAGCTTTATTTTCAAGCTCATCTAATGAGATGCATGCTTTTTCAAAGAAGCCGTTTTCTGCACTGCGCTAAATGCAAAAATTTGTCGAAAAAATTAAATGGAAAAGTTTTCAAGTTATGCTATATATTACAATCTTCGACTTTTCAGAAGGTACACGGAAATAAAGCCAACTAAAGAGCATTATTGCACTTATTCTACTCATTTCCATATATTCTCAGCTGACCTAATACTAGAGATGTTAAAAGGGTCACGATCCGTAGGGCTGGCCCGTTTAAACCAAAGAAATAGAGTTAGGGCTCAATTTTTTTGACCCGTTTAAAATCAGGGCATTTCTAGCCCGGACCGTTTAATCCGCGGCCCGTTAGAGCTAGCCCGCTAGGTTTCAGGGTTGGCCCACCGACCAGTGTAATATTAATTAGGCCATATAAAGTTAAGACATACATAAAACAACCACCATGAGAATTAAACCACAACTTTCTAATCCAAAGTCAAACACACTTATCATTTGCACTACATGTATTTTTATTGTTCTTGTGAATAAATACTGAAATATAAACGAAATTTTTTGAGGGGACTACTAAGTAGAACTATTTCAATATTTATTTTGAGGTAAAACATGTTGAAATTTAAATAAAGTGATGTAAAAAATATCTAATATATATTTCTTATGAAAAACATAATAACCTATTTAAATTATGGGTTGTAAATAACAATCACTCTCCACTAAAATTAACATCCATCACGTTTTTTTATTTTTTTAGTTGTGGCCCGATAGTGGCCCGTTTAGCTCGAAGCCCGCTAGGGTTAGGGTTAGGTTCGCAATAACAATGACCCGAAAAAATTAGACCGTTTCGCCCGCAGCCTGTTAGGGTCATAGCCTGCTAGGGCTAGCCCGAAACCGCTAGGGTCAGCCCGTTTAACATCTCTGCCTAACGTACACTTGCAAATATTATTTATTGAGAGTTTTTGATAAAGCCTTTACAACTTATACTTTAGCTTGTAAATATACTCTTGAGAGAGAATTTTGTAGTAAAGATATTTGTAACAAAACTACTATAAACTTAGAGAAAGAAGCCTTGGTGAAGGCTTGGTTGTAAGGTTTGACTTGACCATGCAAAAAGTTGGGTTTTGATTTTACCCGTAAAGGATAAGCTATTAAAGTTCTCATGCAAAAGCTTGGGAAGTTGACGTAGGCCTTAGGGGTAAGAAGGTCAAACCATGATAAATTGCTTCGTTTGATTCTCTTTCCCTTAACTCTTTACTTTCTTCATAATTTATATTTTTTATATTGCATAAATATTTTGTGAGTTAATTGTTTTAGTGTACAAGAGTACGAAAAATTAGTTAATTTTACATTAAGCTAGATTTGTAGAGAATAATTTTAAATCCTAATTCACCCCACCCTCTTAGAATAGCCACCTGGATAACACACATAGTAGTTGTAAACTCTCTTCAATTTCCATATGAAGTGTTAAAGGGGTCGAAAGATGTAAACTTGAGGACTACAGACAACCGTGCTCCACTTAGGCCCATCTTGAATAAGCTCATACTTGGCTCGGGCACTTGTTTATATACAATCTGAGCTTGAGGTCATGAATAGCCTTGGTTTTATAAACGAGTTCGAGCTCAAGTTGGTCAAGCTTGGCACTTTAGCTTGCGAGCCAAGCTCGATCTTGAATAGAGTTTCTTGACTCGTTTGGATTCGATTCGAATAGAGAATTTTTAAATAATATTTATTTACTTGTAATTAAAAATTAGTCAAAGTTAATTCGTTACTAGTTGGCTAGTTGGGTATTGTTGTGTAGGAGGGCTGCTAGTTAAGTGTGTAGGCCAAAGTTTGGTCACATTATTTTGATAAGTTATTGTTGAAGAAAAATTAAAGTGTTAGAACGTGAAAATGTTTTCATATTTCAATTTGAAGTATAGGTAGGCCTTAAGATTACTTCGTAATTGACACTAGGAAAGGGGAGTTCGTGACTCCTTAGAGGACCCATAGCAATAAGGAAAGGTTAACCGGTGTTAAACATTTGAAAGTTGAAGGAAAAATAATGTAACATACTTTTCAAAACCATAAATAATGTAGAACTCATTTGCTGACCCTTTCCTTGTTTCATTGTCAACCAAAACTTCAAATACATCAAATGGGTTCATTAGTTTTAAGCAATAGGGCTTTATTATGACTCAAAACTTATTTTCTTAATAAATAAAAGGCTTAAATACCAATTTGGTCACTCTACTTTAACCAAAAATTCATTAAGCTCACTTTACTATTTTTTTCACACTTTAATCACTTTACTTGAATTTTTTTCAATCAATAAACTCATTAATTGAGTGAGTTTATTGATTCTCCAGTCCAAGTAAAGTGATTAAAATGTGAAAAAAGAAAGTACAGTGAGGTTAATGAATTTTGAGTGAAAGTAGAGTGATCAAATTGATATTTAAGCCTAAATAAAATTTTCTAAAATATTACTTCCAACATAAATGGTCTTCTTTGCTAATAAGTTATTTTGGGAGCTAAAAGTGTTAAGCCTTTAAAAGTTGAAGGAAAAATAATGTAACATAGTATTCAAAACCATAAATGTTGTAGAATCCATTTGTTGACGGCCTAATCTTTCCTTGTTTCATTATCAACCAAACCTTCAAATACATCAAGTGTGTTCATTATTGAATAGTTGATATAATATAAATTCAATAGTTTCTCTCTCCTCTATCAAATATAGTATTTTAAAATTTTACACGGCTACGGCACACATAATATGTCAACAAACTTTGACAAGTTTTATCATGCTGATTAGAGATATGAAAGATTTTTTTTCAAGCTCATCTAATGAGATGCATGCTTTTTCAAAGAAGCTGATTTCTACACTGCGATAAATGCAAAAATTTGTTGAAAAAATTAAATGAAAAAGTTTTCAAGTTATGCTATATATTGCAATCCTCAACTCTTCAGAAGGTACACGAAAAAAAAAAGCCAACTAAAGAGCATTATTGCACTTATTCTACTCATTTTCATATATTGTCAGTTGACATAACACTTGCAAATATTATTTATTGAGAGTTTTTGAGAAAAAGCCTTTACAACTTATACTTTAGCTGGTAAATATAGTCTTGAGAGAGAATTTTGTAGTAAAGATATTTGTAACAAAACTAGTGTAAATTAACTTAGAGAAAGGAGCCTTAATTGGTGAAGGCTTGGTCGTAAGGTTTGACTTGACCATGCAAAAAGTTGATTTTTGATTCTACCCGTAAAGGATAAGCTATTATAGTTCTCATGCAGAAGCTTGGGAAGTGGACGTAGGCTTTAGGGGTAAGAAGGTCAAACCACGATAAATTGCTGCGTTTGATTCTCTTTCCCTTAACTCTTTACTTTCTTCATAATTTATATTTTTTATATTGCATAAATATTTTGTGAGTTATTTGTTTTAGTATACAAGTGTACGAAAAGTTAGTTAATTTTACATTAAGCAAGATTTGTAGAGAATAATTTTAAAATCCTAATTCACCCCACCCTCTTAGAATAGCCACCTGGATAACGCACATAATAGTTGTAAACTCTCTTCAATTTACATATCAAGTGTTAAAGGGGTACGAAAGATGTAAACTTGAGGACTACAGACAATCGTACGTGCTCCACTTAAGCCCGACTTGTATAAGCTCATACTCGGTTCGGGCACTTCTTTATATACAATCCTAGCTTGAGCCCATGAATAGCCTTGGTTTTATAAACGAGTTCAAGCTCAAGTCAAGCTTGGCACATTAGCTTGCGAGCCAAGCTCGAGCTTGAATAGAGTTTCTTGACTCGTTTGGACTCGATTCAAATAATATTTATTTACATGTAATTAAAAATTAGTCAAAGTTAATGCATAAGTAGTTGGCTGGTTGGGTATAAATGTGTAGGAGGGCTGCTAGTTAAGTGTGTAGGCCAAAATTTGGTCACATCATTTAAGTGTGTAGGCCAAAGTTTGGTCACATCATTTTGATAATTTATTGTTGAAGAAACATTAAAGTGTTAGAATGTGGAAATGTACGTTTTCATATTTCAATTTGAAATATAGGTAGGCCTTAAGATTACTTCGTAATTGACACTAGGAAAGGAGAGCTCATGACTCCTTAGAAGACCCATAGCAATAAGGAAAGGTTAACCGGTGTTAAACGTTTGAAAGTTGAAGGAAAAATGATGTAACATACTTTTCAAAACCATAAATGTTGTAGAACCCATTTGCTGACTGTTGGTTCGCAAAACGAATATGCAAATACTACGGGCAAGAGTACCCGATCGACAAGAAGTAGTAAAATGCGTAAGCACGAGTCGAACCCACAAAAACAATTATGACATTTATTATCGTGAATACTAAAATTTAGGATTTTTAACTTTATCCAAACGATCGAAATTGAGTTGAAATGTTATAACTAAATTAAAGCAAGTAAAACGAGCGATGGGGGAATCGGAAATCACACACACACTGGTGAAACGATGATTATCAAAGTTAAAACACTAGGATTATGATTTCACTCCAAATTATCCACATAACCAATTAGTCCACTCTCCATAACTTTTCTACAATTTACTATGGTATCTGAGAACACAAAAATAGTCACTACGAGCTCTCACTCCGATAGCAACCCTAATCTCCCCACCTAACTACGGGCTCTCGCAACGTATAGCTAGTGTGTGAAAATAGCATAAAAATCAAGTTCTCAAAAATGGATATTGAGTTTTGTGCTATATCTCTATGCTACAAAACATCAACTATTAAATTGCTTGATCCAAATCGTAATGGTAGCTCTCACTCCCACAAAACAATTTTAAAATCATTTAATTAGTGATCAAGTAATTAAAAGCATTAAGAACAACAAAATAATAACCATAGCATAAAATGTAGTTAAGCTAGGAGAGTGAAAAAATACTAGATCATGCTTCAAAGATGGAGATTCATCACAATCCTAGTTATAGAAAATTAGCTCATAATGCAAGAAAAATTACACACAAATATTCCAAGAAAATATTGCATAATGATATTAAAGATAAAGAGTATAAAATACAATACTTCAATGGAGATTTTTGTGAGAATCCTTTAGCATTCCTTTGACAAAATCTAGTTGAAAGATGATGAGATCTCCCAAAATGAGCTGCTACTTTTTTCTTCCTTCCGTTCTATTCTGTGCGTGTTCTGTTCTTTTTTTTTCTTCTTTAATCTGATCTCTCCCCTTAGCCAAAATGATCTCCAAGACATTTAGAGTATTCCACAAGCTAAGGGAGGGCAAAAAGGACATTTGGCTAAGCTTTTTACATTTAAAAACCAAGGGGACTCGGCTGAAAAAGAGGAGGAAATGGGTCTTGGGTTTGGCTGAGGAAAAGGGGCGCCCATCAAGGAAGACCGCGGACCATCCACGGGCAAACGGGCCAGGCTGAGAGGGAAATAGGACGGAAACGCGGAGCAGGCTGGAGGGAAGAAACGGGTTGGATCCGGAGCTCCAGAGCAAAACTCGCGGTCGCCTTGAGGAGGGCGGGACACGTGGTGGGGAGGACAACGTATTGGAGAGTTCTTTCAGCGCTTTGCGGGCCCCCGAGTTCGATTATTGCTGTGCCCCGAGTTCGATAAAAGCGGCGCAATCCATATCCTCCCAGGCCTTGCAATTTAGTCCTAAGTCAGCTCCGTTAGACTCCGTTAGCCTCTTTTCTCTTTGAAACACTTAACGGGCTCTGACGGAAGTTGACTGAATGGCTTTTATCAATGCAATTCTTCAACATGCTGCCTTGAATTTCCCATAATGCTATGAATTGAACCTTTAAAGCTTGAATTCATGCCCTGTGACACCCTAGTTCTCTTAATTGCATAATTTGCATGTTATATATCTTGTTCGCATGAATAGAAATGCCATGTTAGTATAATGTATTATAATTTGATAATTTCTGCTTGTTTTAGCTTTGTTTACTTGTGTTGCTCATACAAAAATGATTTGGTATGATTTTTAGTAACCAAAATGACTTTGTACTCAGTGAGGTGCATACTGGGTACAAAGCGATCGCCTTGTTTTTGGACAGAGCGATCGCTTTGTAGACAGAATGTACTATTGAGAAACTGGGTACAAAGCGATCGCTTTGGTCCTTAACAAAGCGATCGCCTTGTAGGCAGAATGTCAAAGCGATCGCCTTGCTTCGTGGGAGGGCGATCGCCCTGTTACGCTGAAGCTTTATTTTAATAATTGTTGACTTGTGGACTGTTTGTTTAAGTTGGGACACGTCCCTAAGTGAGAGATCAGCTCACTCATACATCCCTTACCGCCTCACACACGGGAATGACCCTCCACTTCACCCACTTCACCCAAAACCTTCTTAGAACAAGTGAGAGAGACTGTGTGTGTTCTTGGTGAGATCACTGTGTGTTTTCACCTCCTCCATTTCCAACCACTCAAACTTGCATGCAAAGCCATATTTGTGTTCCTTGAGACTAGAGAAACAACTTGGGAGGCTTTGATTCTTCTTTTGTTGGGTTAAATTGTGTGTTTGAGGTAAGTACCCAATCCCTTGTCTTGTATGCTCAATATCAAGTATGCTCCCTTCATGATAGTGTTAGTTTACATGTTTAAAAAGACATGCATCATGTTAAAAACTTGAAATTCCTTAAGTTAAATTTCTGTAAATTTTGGGTTAATGACTCATAATTGATAATTTGGACTTGTGTCAAGTATGAATAATGTTCTAGGATGAACTTGGAATAACTTTTGTTCTTGGACTTGTTATAATTCATCACTTCAAAATTGATGGACATGTTAGGGTTCACAAGTGTGGGACTTAAATCTTGATGGACTAAAAGTCATGAATGACATATAGTCTAATTG
Source organism: Platycodon grandiflorus (assembly GCA_016624345.1). Taxonomy (NCBI): domain Eukaryota; kingdom Viridiplantae; phylum Streptophyta; class Magnoliopsida; order Asterales; family Campanulaceae; genus Platycodon; species Platycodon grandiflorus. The sequence continues at coordinate 59,029,451 of CM028362.1, forward strand.
CATATGAATCGAGAACTTAGAAAAGAGCCATGAATTGCACATAGCATTCATTCGCTACTTAGGAATATTTTAGCAATAACTCATCGGAGTTGCGTTAGAGAGTCATTGAACAATACCGACTCTACAAACAAATCCCTACGACGTTTAGAGTTCAATTGAATTGTAAATTTGTTCTTGGGAATTCTTGACATGATTGATCTATTTCTCGACTTGTACATTATGGAATAACATGCCTACTTGATCGGACGAGTCGCTCTTGCCGACCTCGCTCCATTACTTGATTTATTACGTGAGTAAACATCTACTTGACTCGGACAAGTTCGCTCTTGTCGAACTTGCTCCTTACTTGATTTGTATGACAAGTAAATACCTACTTGACATACCATTAGTCCAGTGGCATTAAGTGAATTGTATCGATGGTCAACGATGCATCATAGTCATGAATCATGAGGTTCATGATGATGATGGGTCGCCATACCATAACGTGCACACACCCTTCACTACCGATCACGGTGGAGAAGAGTACCATGTCGTAACCAAAAGGGCGCTTGGAATAATACTAATCGTGGTCGATGTATCATACACGTGCATCCGACAAATACAATCGTTATAACCTTGTCTATTTCGGGGACTACGGCGGCACCGGTTCTATAACATATCCTAATCCTATGTGATTTAATTACGCACCTATGTGAAAACAATGTGCATCGCGACATGAGAACTACGTGCTAACATGATCTTGCTTGATACGTGCTATGTATGCCTTGCATTATATCCTGTCATGCATATTGGTTACTTACAAAGTCTTTATGACTTACCCCCTCCCTTTCTTGTTTTAGATCCTAGTCGTCCAGTCCGTCTTCTCGAGGTTGATCGTCTTCTCGTGCTCGTGATCGTTCACCTAGAGGTGGTAGCGTTGGCTTTTGGTTTCTTCTTTTGCAAGGACGTTGGGTTTAAGCAAGTCATTTAGACTTCGCTTGGGAATGTGTAATCATAGTAACTTGTACTTGTTGTAGACTAAATGAATATTCTACTTATGTCTCTTGTTATTTGCCGGCACTTGTTGGCCGAGCCTTGTTTACATGTATATGGTTCACTTGTTAAGACTTCGCCGAGCATCCCTTTAGCTCTTGTTTATTGATGTGGTTTTCTCCGGCATGTTTAGCCGTCGAGGTGTTTATATATTAGCATGACTTGTTAGTGTTGGGTTCCGGCTGTAATTTCGCCGATGACTTGGTTTACTTGTTATTAATTGTTATATCAGGTTTTGAAGTTTTATAAATATTCCGGCTTTGTAATGCCGAGTTTTATTTCGTGTCCAATGTTGCGTCACGTTAGTTGTGATAATCGAGTCCTTGCATGATTGTAGTCCTTATTTGGACGGCTCGACCCGCGTTCCCATCTCGGGGTCGGGGTTGGGTCGTCAGCTTGGTATCGAGCTTTATAGGTTAGCTATCGGCCGGGATAGGTTCCATGGCCTAGTTGGGTTAAGTTCTTGTGTGATGTTCTAACGTCGAGTGATTTCTTATAGGTGTATCATGGTGCGACCTAGACCGGGGCTAGTAGCGGTGGAGCCGGTATTGGTCGAGGTAGAGGCAGGCCTAGGAGGGTTCTGCCGAGCCGAGGCTAGAGCTCGGAAGAACCCGAAGTTGAGGTACCCCTCTCGAATCGGGGTGATGAGAATGCCCGTATGGCGGGCTTGTTTCGTAGAATGATGACTGTTATGACCGAGTTGGCACAAGAGGGTCAAGCAGGAGGTGTACCACCTCCACCACCACCACCAGAACCAGAACCAGAGGCGGAAGTTTCACCACCTCGTAACGAGGCACCGCCAGAACCTAGAGCTAGAAATAATACTACTTTGGAGAGGTTCTTGAAGATGAAACCTCCATCTTTCGAGGGAGAGTCCGATGCTAGTAAAGCAGAGTTATGGCTGGAGGACTTGGAGAAAATCTTTGCAGCTCTAGACTGCACGGAGGAAGAGAAGGTTGTCCTAGCTGTGTATAAGCTGAGAGGGGCAGCGAATCATTGGTGGAGAGTATTGTTGGCAAGCTGGGATCTTAACCGGGTTCCAAAGATTTGGTCTAATTTCGAGAGGGAGTTCAAGGCTTCTTATGTACCTATGGTGGTGAGGAGAAAGAGGGAGAAAGAGTTCCGGGATCTAGAACAGGTTCTATGACGGTGGCTCGATTCGCCAAGTTCACCGAACTGTCTCGTTATTGTGCACATCTTGTACCCGATGAGCCCATGAGGGTGCTCAAGTTCGTTAAGGGTCTAAAGACCGAGTATAGAAGGCAGCTCTTGTCATTGCGGTTGGCGACTATAGGGTGCTTGATCGCGCCTATGAGATCGAGAGAGATATAGAGAGCACAGCGGCTCTTGTGCGATCCTCGCATCGCGATCATCGCAGCGATCATCTCGGGTGACCTCGCGGATTCGGAAGGGTCGGTTTTCGGGTAATCGGTCAGTCATCGTGGCAACCGCCGTAACGGTGGTCGGTCTAGGCAACGATCGGATGGACGGCCTAGGCGTACTTCCGATGGTCGTGATAATCGTACTCCGGCCTTCGCAAGGGCGGCAAGGCCGGCGGAGTGAGCTGTTGAGTGTTCCTTTGTCACGCAGGGCATTCGTACAATGAGTGTAGGGCGGACTTGGGCGGTGTTTGGGTTGTGGAGATACAAGTCACCGAGTGAAAGATTGTCCCAAGTTTAAGACTACTCGGTCCGTGGGTTCGGTTCAGATCGGGCACCAAGAGGGATAGTGATGGGCGTCCTAAGGCCCAAGCTCGTGTTTTGCGCTTGACGGCGTGGTGTTCCAGTCGACCTCGGTTATTGGAGGTATTCTCTCGTCTTCGGCCATAGGGCTCGAGTTCTTATAGATCCGGGTCTTCTCATTCCTATGTTGCATCGCATTTCATTGAGCATTTGTGCGTGTTACCTTCTCGGTTGCCTTATGTGCTTGAAGTGTCTACACCGTTGGGTGATCAATTGTTGGCGTCGGAAGTTTATAAAGCTTGTGATGTGCTTGTATGTGATCGGGTCTTGCATGCGGATCTAGTAGTTTTGCCTATTCGGGATTTTGATTTGATCTTGGGTATGGATTGGTTGTGCACTTATCATGCTCTAGTTGATTGTCGTCGTAAAGAGTTACTTTTGCCATGCCGGTATTCGAATTTGTGTTTACGGGTGATCATGCCATGAATAGTATACATATCATTTCGCTGCGGGCTAGGAAACTTCTATCTCGGGGGTGCACGGGTATATTGCTTGTGTGCTTGATACTAGCATGTCTACTGTTAATATAGAAGATGTACCGGTAGTTAATGAATTTCCGGATGTCTTTTCAAATGATTTTGCATTACCTCCCGACCGAGAGTTAGAGTTTTGCATTGAACTATTGCCGGGAACTTCACCAATTTCTAGAGCACCTTATAGAATGGCCCAGTGAGTTGAGGAGTTGAAAGACCAATTGCGGGAACTTCTCGATAAGGAGTTCATTAAACCGAGTGTGTCTCCGTGGGGTGCCGGTGTTATTTGTGAAGAAGAAGGATGGTAGTTTGCGGTTGTGCATTGACTATCGTCAATTGAATCAGGTTACTATCAAGAATAGGTACCCTTTACCTCACATTGATGATCTCTTCGATCAACTTCGGGATCCGTGGTGTATTCCAAGCTAGACTTGAGGAGTGGTTATCACCAGTTGAGAGTTCGGGCGGAGGATGTCCCAAAGACGGCTTTTCGGACACGTTATGGCCACTATGAGTTTGTGGTGATGCCGTTTGGGTTGACAAACGCGCTGCTTTTCATGGACTTGATGAATCGGGTGTTTCATGATTATTTGGATTGCTTTGTTGTGGTTTTCATCGATGATATTTTAGTGTACTCAAAGTCACGAGAGGAACATGCTAACCATTTGAGAGTGGTTCTTTCCTTGTTGCGAGAAAAGAAACTTTATGCGAAATTTAGCAAGTGTGCATTTTGGCTCGAACAAGTATCTTTTCTTGGGCACGTTGTTTCTAGTGAGGGTATTGCGGTGGATCCTTCTAAGGTGGAGGCTATTACTAAATGGAAGACTCCTAGAACGGTAACCGAAGTTCGTAGTTTCTTGGGCTTGGCGGGTTACTACCGTAGGTTCATTGAGGGATTCTCCAAGATTGCTACTCCCATGACTAATTTGACTCAGAAAAAGTCTACTTTCATTTGGAGTGATAAGTGCGAGGCCGGTTTCAAGAATTGAAGAAGAGATTGACCACGGCTCTGTTTTAGCATTGCCTAGTGGATGTGATAACTTTGTGATATATAGCGACGCTTCGTTAGAAGGCTTGGGTTGCGTGCTTATGCAAAACGGGAAGGTGATTGCCTATGCTTCGAAGAAGTTGTCACCATATGAGAATTACCCGACTCACGACCTTGAGTTGGCGGCAATTGTTTTCGCGCTTCACAAGTGGAAACATTACCTTTATGGAGCGAAGTTTGAGGTGTATACGGATCATAAGAGTTTGAAGTACCTCTTCTCGCAGAAGGAGTTGAATATGAGACAGAGGCGTTGGATGGAGAAGCTTAAGGATCATAATTTTACTATTCTTTACCATCCGGGAAGCGAATGTTGTTGCCGATGCCTTGAGTAGGAAGGCTTATATGTCTTGTATGATGATGAGGGAATGGAAGATGCTAGAGGATGTCGGGAATGGAGTCCTATTGTAAGTGGGCGTAGTGTTCTATTTGCTAATGTTCGTGCTACGCCGTTTTATTTGGGTTGATTAAGGAGGCTCAAGTTACCGATCTGAATTGAAGAAGATTATTGATAGATTGGGAGAGAATGCTACACCGGGGTTTGCGATGAACAATGATGGGATCTTGACATTTCAGAATAGGGTTTGTGTTCCTTCTTCCGATGAAGTGAAACGTATGGTCCTTGACGAGGCTCACAAAGCCAAGTACACGATACATCCAGGTAGTACTAAGATGTATCGTGACTTGAAGAAGCGTTTGGTGGAACGGTATGAAGAGGAGATAGCCGAATATGTTTCTAGATGTTTGACATGTCGCGAGTTAAGGCGGAACACCGAGACCTGCCGGTCTACTTCACCACTTGAGATTCCGGAGTGGAAATGGGAACATATCACGATGGATTTTGTCACGGGGTTGCCGCGTACTGTAGAGGCTTCGATCTTTGTTTGGGTTATTGTTGATAGGTTGACGAAGTCGTCCCATTTTATTCCTATTGCGATGACTTACGGTTTGAGTCGGTTAGCGGCATTGTATATCCAGGAGATTATCGGGCTACATGGTGTCCCCGTTAGTATTGTGTCGGATAGAGATCCTAGATTCACCTCGAGATTTTGGCATTCATTACAGGAGGCCTTGGGTACCAAACTTAACTTGAGTACAGCTTTTCATCCCGTCGGATGGACAATCGGAGAGATTGATACGATATTAGAGGACATGCTTCGTGCTTGTGCTATGGATTTCAAGGGCAATTGGGATTCACATCTACCGTTGGCGAGTTTGCATATAATAACAGTTACCAATCTAGCATTGAGATGGCTCCTTATGAGGCTTTGTATGGGCGTAAGTGTCGTTCACCAATTTGTTGGGACGAAGTTGGAGAAGCTAAGTTATGGGGTTCGAAATGGTACAACAATCGGCCAAGGATGTCAAGTTGATTAGAGAGAGATTGCGTACGGCTCGAGTAGGCGAGAAAAGCTATGCGGATAACCGGAGACGCGATCTTGAGTTCCAAGTTGGAGACTTTGTGTTCTTGAAAATATCGCCGCGGTACTAAGAGATTTGGTAAGAAAGGGAAACTTTCACCAAGGTATATTGGTCCGTTCGAAATTCTTGAGAGGGTTGGTTCTTTAGCTTACCGGATTGCATTGCCACCGTCTATTTCGGGTATTCATGATGTGTTTCACGTTTCTATGCTCCGCAAATATATGAAGGATGAATCACATGTTCTTGCCTATGAAGAGATTACCTTTGAACCCGATCTTTCCTATGTTGAGAAGCCGGTGAAGATTCTTGATACCAAAGAACAAATCTTGAGGACTAAGAGGATACCACTAGTGAAAGTTTTGTGGAAGAATCATTTGATGGAAGAAGCCACTTGGGAAACCGAGAGTGAGATGCGAGAGAAGTATCCATACTTGTTTGATTAGATGGTAAGTGAATTTAGGGACTAAATTCCTTTAAGGAGGAGAGGATGTGACACCCTAGTTCTCTTAATTGCATAATTTGCATGTTATATATCTTGTTCGCATGAATAGAAATGCCATGTTAGTATAATGTATTATAATTTGATAATTTCTGCTTGTTTTAGCTTTGTTTACTTGTGTTGCTCATACAAAAATGATTTGGTATGATTTTTAGTAACCAAAATGACTTTGTACTCGGTGAGGTGCATACGGGTACAAAGCGATCGCCTTGTTTTTGGACGAGCGATCGCTTTGTAGACAATGTACTATTGAGAAACGGGTACAAAGCGATCGCTTTGGTCCTTAACAAAGCGATCGCCTTGTAAGCGAATGTCAAAGCGATCGCCTTGCTTCGTGGGAGGGCGATCGCCTGTTCGCCGAAGCTTTATTTTAATAATTGTTGACTTGTGGACTGTTTGTTTAAGTTGGGACACGTCCCTAAGTGAGAGATCAGCTCACTCATACATCCCTTACTGCCTCAACACACGGAATGACCCTCCACTTCACCCACTTCACCCAAAACCTTCTTAGAACAAGTGAGAGAGAGCGTGTGTGTTCTTGGTGAGATCACTGTGTGTTTTCACCTCCTCCATTTCCAACCACTCAAACTTGCATGCAAAGCCATATTTGTGTTCCTTGAGACTAGAGAAACAACTTGGGAGGCTTTGATTCTTCTTTTGTTGGGTTAAATTGTGTGTTTGAGGTAAGTACCCAATCCCTTGTCTTGTATGCTCAATATCAAGTATGCTCCCTTCATGATAGTGTTAGTTTACATGTTTAAAAGACATGCATCATGTTAAAAACTTGAAATTCCTTAAGTTAAATTTCTGTAAATTTTGGGTTAATGACTCATCATTGATAATTTGGACTTGTGTCAAGTATGAATAATGTTCTAGGATGAACTTGGAATAACTTTTGTTCTTGGACTTGTTATAATTCATCACTTCAAAATTGATGGACATGTTAGGGTTCACAAGTGTGGGACTTAAATCTTGATGGACTAAAAGTCATGAATGACATATAGTCTAATTGCATATGAATCGAGAACTTAGAAAAGAGCCATGAATTGCACATAGCATTCATTCGCTACTTAGGAATATTTTAGCAATAACTCATCGGAGTTGCGTTAGAGAGTCATTGAACAATACCGACTCTACAAACAAATCCCTACGACGTTTAGAGTTCAATTGAATTGTAAATTTGTTCTTGGGAATTCTTGACATGATTGATCTATTTCTCGACTTGTACATTATGGAATAACATGCCTACTTGATCGGACGAGTCGCTCTTGCCGACCTCGCTCCATTACTTGATTTATTACGTGAGTAAACATCTACTTGACTCGGACAAGTTCGCTCTTGTCGAACTTGCTCCTTACTTGATTTGTATGACAAGTAAATACCTACTTGACATACCATTAGTCCAGTGGCATTAAGTGAATTGTATCGATGGTCAACGATGCATCATAGTCATGAATCATGAGGTTCATGATGATGATGGGTCGCCATACCATAACGTGCACACACCCTTCACTACGATCACGGTGGAGAAGAGTACCATGTCGTAACCAAAGGGCGCTTGGAATAATACTAATCGTGGTCGATGTATCATACACGTGCATCCGACAAATACAATCGTTATAACCTTGTCTATTTCAGGGACTACGAAGCGGCATCGGTTCTATAACATATCCTAATCCTATGTGATTTAATTACGCACCTATGTGAAAACAATGTGCATCGCGACATGAGAACTACGTGCTAACATGATCTTGCTTGATACGTGCTATGTATGCCTTGCATTATATCTGTCATGCATATTGGTTACTTACAAAGTCTTTATGACTTACCCCTCCCTTTACTGTTTTAGATCCTAGTCGTCCAGTCCGTCTTCTCGAGGTTGATCGTCTTCTCGTGCTCGTGATCGTTCACCTAGAGGTGGTAGCGTTGGCTTTTGGTTTCTTCTTTTGCAAGGACGTTGGGTTTAAGCAAGTCATTTAGACTTCGCTTGGGAATGTGTAATCATAGTAACTTGTACTTGTTGTAGACTAAATGAATATTCTACTTATGTCTCTTGTTATTTTCCGGCACTTGTTGGCCGAGCCTTGTTTACATGTATATGGTTCACTTGTTAAGACTTCCGCTGAGCATCCCTTTAGCTCTTGTTTATTGATGTGGTTTTCTCCGGCATGTTTAGCCGTCGAGGTGTTTATATATTAGCATGACTTGTTAGTGTTGGGTTCCGGCTATAATTTCGCCGATGACTTGGTTTACTTGTTATTAATTGTTATATCAGGTTTTGAAGTTTTATAAATATTCCGGCTTTGTAATGCCGAGTTTTATTTCGTGTCCAATGTTGCGTCACGTTAGTTGTGATAATCGAGTCCTTGCATGATTGTAGTCCTTATTTGGACGGCTCGACCCGCGTTCCCATCTCGGGGTCGGGGTTGGGTCGTCACATGCCCATAGACCTGAAGCACAATAAAATCACAATAAATGCAATTCCTATGGCAATATCAATATGCAATTCATATAAAATGGGGGCAAAATATGGGGAAAAGATATATACAATTACGAGCTTATCAACACCCCCAAACTTAGACTTTGGTCGTCCTCGAGCAAAGAGTAGATATAACAAGAAACATACGCTCGAGAAAGAAAGCTTGCTTAGAACATCTCTTGGGGTTGAAAACATGATAGCAAGAACCCACCAAGATTCTCAAGCTAATAAATCCATCCCATTCACAACCCAAGAATGAATGCAAAGCTAACAAATTCCTAAGTACTTAATCTAGCTGAGATTATGCAATCAAGGTGAGCAAGGCAATAAATATATATATATATATATATATATATAGGAATCTCACACAAGGAAATTTTAAACCATGCTTTCAAAAGAAATTTGCTAACACAACCATAAGTAGCAACAAGATCATTAGGACTTTTTTTTCAAGCTTGTAATGTTGGGCCAAAGTTGGGGCTAACAAAGAAGAGATAGGATATAACAAAGCAAGAGAGCATAAAATAGGAGTCTTCAAACCAAAACTTGCTTAAAAAAAATAAGCTCATTCTTCTTAGAACCACACAACTTACTTCAACAACCAAATTTTTAATAAAAGTTGAAGAAGCATCTCAACTACCCAAAAAAAAATTAGAAACTCCCTTTGATTTACTCCAATTTGAGAATGATGAAGTACAAATGGCCTTCTTGACCTTTTTCAAATAGCCCCCTCTTTTCTTCTCTTTTTTTTTTTTTTTTCAAGAGGGCTTTTCATTTCAAGACTTTTCAATCACCACCTCAACAACAATTTCCTCACACTTTGGCATCGAGAAGATTAATAACAAGCACTTCCATGAACAAAACACACCCTCCAAGATATAATGTGACAATTCATTCCAATTCATGCTCTCTCAAAGGGTTGGATAAAAGTGTTTAGGTTCACAGGATAGGTCGATGCGGGTGATAGAAATGAAGTCGAATGGGGGTCGATGTGTGCTCTAGGCACACGCCATTCTTTGATAAGGCTCAAATGGGACACTAGGGATCATGATAAATGGGTAGGAGAGAAAGGCTCAATCGATCCAAAGATGGCCTAAATCACATCAAAATTGCTACAATGATCATGCTTTGCTTTGAAGATAGTCAAATTAACATGGCATTCAAATAATCCTTCACTCAATGCTCACTCTACCAAGCTCTTTATGAATAGCATAAGCCTTCGCTAGATAGCACTCAAAGAAAATCAAGACTTATATGCACCATGAACTTAAGAAGCATGCTTGAGATAAATTAACATGAGAATCCCAACAATATTCTAGGCTATGATATAATCAACCCTAGAATTGCAACTACGATGCAACAAGCATGGACCAAAAAGTCTAAGTTTTGCAAAAGATAATCAAGTCAAAAGAGTTTCTCAAAAACTCAACCCCACCCCCAAACTTAAAGATAAACATTGTCCCCAATGCTTATAATCATAAAATTGTAAATAAAGGAGGAAGGAAGAGAAAACTCCCGCAATGCCGATTCTCATAAAGTCCAAGCCATGAGGAATCCACTTCATAGACTGCCCGAGCCACCCCCAAACTTAGAGATTTACTCCTGCACCAAAATTTGTGCTCTTGGGAGGGAAAACAATCATTTCACAAAAATCACCATTAGAAGTAAGGGCAAAAGTATATAAAATTAAATGCAAACCCTCATCAAAGCAAAAGGCAAAAATATCTTTGTGAGGGGACTCTATGTACACCTCCCTAGAAATTTACAAATTCGAGAGGGCTTCGAAAAGCGACACAACATAAAATAAAATGAGTAGGGAAGAGAAAATAAAACTTTTTTTTTTGTTTTTTTGTTCTAAGTTACCGTCGTTAGCTTGACCTTGGGCCTCCCTTAAACCTAGGGAGGGTCATCGAGAAGGACAAAAGCTTCCTTGCGGGATATAGGACCACCAAAATAATGCTTAAGTCGCTGCCCATTAACTTTGAAAGTGGTGTGATCTTCCATGTTCTCAATTTCTACTGCACCATGAGGATAAACTTTAATCACAGAAAAAGGGCTCGACCATCTCGATTTTAATTTTCCTGGGAAGAGTCTCAAACGAGAATTGTAAAGGAGAACTTGTTGACCCGGCTCAAAAGTCCGAACCTTGATTTTCTTGTCATGCCATCTCTTTGTCTTCTCCTTGTATATTCTCAAGTTCTCATAAGCATTCAAACGGAATTCATCCAACTCTTCCAATTGAAGCAACGTCTTTTCACCGGCGGCTTGCATAACAAAATTGAGCTTTTGGATAGCCTAATATGCTTTGTGTTCCACCTCCACCGGAAGATGACAAGCTTTTCCAAACACTAGTTGATATGGAGACATACCAAGAGGTGTTTTAAATGCCGTCCTATAAGCCCATAACGCATCATCTAGCTTTTGCGACCAATCCTTCCGTGAGGGATTTACTACCTTCTCTAGAATTTGCTTGACTTGCCGGTTTGAGACTTCCACTTGCCCACTTATTTGACGATGATATGGCGTCGCAACTTTATGCTTCACACCATACTTTGTCAAAACCCCTTCAAGCAATTTGTTACAAAAATGAGATCCGCCATCACTAATGAGAACTCTAGGTACACCAAAACGAGTGAATATGTTTCTTTGAAGGAACTTGGTGACGACCCGAGCATCATTGGTAGGAAGTGCAACGGCTTCAACCCATTTTGACACATAGTCCACCGCAAGAAGAATATAAAGATTACCACAAGAAGATACAAAGGGACCCATGAAGTCAATCCACCATACATCAAAGATCTCTACCTCTAGAATACCATGAAGAGGCATCTCATGAAGTTTTAAAATATTTCCTGTTCTTTAACAACGGTCACAACGAAGTACAAACTCATGAGTATCCTTGAAGAGCGAAGGCCAAAAGAAACCACTTTGAAGTACCTTGGTTATGGTTTTGAAGCCTCCCAAATGCCCTCCATAAGAAGAAGAATGACAATGGGATAAGATTTGTTATTGCTCCTCCTTAGGCACACATCTTCTCAAGACTCTATCCTTCCCTTGCTTGAATAAGAAAGGTTCATCCCAATAATAATATTTGACATCATGAAGGAATTTCTTCCTTTGGGAATATGGCAAGTCCGATGGCAATACATTGCTCACGATATAATTCACAAAGTCGGCATACCATGGCACTTCCTTGAGAGAAATAGAAAAAAGATGTTCATCCGGGAAAGATTCTTTGATAACACTATCATCCTTTGTAGCCTCATCTTGCTCCAACCTCGATAAGTGATCGGCCACTTGATTTTCTGCCCCTTTTCTATCCCTTATCTCCACATCAAATTCTTAAAGAAGAAGAACCCATCTAATCAACCGTGGCTTTGCATCCTTCTTATTGAAAATGAACTTGATGGAACTATGATCGGTGTAGACAACCGTTTTGGTCCCAAGAAGATAAGAACGAAATTTGTCGAAGGCAAACACTATAGCAAGAAATTTTTTTTCGGTTGTAGCATAATTGACTTGAGCTTCATTCAAGGTCTTACTTGCATAATAGATTGCATGAAAGATCTTGTTCCTCTTTCGGCCAAGCACGGCCCCAACAGCATAATCACTAGCATCACACATGAGCTCAAAGGGCTTTTCCCAATCCGGAGTGACAATAATTGGAGCACTAACGAGAGCCTTTTTCAATTTCTCAAAAGCCAATAAGCAATCTTGATTAAAGGTGAAAGGAGCATCCTTTTCCAAAAGACTACATAGAGGCTTGGTAATCTTGGAAAAGTCTTTGATGAAACGCCGATAGAAACCCGCATGGCCTAGAAAGCTTCGAACACCCATGACATTCGTTGGTGGGGGCAACTTCTCAATTACTTCAACCTTCGCTCGATCAACCTCAATTCCTATTGAAGAGATTTTGTGGCCTAGAACCACTCCTTCGGTTACCATGAAATGACATTTTTCCCAATTTAACACAAGATTAGTTTCCTTGCATCTTTGAAGAACCCCCGGGAAAGATTGTGCAAGCATATATCAAAGCTATCGCCAAACACCGAGAAATCATCCATAAACACCTCAATTTGCTTTTCAACCATATCCGAAAAGATAGACATCATACACCTTTGAAAAGTAGGCGGTGCATTGCACAATCCAAAAGGCATCCGTCTAAAGGCAAAGGTACCATATGGACATGTGAAAGTAGTCTTCTCTTGATCATCGGTGCTATTTCAATTTGAAGATACCCAGAAAACCCATCAAGAAAACAATAAAATTCATGACCCGCCAACCGATCAATCATTTGATCAATGAATGGAAAGAAAAATGATCCTTGCGAGTGGCCTTGTTAAGCTTTCGGTAGTCAATGCAAACACGCCAACCCACCACAATTCTTGTCGGAATAAGCTCATTATCATCATTGGCAACCACCGTTATGCCTCCCTTCTTGAACACATTGAATCGGGCTCACCCATTTGCTATCCGAGATTGGATAAATAATGTCCACATCGAGCCATTTGATAATCTCTTTCTTGACAACTTCTTTCATTGGTGGATGAAGTCTCCTTTGTGCTTCCACGGAAGGCTTATATTCCTCCTCAAGATAGATCTTATGAGTGCATAAAGGGACTAATGCCCTTGATATCGGCCGAGTCCAACCTATAGCTTCCTTGTGCTTCTTAAGAACCCGCAATAATTTTTCTTCTGCACATCATTAAGAGAAGAAGAGATAATAACAGGTAAAGTGTTAGAATCTCCCAAAAATACATACTTGAGATGTTTAGGAAGTGGCTTGAGTTCTAAAGTTGGTGGCTCGACACATGATGGCTTCATAGACTTTGAAGGATCCCTTGCTAACTCTAGTGGTTCCCATTTCGATCTCGGAATCACTTCACCCCATTGACAATCAAATTGATCTTTTGCTTCCATTACCTCCACGATTTTGCCATAATTTTCATTCACAAGAATTTGCTCAACCGGATCCTTTGGATAGCTTGCACGGAATACCTCTTCCACACAATCATGGATGACATCAACCCTTGAACATTCCCCTTCATCGGATGGATATTTCATTGCATCATTCATGTTGAAGGTGATGGTTTGATCATGCACTTCCATTGTCAATTCACCCTTTGCAACATCAATATTAGTTTGCCCGGTGGCAAGGAATGGTCGCCCAAGAATGATTGGTACTTCCCTGTCCTCCTCTATATCTAGCACAATAAAATCCGCTGGGAGAATGAACTTATCAACTTTCACCAACACATTTTCCACCACTCCCCTTGGTCGAACCATAGAGCGATCCGCTAGTTGGAGAATCACCGATGTAGGCCTAGGCTCACCAAGTCCCAATTTCTGAAAAATAGACCGCGGCATGAGATTGATGCTAGAACCAAGATCACATAGAGCTTTCCCTACATGAAGCTCACCAATAGTGCAAGGAATAGTGAATTTCCTCAGATCTTTTAACTGGAGGCAACTTGTGACTGAGCATAGAACTACACTCTTACGTCAAAGCAATAGTTTCATGATCTTCCAACCTTCTTTTCTTTGTAACAAGATCCTTCAAAAACTTAGCATACTTTGGCATCTCTTGCAATGCATCAAGAAGAGGAAGATTGATCCGTTGTGACTTGAATACTTCAAGAAACTTTGCAAAATGATGATCATCAGTCTTCTTTTGAAGTCTTTGAGGGAAGGGCGGTGGTGGAAAAATATTTTGAGCATCAGAGGGAATTGGTGTGGCTTGATGTTCTTGTGAAGAAGGTAGATTCTCGGCCTTATCTTCATCATCATTTTTCTGATTCTCGGCCTCAGAAATTTCTTGCTCAACCTCGGTGCTTTTCCCACTTCTAGTTGTGACTGCTAAGCAACGTTCTTTATCTTTAAGATTCGGCTCCGTATCACTAGGTAGAGTCCCTTGAGGTCGAGAAGAAAGAGCTGAAAGGATGTGGGTGGCAATGCTCTTGCCCACTTGCTCGGCATTCTTTGCCATCAATGCTTCCATATATGCTTGTTGTTGTTTAAGAAAAAACATGATATCCTCGGATGGCTTATTGACTTGGGCTTGAGAATTTTGAAAGCCCGGTGGTGGTGCATTCATCCTGATCTGATTCGAAAAACTTTGTGGTTGAGAAGGGCCTGCATTGTTAGTCCACGAAAAATTGGGGTGGTTTCTCCAACCAGGGTTATAAGTATTCGAGTACGGATTATTATTCTTATTGAAATTTGAAACAAATTGCCTGATTCAGAATTTAAATTGCAATTATCCGTAACATGATTACCTTGGCAAAGTTCGCACATTTGAATGGGTTGGATGGCGGATGCTGAAGTGCCTTTGTCAAACGGCAACTTGAGCTTCTAGACTTTGAATTCTATTCGCTTCTCCCGATTCGATGCTTTCTTTGGTGTGTGTCTTTCACCTCCCCATTGATAATTATTGCTTGCCATTTCTTCCAAAAGTTCATAAGCCGCATAAACCGCCTTTCCCATTAAAGCTCTTCCTCTGCCGCATCAATTGTGCAACGGATGGTAGGATCAACCCCATTGTAGAATGTTTGCACGATCATCCATTTAGGAAGCCCATGGTGCGGACACTATCGAAGCATATTCTTGTAACGCATCCATGCTTCGTAGAGATTCTCCACTCCATTGTGTGAAACTTGTGATGTCATTTCTCATCTTATTTGTTTTGCCGGGCGGAAAGAATTTTCTAGAAACTTTTGGGCCATGATATCCCATGTAGTGATAGACCTCGCGGCAACGACATCAACCAATCATTAGCATTCTCTCCCAAGCTAAATGGAAATAATCGGAGATGGATTGCATCCGACGATACCCCATTGAATTTGAATGTATCACATATTTGGAGAAAATTCTTGAGATGAAAAATTGGGTTCTCATTCGGTAAACCCACAAATTGCTTCGCCATGACCATTTGGATAATTACGGGCGTGAGCTCAAAGTTGTTTGCTTCAACTGCCGGTCTTCTTATACTTTCTTGAAAACCCTCTATTGTTGGTCTGAAATTTCCCTTAATGTTCTTTGGGCGGCATCCTCATTTTCTTGGTTTGCCATGGCTTGTCTTCTTCGAATTCGGAAAGTGCGCTCAATTTCGGGATCCAAATTGAATAGACCGAGACCTTGGCTTCAGGTCCTTCGCATAAACCTATAGAAACAAGTTGCAAGACAAACACCAACCAAGAGTAATGACAATACCAATAATTAAAAGTGTTCGAATTAAAGTCAAAATCCGTAGTATTAATATCTCAAAATTAAACTAAATTGTCCCCGGCAACGGCGCCAAAAACTTGTTGGTTCGCAAAACGAATATGCAAATACTACGGGCAAAAGTACCCGATCGACAACAAGTAGTAAAGTGCGTAAGCACGAGTCGAACCCGCAAGGACAATTATGACATTTATTATCGTGAATACTAAAATTTAGGATTTTTAACTTTATCCAAACGATCGAAATTGAGTTGAAATGTTATAACTAAATTAAAGCAAGTAAAACGAGCGATGGGGGAATCGGAAATCACACACACACACACACTGGTGAAACGATGATTATCAAAGTTAAAACACTAAGATTATGATTTCACTCCAAATTATCCAGATAACCAATTAGTCCACTCCATGTCCTATGCGTGACAAAATGTGCAATATAATGGCAATTTTTCGCAATGATTGGCTTCCGAAGCCTTCTATATCCGGGCCACAATCTACCCACGGGAGTGGGGAGAGCTTTCGTAAGATTGATCTCGATACAAATACGGGCTGTGCTAGGACGAGTGAAATTAGCAGTAGGAGCATCAAGGAGCAGGGGCTTACCAATAAGACTAGCAATGGAGAAGAGAGCTTGCTTATGGAATAAGTAGATTGGGAGTCTGGTAATTCAAACCAGGACAGGAACTATGGGACTTTCAACATCGGGCGAAATTCGGGGTCCATTTGAAAACTCTCATTGGATATGACCCGGTACCACGATCTTTGATCCACGATCGGTAGTCGCTTTCATGATGGACTTGGATAAGCACATGCTTGGCATCTAGATGACCCAGCGTAACATCAACTTTTAAGCCCAATGTTAGGAATTGTTTGCGCAAGGTTTCCATTGAAGGGCGTCCATGGGAGAATTTCCTATAAGAGTCAAGTGGAATGGTTTGGCCAGCAAGGAAATAAGATATGTATTAAGTTTAATGGCTGGCTCACCTTTGTGAAGTGTCGTAGGGATGGATGGAACTTGAGAAACAATTGTAGAGGATGAAGCAACGACGGAGGCGAAGGATTTTTGATAATGGGAGAGGACGGCGGTGGGGGCATCGGCCGCCCGCCGCCATGCGGACCAAGGTCTATCTCGGGAATCAACCAAAGGCAAAGGCTCAATTCAAAACGACAAACCTAAGCAATGGAAACCTAAGGATCCCTCTTCTAAAGGCCATCCAGCTGTTGCGGATATTGACTCTACTAATCCTAATGCCATTGTTCGGGAAGAACCGGTTGCTACTTCGATCGGAAAAAGGATAATCTTTGAAGAGAATTTAAATGATATCTGAGGCCTCTACAAGAGAGAACAAACGTCACCGGAGGGCTGGAGTAAATAATACACCTAATGTTGGATGTATTAATAATGCCACGGTAAACCCTCCTATCGGCTCGATTTAAATGCTATTAATCATGTTTCTTCTACTAATGTGAAACAGGCTCAATGACTCAAATTGAACAAGACACTATAGATCACCCTACTACGGGTCAAATTATTTTGGCTCCTTCCAACATCTTAAATGAAGAGATTGTGCAAGACAGGTCCCTGCAGCCTATCTCGGGCGTGCGCTTTTAATGAGAGTAATCAAGAAGTTTCGGGCATGATGCAACCGGTTTATACATCCTCCAACCCTTTTGCTATTCGAATGTGATCGAAGAAGAAGAAGATCCTGGTCACTCTAATTTAGAAGCTCTCAATATTACTCTTACCGCTGGCCCAAGACAGAATCAACCTAAACACTCTGCTCCTCTTTCGGATAGGCTCACTAGATCAAAAGCCAAACAAGGTAACTCTTCTAATCAGTTTCCCCATGAATGTTAAGGCCCTTTTTTGGAATGCTCGTGGAGTAGGTAACGACCCAACAATTGCTCGTATTAAACAGCTTGTTCGTATTCACAATATTTCTTTTATTGCAGTGTTTGAACCTATGCTTGCCCAGGACAAAGTTAATTTTATCACTCGTCGGTTGAAATTTCGGTTTAGCAGCTCAAACTCTACCAGTTCTATATGGGTTTTTGCTAAATCTACATTAACTTGCTCTATTGTCCAAGATTCTACTCAGCATCTCACTCTCCGCATTCAACATTATAGTTGGCCTTTTACGACTTTATTCTCTTGTGTCTATGCTAAATGCGATGCCGTGGATCGTCGGCAACTTTGGACAGAATTAATTGATATTAGTTCACACCATAGTGATACTCCTTGGGTGTTGGAGGTGATTTCAACATTATTATGAGTCCTTCGAAAAATCGGTGGTCGTGGATGGGATAGAAATGGAGCTATGGATTTTCATGCATGCGCTGGTTTAAGCGATCTTGGATATTCGGCCCAAAGTTCACTTGGTGGAATAAAGAGAGGGTAACTCTACAATTCACCAACGCATTGATCGGGTGCTGCATTGCTGGATGGACAAATTCTCTAACTCTGTCATGCATTTAAATCCTTTGTTCGGATCATAGCCCTCTTCTCTTTAATTTTTCAGTGGTGGGAACAAAAGCATTGGCATTCCGATTTCTTAATGTTTGGACCTCTCACACTTCTTTTCTCGATGTAGTTCGAGTAGCATGGAACTCAAAATCGGTGGTCGTCCTATGTCTCTTTTGCGGCCAAATTAAGAGCAACCAAACAAGCTCTCCGCAATTGGAATAAAGAAGTTTTTGGCAACATTTTCAATAGAGTCAAATTGGCGAAGAGGATGTGCTAGAAAAGGAGTTGATGTTTGAACTTAATAATTTGGGGGATAATCGATCAGCTCTTATGTACGCTCAAGCTACTTTAAAAAGGCCCTTGCAGGAGGCCTATTAGAGGCAAAAATCAAAAATCAAATGGTTTAAGGAGGAGATGGCAACACCAAATTATTTCACGCCTCGGTTCGTCAAGCTCAAAGGAAGCTTTATATTCATACTATTCGAAACTCGGAAGGGTTTTACTTGGGTGAAGCTAACGTTAAGAAAGGCATAGAGGATTACTTGAGATCAACTTAAGTCGACTCTTCTCCTACCTCTATAGATCTTGCTATGATCCCTCTCTTATCGGTGGCCTGGAACCAAGATTTAATTGCTATGCCGTCTATTGAAGAGGTCTTTTAGTTTCAAATCTTAATGGGGATAGTGCAAGTGGTCGGATGGCTTTTGTTGCATCTTAGCCTAGATTTGCTTGAATCCATAACCTAAGTCTAAGTCAAGGTGACTAATGGGCTGCGTGTACATTAGAGTGGCAACTTGTACTTAGGCATAGCTTGAATAGCCTAGGATTGCTTATTGTAAGTAGCCTTGAAGAAGATAGCCTATAGGACATCGGACGTCCTCTGCACAATAGGCAAACAATGCATCAGCAGTCTTTCGTTTGAATATCGGACAAGCTCATATCAGCCAAGCCTCATCGGCAATGTTGAAGAACCTTAAGAACGTCGATAAGAGCCGAAGACATGTCCGATTTGAGGCTTTCGTTGACTTCGATGCAACGTTAACCCGCAAATCACATTCAATGAAGGTTTCCATCCTTAGCATACACTCGAAAAGGACATTCCTCCTGCAAGCACGACCGCCTATTTTTAGCAAAGTGTCGGAGACAGACGCAAGCTACGGGCCGGCCTATCGAGTCAACAACAGATTAGAGCATTAATTGCTCTTAAATTCAAATTAGAAGACCACCAACGGCTCCAAGCTTCCTCCTACATATAAAAGGAGAATCCATTGCTGCATTTAACACACTTCAACAACCCCAACTCGAATCTTCATAGTCTTCAAGTTCTTACAAGCTTACAAGTCCTATCTGCATACTTACATTGAAGAGCTTCATACTTAGACTCCTAGTCCATTAAAAGCTCTTCATTGATTGCAACACCTAGCTTTTCATAGCTCACTAGAATTGTATCTTATTGATATCAATTCTCCCACACAAACACTTGGTCAACAAAATTTTTGTACACAATCCATTAGAGATTTAGTTTGTAAAATATCTAGTGGAAAAACTTAGTACACGATTTTCAAATCCAAAGTTGACCACTTTGGTTGTGGACGTAGCACTTATTTATAAGTGTGAACCATATTAAATATTCTGTCTATTTGTGTGTGATTGTGATTTGATTGTGTTGCTTTAAATTTCCATTTCCAATGTTTAAGCTGCTGATCTTGTCTGCCAAGATCGGCCATTCTCAACTTGTCTGTGCTTCACAAGTCTTCCGCTGCAAAATTTATAAAACCCTAGTGAAGTAAGATTTTTGAATCAATTTCAAAAATTGGACATAGGCTATTCAACCCCCTTCTAGCCTATATAGAGCAACCTTGGACCTAACAATTGGTATCGAGCTTAACTCTTTGAAAACTAGTTTTTCGAGATTAACCTCTTGAGAGATTAAAGATCATGGCTGCTCACCAAATGTTGGAAACCTCAAACGTGAACCATTGTCTGTCTTGGATGAAGTTCACTTTGACATCTGGAAAGATAAAGTCAAAAGACATATGAATTCAATTGATAAACGTTTGTGGAAATGTGTCACGAGATGGACCCGAATTCCAATGAAGCCTAATACACGGCCGCGGTAGATCCAGCTGCTGCACTGAAGTACCAAAGCCGAAGAAGAATGGGATGATGAAGACGAAAGAATGATGCTCGGATGGAAAGGCCATCAACATCATTACCAGTGTGTTGATATAAGCACTTATCGAGATTATCAACTTGGACACAGCAAAGGAGATGTGGGAAGCCATCCTTGAATATCTTGAAGGTGATGGCGAGACAAAGAACAACAAATTATATACTGCATCCGAAGTTTGACTCCTTCAAAAGGATCCCAAAGAGTCTCTGCGAAGTGCCTATGACAGATTCTATGAGGTAGTCAACTCTTGCTATTCATTAGGAAAGAAGTATGAAAAGAAAGAAATAAACATGAGATTTCTAAATGCACTAGGCGTCTATGGCATGTTAAGATCACGCCATGAAAGAGTCAAAAGATTTAAACAAATTGACTCTTAGAAACCTTTATGCTAGTCTTTCGGTTTATGAGCTTGAAATCCAACAAGCTCAAGAAATGGAAAAGAGTTTTAAAAACTTGTCCTTACCCATGTCTTGAACCTTCTGTTCAAAACCCGATGAAACACCTTCTACATCCAGTGAAGATGATGATATTCTTTCGACGAAGCCTTTGCTATGTTTGTAAAGAAATATCAACGTTTCAAAAGGTTTAATAAACCATCATCACATAGGCGGTCTTCTCACAAAGCCGTTCCTTATAAAACAACTGCTCAACCAAAAATTTGCTCCTTATAAATCGCAGACCATCAAAAGGATAATGAGCTAGTTTGTTTTAAGCTGTAGGAAACCAGGCCATTTTGCCTCTAAATGTCCAAAGCCAAAATATGAATTTTATAAGAAACGTCCGAAACTAAATTTCAAAAACAAAAAGGGATGGTGGCGAAGACATTGATGAAAGCAATCGCCTACATGGTGTGACACGACACGATGAGGATGACTCATGTGACTTTCTTTGAAGAAGCCAACATATGCCTTATGGCCAGGAGTCACCACATGATTCGGTGAGGTCACTACCATTTCAACAAGATGACATGATGATGATGATGAGCTCAATGAACCATCAAAGGAGAGCTCATCAAAGCTAACAAAGACATTTGGAAGAGTTTTCAAAATTCAAAGCTGCCTATGTGAAATTAGCCAAGAAGCATGAACTAGCTGTCTCGAGAAATCAACCTTGATGTCTAAGATCAAAGATCTTGATAGACACAAGTGAAAGTATCAAATTGCAAAAAGAGAACAAAGCTTTGATGAAAAGTGGACTTCCTACTTGAACACATCAAGAAGATAAATTCGAGAAAGATGACCTTCAAAAGGTTGTCAATACTTGGAATAACTCTAAAGGAAACTTTGATACCATTCTCTCAAACCAGAAAACTTTAGATGACAAAGCGGTATTGGTTTCCAAAGTGAGTTCAAAGTAGGTAGTTCTTCGGTTCTCAAAAGGATGAGACATCGAAGTGATTCTTTGAAGAATTGGTTGTAGGAGTTTCTTATGACCAGCAGTCTCCAAAAGGCAAGGACTTGGCTTTAACAAAGTTCCTTTTGTTTATCCCAAAAACACAAAAGACAAGTCCAAAAGAAAGCAATCGCGAATGACTCGCTAATAGTGAGTCGAGCAACTAAAACCCGCCATTAGTCACCCTAAGAAAACAGGGATGACTAATAGCAAGTCTAGGAATTCTCGGCTCAAACCTATTAAATTTGTCAAAGGCAAGGCTGCGATCCCAACACTTGCCTATAAAAGGGTAAAAGAAGTGAATTCTGAGATAAAAGCTTAAAGGACATGTGCTGTAAATACAAAATCTTTGATAAGAGGTCTATCTATGGTAAACCTAACATCAACAAGAAAAGGCATTATCGGCCTAAGTCCTATAGGCCAATTATCGCGAAAGATCATTCCAAAGACTGCGATATTAAGAAGCCTCAAAAGAAATCATTACTCATGTTGAAGGATTTCACAAATGCTCTTTCGCAAATGCCATGGTCATGAGATTCATGAATGCCTTCGAGATTCACACCTAAATCTAGAGGATTTACTCCTCCAAAGGTTAAACAAGTGTGGATCCCAAAGGTTGCTAACCTTGAGGACCCAAAAATAAAAGGGGACCATATTCTTAAATGTCTATATTTCAGAATGCTTTATGGTCATTAATGAAGAAGAGAAAGATCTATGGTATCTAGACAGTGGATGCTCAAAGCATATGATTGGTGATCCAAATCTTCTCTCAAGCATTGTTGAAGCAAAGGGTCCTCGGTCATATTTGGAGATAACTCAAAAGGAAAGACCATTGGTTATGGAAGTATAATCGAGGAAATCTCTCCATCAACAAAGTCTCTCTAGTTGAAGGTTTAAAGCACAATCGCTAAGCATATCACAATTCGTGATAAAGGGCTAACATGTCGTTTTCCTCTAGTCAATGTCTCATAAAGGACAATGAGACATGTTCAACTATCCGACCGGATTCGAAAAGGGAATGTCTATTTGTTGACCTAAATGTTGGAAGAAAATCAAATCTTTGCTTGGTTGCTAGGTCATCAACCGACAACAGTGGTTGTGGCACAAAAGGCTTAGTCATCTCAATTTCAAATACTGGAGAAGCTATCAAAAGACAATCTAGTTGTCGGTTTGCCTAAAATATCAGTGAATCACACGGTCTGCAGAGCATGTCAATTGGGCAAACTACATAAATCTTCCTTCAAAAGCAAGCCTTGCTATCAACAACCAGACCTCTACAGCTCTTGCACATGGATCTGTTTGGACCTGTAACTACTACAAGTCTTGGTGGCAGCAAGTATACTCTTGTGGTAGTTGATGATTACTCAAGATTTACTTGGGTAGAAATGATGTCCTCCAAAGATGAAGCATATGACATCATTACTGAACTCTTCAGAAGACTACAGACTCAGAAGCTGGATGATATCTCTGATGTCAGATCAGACAATGGAACAGAGTTCAAGAACAATGGTGTAGCCAAATATTGTGATGACCATGGAATTGGTCACAATTTCTCTGCAGTTGGCACACCTCAACAAAATGGAGTTGCTGAAAGAAAGAACAGAACTCTCATTGAAGCAGGAAAGACAATGATTGCTGAAGCCAAACTGCCTATGTATTTCGGGCGTAAGCCGTGAACACCGCCTTCACACAAAACAGTCCATCATAAATAAATTTCATAACAAAACTCCATATGAAATATGGAGAGGCAGAGCTCCCAACATTGGATTCTTTAAAATATTTGGTTGTAAATGCTATGTTCTTTACAATGGTAGAGAACATAGAGGTAAGTTTGAATCCAAAAGTGATGAAGGAATTTTTCTAGGATATGCCAAGTTTTCAAAAGCATACAGAGTTTATAACAAAACTTCACTTAAAGTTGTTGAATCTGTACATGTTTCTTTTGATGAATTTGATTTCATTGGGCCACATTTGGCTCCTAAGGTTACTAATGTTTCTGATGAATATGAGACAGGTACAGAACAGCCAAGTCCCAGATCTTCTGATCCTCCTTCTTCACAAGAGCTTCCAAGAGCCAACCTGTTAGAATCCTCAAACGAACCAACAAATGAACACTCTGAAAACCCTGAATCCCCTTTGCCTTCCACACCAGAAGTCATACAACCTACCTTGGAATTAACCTACCCTTTAGAAAACCAAGCTTCATTACTTCTACTTCTCAAGAATCCAACTCTGCCGATGCAATAGGACAAGTTCAACCTGCAGAAGTTAGGGAAGTAAAAGATCATCCTATCACTCAAATCATTGGAGATCTTAATGCTGGTGTTCAAACTAGACAAGCTTCAAGGAATGAATGCATGTATTCTACTGCATTTGTATCTAACATTGAACCCAAAAAGATTGATGAAGCTATGGAAGATCCAAGCTGGGTGGAAGCTATGCAAGAAGAGCTAAACCAATTTGACAGATGCCAAGTCTGGTCACTAGTCCCTAGGCCTAAAGGACAAGCAGTTATTGGCACAAAGTGGGTTTTCAGAAACAAAATGGATGAAAATGGCAATATTACAAGAAACAAGGCAAGACTGGTAGCCCAAGGATACAGACAGGAGGAGGGTATTGACTATGATGAGACATTTGCTCCTGTTGCAAGATTAGAAGCTATCAGATTATTCTTGGCCTATGCCTCTTACAAAGACTTCAAAGTCTATCAAATGGATGTAAAGAGTGCATTTCTGAATGGAGAACTTCAAGAAGAAGTCTATGTTGAGCAACCACCTGGGTTCATAGACTGTTCAAGGAGAGAAGATGTCTACAAGCTAAGGAAAGCCCTTTATGGACTCAAACAAGCTCCAAGAGCCTGGTATGAGACCCTTTCAAAGTTCTTGATATCTCAAGGCTTTGTAAGAGGTCAAATTGACACTACTCTTTTCATTATGAAACATAAAGGTCATTCCTTACTTGTTCAAATATATGTTGATGATATTATATTTGGTTCTACTAATGAAAATCTTTGCAAAAGGTTTGAAAAGCTTATGCAGAGTAAATTTGAGATGAGCATGATGGGAGAGCTCAACTTTTTCCTTGGTCTTCAAATTCAACAAAGTTCAAATGGTATCTTCATCAATCAAGCCAAATATGCAAAGGATGTCATCAAGAAATTTGGTCTTGAGAATGCAAACAGCTTCAGCACTCCTATGGCTACTAACTGCCATCTTGACAAAGATGAGAAGGGCAAGAAAGTGGACATGACTCTCTACAGAGGCATGATTGGCTCACTTTTGTACTTAACTGCTAGTAGGCCTGATATCATGTTTGCTGTTTGTGTTTGTGCTAGATTTCAAGCTGATCCAAAGGAGTCTCACCTACAAGCAGTCAAAAGAATCATCAGATATCTGATAGATACTCCCAACTTGGGAATCTGGTATCCTAGAGATTCATCTTTTAATCTTATAGGCTATTCTGATGCTGATTTTGCTGCATGTAAGGTTGACAGGAAAAGCACAAGTGGGACATGTCAATTCTTAGGAAATAGACTTGTCTCATGGGCCGAAGAAGCAAACCTCTGTTTCAACTTCAACAACGAAGCTAATACATAGCCGCCGGTAGCCGCTGCTCACAATTGCTGTGGATCAAACAAAGAACTAGTGGACTATGAGATCAAAGCGATGATTGTCCTATAATGTGTGACAACACATCGCAATTTCGATCTCTCAAAATCTGTCATGCACTCCAAAACAAAGCACATTGATGTGAGATATCACTTTCTTAAAGATCATGTTGAAAAAGGTAACATCGGCATGCAATATGTGCCTACAGAGAATCGTAGCGACATCTTCACAAAACCACTTGATTCAACCAGGTTTGCTTATTTAAGAGGAGAGCTTGGTATGCTTGACCTCAATCCTTAATCTTTCTTGCAAATTCCTTAAGTCATTTTATAAACTGCCTATATAGAATTGCCTATGAGATTCGCCAATTGCTATTCGGCCGAGATTCTTAAGTCATTTTATAGACAAGCTTGAGTAAGTATCTACATTAAAATAGGCAGACTTTAAATAAAATAGGCAGACTTTGATACAATAGGCAGACTTAAGGGCGCCATACGTACAGTAACTCATCAGGTAATAAATGCGGACTTCAAATTTTATCAAATGTCATCTATTGGCCTGTCAGAGGTATAAAAGGGCAAAATGTACAAGCTTCTTCACAATTCTCAACAACCGCCATTTTAAACTTTCAAAAACCCTCGGACTTCCAATCTACAATCTCTCCAAAAGCCTTCAACTTTCCAAAATCTTTACGTTTTCTAGCTAAAATCATCAATGGTAAGAATTTCTACATCTTTTCTATTCATTTAAATTCAATGTTTAGGTCTGGTTTTGACCTAATTCGAGTTGTTTAAACTGTCCGCCATTGATGAATTTTGGTTTCTCACAATTGTTGCTTGAATCGTGTTCATGTGGTGTAAAATGTGTTTTAATACTTTATGTGACACTATATATTCAGTTTATGCTACTTTGTTTGCTTGAAAATGACAAAATCGATCCATATTTAAAACCCGTTCATGAACTGTTCTTATATTTTGGTTCAATTTGTCTATATTTTGGGTTTTGATCTCGAACAAGACTTGTTTATGTTAATATCTGCCGATTTCTTGATTATCTGCGATTCTTGCATATCTCCGATTTCTATATATTTGTTCTCACATCGCCGATCATGTAGGGAAAGTCTAAATCCTCAAAGCCGCTGCCACCACTTCATCTTCCGCCTCTAAAGCCAACCAGGGTGCATTGCCGCGAGCTCCAATCGTGGTCCTTCCCAGGTCAAGTTATCACCCTGGGATGACCATAGACCGAGACTCCATCCTTTGCACATCCGCTAGTGATGCCTTGCTAAAAGATTTGGCTGAGTGTGGACTTCTCCCCCTGTTCCAACTCAACGACACCCACTACAGCAACTATCTAGCTGAGGAATTCTATACAAGGATGATTCTACCTCCTCCTCCAGCTAATGCCTCTGAGCCTGTCAATTTGAGCTACATCAAGGGCTACATCAGGGGTCACTATATCAAGTTGACCTACAAGGATATTGGAGAAATCCTTGGACTGCCTGTTGAAGGCAAATTGGACTTGACCGATGCCGAATCGGCCCTTGCCTGGGAAATGATGAGGGGGTCTGCCCAACCAGAGAGGTTTTCCGAGATGTCTAGGAACCTCTTCCCAGAGAACCCCTATCACATCAGCCATCTGCTCGACAAGAGCATTTTATTCAAGAATGGCTCGAGGGACATCTTCACCTCTCAGCAGCTGATGTGGACCAAAGCTGTGGTCCTTCGCAAGCAACTCAACTGGGCAAAGATCATCTTTTCAATGCTGTCCCAGAGCGTTGCTGAAGTCCAAGCTCACCCGTCCATGAAGAGGCCCTTTGTCAGGGTTATCAATGTCATCCTCCGCCGTTATGAGGAGATTGATGAGCTGGTCGCTTCTGACGACCTCATCAAGGTGTCCAACACCTACGTCTTCACGGTCAACAACATCACCCGCTATAGGGATGATATGGCCAAAAGGACAACCAACGCGGCTGAGGCTGCTGCTGCCGTCGCATCGCTCCGGTGCTGCCGCTGCACTCGCCGCTATACGCTATCGGTGGCCCTCTACCCAAGCCGCAAGGGTAAGAGGAAGGTCACATACACCGCCGGGTTACCACCGAGGAGGAGGAGCCTACACCCATTGGGGCTGCACTGCCGGAACACTTTGACCTCAGCAGGCTAGACCACGATCCCTATGAGCCTGCTGAGCCTCCTACCAAAAAGCCTAAACACTCTCCCTCTCTCACCCCAAAACTCAAACAAACCAGGAAACCTACCCGCTCAAAGGCAGCCGTTGAGAAGGACCCATCAACCTTCCAACCTGCTGACCTCTCCAAACCCTCTCAACCTACCTCCCAATCCTCCAAGCCCAAAACCAAACAAACCCTCCTACCCACGGACGAATCATTTGGCCTTCCTAAGGTCTCATCCACACCAGCCGTTTCTCCATCGGCTGTTCCTCCACCAGCAGTTCCCACCACAACATCTCAATCACCAACTTCTGCCTCTTCCACTCCTACTAAGTCCAAACATGGCAAACGTTTTAAAAAGAGTGCAAAGAAGAAGGTACATTTTGTGGGAACTGCCGATGACACCACTTCTCCTCCACCTTCACCACCTCTGCCTACTTCCCTTACCACCTCACCTGCTTCCTCACCTCCTCCCTCTGCTCCCATCCAAACAACCACCACCCAAGAGCCATCTATTTCACCTGCCACCTCTTCTCAACCACCATCCTCCAAACGACCTATCTCTCCTCTTCGATCCGCTCCTCCCAAACGCCTCAAAACCAACCCCTATGCCAACCTACACCCCGAGGTTCGCTGCCCTTCGAGACAGCAGCCTAAACCCAACCCCGCCGACACCGACCCTTCTTGGCCACCCTTGACTACCCCAAGAGATTTCCTGTCGCCCTATGTCCGCAGTGAAATCATCTTTCAATGGGGTGCCTACTATGACCCTCTTCCTCCTGCCTGGTCCCAACTCTTTTTCTCCCACAACTCAGCGGTTCAAGATCTTATGATCTTCAACCAATGGGTTGCAATCCATAAAGACCTAGGCCTTCCCCTTCCTACCAAATCGGACATCTCCCCATTCCTCTCTCTGCCTAAACCCCCAGTATTCACCATTATCTGCCATCCTTCCATCCTTCTTCACCCTGTGGTCTACAGCTTCATTGATGTAGTCACCACTTTCCTTGGCTTCAACCCTTTCATCCCTCTTCTCTTCCTTTCTCCTAGCCTTTCCTCTTTCTTTTCTCCTCCCCCTTTCTTCATTCACCCCCTTTCATATGTCATCTACATAGAAAGGCTCTTCCCTGTTCCTCGCGTCTTCTCTAGTCTTCCTTCCCCTTCTACCAGCTATGTTCCCATTTCCTCCACCAGCT
Source organism: Platycodon grandiflorus (assembly GCA_016624345.1). Taxonomy (NCBI): domain Eukaryota; kingdom Viridiplantae; phylum Streptophyta; class Magnoliopsida; order Asterales; family Campanulaceae; genus Platycodon; species Platycodon grandiflorus. The sequence goes on from CM028362.1 coordinate 59,058,366, forward strand.
ATTCTACCTCTTCCTCCGCCACTCCTCTCTCCCCACCATCCTCCACCCTCACCTACCCAAGCCACCACCATCCCCCCTCGCCAGACCATCGCCGAGTCCTCCCGACTCGTCGATACCTATCCCGCCGAGGCCGTACATAAATTTTTGAAGGATTTTGAGGTCATCTCTCGTTGACGACCAAGGCCCCGCACCAACTCTCTCGAGATCGTCTCACATCACCCATGTGCAGCCGACCGCATGACTCAAGTGATGGAGATTTCCAAGGGTGCAAAGGCCGCTTTGATGCTCGCCTACGATCCATCTCGGCCACAAGCCGCCCTTGCGCCACATCTCGGCCTCTTCATCCAAGACGCGCCATCTTCGAAACCAACCGGAACAACATAGCCACTAAGCCGATGCAGTCGTCGACATGGTTGAAGCCGGCTACAAGCTTGTGCTTCACTCTCAACGCCGCCAATCGCTCGTTCACTCCTCCGTGCGAGCAACGCGTAATCTCACGGCCAAGCACTTGGCTTACTACCGCAAGGAGCGCAACTACCGAGCACCGCCTCGGCTTTATTGATGCCTCGCTTGCGTCCATGAAGGAGGAGATGGCCGGACTCAACAATGATCGCAGACCAAGCTCATTGAGCATAATGCTCGCTCAAGCGTAAGAACAAAGAGCTCTCCTCCGAATTGGCCGATACTAAAGAAGAGCTAGCAAGAAGAAACGAAGAGATTGCAAGACTTAAGGCTGCTGTTGACTCTAAATGGGCATCAAGAGGCTATGGGCAATCTTCATCGTGCAAAGGCAAAGGTCGTGCATCATCTCGGTCATCTTCTAGAACCAGTAGATAATATTTTGTATAATCTTTTACTAAACTTTGTAATTAAACAACTTGTTTAATTAACAATGTCTATGTTTTAAAACTTTCATGTTTATTATGAACTGCTTATTATGTGATTGCATGAAATTTAAACCACTGGTTTAAAGACATGTCCTATATTGCCTATCTGCATGTCTTTAAATTTAGTCTCATTACAAGTGTCTGATGCTTAATTTCCTGTTTGTAAACACTTTGTAATTCTTGAATACAATGACCTTTATGTAAGTTCATCTAGGGCATGCTTATTTAATATATCAATCTCACAAGCATGTTATTACTAGACTTGAACATGGTCAGCTGATATTGTATTCGTAGGGTCATGGACTCAAGCAAATAGGAGGAGATTGTTGCATCTTAGCCTAGATTTGCTTGAATCCATAACCTAAGTCTAAGTCAAGGTGACTAATGGGCCTGCGTGTCTGTTAGAGTGGCAACTTGTACTTAGACATAGCTTGAATAGCCTAGGATTGCTTATTGTAAGTAGCCTTGAAGAAGATAGCCTATAGGACATCGGACGTCCTCTGCACAATAGGCAAACAATGCATCGCCAGCTTTCGTTTGAATATCGGACAAGCTCATATCGCCCAAGCCTCATCAGCAATGTTGAAGAACCTTAAGAACGTCTGATAAGAGAACTGCCGAAGACATGTCCTGATTTGAGGCTTTCGTTGACTTCGATGCAACGTTAACCTGCAAATCACATTCAATGAAGGTTTCCATCCTTAGCATACACTCAGAAAAGGACATTCCTCCCGCAAGCACTGCACCGCCTATTTTTAGCAAAGTGTCGGAGACAGACGCAAGCTACGAGCCGCCTATCGAGTCAACAACTGATTAGAGCATTAATTGCTCTTAAATTCAAATTAGAAGACCACCAACGGCTCCAAGCTTCCTCCTACATATAAAAGGAGAATCCATTGCTGCATTTAACACACTTCAACAACCCCAACTTCGAATCTTCATAGTCTTCAAGTTCTTACAAGCTTACAAGTCCTATCTCATACTTACATTGAAGAGCTTCATACTTAGACTCCTAGTCCATTAAAAGCTCTTCATTGATTGCAACACCTAGCTTTTCATAGCTCACTAGAATTGTATCTTATTGATATCAATTCTCCCACACAAACACTTGGTCAACAAAATTTTTGTACACAATCCATTAGAGATTTAGTTTGTAAAATATCTAGTGGAAAAACTTAGTACACGATTTTCAAATCCAAAGTTGACCACTTTGGTTGTGGACGTAGCACTTATTTATAAGTGTGAACCATATTAAATATTCTGTCTATTTGTGTGTGATTGTGATTTGATTGTGTTGCTTTAAATTTCCGATTTCCAATCATTAGAACCGCCGATCTTGTCCCGCCAAGATCGCCCATTCTCAACTTGTCTGTGCTTCACAAGTCTTCCGCCCGCAAAATTTATAAAACCCTAGTGAAGTAAGATTTTTGAATCAATTTCAAAAATTGGACATAGGCTATTCAACCCCCCCCTTCTAGCCTATATAGAGCAACCTTGGACCTAACAGCTTTTCTGGTCATTTTTACACACATTGCTGGGAGATTATCAAGGATGATCTTTACAGGCGATTAGGGATTTTTCTCTGGTTTTTCTCGCTCGAGCATGGTCGAGCACTCTTATTGTCACTATTCCCAAGATTGACTCTTCGAGTCATTTAAAGATCTGCGGCCTATAAGTCTTTGCAACTTCGCAACAAAATTCTCTCAAAAATTTTGGCATCCCGCCGCAAAATTCTTCCCCACATTATCTCTCCGAACCAAAGCGCGTTCACCAAAGGTAGGGTCATCCAAGATAATATTTTACTCGCTCAAGAGATGGTCACTTCTCTGGGAAAAAAGGTTAATGGCTCCAATATTGTTGTTAAGCTGGACATGGCAAAGGCTTTTGACAGGGTTTCTTGGATTTCTCTCACTCAAGTTCTTCGTAAATTTGGATTCCATGAAGTTTTCATTGATCTTGTTTGGCGGTTGATAGCTGAGAATTGGTTCTCGATCTTACTTAATGGTGAGTCAGTGGGTTTCTTTAATTCTTCAAGAGGCCTTCGCCAAGGTGATCCTCTATCGCCAAGTTTATTTATCATTGCTTCTGAAGTGTTAAGTCGCAGCTTAAACCAATTGCATGCTCAGTATCCCAATGTCAGTTTCTCAACTATTAGTGGTTGCCCTATCATCTCTCACTTGGCGTTTGCGGATGACGTGATCATTTTTTGCAATGGTAGTCGAAGCTCCATTCAACGGCATGCTAATCTTCTAAGAGATTATGAGTCTTCTTCAGGTCAGAAGGTTAATGTTCATAAAAGTAAAGTTTTTGTGGCTCCTTCCCTTTCTACTTCTAGAGCAGATCGTATTGCTATGGCCTGGGGCTATCAGTTGGGGACTCTCCCAATTACCTATCTCGGGTGTCCTATTTACTTTGGCCGTAAGCAAAAATCTATATTTGACTCTTTGGTCCTCAAACTTCAATCGAAGGTGGCTTCTTGGATGGGTTCATTTCTTAATTCAGCGGGTAAAGTTACATTGATTAATCATGTTCTTCATTCCATGACTGCTTACTTATTGGCTTCGATTGAACCTCCTGTATCGATTATTAATCTGTTGGAACGGACATTTGCAAATTTCTTTTGGGGATCTTTTGAAGGTAGAATCAAGTCTCATTGGGTCTCCTGGCGTACTTGTTGCAAGTCTAAATCTCAAGGTGGTCTTGGTATTTGCTCAGTCTACAACCTTATCCAAGCCTACTCTATTAAATTATGGTGGCGCTTCCGTACTCAATCCAACCTTTGGACCAACTTTCTGCGCACTCGCTATTGCAATTTCTCCCATGATACTCAAGCGCCAGCTAGAGGCTCCCATATTTGGCAACGTTTAAAGAAGATTCAGTCCATTGCAGAGCCTAACATCTCCTGGATTATTGGTAAAGGGAACTGCTCTATATGGTTTGATTCTTAGGTTCCTGGCCAACTAATTGCTAGACCCCCCGATTGTCACCTCCAGCAAGTAAAGGAATTATTTGATCCTCTTGGAAACTTACTCCCCACAGCCATGTCTATCCTCCCTCCAACTGCGGTCTCCATGATTCACACCCAGTGCATCAGACCTTCTGACGAGCAGGACACTCCCATCTGGACCACCACGGCTTCTGGGAAATTCTCTATAGCCGCTGCCATTTCTCATATCGGTGCTGGAGCTGCGTCTTCTCTGTCTTCTAATTTCATGTGGCACAAGCTTCTTCCAACACACATAGGTATCTTTTTATGGAGATTATTTCGTAATGGAATACCTACTGATGAAGCTCTTGGCAAGAAAGGAATCCATTTGGCTTCAAAATGCTGCTGCTGTTCTCAACCAGATTATGAATCTGCGCACCATCTTTTCATCGGCAGTGATCTAGCTAGAACTGCTTGGGATTACTTCCATATCTATCAAGATCTTCCTGTGTCTGGCAACTCTATTCGTCAAAGATGCATGTCCGGTTGGTATTCCTCTAAGTCCATTGCTCACATTATTCTCCCTCCTATTATTCTTTGGAACATATGGAAATTTCGCAACTCTAAACTGTATGATGGCTTAGCTCAATCTCCTCACGCTTTAATATTAGCTATCGATCGAGATTTAACTTATTCTTTAAGAGCAGGCAACTACGTTGGAGTGCGCACTTATAATGGCATTTCCTATTCTTTTGCCTTGAAGAAAACTGTTTCCATTCGAGCAGTTAGATGGGAGAAACCGATTGCAGGTATCTATAAGCTCAACACGGACGGAGCTAGCCGAGGAAACCCAGGTCCAAGTGGTGGTGGTGGTATTATCAGGGACTCATCTGGGAATATTATTTATGCTTTCTCTACTTTCTATGGTTATGCTTCTAATTTTGAAGCCGAGATGAAAGCTCTTTTCTAAGGCACTTGTTGGATGTATGCGAAAGGCCTCCGAGACGGTATAATTGAACTGGATTCTAAATCAATCTGTCATTGGATTAATAATCGTCATGCCCCTCCGTGGAAGTTGGCATACTATGTTCGTGCTATTTTACGCATGAAGTCCGAGTTAAAATTTTCTTTTCGCCATTGCTTTCGGGAAGCTAATTTTGCAGCTGACGGCCTTGCCAACTTAGCGATTGACACTTGTTCGGATAAAGATTTCACCACCCTTGCTGATCTTCCTCGTTCCATTAAAGGTGAGATCAAGTTGGACTCTCAGTCAGTAGCGAGAATTCGTAGTTCCTAACTAGTGTGGTTTTTATTGTTTAGTTGCTTAGGGTTTTCTCTCTGTTTTTCCTTTTCGATGTATGGTTAGTTGCTTAGTTGCTTTGAGATTTCTCTCTGTATTTCCGTTTCGAGGTAAGGCTCCTCCGTCCTCCCTCTTATAAGGGCAAGGCTGGTTGTCCCCCTCAAGTTTGTATTTATTTTTTTCTATCAATAAAATTTAGCAGGGTGCCGCCCCTGTTTCCTTAAAAAAAAAAAAAAAAACCAATTAGTCCACTCTCCATAACTTTTCTACAATTTACTATGGTATCCGAGAACACAAAAATAGTCACTACGAGCTCTCACTCCGATAGCAACCCTAATCTCCCCACCTAACTACGGGCTCTCGCAACGTATAGCTAGTGTGTGAAAATAGCATAAAAATCAAGTTCTCGAAAATGGATATTGAGTTTTGTGCTATATCTCTATGCTATAAAACATCAACTATTAAATTGCTTGATCCAAATTGTAATGGTAGCTCTCACTCACACAAAACAATTTTAAAATCATTTAATTAGTGATCAAGTAATTAAAAGCATTAAGAACAACAAAATAATAACCATAGCATAAAATGTAGTTAAGCTAGGAGAGTGAAAAAAATACTAGATCATGCTTCAAAGATGGAGATTCATCACAATCCTAGTTATAGAAAATTAGCTCATAATGCAAGAAAAATTACACACAAATATTCCAAGAAAATATTGCATAATGATATTAAAGATAAAGAGTATAAAATACAATACTTCAATGGAGATTTTTGTGAGAATCCTTTAGCATTCCTTTGACAAAATCTAGTTGAAAGATGATAAGATCTCCCAAAATGATGCTACTTTTTTCTTCCTTTCGTTCTATTTTGTGCATGTTCTGTTCTTTTTTCTTCTTCTTTAATCTGATCTCTCCCCTTAGCCAAAATGATCTCCAAGATTTTTAGAGTATTCCACAAGCTAAGGGAGGGCAAAAAGGACATTTGGCTAAGCTTTTTACATTTAAAAACCAAGGGGACTCGGCTGAAAAAGAGGAGGAAATGGGTCTTGGGTTTGGCTGAGGAAAAGGGGCGCCCATCAAGGAAGACCGCGGACCATCCACCGGCAAACGGGCCAGGCTGAGAGGGAAATAGGGCGAAAACGCGGAGCAGGCTGGAGGGAAGAAACGGGCTGGATCCGGAGCTCCAGAGCAAAACTCGCGGGTCAGCCTTGAGGAGGGCTGGGACACGTGGCTGGCGGAGGGAGCGACAGCGCATTGGAGGAGTTCTTTCAGCGCTTTGCAGCGCTACCCCTGAGTTCTGATTATTGCTCCGGTGCCCCTGAGTTCTGATAAAAGTGAGGCGCAGTCCCTATCCTCCCAAGCCTTGCAATTTAGTCCCAAGTCAGCTCCGTTAGACTCCGTTAGCCTCTTTTCTCTTTGAAACACTTAACGGGCTCTTACGGAAGTTGACTGAATGGCTTTTATCAATGCAATTCTTCAACATGCTGCCTTGAATCTCCCATAATGCTATGAATTGAACCTTTAAAGCTTGAATTCATGCCCATAGACCTGAAACATAATAAAATCACAATAAATGCAATTCCTAGGGCAATATCAATATGCAATTCATATAAAATGGGGGCAAAATATGGGGAAAAGATATATACAATTACGAGCTTATCACTGACCCTCTCCTTGTTTCATTGTTGACCAAAACTTCAAATACATCAAATGGGTTTGTTATTGAATAATTGATATGATGTAAATTAAATGATTTCTCTCTATCAAATAGAGTATTTTAAATTTCTACAAAGCTCCGGCACCCACAATATCTCCACAGACTTTGACAAGTTTTATCACACCGATTAGATATAGAAGATTTATTTTTCTAGCTCATATAATGAGATCACTAAAGAAGCCGATTTCTAAACTGCGCTCAATGCAAAAATTTGTCGGAAGAACTCAACATAAAAGCTTTCAAGTTATGCTATATATTGCAATCCTTGTCTCTTTAGAATTGCCCGCAAAGAAAAACTACTAAAGACCATTATTGAAGTTGTTTTTACTCATTTCCATACATTCTCATTTAACCAAACACTTGCAAATATTATCTATTGAGATTGTTCTGAGAAAGCCTTTATAGCTTATACTTTCACTTGTAAATCTAATCTTAAGAGAGAGCTTTGTAGTGAGGTTATTTGTACCAAAACTAGTTTAAACTTAGAGAAAGAAGCCTTGGTGAAGGCTTGATTGTAAAGGTTTGACTTGCGCCTAGTTGGGTTTTGATTCTACCCGAAAAGGATAATCTAGTAGATTAATAATCCCAAGTAGAGGCTTGGGAGTGGATGTTAACCTTGGGGGTTGGAAGGCTGAGCCACGATAAATTGTTACATTAATTTCATTCTCTCTCTCCCTTAATTACTCTCTAGTTTTCATAATTTATATTTTTGATATTTATTATTGCATGAATATTTGTGAGTTAATAATTTATGAATACAAGTGTGTGAAAAATCACTTAATTTTATATTAAACTAGATTTGTGGAGAATAATTTTATAAATCCTAATTACCCCCCCTGTCACGACCCGACCCGAGTTCCTATTTGGAAACTCGTCCGGTTCGCGAGACGGGACACAAAATGCACAATTTCAAAATCACTTTTCGTGCAAAAACCCTGTAATGCGAATGTACGTTTATTTTAAAAACAAAACAATACATCACGGCACACAAAAGCCGGAAATGAACATATGATATAACCAACAAACCCACGAGGCAAGAAGCTCGGGCTTAACATGTAACATCATCAGAGTGCGCGGAAAAGTAAGATTAAGTAACATTTACAAAAGCCTGACAACCATGTCGGCATCTACAAAAGAATATTGAATGAACAACAAGTACGGGACTTCTACCCAACTTTACAATGTTTAAATAACAAGTGTACCCTCGGCCTCACCAAAAGAAAATACCAAGGCTCACAGAGTACTACCAAAAGACGGCGACGAATACACGGGCAACGAACGATCACCGAGGGTTTCTTGCGGGCTCGGGATCTAAGGAAAACAATAAACAATGGACGGGGTGAGTTATAAAACTCAATAAGCTACTAATGCAACAAGATGGCATGCTAGATGCAAACAATAATAAGAATCATGTATATATATCATGGTCGGCATAATATAACAACTTCTAAACATCATCAAGTCAAATAACTCATTGTACAAGTCACGTTGCATGCGTCTCACGTAGGGGCAATATATAAACACATATAAAAGGATACCGTCGAGGTACACCTCCGACATACCAACTTCCAACCAACCAACCATATAATACCCATGAAGATACCGTTGATGTCGTACCCGATCATCGAACCAATTAACAAAACCAAAGTGAACCGTTTTCCGTATCCACGTCGACGTGAAGACTCGGTCCCCACGACCCGAGAAACAATCACGGTATAGCTTACCAAGGTCGCGTTTATTCCATACAACACTTAGCGCTATAACCCCTACCGTGGCCAACGGTAGGGCGAGGCCCAGTGTATTGGCCTTCGGCTATTACGTAGCCCCAGCTCACGCAATAACCGAGCGTCAATACACCTCCAACAAATATGCCATGGACTTAAACAATGCTCAAGTAGATGTTTACTCGACACATTAACTAATCAACCAAATGTTCAAGCAATGTTTACTTAACATTAAATAGAAGTGTTATACTCCAAAGTAGGGAGTATAACGACCATAATAACAACATACTAACGTGTACCATAACATGCCAACATTAAATCCATCACAATACCATTATACGTGTATCGCGCAACCAATCGCCCAACGGGTCTCTCGAGCATCCAAAGAGCTCACAAAACACACACGTGGTCACATTCATTATCAAACCCTAATCGACTCCGTTAGAGTCATTTTAGGTTACTAGTGTTGTCGAGTTACGAAAATGGTCTTGCACTTTAATCCTAGCACATTAACGCCCAAATTCGAGTTCCCAATGACGATTTACAAGTCTCAACATATTTCACAACCCCAACACAACATTTCATGGAAAAATCACAAGTTCACATTTCTAGCATGGTAAATATACTCATTTGAAGTTTAAAATGTCATATGAGACATAAAAGATGAAGAAGAGGGGGTAGTAGCTTACCTCTTGATGAAATAAACCAAGGAGGGAGGATTTAAGCCAAAGATGATGTCTCCTCTAGTCACAAAGGTCTCAAAATGTTGAATCTCTAGCTTCCAAGTTTGAAATCTTGAGAAATCAACACACACTCCCTAAAAACGTGGGTAGAGGTGAATACTCAAGAATCCACCATGAGATGAAGAGTTTGTTCGGTTAGAAACGTTTACCTAGTCGAGCTCTACACTCCGGCGAAGACGGATCGTGATTCCGACTCCGAACGATCAAGTTGTGGCAAGATTTCTTCACAAACTCTCTCTTGGACTCTCTACACTCTCTCTCTATGTTTTAGGATGAAAAGGGATGTGAATGGGGTGTTCTAAGGTCTCCCAAGGAAGTTTAAGTGGTCAAAATGTGGCTGACCTCTCGGGTGGTGACGTGGCACAACCCTAGCCAACCAATCCTTGAGTTTAAAAAATCAGGATTTCTCACGGGCAGAGGCGCTGGGCAAGGCGCGGCCGCTTAGGCGGCCGCTTAGGCGGCCGCTCGCTTTCCAGAATTTTCTGGTTGATGTTTCTGGTTCCTGCGCGCGCGCCTGGGCGGCCGCTCAGGTTCCAGAATCTCCGATTTTTCGCAAAGTGCCCCGAAACACTCCCGAAATGATCCTTAATGATCCCAAGGTGATTCTAAGTCTACGGGAAGGTCAAAACACTTAAGAAAAGTGCCGCGAGCGAACCGTAAAAGTGCAAGAAGTTCAACACATTTAAAGTATGTTAAATCACAAGAATCAAATAATGGTTTAAACATTTAAAACACATAGAATGCAACATGAAGATGCTATATACCATGTATAATATGTTCAAGAAATGTTTATAAGGTTTATTCAGTGTGACACGTGTAATAATCGTGAATGAAATGGATGACGTGTAAGATGCAAATGAAGCGGGCGTTACATTCTCACCCCCTTAGAATAAATTCGTCCGCGAATTTACTTACCAACTCCATCAAACAATGCGGGATACTTCACACGCATCTCCTGCTCGGTTTCCCAAGTGGCCTCCTCGACATTGTGATTCCTCCACAACACTTTCACGAGGGTATAGTCTTTGTCCTCAACACTTGCTCCTTGGTGTCTAAGATTCGCACCGGTTGCTCAACATACGAAAGGTCGGGTGTCAAATCCACCGACTCATACTCCAACACATGTGAGGCATCCGTCAAATACTTTCTCAACATCGACACGTGAAACACCTCATGAATACCTGACATCGATGGCGGTAAGGCAAGTCTATATGCCAACTTTCCAACCCTTTCCAAGATTTCAAACGGTCCAATAAACCTCGGGGCCAATTTCCCTTTCTTACCAAACCTCTTAACCCCAATCCGAGGCGAAACCTTCAAAAACACATGATCACCGACCTCAAATTCAAGATCCCTACGTCTATTGTCGGCATAACTCTTCTGTCTACTCTGGGCCGTTTTCAATCTTTCCCGAATAACTTTCACACTTTCCGCCGATTCATGCACCATCTCTCGGGCCCCACAACTTCGCTTCACCAACTTCATCCCAACAAATAGGAGAACGACACTTCCTACCATAAAGTGCCTCATACGGAGCCATCTCAATGCTCGACTGATAGCTATTATTGTAGGCGAACTCGATCAACGGCACATGCGAATCCCAAGTTCCCTTAAAGTCCATCGAGCAAGCCCTCAACATATCCTCAAGTATTTGAATCGTTCTCTCGGACTGTCCATCGGTCTGCGGGTGAAATGTTGTACTCAAATTCAACTTCGTCCCCAAAGCATTCTGAAGTGACTGCCAAAACCGAGAAGTAAACCGCGGATCCCTGTCCAACACAATGCTCACCGGCACCCCATGTAACCTCACAATCTCCTGAATATATAATGAGGCAAGCTTCTCCAACGAATCCGAAATCGCAATAGGAAGGAAATGGGCCGACTTAGTCAATCTATCGACAATAACCCAAACCGCATCATGACCTCGTCGAGTCCTCGGCAACCCTGTCACAAAATCCATTGCAATATTCTCCCATTTCCATTCCGGAATTTCCAAAGGTTGTAACAACCCAGCTGGCCTCTGATGCTCCGCTTTAATCCGTTGGCACGTCAAACACTTCGATACAAACTCGGCTATTTCCCTCTTCATCCCATTCCACCAAAATTCTTCTTCAAATCCCGATACATCTTGGTACTCCCGGGGTGAATCGTGTATTTAGACTTATGGGCTTCATCTAACACTTGTCTTTTCACCTCCTCAATCGCGGTACACAAACTCTACCCCGAAACGTCAGAATACCATCATTATTCATAGCAAAATCTGGGGTCTTACCCCCATCTAACTCATCAATCAATTTCCTCAACTCTGGATCACTCTCTTGAGTTTCCTTAATCCGTTGGAACAACACCGGAGTAGCCCGAATATTCGCAAAAATCACTCCATGGCTAGACTCACTAGGTCCCCAATCACGAATGTCCTCTAGTATCTTCCATTCCCTAGTCATCAAACAAGAAACATACGCCTTCCTACTCAGCGCATCCGCCACAACATTGGCCTTTCCGGGTGGTATAGTATGGTGCAATCGTGATCCTTCAACCGTTCCATCCACCTACGCCGATTATTCAACTCCTTTTGCGAAAACAAATACTTAAGACTTTTATGGTCCGTGAACACCTCAAATTTAGCCCCGTATAAATAATGTTTCCACTTGTGAAGAGCAAATATAATCGCAGCCAACTCGAGATCGTGTGTCGGGTAGTTCGTTCATACCGAGTCAACTTCCGTGAAGCATAAGCAATGACTCTTCCATTCGCATCAAGACACAACCCAAACCTTCCTTCGAAGCATCGCTATAAATCACAAACCCATCCTGTCCATTTGGTAATGCTAAGATAGGAGCCGTAGTCAACTTTTCCTTCAACTCCCGAAAACTTGCCTCACACTTATCATTCCATACAAACGGCTTATTCTTCTGAGTCAAAGTCGTCAAAGGGGTTGCAATCTTAGAGAAACCTTCTATAAACCTCCGATAATAACCCGCTAACCCCAAGAAACTCCGAATCTCCGTCACCGTCTCGGGTCTCTTCCAACTCACCACAGCCTCGATCTTTGTCGGATCAACTGAAATCCCCTCACGAAACTACATGACCCAAAAATGTCACCTCCTCCAACCAAAAGGCACACTTACGAACTTAGCGTACAACTTCTTCTCCCTCAAAACCGTCAATACAATTCTCAAGTGTTTCTCGTGCTCTTCCCGAGACTTGAGTACACCAAAATGTCATCAATGAAAACAACCACAAAACAATCAAGGTACGGCAAAAACACCCTATTCATCAAATCCATAAACACCGCGGGTGCATTAGTCAACTCAAAGGGCATAACCACAATTTCAAAATGCCCGTATCTAGTCCTAAATGCCGTCTTAGGAATATCCTCCTTCCGAACCTTCAACTGGTGATAACCACTCCTAAGGTCAAGCTTGGAGTACACTACGGAACCTCGAAGCTGATCAAACAAATCATCAATGTGTGGGAGAGGATATTTATTCTTAATGGTAACCTGATTCAACTCTCGGTAGTCGATACATAGCCTCAACGAACCATCCTTCTTCCTTACAAACAATACCGGTGCACCCCAAGGCGATACACTCGGTTTAATAAAACCCCGATCAAGTAACTCTTGCAACTGAATTTTTAATTCCTTCAACTCAGCCGGCGCCATGCGATACGGTGCCTTCGATATCGGCGCGGTACCCGGTAATAATTCAATACAGAACTCCAATTCTCTATCAGGAGGCAATTCATAATCATCAGAGAAGACATCCGGAAATTCACGAACAACCGCAACATCATCCAACATAGCCACCCTTTTTGATTTATCCACCACACAAGCCAAATACCCCGAACAACCACGAGATAACAATTTACGGGCCTTCAAAGCCGAAATAAGTCGGACACCACCCATACACTTATCACCAACAAACACAAAAGATGACATGTTCGGCATATCAAATGTAACAAACTTCTTACGACAATCAACAACGGCATGGTGCGCATGCAACCAATCCATCCCCAAAATTACATCAAAATCCCGTATAGGCAAAACAACCAAATCAGCAGGCAAATGGTGGCCATCAATGATCACATCACAATTATGATAAACTTCAGAAGCTACTTGGCACTCTCCCATCGGAGTAGACACCTCAAGCACATACGGCAATGATTCAGGCATATGATGCAAATGACAGGCAAAATGCGATGCGATGTATGAATGCGATGACCCTGGATCTATGAGGACTCGGGCTTTAACATTAGAAACGAATAAGGTACCTCCTATGACATTGGTGGCTTCGGGCACCCTATTCTGGTCTAGGGCGAAGACACGACCCTGAACTCTAGGGCGACCCTCATTATCTCTTTTAACGCCCGTATTCTGTTGCGCACCTCCCAGTTGTACCCCTTTATTCCTAGGGCAATCCTCTCGAAAGTGCGTGCCGTCGCCACATAGGACACACTTCCCTGTTTCTTCCAACATCTATCCTCCGTATGACCGGTCCTCAAGCAAAAATTGCATGTCATCCCTTGGGCCCGCTGCCGTGGTGTTTCCACGATTTCCCTCTGTCGATTCTGTCCTCCCCTACGGTTGTCATTTCCCCTTTCTTGTCGGTTCCCGGTCATTCCGATTCCTCCACCTTGACTGTCCCATTGTTGAGTACCAGTATTTCGCCGATTCCCACCGGTATTCCCTGTTTAGTACGGTGCTCTTCAATGTCGTGCTCAATTCTATAAGCCTTATCTACTGCTCCCCGATAGCTTGTCAACTCAAGTGGTATGAGTTGCTTCCGATACTCAGTCCTCAACCCTTTCACGAACCGGTAAACCTTCTTTTCCTCTGTCGGTAGTAAATGTGTGCAGTATCGGGATAACTCAGTAAACTTGGCGGAATACTGAGCTACCGATAAACTCCCCTGCTCCAGGCTAAGAAACTCCACTTCCTTCTTCGCTTGTATCACATCCGAACAAACCGATTCCGGAACCGCTGCAAGAAAAGCTCCCATGTTCTCACCGTCTGATCCTGCACCCAGCTAGCTTCCAAAACCTTCCACCAATGCTCAGCCGCATCCTCTAGTTTGAACGTGGCGAACTTAATCTTCTCTACATCGGTACATCCCAACGCTGCAAAGATCTTCTCTGTTGACTCAATCCATCTCTCGGCCTTCTTCGGATCTGGCTCACCATTGAAGCTCCTAGGTTTCATTTTTAAAAACCTTTCCAATCTGCGGTCATTATCCCCGACTCCCCCGGCCGGTTGCACCACTCTCTGTCCACCCCCTTGACCTTGTCCATCCATGGCCTGTCTATTCATGTCCATGGTCTGTCTGTTCATTTCCATCATAGTCTGCATAAACCCCTGCATCGTGTGCATGAATGCCTCATTCTGATTCATAGGACTCTCTGACGACTGTCCGGTAGCTTGGTTAGGAGATGGGTTCGGTCCGGTTCGACGAGTATCCCTTTCGGCCTCCGTGGCCCTACTAGAACCAGCTCCATTCCGTGTTTCAACCATAATGGTTCACCTGCAACAAACACTCGTCGTTAACGACTGACACACACAACCAACCCCCACCTAAGCCAAGGATACCAAATCCCCGAGCTAACTTATGCTCGATACCAAGCATCACGACCCGACCCGAGTTCCTATTTGGAAACTCGTCCGGTTCGCGAGACGAGACACAAAATGCACAATTTCAAAATCACTTTTCGTGCAAAACCCCGTAATGCGAATGTACGTTTATTTTAAAAACAAAACAATACATCACGGCACACAAAAGCCGGAAATGAACATATGATATAACCAACAAACCCACGAGGCAAGAAGCTCGGGCTTAACATGTAACATCATCGAGTGCGCGGAAAAGTAAGATTAAGTAACATTTACAAAAGCGACAACCATGTCGGCATCTACAAAAGAATATTGAATGAACAACAAGTACGGGACTTCTACCCAACTTTACAATGTTTAAATAACAAGTGTACCCTCGGCCTCACCAAAAGAAAATACCAAGGCTCACGAGTACTACCAAAAGACGGCGACGAATACACCGGCAACGAACGATCACCGAGGGTTTCTTGCAGGCTCGGGATCTAAGGAAAACAATAAACAATGGACGGGGTGAGTTATAAAACTCAATAAGCTACTAATGCAACAAGATGGCATGCTAGATGCAAACAATAATAAGAATCATGTATATATATCATGGTTGGCATAATATAACAACTTCTAAACATCATCAAGTCAAATAACTCATTGTACAAGTCACGTTGCATGCGTCTCACGTAGGGGCAATATATAAACACATATAAAGGATACCGTCGAGGTACACCTCCGACATACCAACTTCCAACCAACCAACCATATAATACCCATGAAGATACCGTTGATGTCGTACCCGATCATCGAACCAATTAACAAAACCAAAGTGAACCGTTTTCCGTATCCACGTCGACGTGAAGACTCGGTCCCCACGACCCGAGAAACAATCACGGTATAGCTTACCAAGGTCGCGTTTATTCCATACAACACTTAGCGCTATAACCCCTACCGTGGCCAACGGTAGGGCGAGGCCCAGTGTATTGGCCTTCGGCTATTACGTAGCCCCAGCTCACGCAATAACCGAGCGTCAATACACCTCCAACAAATATGCCATGGACTTAAACAATGCTCAAGTAGATGTTTACTCGACACATTAACTAATCAACCAAATGTTCAAGCAATGTTTACTTAACATTAAATAGAAGTGTTATACTCCAAAGTAGGGAGTATAACGACCATAATAACAACATACTAACGTGTACCATAACATGCCAACATTAAATCCATCACAATACCATTATACGTGTATCGCGCAACCAATCGCCCAACGGGTCTCTCGAGCATCCAAAGAGCTCACAAAACACACACGTGGTCACATTCATTATCAAACCCTAATCGACTCCGTTAGAGTCATTTTAGGTTACTAGTGTTGTCGAGTTACGAAAATGGTCTTGCACTTTAATCCTAGCACATTAACGCCCAAATTCGAGTTCCCAATGACGATTTACAAGTCTCAACATATTTCACAACCCCAACACCACATTTCATGGCAAAATCACAAGTTCACATTTCTAGCATGGTAAATATACTCATTTGAAGTTTAAAATGTCATATGAGACATAAAAGATGAAGAAGAGGGGGTAGTAGCTTACCTCTTGATGAAATAAACCAAGGAGGGAGGATTTAAGCCAAAGATGATGTCTCCTCTAGTCACAAAGGTCTCAAAATGTTGAATCTCTAGCTTCCAAGTTTGAAATCTTGAGAAATCAACACACACTCCCTAAAAACGTGGGTAGAGGTGAATACTCAAGAATCCACCATGAGATGAAGAGTTTGTTCGGTTAGAAACGTTTACCTAGTCGAGCTCTACACTCCGGCGAAGACGGATCGTGATTCCGACTCCGAACGATCAAGTTGTGGCAAGATTTCTTCACAAACTCTCTCTTGGACTCTCTACACTCTCTCTCTATGTTTTAGGATGAAAAGGGATGTGAATGGGGTGTTCTAAGGTCTCCCAAGGAAGTTTAAGTGGTCAAAATGTGGCTGACCTCTCGGGTGGTGACGTGGCACAACCCTAGCCAACCAATCCTTGAGTTTAAAAAATCAGGATTTCTCACGGGCAGAGGCGCTGGGCAAGGCGCGGCCGCTTAGGCGGCCGCTCGCTTTCCAGAATTTTCTGGTTGATGTTTCTGGTTCCTGCGCGCGCTGGGCGGCCGCTCGGGTTCCGAATCTCCGATTTTTCGCAAAGTGCCCGAAACACTCCCGAAATGATCCTTAATGATCCCAAGGTGATTCTAAGTCTACGGGAAGGTCAAAACACTTAAGAAAAGTGCCGCGAGCGAACCGTAAAAGTGCAAGAAGTTCAACACATTTAAAGTATGTTAAATCACAAGAATCAAATAATGGTTTAAACATTTAAAACACATAGAATGCAACATGAAGATGCTATATACCATGTATAATATGTTCAAGAAATGTTTATAAGGTTTATTCAGTGTGACACGTGTAATAATCGTGAATGAAATGGATGACGTGTAAGATGCAAATGAAGCGGGCGTTACATTCTCACCCCCTTAGAATAAATTCGTCCGCGAATTTACTTACCAACTCCATCAAACAATGCGGGATACTTCACACGCATCTCCTGCTCGGTTTCCCAAGTGGCCTCCTCGACATTGTGATTCCTCCACAACACTTTCACGAGGGGTATAGTCTTTGTCCTCAACACTTGCTCCTTGGTGTCTAAGATTCGCACCGGTTGCTCAACATACGAAAGGTCGGGTGTCAAATCCACCGACTCATACTCCAACACATGTGAGGCATCCGTCAAATACTTTCTCAACATCGACACGTGAAACACCTCATGAATACGACATCGATGGCGGTAAGGCAAGTCTATATGCCAACTTTCCAACCCTTTCCAAGATTTCAAACGGTCCAATAAACCTCGGGGCCAATTTCCCTTTCTTACCAAACCTCTTAACCCCAATCCGAGGCGAAACCTTCAAAAACACATGATCACCGACCTCAAATTCAAGATCCCTACGTCTATTGTCGGCATAACTCTTCTGTCTACTCTGGGCCGTTTTCAATCTTTCCCGAATAACTTTCACACTTTCCGCCGATTCATGCACCATCTCTGGGCCCCACAACTTCGCTTCACCAACTTCATCCCAACAAATAGGAGAACGACACTTCCTACCATAAAGTGCCTCATACGGAGCCATCTCAATGCTCGACTGATAGCTATTATTGTAGGCGAACTCGATCAACGGCACATGCGAATCCCAAGTTCCCTTAAAGTCCATCGAGCAAACCCTCAACATATCCTCAAGTATTTGAATCGTTCTCTCGGACTGTCCATCGGTCTGCGGGTGAAATGCTGTACTCAAATTCAACTTCGTCCCCAAAGCATTCTGAAGTGACTGCCAAAACCGAGAAGTAAACCGCGGATCCCTGTCCAACACAATGCTCACCGGCACCCCATGTAACCTCACAATCTCCTGAATATATAATGAGGCAAGCTTCTCCAACGAATCCGAAATCGCAATAGGAAGGAAATGGGCCGACTTAGTCAATCTATCGACAATAACCCAAACCGCATCATGACCTCGTCGAGTCCTCGGCAACCCTGTCACAAAATCCATTGCAATATTCTCCCATTTCCATTCCGGAATTTCCAAAGGTTGTAACAACCCAGCTGGCCTCTGATGCTCCGCTTTAATCCGTTGGCACGTCAAACACTTCGATACAAACTCGGCTATTTCCCTCTTCATCCCATTCCACCAAAAATTCTTCTTCAAATCCCGATACATCTTGGTACTCCCGGGGTGAATCGTGTATTTAGACTTATGGGCTTCATCTAACACTTGTCTTTTCACCTCCTCAATCGCCGGTACACAAACTCTACCCCGAAACGTCAGAATACCATCATTATTCATAGCAAAATCTGGGGTCTTACCCCCATCTAACTCATCAATCAATTTCCTCAACTCTGGATCACTCTCTTGAGTTTCCTTAATCCGTTGGAACAACACCGGAGTAGCCCGAATATTCGCAAAAATCACTCCATGGCTAGACTCACTAGGTCCCCAATCACGAATGTCCTCTAGTATCTTCCATTCCCTAGTCATCAAACAAGAAACATACGCCTTCCTACTCAGCGCATCCGCCACAACATTGGCCTTTCCCGGGTGGTATAGTATGGTGCAATCGTGATCCTTCAACCGTTCCATCCACCTACGCTGCCGATTATTCAACTCCTTTTGCGAAAACAAATACTTAAGACTTTTATGGTCCGTGAACACATCAAATTTAGCCCCGTATAAATAATGTTTCCACTTGTGAAGAGCAAATATAATCGCAGCCAACTCGAGATCGTGTGTCGGGTAGTTCTGTTCATACTGAGTCAACTTCCGTGAAGCATAAGCAATGACTCTTCCATTCTGCATCAAGACACAACCCAAACCTTCCTTCGAAGCATCGCTATAAATCACAAACCCATCCTGTCCATTTGGTAATGCTAAGATAGGAGCCGTAGTCAACTTTTCCTTCAACTCCCGAAAACTTGCCTCACACTTATCATTCCATACAAACGGCTTATTCTTCTGAGTCAAAGTCGTCAAAGGGGTTGCAATCTTAGAGAAACCTTCTATAAACCTCCGATAATAACCCGCTAACCCCAAGAAACTCCGAATCTCCGTCACCGTCTCGGGTCTCTTCCAACTCACCACAGCCTCGATCTTTGTCGGATCAACTGAAATCCCCTCACCTGAAACTACATGACCCAAAAATGTCACCTCCTCCAACCAAAAGGCACACTTACTGAACTTAGCGTACAGCTTCTTCTCCCTCAAAACCGTCAATACAATTCTCAAGTGTTTCTCGTGCTCTTCCCGAGACTTCGAGTACACCAAAATGTCATCAATGAAAACAACCACAAAACAATCAAGGTACGGCAAAAACACCCTATTCATCAAATCCATAAACACCGCGGGTGCATTAGTCAACCCAAAGGGCATAACCACAATTTCAAAATGCCCGTATCTAGTCCTAAATGCCGTCTTAGGAATATCCTCCTTCCGAACCTTCAACTGGTGATAACCACTCCTAAGGTCAAGCTTGGAGTACACTACGGAACCTCGAAGCTGATCAAACAAATCATCAATGTGTGGGAGAGGATATTTATTCTTAATGGTAACCTGATTCAACTCTCGGTAGTCGATACATAGCCTCAACGAACCATCCTTCTTCCTTACAAACAATACCGGTGCACCCCAAGGCGATACACTCGGTTTAATAAAACCCCGATCAAGTAACTCTTGCAACTGAATTTTTAATTCCTTCAACTCAGCCGGCGCCATGCGATACGGTGCCTTCGATATCGGCGCGGTACCCGGTAATAATTCAATACAGAACTCCAATTCTCTATCAGGAGGCAATTCATAATCATCAGAGAAGACATCCGGAAATTCACGAACAACCGCAACATCATCCAACATAGCCACCCTTTTTGATTTATCCACCACACAAGCCAAATACCCCGAACAACCACGAGATAACAATTTACGGGCCTTCAAAGCCGAAATAAGTCGGACACCACCCATACACTTATCACCAACAAACACAAAAGATGACATGTTCGGCATATCAAATGTAACAAACTTCTTACGACAGTCAACAACGGCATGGTGCGCATGCAACCAATCCATCCCCAAAATTACATCAAAATCCCGTATAGGCAAAACAACCAAATCAGCAGGCAAATGGTGGCCATCAATGATCACATCACAATTATGATAAACTTCAGAAGCTACTTGGCACTCTCCCATCGGAGTAGACACCTCAAGCACATACGGCAATGATTCAGGCATATGATGCAAATGACGGGCAAAATGCGATGCGATGTATGAATGCGATGACCCTGGATCTATGAGGACTCGGGCTTTAACATTAGAAACGAATAAGGTACCTCCTATGACATTGGTGGCTTCGGGCACCCTATTCGGTCTAGGGCGAAGACACGACCACGAACTCTAGGGCGACCCTCATTATCTCTTTTAACGCCCGTATTACATTGCGCACCTCCCGGTTGTACCCCTTTATTCCTAGGGCAATCCTCTCGAAAGTGCGTGCCGTCGCCACATAGGACACACTTCCCCTGTTTCTTCCAACATCTATCCTCCGTATGACCGGTCCTCAAGCAAAAATTGCATGTCATCCCTTGGGCCCGCTGCCCCTGTGCTGTGTTTCCCTGATTTCCTGTCCTCTGTCGATTCTGTCCTCCCCTACGGTTGTCATTTCCCTTTGTCGGTTCCCGGTCATTCCGATTCCTCCACCTTGACTGTCCCGATTGTTGAGTACCACGGTATTTCCCGCGATTCCCACCGGTATTCCCTGTTTAGTACGGTGCTCTTCAATGTCGTGCTCAATTCTATAAGCCTTATCTCTGCTCCCGATAGCTTGTCAACTCAAGTGGTATGAGTTGCTTCCGATACTCTCCTCAACCCTTTCACGAACCGGTAAACCTTCTTTTCTCGTCGGTAGTAAATGTGTGCATATCGGGATAACTCGGTAAACTTGGCGGAATACTGAGCTACCGATAAACTCCCCTGCTCCAGGCTAAGAAACTCCACTTCCTTCTTCGCTTGTATCACATCCGGAACAAACTGATTCCGGAACCGCTGCAAGAAAAGCTCCCATGTTCTCACCGTCTGATCCTGCACCCAGCTAGCTTCCAAAACCTTCCACCAATGCTCAGCCGCATCCTCTAGTTTGAACGTGGCGAACTTAATCTTCTCTACATCGGTACATCCCAACGCTGCAAAGATCTTCTCTGTTGACTCAATCCATCTCTCGGCCTTCTCCGGATCTGGCTCACCATTGAAGCTCCTAGGTTTCATTTTCAAAAACCTTTCCAATCTGCGGTCATTATCCCCGACTCCACCGGCCGGTTGCACCACTCTCTGTCCACCCCCTTGACCTTGTCCATCCATGGCCTGTCTATTCATGTCCATGGTCTGTCTGTTCATTTCCATCATAGTCTGCATAAACCCCTGCATCGTGTGCATGAATGCCTCATTCTGATTCATAGGACTCTCTGACGACTGTCCGGTAGCTTGGTTAGGAGATGGGTTCGGTCCGGTTCGACGAGTATCCCTTTCGGCCTCCGTGGCCCTACTAGAACCAGCTCCATTCCGTGTTTCAACCATAATGGTTCACCTGCAACAAACACTCGTCGTTAACGACTCAGACACACACAACCAACCCCCACCTAAGCCAAGGATACCAAATCCCAGCGAGCTAACTTATGCTCTGATACCAACTGTCACGACCCGACCCGAGTTCCTATTTGGAAACTCGTCCGGTTCGCGAGACGGGACACAAAATGCACAATTTCAAAATCACTTTTCGTGCAAAAACCCTGTAATGCGAATGTACGTTTATTTTAAAAACAAAACAATACATCACGGCACACAAAAGCCGGAAATGAACATATGATATAACCAACAAACCCACGAGGCAAGAAGCTCGGGCTTAACATGTAACATCATCAGAGTGCGCGGAAAAGTAAGATTAAGTAACATTTACAAAAGCCTGACAACCATGTCGGCATCTACAAAAGAATATTGAATGAACAACAAGTACGGGACTTCTACCCAACTTTACAATGTTTAAATAACAAGTGTACCCTCGGCCTCACCAAAAGAAAATACCAAGGCTCACAGAGTACTACCAAAAGACTGACTGACGAATACACCGGGCAACGAACGATCACTGAGGGTTTCTTGCAGGCTCGGGATCTAAGGAAAACAATAAACAATGGACGGGGTGAGTTATAAAACTCAATAAGCTACTAATGCAACAAGATGGCATGCTAGATGCAAACAATAATAAGAATCATGTATATATATCATGGTCGGCATAATATAACAACTTCTAAACATCATCAAGTCAAATAACTCATTGTACAAGTCACGTTGCATGCGTCTCACGTAGGGGCAATATATAAACACATATAAAAGGATACCGTCGAGGTACACCTCCGACATACCAACTTCCAACCAACCAACCATATAATACCCATGAAGATACCGTTGATGTCGTACCCGATCATCGAACCAATTAACAAAACCAAAGTGAACCGTTTTCCGTATCCACGTCGACGTGAAGACTCGGTCCCCACGACCCGAGAAACAATCACGGTATAGCTTACCAAGGTCGCGTTTATTCCATACAACACTTAGCGCTATAACCCCTACCGTGGCCAACGGTAGGGCGAGGCCCAGTGTATTGGCCTTCGGCTATTACGTAGCCCGGCTCACGCAATAACCGAGCGTCAATACACCTCCAACAAATATGCCATGGACTTAAACAATGCTCAAGTAGATGTTTACTCGACACATTAACTAATCAACCAAATGTTCAAGCAATGTTTACTTAACATTAAATAGAAGTGTTATACTCCAAAGTAGGGAGTATAACGACCATAATAACAACATACTAACGTGTACCATAACATGCCAACATTAAATCCATCACAATACCATTATACGTGTATTGCGCAACCAATCGCCCAACGGGTCTCTCGAGCATCCAAAGAGCTCACAAAACACACACGTGGTCACATTCATTATCAAACCCTAATCGACTCCGTTAGAGTCATTTTAGGTTACTAGTGTTGTCGAGTTACGAAAATGGTCTTGCACTTTAATCCTAGCACATTAACGCCCAAATTCGAGTTCCCAATGACGATTTACAAGTCTCAACATATTTCACAACCCCAACACCACATTTCATGGCAAAATCACAAGTTCACATTTCTAGCATGGTAAATATACTCATTTGAAGTTTAAAATGTCATATGAGACATAAAAGATGAAGAAGAGGGGGTAGTAGCTTACCTCTTGATGAAATAAACCAAGGAGGGAGGATTTAAGCCAAAGATGATGTCTCCTCTAGTCACAAAGGTCTCAAAATGTTGAATCTCTAGCTTCCAAGTTTGAAATCTTGAGAAATCAACACACACTCCCTAAAAACGTGGGTAGAGGTGAATACTCAAGAATCCACCATGAGATGAAGAGTTTGTTCGGTTAGAAACGTTTACCTAGTCGAGCTCTACACTCCGGCGAAGACGGATCGTGATTCCGACTCCGAACGATCAAGTTGTGGCAAGATTTCTTCACAAACTCTCTCTTGGACTCTCTACACTCTCTCTCTATGTTTTAGGATGAAAAGGGATGTGAATGGGGTGTTCTAAGGTCTCCCAAGGAAGTTTAAGTGGTCAAAATGTGGCTGACCTCTCGGGTGGTGACGTGGCACAACCCTAGCCAACCAATCCTTGAGTTTAAAAAATCAGGATTTCTCACGGGCAGAGGCGCTGGGCAAGGCGCGGCCGCTTAGGCGGCCGCTCGCTTCCGTTTCGGTTGATGTTTCGGCGCGCGCGCCTGGGCGGCCGCTCAGGTTCCAGAATCTCCGATTTTTCGCAAAGTGCCCCGAAACACTCCCGAAATGATCCTTAATGATCCCAAGGTGATTCTAAGTCTACGGGAAGGTCAAAACACTTAAGAAAAGTGCCGCGAGCGAACCGTAAAAGTGCAAGAAGTTCAACACATTTAAAGTATGTTAAATCACAAGAATCAAATAATGGTTTAAACATTTAAAACACAGAGAATGCAACATGAAGATGCTATATACCATGTATAATATGTTCAAGAAATGTTTATAAGGTTTATTCAGTGTGACACGTGTAATAATCGTGAATGAAATGGATGACGTGTAAGATTCAAATGAAGCGAGCGTTACACCCCCCCCTTCTTAGAATTGCCACCTGGATAACACTTAGTTGTTGTAAACTCTCTTCATTTTCCATATGGAGTGTTAAAGGGCTACAAAAGATGCAAACTTGAGGACTACTGAGAATTTGTGAAGTCGTCACTCCCGCAACCTACAGGCTGTTGAATGACATAGGGTCATCATATCATTTGAAGCCCAGCTTGTATAAGCTAATACTCAGCCCGGGCTTGTAAGTATACATTTCAAACTTGAGCTCATGAATAGGCTTGTATTTGTAAACGAGCTCGAGCTCGAGTTGGTCAAGCTTGGTACTTTAGCTTGTGAGCCAAGCTCGAGCTTGAATAGTTTAGCTTGACTCGTTTAGATTCAATTCGATTGGAGAATTTTTTATTAATGATTTATTTACCTTTCAGTGAAAATTAGTCAACGTTAATGCGCAACTAGCTGGCTAGTCATGTAGTTGTGTAGTAGGGCTACGAGTCAATTGTGTAGGCCAAAGTTTGGTCACATCATGATTAAGTGTATATGCCAAAGTTAATGGTCACATCATTTTGATAATTTACTAGTTGGAGAAACTACGTGGAAATGTTTTCTTATTTCAATTTGAAGTATATGTAGAACTGAAGATTACTTCGTAATTGACACCACACAAAGAGAGTTGACACCTTGGAAGACTCGTACTAATAAGGAAAGGTTAGGCCGTGAAAGTCAAGGTTTAACTTCTAACCCTGACAACAACCATATATTGACTTAACCCTTCTCGACTTATATGAACTGATGAGTGGTCCACTTTTATGAATGATCCATCCATATACATGGGTAATAAAGAAAAATTGTGGAGCACCGAATATCAGTTAGTTGCCCAAGGGATGACAAATGGAAATAGAATTACTGGAAGAAAAAAAATTTGTACTGATACTTGGTTGTCTATTTGTCATGTTTTCAAAAAGTAAAATAATATATATATATATATATATATTTATTTATTTATGTCTTTGTGAGAGAGGTTTTTGGTTTTTTATATTTTGACAGGAAGCAAGTTGAAGTACATTAACTTATTTAGATTGAGTAGTTGGACTCCTTAACTCCTAAATTGTTGGAGCTATTGAGGAACAGACTATAGCTATTCTTGATTTCACTCTTAACTTTTCCAGGACACTACCTTTGGATTTCATTCATATTATTATATCTTATCTTTGGCGTGCCCACGTACGCCTTACCTAGAAAGAGATGTTGTCTTGCTGTTTGAAATTTTAGCTTTTAGTTGCCCTTGAAGATTACGAAGATATAAGAATGGGTAGGATGACTAGGATTGGGTAGAAATGTTATTAATTAGATGTTAAATAAGCAATAGGGCCTTTTTTATGAGTCAAAACTTATTTCCTAATCAATAAAATTTCCTAAAATATTACTTTCAATATAAAGGGTCTTCTTTGCTAATAAGCTATTTTGTGAGCCAAAAGTGTTAAACCTTTGAAAATTGAAGGAAAAATAATGTAACATACTTTTCAAAACCATAAATATTGTAGAATCCATTTGTTGACTCTTTCCATGTTTCATTGTCAACCAAACCTTCAAATACATCAAGTGTATACATTATTGAATAGTTGATATGATGTAAATTAAATGATTTCTCTCTCCTCTATCAAATAGAGTATTTTGAAATTCTACACAGCTTCGGTACAGATAATATATTCACAAACTTTGACAAGTTTTATCTTGCCGATTAGATATGGAAGATTTATTTTTCAAGCTCATCTAATGAGATGCATGCTTTTCAAAAAAGCTGATTTCTACGTATGCGTACATTGCACTAAATGCAAAAATTTGTCGGAAAAATTCAATGGAAATTTTTTATACTATATATTGCAATCCTCGACGCTTTAGAAGGTACAAGGAAAAAAAACCAACTAAAGAGCATTATTGACTCATTTCCATATAATCTCAGTTAACCTAACACTTGCAAATATAATTTATTGGGAGTTTTTGAGAAATCTTTTACAAATTATACTTTCACTTGTAAATATACTCTTTGAGAGAGAATTTTGTAGTAAGGATATTTGTACCAAAAATATTGTAAACTTAGAGAAAGAAGGCTTGGTTGTAAAGGTTTGACCTGAGCGTGCAAAAAGTTGGGTTTTGATTCTAACCGCAAAGGATAAATTAGTGTATTAAATTTCTCAAGCAGAAACTTGGGAAGTGGACGTAGGCCCTAGGGGTTAGAAGGCCAAACCACGATAAATTGCTGCGTTTGATTCTGTTGGATTTTAGAATCCTCTCAATCAATCCTTAATTTAGGTCAATTTGGTAAATTGGTAATTGATTAATTGATTGATTCGTTTTTGCCTTTCTTGGTAAAATTTGAGATTAATCAATCAAGATTGTGATTGATTATATTTTTGGTATATCTTGATTGATTAGTTAATTAGAGAATGATTGATGTTAAATTAGGTAAATAATAGTTGACTTTAGATTAGTTAAATATGGTATATATTTATACTAACTTTAACATTCTTTGTTTAGTTCTTTTTCCTTGTTTCTTTTCTTTATTTTAAAGGTATTCTCGTGAACTATATAAGGGCAGTAAGGGTTGCAGTTCAGGGACGTTTTTGAGAGAAAGAATTCAGAGAAGTATTGTTTTGAACAGTCAAACTGTTCCAAAGGTGAATGTGATCAAGGACGTTGCAACATCTTCCATCATATTCTGTTCAAAGTATTCTGGAATCTGAAGATTAAGTTACTGACCACGGTTGCTGTCTTTAGACAACATATGATCTTTGATCTTTCAGTGGTGAACTATAATCTAAGTGATATACTTTGATTAGGAAAGTTTTTTTTAGTTTCACTAGTTGCTTTCTTTGTAACGGGTTCTATATTTTGTAGTGAAAGGTTTTTTTTCCATATTGGCACATCTACATGTATTTATACTTGTAGATAAAGGTTACAACAATTTGTTCTTTACTGTTTTATTTATTCCGCTGCAATTTTTACTGGATGTCACAGTTGATGTTATCACATCTTTGATAACATTTACTATATTCCAGCATTCTGTATTAAGTTACATAGCTATAAAACTTACGGATTCTCTTTCCCTTAACTCTTTACTTCCTTCATAATTTATATTTTTAATTTTGCATGAATACATTGTGAGTTAATTGTTTTAGAATACAAGTGTGTGAAAAATCAACTAATTTTACATTAAGCTAGTTGTAGAGAATAATTTTAAATCCTAATTCACCCCACCCTCTTAGAATAGCCACCTGGATAACACATAATAGTTGTGAACTCTCTTCAATTTCCATATGAGGTGTTGAAGGGATACAAAAGATGTAAACTTGAGGACTACAGACAACCGTGCTCCACTTAAGCCCAGTTTGTATAAGCTCATACTCGGCTCGGGCTGTTGAGTATACAATCTAAAGCTTGAGATCATGAATAGCCTTGGCTTTATAAATGAGCTCGAGCTCAAGTTGGTCAAGCTTGGCACTTTAGCCTGCGAGCCAAGCTCGAGCTTGAATAGAGTTGCTTGACACGTTTCGATTGGAGAATTTTTGAATAATATTTATTTACCTTTAATTAAAAATTAGTCAAATTTAATGCGTAGCTCGCTGGCTGGTTGGGTATAGTTGTGTAGTAGGGCTACTAGTTAAGTGTGCAGGCCAAAGTTCGGTCACATCATTTAAGAGTGTATAAGGCCAAAGTTTTAACACATCATTTTGATATTTTATTGTTGAAGAAACATTAAAGTGTTAGTACATGGAAATATTTTCTTATTTCAATTTGAAGTATAGGTAGGCCTAAAGATTACTTCGAAATTGACACTAGGAAAGGAGAGTTGACTCCTTAGAGGACCCATAGCAATAAGGAAAGGTTAACCCGTGTTAAATGTTTGAAAGTTGAAGGAAAAATGATGTATCATACTTTTCAAAACTATAAATATTGTAGAACCCATTTGCTGACCCTCTCCTTGTTTCATCGTAGGCCAAAACTTCAAATACATCAAATGGGTTCATTATTGAATACTCACTTCGTCCCGGATAAATGTTCCTATTTTCTATTTTGGAATGTCACAACTAATGTTCCTAAAGACTTTTGATCTACCTATTCTCTATTATTTTTCCTAATACAACCTTAAAGCTTCATTTAATATGACACATCCCAAAGAAACTCTATTATTTAAAATAGTTGAACTCAATTAATGTTCATGGGTATTATGGTCAGAACACATTTTACAGCACATCATTAATTATGTTTCTTAATTCCTGTGTATTATCCACTAGGAACATTTATCCGGGACGGAGGGAATAATTGATATGTTGTAAATTAAATGGTTTCTCTCTATCAAATAGAGTATTTTAAAATTCTACAAAGCTCCGGCACCGACAATATTATTATTTCCACGGACTTTGACTAGTTTTATCACGCCGATTAGATATAGAAGATTTATTTATCTACCTCATATAATGAGATGCATGCTTTTTTAAAGAAATCGATTTATAAACTACGCTCAATGCAAAAATTTGTCGGAAGAACTCAACAAAAAAGCTTTCAAGTTATGCTATATATTGCAATCCTTGTCTCTTTAGAATTGCCCGCAAAGAAAAACTACTAAAGACCATTATTGCAGATGTTTTTACTCATTTCCATACATTCTCATTTAACCAAACCCTTTCAAATATTATCTATTGAGAATTTTCTGAGAAAGCCTTACTTTCACTTGTAAATCTAATCTTAAGAGAGAATTTTGTAGTGAGGATATTTGTACGAAAACTAGTTTAAACTTCGAGAATTTTGTAGTAAGAAGATATCTTTCGAATTGCCGTATATGCCCATCTACCTTTTGAATTGCTGAACATCCCCTATATTCTTACAAACGTTTTCTCTTTACAGCCTATTTACTCTGAGTTTCTGTTTAAAATGTCAGACAAGTTTTTGGCTAACTTCATATAAGTTGCACACCCTTCAGTTGAAAGTGTTGTAGCCCCTTAACCGCAGAAGCATAATAAAGAAAACAAGAACAATAAGAAAAAAGAAAAAAAGACAAAGATTTATAGGTTCTAAAGCACAAAACTTTACATCAACTACTCAATGCACCGGGGTCATACAATGATTTGGTTCGCACCATTCCTCTTCCTGAATTCTTTTGGCACAACTGGTTGCTTCATTGCTACACTATGATACCTTAATCATCTCTATAGTAATGTTGATATATATCCCCTATGCAAGATGGTCGTTCTGTCAGATGCGAGAACTATTTAGCACTAAATGCAGATACCTCGTGGAAGTGATCACTCGCAGAGGTAAACCAATCTGAAGATTTCTCCATGAAAGTTTCAAGTACTTCAGTCGGGGAAACAGAATCAGAAGTTGATTGACCCTCCACACATATACGAGTTAATGAGTGGTCCGCTTTTGGGATGATCCATCCTTTTATAGTGCCCCAAAGTCTTAAATGTTGTAATTTTCAGCACCTAACAAGAAACTATTATTTTTCTTGACTTGACTTTATAGTGTTTTTGATATCGTGATTTAGTGACTTAATTTTGAGATTTTAAATTTTCTTTTGTATTGATAAAAGAAAAAGTAAAAAGAAATAGAGAGAAAGCTAGGTGGAACAAAAAAGATAAAGAGTTTAAAATAACAAAACAAAATCATTAGGTCGATCGCCACCGTAAGTCAATTGCCCTCAGTACCTTAGTTTATTGATTTATTAATGTACGAAATTTGTCTTAATTACTATGAAAATGATCAAAGAGCTCTAGCTCAAAACTGATATTGTTCGTTTCTCTTAACGGACAGATTGGGTGTTCAAGTCTCATCAGAGACACCCTGGTACTTAAAAATGTCGGGTGTTTTAGCCACACTAGAGGCACCGTTGTTGTTCAAGTCATACCAATGACTCATTTAGTACTGCTCACTTCTCCTAACGGAGAGGTCGAGTGTTCAAACAATTTATTCTAACCACACCAAAGGCTCACTTCTCTTGACGGAGAGGTCGAGTATTCAAGCCCTATACCAGAGTCACCCTGATACTTTACTACTCTCAACGGAGAGGTCGAGTGTTCAAACAATTTATTCTAGCCACACCAAAGGCACAATATCTAGTCTTAATTGTAGCATTTTAAGACCTTAAATAATAATAATAATAATGATTGGGGTAAGATTTATGTCCCCTCCAATCTTAAAAAAACAAAAAACAAACAAACCATACCAAACCGTACCCTTTTTGTTTAAAAAAATTAAATTAATAAATAATAATTACTATGAAAATGGAACATGAAGTACCAATCATAGAACTACTTTACTTTCGTGATGCTTCATTTTTGCGGTATAAGGAAGATTTCTAGCTCGCTCCGAACCTAGTCCGCACCATTTTAACCTACACATAACACTCGACGTTAAAATCTCAACAATACACACCATACCCACCTAGGCTATGGAACCTATCCTGTCGAATAGCTAACATAAGCTCTGATACCAACTGTGACGTCCCGACCCGGATCTCTATACGAAATCCCAAGGTCGAGTCGCCAAAACAACATAACAACAAGAAAAGCACGTGACGTAACCACCCGTACTTACGACAAAACATAACTGATAACCTGATTAGCACAAGTATGAACAATCTTCGGCAATAACAAAGCCGGAAAACAACTATTAACAACCACGAGTTTACAACTCGGGAAAGACAACTACTACAAAAACATCGGCCACAACATGCCGGAACAAAACATAACCACGAGCTACGACATGCTCGGGGAAGAAACTAACTCAACAACGAATCTATACAAGAGCACGACATACATATGTCGGCTACCAAAAGAATATACAATCAGTACAAAAATACTACCCTTAGTAAAGTTTACATAACTTCACCACCATCGTCCTTACCAAAAGAAAACAATTACTAAGATGGAGATCCTCGAACTCCCAAATGTAGACGACTCGCAAGCTAACGAACCCTTCTCAACCTCACTGTGAACTTTCGGGTTGGCTTGGATCTAAGGAAAACAAATAAACACATAACGGGGTGAGTCATAATGACATAGTAAGTTACTAATGCAACGACATGGCATGTCATGATGCTCAAGAAATAAACATAACGTGGTATCAACATTTATATACCACAACACAACATATATCATCATACTTGATATACAATTCATTCACTCACATAGCACTTTGGTTAACACATAAGTGCTTATAAATAAACCATGTTAGAGAAGGATATCATATCTCTTTCTTCAACCTTGTCTAGCTCCTGCAATACACAAACAACCAATAGTGCCTCGATACTCATGTGCGTAGTATCGACGTCCCCGACACAATTCCGTCGAGTTCAACCTAGCAAGCCAAAGTCATGCGTATTGCTACAACAATGGGGTTACTTCTCGACTGTGGCCAACAGAAGAGGGGTGTGTGCACTTCGGTACGGCGACTTATAGCGATCACGAATCCCATTCGTAAAGACTATAGGTCGTCCCACCATGACTTTAACAACAACGACGCCAGCTGGACTTACACAACACACAAGTAGGTAAACTTACTCAACTTAGGCAAATAACCGTCAAGTTCAAAAATAGTGAACTTGACAAACCTCATATTGACTATATTTTTCTACAACATATAATCATCAAACATATTGTTTAAAGTCACATAACACAAATTTAGAGCTACTTTACAAGTCTCTAACATACCAGTATCAAATACTCGGAGGACCACATTCCATACCAAATGAACCCTAATTTTCGTAGAAATTTTACTAGTGATTTGGAGAATTATAATCTTCCCAAAAATCCACTTTTGGTGTCAATTCATTAAGTTCATAAAATTTGGGTATAATTGCTATATGCAATTTTTCACCATTTAAAGGTCTCTAACATGTTCTTTAGTACAATCCCATAGTTGAGTTCTTAAAATTAACATGCAACATCATCCAACTCCACAACTTAACACATAGACATGTTATATATCTCAACATATCATTTAAACATGAAAATACCATGTATTCCAGTCATGCATGTAAGATTAAGAACAAGTATGCAATAATTTCTAAGCATACAAAGGGGGGTTAGTAACTTACTTGTAAAATAGAAATCAAACCAAAGAAATGCAAATTCAAGTCTCCTAAGTTGGTCTCCAAGTCAGCCTCTACACTTTGATGGTCTTTGATCACAATTTGGATGGTTGAATAGGGAGATATGATGCACACACACTAAACACACCTTTGTCTCCCACACAATTCTCTAAGCTACCATGGAAGAGTTTAGTGAGAAATGAAGTGTTCTCTTGTCTCTCACAAGGGTGGAGAGTATATATATTGGTCAACAAGTCAAAGCCAGGTTTAAATCTTAACCATTGGATCAACTTTGGAGGGTCAAACAACTTAAAATTCAGTCAACAAGTCATAGCTGAATTCGTCGCCATGCGGTCGCATAGGCTCCATGCGGTCGCCTCGTGCGGCCGCTTACAATACAGAAAGTTTGTACCTGGAGAAGGCTTGGCATCATGCGGGCGCCAAGACAGTCATGCGGGCGCTTCATGCGGCCGCTTGGGTTTCTATGCGGGCACTTCATGCGGCCACATAGAGTCCAGAATGTTTGGGTTTTTGGCAAGCTCGCATCATGCGGCTGCCTAGGGTCTGGTTCAAGCCAAAATGACTTCTAAACACATCAAAGTGATCCTACAATGTACCCAAGTCACCCTAAGGTGATACCAACTTCAAATCGAGTTTGAAATACACCCAAAACTCATTCTAAACAACATGTAACAATGCTAACAACAATCACGTCAAACTTAAGAGTAATCATAAGGGCTCATACCAAGCTAATGCATTAACATGTATACCATCCTAGCATCCTTAAGTGTATGTGAATTAAGGCAAAACCATATTGAACATGTTTATACAAGCAATCAAACACACATGTTGAGCATAATAACACAAACAATGTAAGCATCTAAAGCATAATAAATTTAGGTTATTACAGAAGTCTTCTTAAACTCAGCAATGATAACATCCGAGCTGGTTGCCTTCTTCACCTCTGAAAACTACTTTTCAAGCTCACCAATTCTGCCCTCCAAGCTTAATTTTGTCTTTTTCAGCTCCCCCTGGGTAGTCAGCACATCGACCTTCGTTGCAGTAAGCTCGACCTGCAATCGAGACCAAGCCGCCGAAGTTTCGCCCAGCTCACCTCTCAATCTGTTGGCCTCCTCCACTTTGGCAGAAGTAAGATCTTGGCTGAGCTTCAGGTCGCTCTTGGCTTTCTCGATTCTTTTCTCCATCTCGGACACACTAGCACGGGATTCATCCAGCTCGATCCTACTACGATCTTCTTGTCTCTGCTTCTCGAGCTCAGCAATGCGTTTAACAAGCTCCCTCCTATCCTTGTAAGCCTGGGAAAGCTTGTTCGCATATGACTTGATCCTGACAGCAAACTGCAAGAGAAACCCAATGTTAAAGAAAGAAAAGATGCAAATGAAGCAAAGAAGGGGAGGTAAAAACCTTTACACAAGTGAGGTTGGCCCCCATGATACCCGCCAGTTGAGCAAGAGAACAACCGTCAAAAGACTCACTCAAGCTCTCACCTATAACATAGAGGATGGCCCTATTACCCAATTCAATAGTATGGGTACCGGAGCTTAATGCGATTACTGTTTGCCTTAAGGCTGCCGACCTAGACGGAGACTTCTCCTCGAGCGACTCACCGATCGCGCTCGGTACACCCCTCTCTTTAGTCAGACCGGATGCTGACGACGACTTGGTTCGTTTAGCCGAGCTGGCAACCTTTCCTTTTCCCTTGTCGATGGGGGCGACCATGGTAGGGAGGACTTCGGCAGTACCCGTCGTGCACGCTGCTACCCGAGTTTTCCCCAACTGCTTAGAGCGAATGGATTTAGCCTGGGCACGCTTACCTGAGCTCCTTTTCAGAACATCAAGATTTTCCATATCTGCAAAGCGTGAAAAAAAGTCAGAAACAACAACGAAGACATAAAAACATGAAAAGGTCGATTAGAGGACAACCGTGTAGCAGACAGCCTGTCTTCAGATCCTTCCAGCAGTAGGGGCAAAGGTTGTTGAAAACTCTCAAAAGTAGGAAAAGTGCATTTTGGCTCAAGGCCATCGACCCATTTTGGAGAAAGCCTGGCAACATACAAAAAATTCTCATCCTGAGTTATACCCCTCCAATCATAATACCTAACTTGGGAGCTACCCCGAACGCCGAACGTGATCTCTAAAGCTTGCTTGGCCGACTCGTCAAAGCCATCGAGCTTGGTGTGATGGACCAAAGCAAATGACTCCTCGGTTGGCACAACAAAGTTCCACCCGAGCCTACTCTCCACCATTATTACCTTGTCAGCGCACTTGGCGAACTTGCTAGGGGGATCAGAGAACAACTTAACCTTAAAATTTTGGCTCTTGGCCTATAATCGATTGTTACTTCGATCGAGATGGAAATAATGGCAAAAAAGGGTCATGGTCAGGCAACGAAACACATCAAAACCATCATTGTGTTCCAAGAAAGGACGAGGGGGACGGTGGAAGTGACATACAAAAACTCATAAATAAAGAGATCTAAGGGAAATTGAAGTCCCAGCTCAAAAAAACTCAAGTAAAAGCCTACTCGGCCCCTTATAGTTCTCAAATTCTCTATACCGAGTTCAAGGTTAGGCACATGACCTCGATAGTCCTCAGAGTTACATGGATACTTTTTCACCCAGATATCCAGGTCGACAACCGTCATCTTGTTCCTCCAGTCACGGTAGGCTCGCTTAACAACATCCTCGGCATTATCAGCAGTCTTGGATTTTTTTCTCTTATTTCGCTGAGCTCGCAAGGCATGGTTAGCCTAAAAAAGGTACACGGTGGAGGAAGAGGTAGAGGTGGCCACAACATTAATACTGGTAGCACTACGAGCTGGCTCATTAATCGTTGAAGTACAATTACAGCAACCCGAACATGGCATAATCATACTTCTCGATAATCCTCATCGAGGTCTCAAACGGTATGTTGGCAACCTTGTAAGAATTGTCTTCAAGGACCGATAAACCGTCCAAATTGGCCCCCCACGCGAGCAGCAAAATCTTCATCTCACTCGGCAGAATGACCTTCTAATTGCCATCCTTGGTTTTATAAATTAACTTCCCCTTCTTCGGCCTGGCAAACATGGGTCCTTGGTCAGTGCGTTTAACCCTCATGTTCACGATTGGAGAACACGAAGAAGAGGAGCTTAAGACCAAAATGATTAAGTGTTGGGAACAACAATTCTACGACCTAGATGGCTAGGTCGAAGCCCGAGCTTGCCCGATAAAACCCTGAGAACACCAGGTCGCCTAAAACCCTAAGTATATCTCACCGAAACCCTACCCAGAAACTTCACGGTAGCCGGAGAACGAAGCTTCAAAAGACAGAAATCCAAAAAAGTGCTAAAAATGTACTAAAAATGGAAAAGAGATGGAGTATAGTGAAAGGAGATACTAACCTACGGCTTGGAATCGCGAAAAGACACTGGAAAATGGACTAAAAGTCAAGCTTTGAAGATGGATGACTCGCCAGAAATTGCCTAGGGTTGCTGAAGAAGTTGAAATTTTTTTGGTAAAAAGGAGAATTGGTAAAGCCGCTACTTATATAGGGGACCCGAGGTGGATGGGTCGACCCGCTTAAAAACACGTGGACCCTAGAACGACGACATTTCACTTCTTGTACCGCCATTTTTTGAATTTGAAGAGACGCACCGTCAAATCCACTCCGAGTTCCTCATCAGTGATTACGTAAACAACTGAAAAATGATGCGCATCTTCCCAAGACGATCATTAATTGCAGAGATCGAACTGAGACTGAACGACCTTGATGAGACAGCTCGGCAGTCAATATGAAATTTACTTCGCACTTCAAGGATAAATTCTCTTCTTGAGAAGTAAGGGGCTACTGAACAGCCTTAACAAAAACCCTCACACGTAGAATTTCAATACCATGACAAGACCAGCCAGGTGGTAGCCACTGAGGATGTCCATGCAGTGAGCTCGAGACATGTAATGGCAAGCTTGACGTAACTGACCTGGAGACCATGCTCAATCAGGTTGCCTCCAACACTTAGAGCCGAATTCGTGGCCTCCTCGCTAAGATGATAATTTGACCTAGGTATATCCTTGGCCGACCACTTAAGCAAGCTCACATCAACTTTGACCACTGTACCACCTGTCCAACTCGGCATAAGCAGAGTCCATCATGGAATCATCTCTCAAAGTGGATAGAATCTAAGTCCAACTCTATCTCAACAGTAGTCCGTGGAAAACACGCTACCTTGATCCGTAAGTTACAGGATCTTATCTTGTTTACCTATTTCGAAACCGTTTAGGGTTACAAACTGTTCTCTATAAATAGTAATACCAGAGACATCAAAAATGGCAGGTACAATTTATATTAAAGCTATACTCTATTGAGCAATATATTCTCTTTGAAGTATTTCTAATTCTCACACCGGAGGGTTATCACTGGGACATCTCAGCCTCCTTAACAGTATTTTCTGTTGATCATAGGCTTTTACAATTTCTTTCTTCAAAAGCACAACAAGAGCAATCCCAGCAGCATTAGCCGGAATCCTACTAGACTACACACGTGGATCAGGCGTGGTCACCAATACCTTTTTTGCGTGATCAATTTTTTTTCTTGGAGAATTTGAAATGGGTTATAAATAATAATAACCCAGTAATCTTCAACAACACCTCCATTAGAACTCATTCGTCTCCTCTCTTTCCACCGCCCACCAAAAAACCCACCTCCCAAGCAAGATAAAACAATGTATACAAATCAAATCTTACCAAAATCATTAAAATCAAGAGAGAGTATCAATTGAAAACATCTCTTTACCTATAAATGTATGAAGTGTTTCTTACAAATTAATAGATGGACAAAACTGACCCTATGCCTAATAAACCATTCACCATTCTAAGGGATTTTGGCAATCGTTAGAAGCAGAAAATCTCATGCGATATTGTTCGCACTGTAATCGACAAGGTCACTTGGAAGAATTTGCAAAATCAAGATCCATATGGTTGCATCTTCATCAAACCCTATGGCTGCTCCTCCCTCAAACCCTACAACCGCAACCACAATCCTCACGGCCTCTCTTAAAATTCCAAACCCGACTACTCTCCCCCACTTTCAATCAAAGACCTCTACAAGATGGACTCCTAAGAAGAATGATAAAGGCAAAGAAATCATTATCGACTCCACCCCAAACCCTACAATCGAAGAACCCATCCTGAAAGATATGCCTCAGCCCATGGAATGTAACAACAGGTCTCCAGTTCATATCGCCCAGCAAACTGATCTTAATTCTTCTGTCAACATGGCCACTATTGCTGCTTCTATTGTTCAGCCTTCAAGTGCTGTTGCTGCTGCTACTGAGCAGGTTAGTTTCACGGGTGATAAACCGCAAGACCAAGTTCCTTCTGCCCAACAAACAGCCCCGAACCCTTCCCTAATAACTGAAGTTCATGATCTTATTGAGGAGGTGCAATGTAGCCTGGACGCAATCCAAAGAACAAATCATAGTTCTGCCGTTGAGGAACTGCCTGAAAACTCGGTTGAGGTGCATATAGAAGACGATTTACAGCTGGGGATTCCTGACAATGAAAGAGTTCAGTCCTTCTCCCCAAACCGTTTTGCTATTTTGGATACTTTGGAAGAACAAGACCCTGACTTTCATGAGTTGGATGCTTTGAATCTTATGGTGAAAGATAATAAAAAGGTTCCTACAACTGACCGTCTCACTCGTCTCCAAAGAGCTAAACTCTCCGCTTTGTCTCTCCCATCCGATTTTCATGGAGCTTAAGGCCCTCTTTTGGAACATTAGAGGGATTGGTAATGACCCCTCCATTGCAAGGTTAAAGTATCTCATTAAAACTCATAATATTTCTATCATTTCTATTTTCGAACCTATGATAGATCCGGCCAATATTGATTTTATTACTCGTCGTCTCAATTTCAAGTTTTGCTTTAAGAACTCTAACGGCTCAGTTTGGGTATTCTTTAAAGCAGCTTATACATGTCAGGTTATTCATAGCTCTTCTCAGCAAATCACTATCCAAGTGCAGCACTGCTCTTGGCCAGCCCACTCTTATTTTACAAGTGTTTATGCTAAATGTGACTTGGAAGAACGCCGATTCTTATGGGCAGATTTAATTGATCTTAGAGGCCAGGTTCGGGACTCTCCTTGGCTAGTCGGAGGAGATTTCAGTATAATTCTTCACCCTTCGGAGAAATCAGGAGGTAATGGTTGGGACCGTAACGGAGCCTTAGATTTTCATGCTTTTTTGGCAGCTTCTGGTTTGATTGATTTAGGCTTTTCCGATTCTGCTTATACTTGGTGGAACAAGCGAGAAGGATCTCACACTATTCATCAGCGTATTGACAGAATTCTTAGTAATCCGGGTTGGCTTGGCAGATTTGATTCTTCCACGGTTCTCCATCTTCCTCGTACTTGCTCAGACCACTCCCCCTTGCTTCTCTCTTATGGTTGGGCTAATTCTACTCATGGGGCTTCCTTAAGATTTCTTAATGTGTGGACTAGTCATGCTACTTTTTTGGATGTTGTCAAAACTGCCTGGGATCTCCCTGTTTCTGGCCGTCCTCTGACTGCTTTTTCCTGCAAGCTTCGTAATGTTAAAGCGGCCCTTAAAACTTGGAACAAAGAGACTTTTGGCAATATCTTTTCTTCTTTAAAAGCTTCAGAGGAGGATGTTCTTGAAAAGGATCTGTTGTTTGAGTTAAACCCCTCCGATTCAAATTGATCTACGTTGCTTGCCTCTCAAGCCAATCATCGGATTATGCTTCGAAGGGAAGAGGCCTTCTGGGCACAGAAATCTCGTCTCTCTTGGTTAAAGGAAGGTCATGGTAACACCAAGCTCTTTCATGCCTCTGTCCGACAAGCCCGCCGTAAACTTCATATTCATTCTATCATGGCTGAGGATGGGTCCTTGCTCACTTCTGAAGATTCTATCAAGCAAGCTGGTATCTCCTATTTTCAGTCTCAATTGACAAATGATGGCTTAGGTGATGATTCTCTCCTTGATGTTATTCCATCCTTGGTTACTGATGATTGGAATTTTGAGCTAATTGTTCCTCCCGATTTGGAGGAAATCAAAGATATTGTCTTTGCTATGAGTGGAGATAGCGCATCGGGGCCTGATGGGTTTTCTGGTAAATTTTATTCTTTCTGCTGGGATATCATTGGTCATGATTTACTTCTTGCCATCTTAGATTTCTTTGCTGGATTCTCAATGCCCAGATCATGGACAAGCACTTTAATTGCTCTCATCCCAAAAGTTGATCAACCCAATTCTTTTAAGGATTTTCGGCCGATTAGTCTTTGCAATTTCTGTAATAAAGTTATCTCTAAGCTTTTGGCCTCTCGGTTGGCAAAGATTCTCCCCTATATCATCTCTCCGAACCAAAGTGCTTTTACCAAGGGGCGAGACATTCATGACAATATTCTCCTTGCCCAGGAACTTCTGAGTTATTTGAAAAAAAAAAGGTGACGGGTTCAAACATGGTTATCAAGCTTGATATGGCTAAAGCATTTGACAGAGTTTCTTGGTTCTTTTTTATAAAAGTGCTCCGTCGATTTGGTTTTCATGAAGTGTTCATTGACTTTATTTGGCGCATCATTTCTGATAATTGGTTTTCCATTCTGTTTAATGGCGCGCCTGTGGGATTTTTTTTCCTCGTCTCGGGGTCTTCGTCAGGGTGATCCTTTATCTCCAAGTCTCTTCATTATTGCGGCTGAAGTCTTGAGTCGGAGCCTTATTAAACTCCATATTGAAGACCCTTCGACTGTCTTCTCTACAACTAGTGGATGTCCTATTATTTCTCATCTTTCTTTTGCGGATGATGTCATCATTTTCTGTAATGGGCATTCGAGATCTCTCCAGAAGCATGTTCATTTACTCTCCAATTATGAGAAATCCTCAGGTCAGCTTGTTAACGGTTCTAAAAGTAGTTTTTTCACTGACCCTTCGTTAGATGCTTCTCGGATAAATGCTATCGCTTCCCTCTTGGGCTATCGCATTGGGACTTTTCCTATTATCTATTTGGGTTGTCCTTTGTACATGGGCCGCAAAAAGAAGAATTACTTTGATTCTGTTGTTGCTAAGCTGAGAGATCGGGTAGGAACTTGGATGGGTGGTTTACTATCTCAATCTGGCAGGCTTGTTCTAATCAAACATGTTCTCCACTCTATGACTTCGTATTTCATTGCGGCTTTGGATCCCCCGATGTCAGTTCTTAAATCTATAGATAAATTATTTGCCGATTTCTTTTGGGGGTCTGTCGAAGGAAAGCAGAAGGCTCACTGGATCTCTTGGTCTTCCTGCTGCCGCCCTATTCTTGAGGGTGGGATTGGTGTTCCCTCTATCACGACTTTGGATCAAGCTTTTGGTATTAAACTTTGGTGGAGATTTCGTACTCAAAAGAGTTTATGGGTGGACTTTTTGCGTACCCGCTATTGTTTATCAAATCACCCTACGGTGGCTTCTAGTAAAGGGTCTCATGTTTGGCTTAGGCTTCTTAAAGCCCGCACTATTGCGGAACCTTTTATTCAATGGAATATTCGAAGAGGGGACTGTTCCCTTCGGCATGATAAATGGCTCCCAATGTTCCCTATTCTGGCCAAGGATGACTCGCCGCTTGCTGCTGCCAAGGAACTCTTCCAGTCGGCTTCTTCTCTCTCTCCGCTGGCCATCACCTCCCTTCTTCCTATTCCAGTCAGCAGTATAATAGAGCAGCATATCCAGCTTGTTGATGCGGAGGATATCCCCTGCTGGACAGCAGCAGTCTCGGGGAAATTCTCGATTAAATCTGCTTATGAGATCTCCCGTGATGCAGGCCCCTCCCTTCTGTCTTCTAAATTTGTTTGGCACCGTTGCATTCCAAGAAGTATTAGTATATTCATGTGGCGTTTGCTTCTTTCTCGCCTTCCCATCGATGAAGCAATCATCAAGCGCGGCGTGTCCATAGCCTCTAAGTGCAGCTGCTGCCCTTCCAAACCTGCTGCAGAATCCTTTACCCACGTCTTTTTATCTAGTAATTTGGCTTCTTCCGTCTGACAGCAATTTCATTTATACTTTGGTTTGGGTACATCTCCTATCTCGGTCCAGCATCATTGCATGTATTGGTGGTCCCAAGCCGGCTCTTTACTTTACACCATTATCCCTTCAGTGGTTCTTTGGCACCTATGGAAAGCTCGTAACAAAGCCGTCTTTGAGGGAGTGCAATCTACCTCTCGAGGTATTATTCTTGCTATCCAAAATGAGATTAATCTTATTCTTAAAGCTGGAAATTTTCTGGCGATAGATTGGTCAAGCTTCTGTTTCAAGATCTGTCGGCCTAAAAGGGTTTCTATTCAAGCTGTTTCTTGGTTAAAACCTCCGTTGGGCTTAGTCAAGCTTAATACTGATGGTGGTAGTAGAGATAATCCTGGGCTTAGTGGAGGAGGGGGTATTATTCGGGACTCAGAGGGTCGTTTCATTTATGGCTTCTCTTCTTATTATGGGGTTTGTTCCAATTTTGTTGCTGAAGTTAGAGCCCTTTTCCAAGGGGTTCGTTGGCTTGTCTCTCAAGGCTTCCATAATTCTATTGTGGAGATTGACTCGGCATTCCTTCTTGGTTGCATATCTAAAGGTCACTCTCCACCTTGGAATGCCTTCTATTATATAAGTGCTATTATTTCTATGCAAAAGCTGGGGAACTATCTCTTTCGGCATTGTTTCCGTGAAGCAAACTCAGTTGCTGATAGCTTAGCTAATATTGCTATGGACTCTAAATTGGATTCTATCTATACCTCAAGTAATCATCTCCCAAATTCTGTTAGAGGTGCTCTTCGGATGGATGCTAGAGGTATTGCTCGAGTTCGTATTTCATAGATAGGTTGTTTTGGTTTTTTTGGTTTGTATTTCTCTTTCGAGGTCAGGCTCCTTTGTCCTCCCATTTATAAGGGCCAGGTTGGTTGTCCCCCTCAAGTTTGTACTTCTTTCTTTATTATTAATAAAATCTAGCAGGGTGCCGTCCCTGTTTCCCTAAAAAAAAATTTTTTTTTAAATTATCATGAAAAAAAATATTGTTTGGATAAAAATAGCCTTAAATTTTATAAACGACTCACCATTAATTAAGGTCAAACAAGTAAAGTTGTTATGGGCTAATCAATTTCATAAAGAGTTAAATAATATTTTGGTCCCTTCTCTTGTACTTAACTTTAAGTTAAGTCCTACTTTTTAAATTTTATTTATTTCGTCTCATATGTTGATTTTTTTTGTAAGATTCCCTCTCCTGCCATTACTGTTAGGAATGTCTTTCAATATTTTTGAATATGACAAAAATATCCTTACTAAGTTGAGGGACTAAAACTTTATTAGAATCTAAAAAATAATATGATTTTATTTTCTTAAAATATATTTGGGAACACATTATTAGAAGTATATGAAAATAAATATAATAATGGATTTATTGGTGAGTATCTAGATATTTAGCAAATCAGCAACATGTTTGTTAATTATCAGTGAACAAGCTAAGAGAAATATGTTAAGAAAATGTGCAATAATTTCAATGTATTTGGTAATAATATGGTTTTATTTTTTTAAATATGTTTGGGCACACATTATTAGATATAAATGAAAATAAGTATAATAATAGATTTATTGGTGAATATCAAGATATTTAGCAAATTAGCAACATGTTTGGTAATTACCAGTGAACAAACTAAGAGAAATATGTTAAGAAAAGGTGCTATAATTTCAAAAAATGAAGAAAAATGGAGAACCCAAATGATGATCAATCCGTACGTTTTGTAGGGAAAAAAGCTAAAATGTACAGTTTAATCCTTTGAATTTTCAGACTAATACAAGCAGCCTTAAAGACTATCATATTGGTCCTTAAGTTATAGATCGTACTAACAAATCCCTATTTAGTTAACGAAGTAACTTTAGGTTAAGAATTTCACTATCCGTTAAGTTCTAGAAATTTCAAATAGATCCTCCTACGTTTAAAAAGTAAATATATATGTTACGTAATAACGTTAAAGTAAATATATATGTTATCTTTGGCAATTTAATTTTGTAACATGGAAATAAAACCTTTTAAAAATAAATAAATAATGTGTTATAATATTATTTCAAATTAACCATTACTATGAATATCTACACACTCTTTGCCAGATTGCAAAATAAATTATCCCAAAAGAAATAGAGTTAAAATTAAATGTGCAATGTCTTTTTACTTTGAATTTGTTCACTCTTATTAGTATGTCAATTGAAAACAAGCATTTAAAAATCCCCCAATCAAATCATTATTTTCACTTTTAAACACTCTAAGTCACAAATTAAATTCTTAAACGTCATAAGCAAAGTCTCCAACAACAATGGAAATATGCACCTTTCACTGCAAGGTGGTTTATCGAGTTGTATACACCGTGCAATCTAACTCAAAATATTTTAATGCGTGAGAATTGTCTTAAACATTCATACTAGCATTTGAGAAGAACGTTGCAACGAATTTCTTCCCAATCTTTTTTGAAAAATGAAATAACTTCATAGTATTAATTATTTACAAACTTAGAAGATATCGTTCACCCATAAAAGGCCAAAATATGATTTTCACCTTGATATATCCACCTGTTGGGAATATTCACTCGATTAATTATTTAAAACCATTTTTGTGAATATTCCTTAATATTTTAGATTTGCTTGTAATCATTACTTAAGTCTTAAAAAATTTAAGTCTTAAAAAATTGCCTATAAACTTATTTACTAGTAGATTGCGTGCTACACACTAGAAGGCAACTTTATTAGGACTTT
This sequence comes from Platycodon grandiflorus, assembly GCA_016624345.1. Classification (NCBI taxonomy): domain Eukaryota; kingdom Viridiplantae; phylum Streptophyta; class Magnoliopsida; order Asterales; family Campanulaceae; genus Platycodon; species Platycodon grandiflorus. The sequence goes on from CM028362.1 coordinate 59,102,841, forward strand.
ACAATAGCTTTAGTAGGTGAAAAGTTTATTAGGTTGGTGAAGGTGCTCATGTTTCTTTTGGTTGGTAAAACTACTGACTAATAAACTTTGGTCAGTAGGAGTGACTTAAGCTTTGGTGAAGCAACTAATGTTTGCTTTGGTTGGTAAAGCTAAAAAGCTTTTATCAGTTGGAGTGACTTAAGATTTCTTAAGTCACTCACTAAGAGAAAATGTTAGTCACTTGCTTTGAAGGAAAGTGAAAAAGTGACATAAGTTTTTAATTCAAAATCAACTTTACACGTGTCACTTTATGAGAGATTTCTCTTTCTTTCTTTCTTTCTTTCTTTATGATAAAGCAAACACACTTTTTCCTATATTGTCTGACATTACTTTTATAGCCAATACTTTCATTTATTGTTTGCATAGGTTCTAGAGCCTTTTTCATGCCTAGTCAAAGTATATGCTCAGACGGTTCTATGCATTTAATGCATTATTGTCTCCAGCTGTATCCACAATGATTCAATCCAACGGTTACAATTTAAAGACTTATTATAAAAGCCTTGGAAACTTCAAGAGTCAAGTGGAGAGGACTGATGGAACACACATTACATACAGAGAGAGACAGATTCCATTGAAGAACTTGAGCACCAACACCAGATCTTACTCAAGAACAAATGAGCTTACACTCTATTATATTTCTTATTCTGAGTTTGATCACACCTACACACAGCTATTGTAAGCAATCAATGAGTGGCTTTCCAAACTCTTATTATATGAAAGCCTCATTGATTGCACCCACCCAAGAGAAGAAATCTGTTCTTATTTACAAATCCTTCTTCTCTTATAAACACTCGGTCAAAATAGTTTTTGTACACAATCCATTGTAATCAAGTTAGTTATTGCACTCAAGTTTTCATTTGTGAAAACTTGACAATAGTGTAGGCTTTATACTTGTAACTGATGGAAAACATAGTGCACAGTTTTGTAATCCAAGGTTGACCACCTTGGTAGTGGACGTAGCAGTTTTTACTGTGAACCACTTTATATCTTATGTTTTTTCTGTATCAGTTGTGTGTGTTTCTCACTTACTGTCTTGATACTTAAGAAGATTTAATTTTCTTAAATGTCAGAAAGATCTAATACTTGCATCTACTCACAAAGTATGCTGATACAACCTTTTTTTTTTTTTTTAAAGGTTGGAGGGGACATACACCTTACCCCAACCTTTATTATTATTATTTAATGCCTTGAAAGGCTACAATGACTCTATGATGCCTTTTTTGGTGTGGCTAGAACAAATTGATCAAACACCCGACCTCTTCGCGTACCAGGGTGGCTATGGTGTAGAGCAGTACTAAATGGGCCTTTGGTAAGGCTTGAACAACAACGGTGCCTCTGGCGAGGCTTGAACACCCGACAATTTTAGTACCAGGGTGTCGTCTCTGGTGAGACTTGAACACTCAACCTCTCCGTTAAGAGAAGTGAGTGGTACCAGTTGAGCTAGAGCTCATTGGTATGCTGATACAACCTTACTTATTCTTACAAGCAGCTTTGTGATATACACTTTCAAACCATTCCGCTGCCCCAACCAATATAATAGTTGGTTACTTTGATTATATTTGGAAAGTGAACCCATTTAATTTAAATTGGAAACAATTTATTTTAAATTGATAAATAGGCTATTCACCCCCCCCCCATCTAGCCTATTTCTGAGACTCTTGGGGACCAACACCACCAAATCCCACTATGCACTCCAATCTATGAAGTGTCCAACTTTGATACATAGTGTTGCCATTTATCCCAATAATTAGCCATTTTGCCTTATAGGCGTTGGAAATAGTAGTATTTGACTTGTGTATGTCACATTAGGGCTATTTTAGTCACTTGGATCAGGGTGCAAAGTGAAATTTGAGGCTAATTCACTTTGATCTATTTTAGTATTTATATTATTATAAAATTATTTTTTTATTTTTTATTTAATTACAAAAAAATTCCTTCTCTCTTCATTTCTAACTACGTAACCACTAATCCACCACTACTATCAAAACCACCGACACAAACCACAAATAACTGAACTCCAAACCCTAAAGCCATCTGAATATATATTTTACACCTTTTCTTAATTGGGTTACAAACCCCTAACCTCTTTTGGTTTTCAATTGCTTACACCATTCCATACGACCCAAAGTAGTCAGATGAGAGAATCACTCTATTCCCCTCCCATGGCTATTGACTTTCTTTTCTTCTACCGAAACTCTCCTTTGATTGAAAGAGATTGTCACATACTGACATCCTTTCAAGTATCATCCTAATGTTAAATTCTCTCATTTCTTAGCAATCTGACACCGATGGAGGAAAGCAACTAAGAAGAGAGATACATTCGAAGAAAGAAGTGTGATCGAACAGAAGCTAATTAAAGAGATTTATTTCTCTATTTGAGCCAGGCATGGTGAGCGCATTTCTTGGTAGTGGTGATGGATGTGACGGCGATGGCCGAGATGGTGGTGGTGGTGGTTAGGGGTGGCTGTCGCGGTGATTTTAGGGATGACAGTGGTGGTTTAGGTAAAATACAGTATTATTAGATCTCCAAATCTTTAAATTTTCAAATCTTCATATGGATTTGAATTAAACCTTCAAATTTTAATATTCAAACAATTAAATTTTTGTTTATAAATAGTGAAAAGGTTGTGGTGGTGGTAGGTCTATAAATGATGGGTTTTGTGTATGGGTTAATTCGAAGGAATGATATGGAGTAAGAAAAATGTTAATAAAATAAAATTAAAAATTAATTTTTGGGTTAATGATGAAATTTGAGGTGGTAGAGGTGGTGATGTTGCTGGTGGTTGTGGTAATGGTAGTAGGTCAATAAACGATGAAGTTGATGAAATAAAGTGAGGGATAAAAAAAGAAATTAAATAAAATTTGAATTTGAATTTTGGGAGTAATTTTTAACTTTAAAAATAAACATGAGACAAATTTTAATTAATTTTAGATTATTGAAACAATTATTTATTATTTTTAATTAAAACTTATCTTAAATATAAAATGGTTAACTAAATAATAAAATTATAATCAAATCTCAATTTGCACCCCAAGCAAAATTACCAAATCAATCATCATGTGACATGCACATGTCTTTTCTATTACTATTTTTAGAGTAGATCTCCTGTGAGACCATCTTATGGATCCTAATTCGTAAGACAGAATCTCACTCTCTCACAGCTCAGCTCATCAACACGTGGTGGGTCTGGTCAGGGAGATCCGTCTTATAGAAATTACTCGTAAGACAGTCTTTTCTAAGTATTTTCCCTATTTTTAACACACATAGACGGGAGGGGGCAAAGTTGGACAAATAACAACATTTTGTATAAAAATGAGACACTTTGTAGGTTGGGATGCAAGGTGAGATTTAGTGGTGGCAATGGTAGTGGGTCTATAAACGACCAGGTTGATGGAAGAAATTGAGGGAAAAGAAAAGAAATTAAATAAAATCTGAATTTTATTTTTGGTAGTATATTGCATTTTGTTTAACTTAAAAAATAAATATGAGACAAATTTTAATTATTTTTGGATTATTGAAAGGTTATTTATTATTTTTAATTAAAAACTTATCTTAAATATAAAATGGTTAACGAAATGATAAAATTATAACCAAATCTCACTTTGCACCCCAAGCAAAATAATCAAATCACTCCTCATGTGACATGAACATGCCATTTTCCATTACTATTTTTAGAGTAAGTCTCCTATGAGACCGTTTTATAGATCTTAATTTGTAAGACGGAGTCCCACTCTCTCATATCTCAGCCAACCAATACACGGTGGGGCGAATTAGAGAGATCCGTTTTACAGAAAATACACGTAAGATGATTTTTTATAAGTTTTTACACTATCTTTAACACCCATACACGGGAGGGGGCAAAGTGAGGCAAATAACTAAATTGTGTATAAAAGTGAAACACTTTGTAGGTTGAGATGCAAGATGAGATTTAGTAGGTACATCCGAAAGCTAATCGTATTTTGGCCCCATAAAAATTAGTCCAAAATACAAATTTCCCCAAAAATATGCACCAAATCTCACATTAATTTCTTATTATTAAAACTAAGCTAAACGAAAGTTAGTCCCCTAATGTAACCACTAAATCCCACTTTCCACCACAGATCGAAAAATGTGCCAAAGTCATACTCATGTTACATTTTTATCCATTTTGTCCCCTGGGTGCAACAGACGTTACAAATTTGACGTTAAGTTGACACGTGAGGGAGATTTTGGTCATTTTAATACCCAATCTTATTGTACACCAGTGGGGTCTGTCTTCTCTGGTGACGATTGTGTTCCTCCTCTCGGCTTTCCTTGAACTTGGAAACAATCAGTGAGTTTTTCCAGATGTCTACCTAGCCAGTTAAATAATTAGATTCATTCACATCGCTCCAGTAAGATTGATTAGACTCGTGAGAAGACCCCAATAAAGACTTTGAAAAAAATATTGTGGAACTGGGTGAATACAATCGAAAATTGAACCAATTGCCAATGGTCTCAAGTGCTTCGTCAACCATTTTGGACTTCGTCATTGGAGCTTGTACAATTTTCTTCACATTTGATTTGAATTCAAGATTTTCCAAGGTTTAGTGTTTAGAGAGAGAGAGAGAGAGAGAGAGAGTATGATTTTGTTGATCTTGACGTCGGCATTGGGTTTCCAAGTGACTTTGTTTTATTGCCCAGGAAGAAGAAGAAAATTAGAACCAGACATGAGGAAAGATTAAAAAGAAAAAGAAATGATATAACTTTGATTAAAGGAGAAAGAAGGGAGAAAAAATGAAAAAACAAAAGATGAAAAAGCATAACAGAAAATTATAAGCACAAATTCTAATTTCATTTTTTTTTACTATTAAATTTTTTTTCCATTTGAATTGAAAGAATGAAAGTTTTATTTAAAAAATTATGCTCCAAATCCCACTTTGCACCCTCGATCCAAATGTCCAAAATGCCCCTCATGTGACTCTCAAGTGTCAACTTAACGTCAAAATTGTAACGTCTGTCGCACCTAGGGTGCAAAGTGAGAGAAAATGTATCATGTGTACGAATTTGACACAATTTTTGATCTGGGGTGCAAAATAGAATTTGGTGGTTACACTGGGGCTAATTTCGTTTGACCTTAAAACTAAAAGGAGCCTCAAATTAAAGTCTGAAATGTGGTAAGAGACGCCCAAGTGGAAAAAAAAGGCACCTGGGCAAATGAAATTTCATTAATTTAATACAAATGAGAAATATAAATACACACACACACATGAATATATATATATATATATATATAATTTCATTCATTCTCGTGAGTTATATGCTTTAAAGTCTCGTATAGGAAAATTTTCATAAACATATGTATTTTTTTCGTATATAGAACCTTTATTTTACTAATTTTTATTTTTCTTTAGGAGGGTCATTAACTGATTTTGATTATATAAAAAATAAGTATTATAGTTTTAATAAATATAAATTAAATATTCATATGATATAAATATTTTTTTGGGAAAATAAAAACTAAGCGAGCCAACGTATGTTTTTTTTTATTTTACAAAAACTAATTAAAAAAAGAGATACAAATATAACCAATAAAAAAGACAAAGATGTAGGATAAGTTGTTATACAATGATAAAAAACATACATTATAAATGAAGGAAAAACAAAGTACTAAAAAATGCTAAACACACAACAACATAATTTATAAATCTAATAACTTGGTAAAGATGAAAATACAATACGAACTCAACAATTAAATGTATACAAATATATGAAGCAGCTAACAAAACACTTTAAGAAGTTTTTAACAACACGTGCAACGAACGTACACTTAACTAGTAAATGGTAATTTGGGAACAAACTCATTTCAAAAATTCCATGGGTATTTACGATTTGATTATTGTTTTGGGAATTGAATATAAAATTAATGAAATAAAAAATATTGTACTGAAGGACAAACTACACAATAGGGTTATCGTTTGACATTTTTTTTTCCCCAAATCTGGTAGTGGATATGGTAATTCATGAGAGGAATTACTTATTGTATTTATATTTCAAGATTGGTCCCTATACTTTTCAAGACGAAATGACTATTTTTTCCTTCCACAAATACACGTGTGTGACATGTGTACACACTTAATGGCTAAAAATTAGCAGAGTTAAACGAAAGGACCATTTGTGTTCAAGGTCCTCCATTCAGGGACCATTTGCGAGGTATAGGGACGATATGCAAAAAACCCATATACTACAGGGACCATTTGAGTAGTTTGCCCTTACTAAAATACTTAAGCACAACCTATATTCTTACAACACAATTGGAGGGTAAAGATGAAAGGTTATGAGCATTGTAAACATAATTTTTGAAAGTTGACTCTTTGAGTGGAACTTCTCAAAATAGAATAGTTGACTCTTTGCTTGGAATGAAGGGAGTAATAATACTTTAGGGTAAATCAGTGAAACGCAATTTTTGACTCTTAACTTACACATATTTTGGTTCTAATCATTATACCTTTGTCAAAAATGTCATGAATACATACTTACGTTTCATACTTCCTTTATATACTCCCACCTTTTCACCCAAATCGTCCACGTTTGAAAAGTTTAATAATTAAATGATATATAAGTATTATTGAAGTTGGTCATAATTACAAAAATATTTTAGCATAATTAATATCTTTGTATTATATGAGGAGTGTAAAGTTGAAAGTTTTATGATATGAAGATTGTAGGCATAATTTTTTAAAGTGAACACTTTGAGTGAAACATCCCAAAATAGTATAGTGGACTCTTTGCCTAGAACGGAGGTAGTATATTTCATAATTTCAGATGAAATATCTAAAAACTATGTATTTCTATATACAAAGTATATCCTACGATACATAAAATATATTCCAATACGTATTTTGACCCAATTTCAGACATCTTGTTTGCTTTTTATGTTTTCAAGGTTTTCTGTTTGATTTTTCAAAACAATTGTTCCCTACAATATTTTGTTTGAAGTTCAGTTAGTTTCATAGACTTTGTATATAATTAGTAGTTCCTCAGCTTTGTAATCAGTAGCTTGATCTTTTTTTGTTCTCTCGATCTCTTGTAACTTTCTCTCTCGAGTATTCAGAGATTCAATGAAGTTCCTTTGATGTTCTTCAATTCAATTTCATCCTGTTAATTGCGATTCTATTTTCCATTTCTTATTCAATCATGAAATCTTAATAGTGTCTTAATCTCTCTAGCTCTCTCTAACTCTTATACTTCAATCATTACGAAGTTTAGAAAACAGGCCTTTTTTTTTTAATATATATTTTTGATATCTTAAGGGGGCGTGGAAAGGGATCGAACTTGAGGAGCCAGGCCCAGGCTGGCCCAGGCACGAGATCACAAGCTCAGGCCTAGGACCATGAAATGGGTCAAGGCCCACTAAATGGCGGATACCCGAGCAGGAATGGATAGATGGTCGGGCAGCGAACAAGTCTGTCTGGGCGAGCTCAGGATGCAGCGAGCATACCTGAACCTGCCCGACGGATATCTAGGAGACATGGCCACGTGGCGGAGCGTCGCTAACCGGACTTGCCCATCTATTACGCCCACCTCTTCCGCCATTAACTAGGCAGTTATGCCCACCATAAATGTCATACTGACCCTACTACTCCCACGATGCATGGCATTTAAAGGGGACCTTATAAAATCCCTAGAGATCTCCCAGGCCATTTTTTTTTTTTTTTTTTTTTTAGGGAAACAGGGACGGCACCCTGCTAGATTTTATTAATATAAATAAATAATACAAACTTGAGGGGGACAAATAGCCTTGCCCTTATAAATGGGAGGACAAAGGAGCCTAACCTCGAAAAAGAAAGTACAAGACAAACAAGCAAAGAGAACATAACAAAAGAAATTATTTAGAACGCCTAATGTAAGGGGTGTTAGCCTTGTCAAGAAGAAAGGCGCCATGAATACGAGGGGGAAGCTCTCGGGCATAAGCATAATCTGAAGAAGAAGAAGATTCACAACCCAAATTGGCAAGGAGATCCGCAACTGTGTTCACTTGTTTGTAACAGTGAACAATTTGAAAATTGCATGCTCTAATAATACTCAAAATACGGAGAGTAATATACCAACACTTCCAAGGAGGCTTATGACCATGCAAAAGACAATCCACAAGCAATTTAGAGTTCAATTCAATAAGGGTACCTTGAAATCCTGAAGCTTGGAGCCATCTAACCCCATGGAGAAGAGCTTTAGCCTCAGCTACCATAGCAGAGGAGGAATCATAAAAGGATGAATAAGCGTAAATAAATTCTCCCTTTGAATTACGAACAATGCCTCCACCACCACTATGACCAGAGTTGTCCCAAGAGGATCCAGCCGAGTTTAGCTTGTGCAAATGAACAGGAGGATTAATCCAACGAACTAAAGTAATTTTGAGCCGAGGAGAGAATCTATATTTGGATCGAGCGAGACAATACTATCCAAATCGATTGAATTGCAATCACCAAGGCATTTGGAGAACGACCAACCCCATCATATAAAAGAATTTGTTCTTCGGAGATGCCATAGAATTAAGCATGGAAGAAGAATATGAGGCAATGAACTCCTGGAATGAAGCCACCAAGATAAACAGCTTTGATGGATAGAAAAGAAGCATGGAGTCACCTGATACTTACTATAGAAGTGGGTCCAAACATGCATTGCCGTGGGGCTTGAGAGGAAAACATGATGAAAAGTTTCAATGTTTCCAGATTCACAACAGTAACAATTGGAAACCAAGTAGATGCCTTTGTTGAGAAGACCTTCATGAATAGGGAGCCTACGTTGTAACAGGCGCCATATGAAAATACTAATATGTCTCGGGACTTTTCGATGCCAATAGAACTTCGAAGATAAAATGCTCGGATTGGAAGAACGCATAGATTGCCAAGCTGAAGAAATAGAAAACCTACCATTAGGAGAAAGAGTCCAGCAAGGAGTATCCTCAACATCATTAAAAAGAACTTCCTGATCCTGAATACGTTGAACGTCTTGTGAAGAAAGAAGAAGAGAAGCGGCAGGGATTAACTCGAATGAATCTGAAAATAGCTCTCGGACAGTAGCAGCAGACAGGTTTTGAGGTTTGGTAAGAAGATTCCCGGCGAGCCATTTATCAAACCAAGGCGAGCAATGACCACGACCCACAAGCCAAAGCAGATTTCTTTCAACAAAGGGCCGGACATCTATCATACGACACCAAATATGAGATCCCTTAGAAACGGCCTGAACTGGATGAATCCGAGAACAGTATTTAGCTCGAAAGAAGGAGGACCAAAGAGAGTCTTGCGTTCTAAAACGCCACCAAATGCTGGCCGAATAAGCTCGAACAATATCTCCCAGGGGGCGAATACCAATCCCACCTTCAGAAATGGGAGAACAACATCTATGCCAAGCTATCCAATGGGATTTTTGCTTCCCTTCAATCTGCCCCCAAAAGAAATTAGCTAATAATTTTTCGACAGATTGAATGACACCTTTGGGAGGATCTAAGGCCGCCAATTGATAGGCTGTAATAGAATGGAGAACATGATTTATAAGAGTAATCCTCCCAGCCATAGAGAGAAAATTCCCAATCCATGTAGAAATACGCGAACGCAATTTAAGAATCAAAGGATCAAAATATTTTTTAAGCTTGCGGCCACAAAACAAAGGGCAACCAAGATATACTAACGGAAAATCCTTCTTGCCATAACCCAGAGAAGAAGATATCAATGCACTCCGATCAGCAGGCATTTTGGGAGAAACTGTAAAACTGCTCTTTCCTTCATTAATTTTTTGCCCCGAGCACAATTCATATTCAGATAAAAGCCCTTTATGCTTTGAAAGAGAATGCTGACTGCCGTTGCAGAAAATAATAATATCATCAGCAAAGGCTAAGTGAGAGATAATAGGACAACCACTAACCGAGGAGAAAGCCACATGAGGTTGAGAAGAATGCAATTCATTCAGATTACGACTAAGAACCTCAGCTGCAATAATAAACAAGGCAGGAGACAACGGATCACCTTGACGAAGGCCTCTGGTGGAATGGAAAAAACCCGAAGGAGTACCATTAACTAAAACTGAAAACCAGTTGTCAGAAATCAGTCGCCAGATCATGTCTATAAAAACTTCACAAAACCCAAAACGCCGCAAAACTTTGATAAGATAGAACCATGAAACTCTGTCAAAAGCTTTGGCCATGTCCAGTTTCAGAACAATATTAGATCCAGAGATTTTCTTACCAAGATGAGACATTAACTCTTGAGCGAGAAGAATATTATCCTGAATGAGACGACCTTTAACGAAACCACTTTGATTTGGGGAAATAATAGTAGGTAAAACCTGAGCCAGCCGAGCAGCTAAGATTTTAGAAATAACCTTGTTGGTGAAGTTGCAAAGGCTAATCGGGCGAAAATCACTGAAGGATTCCGGATGATCAGTTTTTGGAATAGTAACAATGAGCGTACTAGTCCAACTTTTTGGAATATCAAATCCGGAAAAGAATTCCAAAATAGCTTCATAGAAATCAGCCCCAACAATATTCCAGCAGAAAGTGAAGAATTTTCCTGAGAAGCCGTCTGGACCAGCTGCACTATCACCATCCATTGAAAAAATAATGTTTTTAATCTCATCCATATTAGGAGTGGCCATAAGCAATTTGTTCATATCATCTGAGACAATCTGAGGGATAATAGAGAGAAGGTTGTCATTGTCCACAATAGGCTCAGCTTGAAGGTACTTTTGAAAATGCAAGATAGCTTGATTTTTTATTTCAATTTCATCTGTGACTTCTTGGCCATCTGATCCTCGAATAGAATGTATATGAAGACGGCGACGGGATTGCTTTACAGAAGCATGGAATAATTTTGTGTTACCTTCGCCTTCCTTTAGCCACTTAAGCTTTGCTTTTTGACGCCAAAAATTCTCTTCCATTTTAAGAGATTTCCGTAGATTAGCATGAGCAAGATTCATGGCTGCTCTATCGTCTTCCGATCCTGAGGCTTCAAATAAAAATTCAAGTCGCTGAACCTCATCTTCTGCATGTTGAATATGAGAGAAAATATTTCCAAAAACGTCTTTATTCCACTTCCTCAAAGCTTGCCTACAAGCTGCCAGCTTTTTAGCAAAGACATACATAGGGCGACCCCGAATAGGCTGCGCCAAGCTTCAATGAGAGGCAAAAAATCGCTGTGAGCTGTCCAAACATTCAGAAACCGGAATGGAGAGGGATGAGGAGCTGTATCCTTCGTGATATTGATAAGCAAAGGAGCATGATCTGAACATGTGCGACTTAAATGACGGATAGATGTATCATGGAAGAACTGTTGCCAGGAAGAATTGCAAAGAACCCGATCCAGTCTCTGTAAAATAGATGCATTGCCCGCCCGAGAGTTCCACCAAGTGAAGTTGCTGCCTGTGAATCCTAAGTCAATCAGGCCAGCAGCAGAAATACAAGAATGGAATTCCAATGCTCCATTACGATCCCAACCTTGACCTCCTAACTTTTCTTCCGGAGAAAGAATAATATTAAAGTCTCCACCAACAATCCAAGGAGAAGAATTGAAAACCGAACTCATGTCTATCAGATCAGTCCATAGATTTTGACGATCTAGAATATCACAGCTTGCATATACACAGGAAATATTGACAGGGCTGGGCCATTTGAAATGCTTCACCTGAACAGTGAGATGTTGGTTGGCATCATGAAGAACAGTGCATGTATAGGCGGCTTTGATAAAGATCCAGATAGAGCTTCGAGAATTAGAGAAGCAAAGCCTAAATTTCAGACGCTTTGCAATACGAAGAAGGTGTCCTGCATCAACCATAGGCTCAAAAACAGAAAACAAAGAGATGTTATGCAGTTTGATAATGCGTTTTAATCGATGGTACGCACACTTGAGTAGCAAATACACTCTGCTGAATTGTGATTAGAGCTTGATACTTACTTTCACACAGGAGTGCTATTGCAAGGCAATCCCTGCATCACCCTAGTGTTTGCTCTTGTCTTGGCAGGTAGCGAAGCCCGGATATCCAAACTTGCTGACGATCCAGCCCACACGACTTTCTGTGCCTCATCAGATTGGTTCCGTTGTTGAAAAAGCTTGAATTTCTTGCTCGGCACGCGCTTTGCTATAAGTTTACATGGCTGGAAACAGAAAAGATGCGGCGGTGGACAGTCCGACCCCGGGGGCTGTTGGGGGTCAAGGTGGAACAATTTTTCCACCTCCACCTCAAGGCAATACAACCCGAGTGACGTTGTCCCGTTTGGGACGATTTACCTCATCACATTCAATGCAGGAAGCCGAGCCTTCAAACGCAAATCGTAGGCCCGACCAGCAAATTGAGCTTCGCACGCATCTGAATGGTAAGAAAGCACAAGCTACCCCCGATGTAACCCAGCTCACGGAGGCAGCTCGCTTAGCGGCCTTGGCCAATCAGGCGATGTACCTTAGCCAGATGTACCCCCTTAATCAGCAGTTGCTCGTTCTAAGTCAGACTCCGATGCAGGTGGAGACCCAGCTCATCCTGCAGGGGTTACGGCGGGAGCGCGAAGTAAAATGCCCCAGCAGTCCCAGGGCAATCAGGCGAGAAAGCCCGAGGAGTTTATTAATTTGGACACTGCTGGGACATTCCGTGCTCGCAAGGAGGCTGGAAAGGATAACAGAGGAAAGGGGCCTACGCGCTCTGAATCGACGCTGGCGAAGAGCGTCCATGATCGCCTGGTGTTTACGGATGGCCAGAGGCGTGGACGTCCAGAGGGCTCACAGCGCAGGGATAGGGCTCGGAGCAAGGAGGCAGAGTCCCAGCCAAGGCATGCCCGCAGGGAGGCTAGGGAAAGGTCGCATCGTGCCCGACGTACACCATCGCCAAGGCATAGGTCGCTCGGGCGTAGATCGAATTATCACTCTTCAATTCCAGTGCAGAGCCATCGGCAAATGCGATCTGCTCATGGTCCCGATGAGGCGATGAAAGAGATGCAGTTGTGGTTGGAAGCTCTGTAGGCTGGTCGAACAGGCCCAGGATATAGTGCCTGGCGAGGAGAAAGACCCTTTGGCTGAGTGGATTGTGGCCGCGTCGACCGACCCAGATGTACTACTATTGCAGTTTGATAAGTACTCAGGCAAGACCAATGCCCGTGACCATTTGAAAAGATTCGAGAACCAGATTAACATGGTCACCAAGGATCTCGTAGCTAAATGCAAAGCTTTGGTCAGTACCTTCCAGGGAAAGACAGTGACTTGGTACAGAAAACTTCCTATAGCATCGATCACGGACTGGTCAGATTTACGGAGTAAGTTTAGTCGAGTTTTCCATGGCGGGTGTGACCCCCAAGGCCAAGATGGATCTTTGCAGTATTCGACAAAGGGATGGAGAGATGGTTGGAAAATATATAGAGAGGTTCTAGAGGATGCCCAAGAAGGTTGATGACCTGACTGACCGGGAGGTTACTATGTGTTTTATGGGGGGTATGAACAGGAATGGACTGAAGGCTGAGTTCGGAATGAGGGAGCCCCTGAACCGAGCTGAAATGTTTTCCCGTGCTCAAAGTTAGTATGTTACCTTCAACGAAGACGTGGATGGGTCCAAGAAAAAGGACAAGAAAGGGGAAAAGAAGGCTGACAACAAGGAGGACCTGGCGACCAAGGCTGGGCAGTCTGCGAGCAAGGGTTGGCAATGGAATCGCGCCCGGGCAACTGACCGCATTGATTTCGATCCCCTCAACACCACGCGGGAAGCAATCATGAATAAAATTCATGTAGAACTTCCTCCTATGGAGCCATTAAATCATGCATATGATGGTCGGAGGAATCTGACAAAGCGATGTGCTTATCATAATGATGTAGGGCACAGAACCGAGGATTGCATGCAACTGAAGAAGGAGATACAAAGGTTGTTGAACTTGGGAAAGCTAGATTGTTTTCGCCTACAAGGGGAGAACAGGGACCGCAGGGAAGATAGGGAGGCCAGGGAAGATCCCCCCAAGCGGGGAAATGCTGAACCCCGGGGCAGGCTGAATGTCATAATGGAGGAAGAGCCTAGCCTTCACTAGCTGAAGTCCCAGATGTATACTTTGAACAAACTGCCGTATGTGCTTGTGAGTGTAGGGGCTGGGGAAGAAACGATACAGTTCACACGAAGCGAGCTAACCATTAGAAAGTTGGCCTCCGAGCAGAATGTGGTCGACTTGTATCGATTATTGGGATGTAGCCAGCGTGTTGATTGATACTGGTACGTCGAGAGACGTGTTGTACTACAAATGTCTCAAAGTCTAGGGTACGATGATGGGGACTTAAAACCATACAGGGGTCATCTAGAAGGGTTTATCAACCACAGGGTGGCTGTGAAAGGAACTATTGAGCTAGAAGTAATACTCGGCGAAGGAAGTCGGTCTAGGATAGAGATGATCACCTTCCTAGTGATAGACTTGAAATCACCCTTCAATGCTATCCTGGGTGTACCCGCCATGGTGAAATTCCAGCTGGTGGCCTTAATACCCCATCAGCGTGTGAAGTTCTTGACCGCAGGGGGAGTAGGTGAGCTGAGGAACAGACCACAAGAGGTCATGAAATTCCTTGAGGAGACCCACAAATCACAAGGTAAACTGACGATCAGCACTCCTGACCGTGAAATCACACTCAAGAAAAAGGATAAATTTACCACTACCACTCCTATGAGCATGGATATGATCCTCGCTGTCGAGGGCAATTTGGAGGAGGTGCACGTCGAGCAGGGTACTACAAAGGAAGAACAGATGGTTTCGCAGGTCCTCTCACAACCAGAGATGGAGGTAGATACTCTACAGATTAGGGATGCACCGGACATTCAACCACACGGTGACCTGGAGGAGGTGATCATTAATCCTGCTTACCCCAAGCAGAAAATCAAGGTGGGCAGAGGTGTCACCCCGCAGGAGCGAGATAGGCTAATATCTTTCTTTCGCCAAAGTCTAGATGTATTTGCTTGGACTGTGGAAGATGTGAGGGGGGTAAGTGAAGAAATTGCACTGTACAAGCTGAACGCGGGCAAGGAGTTTAAACCTGTTCAGCAGCGTCCGAGGCAGTATTCCCTGGAAAAGGTGCAGGCTATCTGCGTAGAGGTTGAAAAGTTGCTCGCGACCGATATAATTGAAGAAATTTACTATCCGACCTGGTTAGCCAATGTGGTAATGGTTAATAAGAGCAACGGCAAGTGGAGGATGTACGTGGATTTTACTGATCTGAATAAAGCTTGCCCGAAGGATTGTTACCCCTTACCAAGGATCGGCATGCTGGTCGATGCCATTGCCATATTTAAAATGCTGAGCTTCATGGATGCGTATTCTAGGTACCACCAGGTGAAAATAGACGAGCTGGATAAACCGCTGGCCGCATTCTGAGCTGCTGGGGGGTTGTATTGCTGTAAGACAATGCCCTTTGGGCTGAAAAATGCTGGGGCCACTTACCAGCGGATGGTGAACAAGGTATTTGCACCCCAGTTAGGTAGATACGTAAAGGCCTACGTGGATGATATGGTGGTCAAAACCAAGGGCCGCGATCACATTTCTGACTTGGAGGAAACCTTTGCAAATCTGCAGAAGCATGATATGAAGTTAAACCAAGTGCGTGTTTGGGGTACAGGCGGGTAAGTTCCTTGGCTTAATGGTGAATGAAAGGGGGTATAGAGGCCAATCCCAAGAAGATCAAGGCCCTGCTCGATATAAAGGAGCTAACATGCATTAAGGAGGTACAGAAGTTGAACGTAAGGGTCATAGCACTTGGGCAATTTATCTCCCGATCAGCTGAGAAATGTCTGCCTTTCTTCAGGGTGCTGCACGGTAGTATGGGTTTCAAATAGACAGCAGAATGTTCCAGGGCCTTCAAGCAGCTGAAAGACTACCTCGGCAAACCTCCCCTCTTGAGTAGTCTTGTGATAGGAGAAAGTTTATATGTGTATTTGGCAGCCATCGACCAGCCTGTGGCTGCAATACTTGTTAGAGAGGAGGCTGGCAATCAAAAGCCTGTGTATTATGTATTTAAAGCTTTAACTCCGGTTGAAGCTCGCTATTTTAATGCAGAAAAGTTATCTTACTTGCTTGTTGTATCAGCCCAAAAATTACGAGCTTATTTTTTCGCACACGTAATCGTTATATACTCTGATTACCCCCTTCGCAAGATTCTGCATAAACCAGACTCCTCGGGCAGGCTAAATGCATGGTCAATCGAGCTGACATAGTTTCACATTGACTATCAGTCACGAAGGGCGATCAAGGCACATGTATTGGCGGATTTTTTAGTTGAGACAAGTTTTGTCGACCAGGATAACATACCATCTGAGGATATTCCTACCACTGGCACTATTCCTTCAGGCGAGCGGCCGAAGGATTGCTGGTAGTTGTTCATAGATGGTGCAGTGAGCAAGGAGGGCAGCAGAGCAAGGGTTTTGCTTGTTTCTCCATTCACCGAGGAGGAATTCGAGATAGCCCTGCGGTTTAAGTTCCGGGCTTCCAATAATCAGGCCGAGTATGAGGCTTTGATCGCCGGGCGAGAGTTAGCATTGGATGTAGGAGTCTCAGCTTTGACAGTGCATAGTGATTCACAACTCGTTGTCAATTATGTTCGGGGGGAGTATGGGGTGAACAGCCCTACCTTGGCCAAGTATTTCGAGCTGGTTAAAGGATTGCTAGCCAGATTATTGTTCTGGGAACTAGTACAAATAAATTGGGCAGAGAACAGGAGAGCAAATTTCTTGTCTAAGTGGCTACTGAGGACATTCAGGTGTTGAGCCCGGCAGTTATGGTTGAATAATTTGACATCCCGGCTATAAAATGGGAATGTGTCATGGACATCGAGATGGCAGAAAAATGTTGGATCGATGAGATTCAGGAATATATTGAGTAGGGGTTGCTGCCTGAGGATAAGGATCATGCTAGGATCGTTCAGAAGCATTCAGCTCGGTACACGGTGATCGGAGGTGTCTTATACTGAAGGTCCTTCTCGAAGCCTCTGTTACGATGCGTTCGACCAGAGATGGCTGAAAGATTGCTAGCTGAAGTCCACGAGGGGGTATGCGGTGGTCACCTAGGAGCAAGGACTCTAGCCGATATGCTCTTGACTTTGGGATACTATTGGCTGACGTTAAGGCGGGATGCTGAGGTCTACGTGAAGAAATGTGACAAGTGCAAATGATTTGCACACATACCTAAGTTGCCGTTGACCGAGCAGACACCAATAGTAGCATCCTGGCCGTTTGATATGTGGGGCATTGATTTGGTCGAACCATTCCCAACAGCAAGAGGAAATTGTAAGTATGCTATTGTGGCAATCAATTACTTCACCAAGTGGGTGGAGGCAAAGCCTTTAGCGAACATTACTGAGGAGAATGCCATCAACTTCGTACATGACTATATTTAGTGCCGCTTTGGGGTTCCCCAAGCTATCGTTTCAGATAATGGCACCCAATTTTCTGACCGATTCACTGAGGCTTGTGCCAACTTGAACATCAAGCACTGGAAGTCTTCGGTGGCGTATCCGCAGGGGAACGGACAGGCTGAGGCCATGAACAAATGGGTGTTGAACGCACTTAAGAGAAACTTGGAAGGGCGAGCAGGAAGGTGGTTGGACGAGTTACAGTCGGCCTTATGGGTGGTTAGGACAACGGTAAAGGGGCGCATAGGAGAAACTCCATTCGCCTTAACCTACGGATCAGAGGCCATGGCTCCAATCGAGATGGCTTCACCTAGTCTGATAGTGGCACATTACAATGAGGAGTGTAGCACGCCGCCGCAGGGCAATTTGGACTTACTAGAGAAAAAAGGGTAGAGGCTAGAATGAGGATGGTTAACTACAAACAGCGAGCCAAAGTACATCACGACAAGAGGGTGCACAAGCGGGCATTTCTGGTTGATGACTGGGTCCTAAGGAAGTTAGAGGCAACAGGTCAGAGAGCGGACAGGGGCAAACTGTCACCAAATTGGGAAGGACCTTATCAAGTGGTTTAAGTCGTCAAGGAAGGAACTTACCGACATGTGCTAAGGATGGAGCGTGTTGAAGCATCCATGGCATACAGACCACCTCAAAAAATATTATCACTAGTTTGTTAGGTTTCCAACAGTTGGTCAGTGTAATGAGGTCTTCGAGATTCAATGATAATTAAGTTTTTGTTATTATGGAATTGTCTTTCTTTGGAAATATAATAACGGCTCGCGGAGCGAGCTCAGGCCTTGGTTAAATCACTTGTCATTGCGATGCACATAGGACGAGCTCATGGCAAGGTTAGTTTAAAGGCTTGTCCCGTTATTCCTCTAGGATGGGGATCTCCTCAGCTAATGCTTCACGTCATAGCTCGCTCGTAGGTCGAGCACATGAATTAGTTAATCGTGGGGTTAATGCCATGCTCCTAGGTTGAGTGATTTCCTTAATTAATGACTGAGGTCGCGTGTTGCTCGGCTGACGAGCACGTGACTTAGTTAATTTCAAGGCTAAGGACACACTCCCAGGTCGAGTGATTTCCTTAATTAATGACTGAGGTCGCGTGTTGCTCAGGTGACGAGCACGTGACTTAGTTAATTTTAAGGCTAACGATACACTCCCAGGTCGATTAATTTCCTTAATTAACGACTGAGGTCGCATGATTGCTCGAGTGACGAGCACGTGGCTTAGTTAATTTCGAGGCTAATTGATTCTTTGATTAACGTTTGAGATCGTTTAGATGCTATTTGAATGAGCTTGCGTCTTAGTAAATATGCGAGGTTCATAAATATGCTTGTGAAAGAAAGAGCTTTGTTCATATTCACGTAAATAGTTACATGCAAAAGAAAGCAAAGGATAGGCTCACAGGCCAAAAGGAAATGCTCGGCGCAGCGAGCTGGAAATTGAAACCCTTTAGGATATGGGGGATTGGAGGCAGCAGCATTTTTCTCCCTAGCAGCATGAACGTCATTAGTCGGGGGCCCATTAGAACTAGCCCCGCGGTCTCCTCCTCGTCGAGGCTCGTGGTGACCTCAGCCAGTCGCAATTCCTTAATGGTAGTCAGGACAGTCTTCACATTCACCTCCAGAGCAGTAGGGGGTGACCACTCCTCTCGGCCCTATTCCTGGTCACTCTCTTTGATTAACTCGAGTTCGTCCGCAGTGTAAGGCACCCAGGAGTGACCACAGCGAGCTTCTAGACCGTAATGTTTAGCCGCACCCCACTCCGCCAGCAGTTCAACAGTGAGACCAAGATGGCCACTTCCTGCGGCCATGCGGAGTGTGTGCTCCAGACCTTGCACATAATATGGGCGCATCTTCTGGCTCAGCTCGCGAGCGTAGTCCTCATATGCGCGTAGTCTTCAGAGGCCAAGTAATTTTGTATAATCTCTTCTCTCTCGAGCTCGCTTGCCTGGGCACTTTGGGACTTCAGCTGCATATTCTCAGCTCCTCCGTCAGCCCGGATTTCTCCTTTTCCAGCTCCGTTACCTGTTTCTCCAATTAGGCAACACGGGAGTAAAGGGACTGCTCATTGACCTTCGAGGTCTCAAGCTGGCTCGCAAGAATATTTTTCTCACACTCCAACTTAGACAGGTCACCAGTTTTATCGAGCAGCTCTTTGTCCTTGGCCAGGAGCTCCGCGTTTTTCTCTTCGATAATCTCATTGGCAGTTTTGAGATCGTCGCTGAGGCTAGCGGCAGTTTTAGCCCCGTCGCTAGCCCGGTTGGTCATGGTGAAGAATTTGGATGCAAGCTAGATAAAGGAAGATAGTAAGTGCAAATAAAAGGGAGAAAATGACTACAAAGCGAAGAGGGGAGCAAATGTACCTCGCAGAAGGCCATGCCACCATCGCCGAGCAGGACGCTGGTAGAGTTGCTGCACTCCCTGTACAGGTCGGAATGAAGGATACTTTTTAGGATGCTTTGGCCCACCATTGCTGAGGGGTGTCCCCTTTCCCGAACATCAATGTTGGTAATTCGGGGCACATTAGCCAGCTCGTTCATCAGGGCCTCGTAGCCCTTTCGATCAGCGGTCATGGAGAAGCCTTCTCGCCTCTAGGAAGGGAGGTTAGGTGTGGAAGGAGTAGAGCCAGAGTGAGCGGCCCGGGAGGGGGTCTTCGCCAGAAGACCTTTTGCGGCTTGAAAGTACTGCTGTGTCAGGAGAGGAGGGAGCTTTATCGGTTCGAGCTACCCTGTCAGCTCGAGATCCCCTCTCCACTCGTGTAATCAGACCCTTGGGCTGGGGTATTTGCTTGCTCTTGTCCTGGGCAGAAGCAAGGCCTTTCGCTCGTTACTCGGAAGTGGCAACCTTGGGTAGTGTAGCCGGAGTAAGCTTGCTGAGATCGCACTAACGCACGGAAGTATCAGCCTTCCGCAGGTTTCGGTGAGCCTCAGCGGAGTCGATATTCATTAGTCCTGCAAAAAGGGGAGCAGTCAAGACAATAATGCCTGAAATTGACAGGAAAGGTTGGGAGAGAGTTGAAACCGTCGTAAGGGACGATACAGCTCGAGCCTAGCTCTTTGCACGCCGGGCAATCGTTGGGGAAGCTGGCATCCTGGTGGTGACCCCAGGCAGGATGGATACGCTCCTCAGGCATGATGACACAGGGAATGATGCCCTCTACCTCTGATCGTAAAACTCCGGCCAACTTCAAGGAGCTCATCCGAGCTAGTTAAGGGCTTCCAGTCGAGGAAGAACTCTTGCTCGCGATCGCAGGCACTCAGAGTCTCCTTTAGGGCGTTCATTAGGCAGCCCTCACCAGAAGTAAAGCCATCCCTATTGTAGGTTGGCACTTTGACCTTGTTAGTAGGAGGAAGGAATGGCAAACCTAACTTAGATTCCACCAGTAGCAGCTTGCTGTCCCACTTATCGGTCTTGTTGGGGAATGGGCTAAAAAGCTTCAGTGCGCCCGGTTTGCTGCGGCCACTAATCCTACAAAAGTTCTTGTCAGTTGAAAACTGAAAAGCAGGGCTCGTGGCCGAGCAGACGGCAGGCAACGGTGAAGGCTACCAGGATCCTAACTGTGTTGAGCATTAGGTCGCAGGGGACGGCTTGAGCTAGGGTCAGGAACTCTACAATGAATAGATCCAGGGGGAGGCGTAGACCGACCTTGAAGAAGTCATAGAAAAACACCATTCTCTCCCCTAAATTTTGGTATTTTGTATAATCCACCTCAGGGTCCATCATGGACACACGGTAGTCCTCGGAGCTAATCCCTAGGGTTGTGAACCAGGCCTAGACTTTTTGGGAGGAGCTAAAAGTTTTCCAGTAATCAGGTGAAGCCTCGAGACGAGGTGCTTGGCGACCACCATGGCCGGCGCGAGCAGCCGGTCTACGGCGGGCAGGAATAGATGAGCATATACCAGTGTCTTCCTCGGGGGTCGAAGCTTGGGCACGGGGGATATCCTTCGTGATGATGAGCTCGTCATCCGAGGAGCCCACGTCGGTCGAGGAGGAGGCCTCCAGGCTAGAGCCACTGTTGACCGTTGGGCCGCGGTCATACTCATAAGCCTCAATGGAGTTGGTAGCCTCAGAATCGGTAGCTTCGTCGCACAGCCTAAAGGGTGAGTCAGAACCTACAAGGATTAAGGAGAGGCGAAGGTCACTACATGGGACATAAGGCATACAAGACAAAAACCCTAAGCCCGCATTCACTAAAAAAGAAATCGCCCAGGTAGGGAGACTCCCAAATTCCTCGATCCAGATTGTAATTGAGGGTTTATCTATGGTTGGCATACAAAGAGAAAACAGAAAACACAAGAAATAGACAGAAAATCGAGATTGTGCAAGGAAAAACTTACTGCGAGACATATTTGCGTGCAAAAAAGAAGAGTTTGACTGCAGGATGAAGGATTCGAAGGAAGCGAGCGGTCTTGGATAACTGCGTAGCAGCAGAGAGAATGTCGGAATCAACCAGCAAGTAACAGTGGTGGTGATTCTGGAGCTGAAGTCACAAAGGGGTCGGGTTTTTTCTGGCTCAGGATATCTTTGAAGGCTTGAGAATTTGTAAAGAGAAAGATAAGGGAAAGAGAAAAGTATTTATAGGCCAAGCGGAATCATTTTTGGCCATTGCGTCAGCCAAGCTGCTGCTCACGTAAGCCTCTGACAGCCGCAGGCCTACATCCTGGCCCATGCGCTTATCCCCTAGCCATCATCACGCATCGAAAAGGCGTGGCTTTCCCTGATGGGCACGATACTCAAGTGACATGGACACTTGACCCACCATGACTCTAGCGCTTCCCTTCCTTACTATACCCTGGTGAAATGAATACTAGGCAAATGACCACGAGCAAGGTTATCGGCAAGACTCAATTGCGACTGGGGGGATAACGAGCAATATTTCCTACTGCGAGCATGAATACTCTGCGAGTAGAAAATAGGGGGCCACTGAGGAGCTAGGCCCAGGCACGAGATCACAAGCTCAGGCCCAGGACCATGAAATGGGTCAAGGCCCACTAAATGGCGGATACCCAAGCAGGAATGAATAGACGGTCGAGCAGCGAACAAGTCTGTCAGGACGAGCTCAGGATGCAGCGCCCATCCGTTACGCCCACCTCTTCCGCCATTAGCAAGGCAGTTATGCCCACCATAAATGCCATACCGACCCCACTACTCCCACGATGCATGCCATTTAAAGGGGACCTTATAAAAGCCCTGGGGATCTCCCAGGCCAAGGTATGCACACTTGACTAGCAAATATACTCCGCCGAATTGTGATTAGAGTTTGATACTTACTCTCACACCGGAGTGCTATTCCAGGGCAAGCCCTGCATCACCCTAGTGTTTGCTCTTGTCTTGGCAGGTAGCGAAGCCCAGATATCCAAACTCACTGACGATCCAGCCCACACGACTTTCTGTGCCTCATCAGAACCTATGCCTTCAGGTTTTGTAAAATCTCAGCTCTACCAATGAGCCACCCCTTAAAGACCAGAAAACAGGCCTAGTATTCAAGTACTCCCAATAGTTTTCATCGAGTTAGGGGATTGTTCTTTAAGTGATAACTATGGACTTCTCTTTAATTGGATCACTTATCTTGTAAGCAGGGGGGAGCCAACATAACCCAAGCATGAACCTAGGCTCATACTGAGATTTGGTTATAATTTTTTATTCCTAAACGCATGGATCTTGTTCACATACATGTTTGTAATATAGTTCGTGATTTTTTTTGTGATTTCTATTTTTGATCATACTATTTTTCTCGTTATCTCTCTCTTAATTTTTGATTCAATCATTACAAAATCAAAATGGACCACCTATCCAAACGGGGCCATGGTCAAAATTTGAAGGGTCTAAATAAATGATATGCCCTTGCCTTCACTCATTCTTTTGGTTTGTTTAGAGAGATTATGTGAAAAGAGAACATTAACACTGTGAGAACTGAATGGACGTTAAACTCAAGTCCATTGACGATTATGCTGGCAAAAAAGAAAAGGTTTTGACAGATGATGGAGACTGCATGACCAACCACGTGATACGACGCATATCATATCAATCACATTTTATCTTTAAAAATGTTGTATTTTTCTTCAAAAATCTTGACACTGCCATTGTTTGTAAGAAGAGAACCCCCTCCCACACCAGCGCACACACACACATACACATACACATACACATACACACAAATAAAAGGAGCCTTACCATTAGTAAATGTTGGATATTAAACCAAGCTAAATCCAATTAGAATTAGGGATAGTCTATTTTCACTATAAATTTTACTTATCGACTACATTCATCAATAATTAAATAAATTAATCATAATTATGACACAATTGACCTTTAAATACTTACCTTATTTGATGATGAAGTACTTGCCTAAAATTGATATTAATATTTAGACTTTCCTTTACAACTTATAATTATTTTTTTGTTTTTCTTATCTTCAAATAAATTATGCCTATTTCTCAACACTAAAAAATTAAATCTATCCATTATTTTTTATTTAAAATTTTCAAATATTTTTTTGAAGTAAATTGAATCTAATATCTAAAAAAATTAAAGCTGTTGTACTACAACTGCTAGCTTATTGTATTTTTTTTTTTTGCGTAATCGCAAATATGTATTCCTTAATTAATTTTTCATTCAAATTATTTTTTTGAAAGTCATAATTTGTACTCTGTAATTTAAAATTATATAACTTGTACTACTCATTTATTTAGTCTATTTTGTCATTTATATATATTTTTCTTATTTGTATGTGAAATCAATTAGACCTATGCATTATTATTTTTAGATATTTCATTTATATTTTTATATTTTTTTCTTATAAATTTTTTATTTGTGTGTCATAATTGAATGTAATATTATTTGCAAAAACAAATAAAAATAAAAAAATTAATAAAGGAAATAAGTTTTTTAAATAAGGTGGGTTTGAAGGGCGATTGTGTTAAGACATTGATTAACTTAACTGACTTTTAATAAATGTAGTCAATAAGCAAATACGTAGACGCTAAACGCAGCCCCCCTAATGCGCTAAACGCAGCCCCCCCTCCCCTGTAAAATTACTAACTTGCCCTCGTCTTTTATATATAGAAAATATTTAACTTAAAACTCTCACTTTTATTTGCTTCGAATGTGTATGTTTTTGACATATTTTGTGTTGAATTTTATTTTTTTGTTCAGTTATTTGCTCTAGTGTGTATGTTTTTTTATATATTTTGTGTTAAATATAATTTTGTTTTTGACATATTTTGTGTTAAATATATTTTTTTGCTTTATTATTGTGTTATAATGTATATTTTAACAAAAAAAAAAACCGAGGGCAAACTCAACAATTTTTTTTTTGAAAATTTGCACTTTACCCCTTAAATTTGTTAATTTCGTTAAATTTTTTAACGAATTTAACAAATTGAAGGGGGTATTGTGAAATTTTTTCAATTTTTTACAAATTCAGGGTGTAAAAGTGCAACAATTGAAAAAAAAAAAAAAGACATGCGCCTACACCGCGCATGTCCTTTGGACATGCACCGGTCCAGCGCATGTCCTTTAGACATGCACCGGTCCAGCGCATGTCTTTTTTTTTTGTGAAAATTTGCACTTTACCCTTAAATTTGTTAATTTCGTTAAAATTTTTAACGAATTTAACAAATTGAAGGGGTATTGTGAAATTTTTTCAATTTTTACAAATTCGGGGTGTAAAAGTGCAACAAAAAAAAAAAAAGACATGCACCTGGTTCAGGCGCATGTCCTTTTAAACATGCACCTGGTCCAGGCGCATGTCCAAAAGAACATGCACCTGGTCCAGGCGCATGTCTCTCTTTTTTCTTTTTTTTTTTTTTTTCAAAATTATACATTATAACAAACGAGGGCAAGTTAGTAATTTTACAGGGGAGGGGGGCTGCGTTTAGCGCATTAGGGGGGGCTGCGTTTAGCGTCAGTCAGCAAATATTGTAGTGGAAATAGACTCTCCCTTAAAATTATTATTTATTTAGGAGTTATTATTATTTATTACTTTGTGGTCAAGTTCTATTATTTCTCTTAATTAATTTAGAAATAGGTTTGTCAAATAGGACTAGGTTTGCCAAATAGAACTTTCCTATTAGAAATAGAATTTACTTAAAATATTATAAATAGATGACTTGTGAAACCTTATCCTAACAGAATGTTAAATTATTGAGAGATTAATATTGGTTATTGTGCCGTGCAACTTTGTAGTGAGAATTGGCCGGCCGTACAAGTACATGCGACGATGTGCTTTGTGTGCTAAACCGTGAGTCCTACCATGGTGATTGTGAGTTTGTAATAAGGGGGCGTGGGAAGGGATCGAACCTGAGACCTCACACTTTGTGAAGTCCCAGCTCTACCACTGGGCCACCCCTTAATGACTAGGTCATCCTCCTCCATTATATAGATTGATCAATTACTTTAGTTATTGATGATTGTTTGGTTATTGATTATTCCGCTGTGTGATTGTTGGGTGTTAAAAAATTATTCAATTCCTACACAATTTGATATTGGTATTAGAGTTCTTAATTAATTAGGTATTTTATATTGTTTACATTTGGTATTAGAGAAATTAAATTTTCAGTTGCTTACATTTGATATCAGAACAATTAAATTTTTATTTGTTTAAAGTAAAATGAATTTTTCAATATTGAAGGGGATGATTTGGCCCCTACCTTTGCCTGTTGTAGGCTGTAATTCATTTACCAAGAAAGTTCAACAAAATATGGTTGCTTTTATTAAAGTTGCTGTGATATTTAAATTATATGAGAAAGTTTTTGCTTTTGTTTTGGATTTGATTGGGTAACTGCAGTGAGTGTGGGCAAGTAATGGTGCTTCATATTGTAGCTACTTTTCTCTTTCAGGACATTAATGGAGTTCACTTTCTAGCCTGAAAAGGAAAGTTGAATATAATATTCAACTTAAAAGGAGGCACCCATAGAGATACTCAAACCTGTGTGTGGTAGGGTGGGAAGGGAAGCTTCCCAAACTTTAGCATTCAACAATGGCAGAGAATTAGTGGGAAGTTTCCTATTATGAACCCTACTCCATGGAATATTGCATGGATTCTGTTGTGACTAATGTTATAGGTACCTAAAGAGTGTTAATTTTTTTACATCAAATGATGTGTCACCTGATGTGGCAGTTGATGTGATGCATTAATTTGATTTTTAATTTTGTTTTTTGTACCATATGAGCTGACACATTATATAGTGCAAAAAATTTGGGACTCTTTAGGTACACATAGCATTACTCATAATGCTATGGGTACCTAAAGAGTGCCAATTTTTTTTTTTCATAAAATAATGTGTCAGCTAATGTGGTACAAAAAATAAAATTAAAAATCATAATTAATGTATCACATCAGCTATCACATCAGCTGACATATTATTTGGTACAAAAAATTTGATACTCGTTAAGTACCATAGCATTACTCATAACTGAATACATGCAATATTACCTCAGAATTATTTTTACACCATAGTCTCGAAAATAGAGGGTTTTGAAATCGTACCATTTAAAAGCTTTTTCTTCAAAACACTTGTTTTAAATTTGGCAAACACAAACAAATTCACTTCTTGAACTGGTTTATCAAACATATTTGACAAAAATTTAGCAAAAACCGTCATATGAGTATTTCTTGTAAGACGGATTTCTCCAATCCACCGTGTATTGGTGGGCTGAGCTGTGAAAAAGTGAAGTTTCGTACAAATTATGATCCATAAAACGATCATTTTACAAAAAACCTACTCAACATATTTATACGAAAAAAGTTACTATATTTTAAAATAGAAAATTACATTTCGAAATTGCAGCACCTACCCCAGATAAACCACACCCCAGATACATTTCGATGATAGTTGTATAGACTTCATACTTGTGTTTGTTTTTTAATTCTCACATTCCCCTCAATGTGGCGTAAGATGTTTGCGTTTTTTAGTACTGATGATATAGAGTTGTGATCCAGTCATGGCATGTCATTACATTACGGAATTGCAGTTACTACTATTAATTAATACTCCCTCCGTTTCAGGCAAAGAGTCCACTTTTCTTTTATAGAAGTTAACATAAGACTAAATCAAATAAAAAATTTACATACTTTATTTATGTTTTAAGAATTATTAATTAAAAACTATCTTAATAATACTATGGATTACAACTTTAATAATTTTGTAAAAATCACTAAATTTATGTTAATTATTGGTCAAACATTAACTTAGTTGACAAAAAAAAATCAAAAGTGAACTCTTTACTTAAAACGGAGGAATACGTACTACACTTTTAATATGATTTTAGTGGGGGTTAATAATAAACAATTGAGATATGAAAGAGTGGCCTGCGATCCTTATATAATACTCTATCGGTTTCTAAAGAGTGTTATGTTTAATTGAACAAATAGATTTTAAAAACTTGATTATTTTTATTATAAATATTGAAATAATATGTAATTTTCTTTAAAGTTTGTGTATATATGAGAACATGATTAAAGTAGGAAAAAAAGTAATAATAAAATGCTAAAAGTGTTTTCTTAAAAATGAAAGTTTAAAAACAGGAAAAAAAAAAATTGGAACGAACAAAAATAAAAAACACAAAATTATTTAGGATGGAGGGAGTATTAGATTAGTAATTTGATTATTAATATTTTTTTTTGTGTAGAACAATTTATTTAACGAGATTTTTCGTGTTCAACATTTATCATGTACAAATTTATTTTTTTTTGGGTTAAAATACCGTTACGGATGAAACTAATTGGGAAAAATTTATTAAAGACCATTTTACGGATATTTCTTTAAGACGAATCTCTTTATTAAACCCGTTATGTGTTAATAAATTAAAATATAAAAGGAGAGCTCAATCTTACGAATAAAAATTCATAAAACGGTCCAACTTCAAACCTATTCACACTAAGAGTCCGTTTGGTACAACGTTTACAAAACGCAGTGTTTTAAAAACGGAGGTCTTTCCTTATAAATACGTTTGGGATATCACTTCAATACGTAGCTTTTTTTTCCTAGGAGCGTTTTAAAACATGCGTTTTAGGAAAAAGCTGGGAATTCCAGCATTTTAAAACGCAGCTGCGTTTTGAAAACGCTGCATTTTCTGCCGCAGTATTGAAACACATTTTTTGTAAATAAGCTGCGTTTTATCCTTGCGTTTTGGCCAAAACGCCCGACCAAACGGACTCTAATTTTAGGCTCAATATAATAAGAGGACACTGCCTACAAGAAAAAAAGAATGAAAAAGAGTGGCCTGTACAATTGACACGTGGCTTTATCTTGTTCAAACTTTGATGGTGATTGAAAAGAGGAGATCGAATAATTTATTGACAACAACTTCTTGATGGTCTTTTTCTTTAGTAAAAATTATCAGTATTATAATCAGTTCTGTTTTACAATGTATGACAACTATGGTAGATGATAAGGTTTGTTGAATATAACATTCAGTTGTTGAGCCGAAATATTTTGCTTCGGGCTTAAGCTTGCGATATTATTATAAATTTTAGTGTTAGTATCATTGGATCAAATTTATTTAAAATTTTATATTATTATATTAAATTTACCCTTAATATAATAAATTTGATCCAACAAAATATAGATGTGTATATATCTAAGTAGATTTGATCAAATAATATTAATGTAATAATGCCACAAGTTTGAGCTCCTAATTATTTTAACCTTCTAAAACTTCAAAAAAATAATAACAATTAATAAGCTAATTTGCGTTTTTTAAATTACTTTGGTAACAATTTTGATGACAAAGTACATGTGAGATGCATGTGTATTTTTAAAAAGAGTTGTTACTATAGTGATAAAATTAGTTGTAAACCTAGTAATGTTATTTGTTGAAAGCGTATTACATATTCTTCTACGCGTCTTTTTTTTCAAGAAAGATTTTTAAAATTAATTATTTATAATATTCTTATTATGTATTGTGTAATTATAAAAGAACAAATAGAGGATACTTTGAGATTATTAAAAAAATTACATAAAATCAACTAATTTTTTAAAAAGAGAGTCTAATTTCACTACAAAATTTACTCATCTACTACGTTTATCTAAATCAAACTTTGTACAGAAGAAAATAACCTTCATTCTATCCAAATTTCAAATACAAAAGTTAACGGATATAGAAGTTTTAATTATGATATGTTCATATTAATCTTAAATTATATTTTAGGAATAAAATTTCATACTTGCAAAAATATCTCCTTCAAATCTTGTAAACAATGCCATGTCTTTCTTACATTTTTTTTATGAGTGTTAATAATTAAGTATGATTATTCAATATACTGGGAAAGAAATGACTTGTAATTTGACAAATATTAATAACATATAAGTGCATGAAAATTAAAAACAATTTTTTTAGGTATATCATATTATGTTATCAAAAATAAATAAAAAATCAGATTTAATGATGAGTAATTTTACATGAAAATATGAAAATAAAAAAGTTAACTATATTCATTAGAGAGAGAGAGAGAGAGAGAGAGAGATCTTACATTTTCTTATGAGTGTTAATAATTAAGTATGATTATTCAATGTAGTAGAAAAGAAAAGTAGTAGTTTTTTGACAAATATTAATAACATATGTCCATGAAAATTAAAAAAAAAATTAGGCATATCATATTATGTTATCAAAAATAAATAAAAAATTAGATTTAATGATGTGTAATTTTACATGAAAATATGAAAATAAAAGAATAACTATGTTCATTAGAGAGAGAG
Source organism: Platycodon grandiflorus (assembly GCA_016624345.1). Taxonomy (NCBI): domain Eukaryota; kingdom Viridiplantae; phylum Streptophyta; class Magnoliopsida; order Asterales; family Campanulaceae; genus Platycodon; species Platycodon grandiflorus. Next base: position 59,132,953 of record CM028362.1, read on the forward strand.
AGAGAGAGAGAGAGAGAGAGAGAGAGAGAGAGAGAGAGAGAGAGAGAGAGAGAGAGAAGTTAAGTAATTTATCTGATATATCGTATAATTCAACTTTTTAGAGGGCTTTTTGGTACTAACATGAACTAATTTGAAGTGATTAATAATGAATGTAGTGGATTAGTAATTTTTGTAGTGGAAATAGTCTCTTATTTTTGTAAATATGTGTAAAATTAAGAGTAGTGATAGACATAAAAAAAATTTGTATAATTATCTCATCCTTTATGTGATTTGGGTAGATATTTCATGATTTAGCATGTTGTCACGCTTTAACCCATCACATTTTTGAGAACTAGATTAGTATGTAATTTTTTTCTTTAGGACTGAATAACGAATAGAGTACATTGTATGAACAGTTGGGTAAAAATCTCTATGAAGGTTGTGTCTTGAAATCTATCTGTGAATCAGGCTGGGAGTGGATGAGATTTGTCATACAGGCCTGGGATGAAGTGCACTATGATTGGTCTTTTAAGTGATGTGTCTTGAAAACTGGGACCAAGCACAGAAGTGAAAATATTTAACGGATAAACGTGAGGGTTCAGACATCGAGGCGTATCTTTAAGTTGATAGGGAGATCTACAACGTATTTTTTGTGAATCTTTGTAGACTTTATTACTTGGAGAACGTCTCATGTTCCTCTTTAATCTTCGCAGTACTCTTGCAGCAGACTTATGGAAAGAGCATGGCTGATGCTGGGATATCAGTCGCTGTATAAATGCTGGAGTGGTGTCTGCTGGGAGAATATCAGTTGGAGGGATATTTTGCTGCTGAGACAACTGTTGTTGAGATGTCTACTGGTGAGACAACTGCTATTGAGATGTCTGCTGGTGAGACAACTGCTGGCACTTGTTGAGCTATTCCATATGTGAAATCATCATTTGGTAGGACAAAAGACTCGAACATTTACAGAGACTTCCTAGTCTAAATGACCTATGCAATATTTAATAGAATTGTCACGCTAACCGGTACGCAGCCTTTTTAGCCACTCGTTGAATAGGCGTTGTAATGAAAACAAGCAAATCACTGTGTTGAAATATGCTGATGAGTAAGATAGCAGTTGTGAAGGCATATTCCTAACAATTACTATAATGTAGCAATGGTGGCACAGGGTACGAAATACACTGCTTTAGGAAGGTGACTAAAGCGTGCCAAATGTATTTGGAAGGGAAAAAAAAAATCATGCCAATTGTATTTGGGAGGGCAATAATAAATTGTGCCAAATGTATTTGGGAGGGAAAATACAACTGTATTTGGGAGGGCAAACACAACCGTGCCAAATGTATATTGGGAGGGCAACAAAATCATGCCAAATACCTATTTGGGTCGGTTAATTACAAAACGTCCCAAATAAGTGTCAAATGGGACAAATGTATTTGACACCCTTGTATTTGGGAGGGAGCCAAAACCGTCCCAAATGCTATTTGGTAAGGTTTTGACCGTATTTGGGACAGTTTATTGTCTTTCCAAATACACTTTTTTCTTATAGTGCAGAGTCTGTTTTCACTACAAAATTTCCCATCTACTATGTTTATCTAAATCAAACTTTGTACATACGAAAATAACCTTCATTCTATCCAAATACAAAAGTTAACGAATATAGAAGTTTTAATTATGATATGTTCATATTAATCTTAAATTATATTTTAGGAATAAAATTTCATACTTGGAAAATATCTCCTTCAAATCTTGTAAACAATGCCATGTCTTTCTTACATCTTTTTATGAGTGTTAATAATTAAGTATGATTATTCAATGTAGTAGGAAAGATAAGTTGTAATTTGACAAATATTAATAGCATATAAGTGCATGAAATTAAAAACAAATTTTTTAGGCATATCATATTATGTTATCAAAAATAAATAAAAAATCAGATTTAATGATGTGTAATTTTACATGAAAATATGAAAATAAAAAAATTAACTACGTTCATAAAGAGAGAGAGAGAGAGAGAGAGAGATCTTACAATTTTTTTATGAGTGTTAATAATTAAGTAAGATTATTCAATTTAGTAGAAAAGAAATAAGTAGTAATTTGACAAATATTAATTACATATAAGTGCAATAAAATTAAAAACAATTTTTTTAGGCATATCATATTATGTTATCAAAAATAAATAAAAAATCAAATTTAATGATATGTAATTTTACATGAAAATATGAAAATAAAAAAATAACCATGTTCATTAGAGAGAGAGAGAGAGAGAGAGAGAGAGAAGTTAAGTAATTGGGTTAATGACACCACTAGTCCCTCGACTATAGCCGATTTCACCAGTAGTCCCTTAACAATTTTTTTTAAAACTTAGTTCCTTGACTATGAAAATTAGACACGGTTGGTCCTTTTGTTGGATGTCGTTTTCCGTTAAGTTTGTCTTGTGCCTAACACGTGATTTTGGTTAAGGGCATTTAAGAATTTCACGTGTAAAGATATTTTTTAATACTTAAAATAATTTATTATTTTTTTTCTCTCTCTCCTCCCCCACCCCCACGTCTTTATCCCCTTTCTACTCAGCTCTGTCACTGACCTGATTTTCCCTCTCTCATTTGCAATCTTAGCTCACTCCCTCTTCCCGAACAAACCAAGCAGAATTAAAGGTTCCAAGAAATAGCCAATGGACCGACTAACACCACAGTCATGCTCCAGGTGCTTCCCTCCCATCACTATCCCTGGCTTGTACTTCAACTTCATGCCTGCCACAGTAGAGTTAAATATCAATTTTAAAATTAAAAAAAAAAAAAAAAAAGCTAAAACCATAAACCCTTAACCTAAGAAGTACCAGTGTCGTTGATTTCGACGGCACAATCATCGCAGATTTTTTCGAGGAGGCGGAGGAAGGAGACCTCGTGAGGGCGGAGGCCAGGCCAGGTGGCGTCGGCATGAATGTCCTCGATCAGAATCGGTGTCGAAGCTAGCGTCGCCAGCAGGAGACGTTGTCTCAGGTTCTGTCCTCCTTTTAGCTTCATGTATGATGATGTCTTCCCCATTTTTCTCTCCCTCCCTGTCTTCTCTCTCCTTCTTCCTACCCTCCTAACAGCTTGCAATTTGGACTTGGGTGATGAGTGGGTGGGTGAAGAGGGAGAGAGGGAGAGAGAGAGAAAAAAAAAAAAAAATTGTTTTAAGTATTAAAAAATATCTTTACACGTGAAATTTCTTAAATGTCCTTGACCAAAGACACGTGTTAGGGACAAGACAAACTTAACGGAAAAATTCTAACGACATCCAATGAAAGGACCAACCGTGTCTAATTTTCATAGTCAAGGGACTAAATTTTGAAAAACAATTGTGAAGGGACTACTGGTGAAATCGGTCATAGTCGAGGGACTAGTGGTGTCATTAACCCTAAGTAATTTAAATGATATATCGTATAATTCAACTTTTTAAAGGATTTTTTTGTACTAACATGAACTAATTTGAAGTTATTATTAATGAATGTAGTTGATTAGTAATTTTTGTAGAGGAAATAGTTTATCATTTTTTTAAATATGTGTAAAATTAAGAGTAGTTATTGATATAAAACAAATTTGTACAATTATCTCATCCTGTATGTGATTTGGGTAGATATTTCATGATTTAGCATGTTGTCACGCTTTAACTCATCACATTTTTGACAACTAGATTAGTATGTAAAATCTTTCTCTAGGATTGAATAACGAATATAGCTACTTATGTTCGTGAGATAAACAAACCAATATCAAATAAAGTTTAAAATTAGTTGGACAATCAAACCTGACTCGATAAGCGTAAAACTCAATATTTCTATTGAAAATGTCAAGGTACTCAAACTCGACTCGATAAAGAGCTTATTTATGATTGATTTGAGAACAAATCATGCTAAGCTTGAACACTATTTTAAGTTTACTATAGACTTGTTTGGTAGTTGGGTAGTGATACACAATATGATTAATCTCGAATCTAGCGCCTTCACTACACTTATCAATTGGAGGTAGTTTGAAATTAAAAATATTAGTCACATGTTTTTTTAGTGAGGGTGCAAATATTACTACCATCTCTCTTAGTATTATTAACGAGGGGTTAAAGAATTTATCTGGATAATTTATATTATTAATTTCAATCACTTATTGCGCACCAAACATCCAACTATTTAACTTATTAATCTTATTCGAACATTTTGATGTTTGGCTCGAATCAACTTGTTTTTGCCCCAAAATTTATCTGTGGTATATATCAATTACAGCCTTTTAATTCAATAAAATAACTTATATGACCATTAACTAAAAATTAACCCGGACTTCTCATAATACCTTCTCATTAGTTGGCGCCAAATTAGAGCGTACGGGATTTCGTAAGCATTCAGCACAATGTTTTAGCATTCAGCACAATGTTTTATCCATTTCGCTGGATGCTGACCTCATCTCTCTCTCCACCAGTTGCTTAGCTACATCGTTAGCATTCAGAACAACGTTTTATCCATTTCGCCAACTGCTGACCTCATCTCTCTCGCCACCAGTTTCTTAGCTACCTCTCTCTCTCTCTCTCTCTCTCTCTCTCTCCAGTCACCACCATTTTTAATTGGTTTGGTAGTATTTACAGCTTCTCTCTGTCTCTCTCTGTGGGAATTTCAGCTCAAAGCTTCTTTTCATTGTCAAAGCTTGAAAAAAGGTATCTTCAGATCTCAACTATTTCTGTCTTCTATTCGCTCATTCTTCCAATTTTTCATCCTTCCATGCCTCTTCATTCAATTTTTCCATCTGGGGTTAATTCCTTTTTTCCATGTTTCTATTAATCACACACACACACACACATGCACATTTATGTTATTGAGTAACCCCCATCACCACGTGCAATATTACTTGAATTAGGGAATATATTGTGTTTAAATCTATCCTAATCTAGGCTTTCTTGACATTCATTCACGAAATGCATCTTTTCAGTTTTGTACAATATCGTTTTTTAGGGTAACTGGTTTGTAAATGAGGGGGACAATGTAGGAACAAGAGTTTCTTTGTTTGTACTCATTTAGTACGTGATAATCGTGATTCCTTTTCATGTTATTTGAACTATCCTGAAATGAAATTTGTACTAAATCGGCATTTAGAATGAATGGATCATTGTTGTGTGACCAGACGATGCGCTCAACTAGATTAGTAAGAAAAATCATTTATTGCCTCTCTAGTCTATCTTGCAACTGGACCCAAATTTGATTTTCCTTGATTTTGTGGTTGTTCTTATACCATCTATAATTGAAATTATGGGTTTGGTGTACTTGTACCATCCTGAAAATCGACTTACGGGTCATGTTATGTTTGGCAAGTTGAGTCATTTTCTTGCTCCTTCAATGTGCATCTCTTGAAGGGAGCTCAAATTACTAGTACAAGCGTATAACTTTCTAACTCTGTTCTCTTAGGGAAACCAAATTTTTCAGTGCTACCCTAAACCTATGGAAGCTCAAGAAACTAAATCGGTTTCGGGATATGACAAACCTCCATGGATTTTCAAAGGCCGGCAAGTGATCATCCTCCCATATAACTTGGCTATTTTTCTGTTTCAACTGAGTCAAAGGTTCTAATTAAAATTACAGTTTCTTTACTGTTTTTGCAGTGCCCTGTACCAGTTCCATCTTGTTAAAGCAGAAACTGCTCGATCTTTTGTCCCCAAAGAGTTCAGATTAGTTGAAGCTTTTGGGTATTTTTATTTAACATGTTCCTTAATTATCCTATTATTTTAATTACAATCAAGGGATTGCTGTGATTAATGATTCAACAAATTTTTATTTTATATTAACTAACGGAGTTTGTACTTTAATTTGTACTCTGCAGGTACACTCTTGGGGGCTTCTTTCTTGCCAGTTATGATGACAGCCCAGCTGGAATCTTTGATGAGGTTGTCTATTCTATTTTAAAATTACTTTCCCTTATTCAATCTGTTCAAACTAATCACATTAGTCCACTATCCCTAGATTTTGAAAGCATCTAAATTTAAGTGGAGTCATTTCCGAAAAATCTTGGATTTCCTTTTTCTTTTTCTTTTTGCAGAACTGAGCGAAAAGCTTACTGCATTGATGTTCTAGAAATTTTAAGTTACTTAATTATCTGGTTATTTAAATAATGTGTTATTCAGCTTGTGATAATTGCAGGAACTGTATGGAACCCTCCTACATCTTGTGCGTAAGTGCTCTGCCTTTGCTTTCGTTTTATGCTAAAATAATACAACTTGATATTCTTTAAAGTTGTCAGACCGATATATTTCTCTGCTGCTATAGATACAAAAGCTTTACAAGTCAATAGGTTCATGCACTTATTCATTATGTTATGATGCTTAGATGGCCAAACTGCATATTCATATACTGTATCTAGGTGCCAAGCATCAAAACCAAACATCCAGGAGGTTTCCCTTTTCTTTTTGTTTTCTTTTTGATTTTTTATCCTAAGGGGACATGGGAAGAGATTGAACCTCAGACCTCATGCTTTGTGAAGCCCATACCACTGAGCCTACCACACCCACCCCTTGAGGATTTCCACGAGATTTCTTACCACTTGAGACCACCTCATCGGTTATAGGAACAAGTATGAGATCAATCAGCTTTGTATCATGAATACATCTCTCTTTTACTTAGTTATTTGATCATAATTGTGTTTAACCATTTATAAAATATTTATGGTGTATTCCTGCGGCTGCACACTATTAAGGAAAATAAAAAAAAAAATTGAATGCCAAGAGAACCATACAACTTTCTGACTGTGATTTAAGACAAAGTCCAAGTTAACACGTGGATCTATATCATATGGATATTCATGCTATAAGTTAGGTGTATTTTCTTTCTTCATTTTAAGCCAACTAGTCATGAAAATATTTGCAAACAGATGGGCAGCAAGGGTGCTTGTGAACAGCGATGAGGCGTGCATTCATGGAAGAAGGGTGAGAAGCATGTAGAATCCTAATTGGTTGTCTTACATTTAATTGCAAGCTTTTGAAATATCATGAAAGAAGCTAAATCTGTATATTTTTCTCGAGTACTATCTTAACTATAAGAAGTCAAAAAAAGAACATAAATGATAATCGAAAGTGTTTTGAATAATTTGGCTGGGATTTTAGGTGATTTTAGTTCACAGATCCTGGGGTTTCTAAATTCTTTTTTCTTGTTACTCTCATTCTTCAGGATGTTGGGCTTCCAAGTCAAGTTGCAAGGTTTTCAAAGGTAGGCCTTTAGCTAAGTATTTCAATGTTGCTCCCATGATATCCAATTTCTATCATTTGATTCAATACTAATGTAAAATAAAATGTTGAATGTGCCACTGTCATCTGACATTATCATGAAATCCAATGATTATTGGAAAAACAAGCAGTTATTTTCTGTATGTGATATGGTTTCTGTTTGACCAGAGTATAACAGCCGGTAGGCCCGGTACAAGAACAACAAAGAGCAAAATCAGTGGTGTTTTAAGCAGCGTTGGTATGGGTACATCATCCTATAGTCCAAAGAGTGGCATCGATATACAAGTAACTGAAATTGACGGTCCTGCTGCAATGGGTATATGTAATATTGCACTTACTTCAACTGGTGAACTCTCTCTCTCTCTCTCTCTCTCTCCAAGGGATTCTAATATACTTTATCTCTATGTTTCTGGGTTAACCTTGAAAAAAATGGCAGTCCCTAAGCTGAACTACGACGAGTGGATGGGCCCACTTATCAAGATGTCACTTCCAAGCTTCAGGTAAGATTCTGTCATTGTTTGCTTAGGCTCTCTACCTAAAGAAATTAAGTACAGACTTTTACTTCTGTAATATTGCAGTGGCCGTACAGAGTATACTCCACACCTTCTGAAGTATTCTTGCCAGATTCAATGCAGGTTTTTTCCACTTCTTATTTCACCCTTTTTATACGCTTGGCATTTGTCAGGAACATAAAATGATAAGATGCATATTCATAATTCCGCAACTTATATATCAACATTAATTTTCAGCATGAAGTTTTGTGTGGTTTTAAGTGACTGCCATTTGCTGATTAGCACTTCCCTTTTGATCTCATGTACAGGGTAAGACCTATATCACCGGCAAAAGTGTTGGGGCCATCTACATTAGAAACTGATGGAGAACATTCTTATGATAGCAAAAGCCTGAAAACCGTCAACTGTACGACGGGAGAAGACACAGAAAGTAAAAGAGATCTCAGCATATCCGTGATGCTATCAAAGCCAATTTTAGCCCTGGAGTTTAATTGTCTAACAATGGTGGTTGAACCTCCTATTATTGTCTCTGAAGGTTCTCACAACTCTACAGAAAACTCACTATAACTTGTATGGTTAAGTTCTTGCCACTATCCTTTCTTTATGTTGTAGAAAACTCGACACTTACGTCTCCTAGTTGCACTGTTGATTGGGTATTGGAACTAACAATCCTTTCTTTTTTTGCTTGTAACAGACATTATCACATTCCCCTTGGAACCAACGTAGACTAAGTGTAACTTTATTCCACTGAAATTTACTTCACTCGCGTTGAGTAGAGATGTATTTCCTAGTATAAGTTCTATTTATACATTGGTATGAATTCTGAGTCTCTTTTTGTCAACTTACTTTTTTAGACGAGTTGGTTATTTAATATGGTACATAGCTTTGGTTTGTCAAGGTTTAGAAGGCATTCTATTTGGTTTGTTATGCACATGTGACCCTTGTGGCGTAGCACTTAGGGGGAATATTATTCCTTGATAGGCAAAAGGTACATTCGGGATCCGGGAGACGAACTTATTACAAAATTAAAGTTCGGTCACTTAAACTTTAAAACTAGATGCGCCTTAGCGATAATCGGACAGTCGTACCCTCGACATGCGCGTTCGCTATATCTAAAGGGCGATAAATTCATCGGATGGAGGCGGAACCTTCTTCGATCCACTTCGCCAACCTGTCTTCATTATCGAGTTTTCGGTTTTAGATAAACCTCGATACAAATGTGAAGGCCACTGTACATAAGTTACGATGCATCCGTGCCCATTTTTGACGGTGTTAGAGTCGTTAGGCGATGCTCAAATACCTAATTTGCCCCTAAAATTTGACAATTATACCCTTGTTTAAGTGATATACCTCCAACGTTCAATATGTAATTGAAATTTGTTTTTACATATAGTTAACACTTTGAGTAGCTCATTTCATCATTTTCTCTCGAGCTCATTTCTTCATCTTCAACATTTTTCTTTTTCTTGTACTTTGAATCCACAATGTCGGTGAGTGGGTACGAGATATCAAGGTTAGAAGGCTCATCTTCATTTGCGGGGTCCGATTTGGTTGCATCCTATCGACAAAAAGTTGTGTAATCTTAGGGTTGCCCTATTTACATCCGGGATTGAGAAGAACCCAGGATGACGTTTCATTCGATGCCCTAGGTATAGAATAAGTAATTTTCCTAATTTATTCATTTCTTTGATTTGATTTATGAAATCTTAATTTTTGAAACCCTAATTTATTCCCTAATTTGCTCATCTCTCGATTTGATTTCACAAAGAATAGTCGGTAGTAATTTTATTTTATTTTTGAATTTTTCTTGCTTCTTAAAGGATACAAACTATGACTGTGGTTTTTATGTCGGGTTGATGACAAATTCACAAAGAGGTCGATGGAAGTGATCAATGATTTGAAGAAAGTGATCAAGGATTTGAGAGAGAGAGACTTCAAGGAAGAACATAGGTTGAAGGGAGAGTTTGAAAGGCTTCAAGAGGCTTGTGTCAAGAAAAGGGGGGAAATTAAGAGGTTAAAAGTTAGTATTGGATAATTTGCTAGAAGAGAAAAAGTCTATCTTTTGGCAATAACCATCGTTATGGTTTTCAATAGCATCATGCTGGCATCATACTTCAAATTTGATATAAATGGCAAAATGTATCTTCCTTAGATTGATGTAAATGGCAAAATGGTTAATGCCTTAGCTTAATGTAAATGACAAAATGGTTAATGCTTTTTTTTTTTTTTTTTTTTAGAGAAACAGGGGCGGCACCCTGCTAGATTTTATTAGAATAAAGAAAAAAGTACAAACTTGAGGGGGACAACCAACCTGGCCCTTATAACTGGGAGGACAAAGGAGCCTGACCTCGAAAATAGAAATACAATACAAAAAGAAAATCCCTATCTAGGAAATACGAATACAAGCAAGCCCACGAGCATCCATACGGAGAGCTCCTCTAATAGAATTAGGAAGATGGCTAAGCGAAGTATACGTAATATCCAATTTAGAATCCATGGCAATGTTAGCTAACCCGTCAGCCACAGAATTAGCTTCCCTATAGCAATGACGAAACGTATAATTCCCCAACTTTGCATAGAAATAATAGCACTTATATAATAGAAGGCAAGCCACGGAGGAGAATGACCTTTAAAGATGCAGCCAAGAAGGAAGGACGAGTCAATCTCTACAATAGAGTTTTGAAAACCTTGTGAAATAAGCCACAAACTCCTTGGAAAAGAGCTCTAGTTTCAAATGAATTAGAGCAAACCCCATAGTAGGAAGAGAAGCCATAAATGAATCGACCTTCCGAGTCTCGGATGACCCCCCCGCCTCCACTAATCCCAGGGTTATCCCGACTCCCACCATCAGTATTTAGTTTTACTATGCCCAACGGAGGTTTTAACCAAGATACAACTTGAATAGTAATCGTTTTAGGACGACGAATCTTGAGACAAAGGAAACCAAGAAATTTCCAGCTTTTAGGATAATATTGATTTCACTTTGGATAGAAAGAATAAGGCCACGAGGAGATGGTTGAATACCCTCAAAACCTGTTTCTAGCCTTCCAAAGCTGCCATAAAATCACTGAAGGGACGATATTGTAGAGCAAGGAACCCGCTTGAGACCACCATGACATGCATTGTTGTTAGACCGAGACAGAGGAGAAGTGTAAACCAAAGTGAGCTTGGAAAAACTGCCATATCGAAGACGCAAGATCACCAGTTAAGAAAACATGGGAGAAAGTTTCCGCAGCTGGGTTTGTCAGCAGCTGCACCTTGAGACCATGGCTACACCTCGCTTGATAATCACTTCATCTATGGGTAGGCGGGATCGCAATAACCTCCACAGAAAAAGGCTAATATTCTTTGGGATGCCACGGTGCCAAATGAACTTCGAAGATAGCAGGGAAGGGCCAGCCTCTCTAGCAATACCATAAGCCGTTTTGAGAGAAAAATTCCCCTTCGATGAAACTGTCCAGCACGGTATATCATCCGCATCAACAAGGGTAATACGCTGTTCTATAATGCTGCTGGCTGCTTGGGGAAGAAGAGAAGACATGGCCTGTGTTGAAAGAGAAGAAGCCGACTGGAAGAGATCTTTGGCAGCAGCGAAAGGTGCATCTTCCTTAGCCAGAATGGGGAACATAGGTAACCATTTATCATGCCGAAGGGAACAATCACCACGTCTGATATTCCACTGAATGAAAGGCTCCGCAATGGAGCGAGCTTTAAGAAGTCTAAGCCAAATATGAGATCCTTTATTATTAGCCACCACAGATGATTAGAAAGGCAATATCTAGTGCGCAAAATCCACCCATAAGCTCTTTTGAGTACGAAATCTCCACCAAAGATTAATGGCAAATGCTTGAGCCAAAGTTGTGAAAGAGGGAATACCAATCCCACCCTCCAAAGTAGGACGACAGAAGGTAGACCAAGAGATCCAGTGAGCTTTATTCTTTCCTTCAATGGACCCCCAAAAGAAATTGGCAAATAATCTATCCATAGTTTTTAAAACTGACATCGGAGGATCCAACGCGGCAATAAGATATGAAGTCATAGAATGAAGAACATGTTTGATGAGAATCAGCCTGCCATATTGAGAAAGAAAACCACCCATCCAAGTTCCTATACGATCTCGAAGCTTGGCAACAATAGGATCGAAATTCTTCTTTTTACGGCCCAAGTACAATGGACACCCAAGTAGATAATAGGAAAGGTGCCAATTTGATAGCCCAAGATATCAAGAATGTGAACATTAGCACCGTTATTGCCATTGTGTTTTTGCTAGTGTTTTGTGCAAATTTAAAATGTCTTAATATATCTTCTTGTGTTTTTGCTAGTGTTTTGTGCAAATTGTTAAAGCCACACGGGAATGATATAATGCATATTGTCTAAAGTCTTAATGATCATGGAGGAACACCATAGAAAACCAAATAACAAAACCCCAAATTGGGTCACATTCCATAAATTCATGAGAGAGGCAAAAATATACACTTGTCATCCCTTGTTCATTCATTTGGTAAAATTAAGACACTTGCCACAGATAAACAAAAACGTACACCTCTCAACCTCAGTTATAAAACCTACATATCATATCATAGCCGATACATATCATAATTGAGAGCAAAACAAATCAACAAAAATGTTCACCTCTCAACCTCAGTTACAAAACCTACATATCATATCTATGCCAATTCTGAACAAATAATTGAGAGCAAAACATATCAACAATGTTCATTCCTTCGTTCAAGGCTCTACCCTTGTTTTTTTTCTTCTTTTACACACTCCCTTGTTCCTGATTTTGTTCTACATCTTTGGAGCCCTTGGTTCGGTTGGAGCCTTTGGTTCATTGGTGCCTTCTATTTTGGTTTCTTAGGAACTACCTCACCTCTTTCCCTAGCCTTCTGAGCCTACTTGCAAGACCTGCTATTATGCCCTCTTTCTTTACAAAACCTACATTGCAAATAAATGACATCAAATAAAGGGTAGTAATTTATAAATTAAGTAAAGTAATAGAACAAAAATAAAGTTTATTAAATTGCATTACATTCAAGTCATTTGTTTTCCCTTTCTAGTCAAGATGTTAGGATCTTGACTAGCTTTTTTCTTTTTTTCCTCATTAGAGTTTTTAACCCTAAATTTCTTAGGTCTTCTAGGCATCTTCTTGTTTGGGGGTGGTTGAAGAGGCCTGAGTTGATTGTGGCCATTGATTCTCACCATTGATGAGATTAAGCTGATAACAGTGTGTACTAAGAAATGTCTTCTTCTAGTACCAGCTGGAGACAAAATCTTCTGGATCACCTCCAACCTTGTATATGACTGCCATGGCTTGAGTGCAAGGAATGCCACTTAGGTCCCATTGTCTACAATTATAACTCTTTGTTCTAATGTTTACACCAAAGCATCTTTCACATGCCTAACCTCAAATTGATCACCACCATTATAAACCACAACCCAAATTTTAAAATCTTTCTTACTTTTCTCCATCAACTTTATGATCCTTGGGCAAATTTTGTATGCATACTTTGAGATCCAATCCTTTCTCATATGAATCCTCACCATCATAGCCAATCTAATATCCTCATGCATATATATCAAAGGCCTAGACCTTGCAACTAAAATACCACCATTGAAAGCCTCTACAATATTATTTTCAACACTGCCACCTTAGAATTTGTGTCAAAGAAAGCCTTGGACCAATGGATAGGATCTGTCTTCATAAGATCCTCAACTGCCTGTCTGAATTTCTCCTTTGTGCAAGCCATTGCAATACTCCAAAATCATCTCCTATATTCCCTACCCTTGTATTTCTTTCTCCAGTTGTTGTATATGTGCCTAGCACACATTCTACACTCAACATTGGGAAACAAGCTTGCAATAGCAAGTAACAATCCCTACAAAGCATAGTAAATTAATGACATTAAAAGTAAATTAAGTACAAAAGTAAATTAATGGTATCAATTATATTACCTTCTATTGATCTGTAATGATAGTCCAGCCAAATCCATCTCTCATTTCAAGGTCTTCAATCAAATTCTTCAAAAACCAGGTCCAGTTTTCACTACAACCCAAGCTACAGGGTACATCTGATTATTTGCATCTATTGGTCCTTGCATGATTTACTTAAACCCATTTAACTTGTTTGGAATCATAAGCCTAAGTCATTGACATAACGCCTTAAGTCAGCCGACTGATTCCTTGCCTTAGGTCGGTTGATTAATGATGACTTAAACATTTTTAAGTCATCCACTAATACTTGGTGTAAGTCGAACCGATAATATCTTTGAATTATACCCTAAGCCAGTATACTGATCTTAGTTGAAGTTTCCTTGATAAGCTTCCTTAACTATCTTTTGAAAATGCGTCAGTACTTTACCATATCTATTTCTTTAACAAAACACTTATGCTTTTTGTTTTGTGTTTACTGACACTTTCCTTTTTTAGCTTTAGTGCCTATTTTAGAAAGACAAAGACAACCTATGCATTTAAGAGAATTCTTCATTGTTTGACTCAGACTTCTGCACACATTAATTACAAGTCAAACAAAAAGCTTCCAACGGCCAAAAGCTCGTCTCTACCTATTTAAAGCCATAGAGGCCCCATGAAGAACTCATCAAGCACTCAAGCATTCAAAGTAAATTCAAACACTTTAAGAATTCTTGTGCCTCAGTATTTAAAAAACATTTTACTTAGAGTCTTAACTACTTATTCTATTATTCTCTTTGTTCTTTGCTTTTATTGTTCAATCATTGTATGGTTATCCCTCCCAACTACTTAGGTTTTGAGGGATCATTGATTGTAACACACGAGATTGACCTGTTCTTGTTGAACATTCATTCTCCATAAACACATGTCTTTTTGTACATTGATCCATTAGTGATCACATAGGATTATTAATAATATTAATGCACTTCAAAATCCAAATCTGACCAACTTGGTAGTGGACGTAACAGTCTTCATATTGTGAACCACTTCACATCTTGTGTTCATTTACTTATTATTTTCCTTGTATCCTTTGACCAACTGACTAAAGCTTTAAGTATAATAAATTTGCCTAAAGCTTTAATCGTCAAGTGCAAACATCGGTCAGTTCACCTATTGTTCATCCATCACTGATTTACTCTACCAACTAATAATGATTAGTTGACTAAATCTTATAGCCTAATTTCTGCTACTAATTTTTAGAAGTTTTTAAATAACTTAAAAGAATTTTATAAGACTATTCACCCCCCTCTAGACTTATCAGTTGCCAAGTAGACCTACAACATCCTTTGCCTTTACAGACAACAACTCTCCCTTCTATATTCCTTTAAAAAAATGCTTCATCAATCTCCAACATTGGTCTACAGGTCTCAAAAATGCTATCTTTACTTGATCAAAGAAAATATACATCTTCCTAAAGAAAATACCCTTTGATGGAATAGGGCTGACATGTTCAATTATGACAGTACTACCAGGATTCCTATGTTATAACTCATCTTTATAAATCTAGAGCTTTGCATAATGCTCAATCCTTGAGCCATCAAGGTGTTGCAATGCTTTCTTTCTTGCCCTACTGCACATGTAGATGCAATATCCATATGAGGCATGTCAATTTCGGTCTCAACCTGACTTTCAACCTGATTATCAACCTGACTCTTAGGCTCATCATGCACCATGTCACTTTCAGAACGTGACTCTCAACCTGACTCTCAACATGACTCTCAACATGACTCTCAACCTGACTCTAAACATGACTCTCAACATGACTCTCAACCTGACTCTTAGCTAGGCTCATCATACACCATGTCACCCTCAACATGACTCATTTTAGGCTCAACTTGACTCATTCTAGGCTCAACCTAACTCATTTCAGGCTACTTATTACCCATCTCAGCCTCATCACACATCTCAGGCTGCTCAACACCCATCTTAGGCTGCTCAACACCTATCTTAGGTTGCTCATCATCCATCTCAGGCTCATTATGAGCCATCGCAGGTTCAACATAATCCATTTCAGCCTCATTCTTACTCTTTTCATGCCATGCCACAAGTCCTAGATTCTGATCTTCAACCATTGGTACACCAACATTTTCATCTACATCTATAATTACTGTTTCATATTAAACTACATGTTGTGCGTTATTTTCATGTACAATGACTGGTACTTCAACACCATGCTCAACATACATATACACAAACCCAACATCCTTACATCCATGCACCATTCTTAAAACTCCAGCATTAGTATCTATTTCTTGCATTCCATTATCAATAGTTTTTGTAGGCAACTTATACCATATTTGCTTCACAGTACGATACTTCAAATACTTTTGCACATAATTTTCAACTTTGAAATAGTTTAAAGTATCCAGATTGACTTTAGGGACAAAAATCAACAGTTCCTCCCACATACTTCCATTTGTTATTTACCAATTTCCTTATCCATTCTGCATATAATAAATAATGGCACACTATTAAACAATGGAAAACAAACACATATCTCTATGACAACATTATATATAAAATGCAAGACAAATCACTACAAGCACATATATTAGTAAAAGACAATACTTTAAAGTCCCATTATCAATAATTAAATTAAAAAAAAAAAGAAATGGGACAACAACAGTGTATATATAAACAATAAAACCTATACATTAACAACCACTCACCCAAGCAAGCATGGAACACACACATTATAGTCCTAGTCCTAAAACCCTAAGATAGAAACATGATTGAAGAAAAAATTAACAACCACCTTCATAATACGAACTAGGGTTCTTTTACTCACCTCGAAGCTTCGATTCATTTTTATATCCTTCGATTACAGTATGTTTCTGTGTTGGTTGATGCTCTATCCTTTGATTCTAGTATCCTTCGATAATTTGTTGACAATGATTGAGCAAAGATTGCGATCTTGAAGTGAAATCGCTAACCCTAAAATTTGGGGATTCTTTTCAATTGGGTTAAAATTTGACTAACTAACTAACATCTCCCCCAATTTGTTAGTCGAAGGTAGTCAAATGTTAGGGGCAAATTAGGTATTTGAACATCATCTAAAGGCAGATTCTAACGCCCGTCAAAAAATGGGCACGGATACATCAAAACTTAGGTACAGTGGCCCAAAGTAATGTTTTAAAGTTTTAGTGGCCGGACTGCAATTTTGTAAAAAGTTTGGTGGCCTGGATGTACCTTTTGCCTTCCATGATCTACACTTTTGGACCTTTTCTTTATTTACTCAAGCTTTTAGATGAGTTAATTAATTAATATTTAGTATTCGAGATAATGAGAACCGATTAAAATATTTTTGGTTTGTTTCTCACGTGAAAGTAAAATATGGGCAAGTAAATAGTAATAGTTGACATTTCAAGCAAGTTTGGCTATATTTTCTTTCATTTCTTGTAATCTTTACAAATCTAGCTACCCACTTTGATGTTCCATAGTACGGATAAACCCAGAAATGAATCTAGTTTTCATTCTTAGAGACTAGGTGGCAATCAACTTTACTTATAATCAAGCTCTACTCATAAGTTCAAGAGGATCATAATGCCTCCAAAGAACGTTTACCTTACAAAATGACTAGAAAAGCCACAAACTTGAGTCTACCCACAATCAA
This sequence comes from Platycodon grandiflorus, assembly GCA_016624345.1. NCBI lineage: Eukaryota > Viridiplantae > Streptophyta > Magnoliopsida > Asterales > Campanulaceae > Platycodon > Platycodon grandiflorus. The sequence continues at coordinate 59,150,254 of CM028362.1, forward strand.
ATTACACTACCTTATTTCCCAAAACAATTCTCATTCACTGTGCGATCACTTTGATAACATTATTTATACTTATAGTACATGGAGATAAATGTTGGGGACAATGACAATAACAAGAAGGATTTGGTATTGGAAATTTTGGTGCTGCTACACTTGAAGAGATAAATGAGCAGAATATAAATTTATCTAATACTTTTGGGATAAGTACACAATTTGGTCCCTGAACTTGCGAACACTTTCTAACTAGGTTGTCACACCCTAATCCGGACCCCTATATGGAGCCCCGAACTAAAGTATGAAATCATCTACTTATTTATTAAAACTTATATAACTTACGAGTTAAACAACTCCACAACACCATTACTAAAATTTCGGCCACCATATAACGTACAAAACAACACAACAAGTAGCGCAGTTAATCATAAGACTTAGCACAACGGCTCAATTCTAACACAAGCTCAACAAGCAGTAATTCATCGGGCTAACTTGCACGGAAACCATAATCCTAACGATAACGACCACACGGCCAATCCATCAACACCATACACACATACCACATGAAGTTAACCAATCTAGTATACCACGACACCATGTGTCGGGACAAAAGAATATTACAAGTATTACAACCCATTAATTACATCCCTAAAAGAGAGTTTATATAACTCTACTCCTTGTCCTCACCCAAAATACATCAAGTTAGCAAAAAGTTTCTACATAAGATTCCCACGAACACCTTGCGCGTGAACCTCACCGGCCTCACTGACCGCTATTATCCATGTTCCTACGAGCTAAGAAAAAACAATATGGAAGGGGTGAGTCGATGATCAAGTAAGTTATTACTTATACAACTACATGACATGGTAATATGCAACGTGTTTTCACATTCAATCTTAACAGTGTAACGAGTAACATATCGGGGCACATTGTATGACATGTAGCATATAAGATCATTTATAACATATTAACATGTTCCAACATATTTCATCACACATAAAAGGATATGGGGTCAAGATACACCTCCGACTAACATCCACCCTTGTTACTGCATCATATTTCACATGTATTAGTACCCGGTTCAACTTGTCAATTAAAGCACGCGCACTGGACCTTCGAGAGCCCAGTCCCTTATGACCTGGGAAGATTACTCGGTCCGGTCGCCATCTCAAACAACAAGAGATGTGCCAAGCCACACTAGAGCCAATAGTGGGGAATTTAGGTCGGATCGTAACTCAACTACGACGTTTTACTATTCGTAGAGATACTCTACGCCGATAATGCCACGACGCCCTGTAATTTAGTTCCTTTTATTTATTATCCACATGTTCAACATATCCATTATTCGTAGAGATACTCTACTCCCTAGTTCAATATCAAGGAACCAAATCATTTAATCATATTCACATGTTCAATATTATGGAACCAAACCCTTTAATCATTTACACATGTCTCATATCAATTTCAGACTCTTTAGAGTCTAGAGTCAAATTTCCATTTAGTAGCCAAACACACATACAACATGATTCTCATTCCTTTTAGCTACTAAACATGTAAAGAGATGGGTTATAATCACACAATATACATTTCATGGTACCAATTCCATTTAAACACCAAATATAGCATAAATCATCACCGAACTAACATGAAATACATGTATTATAGCATGCTTAGTTACCATAAACAAGAAAATGGAAAAAATAACTTATATTCTACCAAGACCACCTTCGATGAAAACATAATTTAAATGGATAGAACTCTTCCTCTAGCCAAGCTCTTCGCTCCTACGGTGACGGATCGTCAAGACTCCTACAAAATTTTAAGATTTCTACTCTTCTCACTCTAGAACTCTCTATTTCTCTCTCTAAGTTTCAAGGTGAAATGGGTATGAAAAATGGAGGGATTTGGAGTCCCTCAACCTGTTTTAAGAGGCTAAAATCTCAGGCTAAATTATAAGCTCACGTGCATAACAATGGCCAAGGGATTGGTCAAACCCGTCTAAATGGAAAAATTGGTCAAAGCAACTCCAAGAAACAATGTGGACGCCGGTGCAGCCGCATTGCCTCTATGCGGGTGCATTGTACGGCCGCATAGAATCCAGATTTCTCTAATTTCTATGCGAGCTACCACTATGCGGCCGTATAGTGCTTTGCTTCAATCCATGGCATTTTCAAACTCTTCTAGGGTGATTTCGAAACATTCCCAAGCTATCCTAAGGTGATCCTAACCTCAAATCAAGTCCGAAACATACCCGAAACACCCTTTAACCATACTATAAGTGCGACAAACTATAACAACAATCAATTACTAGAATTCGATCTCAATTAAGGCATATAGAAAGCATGAAATCAATATGAACTCAATATGCTTGAGTGATGAATGAACATGGAATGTGAATGATACTAAGCTAACATGCTAGGGTTTCGGGGGTCTTACATCCTTCCCCCCTAAAAGTGAATTTGCCCTCGAATTCTTAACTTGTCACTCGAAGAGATGGGGATATTTATTTCTCATCTCGAGCTCCGTTTCCCAAGTCGCTTCTTCTATTCCATGGTTTGGCCATAAACTTAACCTTTCACTAATGGAATTCTCTTTGTCCGCAAGACTTGTTCCTTATGGTCAAAAATACTCACCGACCGCTCGACGTATGAAAGATTGGGTTGTAACTCAAGAGGTTCGTCCGTAAGAACATTAGACGGATTCGGGATATACTTTCGTAACATTGAGACGTGGAATACATTGTCGAATCTAGCTAATGACGAGGGTAATGCAACTCGGTATGCCAAGTTACCAATCCTCCCAAGAATCTTGAAGGGGCCTATATACCTCGGTGCTAACTTGCCTTTCTTCCCAAACCTTTGGATACCTTTGCTAGGTGACACCTTAAGGAACACATAATCACCAACTTGGAATTCAAGATCCCGCCTACGGTTATCCGTATAACTCTTCTATTAGCTTTGAGCAGTTTTCAACCACTCACATATCAACTCACATTCTCAACCGACTCATGGACAATCTCGGGACCCAAAGTCATACCTCATTAAATTCATCCCAACAAATCGGTGATCTACACTTTCTTCCATATTGAGCCTCATATGAAGCCATCTCGATGCTCGATTGGTAGCTATTGTTATACGCAAACTCAACTAATGGTAAGTGCAAATCCCAACTACCCTTGAAGTCGATCATGTAGGCCCGAAACATGTCCTCAAGTACTTGAATCATTCTCTCGGATTGATGTCGGACTACGATGAAATGCGGTGCTAAAGTTTAACTTGGTTTCCATAGGACTTTGTACCATGCCAAAATTGAGACGTGAACTGCGGATCCCTATCGGACACAATACTCACCGATACCCCGTGTAGTCGTACAATCTCTTGAACATACAAAGCAGTGAGTTGATTCAAGGAATACGTCATTGTTAGGTCTCAAGGTGCTCAAATAGGCTAGAAGGGGGGGGGGGTTGAATAGCCTATGTCCAATTTTTGAAAAAAATTTGTTTTAAAAGTTACTTCACTTAAGTTTAGAAAGAATTTTTGAAGCGAAATTGAGTGAAATATAGGACAAGTTCAAGATGACCGATCTTGATAGGACAAGATCATTGTTCTCAAACTGTTGAAATTCGAAATTAATAATCAATAGCAAATCACAAGCATATAAAAGATATAAACAAGAGATTTAATATGGTTCACACTTATAAATAAGTGCTACGTCCACAACTAAAGTGGTCAACTTTGGATTTGATAATCGTGTACTAAGTTTTCCACTAGAATCTTTACAAGATAGATGACTAATGGATCATGTACAAAAATTAGTTGACCAAGTGTTTGCGGGAGAATTAATATCTACAAAGATATAATTCTCGTGTGCTTTGAATGCTAGAAATTGTAATCAGTAAAGAGCTATAAAGACTAATCGTCTCAGTTTGGAGCTCTTCAAAGAATGTTTTTATAGATTTGACTTTGAAGCTTTTAATGAACTAGCTTGAAGAAGATGAAGAATTTAGAGTTGTAAATTCAGAGCTGTTGATTCGTAGTAGTGTTTTTCAATGCTTCAATAGAGTCTTCTATTTATACTTGGGGAAGCCATTGTAGCCGTTAGAGATCTTCAGCATTTGGAGAATTCAAATTTAAATGCATTAAATGCTCTAATCTTCTTTGTTGAGATCGATAGGTAGTTCGCCGTTCACCGACGCCATTTTGCCAAAAATAGGTAGACAGTTGATGCAGGCGGAATGTCCTTTTTCTGAGATGAATACCTAATAAGGAAAGAGTCTTTAATGAAGTTTTCAGGTTATCGTTGTATCAAAGTCAATGAATGACTTTGCCGATAGCTAAAGGCATATCTTCAGACAAGTCTAGATCGGACGATCTTTAGGTCTTCAACTTTGCTGATGAAGCTTGACTGAAACAAACTTGTCCGATGACTTGATGGACTCTACTGATGTGAGCTTGGCTGATGACTTGAAGACAGCTGATCTGAACATGGCTGATATTCTACAGGCTATCTTCTGAAGACTAAGCTAATTACAATAAGCAATCCTAAGCTATTCAAGCGATGTCTAAGTACAAGTTGCCACTCTAACAGACACGCAGGCCCATTAGTCACCTTGGCTTAGACTTAGGTTATGGATACAAGCAAATCTATATAAAATACAACAATCTCCTCCTATTTGCTTGAGTCCATAACTTTATGAATACAATGGAAGCTGACCATGTCCGATTCTAGTAATAACATGCTATAGAAGTAATATATTAAATGAGCATGTCCTAGATGGACTTATAGATGGGTCAGTGTATTCAAGATTACAAAGTGTTTACAAATAATGAATGATGACATAAGAACACTTGTAGTAAAGCTATGTTTAAAGACAAATAACTCTCTCTAAAATTCTCTCTCTCGGCCTAGGGCTTCTTTTGGCCTAGGGTGTACGTAAGGTTTCCGGTGGTTATGCTACCCGATCAGTCGTCAAGCGAGCCCCCGCCGGGGCACAATATCCAGGGCAGGGCTTCTTCCTTCGGTCCCAATGGACTGCCAGAAACTTCTCCCAAAATCTCTTACACTGCGGTGGTTACATAGAGTGCCAAGGCCACGGCATGTGATAACCCTAATAGAGTGATGGCGCTGCCTGATTTTCCTTTGACACCTCGATCTCCAGTCACTATCGATAGCAAGCCAGGGTGTTTGTTCACTTCAATAGAAATAGAGGCTGCTGAGAAATCCTTTGCTAACACGATTATTCTGAAGTTCTCTATAGGACGGCCCCCTCTCCATGCTATTAAGGAACATATTGCTAGGTTTTGGCAATTAACAGGACACTTTGTTATGGGTTTGTTAGATCCACGTCATGTGATGGTGCATTTGTCGTCTAACAGGATATGGTTAGGGCTCTTTCCAAGGAATCCCATATGATTGAGAACTGCATGTTTCGTTCGTTTCGTTGGTCATCGGATTTTACATTCTAAGTGATGAGGGTACTCATTTTTGCAATAAGGTCTTTGGGGCACTCATGAAAAAATATGGTGTAACTCACAAGGTTGCTATAGCTTACCATCCTCAGACTTCAGGGCAAGTGGAAGTGAGCAATAGGCAAATCAAGTCGGTTTTGGAGAAAACGGTGAATCCAAACAGGAAGGATTGGTCCTCGAGGTTAAACGATGCATTGTGGGCATACCGTACCGCATACAAGACTCCAATTAGAATGAGTCCATACCGGTTGGTATTTGGGAAGGCTTGCCATCCGGTGGAATTGGAGCATAACGCATTTTGGGCTATCAAAGAGCTTAACATGGATTTGAAACTAGGCGGTGAGCAACGTATGTTGCATCCGAATGAGCTTGAGGAGCATAGATTGGAGGCCTATGAAAATTCACGGCTATATAAGGAGAGAACCAAGAAATATCATGACCCAAAAATTGTGCCTAAAGAACAATTGTTCGGGACACAAAGTTTTTGTTTAATTCAAGATTGAAACTTTTCCGGGAAAGTTGAGGTCGCGTTGGGATGGTCCTTTTGAAATGGTTAGAGTGTTTCCCCCATGGATCGGTGGAATTGATGAATTTGGTTACGAAGAATAAATTTAAAGTGAATGGCCAACGAGTGAAGCCATACTTTAAGGGGGCACCAAGGATCAAAGAAGTGGAGCGGGTTGAATTGACTAACCCATGACTTGAGCATAATTCTGTCCCGTCGAGCTAACGACATTAAACAAATGCGCTTGTTAGGAGGCAACCCAATTGTGGTTTATTTACTTTTACTTAGTAGTTTTCCCAGGTTGATTGTTTCTTTGTTCTCTTCATTTTGGGGACAAAGTTTCGATTAAGTTTGGGGGTAGTTGTTGGTTATGTAGTTCTTTGAATTTTGATATTCTCGTCATATTGGGCGATTGTGCGTTTCTTTCTTTCTCTTATGGTGTTGTGCATGTATACTAAGGAATTGCATTGTCCTGTCCTAATTCTAAATAAATAAATAAATAAAATTTGCCTTAAGTGCACGAGCTCTTGTACCTATGCGCTTAGGCGCTCTGGAGTTTCGAAATGCGGTGTTGCTATGGCATTAAGTGCTGGCTGGATTTATGCGCCTAGGCGCGCTTGCTCGAAAATTTTGAATATATATATATATATATTTTTGCAATATAAGGGCTGCGCTTGGGCATGGATTTATGGCACTCAGCTCTCTTCTCTCCTTCTTAACTCTCTTTACTTCATTTTCCATCTCTCTCAAATTTCTCTCAAAATTTCAAAGCCTACCTTAAATCCTCCCTTCCTATCACTTTCCCCCTTCTACACCTCCCTAAAAATTATACATTTAGACACCAAATTGGCCTAAAAGCCCCAAATTCAAAATTCCCCATTTTGTGCCCTAGTTCATTACAATCTAAAATCTTTGATTCCTCTCTTGGTTTATTGTTGATGATATTTTTTGGGTGATATTGCTTGAAGCACTTTTGTGTTATTGTGGTTTAATTTGAGGGATTTTGGAGGTAGATTGTTCTTGGTTGAGTAGGGTGTTCACCAAGTGTTCGATAAATTGTTTGAGCGAAGTTTGAGGGATTATTTTTGGGTGGTGATTGTGTGTTGTATGAGCTGTAAAGAATATGTCTAAAAGTCCACAACGTTCCAGGAAGGAAAAGGCTAGCGATGATGGTCCGTCGACAAAGTTATTGAAAGGAAAAGAAAAAAAGCTAAGGATAGAGTGCCTCCTTTTGATGAGCATAGATTTGTATGCTATGAGGCGGCATTGGCATTTGAGAAGGGAAGAAAGAAATCCTTGGTTGCCGAGTGGGGGCTTGATTATCAGAGGTTTGGATTGAATATGTTTGCTGAGAGAGGATAGCATCAGGCCACTATGCAACCGGGTAATGCAGCTGAGCTCATTGTTAGAGAATTTTATGTTAATGCTCAGTTCAAGGAGCATGAGTATATGGTGATGGTCCGAGGCATGGTAGTGAGTTATGGCTCATTGGCCATTAATAATTTTTTTGGAATACCGTTGAGTTAAGATGAGTATTTTCCCTTATTTAATGGAGTAAACAGTGCTCTGTTGGATGAGATGATCCAAGTGTTGGGTATTGAAGGTGCTGAATGGCGAAATATTGATGGGGCAGCATTGTTGAAGGAGAGTATGCTTAATCGCAACTCCAAGGCGATTCACCAATTTATTTGTGGGCGTATGACTCCCACTGGGCATAAGTCGGAAGTGACTATGGATCGAGCAATCCTCAATTTTGCTATTCAGACCGGTGTCTCGGTTAACTTTGAATTGGCAGTGCATAATACAATTGCCTATGTGCTAAAGGGTCTAGGAACGGGAGGTTATGTGCTTCCTCAGTTGATAACCGAGTTGAGCCGCCAAGTGGGGGTTGTGTGGGAGGCTGAACTTGAAGCATTTAGTCCCTAGACTTATATCAAGAGCAGTGATAGGTTTAGAAGAGTGCGTGGCGCACTAGGGCCAATTTCGGGACATGGCCGTGGCCAAGATGAAATAGAGCAAGGGAATGAATAGGTTCCCTTTGTTAATACACCAGGCCCAGGAAATTATGATGCTAGATTTGATACTCTGGAGGCCGGTCAGCGAGAGTTAATGGAGCAGTTTGGTGGGCTTCGAGGTGATTATTCTAATTTGAGGAAAGAGATTGGAGTGATGCGAGGAGAGCAACGGGTGATGTTGCAACACACTAATATGGTGATGCAGCGGCTAGATAGCATGAACTATATGATGCAGCAGTTTGCCGGTCACTTCAATCGACACATCTGGACGGCCTGCATGGCCTCAGTACCAGCCATTTCACTTTCCTCCACCACCATACAACATGGATTGCTGATTGCATTCAGGGACGTTTGCTTCACCCTTTTTACTTATATGCTTTTATGGTGCATTGAGGACAATGCTAATTTTAAGTTTGGCGGTGGGAATTTTTTATTTTATTGACTCATTATTTTATTGATTGGGCTTGGTTTAAAAAAAAAAATGTTGCTGAAATTCCGGTAATGGTCAAGGATGAGAACCTTGGGTATTTTGGTGCATGATTACAGTTAGGTTTTGCATGTGAGTAGTAAGTTTTCCTGCTATGTTCTCCACATTTTACGCACAATCTCAGTTTTGTTTGAAGGTGTAAGGACTATTATGGGTTAATGTGTGTTGTTTCGTGGGATCTTAGAATTTTGCTAAAAAGGGATGAAGCGTTATATGTTAGCGTGTATTGAGGGGAATGACTTAGGTTGTGTGCTTTGGCTAATGGCCATCTATAGTGTTTCTTCATGAAGAAATATAATTATGATGTATTTGTTTTGGCGAAGTTTGGTCGGCTCCAGAGCCTTGCATGTGGAAGAGCATAAAATGCAACCACACATATATGCCTAAAAAAACAAAAAGAGAAAAAAGGGGAGATGAATAAAGCAAGGTGTGCAATTCTGTGAGTGTGACATGGTGTATACAATCCTAGTTCTAAATGTATAATTTTTAGGGGGTTGTAGAAGGGGGAAAGCAGGTGGAGTATGGGAATTGGTATGAGTTGTGGAGTAGACATATTCCACTCTCATGTTGATTTGTTAGCCTAACAAAGCGAAGAGTTTAGCTTTCAAAAGTCCTAAGGACCCTATGATCATGTTAGCATATTTTGTGGATGTTTCTTAGAAGTAAGTTTGGGGGTTTTCGGGTAATGACATTCATGACAATACATAATACAATCCGAGTGGCAAAATGTTGGTTAATTGAGATTTTCACACACTCACGGAGAACTGTAGTTTTTTATAGTTTTTACTACTGCTCAAGAATTCCAACGGTCTCAGAAAGCGATAGAGAAACACAAATATAGCCAGAAAGTCAACATGTAAGCAGAAACACAAAAACTACAGTTCTCCGTGAGTTTGTGAAAATATCAATTAACCAACATTTTGCCACTCGGATTGTATTATGTATTGTCATGAATGTCATTACCCGAAAACCCCCAAACTTACTTCTAAGAAACATCCACAAAATATGCTAACATGATCATAGGGTCCTTAGGACTTTTGAAAGCTAAACTCTTCGCTTTGTTAGGCTAACAAATCAACATGAGAGTGGAATATGTCTACTCCACAACTCATACCAATTCCCATACTCCACCTGCTTTCCCCCTTCTACAACCCCCTAAAAATTATACATTTAGAACTAGGATTGTATACACCATGTCACACTCACAGAATTGCACACCTTGCTTTATTCATCTCCCCTTTTTTCTCTTTTTGTTTTTTTAGGCATATATGTGTGGTTGCATTTTATGCTCTTCCACATGCAAGGCTCTGGAGCCGACCAAACTTCGCCAATACAAATACATCATAATTATATTTCTCCATGAAGAAACACCATAGATGGACATTAGCCAAAGCACACAACCTAAGTCATCCCCCTCAATACACGCCAACATATAACGCTTCATCCCTTTTCAGCAAAATTCAAAGATCCCAAGAAACAACACACATCAACCCATAATAGTCCTTACACCTTGAAACAAAACTGAGATTGTGCGTAAAATGTGAAGAACATAGCAGGCAAACTTACTACTCACATGCAAAACTCAACTGTAATCATGCACCAAAACACCCAAGGTTCTCATCCTTAACCATTACCGAAATTTCAGCAACATTTTTATTTTAAACCAACGCCAATCAATAAAATAACAAATTCCCACCCCCAAACTTAAAATTAGCATTGTCCTCAATGCACCATAAAAGAAAATAAGTAAAAAGGGTGAAGAAAACATCCCTAAACGCAATCAGCAATCCATGTTGTCCGGTGGTGGAGGAAAGTGAAATGGTCGGTACCGAGGCCACGCAGCCGCCCGATGTGTCAATTGAGAAGTGACCGATAAACTGCTGCATTATATAGTTCATGCTATCTAGTCGCTGTAGCACCATATCAGTGTGTTGCAACATCACCCGTTGCTCTCCTCGCATCACTCCAATCTCTTTTCTCAAATTAGAATAATCACCTCGAAACCCACCAAACTGCTCCATTAACTCTCGCTGACTGGCCTCCAGAGCATCAAATCTAGCATCATAATTTCCTGGGCCTGGTGTATTAACAAAGGGAACCTATTCATTCCCTTGCTCTATTTCATCTTGGCCACGGCCATGACCCGAAATTGTCCATAGTACGCTACGCACTCTTCCAAACCTATCACTGCTCTTGCTATAAGTTTGGGGCCTAAATGCTTCAAGTTTAGCCTCCCACACAACCCCCGCTTGGCAGCACAACTCGGTTATCAACTGAGGGAACACATAACCTCCCGTTCCTAGACCCTTCAGCACATAGGCAATTGCATTATGCACTGCCAATTCAAAGTTAACCGAGACACCAGTCTGAATAGCAAAATTAAGGATTGCTCGATCCATAGTCACTTCCGACTTATGCCCAGTGGGAGTCATAGGCCCACAAATAAATTGGTGAATCGCCTTGGAGTTTCGATTAAGCATACTCTCCTTCAACAATGTTGCCCCATCAATATTTCGCCATTCAACACCCTCAATACCCAACACTTGGATCATTTCATCCAACAGAGCTTTGTTCACTCCATTAAATAAGGGAAAATACTCATCTTGACTCAACGGCATTCCAAAAAATTATTAATGGCCAATGAGCCATAGCTCACTACCATGCCTCGGACCATTACCATATACTCATGCTCCCTGAACTGAGCATTAGCATAAAATTCTCTAACAATGAGCTCAGCTGTATTACCCGGTTGCACAGTGGCCTGATGCCATCCTCTCTCAGCAAACATATTCAATCCAAAACTCTGATAATCAAGCCCCCGCTCGGCAACCAAGGATTTTTTTCGTCCCTTCTCAAATGCCAATGCCGCCTCATAGCATACAAATCTATGCTCATCAAAAGGAGGCACTCTATCCCTAGCTTTTTTTCTTTTTCGTTTCAATAACTTTGTCGACGGACCATCATCCCTAGCCTTTTCCTTCCCGGAACGTTGTGGCCTTTTAGACATATTCTTTACACCTCACACAACACACAATCACCACCCAAAGACAACCCCCCAAACTTCGATCAAACAATTTATTGAACACTTGGTGAGCACCCTACTCAACCAAGAACAATCTACCTCCAAAACCCCTCAAATTAAACCACAATAACAAAAAAGTGCTTTAAGCAATATCACCCAACAAATATCATCAACAATAAACCAAGAGAGGAATCAAAGATTACAGATTGTAATGAACTAGGGCACAAAATGGGGAATTTCAGATTTGGGGCTTTTGGGCCAATTCGGTGTCTACACTCCTAGTTCTAAATGTATAGTTTTTAGGGAGGTGTAGAAGGGGGAAAGTGATAGGAAGGGAAGATTTAAGGTGGGCTTTGAAATTTTAAGAAAAATTTGAGAGAGATGGAGAATGAAGTAAAGAGAGTTAAGAAGGAGAGAAGAGAGCTGAGTGCCATAAATCCCCGCCCAAGCGCAGCCCTTATACTGCAAAAAAAAAAAAAAAAAGAAGAGATGAATAAAGCAAGGTGTGCAATTCTGTGAGCATGACATGGTGTCTACACTCCTAGTTCTAAATGTACAATTTTAAGGGGGTTGTAGAAGGGGGAAAGTAGGTGGAGTATGGGAATTGGTGTGAGTTGTGGAGTAGACGTATTCCACTCTCAAGTTAATTTGTTAGCCTAACAAAGTGGGGTGTTTAGCTTTCAAAAGTCCTAAGGACCCTAAGATCGTGTTATCATATTTTGTGGATGTTTCTTGGAAGTAATTTTGGGGGTTTTCGGGTAATGACATGCATGACAATACATAATACAATCCGAGTGGCATAATATTGGTTAATTGAGATTTTCACACACTCAAGGAGAACTGTAGTTTGTGTATTTCTGCTTACATGTTGACTTTCTGGTTGTATTTGTGTTTCTCTATCGCTTTCTGAAACCGTTGGAATTCTTGAGCAGCAATAAAAAGATTTTTTTTTAGTAGGAGTAGTATTTTTATTTTTTTTTCTTTGCTTGAGGGCAAGCAAATATTAAGCCATTTAGAGTACCAATGAATGAGTCAAAAACTCATTCATCAAACCCCCAAACTTCAATATTTTCTTGCCCTCAAGCAAAGAAAAAAAAGCAATAATATAAAAAAATTGGCTTAAGCGCCTGAGCTCTTGTACCTATACGCTTAGGCGCTCTGGAGTTTCAGAAATGCAGTGTTGCAATGCCATTAAGCGCCTGAGCACTGGATTTATGCGCCTAGGCGCTTGCTCGAAAATTTTGCAAAAAAACATCAAAATGTTCGTTAATGGTCAAGGATGAGAACCTTGGGTGTTTTGGTGCATGATTACAGTTAGGTTTTGCATGTGAGTAGTAAGTTTTTCTACTATGTTCTCCACATTTTACGTATAATCTCAGTTTTTTTTCAAGGTGTAAGGACTATTATGGGTTGATGTGTGTTGTTTCTTGGGATCTTTGAATTTTGCTGAAAAGGGATGAATCGTTATATGTTGGCATGTATTGAGGGGGATGACTTAGGTTGTGTGCTTTGGCTAATGTCCATCTATGGTCTTTCTTCGTGGAGAAATATAATTATGATGTATTTGTATTGGCGAAGTTTGGTCGGCTCAAGAGCCTTGCATGTGGAAGAGCATAAAATGCAGCCACACATATATGCCTAAAAAATAAAAAAGAGAAAAAAAAGGGGAGATGAATAAAGCAAGGTGTGCAATTCTGTGAGCGTAACATGGTGTCTACAATCCTAGTTCTAAATGTATAATTTTTAGGGGGTTGTAGAAGTGGGAAAGTAGGTGGAGTATGGGAATTGGTGTGAGTTGTGGAGTAGACGTATTTCACTCTCATGTTGATTTGTTAGCCTAGCAAAGCGGGGAGTTTAGCTTTCAAAAGTCCTAAGGACCCTAAGATCATATTAGCATATTTTGTGGATGTTTTTTAGAATTAAGTTTGGGGGTTTTCGGGTAATGACATGTATGACAATACATATTACAATCCGAGTGGCAAAATGTTGGTTAATTGAGATTTTCACACACTCATAGAAAACTGTAGTTTGTGTATTTCTGCTTACATGTTGACTTTCTGTCTGTATTTGTGTTTCTCTATCGCTTTCTGAGACCGTTGGAATTCTTGAGAAGGAGTAAAAAGATTTTTTTTTTTAGTAGAAGTAGTATTTTTATTATTGTTTTGTAGAAATTGAAGTACATCCAAGCATTATAATATGAAATGGAGTGCTTTTGGTGCAAAGCAATGTCTTCGAAGGGCTGAAATGCTAAGAATTGAAAGTTGCTGAAGTAGAGCTGAGCGCCTAGGCGCTCAAGAGGCAGTGTTAAATTACACCCGTGCAAAGCAAGGGTTCTATAACTAGTATATATTTATAAATATATGTATAATAGATTTAGAATAGATTAATATGCATGTATGAATATTTAATAGATTTAGAACAGATTAATATGCATGTAAGTATTATGAGGCCTGGCCCAAGGGGGTGGGCACCCAGGGCACCCGCCCAGGGCCCAAACTAATAAGGGGCCCAAATTTTTTTACTATTGTAGTATTAGTATACATGTAAACCAAAAATAGTACGCTGATTTCTTGAACTACGGCCTAAACCCAAAGCTTTTGTTGTTATTTTAAATTATATTTGTTCAATTATTTGTTGAGACGTTGTTTATTTGTTAAATTTTGTTACATTGTTAATTATTGTTCTTTTTTTTACAATATTTTTGTGTGTTTTAAAATTGAAAGTGACACTGACTTTGTTTATGTGTTACATTTTGAATTATGTTTGTTCAATTATTTGTTAGGACTTTTGAGTTTGATAGTTTGTTCACATCTTCCATAATTACATTAAATTTTTAATTTAGTTAATTACTAATTTGAGGTCATATCTCTGAGTAAGTGATAAGAGAACCATGAAATAGAAGTACGAAGCAACAAGAAATCTCAAATTATTCTTGTGATGATTGTTGATTTGAGTAATTGAGTATATATTTTGACTTTACAGAGGCTAAAATTCTGTAAAAAATTGTTCAGTTTTCTAGATAATAATGTTTCCTCAAAGCTTAATTCCAGCTCAGTAGGAACTCGTTATTGAAATTGTACCGATAGCAAAAAATTATTTTTGTCTCTCTAAGAAATTAAATTAAAAAAATACATGAGTATTATTTAATAATATTTGATAATTAAATAAGGGTTATTCTTTTAACTTTACCTCGGGCCTATAAAATATTAGGAACGGAGTATTATAATATAGAGTAGGTCTCCTGTGAGACCGTCTTACGGATCGTAATTGTAAGACGGAGTCCAATTCTCTCACAGCTGAGCCCACCAACACACGGTGGGTCAGATCAGAAAGATTGGTCTTATAGAAAATATCTTCTAAGTTTTTGTATATATATATATATATATATATATACATATATATATATATATATATATATATATGCCGATTGCAAAGATTTTACAAGGCAAATCAATGACAAAGCCGGAATCAATTTCAAAAAAAAAAAAAAAGAACGAAAATCAAACTATGATATTGTAATGAACGAGAACTTAAGAAGAAAAACTTATCAATGAATCGTCCAATTACGCAAACTGACCTTGAAGGAGATAAGCCCTTGTAAACTTACAGGTGCAATCTGTCGAGGTGACCGTCAACCTTCCAGGATAATCAACCGTTAAGACCCGAACTTATGCATGCATTTCTTGTCCACTTCAATCCTACTTCCGTTGCCGGAATCGGAAGGAGAGCGATGAGATTTTTCCCTTTGTTTTCTTTCAAGTTGGTGTTCAAGGGAGAGGGAGAGAATTTTTCCCCTTTTGTATGGAAATCAGTCGCGCACAAGCAAATAATAACAGAAGGAGCATAACCGCAGCAGATCGCAAGCAAGAAGTCTGTTACGTAAGGAAATACTTTCCTTTGTAACCGTACAACTAAATCCAACTGACTAGGTTTGATGTACGTAGGAACAAATGAATTATGTCCACAACAAAAAATAATGGGACCCCCTTGACCCAAGATATTTGCCCAATCGCCCAGGCCCGTGTGTGAGCCCGGCCGAGCGAACATGTGTGGTGTTTGTTTCAAACCAACTATCATGTTACTTTAAAAAGCCCTTTAAACATGCTAGTATATAAGTCTCACACGATGGTCCTTTATATCCCACGTGGGATTACAACAAAACTCATTTATGTGCTACTTCTCAACTCCTTTCTACTATGGATTCAAACCACCAAGTTATTACAATCTAAACATGAAAGTTGTTCGTATATATGCCTACCACAACCTCCAATTTTTTTCTTTGGTCAAAAACTGTTGGGTTCGCTATATCGCGGGGCTAATCGCAGCGAAATTTAAAATTTTATAAAACGTGTATACAATATACGTTAGACATTGGCCCCCGATTCACATAGCGATTTAACGATCGCGCATATTGTGTAAGTGATAAAGAAGAGTTTTAGGCTCTTACCGAAAACGCTTTCTTAAAGTTTCCTTTTGATGAAGATGTGGAGGCAATCAATTGCCGGTAAAATCTCCAATCCTTAACTCGTAGAGGTCCACACGTCCCTCCTCTAAAGATAGTCCACACGAACGAATGGAATCACCAAATCAAAATTTCGCTAGCAATTTTAATCCGTTTTGTTCAATGATATAAAACCAAAAAGCAAGTTTTGGTTTTCTTGCTTGAGAGAGATAAAAAAACCAAAAGAAACAAAAGGCTTTTTAAGGAGGAGGGCGGCGGCAGTGAACTCCTTTTTCAAAAGATAATCACCCGTTTTCATATAACCTTTTATATATAAAAAAAAACTTTTTTTTTTTTTTTTAAAACCCTAATGTGTACTACATCTAATGTATACACAATAATGTCTAGGTTCATTAGCATGAAGATATGGTAATATTATTATTACCATATATTGCCTTATTAAAATAACATTTATTTTAATATTATCAATATAACCTCCTTCTTTTTATTTCTTTCAAATTAACAAGATGGGCTCTTCCAACGGGCCTAATTAAATATTGGATTTAGAACAAAATTTCATCAATTAATCTAAATTAATTGACCGAGTCCAAATTTAATTAAATTGATCGAATCAATTTCATCTATCAATTAATCTCTACTAATCAATTGCGTGAGACAATTTGACACAATTCTTTATTGAACAAATGAATCCTTCCATTCTTAGTGTGTGACCCTTTAGGTTCACAACTAATGCTAGTTGTAGGCTTACAACAATTTTGTAACTTATGAATAACGATTTATTCTATTAAATAACCCGATTAGATAATATACTTGAAATTAACTATTTAATTTCAAGAACCTACAAATCGTGGGAACACCTAGCAAGTAGCACGAATACCTAGCAGTAGGTGAAATAGCGAGCAAACCTATTTCCATTGTGAGTGCATACATGTACAGTCCTTTCGACATCTAATTTCCCGATTAAATCTAGGACATGGATTATAAGTCAAAGTCCAATTGATTTAATAACTGTGATTCCATTTCAAGTACCAGTGATTCATTTATGAATCAAATTCATCATGCCTTGGCCAAGGTCTTCGAATCATGAACTATGAAAAACACAGGAAATTCTCTTATCATCTGACAAGTGTCGAATTCTATGTTGGCTACTGATTAACCTCCATGCACACCAGTGCAATACCCAAAATACCCCTTTGCGATTGTCAAGCAATCAGTAAGTAAATTAAAGTATTACAGGATGTACACAAGGCTACTATCGTACCTCAAGTCCGAGGACTAATCATGTACTATCACAACGTGAAAATTCTTAATTTGACAAATCAAATTTCCATTTAAGAATTTCTAACGGGTCATGTTCAGTGAACTTGTTCTCTAACAAGCACCTGCATATATGCACTTGCGTCACAACGCTGATGTTGTTGGAATACAACATCCTCGTCATACGAACATACATCATACGCATAAGTCTCACAAGGCTATTCAATGTCCTTGTCTTGAAAAGCCAACCGACTTAGAACCAATTTTAAGACCAAAGCCTTAGAAGCATTTTCCATGATTACCATCAAATGCGTAACCATGCCTCATAGTTAAAAATGGTCTAAGGACTTTATCAAATATTTATAAACATTTAATATGAAAATATAGGATAAAGAAATGCCTTCATATATAAAAATAAATTCCAATAAAATTGTTTTACACGTAGAATAAAATCCAATCAAATTGGAACTCTGGGCATTCTACTCTAACAAAAACATCTTAGGGCTCATAAGTGAGACCCATCAACTAGACCATAACATCATATTTCCAACAGTAGTTACTTTCGTTGGTGTTATGTTGCTCTGGTCATACAGAGTATAATCCACACCATCTCAAGTACGCTTGACAGATTCAGTGAAGGTTTCTTCCACTTCAGTTTTCACCATATTTAGCATTTTCAAAACTGTTTTCAGATTGCATTTTCTCCAAATCACAAAAGTAATGTGCTAATTAACGTTTGAATAATCGGCCTATTTGTGCATTGCTTTCGATCTCATTTTCAAGGTAAGGCCAGTCTTGCCTGCAAAAGTGTTGGGGCCATCTTCTGAAGGCAAAAGCCTAAAATCCGTGAACTCTACGACAGGAAGAGATCGCTGAAATAAAACACATGTCAGCATATCCATGATGCTATCAAAGCCAAGCCCTGGAATTCAACTGTCTGAAAATGGTGGTTGAGCCCCTTGTTATTGTTTCTGAAAGATAACAGAACTCTGCAGAATACTCGCTGTAATTTGGAGTGTTAAGTCTCTATTAGTATCAGTGTTGAAAGCTGAAATCTTTGTAACAAGATGTATTTCCCAACTATGATCTGAGTTGAGCTAAGTTGAGCTGAAACATACGATTTGTTAGAATGGAAGGCCCTAAGTGGGCAACCTTCTAATTGGGATCCAAGTTCAACCCCGCCCATCGAGGCTTGGCCCTTCTGGGCTCTCCAAGCTGCCGCCCAGCCCTCCTCCTAGGGTTTCCTAGCATTGTTGTTAGTATCGTACGATATGCGATAAGTATCGTACACTTATCGTAGGATACGCGATACATATCATATACGCGATACAAAAATCACCAATTCTTATTACCTCCCTTTTTAAACTCAAATCTAATTTATCCATTTTACGTATCACGTATCATACGATACGATACGAAAATCTCCTATTTAGATACGTATTGCATGATCATATCGCAATGAGCTCTGTATCATACGATACGCGATACGTATTATACAATACGATACAAAAATCACCAATTCTTATTACCTCCCTTTTTAAACTCAAATCTAATTTGTCCATTATTAAATTCCCTAATCCTCCATTAAAAGAAAAACCTTGTTTATAGTAATAATTGAGTCCATATATGCTAAAGAGTGAAGACAAAATTGAAGGAAGAAAATACTACATCTTGGAATTTATTTATTTTTTCAAAAAAGTAAGAATTTGATAGTTTTTTAAGCTTAAAAGTTTACTTAATTGTGAATATTTTCTTTTTTGATCTATTTTCTTTTTCTCCTAATTTTTTTTGGGTTAATATCAAGCTTTCAAAATATTTAGTCTTTACTTCTCTTCCTCTTCTTAGTCTTGTTAGAACTTGAAATTGAGTTTATTACCTATAATTGCTTGGCTTTTTTTTTGGGATAGTTCAGTTGTTTAAGACTTATTTTTTTAGATTCTTAATAACAAGTTACAATATGAAGTTTAAACTTAATCATTGGATAATATATTTTTATTAATTATTGCTTAATAGTCATTTTATATATATATATATATATATATATATATATATATATATAGTGTATCTTACGATACGCGATTCGTATTCCGATACATATCATAGATATAGAATTTTGATACACGATACTTATCCCGTTTTGACAACTACGTTTCCTAGAATCTTCCTAGGAAGCTTCCTCGATATTCGTGCAACCCTTGCACCCTTATATAAACCACATCCCCTCCTCCCTTCTAAAACACACCAATACACCCTAAGTCGGCACTATCTCTCTCTTCTTCTCTGCCGTTTCTCTTCTCCTACCGTGAGTAACTAAGAGCGACCTCTTGACTATGAGATAGCCTAGAGTTTCGGGTTTGGGGGTTATATAGGTGAGTGATCCTTTCGATTTGTGGTATGACCTAACCAATAGTCCGTTTCCTTGAGCACCGTGGTAGGGTTGAACTAGAATCCCTTGGATACGTGTTTTGGATTGACTAGTGGACTCACTTGGTGGACTTGTTCTGAGAAAAGGGGTTGAGCCTAAACTCTTACGCCGTAATGGTTGAGCTCGGCTTCGTGCCGAGGACGCTCTGTTCATAAGACTTTCTATTAAAGCACTGTTACTTATACATATATATTGATATATGTGCACTAGGTTGTGAGCAGGCTTTGTGCCAAGGACGCTCCGAAGTCTTAATAATTAAGCATCTACGTGATTTATTTATACTATTATCCCCACCCATTTTATTATTCCGCGTATGTGTGTGTGGGTTTCTTTAAAGTTAAACAAATATACAATTGTAAGTATCTCGTTCTTGTACGTCTGCATTGAACATAAACTCTACAGTGGTATCAGAGCAAGGTTAGTACGCGTACGGTGAAAGGTACGTATTTTCTATTCGAAATTATAGAAACCCTTGTCAAGGGTTCCTAGGTAAGTATGTTACTTCGTGATAGTTTTTTTGGCTTCATCTTGTGTTCCGAGTGTTCTCTAATCATGTCTTCTATGAACTCGTATTCTGTGGAGCCACTTAATGGAAAATATAATTTTTCTATTTGGCAACAAAAAAATGAAAGGAATTTTGATTAAAGAAGAAGTTTTCAAAGCCGTAACTCAAACTTTTTCCAAGTCTGATAAAGAAGAAGCTAGAACTAAAATGGATGAATGTGTTTATTCCTCAATCATTTTGAACTTTTCTGATTATGTTTTAAGAAAAGTGGGTAAACAAAAGTCTGCTAAAGAACTTTGGGATAAACTGGAAAAACTTTACTTTGTTTCATCTCTGACCAATAAATTATATCTTCTTGAAAAGTTTTTTAGGTTCAAATTAGATCTTAACAAAAATATGTGGATGTGTTTACCAAACTAATTCAAGATATTAAGCATACCCAGGATAAAAATACCGATGATTATTATCCTATTGTGCTTATAAATGCTATACATGATTCCTATGGTGATGTTAGATATGTTATTAAGTACGGTAGGGATGAAATCACTCTTGATACGGTGATTAATAGCTTAAAAAGTAAGGAATTAGATTTAAAAACTAACAAGGGTAAATCACACACCGGTGAGGTTAATATGGTAAGAGGAAGGCAACTCCACAATGGTCAAAATAGCCAAAATCAAAATCAAAATTCGAACAAGAAAATGGATAGAAGTAAGAGTATGTCTAAATCTAGACAACGTCATAGGTGAAAACCCTGCTGATTGTACAAAGTGACTGCAGGATGGCTTCTAGTAGTGAAAACCATGCTGATGTTTTTATGGTAACGATTCTGTTGTGAATTCTGTGAATTCTGCTATTGCATGCAAAAATGAATAGCTTATAGATTTTTCTTGCATGTTTCACATGCCACCATATAAAAACTTGTTTTCTTCATATAAAGAAGTTCAAATTGGGTCTATTTTTTGGCAAACGGGAAAAAATGTCAAATTGCTAGTATTGGTTGTATGTCTTCAATTTAGTTCTGGTTATGTTTTAACTTTGAAAAATGTGAGGCATGTGCCTGATTTGTGTAACAATCTTATTTCTTGTGCATCTTTGGAAGATAAGGGCTTGGAGGGTAAATGGGATAAGGGTTTTATGAAAATTCTAAAGGGATCTTTAGTAATTGTTAAAGCTGAAAAAAGACGAAACTTGTATGTTTGTTCTGCTGTCGCTGTGTCTTTTGAAAATTGTGCAAATGTTGTTAAAGAAGATAAAAAAGATTCGTGGCATAAAAGACTAGGACGCATGAGTAGTAAAGGCTTAGAAGTTTTAAACAAAAATAGAGTTTATGGTAAAGATAAATTATCTTGCATGCCTTTTTGTGAATCATGTGTGATAGGAAAACACCAACGTGTGTCTTTTCGTTCTCCTCCTGTCCAAACTCTTTTTCTACCAAACAAATCCTTGAATATTTGCACATTGATGCTTAGGGCCCTTCTAGTGAGCCCACTCAAGGTGATAATAGATATTTTATGTCTATTATTGATGATTTTTCATGAAAAGTCTGGGTGTTTTTAATGAAACATAAATCTGATGTGTTTGAAAATTTTAAAAATTGGAAAACTATGATTGAAATGCTTAGGACTGATAATGAGCTTGAATTTTGCAACAATGAATTCGATAGTTTTTGCATTGAAAATGGAATAAGATGGCACAAGTATGTGCAGTATACACTTCAGCAAAATGGTGTTGCTGAACATATGAATAGAACCCTGCTTGAAAGGGTTAGGAGCATGCTTGCTACCTCGGGTCTTTCTAAACATTTTTGGGGTGAGGCGATCTTGATTGCCGCCTACCTTATCAATAGGTCACCCTCTGTCTCATTAAATGGTAGATGTCTTGAACTGTTTTTTCTGGTAAACCTATTGATTTTGCAATCTTAAGAATTTTTTGTTGTACTGCTTATGCTCATAAAAGGAATGATAAACTTGAACCTCGTTCTGTGAAATGCGTTTTCTTGGGGTACCCGGAGGGAATTAAAGGGTATAGGTTATGATTAAGAGAGGAACCGGGTTTCAAAGTGATAATTAGTAGAGATGTTATCTTTAATGAAACTGAATTTCCTTGGTTGCATGTTCCTAATGAGCCTGTCCCTCCCCCTGCTCCTAACATGGTGGAACATTCCTATAGGTCGAGTCCTTTTGATGCTAGTTCTAGTACTCAACTTGAAAATGTTGCCTTCCCTGAAAATGAGCATGATAATTCTGAAAATGAGGATGTTGATGTTGAACTTAATGAGCAAAATAAAGTAAATGAAAATGATCATATTGAAATTCCCGAGATTAATGATTTGAATGATTACCATCTCGGTCATGATAGGCCTAGATGTGAAATTAGGCAACCCTCCCGTTTTGATGATTTTCATATGACTTCATTTGTTTTTAGTGTGTTTTAATCTATTGATAATTCTGAGCCAAAAGACATACAATCAAGCTTTGAAATCTGCCAACAGTAATGAATGAATAGATGCTATGAATGAAGAAATGAATTCTTTGCATATTATTGAAACTTGGACTTTAATGCCTAAACCTAAAAACGGTTCCGTTGTTGCGTGCAAATGTCTTTATAAAGTCAAGAATGAATCTGATTTTGTTAGATTTAAGGTTAGATTAGTGACTAAAGGTTTTACTCAAAAGGAGGGTATAGACTATACTAAAATCTTAACTGTTAGAATTATGTTAGCAATCTTTGCTCCAGTAGTTAAGTTCACAACTGTTAGAATTATGTTAGCTTTGGTTGCTCAATTTGATTGGGAACTTAAACACATAGGTGTTAAAACTGCTTTTTTGCATGGTGATTTAAATGAAAAAATCTATATGAGGCAGCCCAAGGGTTATGTGGATAGACGTTTTCTTGATCATGTTTGCTTGCTAAAGAAATCGTTATATGGCTTAAAATAGTCTCCTCGAATGTGGAATATAAAGTTTGATCAATGCATGCTTGATTTAAAGTTCCAGCGGAGTATTTATGATCATTGTCTTTATTTCAAGAATGATACAAATGTGCTTGTTTTCTTGCTCATATATGTGGATGATATGTTTTTTATTAGTCCTAGTTCCAAATCTACTGAATATGTTAAAAACCGCTTAAGTGCTATGTTTGACATGAAATATTTGGGTGATGCTGATAAGATTCTTGGCATGAACATAATTATGAATCGTAAATCGTTTGTTGTTTACTTAAAACAGATTTCATATGTTGAAAAGATTTTGAGTAAATTTTCCATAAAAGATGCTAAATCTGTGGATATTCCACTTGCTGCCCATTTTGTGCTTAGTAAAGAGCAGTGTCCTAAAAATGATTTTGAGATGGATCAAATGAAAAATATTCCCTATTCCAATGTCATAGGTTCCGTGATGTATTTAATGGTTAGTACGCGTCCTCACATTGCTTATGCGCTTAGTTGCCTAAGTCGTTACATGTCTAACCAAGGTTTACCTCATTGGCAAGTTTTGAAGTGGTTATTGCGGTACTTAAAGCCCTCTTTGAACTATGGTATTAAGTTTTCAAAATCTGAAAATGGTGTTGAATTGGTTGGGTATGTTGACTCTAATTATGCTAATGATAGAGACAATAGTAAATCTACTACGTCTTATGTTTTCACTCTTTGTGGGTCTTGCATAAGTTGGAAGTCTCAATTGCATCCAATTGTTGCATTGTCTACCACCGAATCGAATATGTGGCCATTACCGAAGCTTTAAAGGAAGCTATTTGGCTTAAGGGTCTTACTTCTGAAATTGGTTTCTTGAAAGGAAAAGTGGTAGTTTTCTCCGATAGTCAATCTGGTATAGAACTCTATAAAAATCATGTTTTCCATGATAGAACTAAGCACATAAACGTTAGGATTCATTTCATTCGTGATGTGGTTGCTAAGTGCATTGTTTATCTTGAGAAAATTGACACCAATTTTAGTCCTGCTGATATGGGCACGAAATGCTTGCCCGTGTCAAAATTTTTGACTTGTTTGGATATCTTGAAACTTGACACCGATGATTAAAATTAGTGTTGTTAGTAGTTTCCCTAAAATCATACTTTGTGTTAGCTATGGTGTCTTCCCTTGCTTCTACTTCACGTGTTTTAGCAAGTAAAGATTGTTTTCATGCTTACTTAGTGTTTGCTTCCTGTTCTTGTTCCTTCTTAGTGTTGGCACAAGTTCTGTGGATAGGCGATGATGATCTACCCCCTTATATATAAAGTCCTATGAGTTGAGTTTACTTGTTTGAACCAGCACTTGTTCCAAGGTGGAGATTGTTAGAATGGAACGCCCTAAGTGGGCAACCTTCTAATTGGGATCCAAGTTCAACCCCAGCCCATCGAGGCTTGGTGTTGGAATATGCTTTCCAAGAATAGTTTTTGAGATTCTCTAAATTAATTAGATTTGAGATTGTTTTTGCCTTTCTTAAAATCTGTTTATTCTTGCTTGATTGATGTATTTTTGGTAAATAATCTTTGACTTTTTAATTGATTCAATCAAGGTTTTTGATTGATGTAAATATAGTAAATTGTCATTCTATCATTAACATTGCCTTCTAAGTATTTTCGTGTAGCCCTGGAGCCTATTTAAGAAGATGGTGTCTTCTGCATTCAGTACGCTTTGGAGAGAGATCTGAGATAGAAAAGGGCTAATACATTCTTTGTGTCATGTATTGAATGTGAGCAATACGAGACACATCCTTCAACACATCTCATTCGAAACTACTAAATCTGTGTTGAAGTTTCTGTCCTCAATGGAAGTCAGTGTTTATTAGACAGGATTGTATTACCAAAGCATAAGTTTGTAGTCTCTTTTGTCTACTTTCGTTGTTAGGATCTTTTATTAGAATTTCGCTAGTTGTTTTCTTTGTAATCGGTTCTATATTTTCTAGTGAAAAGATTTTGCCATATTGGCACGTCTACAAGTATTTATACTTGTAGACAAAGGATACATCAATCTTGTTAATTTTCTGTTTTATTAATTCATTTGCAATTTTCTTGGATGTTATAGTAGATGTTATCACATCTTTGATAACATTTACTATATTCCAAAGATTCTGTTTTCTTAGTTACATAGCTATAAAACTTTCATTTGGTATCAAAGCCTACACTTGACATAACTAAGTGAGGTTCCTGGTTGTAGCTATGTCGGATACTCAGTATGGTACTCAACGTCCTCCTGTCCTCGATGGGTCTAATTACTCTACTTGGAAACCCAAGATGCGCATGTACCTCAAGTCTCTTGATGAAAGAACATGGCTCTCGTGGTTACGGGGTGGACTCCACCTAGAGTAATTGACATCGATGGAGATTATAAAATTACCTCGAAGCTAGTTGGACGACCGAAGAAAGAAGCGTAGCAAATTTTAATTCAAAAGCTATTAATGCTATCTACGGTGTGTGGAACCAAACATTTTCAAAATAATTGTTCATTTTGAATCGCCAAAGAAGTATGGGAAGCCCTCCAAGCGCATTGTGAGGGACCCGATAGCGTTCGTTTAACCAAGCTACGTTTACTTACAACTCGTTTTGAATATTTAAAAATGGAAGAAGATGATGACATTTCATCCTACTATGACAAGTTGGTAGATTTGCTAATGAGTCTCTAGCCTTGGGAGAACCTATTTCCAATGCAAGACTTGTTAGCAAAATGATGAGATCTCTTCGAACGTTTCAATATAAAAATCTCTGCTATAGAAGAAGCTCATGACTTTGGAAGAATGAGTTTAGATAAACTTTCGGTATTCTTCAAACCTTTGAGTTAAATCTATCTTTGCGAACAAAAGCAAAATAAAAATGCTAAAAGTATTGCTTTGCTGTTGCACAAAATCAATCGACTTGTCGGAGGAATTACTTGAATTTACAAATGATCTTGGAAAGGCGATTTTGGAGAAGAATCTCGTGCTATGTTGGTCAAAAGTTTAACAACATTTTGACCAAAGGACAAAACTATCAAAAGTATCAAAAAACAAATGTCGCTCCAAAATTTGCTCCAAGAAAATTTTCTTGAAAAAGATTCGATAATTCGATAATTCCAAAGACAAGTTTACTCCTAAACTTCCTTCAAAATATAAATCAAAAAAGGAAGAAACTGTTCAATGCGAGAGAATGTTTTGGTTATGGTCACTATCTTTGCCGAATGTATTAATACTACAAAGAAAAAGGGAAAAAGTTTGGCGGCTACCTAAGTGACGGCGATGATGATCAATCCGAAGAGGCGCACTAAAGCAGTTTTTGAAACCCAAAAAGTGTTACAAATAAATCCTCATGGTGTATCTAAAGGTGTTGCCTTAAATGTGGCTCCAACGTGATCACATCGTTAAAAGATTCATTCGAAGCTGAATTGTCTCAACTCTTCCATAGTTGATGACAATCATGTCCACAATGAGTCCGATTCGATTCGAAAATCTGGATTTATTAGAGGATTATAAGGCACTTTATGAAGATTGGGTAAAGAAGGAAGAAAAGTTAAATCTTCTCACCGAGGAAAATGAATATCTTTCAAAAGAACTTGAAGTTCGAAAACTTCAAATGAGTTGCTCTCAAAAGAGAATGAAGTTCGAAAGCTTCCATTGCTAGGTGGAAGTCATGCTCACCAAGAAAGATGTGGATTTTGAAAAAGCCAAAATTAATCTTGAAAAAGCAAATGAAACCATGTCCAAGCGAACAAAGGCAAGGTTAAACTTGATGAACTTCGACTTATGGTCAAGAAGACACTGGGTGGGATTCAAACCGGTTGCTTTTGTCAAGGAAAGAATGAATGGTGAACATGTTAATCAAAACCAAATGGCTAACGAGAAAAGGTCTAGACTTTGGAAACGTCGGTATATTTGCCATTCTTGTAATGTTTCGGTCATATCGACCTTATTGTTACAAAATGAAGGCGATTTGGCAAAAAATTTCACGAAATGCGCTCAGGACGAGAATGTCGTGGAAAATGTCTCCACATTTGAATCGGCACATCCCGAAATTCGGAAAAATATGGGTCAAGAAAGGCGATGTAACGTGCAATGTTACATACACTTCCTTTAAAACCAATGTTCTTTGGCTCATGGTTTTTTGATAGTGGATGTTCCGTCATATGACAGGGACAGATGAATACTTGTCTCGAATACTCTAGCTTCAATGGTGGAAGTGTGACCTATGGGGGTGGTGCAAAAGGAAGAATTGTTGGTAGAGGCAATCTTGATGTTGAGGGATTGCCAAGGCTTAAAAATGTTCTTCATGTGGAAGGTCTTAAAGCAAATCTCATCGGTATAAGTCAATTATGTGATGATGATTTGCATGTAAAATGACAAAAACTCATGTGAAGTATTTGATGGTACTAACAAATGTATTCTTGCGGTACTAGATCCTCGGATAATTGTTACATGTATGGTGAAGTTGTTTCATGCCATACCTCAAGTGTTAATGATAGTTCTCTTTGGCATCAAAAACTAGGACATGCTAGTTTTCATAAAATTCATGATATAATCAAACATGATGCCGTTAGAGGATTACCAAAGATTAACACAAAGAATGTGGGTGTGTGTGGTCCATGCCAAAGGGAAACAAACTAGAGTGTCCCACCCAAAAATTCAACAACGTTCCTCAAACGTTGTCTTGAGTTCATTCATACGGATCTTATGGGTCCAATTGAAGTGGAGAGTCTAGGGAGAAAGAAATATTCCTTTGTGTGTGTTGATGATTTTTCTCGTTATACTTGGATTATTTTCTTGAGAGAAAAATCTGAAACTTTTGAAGCTTTTAAAACTTGGTACAAAAGGTCCGGAATCTATATGACTTAAAAGTTATTAAGATTCGTTCGGATCATGGTACCGAGTATGAAAATTCTTCTTTTTCCAAATATTGCGATTCAAGGGGATTACTCATGAGTATTCAGCCCCAAAACTCCACAACAAAATGGAGTAGCGGAAAGGAAAAATCGCACACTTCAAGAAATGGCACGTGTCATGCTTAGTTCTCAAAATCTTTCAAAACGTTTTTGGTGAAGCCTTAAACACGCTTGTCACATTGGAAATCGTGTATATTTGAGACCGGTTGCACCATGACTCCATATGAAATCCTTTTGGGAAAAAACCAAATCTCAAATATTTTCACGTTTTTGGGTGTATATGTTATCTCTTAAATGACCGAGATCATCTTTCAAAATTTGATTCTAAGAGTGACAAATGCATTTTTGTGGGGTATTCATCAAATAGTAGAGCATTTCGAGTCTTTAATCTTCGGACTAAGACTATAATGGAATCCATAAATATTACTTTTGATGATTTTGCAAACCTTGAAAAAGCTGAAGATGATATTACGGGGTTCTTTGGATGATGCGGCGAACAGTGTGCCGAAAAAATTATTCTTGATTCACTAAATCCGGCATCGAATGATTCGAAGGAAATGTGTCCGAAAATGTGGGGACATCCTCGAACACACCTACCAACGACTCGGGATCGGTTGAAACAGAATCGAAGCCGAACCGGTTGAATCTTGATGAGGTGGCGATCAAAGGCGGGATGTGTCAAGCGAATTCGAAAAATCACCCTACAACTCAAGTGATTGGTAATGTGTTTGATGGAATGAAGACAAGACAAAAAGGTAAAGTGGATTACAAAAAATGGTAAGCTTGGCCTATTTGTCATCAGTTGTTTAAATGCTAGAACTTGTTGCTTCATATCAAATCTTGAACCTAAAAATGTGAAAGAAGCTCTTGGGGATGATTTTTGGATAAGCGCAATGTTGGAAGAATTAAATCAGTTTTCCAAAAATGATGTTTGGTACTTAGTTCCTAGACCTAGTCAAGGTAATGTAATAGGAACTAAGTGGATTTTCAAAAATAAAGCGATGAGTGCGGGAAAATAGTTAGAAATAAAGCACGATTGGTAGCTCGGGGGTATACACGGTAGAAGGGGTGGACTTTGATGAAACCTTTGCTCCTGTAGCCCGCATTGAGTCTATTCGATTAATGCTTGCCATTGCTTGTCATCTTGGAATCACACTCCATCGATGGATGTGAAAAGTGCTTTTTAAATGGCGTTTTGAATGAAGAAGTTTTTGTGGAACAACCAAAAGGATTTGAAGATCCTCACAAACCAAACCATGTTTTTAAATTGAAGAAGGCTTTGTATGGTCTTAAACAAGCTCCTAGAGCTTGGTATGGAAGACTTCTTGAATACCTTCTTGAAATTGGTTTCAAAAGAGGTGAGGTTG
This sequence comes from Platycodon grandiflorus, assembly GCA_016624345.1. Lineage (NCBI taxonomy): Eukaryota > Viridiplantae > Streptophyta > Magnoliopsida > Asterales > Campanulaceae > Platycodon > Platycodon grandiflorus. The sequence goes on from CM028362.1 coordinate 59,179,607, forward strand.
ATAAAACTCTGTTCATTCAAAAAGAAAAAGTGATATTCTCATTGCTCAGATATATGTGGATGATATTGTGTTTGGATCTACATCTGAAAAGATGTTAGGACATTTTGTCAACAACATGACATCCACATTTGAGATGAGCATGGTTGGTGAGTTAAACTATTTTCTTGGTCTTCAAGTAAAACAAAGCAATGAAGGAATTTTTGTGTCTCAAACCAAGTATGCTCAAAACTTGGTTAAAAGTTTGGTCTTGAGAATGCATCCCATTTAAAAACTCCCATGGGATCATCTCAAAAGTTGTGTAGGGATGATGAAGGTGAAGGTGTAGATCACACCTTGTTTAGAAGTATGATAGGAAGTCTGTTGTACCTAGCGCCGGACCGGACATTATGTATAGTGTTTGTGTCGTGCAAGGTACCAAGCAAATCCCAAGGTCTCCCATCTAAAGGCCTTAAAACGTATCATTCGATATGTTAGTGGGACAACCAAACTTGGGCTGTGGTACACTAGAGACACTAATACCAATCTTGTTGGTTTTAGTGATTCTGATTGGGCAGGAAATATCGATGATCGTAAAAGCACCACTGGGGGTTGTTTTTACTTGGGGAACAATTTGGTTTCATGGTATAGCAAAAAACAAAACTGCGTTTCACTGTCAACCGCTGAATCTGAATATGTAGCGGTTGGTAGTTGTTGCTCTCAACTTCTTTGGATGAATCAGATGATCAATGATTATGGGCTAGAGAGTGATACTCTTGTTGTTTATTGTGATAATTCGATGCTATAGATATCTCGAAAAATCTGTTCAACACTCCCGCACCAAACATATTGATATTCGACATCACTTTATTCGGGATTTGGTTGAGCAGAAAATTATCCGCATGGAATTTATAGGGCGAGAATCAATTAGGCGATGTGTTCACCAAGGCTCTTGATTTTGAGAGATTTTCTACTCTTAGGAAATCTCTAAGTCTGTGTGCTATTTGATTGTCTCACAACATGTGGTCTCTAATGTGACCACATGTGCTTGTTGTAAAAAAAAAAAAAAATCATCATCTTGCATGTTGTCTTGGGCACGACTTTGTCAAATGATTTTAAAAAAATGTGGTATTTGAAAGACATTTATTTTTGAATGTGGATCTCTATTCAAAAAAAAAAAAAAAAGGAAAAATTCTCCCAGTGAATGAGCCAAATCGGTGATTGGAAGCCTTTGAGGAAAAAGCTACCTTCTCAATGTGTATGCGGCCACTCATATGTGATCTTATAATCTAGATCAATATGTTCTTTGAATTTTTGGCGTGATCATATGAGAAAGGGCTATCCTTGAGGAAGAGTGAAAGCTACCTACTGGTTAAATCCCTTCATCTTTAAGGCAAAAATCATCATATAAAGGGACTGGGAGAAGAGGATCTTGATCCATTGAATTCAAAAATTGCAAAATGTGTCTCTCAGTGTGCCAACATTTTTCTCCTTCACATTCATTGAGCAAAGTCCCTCACTTGTGTGCGCATTGTCTTATTCTTCATGGTTAGGCATACCTATAGGGCATTTGGTGCAGTGAATATACTCTCATGCTAAAAGTTTCTCATCATCTATTTTCTCCAAAGTGGCCTATTATTGTGAATCTTTATCCTTCATTGTGTTTGTCTATAAACAATTTGAATGGTACTTGATTTTTGAGCATTAAGATGATTTGAGGGTTCCTTAGCGAAGATTTATCACGGGGACATTTTGGGTAATATTCAGATGCCTATTTTTGATGAGAATTTGAAAAAAAAAGGAAGTTATTTTACCAAAAATATTTTTTGGTAAGTAGCAGTTTTTTTTTTAAAGTAGCAGTTGCTCTCCTTCAAAATTAGTTCTTTCTTTCCCAAAAAATTAAACCGTGCCCTAAGCGTGCCCTAACGCATCTTCTCTTGTATTCGACAAATTCTTTCAAGTGCAGTCTCTTTCTCTCTCTATTCTTCCAGATTCTTCAATGGCATCCAAGGCTGTGGGCTCTCCTTCTCCATCTCAGAATCCAGCATCTCCTTCCGCTGATGTCTCCCAAAATATGGAGACATCCGCTCTTTCACGATACCCCTCTCACGGTTGTTCCATTCGATGATGCTCCTGTTCCTATTGACGCCATTCTCCCGGGCGAGGCGAGCAACGTCATTGATGTTGAAAACCCCCGATTTGAAGCAAGTAGGCGCCTCTCTTGGCCTATTGGGCGTCCTACGACGCTTTTCAAAGCGGCAAAGGGGCTTACTCCAAATTTGGAGCCTCTGTCTCCTACCTCTTCGAAGCAAAAGGGGCGTTCGCAACAAGAATCTCCAGGTTCACCTTGAAGATGATGACGCCCGACGCGATTTTGTTCCGCCTTCATCAAATGAGGATATGGACTTTCCTCATGTATGTGTGGTTCGCTCGTTGTTCCTCCCTCCGCTCGAGCCATCTCTTCGCTTACGTGGTGCAAGAAGAGTCGATGATCTCTTTGAAGAGATTGACAATTTTCAGCCCAATGCGATCGGACGATCTGTGGCACCCTCTGTTCAAGCGGCCTCTACTCACAGTGAAGGTCCGATGACTCCACCCTTGCGAAGTCATGCTAAAATTAGGGAAGAAATCTTCTTGCCCTAAGTCCCCTTCTTCCCCATCCGGTGATAGTGAAAGAACAAATTCACTTAATAGGGATTACGTGGAACCATCGGACAAGCTTCTTCGAGTCTAATGAAGGTCTTCATTCGATGATGATGAAGATGTGGTGGCATCTCAACTCACATCTTCTCCACCCCTGGATATTGATTCACTTTTAATCCTCTTTTCTACACCCGTGAGGCATCCTTGAGGTATGATCGTTTCATCACTCGCAATTTGCTTGAGGAAAAACGAGGTTCGGTTAGAGGTTCTTGATCGATTTAATTTGTCTCAATTTTTAATTGATCGCAAACTTTTAAATACGTGACCTCTTCCTCACCCTATGTCAAAACTCTAGTCATAGAGTTTTATGCCAATCTTGAAAAAGCCATGTGCATGGAAGGCTCTGATAGATTTGGTCGGGTTTTTGTTCGAAATAAAATTATAAATTTTACTCCTTCCAAAATAAATGAGTTTTGTGCAGCGAGAATGTTGAAGTATCATCGTGGTTGATAACTTCAATGAGATCACATCTGTCTTGGTGGGGAAAAATCGGCAAATGGCCTATATCTCTGAGAAACTTCAATCGCCCAATTGACTTCTTTTTACTCGATCTTGCACAAATTGTGCTTGCAAATTGGGTCCCCTCAAACAACACTTCGTGGTGACTCAATCCCGAGCTAAACTCATTTTCCAAATTGGCACCGGCCTTCCTTTAATTTTGGGCAATGGGTGTTTGATAGTATTACCTTTTATCTTTGAAACTCTCTCGGATCGCGGTCCTTCCCTTTCCCGAGTTTGATTTTTCGATTTTTGGTGCATCACGGTATCGTGTGCACCGATCGAATCACAAGTCGTCCCAAAGTTTTGAAGATTTCGCTCAATTGTTAAAAGGGGATAGGGTCATTGACTTACCCTTGGCCGTTCTTCTACGTCTTCTTCTTTGGAATTTCTCCATCTTCTCCAGTTCATATGTCCTCTGCAGATGTCCCTACATCCTCTACTGACCTCATTATGCGTGCCATTTGTTCGCTCGCGGCTTCCTCTTCTTCTTTGCTCGATTGCCGCTACTCGTACTCACCTTGTATTTCTTGAGGATTTGCATTCACAGTTCCAGGCTTTTCTTGATGCACAAGTGCCATCCTCTTCTGGACAAAAAGGGGGAGATTCCTCTAATGCAGGGGGAGACAACAATGCAGGGGGAGACAACTCTGTTTAACATTACTGCCTCAAGAGATGTTGTTTTAAATGTCATAACATTTCTGTGTTTGTGGTTGTTAACAGTTTAAACAATTTAATTTTTGTTTTACTACTCTGAACTCTCTGATTTTATATTACATCTTTGTGTTATATTAATCATATCTTATTCAGGGGGAGTTCATTGTGTTTAATTGATGTTTTGTCCAGAAAGGCAAAAAAGGGGGAGATTGTTGGAATATGCTTTCCAAGAATAGTTTTTGAGATTCTCTAAATTAATTAGATTTGAGATTGTTTTTGCCTTTCTTAAAATCTGTTTATTCTTGCTTGATTGATGTATTTTTGGTAAATAATCTTTGACTTTTTAATTGATTCAATCAAGGTTTTTGATTGATGTAAATATAGTAAATTGTCATTCTATCATTAACATTGCCTTCTAAGTATTTTCGTGTAGCCCTGGAGCCTATTTAAGAAGATGGTGTCTTCATTCATGCGCTTTGGAGAGAGATCGAGATAGAAAAGGGCTAATACACCGTGTCATGTATTGAATGTGAGAAATACGACACATCCTTCAACACATCTCATTCGAAACTACTAAATCTGTGTTGAAGTTTCTGTCCTCAATGGAAGTCAGTGTTTATTAGACAGGATTGTATTACCAAAGCATAAGTTTGTAGTCTCTTTTGTCTACTTTCGTTGTTAGGATCTTTTATTAGAATTTCGCTAGTTGTTTTCTTTGTAATCGGTTCTATATTTTCTAGTGAAAAGATTTTGCCATATTGGCACGTCTACAAGTATTTATACTTGTAGACAAAGGATACATCAATCTTGTTAATTTTCTGTTTTATTAATTCCGCTGCAATTTTACTGGATGTTATAGTAGATGTTATCACATCTTTGATAACATTTACTATATTCCAGCATTTTGTTTTCTTAGTTACATAGCTATAAAACTTTCACTTGGCCCTTCCATGCTCTCCAAGTTGCCACCCTCCTCCTAAGGTTTCCTAGCATCTTCCTAGGAAGCTTCCTCCTGCCCGTACAACCCTTGCACCCCCTATATAAACCCCCTCCCCTCCTCCCTTCAAAAACATGCCAATACACCCCTAGCCGGCACTATCTCTCTCTTCTTCTCTACCGTTTCTCTTCTCCTACCATGAGTGACCAAGAGCGACCTCTTGACTGTGAGATAGTCTAGGGTTTCGGGTTTGGGGGTTATATTGGTGAGTGATCCTTTTGGTTTGTGGTGTGACCTAACCGATAGTCCATTTCCTTGAGCACCGTGGTAGGGTTGAACTTGACTCCCTTGGATACGTGTTTTGGATTGACTAGTGGACTCACTTGGTGAACTTGTTCTGAGAAAAGGGGCTGAGCCTAAACTCTTAGGCCCGTAACGGTTGAGCTAGGCTTCGTGCCAAGGACGCTCCATTCATAAGACTTGCTATTGCAAGCACCATTACTTATACATATATATTGATATATATGCACTAGGTTGTGAGCTAGGCATTGTGCCAAGGACACTCCGAAGTCTTAATAATTAAGCACCTACGTGATTTGTTTCTACTGTTATCCCCACCCGTTTTATTATTCCGCGTATGCGTGTGTGGGTTCTTTAAAGTTAAACAAATATACAATTGTAAATATCTCTTTCTTATACGTGTGCATAGAACATAAACTCTACAGGATCCTTAGTTCGGGTAACGCTTGAGCTCAACTAAACAGAAAAGAGCTGAGCTCGAACACTCGAGAGCCTATTTTGGCTCAGGTACTGCTCTAGAATGCTTGGGGATTTTGATATGTTCCTCACATGATAGTAAAATGTTGGTTACGTAGAAAGTTATAGGCGACAATGAAGCACAAATTTGGCTATACCTTCTTTCATTTCTCGAAATCTTTACAAAACTTCCCTACTTGGATATTCCCTAGTAGGGAAAACCCCAACAAATGAATCTAATTCCCCATTCTCAGCGACTCGGTAGCAATGAACTGTACTTATCAAGCTCTACTTACAATTTCACACTGAATATGCCGAGATGAACTGACCGGTGGGATCAGAATGCCTCGGGCAAAGGTCTACCTTCCAAAAACGACTTAAAGAGCACAAGCGACCTCTCGGGCTGAGAGAACGGGGCTTCATGGGATGCTCCTCTAACAGTTGCAAACGACAAGATATTACCATAAACTTGAGTCCACCCACCAACCTGAAAGCAACAATCTGGTGATCTCATACAACAATTCTTGATAACAGACTAAACCCTAACCCCAATAATTTGGTTTTCTAAGTAGGATGAATGTCCATTGGTTAGTCCACGAGTCAAACAGTTTGCCTTAAATTACCTGCATCCCTGCAAACCAAACTCTATATGCTTCGGTTGTGTTTAGTCTGAGTTTTTCTGCCAGTTCATGAACCAATTTTCGACTACCAGTTAATGGTATAACAGAGTCTTGATCGCCACTGCAAAAAGATTTGTACATTGTCAATGACAAAACAACTATATGGATATTTCTCTGTCAGCAGTATTATGATTATTTACAGGATGAGATTTGAGTCAGTACCTGTAAACCAAGACTGGAATTCCTGCCATAACGAGTTCTTCCACTATAGTAATTGTTGGAATTTCCACATCAAGCAGCTCATAATCCAAGATACTGCAATGAGGACATTGGCAATTCTAAACCTCGCAGTTATCACGAACACACACAACCTGCTTGTTAAGCTAGTTTCGTTCATTCTTCTGTTTCTTAATTTATGAATTAATAACTTCAATCGAATTCGTAAAACCTCCCTATGATGGCATTTCATAATTTTCAGCAGCAAATAAAAGTATGTTTTCCGAAATGTAACTAAAATTCAGGGCCTTCCAGCGTTGTAGCATATAGTGATCGCAGTACAATGAGGGACTGTGGTAATCGTCTCCATAGATCGATTCACGAGGAGTATGTATCTGGCCTTGCCTGGATCTTGCAGATGACAAGTGGCAGGTCCTTGACACGGTTTTACCGCCATAGGTGGGTCCAATGTGACACTGCTAAGGTGTCATTTCTACAGTTTTATTTCCAAAAAGTAAAAACAAAAAACAAAATTAATGGTAACTAGATTTCGAGATCGTAATAATTACTTGCTGCAAACGAGCCATCTGTCGACTCCAACAAGACGAGCATGAAGTGCATTCTGAACATCTTTTCTGTTCAAGTACTTCACAATTTCATCTTCAACACACACATCTACCTTTTCTTCAACTTGCTGTGACACAAATAGAAGCTAGTGAGGTAGCTTGTTAGAAAATTACTCCCTCTATTCCAAGCAAAGAGTCCACTATACTATTTTGAAATGTTTCACTTAAAGAGTCCACTTTCAAAAAATTATGCTTACAATTTTCATAATCTTTCATCTTTACCCTCCACTTGTGTTGTAATCATCTTAGTTGTGTTTAAGTATTTTTGTAATTATAACCAACTCCAATAATGTTAATATATCCCTTAATAAGTAGACTTTTCAAACGTGGACTATTTGGGTGGAACGGATGGAGTATAAGTAAATGACCATAACAACGAATGTAGAAAAAGAAGAAGGAAATTTGATTGAACTCACATGGGGACTTAGGACTTTAGATTGCGAGAGCACGGATGGTATACAGACATCAAGAGTAACATCATACTTGTCAACAAATCTACTGGTTTCTTTGCTCACTAAGCTCATCACCTTACCACAAATTGGAGATAGAGATCCTCTATAGTATTCACTAACATACCGTGAATAATTGCAAGCTGAACTAAATACATTGTAGGTCGAGTCTGATATTAAACCATGGGACCAAAAATATTCGGCCCTCGAATTGAAGTCTGTCGCGAATTCCAAAACAGGATTGCCTAGCTGCATTCATGCAATATATCCAAATTCGGCTCAAAATTTACTTGATTTTGAATAAAAACATATAAATTTCTACTCCTAATATGGATTTTGTTATTCGTAATTATTGTACTCACCGCAATTCCTCTTAAATTAAATAAATTCTCTCTCTTATTGAACTGGAGCATCAGCTGGGCTAGCTGAGGAACATAGTGGCCTGGTAATGAACAAACAAGTACGCTAAATTACAATTTTATACGAAAATAATCGAATAAGGAGATATTTAAGTTTTAACAGATTAAACAAATTACCTGCATAGCTTTCTCCAGCAATGAACAAACTTCTGTTTCTGTATTGAGGGAATTTGACAAACCAATTTCGCAAGAACACTAGATTGTCTCTAGCTATAATTTAAAAAATATATACATATTAATAATAATCTAAGACAAAAGACAAAGTTTCAAAATTCTAAAGCTGTAAAGTAGGAGTATAAGGAACTTTCTCCAAGTCTTGAAAGGAAACAAAAAACAGTAAACATAAAAAATTCATAAAAGTGGAAGCTAACCTGCTAGTACTGTTCCATTAAGAAAATTTTTCAAGACCCATTGTAGAAAACATTAAAAAGGACTTTCTTGAATGTAACATTTGGAAAAAGGATAGAAACTGCTTTAATTTGACTATCAAATTTTATGTTTTTCATAAAATTCGAGAGGGAATCGATAAAAAGTTAGATTATGGCTTCACTCTCCTCTATTTGGAGAAAACATGAAAGTAAAAGATTGGTTTTTTATTGATCAATTTGGAGTAAAAATTCAAGAACTTTGAACAGTTGTGAGCAAGACCTGTGATCTTGTCATTTGTGGTCTCATAAGAAGAAGAATTAGCTGTGTAGGAGAAGCCAACTCCAATTGGTGTCTCCAAATACAACATATTTGCTTCTGCAAACAAAAGAAGAATCATAAAAGGTTAATATTACTAAACAATGAGTATATGTTTTTATTTACGAATATTATAAATAAATATTATTGGAGATTGTCATAAATGAATAAAAGATGGACATTTATTTTGAAACAGAGTGAAAATAATATTGGGTACATTGAAAATAATATTGGGTACATTACACTACCTATGTTCCAGCTGTATTCATTCCTGATCAGTACTTCCCCACTAGGCCTAAATGGCCCATTTTCAGAAAATGCCCCAACTCCTAGAGAAGAACACCCTGGCCCTGCACCCCACAATCCAAGGTCACTTGAATCAAAAAACACACACACACACACACAGTTACACATACCTACACACAGATATATTTATGTGTATAGACTGCTGGCCTCTGACCAATTGAATGACTAATTAATCGGTAAGTGAACGTGTCGAGTTTTGGAGTCAGTAAAGAGTATAGATGATTCAAATAATGTAGAAAAAGTGGAGAGATAGCAGACCTCCATTTAACCAGAGAACAAGAGGCTTGGAAGAAGGGTCGATTTCGGCTTCAACAAAGTAATAAAACAGGGTTCTCTGTTTCTTGTCATCAACGGTAACATACCCAGAATACTGCTGGAAGTTGACTTGGGGTTGACCAGGTAAACCAGTGATTCTGTCAGAAATGAAGAGAGAAGAAGACTCCACCACCTCCATGGAAAAGCTTAAGTGAAGCAAAGCAGTTGATAATGCCATGACTTTCCATTGTAAGGATTGCATTACTTTCATCTCAACGATAGAGAGAGAGAGAGAGAGAGAGAGAGAGAGAGAGAGAGCAATGCTAAGATGTTTGTTGTTCAATTGGGGGGCATTATATAAAGAAGAAAAGTCACGCTTAGTGTAATTATTTTATGTCAATTTTGTCCCTCAAGGGACTTGAGTATGGAGCTGAAAGAGATGTGACTTGCTAGAAAAGACCCTCTAAATGACTTTGGTCACTCTCTTTCTATCAAATAGGATTACTCTTAATGAAAGGGGGCTCTGATTATTTCAGCAAGAGCTTTCCCAAGATATATACTCGCTTCTAGTGTTCAATAGTATCTCGGAAATTCGTTTGAAGATACTTTACAAAACTAAAAGACAAAGAAATCTCTTTTTACTATTAAAAGAAAATTATGAAAAGATAGATTGCTCTGTTCTAAGATCGGAGAACCGTCACTAATTTTTTTGAGGACGTGAAATGATGTTAACACGTGTTTAACCCCTTAAAATCCTCAATAAAATCTAAAGCAAAGACACAAATGCTCGAAAATGACTAATCTGTGTTTAACTCCTTAAAATCCTGACAATAAAATCAGAAGCGAAGACATGAATGCTCGAAAACACTAATCTTATTTCAACTAATTAAGCTAATCCTAGGGTTAGGATCTCTCTCTATAGAGTGTTAGAGCATCCACAGCAGTCATACCCAATATTGCACTTTAAATACTTCGTTTTCTGTTTCAGTTTTATTATTTTAACATTCTAAAAAGGAATTCACTTAAATAAAAATATATTGTGTTCAAATAAAATGAAGAGAATGAAGGATTTTAGTCACTATTCTTGTTAAATATTTGAACGATGATTTAGTTAATTTTAGAGAAGGCGAGTCAATTAGAGGGAACATTGTGGGATTAAAAGGGGTAAGTGAGCCATTGCATGCTGAGTGAGTGGGGGCTTGAGTCAGGGGGTGTGGTGTGGGGTGGTGTGGGGTGGGGGTGACTGTTATTGAAAATGAAAAGAGATGGAAGTATGAGCTGTTACCTTACTGAGGTCATATGAATTGGGGAGTCCCTGTCCCACTACACTATTTTTTGCTGTTTGTTTTACATTCAATAAAGCAATAATATTAGAAAAATGCTACGTTCATCTAAAAAGTATTAAAAATATTACAACTAATAATATGATACTTAAATTTAATGTTAAATTTTGTTTAAATTTTTAAATTAAACATTTATCGTCTTATGGTATAGAGAATCTGGCCAAAAATTTAACCAAAATTAAATATTAAATTTGAATGTCATGTCATTAGGTATAATATTTTTTATTATTTTTAAGTAGATGTAGCATTTAATATTAATTTGTCCAATTCACAGAAATAGTGAAATTACTGTTGTCAGAGAAACAGTTCTTCCACAGAAAAAAATTGAGCTTTTACATAATTACTTTCTCTCTTTCCTTTGAGTAATTGATGATTCATGACAACCTGTGTAATAATTTCTCCTGAGGAAAAAAAGAATAATTCATGTCTGTAAGTCATAATTCTTCTTTTCGTGAATTTCTTTTGTCCTCTATGAGAACGTAGGGCTGACTTCTCAACCAAAACATAATGTAATAAAATTAACTATTAATTAATGTTGGATGTATAGTTGTAACTATATGCACGCACGTAATTTCAGCAAATTTGATGTATGTCTTTAAGGGGTGGTCCAGTGGTAGAGCTGAAATTTTACAGAGTGTGAGGTCTCAGGTTCGATCCCTTCCCACGCCCCCTTAAGACATCAAAACAACCAAAAAAAAAAAAAAAAGCAAGTTTGATGTATTACTTGTAAATTATTTAAGAAAATTAGTTACGTCTTTCTTATCACTTAAATAGTTGCGCTCTTTCTATTAACGTATAGCTTTTGACATAAATGGATGATCCTAACAACTATAAAGACTAAAGCTTATTTTAAACTACGCGATTTGTTTTGTATTTTTTGATTTTTTTTTTTCGATGATTTCATTTCACTTGATCTCATACATCTTTCAATAGTTTGTATTTACATCTTTCAGGTTTTACACACAAATATTAGTGTCAAATTTCTTAAGTTTTCCATGTGAAATCAACATTATAAATGGATAAGCAAAGAAGAAAGAAGGAAGAGAAAAGAGGGTATAACTTTATTTTGGATATATAATATATGATTGGGAAAGCTAGTTTTCCTAAATTCAAGAATCTACTCCTTGAAAATATGCTTTTGCTTGACCCTTTATACATGTCTTGTCTTGTCTTGATACCCAAGCCAAGCTAATGCCTTCATTGTTTCCAAGTTTCTTTTGAGTTACAAAAGCTGGCATAGTTTTGACAAATTGGAAGCACTTCTCACATAAGTTTAGCAGGGAGGGGGAGGGTATGAAGCTCATGATAAGCCTTTTGAAAATAAGTTTTGGAAGCAATTTGAAGCCTAACTTTTATCTTTATTTACAGTTTTTTTTTTCCTGGGTGAAAGAAACATCTTTGTATAGTTTTGATGAAAGTAAACTAGTGTTTGGATTGATGGTTTATTTTATTACTCTCTACATTTCTAAATTATTGTCTTCCTTTCTTTTTTCGTCCGTTTCTAAATAATTCTCTTGTTTGAAACTTTCCTATTTAAGACATCAATTTTATTATTTTACCCTTATTTTTTTTTTCTACTTTAATTATAGGCCACATATACATGCACATTAAAGAAAACAAACAAACTATACCAATATTAATAATCAAGTCAATTATTTTTTCTTAATCTGTGTGTCGGCGTATTTTTTTGTGATTTTTCTTACAATTTTATAATACAATTTAACACTAATAAGTTAGTTTGAGTAGTAGCTAGATTTATTGTCCAAGCTATTGAGTATATTAATAATACTATGAAATAAATTTTTTATAGTTTTCTAAAGACAAATTCATTTATAATCATAATAGTTAGTTGACGATGATGCCGAAAAAATCAGGGGCACCGGGGGTGCCGAACCGTCGCGGATGTAGGATATTTGGCGTATAATTATCTGCAAAAAAGGCACCGTGAGAGGGGCAAGGAGGACTCCCCGCCAAAGCCCTCCGGCGTGTTCGTCAGTCTCAAGGCTATATGAAAAGCATAACATATTTGCTAAGCCAAGTGAGACATACCTTAGACTGAGAGAGGAGGTGACTATATAGACTCGTAGGGGCCGGGCCTCTATTTATTTTGGGTCCATTTGCTGGAGTGAGGCACATACAACTTAGTGGGTCTGGAATGTGCACACCAGAAACCCCCCACTCTTTACTCCTTGAGATTCATCTCAAGGGTGAGGAGTACTATCGGCTCGTGTTCACCTCGAACCTGCCGAGATGCACTCACTCAACCTGGGAGGGTAACAATATATAAGCCTTAAAATTAACTAAGTCATGAGCTCGACCTGCGAGCAGTCAAATGACCTCAAACGTTAATTAAGGAATCAACTCGACCAGGGAACATAACAATATATAATCCTTAAAATTAACTAAGTCATGAGCTCACCCTGCGAGTAGTCAAATAACCTCAAACGTTAATTAAGGAATCAACTCGACCAGGGAGCATAATAATATATAAGCCTTAAAATTAACTAAGTCATGAACTCGACCTGCGAGCAGTCAAATGACCTCAAACTTTAATTAAGGAATCCACTCGACCTGGGAGGGACCTCGACCGCGAGTACCATTCGAGCGGGGAGGACAAAGTCTGCTCATCCACGAGTAACCCTCGAGCGGGGAGGATAAAATCTATTCAACCGCGAATTACACTCGAGCGTGGAGGATATAATCTACTCAGCCGCGAGCAACACTCGAGTGGCGAGGATATAATCTACTCAGCCACGAGCTACGCTCAAGCGGGGAGGATGTAATCTCCTCAGCCGCGAGCTACGCTCGAGCGGGGAGGATATAATCTACTCAACCGCGAGCTACGCTCAAGTGGGGAGGATATAATCTACTCGGCCGTGAGCAGCACTCGAGCGGGGAGGATATAATCATCTCAACCGCGAGCTACGCTCGAGCGGGGAGGATATAATCTACTCAGCCGCGAGCAACACTCGAGCGGGGAGGATATAATTTACTCAGCCGCGAGCTACGCTCAAGCGAGGAGGATGTAATCTACTCAGCCGCGAGCTACCCTCGAGCGGGGAGGATATAATCTACTCAACTGCGAGCTACGCTCAAGCGGGAAGGATATAATCTACTCGTCCGCGAGCAGCACTCGAGCGGGGAGGATATAATCATCTCAGCCGCGAGCTACGCTCGAGCGAGGAGGATGTAATCTACTCAGCCGCGAGCTACGCTCGAGCGGGGAGGATATAATCTACTCAACCACGAGCTACGCTCAAGCGGGGAGGATATAATTTACTCGGCCGCGAGCAGCACTCGAGCGAGGAGGATATAATCATCTCAGCTGCGAGCTACGCTCGAGCGGGGACACTACTAGAAACACGCTAATTACTGTCGGAGGATTTACTGTCGGAATTTTCCGACAGTAATTACTGTCGGAGAATTGAAAATCACTGTCGGTATATCCGACAGTAACGTTAATTTTTTGGCGGGATAAATATTACTGTCGGATTATTTCCGACAGTAATTATCCGACAGTAATATAGGTATATTCTCAGAATATACCTTTTCATCCGACAGTAATAACTGTCGGAATAGTCCGACAGTAATTTTTCGACAGTAAATAAGGGAATATTCTTCGAATATTCCTTTTTTGCATCGTCAGAATTTGGAGATTAATATTCTTGTCGGATTAGAAATTCGACGATAACTTCGACGGAGGATTTCTGTCGGATATCTCCGACAGTAAATTGAAATTAAAAGACCTAAATCGAACAGCCCCTTCCCCAAATCGACAGATTTCTCACTCTCTCTCTCTCTCTCAGTTCAAGTTCACTCTTTCTCTCTCTCTTGCTTCAGTGGTTTCGCCTCCGTCGGAGTCGCCCCCCACCGTCGTCGCTTGCTTGCCGTCGTCGCCTCCGTCGGCCGTTGCTTGCCGTGGTCTCTTCTCTCTCTCTCTCCTGTACTACCTCCAACGGTAATCATTTCTCCTTCTCTCTCTCTCTCTCTCTCTCTCGATTCATCGCCTTTTTCATAGATCTACTGTTGTTAAATCAAATGAGGGGCAAATGGGTATTTCCCCAAGGGGCAAATACCCATTTGAAGCTGAATGTGAAATGGTATGAGCTCGATTTTAAGCTATTTTAGCTATCAATGAGATGTTTGAAGCTGAATGTGAAATGGTTTTGTTGGTTAATCTTTAATGTGATGTGGCTTTGTTATCTTTGTGAACTTAAAGGAGTTAGGGTTTTGATTTTAGTCTTCACTATTGATTCCAATGCTAGACTATTTCATTTACCCTTTTATGTTCTTTGAGATACGACATTTAAATAGAATTTACACTACTAGTTGCAATTATAGGTTGATTTGAATCTCCCATTTTTGTTTGAGATCTTTATTTTGTGGTGTGTTATGCATCTCTCTCGATTATGTCTAGTTAATGGTTCTCTATCTTCATTGTTGGCTATAAGCTTGAATGCCTAAAAGTCCCTAAGCATTTGCTTCTAACAGGTGTAGCGGCTTTATCATTGTAATTAAGAGACTAAGGGCGGAATTCGGTTGGCCGAGTTCACTTGAACTAAAACTTTAACATCTAAGCCTAGGGGGCCAAGGGTGATGAATTTGGTTGGCCGAGTTCACTTTAACTAAAGCGTAACATCTAAGCCTAGGGGTCCCTAAGCATTTGCTTCTAACAGGGTGTAGCAGCTTTATCATTGTAAGAGACTAAGCCTAGCGGTCCATGGTCATCCTTTGCCCTAGTTTAGCTTTGCCACTGCTAAGGGCTTATTTGGTATTCAACAATTATGATTCCTTGCTATTAAAACTATAATAGAAGGAAATTTGTACTACAGTAACATACAAGGGAATGATTTTCGTGTGTACCAAAAACAGCACCTCGTATTCTAACAATCATTCATGTGAAATTTGTTCCAACAATGAGTTTCATTTGCTTTATGATGAGTGGTTGCATTCCAAGTCATGTTCAATCTTTTTACATCTAACCTTATGTCAAGTGTTTAGCGGGCAAGGCGTGGGTTTATTAGTATGCTCTTAATTTTTTTGTAGCTCTTTTAAAGTTCAGCACTTCACCATAACTGTGCCTTATGTGGTGGTTCTTTTCTTTTTCTTTCCTTCCACATGTGAGGGATGTGTTTTCCATTAATAATGTTTGGTTGTTCTTGTTTTCCCCCAATCCTTTTTGAGAATTTCATTCTCATTTCATTTAGGACTAGAGGTTTTATTCCACTTTTTATCCATTTGATGGTAGTTCACTTTGAGAAATAAAAAGCGTAGTAGATATATTTTCTTCACCACTCTTGTTATAATTACCAATGAGATAGTTGTATGCATATACGTGATGAATTAAAGTTGGATCTAACGTTGTATAGTCGAAGATAATTCGTTGTGAATAGTGTCACGTACACGTTTTCGATCATTCGGCCAACTCTTTGTTGTTGATGGATGCTAAACTTGCTATCTTATGCTTAATCTTTCTTATTGATGATTGTTTCTCATGCTACTTTATTTTGTAAGCGTGGGGAAGAAGATCCTTTTACTCATGTAGTTGGTGTCATTTTAGCGCATATAGAGACTCGCAAACTTGACTATTTGTGTCATGTATTCTATATTTTTCGGTGGTGGCCCATATCGTCACTTGTGATGTTAAATTTTTCATAGGTGCTAAATACAACACTCCAAAATGCTAATACAACACCCTTGGGAAAATACCCATTTGCCCCTCATTTGATTTAATGAATATCTTTGGGTCCATCGATTTAATGCTTCCCATGCTTCATGTAGGTCCGTTTATTACTTCGATCGTACTCAAATTTTGAATAATCTTTAGTTACGGGTCTTGTTCTGCACTCATAGATGTATTTGTAGTAAGGATTTGAATATCCTTCATATCGCTTTTTAATTTGAAACTTTTTAAATTTTTCGGTTGAGTACCATGGTTATGTTTTTATAGTTCAACTTATAGTATTTTATTACATTTTTAAAAATATGATTACTTGTTAATCTTAGATGTTTAGATCTTGTTGTTGGCTACAATATTCTGTTAATCTTAGATGTATAGATCTCTTGTTGTTGGTATAATGACACGGTTGCCCTTAGAACCCGACGTGCATGATATTTGTGTTGAGTTGAGAATTGAGAGTATTATGTTGATATTCATGCCTTAGTTGAACCACTTAATGTGTTTCACTTCCCTTTAGAGATTTAATGTCTCTATTGTATGCTGTAGCAGGATGGCACGAACTAGGAAGACGCCGGGATGTCGGTTATGCATCCGATCTTATTTCAACTCGAGACACGCATTACGAGGCGAGAGAACTTGAGGACCAACTGAATGTGGCCCTAGGTGAGACACCCGAGTGGAGCAAGTGACCCCACCGAACCCTCCTGCACCTACCCAAGACTCCAATAGGGAATGTAATCATTGAGAGTGTGTTACACTCTATGTTTCGACTAGCATGTATAGTATGTGGTATTGGTATCCAATGATACCGATCCGTCCCGTTGAATGTATTTAGAGTTCGAAACTCTTATTATTATTTATGTTGACCTTGTGACTTATTGATGTGAATAGTGCATCACGAGCATGTTAACTTGGGATTCCGTTAGCTTTTTATATTGTCGGCTCGTGATGGGATGTAAGCTAAGAAATCAACTTTGACTTAAATCAATTAAACATATATTTCATCGATGATCATTCATTAATAAATTATAATATCTGGACACCGGTCGCTTCGGTGGTTCTTAAAGTTATCAAACTTTAAGAATGGACGAGTAGAACAAAAGGATATTATTTTTCATTAATGAATTTCGCTTGTTTCTTTACCCTATAAAGTTTCGAAATTTCCCTTAATCACAACCTTAAATTCTAAACCCCAACCTAAACCCTAAATTGGACCCTTAAACAACCCTAAACCATATCTAAACCGTATCCAGTTAAAATTAATCAAATATATTTATCTTTAAAAAAATCAAGTTTTTAGAAAATTAGGATGTAAGCTATATAAGAAATCAACTTTGACTTAAATCAATTAAACATATATTTCATCGATGATCATTCATTAATAAATTATAATATCTGGACACCAGTCGCACTTCGGTGGTTCTTAGAGTTATCAAACTTTAAGAATGGACGGGTAGAACAAAAGGATATTATTTTTCATTAATGAATTTCGCTGTTTCTTTACCCTATAAACACTAAACCCTATCTAAACCCCTAAACCCGATCTAAACCCTAAATTCTAAATCATATCTAAACCCTAAACACTCGCTCTATCTAAACCCCAAAACTCTATATAAACCCTAAACCATGCCTAAACCCTAAATATTATCTAAATCGTATCTATCATTATATTCTCGTCATTCCCAGATCTAAAGCGATCGTCCCAAATTTCCCACATCAATGTAGGTTTATTGGATTCAAGATGGGAGATCCTTCAATTGAAGTATCTCTTTCATTCGCCGTGGAGCAATTACTAGATAAAATTTGTGTACGTCGTCGTTAATTATCTCTGCCGCCGAATTAAGCTTATTTAAGAAGAGGAATTCTTGAAAGCATCCAAGGACAACGGAGATGCTATTCTTTATGTCGTTGATAGTGTCCGTCCTTTCATAGATCCTACAAATATTGCTCGTGAAGAAGAGTTCTCGGCACTTGGGACTGACCTCAAAAGGGTTGAAAACTATTCTTATGCCGGAGATGCTACTAAGTTTTGTTAAAGCTTAGTCTTAACTCCGTGTAAGGATACTTTGCAATCCTTGTGAGCTCACTCCCAAAGTCTTGAAAACTCTTTTCACCAGCAATATTTTTAGGCTTCAATGAACGATGGAGAGCTGTCAACGACATAGGGAATTACAAAACTCCGTTGCCCTTGGATGCTTTCAAGAATTCCTCTTCTTAAATATTGTTAATTCGGCGGCAGAGATTGTCGCGACCCGCACCCGGACTCCTACGTGGAATCCCGAGTCGGACCGCGAGCGGGACTCATGAAATACGCATAATAAAAATTCCATGTGCAAAAGATGCAAGTATAAAGCATATGCACAAAAACCTGTAATGCACGTGCGATACTTTTCATTGAAAACCATGTCAACACATCATCGGCATTAATAACAAGCCGGAAGCGAACGATTTAAAACTTGGTTTGAATTTAAAAATCAAACATATATCATAAACCTCCACGAGCAACAAGCTCGGAGAACCATAACCACTACAAATCGAGTATGCGGAAGTAACGAATGTTAATAAATACATCACGCACGACAACCGTGTCGGCACATACAAAAGAATATTACAGTTATAAAGACCACACACTACCCAACATTACAAAGTTTAGGTAACATTGTATTCCCTCGGCCTCACCAAAATAAACACCAAGCCCAAAAGAACAACTGCGTAAAACGCCGAGACGAAGCCAAGACTCAACTAAGGGTTCCTTGCCGGACCGTGATCTAAGGAAAACAAATAAACATTGAACGGGGTGAGTTTAAAACTCAATAAGCTACTAATGCAACAATATGTCATACGAGATGCAAGACAATAATAAGAACAAGTAATACAGGCTATAACAAGATTACATCAATCTTCATGCATAGCAATATAAGCATCTCAAAACAACACATTACCCTACACTACACGAGAGGCTCAACGATCGCCAACCGACCCATACCAGTTGGAAACCATGACCAACATTCGCATATGTAGGAACCATATAAGTGCGATAAGTAAACACATTCTAAAAGGATACGGTATTGAGGTACACCTCCAATATACCCAATACCTCCAACCAACCAACATATAATATACCAATGTAGGAGCCGTTGTTGACGTGCTCGATCGACGAATCAAAACCGTTAACCAATACTCAATAACCAATACTTGTGTGAACCATTTTCTGTATTCACGTCGACGGGTGATCTTAGTCCCTACAACCCAAGAATCAACCACGGAATAGCTTACCAAGGTTGCGTTTATTCCATACAACGAATGGCGCTATGCCCCTACCGCGGCCAACGGTAAGGCGAGGCCCAGTGTATTGGCCTTCAATTATTACGTAGCCCCGGCTCCCGATAATCGAGCGTCAATACACCGCCAACAAATAATCCATGGACATAACAAATGTACAAGTAGATGTTTACTTGACATTCTCAACAACAATTCAAACTCCCAAAATGTGGAGCACAACAACATTTAACATAATTGTCTCAAGTAGGTCATAATAATCCTACTCACATAATCAATCATCTCATAGTATTTACGAGAATTAAACAACAACATCATGCATAATTTCGGGTAACTAATTTTCCCGACAAACTCTCGTATCACAACGAAATCCCCAAGTCACACACGTGGTCTCATCAATTATGAAACCTATTTGACTCCGTTAGAGTCTTTATTTGTTTCTAATGAGTTCGAATCGAAGAGAAGCCATTATACTTCAATATTAACAAATGATACCATTTCTATGTGTATCAACCAAGACAAAACAAGTCTTTTAACATGCAAAATGTGTCATCCACGAATTTCACAAGGCTCAACAATAAAACATACTCCAACATGTTGATTTCAACATATACATGCCATTTTGCAAGGCTAAGATGTCATACAAGACATAAGTAGAGAAGGAGAGGGGTAGTAGCTTACCTCTTGAAGAATTCAACCAAGGAAAATCTCTAAGAAACCCACATGCAAGCCAAGGATTGTGTTCTCCTAGTTGGTAGCTCCACAATGGTGAAGTTGGATTGTGATTTGGACAAGAATTGAGCAAACTAGCTCACTTTCTCTCTCAAGAACTCTCTCAAGCTTCTCTCTAAGTTTGCTGATGTAAATGGTTAAAATGAGAGTGTTCTATACTCTCCCATGGTGTTATAAGGGTCAAGGAGGTTAAGTTTAAGTGGTGGTGGTCGTGGCTCAACCCGGGCCACAGATCGGAGTCAAAGCGGTCAACTATGATTAAATTCGTAAGTGTCACGGGCACGCAGCAAAATCAACATTCGCCTATGAAGCGATCGCTTTGAGTCGGGACAAGGCGATCGCTTTGGTACAGGCGATCGCTTTGTGGAATACGGGCGATCGCTTTGTCTCCGATTCAAACTACAACTTTCGCAGAGAGCGATCGCCTAGGAAGGGACAGGCGATCGCTTTGTGTCCAGAACCATGGTACGACTTCGCCTAGAGGGCGATCGCCTAGGAAGGGGATAGGCGATCGCTTTGTGCCCGGAAGCCTCAAACTGTTATAAAACTCTCCCAAAGTGGTTCTCAACAACCCAAAATGTTTCTAAGTCCAAAATGAGATCAAAATACTCATTAAAAGTTCTCAAAAAGTCTGGAACGAAACTAGGATTACAACACAAGTTTAACACAATAATCAACATGTATCCAACAATAATTCCAAGGTATATAAAAATGCATGTAATCAATATGAGCAAGAATATGTTCAAGAAATATGCACAACATCACATGAATTTGATAAGGAGAATGATCATGCAAGTGATGCAAACGATACGGGTGTTACATTCTCACCCCTTAGAATAAATTCGCGCGAATTTACTTACCAATCTCCTTGAACAAAGATGGATACTTCTCACGCATCTCTTGTTCCAATTCCCATGTAGCTTCCTCGATGTTGTGACTTCTCCACAAAACCTTCACAAGATGGATAGTCTTGGTCCTTAAGACATGTTCTTTTGTGTCAAGTATCCTCACGGGTTCTTCAACGTAGGAGAGATCGGTCGACAAATCTACCGGTTCATACTCCAAAATGTGCGATGCGTCCGACAAATATTTCCTCAACATAGAGACATGAAACACGGCATGAATACCCGACATCCAAGGTGGCAATGCAAGCCTATACGCTAATTTCCCAATTCTTTCCAAAATCTCAAAAGGTCCAATAAACCTCGGCGTCAATTTTCCTTTCTTCCCAAATCTTTTAACCCCAATCCGAGGCGACACCTTCAAGAACACACGATCACCAACCTCAAACTCAAGGTCTCGTCGCCTATTATCCGCGTAGCTCTTCGTCTACTTTGGGCTGTCCTTAACCTCTCCCGAATAATCTTCACATTCTCGGCCGACTCGCGAACCATATCGGGTCCCCACAACCTTGCTTCTCCAACTTCGTCCCAACAGATCGGGAACGACACCTCCTTCCATAGAGTGCCTCATAAGGTGCCATACCAATGCTCGAATGGTAAGCTGTTGTTGTAGGCAAACTCTATCAACGGTACATGTGAATCCCAATTGCCTTTAAAGTCCAAAGAACAAGCCCTTAACATGTCCTCAAGCGTTTGAATAGTTCTCTCGGATGACCATCCGTGCGTGGGTGAAATGTTGTACTAAGTGTTAACCTCGAACCCAATGCATTCGGAGCGTCGCAAAACCGTGATGTAAATCGAGGATCTCTATCCGACACAATGCTAAGGAACCCCATGAAGCCTTACAATTTCTTGGATATACAAAGTAGCAAGTCTCTCCATAGAATAAGTCATCGCCATTGGGAGAAAATGGGCTGACTTGGTCAATCGATCAACAATAACCCAAACAGAATCATGACCTTGTCGAGTCCGTGGTAACCCGCCACAAAATCCATGGCGATGTTCTCCCATTTCCACTCCGGAATCTCCAACGGTTGCAACAATCCCGCTGGTCGTTGATGCTCCGCCTTTACCCTTTGGCAAGTCAAACACCTCGAAACAAATTCAGCTATCTCTTTCTTCATTCCATTCCACCAAAAGTTCTTCTTTAAGTCCCTATACATCTTTGTACTCCGGGATGAATAGTATACCTAGACTTATGTGCCTCATCCAAAACTTGTCGTTTAACATCCTCAATATCCGGCACACAAACTCTTCCTCGAAACAAAAGAACACCATCACTATTCGAGAAAAATCCACCGCCTTATCCCCATCTAAACCCTCAATCAGCTTTTTCAAATCCGGATCACTCTCTTGAGTCTCTTTAATTAAGTAAAATCGGAGTAGCTCGAATATTGGCAAATATCACCCCATGGCTAGACATACAAGGACCCCAATCCCGAACATCCTCAAGCATTCTCCATTCCCGGCCATCAAACAAGAAACATAAGCCTTCCTACTAAGAGCATCGGCCACCACATTGGCCTTCCCGGATGGTATAAAATGGTGCAATCATGGTCCTTTAACCTTTCCATCCATCTCCTTTGCCTATTATTCAATTCCTTTTGAGAAAACAAATACTTAAGGCTCTTATGATCAGTATATACCTCAAATTTGGCCCCATAGAGATAATGCTTCCACTTGTGAAGTGCAAAAATGATCGCCGCTAACTCCATGTCATGAGTCGGATAGTTTTGTTCACACCGAGTCAATTTTCGAGAAGCATAAGCTATCACCCTTCCGTTCGCATCAACACACATCCCAAACCTTCCTTTGAAGCATCACCGTATATAAGCAACCCATCATGACCGTTCGGCAAGGCTAAAGCGGTGCGTAGTCAATTTCTTCTTCAATTCTTGGAAGCTCACTTCACATTTATCGTTCCAAACAAAAGCCTTATTCTTTTGTGTCAATGAAGTCAACGGGGTTGCAATCTTAGAAAACCCTTCTATGAACCTCCGATAGTACCCCGCTAAACCCAAAAGCTACGAACTTCCGTTACGGTTTGGTCTCTTCCAACTCACAAGCTTCGATCTTAGCCGGTCAACCGCTATACCATCCTTTGACACAATGTGGCCCGAAAAGCCACTTCCTCAAGCCAAAAGGCACACTTGCTAAACTTAGCAAATAGCTTCTTTTCTCTTAGCACCGTCAAAACTAACCTCAAGTGATTTTCATGCTCTTCCGGGACTTAGAATAAACCAAAATGTCATCAATAAACACGACCACAAAGCAATCAAGATAGGGCAGAATACTCTATTCATCAAATCCATAAACACAGCTGGAGCGTTGGTTAAACCAAAAGGCATGACCACAAATTCAAAGTGCCCGTAACGAGTCCGAAAAGCTGTCTTAGGAATATCCTCCGCTCGAACCTTCAACCGATGGTAACCGCTCCTAAGATCAAACTTAGAGTACACTACGGAACCTTGGAGTTGATCAAACAAATCATCAATATGCGGAAGAGGATACTTATTCTTAATGGTCACTTGATTCAATTCCCTATAATCAATGCATAACCTCAAAGATCCGTCCTTCTTTCTCACAAACAACACCGGTGCACCCCACGGCGATACACTCGGTTTAATAAAACCTCGATCAAGTAGCTCTTCCAATTGTACCTTCAATTCTTTCAATTCAGTGGTGCCATACGATAAGGTGCCTTTGAGATCGGTGTAGTCCCGGTAACAATTCAATACAAAACTCCAACTCCGGTCCGGAGGCAAATCATAATCACCGCAAATACATCCGGAATTCACGAACAATAGGAACATCCTCCAACTCAACACCCTTTGCGATCTATCCACAACACACGCCAAATACCCCGAACATCCATGAGACAACAACTTTCGAGCCTTCAAAGCCGAAATGAGCTGAATTCCACCCATTATCTTATCACCCAAAAATACAAATGAAGGAACATTTGGCAATTCAAAAGTAACCAACTTCCTACGACAATCAACAATAGCATGATGAGCATGTAGCCAATCCATCCCCGAATAACATCGAAATCCCGAATGGGCAATATAACCAAATCCGCGGGTAAGTGATGGTCATCAACAACCACATCACAAGCACGATACACATCCAATGCAACATGGCACTCCCCAACGGGTAGACACCTCCAACACATATGGTAACAATTCGGGTATAGCATGCAAATGATGAGCAAAATGTGATGCAATATAAGAATGAGATGACCCTGGGTCTATTAACACTCGGGCTTTCTCACTAGAGATGGCTAAAGTACCTCCTATGACATTAGGGGCTTCGGGAACTCCCTTTGGTCTAAGGCAAAGACTCTACCTTGCACTCTAGGGCGACCCTCGTTATCTCTTTTAACCCGGCATTTTGTTGCACACCTCCGGTTGTGTCCCCTTGTTCTTAGGACAATTTCACGAAAGTGTGTGCCATCACCACACACCAAACACTTCCCATTCTTCAACCAACACTTTTCTTCATTATGCCCACTCTTCTTACAAAACCCACAAGTAACTCTAGCATCGCGTCCACGACCCGTATTTCCTTGATTCCCGTTTGTTGCCGAAATTGTCCTCCTTGTCGATTGGTGTTGCTCCCCTATTGGTCCCACTTGAGCTTGATCTCTTCCATTGCGATCGCGATGCTGCGAGTTCCCACTTGTACTACCCAGCTTGCCTCGGTGCTCCTCTATATCATGCTCGATCTTATATGCCTTATCCACCACTTTGATAACTCGGCAACTCAAGTGGCAAGAGTTGCTTGTATTCTGTCCTCAATCCTTTCACAAAGCGATAAATTTTCTTCTCCGTTGTTGGGATCAAGTGCACACAATACCTCGCCAACTCGGTATACTTGGCGAGTCTTGAGCCACCGTCATCGTCCCCGATCAAGACTAAGAAATTCGACCTCCTTCTTGGCCGAACCACATCCGGAACAAAGTGATTCCTAAACTCCCTCAAGAACAATTCCCATGTGCGATCTACTCTATCCCGCACCCAACTTGCCTCTAGCACCTTCCACCGGTGTTCTGCATCCTCTAATTTGAACGCCGCAAACTTGACTTTGTCTTCCTCGGTGCACTCAATTGCCACAAAAATCTTCTCCAAGGACTCAATCCACCTTTCTGCCTTCATTGGGTCTGGCTCCCCATCATAACTGCGAGGTTTCATTTTCAAGAACCTCCCCAACCTACGATCATATTCTCCATTTCCCCCAGCTGGTTGATCCCCTCGGTTTCCCCTAGCTTGCCCCTGTCCTGCCATTGCCTGCTGTGCAAATCTAGAGTTTGTCGATTCATTTCCATCATCGTCGCATAAACCCCTGCATAGTTTGCATAAAAGCTTCATCGGATTCACAGTGCCTCGGGTGGTGCATTCGTTGCCCTGCTGCCGAACTCGGTTGATTAGGAGGTGGTCTAGGTGGTGAAGCATGGCTTTCACCCAAGGCATTCCCAACATGACTTGTGCTAACCCCATCCGTGTTGGTACCATGACGTGTCTCTACCATTGTAAAATACCGCAACAAACACTCGACGTTAACGACTCAAACACACAACCCACCCTCCTAAACCAAGAATCCATTCCAGGTTATCTAACTTATGCTCGATACCAGCTGTCGCGACCCGCACCCGACTCCTACGTGGAATCCCGAGTCGGACCGCGGCGGGACTCATGAAATACGCATAATAAAAATTCCATGTGCAAAAGATGCAAGTATAAAGCATATGCACAAAAACCTGTAATGCACGTGCGATACTTTTCTTTGAAAACCATGTCAACACATCATCGGCATTAATAACAAGCCGGAAACTGAACGATTTAAAACTTGGTTTGAATTTAAAAATCAAACATATATCATAAACCTCCACGAGCAACAAGCTCGGAGAACCATAACCACTACAAATCGAGTATGCGGAAGTAACGAATGTTAATAAATACATCACGCACGACAACCGTGTCGGCACATACAAAAGAATATTACGGTTATAAAGACCACACACTACCCAACATTACAAAGTTTAGGTAACATTGTATTCCTCGGCCTCACCAAAATAAACACCAAGCCCAAAAGAACAACCCCGAAAACGCCGAGACGAAGCCAAGACTCAACTAAGGGTTCCTCTTGGACCGTGATCTAAGGAAAACAAATAAACATTGAACGGGGTGAGTTTAAAACTCAATAAGCTACTAATGCAACAATATGTCATACGAGATGCAAGACAATAATAAGAACAAGTAATACAGGCTATAACAAGATTACATCAATCTTCATGCATAGCAATATAAGCATCTCAAAACAACACATTACCCTACACTACACGAGAGGCTCAACGATCGCCAACCGACCCATACAGCTTGGAAACCATGACCAACATTCGCATATGTAGGAACCATATAAGTGCGATAAGTAAACACATTCTAAAAGGATACGGTATTGAGGTACACCTCCAATATACCCAATACCTCCAACCAACCAACATATAATATACCAATGTAGGAGCCGTTGTTGACGTGCTCGATCGACGAATCAAAACCGTTAACCAATACTCAATAACCAATACGTGTGAACCATTTTCGTATTCACGTCGACGGGTGATCTTAGTCCCTACAACCCAAGAATCAACCACGGAATAGCTTACCAAGGTTGCGTTTATTCCATACAACGAATGGCGCTATGCCCCTACCGCGGCCAACGGTAAGGCGAGGCCCGGTGTATTGGCCTTCAATTATTACGTAGCCCGGCTCCGCAATAATCGAGCGTCAATACACCGCCAACAAATAATCCATGGACATAACAAATGTACAAGTAGATGTTTACTTGACATTCTCAACAACAATTCAAACTCCCAAAATGTGGAGCACAACAACATTTAACATAATTGTCTCAAGTAGGTCATAATAATCCTACTCACATAATCAATCATCTCATAGTATTTACGAGAATTAAACAACAACATCATGCATAATTTCGGGTAACTAATTTTCCCGACAAACTCTCGTATCACAACGAAATCCCCAAGTCACACACGTGGTCTCATCAATTATAGAAACCTATTTGACTCCGTTAGAGTCTTTATTTGTTTCTAATGAGTTCGAATCGAAGAGAAGCCATTATACTTCAATATTAACAAATGATACCATTTCTATGTGTATCAACCAAGACAAAACAAGTCTTTTAACATGCAAAATGTGTCATCCACGAATTTCACAAGGCTCAACAATAAAACATACTCCAACATGTTGATTTCAACATATACATGCCATTTTGCAAGGCTAAGATGTCATACAAGACATAAGTAGAGAAGGAGAGGGGTAGTAGCTTACCTCTTGAAGAATTCAACCAAGGAAAATCTCTAAGAAACCCACATGCAAGCCAAGGATTGTGTTCTCCTAGTTGGTAGCTCCACAATGGTGAAGTTGGATTGTGATTTGGACAAGAATTGAGCAAACTAGCTCACTTTCTCTCTCAAGAACTCTCTCAAGCTTCTCTCTAAGTTTGCTGATGTAAATGGTTAAAATGAGAGTGTTCTATACTCTCCCATGGTGTTATAAGGGTCAAGGAGGTTAAGTTTAAGTGGTGGTGGTCGTGGCTCAACCCAGCCACAGATCCGAGTCAAAGCTGGTCAACTATGATTAAATTCGCAATGTCCACAGGCACGCAGCAAAATCAACATTCGCCTATGAAGCGATCGCTTTGAGTCGGGACAAGGCGATCGCTTTGGTACAGGCGATCGCTTTGTGGAATACGGGCGATCGCTTTGTCTCCGATTCAAACTACAACTTTCTGCTTAGAGAGCGATCGCCTAGGAAGGGGACAGGGCGATCGCTTTGTGTCCAGAACCATGGTACGACTTACTGCCTAGAGGGCGATCGCCTAGGAAGGGGATAGGGCGATCGCTTTGTGCCCAGTAAGCCTCAAACTGTTATAAAACTCTCCCAAAGTGGTTCTCAACAACCCAAAATGTTTCTAAGTCCAAAATGAGATCAAAATACTCATTAAAAGTTCTCAAAAAGTCTGGAACGAAACTAGGATTACAACACAAGTTTAACACAATAATCAACATGTATCCAACAATAATTCCAAGGTATATAAAAATGCATGTAATCAATATGAGCAAGAATATGTTCAAGAAATATGCACAACATCACATGAATTTGATAAGGAGAATGATCATGCAAGTGATGCAAACGATACGGGTGTTACAGAGATAATTAACGACGACGTACACAAATTTTATCTAGTAATTGCTCCACGGCGAATGAAAGAGGTACTTCAATTGAATGATCTCCCATCTTGAATCCAATAAACCTACATTGATGTGGGAAATTTGGGACGATCAGCTTTAGATCTGGGTTTGACGAGAGTATGATGATAGATACCGATTTAGATAATATTTAGGGTTTAGTACAGTGTAACAGGCGTGATGTCGACCGATGAATTGTGATTACCGTAATAAGTGTATTTTCTCATACTAATCATTTGTTGCTTAATAGGAGTTATGTCGATCGACGATCGCAGTTGGATGTATAATCGGAGGTTGCCGAATCGTAGTGGTATTACGATGAGTTCATTAGAGGTTTGAAGAGTTTTATCGAATTTGCTCTAGCGAACCCCAAATACATGAGTGGTAACAACATAAGGTGTCCATGTGATGGCTGCAAAATCGAAAGTACTTCCCTTCGATGATTGTGGAGAAGCACCTTCTCCAAGACGGGTTTCAAGTTGGGTACAAGCGGTGGGTAGCTCACGGTGAGCAAATCGAGTAGTGTCTAGGCCGGAAAGTAACCGCAGAGGATTCTGTACGTGAACCCGAACCGTAAATACGAGTGTGAACGATGAACCATTTCGTGGTATGGAAGATATGGTTAGGGATGTTGCTGGTCCTCATTTTGACCGGTCGGAGAACGCACGTCAAGAGGAGCCAAATCCCGCAGCCTAGTAAGTTCATTGAAGCTATGGAGTCTGCAACGGAGAAGTTGTATCCTGGCTCGAGCGCACCGTTTTGGAGACGTGGTGAGTTCCTAAACATCAAGTCGATTGCAATATTAGTCAATCGGTTTCAATCGTCTTATGAAAGCACCGAAAAAGCTTTGCGAAAGGGAATAAGATGCCGAGAACTTCTATCGACAAAGAAGATGGTTGGGCATATTGGGTTGAAATATGAGAAGATTGATGCGTGCAAGAATGATTGCATGCTTTTCTACAAGGAAGATTCAAACTGAAAGAATGTTCCGTGTGTGGCCATGATCGATATAAGCCGAAACGGAGGGCGGTTCAAACGCAAGAAGAATGAACCTTATAAGCGGTTGCGTTACTTGCCGTTGACTCCGAGATTGCAACGCCGCGTCTAAAGCTAATTCGAAGCTATGCGTTGGCACAAAGAAAGCCCGCGAGGATGGCGTGTTGACTCATCCGTCGGACGGCTTGGCTTGGAAACAATTTGATGCAACCCATCCCGACTTTGCCGCCGAAGCTAGAAATATCGGGTTGTGCATATGCGCGGATGGTTTTACTCCTTTCGGGCCTGGGGAAGTCCTACTCTTGTTGGCCGGTTATAGCTACCGTGTACAATCTTCCACCGTGGTTGTGTATGAGTGATCCTTATATGTTCTTGTCTTGTTCATACCGGACCGACTAGCCCTGGCAAGAACATTGATGTTTATCTCCGCCCTTTGATTGACGAGTTGAAAATGCTCGGGAAGACGGAGTGGAAACATGGGATGCATTCAAAAAGAAAATTTTAAAATGAAAGCCGCGTTGATGTGGACGGTGAATGACTTCCCGCCTACGGGATGTTATCGGGTTGGAGCACACATGGGAAGCTTGCATGTCCTATCCGTATGGATGACACTAAGTCGTTCACACTCGAGCACTCTCGTAAACCTTGTTGGTTTGATTGTCATCGTCAATTTCTACCGGATGACCACCCTTTTAGATCACGAAGAAGCAATTCACCAAGAATAGGGTTGAGCGTGATGAGGCGCCTAGACGTTTGAGCGGTGAAGCTGTTTATGAAAAGGTGTCTAAACTACGAAGACCGGTGGGGGAAGATGTATGCAAAGGATAGACTGCGAGATTTTGGTGTAAAGCATAATTGGACCAAAAAGAGTATATTCTGGGAGTTGCCTTATTGGAAAGATAATTTGATACGCCATAATCTTGACGTCATGCACATTGAGAAGAATGTGTTTGACAATATTTTTAACACCATTATGGATTGGAGGGCAACTACCAAGGACACACCCAAAGCCCGAATGGACATGAAAGACATATGTAAGCGGCCTGCCTTGGAGCTAAAAGAGGTCAATGGTAAAACAGTG
The DNA here is from genome assembly GCA_016624345.1 of Platycodon grandiflorus. Classification (NCBI taxonomy): domain Eukaryota; kingdom Viridiplantae; phylum Streptophyta; class Magnoliopsida; order Asterales; family Campanulaceae; genus Platycodon; species Platycodon grandiflorus. The sequence continues at coordinate 59,209,986 of CM028362.1, forward strand.
AAACCTGTCGCTCCATACGTGCTAACCAAGGAACAAAGACTTCTAGTGTTGAAGTGGTTGAAGGGATTGAGGCTTCCGGACGGTTACGCTTCTAACATCGGAAATTGTGTAAATGTAGACGAAGGAAAGGTTCATGGTTTGAAGAGTCATGATTGTCACGTGTTACTGAACAGGTTACTTCCTATTGCGCTTAGAGACTTGTTGCCCGACAATATATGGATTGCGTTAACCGAGCTGAGTGAATCATTCAGAGCGTTATCATCCGGACTCGCGGGTTGATGACATGAGAAGACTCGGCGAGCATTGTCGTGACGATTTGCAAACTTGAGAAGATCTTTCCTCCGTCTTTTTTGATTCTATGGAGCATTTACCGGTCCACTTGGCATATGAAGCTAGGGTTGGGGTCCAGTTCAATACGATGGATGTATCCATTTGAGAGGTAATAACTCGTCTCATAATAATCGTTTTCATGATCTATAACATATTTAAAAGTCGGTTATAGATTGAGTAACATTTTTAATCTGTCATTCATTAATGAATTAGGTATCTCGGTCATTTGAAAAGGAAGATGAGAAAGGGCAAAGGTTGAGGCCTCAATATGCGAGGCTATTATTATAGAGAAATTGTTGCCTTTGCCGCGCAATATTTTCATCCCGATATTGAAACGAGATTGACTCGGGTTGGGCGCAATTACGATGGTGGAGAGCCCGATGTCAATGAGGACATCTCGTATTTAATGCTCCGGTCGGCCACTCGGTAAACCGGTTAAGACTCGAATGCTAAGCAATAAGGAGTATGAAGGCGAGACTCTATATACTCCTTAATTGTCCCGAGGTTGAGGAATATCTCAAGTAAGTTAATTATCAATTTCATTTAATTTTAGATAGTCGTCCGATTCAAATTAAAGTTGCAAGATGCACAAATAACTCGTATAAACTCTAAACCTAATGCGGTATGTTCGAAGATCAAGCCGGAGATGATATATCGACGAATTGCGAGATATCGACGAGAAAGAGTTTCCGTCGTGGTTACGCAAATATGTAAATATCATTTCTGGCTCGATTTATATGTAGACCTCTTATTAATGGCTCGGTCATTAAAAATGTCTATTATGCAATACTTTTCGGTTTTGGAGCATCCTAATGACCGCGAGTCGCGAGATTATCTCACATATCTGCAAATCCGTTGATGAGAGTTACTATATACAACGGATATTATGTGAATGGCTATGTCTTCCATACAAAGGAATACGGGAGGGAAAACAAACGGATAACGGTGTCAATCTTAAAGGCAACCTTGACTATTATGGTGTCCTTAAAGAAGTCATCGAGTTACGATATCTCGGGAGGAAAAATATAGTCCTATTCAATTGATGGCGAGACGCCGTGCGAGGTATAAAAAGCACGACTTGTTTGACCTAATCGATGTGAAGCACACGTCTAGACATGCGGGTGATGATGTGTTTATCTTAGCATCACAAGCACAACAAGTCTACATGACACCATACCCTTATCGGCGTGATGAGGGATGGTGGGCATTTGGAAGACCAAGGCCGAAGCACTATTGATATAGCATATCGGTCGACGACATAACTACGAATCGTCACTAGAAGGATGTTATCAAGAGGATGAAATGCCCATACCTCCCGTTGTATCTTCGATAGTCATCCAATGGATGAAATGCTCGTGCCTCCCTTGGGCCTGGAGATAGTATTGCCCGTTGATTTGCCACCTCCTTCCCGTCGAAGACGAAATCCCGATTATTGAAGGTGATGCGAAGAAGACGAGGTAATGTAAGGTGAAGAGGATTGGATGTCCGAGGATGAGGCGAAGAAGAACTTGAGTTTTGTAGTAGCGACTCAAACGCCGAGACTGGAGAATCGAGAATGAAGAAAATGCAAACACGAGAATGAAGACTCGAGTAGTCTTGCAATATGTACCGTTTAGGCTCTTTTATTTTTGTTAGAAAGTAAATGTCATGTGTAGAACGCTATTTGTATGTTACTTGTTATCATGAAGATGAGAGATTTTAATTTATGTTATGTATTTTAACTTAATTGTCATCTAAACTTAGCGTTAATTGTCAACATTAATATACTAATTTATATATAGACATGTCGGGACGAGCGGTAGAGGTAGGAGTCGGACACCTAAGGTCCGACTTCTACCTACATGCATTACGGGTACACGGCTACTGCACTGCAGGAGGAGCGATCCGACTTGGATCGGCCCGAGGATGCACCCGACTCTCCCCACGAGCCGATGAGCGGGCGGGTCCTCATCGACTCCAGATCATGGACACGCAGAAGATGGTCGGATTATCGTTACCATCTCCGGCCTTTGCATAAGTAATAATATTTCAGTTTTAAAATTTTAATGCTTGTACGACATTGGTTACATGTTAATTGCATATTTGTATAATATATTTGTTTAATATTTGTCGTTTGCGGGCGGGTATCCCGATCCGACCCGCTTCCTTGGACGTATTCTGCGATGAGGCACGAGGAGCGCCACATTACTCTAGCGTGCCTACGGCCCGAGACCGTGGTGGGATGATTTTAGGGTAAGGATTCTAAGGATATATAAAATATGTTAATGTTTAATAATTTAATAATTTTTATCAAAGTTTATAATTAATATGTTTAAATTGGTTAAACTTGCCTTCATTATTGTTGGCTGCGCACTCGACGCCGAGGCGCACGAGGCGTTTAGGTTGTGCGCGAAGAAGTTCCGCGACTGGATTTACGGCATGAAGAAGGCGTGGACGAGAGGAGGGTGAGGGCTCCAAATTTCATCGATGATGTTCGGCGCCGTAAGTACATTATAATAATATACTTGATTTAATTTCATTCCTTAAATAGATGAGAGATTTTTATATATTGTATCTCTATAACAATTTTAACATTTTCACGGGTATACCGAGGGTTGGGATTAGATGACGCTAGAGCTGCCGCCGATCGCAACAGAATAGGCCGAGCGGCACGGGAGGGGTGAAGCACACCTCGGGGTCGATCAACACCTCCGAGCACCACTTGCGCATGGTAAGGACTTTAATGTGTTGTATTGTAATTAATTAATACATGCTTTAATTGTTTTAGCGGTGCTTTAAATTGTTTTGTTGGGTAGCCATGTGGATGCTATGAAATCCATGGTCGAAAGGCATCGATCTGCAAATATGTTGTTTTATAAGGGGTTTGAGTGTAAATGTAGAGTTTTAGAAGGGTTTGAGTGAAATTAGGCCTTTATGAATTCATCAAAACATACATATTATATGTTATTGTTTTACTTATGCTTTAAATTAATTTGTTGGGTAGCCATGTGGATGCTATGAAATCCATGGTAAAGGCACCGGTAACAATTAGGTTGTTTTAGAAGGGGATTGGGTGTAAATGTACTATTTTAGAAGGGTTTGAATGTCAATAGGCTATTTTAGAAGGGTTTGAATGTCAATAGGTGTTTTAGAAGGGTTTGAGTGTAAATAGGCCTTTATGAATTCCTCGAACATACATATTATATGTTATTGTTTTACTTATGATTTAAATTGATTTGTTGGGTAGCCATGTGGATGCTATGAAATCCATGGTGAAAGGGCGGTAACAATTAGGTTGTTTTAGAAGGGTTTGAGTGTCAATAGGGTTTTATAAGGGTTTGAGTGTAAATAGGCCTTTATGAATTCCTCAAAACATACATATTATATGTTATTGTTTTACTTATGATTTAAATTGATTTGTTGGGTAGCCATGTGGATGCTATGAAATCCATGGTGAAAGCAGGCACCGGTAACAATTAGGTTGTTTTAGAAGGGATTGGGTGTAAATGAGTAGTTTTAGAAGGGTTTGAGTGTCAATAGGCTGTTTGAGAAGGGTTTGAATGTCAATAGGCCTTTATGAATTCCTCAAAACATACATATTATATGTTATTGTTTTACTTATGATTTAAATTGATTTGTTGGGTAGCCATGTGGATGCTATGAAATCCATGGTAAGCAGGCTTGGTAACAATTAGGTTGTTTTAGAAGGGTTTAAGTGTAAATAGGTTGTTTTAGAAGGGTTTGAGTGTACAAAAGCCTTTATGAAAGGGTTTTTCGTTTAAATAGGTTGCTTTAGAAGGGTTTGAGTGCAAATAGATTGTTTTTGAAGGTTCTGAGTGTAAATAAGTTGTTTTAGAAGGGGTTTGAGGGTCAATAGACTATTTTATAACGATTTGAGTCTTAATAGGTTGTTATGAGAATGAATTGAGTTCAAATAGGTGTCTTAGTAGGGTTTGAGTGTATATATAGGTTGTTTTTATTGTTTTCTTATAAGTTGATCGTGTTATAGCTTAATATGTGTTCTTTGCTAATTTTAATTCATTATATTTGTAGAATCAATACTACGGTACCGAGGTACCGATGACTGATTTATTTGCTGCGACCCACACCACTCCTGCTCCTCCCGGTGCCGATTCGCCATTGTCTTTGTCGATGAGACGGAGAGAGCATTTGTAAGTATTACTTAAAATATTTTAATTCTATTTTGTTTATTAGTTAATGGTAAATGTTAATATTAATGTTTTTATGTTTTTGTGACACGAGAGCCTATAAGGACTCTATGTCCACGCAGTCGCCGAGGGCTTGTCCAGACGACCCCTGAGGTGCAGACGCCATTTGTCTCCGACATTTGGCATTCGGTCACTGCGGAGTCAAGGAAGAAGAGGGGAGATCGCCTCTACGGCTTTGGTGACCACGGCGCCGCTGCCTTTAGACCAGGCGGATCGACTTCTTCCTCGGCGACCACGTCTTCTGGTGCTCGGAACCGCGGCTACCGTGCCCGCTCGAGAAGACGCAGACTCTCGAGCATTGCTGCAGGCCGCGATGCAAAGAAGAGCCGAGGAGGTGCAGCAGACGCGGCAGCGGATGCAGAAGGAGGAGGAGGCAGGCGACGCGATGATGCAGCAGAGGAGCACGAGGCGCAGCGACGCGAGAGGCGGCAGCCGAGCCAGAGCACTGCGACGACGGTTATGGGGCGCGCCTACTAGGCGTAATATATTTGACCCCTCCACAGTAGACATTTTAGTACTTGTATTAATATTTTAATTTGTATATATATTAATTTTAATTTAGTTTATGTTTTAGTTGTTGAATTAGTTTTGTTGCAGTGTGGTGTGTGTGTGATTTGTGTATATATATAATTGTTATATCAGGTGCAAAAATAACAAATTTTTAAATTTCAAATTTTATTTTTTTTATTTTAATTAAAAATTACTGTCGGAAGTTCCGACAGTAATTAATATATTATTTTAATAATTATTTACTGACGGAATATCCGACAGTAATTACTGTCGGAATTTCCGACAGTGCATCTGCCACTGTTCAAGTGTCAGATTACTGTCAGAAATTACTGTTGGATAGTCCGACAGAATATCGTCGGAGTATATCCGAGCAATTGTCGGATCCTCCGGACGAATTACCGTCGGATCACTGGCCGACATCGGAATATAATTACCGTCGAAGATTTACTGTCGGAAACTGTCGGAGCTCGTCCGACAGAAAATACGTAATTACTGTCGGAATTTTTGAATTACTGTCGGAATTCTCCGACAGTAAATACGTGTTTTCCAGTAGTGGGAGGATATAATCTACTCGGCTGCGAGTAACACTCGAGCGGGAAGGATATAATCTACTCAGCCGCGAGCTACGCTCAAGCGGGGAGGATGTAATCTATTCAGCCGCGAGCTACGCTCGAGCGGGGAGGATGTAATCTACTCAGCCGCGAGCTACGCTCGAGCGGGGAGGATATAATCTACTCAACTGCGAGCTACGCTCAAGCGGGGAGAATATAATCTACTTGGCCGCGAGCAGCACTCGAGCGGGGAGGATATAATCATCTCAGCCGCATGCTACGCTCGAGCGGGGAGGATATAATCTACTCGGCCGCGAGCAACACTCAAGCGGGGAGGCTCGTGTGATTTGACCATTACTTGACGGAACTTGACCGATAGTAGAGGGATCCATTGGCAACTATTCTTCATTAGAGGGACCAGCTTGTAACTTCTTAGCAATTAAGGACCAAGTCATAACTTTTCAGAATTAAATGGGTCAAGTTGTAACCACCGAACAATGAATGGGCCACACTATTATTGGAGAGACTTATTTATAACTGCTTAATAGTGGAGTAGACCATTTCACCCACGTTTTTTCAACTCCCCGAAACTGTTCGGTGGCTTCATTCTTCTTCCACGCTAGTAATTACAAGTCCAGCTGCTTCAGATGGCACGTGGGGTCACGTGCAACCTCGTATGGCAGCGGCTTCGGTGTCTTCGGCGTCGGCGAAGTGAGACGAAGGTTCCTATGATGTTTGATTGCTGTTCTGTGCTGTTCCGCCTTGGTCCAACTTGCTTGCAGTCTCGCCATGGCCACCAGCGCCGTGCTATTCTTCCTTGGTGAGGATTGAAATGGGTCTTCAGCTTGAGTTTTTCCTTCTCCCACTCTTAGTCTTCGTTTCCCCTGAATCAAAATGGGTCTTCAGCTTGCCATTTCTCTCTTTGTTGCTACTGCCTTGGTGGTGAGCCCCGCGGCATGCGATCTTCTTCGAATTAGCTTCGTTCAAAAGTCTCGTCAATCGAAGAGTCTCTAGGCGACTTGGGCCTTGATCGTGAATTCTAGTGGCAAAGTGGGACTTCAGCTTTGGGAGTCCAACTGGGATGAACAATTGCACTGGTATCGCAAATTCGTTCATGGAGTCTTCGAGTATTTCACTGTTGATTTCTGGATTTTTCGAGATTTACTAGAAAGCCATGTCAATGCCTTAGATCTGTTTGAGTTTGTATGAATATTGCCCACTACGGTTTGTGGGATTCATGTTGTGGCCAGCTTGTAGGCCGTATGTGTGCTATGATGGACAAAGTGACATCTTGCTTGAAATGGGAATGCATAATCATGATGGCATTGTCCCAGATGTTAGGTGGTGCCAAAATTCCCCATTTCAATCCGATGATTTCTCGCTTCCCAACAACGGAACCAACTGATGATGCCGAAAAAATCAGGGGCACCGGGGGTGCCGAACCGTCGCGGATGTAGGATATTTGGCGTATAATTATCTGCAAAAAAGACACCATGAGAGGGGCGAGGAGGACTCCCCGCCAAAGCCCTTCGGCGTGTTCGTCAGTCTCAAGGCTATATGAAAAGCATAACATATTTGCTAAGACAAGTGAGACATACCTTAGACTGAGAGAGGAGGTGACTATATATACTCGTAGGGGTCGGGCCTCTATTTATTTTGGGCCTATTTGCTGGAGCGAGGCCCATACAACTTAGTGGGTCCAGAATGTGCACATCAGTTGAGTAGTAGCTAGATTTATTATTCAGACTATTGATTTAAGTTCGATTCACGTCGTTGGGATGTAATTTATAAATGCTTAGTCTGATTATGGAGGTATGTTCTCAGAGTCGCTATAAGCTAATGTAGGCGCAGGCTCGCCGAACGAATGGCCTAACTGACTAATTCAAGAAAAGAAAAAAGTTAATTAATAAAACATTAATTAAGTCAATTTATAACCATGATAATTTAATTTAAAAAGTAATAGAGATAGAAACAAAACTGGTCGAGTTAATAAGAGAAAAAATAAAAACTACGAAGAAAAAAATCATGTGCCACAAAAAAGGCAAAAGTTAACCCATATCTTAGAGACATATGTTAAAAACTCATTTATAGGATGTTTTGTGTCAAGAACTGGAATATGATCCTCTGTTTTAAAAAAGTGTTATATTTTATTTTTCAATCGTCGATCTTCGTCACATGTATATGGAAATAAATAGCATTAATTACTCCTAGATTTTTGATGCGCATGTAACAAAGATACAACAATTAAAATATAAGATGGAACACATTTTTGGAATAGAAAAAATCGAGAGAGATATCTCTCAATTTTCTCTATTTGGTTCAACCGAAGGTGTAAGACCACACATTAAGAAAATTTAAGAGAATCACATTAATGGCCCGGTAAAATCAGCAGATTTTGAACCTGCTAATATTTTATAGGCAAAAATTTAGAAAAGACCGTCCTACAGGTATTTTTAATAAGACGGATCTTTTTTATCAGACCCACCGTGTGTTAGTGGGTTGAGTTGTGAGAGAGTGGAATTTCATCGTACGAATTTGGATTCGGTCTCATAAGAGACTGACTTTTTTTCACGACTGTTAGAAAGATAAATAATATTATGAGCTCGAGCTTACGGTATTACCACAAGCTTTAGTATTGGTATCGTTGAATCAAATCTATTTAGATTTCTATATCATTTGATCACATTTGCCCTCAATGTAATAAATTTGATCCAACGGTGTATAGATCTAAGTAGATTTGTTCCAACGACACTAACATTAAAATTTTAAATAATACCACAAGTTCAAGCTCGTAATATCAACTGTATGTATTGTAATATTGTACCTTGTGCAAATGTACAACATTACGATGCATGCTGGTAATGGTTTCAATTGATTCTTTTGGTTCCTGTATCATTCTCCTCTTTAATTTGTTGTTTTGGTGAAAAGGGAAGCATGGGGAAAGAAATGAAAGGCACCTCTCTTTCCTATTCTATCATTATTAGCAATCTTAAAGGTAACTTTGACCCCTCCCCCAATTTATTACCATATAGTTTAACACTTTCTTGTGTTAGAGAATTGAGGGCTGCTCCCACTAGAGTAATCAAATACTAGACCCTCTTGCCTGAGTTAGTAACTTTAAGTAAATCATTATATTTCCTCCGTTTTGGCCAAAGAGTTTACTGTATTATTTTAAAATATTTTATTTAAAAAATTAATTTTCAAAAAATTATATTTACAATTTTTATAATCTTTCATTTTTACCCTCCACTTAGGTTATAATCATTTTTGTCGTGCTTAAGTATTTTTATAATTACTAACTTCAATACTACTTATATATCCCTTAATAATTAGATTTTTTAATCGTAAACTCTTTGTGTAGAACAGAGGGAGTACATATAATGGCAACCTCCGCCATCGAATGCTTTTGGTGGTTAGTATTATTAGGGATGATCCACTTTAACAAATCGAGGCGGCTTGGCTCGAGTTTCACTTGCTGAAAGCTCGATCTAGAATTGACTTGTGCTGGGTTCGATCAAGCTCAAACATCATGCTCCACAAGAAATTCGTCTAAATGTACTAGAATTTCAAATAATTGTGGGTAGTGGTGCATTTCGAATTTTTTTTGTTGAGTTGATGAAAGTAGGGTTTGGCTATAATATATATATATATATATATATATATATATATATATATAAGGATACACGATAAGCATCTATTTTGAGAAGTAGAGAAGGGTTTTACATCGGCTTTAGAAATTGGCCTACTTTCCTCTTTTAGTTGTATTAAATTTTCTGGCCACTTAAGAATTAAGAATTATCAATTAGGTCTGTTTGGATATCCAAATTTCATTACTTGTAATTAGAATTGAAGCCTCCAAAATTAATTATATCGTTTGGGAACACAGTTAAAATTTTAAATTGCAATTGCAAATGCCTCAATTTCATTAAATTAATTCTATACTAAAACTTAAAAATTTAAATTCAAAATTTTGTTCCTTTTTTTCCTCTATTACTTAACACTAACAACTCACCCTTCTTTCACTACCACCACCAACTGCCACTTCCGACCACCGCCACCGACACTGGCCACTGCATTCGACCGCCACCTCCGACCACCGCCGTCGGCAGCCACCTCCGACAACCGCCACCAGCCGCCACTCCTCCGTCGCCATTAACCACCACCACTATATGCTATTTATTTTTTAAAATATAACAAAATTATATTAGCAAAGTTTGAACTTTTATCATTTAAAATCAATAATTACCCCTACCACTAGGTTAAACTAGATATTATTTTCATATTATTGAAATTTTATTTTAACTATAATTTAGAATTATAATTGAATTTTATACATTATCTAAACCATAAAATTACTATGATTTTAAAAGCAAATTTCACATTATTTAAATTCCATAAAATTTGAATAAAAGACGTCAATTTAACATGTTTTCATGGCATTATTGACACATGTAAACTTTTATCGATAAAATAATCTCAGCTTTATAAAAAAAATTCCAAATAAATAAAGTTATCCCATAAATAAAGCAGGAAATGAATAATTAGCTTCATTGATTACACTAACTTCAAGTTGGTAATTCTAGCTGGGCTGTTATACCTATAAAAAAAGGTGAAATGGAAGTTTGAAGTTGAGAAAGTAGAGACAGAGAATAAAAGGACAATGATAACGTGATGCGTGAATAAGAGGGTGGTCCTCGCCGCTGTTAACGCTGCCTTTTTTGTTAATTTTCCTTTTTGTCTGCACAAAATCACCTCTTGCTTCTTGTTTGATACTTACTTAATTGATGATAGTATATATACTATTACTTTTTACGGTAAACTCGACTACTCCATAAGTAAATAATTTTTTTTTTTAAATTAACATGTGTTTTAATACGAAAAAATTATACTTTTTTCTTAAATTATTATCTTACTTTTATTTTTTGTTTGTTTTAAAAAAAAATTGTCTTGTTTAAAATTTTATTTTTTTTAAAAATATTTTTATCATTTTATCCTTTTAATTTTACACTTAAACTTATGAGACCCACTATATGGCTAATGAAATTATCTGAGGGAATTTGAATCAAGATTGGAGAGAATATATTATTATTTTAAATTTTAAAAAAATATCAGTATCCTCTTACTCATATTTATAAGGGTAAAAGTCAAAAAACATAAAATATAAATATTAATAATTGAGTCAATTATTTTTTTTTAATTCATGTATCGAGTCAAATACGACAATAATTTAGGAACGAATTAAATATTGTTTTTATCATGTTCACTGGTCTTTATATGTTATTAGGACAAGGATACTTTGAAGACGAACACAATCTCAATCTCTCTCTCTCTCTCTCTCTCTCTCTCTATATATATATATATATATATATATATATATATATATATATAATATGTATGTTCAAAAATATGTATGTTCTATATTTAAAAGTGAATATGTAATAGATATCAAATCGATATTAAACAAACATTGATTCAATGGATTGGTTCAGTGTGTTGATTGTGTGGATCAAGTTATTTAGCGGGATGACTCATGTTCGATTTCTACTATGCAGCAAATCTTCCCTTGCCCACCAAAGCACGAGGAGGACATGTACACATTTGTTCAGGGCACCTCGTGGGAGGGATTAGTTTAAGACCCAATATGATTTGGTAACACCTCGTAAAAGACAAAAAAAATATAATTAAACATGCATTTGTGGTTTATATTATCCAATTTGAAGCATTAAAAACTACTAGTCTCTTTGTTCCTAAGAAAAATCTATTATTACTACCAAGAGAGCAGATTAACTAGTAGAGTGTTGTTATAGCTTAACTGTAGGTTTCGGATTCGAGACATAGAAATGCCTTGGAAAAGTTTTAAAACTTGGTAGAGAGAGTTTTACCACCCCGGTGATTTTACCAAGCTCGGGATTAGTATGGGACATTTGCGCCCGGGAATATTTTAAGAAGCAAAAATTTAAAATAAAACCTATTATTTCTTTTTAAGCCGCGCAGAAAAAGGATTCACTCTCTAATTTCTTTTAGGATGCTATTTTTACCATTTTATCTTTAATTTACTTGCTATTTTAATGGATTGACCCCACTTTTCACATGGATTTATTAGAAAATATACAATATCCTTATATTTACAATAACGCCATCTAATTTTTTAATTTGTGTGTCAAATTAAATATAATCTTTTTTATGAACAGAGTGAGTATATTAATAATACTACGAAATACTATTTTTATAGCCTGTGTGTGGGCTGGAGGGTGGGAAGGGGCTGGTGTGGAGGATGGAGGATGAGGGGGGCCCTGGAGGATGGAGGATGAAGGTTTTAAGGGGTAAAGGTGTAACTTTCCATGGGAGGTGTGATTTAGTATATTTTGGGGGGTGGCATTTAGCAGGTTTGTTAATTTATAACCATAGTGGTTATTTCGAGCACGACAAGCAGTATCTAGATTTATTGTCCACATTGAGCCAAGTTCAATTTATGTAGCTGAGATGTAATTTTAATTTTTAAATACATAGGCTGATTATGGAGTTGTGTTCTCAGACTCGCTATAAGTTAATGTATGCACAAGCTCGCCGAATGAATAACCAAACCGCCTAATTAAAAAAAAGTTAATTATTTAAACTTTTGATAAAACATTAATCAAAGGTAATGTTATGTGCACCTAAAGTGTGCACTAAATATGCACTAAAAGTTTTTGTTGACATCTTTTAATTTATCAGAAGATTATTAAGTGGTAAGACCCACAAATTATTTAACCAATCATTAACTGAGATTTTGGTGCACATTTGGTACACACTTTAAGTGTACATAGCATTACTTAAAAAAAAAAAAAAAAAGTTGGCCAAAAACATGTTAATGTATATCCACTTGAAGAATGCCATTTCAGGCCTGAATAATTTGGTTTCAGAACATGCCGAAGTAGACATCATTCCCACTTTGACACCATCATTACCATTTTCCTGTGTGTGTGAGAGCGAGAGAGAGAGAGAGACAGAGAGATCGAGTGTTTGCAAGTTCCAATCCACTCACCACTGTATGTTTCCTCTTTGCTCTCTACTTTACAATTTCCCCCAAATAACTACTAAAATAACCCTATTCTCACTTCAATTTCTCCTTTTTCTTTTTCGATATTGACAGTTTACAAATAATGGATTCAAAAATGATTATTTATTTCATATTGAGAGGTTTGAAACACTAAATCACAGTAATACTACCTTTGTCTCAAAATTATTGTAATTTTAACAATTTGCACACAAATTAAAGAAGCTTTCAAAAAGACTTATCTACATTTATTTAAGTTTAATTATTGTAAGTAAGTTATATGATTATTTTTATCTTTCTTCTTACCAACTCTCTTTAAAAAGAGTAATAAATAAGGGCAATTTTGATAAAATATGGACAAATATTTCTTAAAATCCTATAACGACAATTATTTTGGAACAAAAAAATTTATTAAGACGATAATTATTTTGGAACAGAGGTAGTATTTATTAACAAATTATACAATTTTGTAGGTGTGGCCCCTGTGCACCACCCTAGATCCGCCAGACTCCAACTCTTGACAATTAGACATGCTCGTTCGGTTTCAAAAATTGGAATCGAACAGGTTTTGGAATCGCTCAAACCGTGAACCATCATGAACCGAAACTGAATTTAGATGGTTCGGCCAGTTTGCATTTTTCAGGAACCGTAAACCACCGGTTCCAAATCACCAAAAAAATCGTTCAAAAATCATCAAATACAAATTTAAACGTTTGAAACTTTGAATTTTAAAATCACCTGCTTCTACATACTGCACATCTGCACTTACTCTGACCTCCTTAGACACTAAACTTGATGAAAGACCGGAGGAGACTTAATGAAATGTTGGAGAAGTCTAGCATAGTAAATTTTGAATGTCAAAAACAACCTACTATATCATGATGCCTAGCACACCCTAAGCTTTTTTTTTTTTTAAGTTTGCATTTTGATGATTAATAACATATTATAACACTTTTTTTTTACACTTTTTAATAGATTTTAAAAATTATAAATAAAAACAAATGTTAAAAAAATCAAAAAATTGAAAATTGGGAAACCAAAACCGACCATCCATGGTTCGATTTCGGTTTATCTTTTCACAGTTTGTGAAACCGTCGCGTCTGAACCGATACCGGTTTGGGCATGTCTATTGACAATACCAGATATTAAAAATTAAGAAACCGGTTTGCCTTGTCACGGTTTGTAGAACCGTCGGTTCTGAACCGAAACCGGTTTGGACATGTCTATTGACAATACCAGATATTAAAAATTAAAACGATTATATATTTTATTTTGAGGGGTCTGAACCACTAGACTATAATTTTAATTGATAAATTACATAATTTCACAATTTTGCAAGGAGTGTTGCCCCTGTGCCAGATCACTAGATTTGCCCACAAAAATTTAGAAAAAATCGTCTTACGAGTATTTTTTGTAAGACAGATCTCCCTGTCTGACCCATCGTATATTGGTTGGCTGAGCTGTGAAAAAGTGAAGTTCCGTCTTATAAATTAGAATCCGTAAGACAGTCTATCATACCTACTCAAATTTGCCAGACTCCAACTCTTAATATTACTAAATATTAAAGATCCAAAAACGCTTATATAATTCATTTTGAGGGGTGTGAACCACTAGACCATAATTTTTATCGACAAATTACACAATTTCACAAGGGTCGTGGCCCCTGCGTTAGATCCGTAGATACGCTAGTCTAACTCTTGGCAATAGATTGAACGATTTATTTCAAACTTATAGACAGCCTAAGATTATTTTTGTGCTAAATCAAATGAAAGAGACCATAAAACACTTTGGACACATTTGTTTTTTTTGGAAAAAATAGGCCGATCCTCTTTGGTGAATTTTCAACCGTTTTAATACTCTATATTTTCTTTAAATCGGCGAGCACTTTTGTGAATCGTGATTTCAAATTGATGCATCGCAAAAGGCATTTTCGTGCATCGCAATTTCAAATTGATGCATCGCGATGCACAAAAGTAACTTTTACCGATTTAAAAAAAATACTCCCTCTGTATCTAAATTATTGTCTTGTTTGACCCGGCATACGAATTAAAAAAAATTAATTGACTTGATTATTAATATTGATATAGTGTGTAGTTTCCTTTAATACCGATGTGTATGTGACTCATAATTAAAATAGGGAGAAAAAGTATGCGTAAAATGGTAAAAGTGATATCCTAAGAATAAAAATATCAAACAAGACAATTATTTAAAACCGAAATAAAAAGAAAGCAAGACAATAATTTAATTATAAACGGACAAAAAAGGGAAGCAAGACAATAATTTAGGGACAAAAATAATATAAAATATTAAAGCGATTGAAAATTCACCGAAATATACGTAGCCCACAATTTTCTCTTGTTTTTTTACGCCAGCATTAAGTAGAGCCCACCATTTATAACGATTTCATAGAGTCCAAATGTGAACCAGAGTACGAAAAATTGAGATAATCGAGGTGGTTTTTGATAACCCTAACATGCCATAATCACCAGGTAGAAGATATAGGAGTGTACTACAGGAAGGAAGTTGTTAATCGGGAAAAAGAAAAAAAAAAAGGGAATTGCCTTTTCCAAGTATGAATTCATTTTTCCCTTCTTTTTGTTTTTATAAGGCAAAACTTTGTTAATTAATTTTTTTAATCTGGCCCATTAAATGCTTCAGATTAGCACTAAACAACAACAAATAGTTTTCTTTTTCCGTGTGCGTCCATCAAGGAGCCCCACGCCCACTATATGGAGTATTATTTAGGCCTCACATGCCCCCATATGGCCCATCCATAGAGCTAAATAAAAAAGTTTGAGATAGAAACAAAACCTGCAACGCATGCAAAATGCCTTAGGCCGCGTGAAGTTGGCCACAATTAGCGGATAAATCTCAGGGAAAAAGAAAAATTCTAAGCCCCCCAACAGCCATTTCACAACCTTCCATCAGAAACGTGACAAATTGTCCTCCTCTTTAATCATGTCATTCTCTTTTTAAAGAAAAAGAGAATGGAATAGCAGTTTTGATTCTGGAAGTCATTTTCGATTCTGTGCCCAAACGTGACAAATTACCTCTGGAAGTCGTTTTCGATTCTGTGCCCAAACGAGGTAAAGCAGTTTTGATTCAAACGAAAAAGAAACTCGTACTTGAATCAGCTAAAATGGCTGTGTTAATAGCATAGCTCAGCAAAACAGTGAAAGGTCTATAGTTTCAGGCCCGCCCTGGACTACTGTCTATAAAGGCAGGCAGGCCAACTGCTGCCACTAACCAACTACAAAAGCTTTATTACCATCCAAAATTCACTAAGACATAAAGGTTATTTTAGAGCTAAACCTATGATGATAATGATGATGATGATGGGGTTGCGTTGACCTTAATCTCAATTAATCCAACTGCATATGAATTCTCTTCGTATATATCATGGGACTGCTTCTACAAAGGGGGATAGAAGGAGCTCAGAATAAAAATATTAATTATACATAAACGTGTCAGGCATTCAACGGATTCTATAATAAAAGCTTAAATTTGAGACTATACTATTAATAGTCTGAGGAATGGAATAGCGCTGCCAACTTATGCAAATGAACCAAACCTAGACATACCAGTATAGAAGAGAAAAATCATCTACAGTTTTGTGGTAGCTTTCGGTGCAGCAGAGATGGAAGAATCGTGATCAATTTCCTTTCGGGAAGCTTCCCAGAGGCGCTGCTCAATGTTCAATTTCCTTAGTTCCATTAGACCTTGCTCAACTGAAATGTGAAACGCTCAAATAAACCAATATGCCTGTATCTTTTATAAATGAAATAGATATTTAGTGCAATATTCTGGATGGAAGAAAGATTTTGAGCAGTGTTTGACTTCAGCTCTGCCACACAAATGGCAGGGAATTGCTTCACTTGTTTATAATGGTTTGCTGGATCCTGAATTTCTTAATACAATACTAATGAAATAGTACACAAACCTGTCTCTTGGATTTATACATGGATGATGCTTAACAAAGAATGTTAGAAAATATATATATATATATATATATAAAGAAACAAAGACGACCTGGGTTTAAGACTCTTTGGTTTCTAATGAGTTACACATTTAAGTGAATGTAACTAAACAAAGATGAAATATAAAAATACATCGAGTGAACAACTTTTTTCTTGGTTGAGACGCTGAAAAAATATTCCCCGGTTTCCATTCAAAGAGTCCTACTATCCATTTCAATTTGCCCCATAAAAGTCCAATTCTAAATTTAAGCCACAAACTTCCATTGTTATTCCAAAAAATTTCTAACGAATCCTCTTGAAAGAGAGGGGTGCCTTTTCAAAAATATAATGTTGCTCTTACACGTCATACAAAAAGAGATCCAGTTTTAGTGCACAATTTAAATGTGATATATGAAAATGAATAACTACTTAAGAAGTGTGACTTTAAAAGCAGGATTCTCTTTTTCTAGGATGGAGAAGATGACTTATAAGGTCATTAACTTGCTCACTCTATTTTAGGTCAATATCCAAAGGATCAACTTAATGATACCTTTGAGCAAAGGAATTAAATATATGTAAAAATGAAAATATAACTTATCCATTTCATCCCTCTTCTCAAATACTCCCTCCGTTCCTAAATTATCGTCATGTTTGACTTTTTTTTGCCAAACAGAATGTTTTTCAAATGCAAATTTGACTTAACTTTTCTGTTTTTTCCAAAATCATAAAACACGTAACTCGTAGTACTTTTAAAATACTACGAATTACATGTTTTATGATTTTGGAAAAATAAAAAAATATACACCAAATTTGCATTTGAAAAACATCGTGTTTGACCAAAAAAAAAGTCAAACAAGACGATAATTTAGGAACTGAAGGAGTATTAAATAGCGCCTCTCAAGAGTCTTTTTGAGAAACATACGAGGGATGACTCATACCAATGAGGATCAAGCAATAGCGGACAGGAAATCATTTTGAGAAAGTAATAGTCTAGAAAGCAACTTTGTTTTTCTTTTTTCATTAGAAAGTGTATAGCTATATTAGGTATATGCAATAGCAATCCTTATTCACAAAAAAAGACGTGTAAGAGCTTTTGATAGTTAGGTTTTTTGGAAAATTTAACTAGGCTGTTCAACTATTCGTCTTAGAATGATTCCTTGAAGGTAAGCATTTATGTTTCAGCCCAAAGTTAAACAATAGAATTTGTAGAAAGTACCATCAACAGCGTCATGTGAGCTTGGCGAGTGCGCACTGCGGCTAATCCAAAACTGAAGTCGTCTTTTAGCAATATCTTCCTCTATACCATGGGCATTGGCTCTTCTCCAGAAGTATGTAAGCCATGCCTGGAAAGAATACATATCACGTTAAAGTAAAATGAGAAAAAGGTGAAGAAAGAAAAAAAAAATTACAATATTCTGAAAAACAAATACCCAAAATCAAACATCGTGCCACTTCAGTGTCAATTTTTTTAACTAAGACAAAAATGTCATTGGCTTAATAATCTTCTATGCATTTGCATAGCATTGATTGAATGAAAAACATATGACATATGTGTATATGTGCGTGTGTGTGTGTGTGTGTGTGTGTGTGTGTGTGTGTGTATATATATATATATATATATATATTGCTAAGTAGTGAGGCACAGGAAAAGGGTAACAAAAGTTTTGTGATTAAGACTTAAATAAGGTGGCAGAAAGAGATTCATACCTCTTTGAATAGAACATCCTCAGACTCCTCTGGACTCAGTTCTGCCAAAAAAAACGTGTCTCATTGTCAAGCTTAGGTAGGTCTATCACAACACAATGAAATCAGTCTTCTTTTTATTTGAATATGTCAGCAAATGGGTCCTATATGGCATATGTGATTCCAACTGGTAGTGGTAGAATTAGGTCCATAGCAGTTAACTCGAGATAACAGAAAGAATTTTTTATTTTTATTTTTTTTATAGATAAGTAAGGCCCCTTGGTATGGGGATTGGAACCAAGGACCTCAAGGTCTTTTCCTGACCTCCAGAAGCAATTACCAATTCGAAATCAACTTACCAAATGCATCCATATACTTTGGATCACCGCCAGGAGACTTGAGATCTGCTCACAAAATGTGAAAAAATGGAAGTTAAGTATTCCTGAGTTCATTATTGAACCCGAGGATTTTCATTTATTTTTCCTTTGGTAAGAATCAATCAAGTATTAACGTAACAACTAAGTAAGAGACTTTGCTAAGCAAGGATAGTTTTGTTGACAGCATAGATAACTAGCCCATATAAAGAGTGCAGGAAACCAGTGGCGGATTCAGAAATTTTTTTCAGTGGGATCACAAATTTTAACGTTAACTATTACATAAAAAAATTTAGAAATCACAATTGTCCTCTACGCATTTTCATACTATGAAAACGTTTAATTACATCATCATTTATAATGCTTCTAAACAACTCTCTCAATATAACATACAAGAGAGGAATATAGCTGTTAATCTGAGTAAATTACGATAATCTCTACCTTGAAGGAACTGTTGATCAATTAACCGTTGAAATATAGCTGTTTACTTACTACCTTAAAAATGTCGTACGAAATGGTTCTATTCTTAAACAAACAGATAAAAAAAATCACAGCTTCACACAATCAAAAAATCCAGTGGTGTCACAATGTAAAATTCAGTGGGGTCACAATGTAAAACGACATCGTTTTACAAGATAAAAAAAATTAATTTGAGTGGGGTCACTTGCCCCCTCACCCTGAAGGGTGGATCCGCCCCTGCAAGAAACAATGCATGATTGCATGCTACATGACTATTCTCAAGCCATTATAGTTGCACAAACAGAATAAATTAGCACGAACTACAAAAGGTTCACTACCTTAAGAAAAATCCGAGGTTTCATGTTTCATACCCATTTTAATGTTGGTTATTTCTTAGGACTTCGCTATGCTATTTACTAATTCAAAGGTATGTTTGAGATACCCAAAAAAAAAAAAGAGGAAGATTTACATGTAAGTTGCTTACCGAATAGGCTAGAGGCGCCACATTGCCGTCCGGGTATGGTAAAAAATCAGCAAGGGTGGGATAAGAAATTAGTGAGTGTTACTACTAGGCTTAGATAGCAACTTGGAACATAGGAACCATGATGGGAAAGGGATGGAGTTAGTTGATATTATGATTAGAAGAAAGATTAATATAGCATGTTTACAACAAACAAAATGGATAGGGGAGAAAGCTAGAGAAATAGAAAACCGAGGGTTTAAGTTCTACTATATTGGAATAGATAGACAGAGAAATGGAATTGGCATAGTTGTAGATACGAACCTAAAAGAAGTTGTATCGATACCAGAAAAGGAGATAGATTAATACTTATAAAATTGCTAAAAGGGAAACAAATACTCCCTCCGTCCCTAAATTATCGTCTTCTTTTCCTTTTTCGTCCGTCCCTAAATAATTGTCTTGTTTGAAACTTTCCTTTTTAGAACGTCACTTTTACTATTTTACCCTTACTTTTTTTTCCTACTTTCATTATGAGCCACGTACACATGGGCATTAAAAGAAGCAACACACTATTTCAATACTATTTTAATATTAATAATCAAGTCAATTGAGTTTTCTTAATCCGTGTGCCGGGTCAACCCAGACAATAATGTAGGGACGGAGGGAGTAATTAATTTAATTAGTGCTTATGCACCACAAGTAGGATTGGACCAACAAGCTAAAGATCAAATTTGACAAGATTTAAATGAATTAGTGCAAAGGTTACCCAAGAGTGAGAAACTATATATAGGGGGAGATTTTAATGCCTATGTGGGAGAGGATTGTGTTCGGTATGAGGGGGTGCATGGAGGGTGTGGTTTTGGTGATAGAAATAACGGCGGAATAGCTATATTAGATTTTGTGATTGCTTACGACTTAGTTATACCTAACACACGTTTTAAGAAGAGTGAAGAATATTTGATAACTTTTAAAAGTGGACTAAATAAAAGTCAAATAGATTATTTTCTAACTAAAAAAGTTGATTATTTAACTTGTAAAGATTCTAATGTAATTCCAGGAGAGCGCTTAACTTCAAAGCATAGAATTAGGTGTTAGATATTACCCTAAAAAACAATCAACAACGTAGAAACTCGAGAACTAAATGGTGAAATTTAAAAGGCAAAAGATTAAGTTTATTTATGGATAAATTGTTAAAAGATGCAACATGGAATGTCGAAGGTGGGACCAATAAATATGGAATAAAATGTGCAAGTGTATTATAAGAATATCAAAGGCGGTACTAGGAGAATCAAAAGGTAAAAGACTCTCAGATAAAATAACATGACGGTGGAATGAGAAAGTCCAAAAAGTGGTACGGCCAAAAAGAGTCTTATAAAACTTGACAGAAATCAAGAAATCTAGAAAACTAGAAAATTTGGAACGATACAAATTGGCTAATACAGAGGTAAAGAAATCCGTGAGAGAAGCTAAGTCTAAAGCATTCAATGAGTTTTACAATAAATTAGATACAAAAGATGGGGAGAAAAATATATACAAACTTGCAAATTAAGGGAGAGGAAGACTAGGAATTTCAAAAAAAGTAAAACGTATTAAGAATGAAAATTCACGGTCCTAGTCATGAGGAAATTAAAGAGAGATGGAAAGAATATTTTGAAAAATTATTAAATAAGAAACACGTAGAGAACTAGCCATAGAGAAACATAACACAGACGGTAGAAGTAGAGATATTACCTTTCTTCGTAGAATTAGTGAGAGCGAACTTAAGGTTGATTTAAGAAAGATGAAGACTGTGGCGGCTTTAGGACCAGAAAGAGACCCTATTAAGGTATGGAAATGCCTAGGAGACGTAGGAGTGTCTAGGCTAGCGAAGTTATGTAGAGGAAGAGTATTATAGTACCAATATACAAACATAAAGGTGATATTCAGATTTGTACAACTGACACAAATTACAGGGGTATTAAGTTAATGAGTCACACAATGAAACTATGGGAGAGACTAGTTGAAAATAGATTGAGACGGGAAACAACAATATTGAAGAATCAATTTGGTTTTATGCCAAGAAGGTCAACAATGGAAGCTATCTAGTTCTTAAGTGGATTGATGGAAAAATATAGAGAGGGAAAGAAGGATTTACACATTGTTTTTATTGGCCTAGAAAGGTGTTGTATATTGTTTAGATTTTCTTGTATCCATCACCAAGTCTTTGTTAGAAGTGACCACTAGCATGCATGTAAGTAGTGTGGCAACTTGTATTTAGACTTATGCCTTGTAATAGATTTTAGGATTACTGGTCTACACTAGTAATGTCCTTTGGACCAGCCATCCTTCACCATCAGTGTTCCTTTAGTCGTCAGTGCTTACCAGCTAAGTTTCAATCAGCAATGTTTGAAGATATGAAGAACGACCGATCAAGACCTAACTCTAAAGATCTGCCTATGTACCAGCAATGTCACTCCTCGACTTTTGTGTAACATTAAGCACGTGGTTCATTTATTGAACCCTTCCATTTTAGGCCATCTTCCCAGAAAGGACACTCTGCGAACAACACTTTGTCTACCCATTTCTAGCAAAGTTTGCAGAACCTGCCGGAGTCAACCTTGGAAGATTCAGTTCACCAATCAGACTTCAACAAACATTTGTGTCCATTTAATGCATGCAACTTTGCATTAAATGTACCCCATTTGAATCTCCCAAGTCTGAAGATCTCCAACGGCTACAATATCAATCTCCAAGTATAAATAGAAGACATTGAAGCATTGAAGAAAACTCTTGCAATCTCAACAACCTTCAAGCTTCATAACTCTTAGTGCATTCAAAAAGCTTCAAAGAAACATTCCATCATTCAATTCAGTGAAGAGTACTGTTCTTTAGATTTTAGTCTTTACTGCTCTTCATTGATTGTAATTCTAAGCATTCAAGGCACGCGAGAGAGTTTGATCTTTCTAGATCATAACTCCCACCTAAAATACTTGGTCAAATATTTTGTACACGAACCATTAGTGATCTTTGTAATCGATCTTAGTGGAAAATATAGAAAACTTTTCAAATTCAAAGTTGACCACTTTGGTAGTGGACATAACACTTATTCATAGTGTGAACCACTTCAAATACATGTTCTTTAATTTCCTGCACTTGTGTTTGATTTTCACTTGAGAACTTTTAGTTTCCATTTTGCCCAGGAGAACGGCTAACCTGTCTATAGGACATAGTCATTCTGTCTTGTCCTGTTCTTTACAGTTTATTCCACTACAAGCTATTTACTAGATGAATTGTTATTTTGTGAAGTAAAACTTATCAAAGTTTTTAAATTAGACATAGGCTATTCAAATCCCCCCTCCTCTAGCCTATTTGAGCCTTCCAAGACTAATAAAAGGGCTTATGATAGAGTTCCTAGAGAGTAAATTTAGTGGGTGTTAGAGAAGAAAGTGAGACATATTGATGTGATTAAGGGTATGTACAATGGAGTTGTGACACTAGTTAGAACTAGAGATAATAAACGGGCTGACCCTAGCGGTTTCAAGGTAGCCCTAACGGGCCACGGGCTAAACGGTCTAATTATTTCGGGCCACTATTATTGCGGACCTAACTCTAACCTTAGCAGGCTTCGAGCTAAACGGACCACTATCAGGCCACAACTAAAAAAATAAAAAATGTGATGGATGTTAATTTTATCTTTCTAAATATCCAGAAAAGTGGTAGTGATTGTTATTTACAACCCATAATTTAGATAGGTTATTATGTTTTTCATAAGAAATATAAATTAGATATTTTTTACCTAACTGTATTTAAATTTCAACATGTTTTACCTAAAAATAAATATTGAAATAGCTCTACTTAGTAGTCCCCTTCAAGAATTTCGTTTATATTTTAGTATTTATTCACAAGAACACAAAGAAGACCTATAGTGCAAATGATAAATGTGTTTGACTTTGGATTAGAAAGTTGTGGATTTAATTCTCATGGTGGTTTTATGTATGTCCTAATTTTTTAGTGCCTAATTAATATTACACGAGCCGGCGAGCCAGCCCTAAACCTAGCGGGCAGCACTAACGGGCCGCGGGTTAAACGTGTTGGCCTGAGCCATCAAACAGATTAATTATTTAATAATTCAAGGGTCAACCATAATTTAGCCTTTGAAAATGTATAGCCTAGAATAGATGCCAAGATTTTCTCCTTGTAGATCTATATATATTTGTACACTGGTTTGAAGGAAAGAACAACAAAGAAAACAATAAAGAAAAGACTTCTATTCAACATGGTATCAGAGCCAGATTCACAAAAATCTCTGCTCTCACATATTCATCAAGAGGTACTCCAGACTTTGTGATAGCCATAGAGAACGAATCTGAGTTCGTACAACACCAAAATTCTCAGACTGAATCACTTCACCATGAACTGACACAAAGCCCAAACCTTTTCTCACCCACTGCTAGGAGACACGCCTACTGCTCCAATCAGCATTCGGATGACTCCAACTATGCTATGTGGTCCAAAGTTATTGAGATGTATATTTCTGGCAAAGACAAGTTGGGATATATCAATGGAGACTTTCCCCAGCCTCCAGAAAACAATCCATCTTTTCGAAAATGGCGAACTGAAAATGCCATTGTCAAAGGATGGTTGATCAAATCGATGAATTCATCCTTGATCACGAACTTTCATTCGCTTCCCAACTGCAAAATTCGATTGCTATAACTTATTTTGATGGGACTGACACTTCTCAAGTTTATGATCTACGGCGTCGTGTGAGCCGCATGAGACAAGCGGGAGGATCCATTGAAAAATACTACAACGACCTTCAAGGATTGTGGCGAGAAATTGATTTTTGTCGTCCAAATCCTATGACCTGCCTAGTGATATCCAGAAGTAAAACACAATCCTACAGGAAGATAGAGTATATATCTTCCTTGATGGATTAGACGATAGGCTAGACAAAACTCTAAGTAATGTACTACAATTGAATCCATTCCCTAATGTAGAACAGGCCTATGCTCATGTTCGACGCGAAGATGTGCGCCAGACCGTGATGACCTCAACGGTTGAACCCAGTTCTAGTGTGGTTATGGCATCGAAAGGAATCAAGACAGCCACTGGAATACGCAGCAAAAAATGGGGTCATTTTCTCTAAATAGTGGAAAAGTGACTCCAATCTCCAAATCGAAATTTAGACCAATCAGATGAAGAAAAATGCACCACTGTGGGAAAACCAAACATACAAGTGAAACATGCTTCAAGTTACATGGGTATCCAAACAGACTCGTGGAAGGAATTTTAGGCAAGAAGAAAACGAGAAACCGCAACTACTAGTAAAGGAACTGGTAGAGTTGCTGCAGTTACTCCTGAACGTCATCTGTCTCTTATCTCACAAGAAAATAACTCTACTACTCTCAATGATCAAGGTAACTGTGGCCAGGCATTTCTTTCTTCTACTAAACAGAGGGATAGCCTCTCGATTATTGACTCTGGGGCAACCGACCATTCGATTCCAATGATTTCTCTCATACTGCTCCTCCAAGACGGAATCGCATTGCTAATGTTAACGGATATCGGAGCTGGAACTGTGTCTCTATCTCCATCTCTTTCTTTATCTCACACTTTACTAGTCCTATCTCTCTCAAATAAATTAATGTCTGTGAGCCAAGTTACATCAGATCTTAACTGGGTTGCACTAATATATCCTACTTTTTGTCTACTTCACGATATTCTCACCAAGGAGATCATTGGGCATGGTACTAAGAAAGGGGGATTATATTACATGGATGACTTCAGTTTGGGAAGAGCCAATCACATACATCATACGGGTGGCAACAAGGAAAAACAGATTTGGCTAATACATGGGGCATCCATCATTTGGTTATTTAAGACATTTATTTCCTGATCTTTTTTCAAATACAAAAGACTCAAGACTTTACGTGTGTTACATGTATTATGGCCAAAAGTCATAGAATTCCTTATCCTCTGAGCATGAATAAAAGTGATACTCCTCTTGCTTTAATACATTCAGACGTGTGGGAACCTTCTCCTATTACTACTTTATCTACTTTATCTTCTCGTCGATGGTTTGTGATTTTTGTTGATGATTGCACTCGGATGACTTGGCTTTATGTGTTAAAACACAAAGATGAAGTCTTTTGTGTTTTTCACACCTTCCATGCTATGGTTCAAACAAGTTTTCAGCCAAGGTTCAGATTCTTCGTTCGGACAATCGAGGTGAATATATCAATCATCAATTTCAAACTTACTGCAAACAACATGGCCTCATCCATGAAACCTCTTGTACTCAAACCCCACAACAAAATGGCATTGCTGAAAGGAAGAACCACCACATCTTAGAAACTGCTCGCACTTTGTTGATTGGAGCACATGTCCCTAGTCACAACTGGGATGATGTCATTGCCACTGCTGTGTACTTATTAAATCGCATGCCTACAAAAGCCTTAGATTTTCAAACTCCACTACAGATCTTTGCTAAACATGTTTCTCACTACAGGTCCTTGCTAAACATGTTTCTCCGCCTTCTGTTTTGACGATTCCTCCACGTATCTTTGGGTGTGTTGCTTTTGTGCACCTTCATAAGAATCAACGCACTAAGTTGGACCCATGTGCGATTTGTTGTCTATTTTTGGGTTATGGCGTAAATAAGAAGGGTTATCGGTGCTACGATCCTACTACGAAACGCATCTATATCACTATGGATATCACATTCCTAGAATCAAACACCTCTTTTCCCCAATATCCAATTCTTCTCCTCAAGGGGAGATCCGAGGTGAAGAGCATAATTGGTTAAGTGTTGAAGGGCCAGAACCATTGTTTGTTGAAAGAAATGAACCATTGTTTGTTGAAGGAAATGAACCATTGATTGTTGAAGGGAATGAAGGGAACTCAAACCCAAACCAACCGAATGCCAATGAAATGATAGATAATTCAGTAAAAGAGAATGTATCACAAAGAGCTCGACGAATTTCATCAACTTCCGAAGATGAATCCCCCTTCTCTTCAGTACCTGAAGTCCCAACTCCTGAGAATATTCCTGAGGTAAGCTCCCCTATTACTCCTCCATATACTAATACTCCTTTGAGTTATGAGTTGCCTTTCAGGGACAACCCTGGTAAACCACCAAATCGATACTCTCCAAAAGTAGAAGAGAGAAGATCCAAGTATCCAATTTCCAACTATGTGTCTACTCAAAGATTATCCGAACCTGTCAAAGCCTTTGCTCACACACTATCCTCATGTCACATCCCTGGGAGTGTCGAAGAAGCGTTGTCTAATCCAAATTGGGCCCAAGCTATAAAAGAATTAATGGAGGCTTTGCAGAAAAATAACACATGGACACTAGATGCTCTACCTAAAGGAAAAAATACAGTTGGGTGCAAGTTGATTTTCTCCATTAAATACAAGGCACATGGGTCTATCCATCGATACCAAAAGCAAGGCTTGTGGCAAAAGGCTATACGCAAACGTATGGCATCGATTACCAAGAAACTTTCTCTCCTATAGCCAAACTAAATACTGTTCGAGTGTTGTTATCTCTTGCAGGAAATTTAGATCGGCCATTGCATCAACTTGATGTAAATAACGCCTTTCTACATGGTGACCTCAAAGAGACAATTTACATGGATATCCCACCGGGGTACACTGCATCTTCGGGAATCAAAATTGCATGCAAGCTGCAACGATCTTTGTGTGGACTAAAACAGTCACCTCGGGCATGGTTTGGTCGGTTTAGTTCAGCTATGAGAAAATATGGTTTTTGGCTGAGCAATTCTCATCATAGCTCTTTCTAAAGCATCAAGGGGGAAAGGTGACAGCTCTAATAGTCTATGTAGATGACATGATTATTACAGGGGATGATGCGGAAGAAATTATGAGGCTCCAAAGGCAATTGTCAATAGATTTTGAAATGAAGAACTTAGGGGGGCTGAATTATTTTCTTGGAATTGAAGTTGCCAGATCAAAACGAGTCATATTCCTTTCTCAAAGGAAGTATGTGCTGGACCTACTCACAGAAGTGGGTTTACTAGACTGTAAGCGAGCCGATATCCCTATTATACAGAATCATAACTTGGAGTATATGTGGATCAAGTACCAAATAAAGAGAGGTACCAAATGTTAGTTGGTAAACTCATCCATTTATCTCATACACGCCAGATATAGCCTATGTTGTAAATGTAGTAAGTCAATTTATGCACTGTCCGAGTAAAGATCATATGGATGCAGTAATCCAGATTCTGCGATATTTAAAGTCTTCTCCGGAAAAGGGCTTCTGTTTTCAAAGAACAATCATTTGAAAGTGGATGGCTACACAGATGCAGACCGGGCAGGGAACAACTCAGATAGAAAATCAACTTCAGACTATTTCACTTTTGGAGGAGGCAATCTGGTTACATGGAGAAGCAAGAAACAAAAAGTAGTGGCATTATCCAGAGCTGAAGCTGAATTCCGAGGAATGGCAAAGGGTCTTTGTGAGTTGCTTTGGCTTAGAAGACTGCTGACTGAGATTGGCTTTGCTCCTAGAACAAAAATGAATTTGTTTTGTGAAACAAGGCAGCCATTGACATCTCCCATAACCCGGTCCAACATGATCGTACAAAGGAAGTTGAAGTAGACAGACATTTCATCAAACAGAACCTCGAAGAAAAGATTATTCGGTTTTCCATTGTCAAATCAGAAGACCAACTAGCGGATATCCTTACAAAGGCAGTACCTATCAAAATTTTCTATAGCTCACTTGACAAGTTGTGCATTAGAGATATCTATGCATCAACTTGAGGGGGAGTGTTGGTGTGAGCTGTCAAATAGATTAATTATAGGACCTGATTATTTGTAATATCCCATAAATCAAGGGTCAACCATAATTTAGCCTTTGAAAATGTATAACCTAGAATAGATGCCAAGATTTTCTCCTTGTAGATCTATATATATTTGTACACTGCTTTGAAGGAAAGAACAACAAAGAAAACAATAAAGAAAAGACTTCTGTTCAACAAAACGGTCTGGGCCAAAAAAGCCTTGATTTTAAACGGGTCAAAAAATTTGAGTCCTCGCCCCTTTTTTTTCCTGTTTAAACGGGTCAGCCCTACGGGTGTGGTCCTTTTAACATCTTTAGTTAGAACTACATCACGAGAGACCCAGAGTTCCCAATTACCGTTAGTTTACACAAAGGATCGCCTTAAGTCCGTATCTTTTTGCTTTGGTGGTGGATGTGAATTAACCGAACATATACAAGACGATATGCCATGGTGCATATGGTGCATGTTGTTTGCTGATGACATTGTTTTGATTGAAGAGACGAAGAACGGAGTCAATGATAAACTAGAAAAGTGAAGAGAAACTTTAGAAGTCAAAGGCTTCAATATAAGTAGGAGTAAAACGGAATACATGGAATGCAACTTTAGCGGTAAAAGGAGTAATAGTAGCGACAAAGTTAGGTTAGATGGTCAGGAAATACCACAAAAGAACAATTATGATATTTAGTCAATCAAGACGGGTAGGTGAGAGATGATGTTAGTCATAGGATAAAATAAAATCAGTGGTTGAATGGAGAAGTGCATCCATAGTGTTATGTGATGAATGTATACCGGTTAAGTTGAAAGGAAAGTTTTATCGGCTAGCTATTTAACCCGCACTACTTTATGAAACCAAATATTGGGCAACTAAGAAAGAACATGTTAACAATATGAGTGTAGCTGAAATGGGAATGTTAAGATGGATACATGGTAAAACTAAAAAAAATAGAATTCATAATGAACAAATTCGTGAGACAATAAGAGTCGCCCCAATATAGATAAAACAAAAGAAAACCGTCTAAGATGGTTTGGACACATACAACGTAGACCGGTTAGTGCACCCGTTAAAAAGTATGAGTGTATCAATATCAACCAAACTAGAAGTAGGGGAAGGGGAAGACCAAAATTAACATGGACATCCATAATAAAAAAAAAGATATGAATGACTGTGGTGTGTGTGACGAACTTGCTTTGACCAAATCGAATGGAAAAAGATTTATGTAGCCGACCCTAAGTGATTGAGAAATAGGCCGAGTTGAGTTGAGTTGAGTACAAGGAAATGGGATCCTTTTCTTTTCGGGTTGGAGTAGTGAACAGGAAAAGCTCACTCCTGAAGTATCTTCAATTGGGTAGTTGGGTTCCCTATTCCAAAATAATTGCATCAGCGGATCTACCTATATTTTGGTACTTCGGAGGTTCCCAACTGCATCTAAAATTATCTAAAGATGTGCTGCCACATCTCAACACTGATCCTGGTATCTCAGGAATAGGTTCTGTTTACTACTTTACTGGTAATCCCTTCTTCACAAAGTACTTGTCATCTGTCTAAACAGCAAGCAGCTTATAATAGAGTTATGTCTGACCTTTCCCAATATACCCTTATTCTTACATTTGTCTGAAGTTGTGTGGCCAACTACAAAAAGAAAAAGTTTATTACGGGTGGTAACGAACGGTAAAGCATTTCCACTTATGCAAGTGGACAATCATTTTGGGATGAATGACAATTATCTGAGACAGGGGGTACCTTGTGTATTATTGGTCAGAGATTTAGTAGCTACATCACTTTTATTATGTTTCGATGAAGGTGATGATACCCAAAAGAATAGTTACTTATTCATACGAAACATACTGAAAACTTGGAGATACAGCTTGCTGGGACAGAGAACAGGGATCTGGGAGATAAAAATGACAAGACTGCACAAGGCCTTTTAGAGAGAAGAGGATTTACTTGTCAACAAGATAATATTTGACAAAAGTAATATAGATCCTTGATCCAACCAAAGTGGACAGCAGTGGTACCATATAAAGCTAGAGTGAAAAATACCAGTCAAATATAAACTTAACCAACTATAAATTTAAATTGGACTTTCAGTGCCTTGATTAGGAAGGCATCAAATTCATCAAATAGGAGAAGTAGACATTTTCAGGTCAGAATCTATAATTTCCTTTAGTAGAGAATCAAACCAAGCATGTCATCACCATGTGCAAAAATGTACCTGACATGGATTGTCGAGTAGAATGTGGACGCCGCAATTGAGCTAAAGCAAGCACAATGCCATCCTCAACCTGTGAAACAATAGACGTAAACTTTACACGAATATAGAAGAAGACTTGACAATAATAAAAGTATGTTCACCACCACTATAACCAAAAAAATAAAATAATTTATGGGAAGAAGAAGAAAACACAATTTTGCATTGACCGCCTCAATTCAGAGTGCTTGACAAATCAACTGACAAAAAACAATGAATTCATTTTGCAAACATTGACAACCGGTGGTTAAAGTAATCATAACAGTAAAAATTCAGATCTTATTTTCAAATCAGGAAGCTGATCAAAGGAAGGAACCTTCAATGAAGCAAGCTCCTTTAAACCCATTTCAACTGAGAGCATACTCTCGATATTCCCTTCACCAGTTAGATCACTCAAGTCCTGAGTAAGTTTGCCTCTCCTTTCCTGATTGTCATCGCCTGCTAATGATATAGACATGAAGGATTGATAGTGCGACTTATTGACTTCACATAAAGTAAAATATGAAAAATTTCACTGCATTGAGAACACAAAAAGACATTAATATCAGATTCAAATGAGAATTTACTAGCCTCTTTCCCAGCCTTCTTCCTTGGCCTTCTGTCCAGCAGAAACGACCACTTCAAACGGAAGAGGTGCCAAAGAAGACCAATACTCATGCTTAGACGCTGCAATGTCAGAACAAATCCCTAGAAAATAGAAGTAGAAATGTCAAGCACATGTCCAGAGATACAGAATTAGACCTACAAGAGAAACAAACAGAAACCAACTAGAAGCAGGAATATTTTCATAAACTAGAACACCTCAACACCATGAATTATGGAGTACTGTAATGTTTGTACAAACAGACTTCCACAAATATTCTTTCAGGCTTTGTTTGGAAGGAAACATTGGCAAGAGAGGAGAGAGGGAAGGGGAATCACATTGATGTTATGCTTGATCCTCAGTCTGGTACACACAGTTGTACAGTGGTACAACTGTACATTGATTGCATTTTCTTCCTCATAGTGTGGGAGTGCTCCACTTATGATGTCTTTGTGGGTACAGTGCAATGATTGCATTTTCTTTCCTTAATCAACAACTTTATATGATTCCTAAGCAATATTACTGCCATCTTACAAACCCTTGAATTGGGAAAATGGATGGAATCTCATTAGTAAGTATCTTGTTAAAAGTAATTAGATACTTAACCTCAAGGTATTTAGGTAAATGAATCACCCAAATAAAAGGCAAATTTTGGAATCACAACCAAAATTTGACAACTTGACAGCATGCTAGAAGCTAGGGGACATGTAAAGAAATTACATGCATGCCATGACATGACATGTGAATCTTGAAAAGGATAGAAAACGAGCAACTCAATTCAGTTATCAAACTCTTATTTCCAAAGGGAACTAGTGGTGAGTAAAATGACCAAGAATGTAAACAACTTCATTACTCCCTCCGGAAAAACGATTGCACTATGTAGGTTACCATGCTGAGCAGCTAAACCCCAGTAGCGCGCAAGCCAACACCGCTTAAGCACCACTTCCTCCTGCATATTTGACATCATATTACATTTACCATATCTGATAAATACAAAACTCATGCAGCTATTTGATTACGTACCATCTCACACTGAGTCAAAACCATTCTTTGTGTCATCGAGTGAAGAGATTTAACTTCAGATAAAGTTCCCTGAAGCTGGTTTACAGCAGCTCCAGCCTCATCTTTTGCTTTCTGAATTAAGTGAATATCAAAGAATTGTATCATTAACATGCAGCAAAGCAACAGAAATCGAGTCTAGAAAATTAATACTTTGTATACGGCACAGAAAGCGTGCTTCACCTTAACTTCCAAGCGGAGGGATACAGTTTCATCATCTACCCCAACTTTTGCTTTCTTTGCTTCTTTAAGTGCAATCTGTTATAGTGATAGTAATATTCTTTTCATTACATTCAGGGGACTGAGGTAAAACCGGTTGCATCATGCTATGAAAGAAGAATAGTAATCTATGTTGTCTTTTCGAGCCAATAATGTGAGAATATCCTTTCAGGCATCACCTTGGCACAACACTGAACTCATCCAACTCTAAATCACGAAATGGACAATATATTCCGAGTACATAACAAACTCAGACTACCTCTCTTTGACGTAATGCAGCTTCCTTTCTGCATATAATTAGGCATTTCGCAATTAGGGCATAAAATAAACACTGCCAAAAGAAGCATTAGAATAAAATGGACGGAGACATGCTAAATATTGCAAAGGACAACCAAGAGGCATTTATTAACTCTAGCATACCTGCTTAACAGTTTAGCTTCCAAAGATACTCCTTCTCCAAGAGCAGCAACCTGAAAAATAAGGGACCATATTTGAATGACGCAATTGTACACTTGTACGAGTCTGGAGTTTGCGGGCATACACAACACACAAACTAAGAAATCAATATAATATAGGACATATTGACATCAAATCGCTGAAAGAAAGAGATTTATAAAAACTTGTTGTTGGTAATTTCTGAACAAAAGATTTTTAATTGAATATAAGAACTTTCAAGGAGAAAAGGAAACAAACAAACAATAAATAGGACTCGGGTAACGGTATAAGTCAATAAACCGTTTGCTGTGCTAGACAGGAGAGTTTTAACAAGAATGTTTCTCCAAAAGACAAATGGGAAAACCTCATTATCAACTGGATATATGCAACAGTAATCATTCTTGAAACAATACATGTAAGCTAAACATAAAGATTACACTAGAGTCCCCAATAAACAGTTTCCGACAAAGATGCATGTGATTTTCACCCACCAACAATAAGGAAAAGCCTGTCTCCACAAGAAGCATGGAGATTTATCAGTTCTCTTGAATTTTCAATGCTGTCATCTTTCTATTCTGTCAAAAGAACTTCAATCATGGATGCCTCGACATTATGAAGGAAGGGAAAATGAAATCCAGTTGAAAGTCAGTTCTCCCCTAGTACATTCTAGTGTACAACCAAAAATAATAAGGAATTAACCTGTTTCTCAAGCTCCTTAACTCTCGCCTCCACTTCCTCACAACTCTCTTCTGCTAACCTGAGCTGCATGAAAGGTGCAAAGTTGCAAACATTATTTCACACACTAGAGATAGAACAGCAGGAAGCAGAAAAGAAGAAAAAAGGCACACCTTCTCAAGGACATTCTCATTCTCTTCTTGTAGCATATCAAGCTGCACAATGACCAGAAGTTAGCTTAACAAGAGAACATTCATAGGCAGGAAAAGACAAATTCATCCTTTAACATTCTTGAATCAGAAAACTCAGGATGAATGCTAATGTCTGCACATACAACATGAGAAACTAAAGAAATCAATGTAATTAATTAACGTACTTCGTCACGGAGTGCAGAAGCCTCCCGCTGATCTCCTTTATCTTTCATGTTCACGTGTCCCATATCCGGAGAGAATCTACAGTTTATGTTTAGATTATATTTAACGATTCAAATAACATAATTATATATCTCCCTGACAGTTCACGCAATATATGGAAAATAAATCTATGTGCATCACGAAGCACTATGACTGCCTCCTCTCCCAGAACAAATTAAGATAATGTAAGCCAAAATTCATCTCACAAAATATAAACCAA
Source organism: Platycodon grandiflorus (assembly GCA_016624345.1). Taxonomy (NCBI): domain Eukaryota; kingdom Viridiplantae; phylum Streptophyta; class Magnoliopsida; order Asterales; family Campanulaceae; genus Platycodon; species Platycodon grandiflorus. The sequence continues at coordinate 59,244,198 of CM028362.1, forward strand.
AAATGCTTCAAGCCCGTTCAGCATTCATGAGGCAATACCGACTCTAACAATATTCACAATTCAAGGTGCAATGCTGCAATTGCATTTGTTTAGATTGAGTCTATATAGGCCCAAAAGAAATCAAGATCTTAATTCCTAATTTTACAGGACATAATGGTACAAAACAGTACCAAAAAGATGTGATATGTTTTTATACCTCTTCTCTCTTTGCCTACTGGTTGGAGGATCAATTGGGGGAATAGACATTGGGGTCCTCAATGATGTTTTGCTAGGTGGTATTGATGGCGTTGTCCGATTGGGCATTGATGGCCTTGCAGCAGGTGTTGAGCGAGCCGACTGACTTTCCACAACAAAGTTCTTAGCTAACTAAGCAAAAGAGAAGATATTATAATCAGTTTTGTGAAGCATTAGAAGAAGAAGAGATTAATGCAGAGTTCCTACCATTGAGGTATGAATACGGTCTACTTTACAGTTTATACAGCCTAGCTCTGTATATAGTAAGGTAATTTTGTACGGGTCAGAATGAAGAAATGCCGTTAGGACTCGACCCTGTTAGACTTCGAGAATATGTTATGTGTTTGGTGCACATCAAAAACCATGGTCAATGGAAGATCACTCAGAAGTAAACAAAAAGTTGCCCCAAAACGCGGTAAAATCACTAACTGAATTTGAGTTTCAAATACCATTTCACGAAGTGTGAGGATATTTTCAGGATTTTTAGCATTAACAAAATAATATTTTCATTGTTAATCATCTCCATGATAGTGATGAAAAAAGTTAAAGTTTGCATTTTCCTATCAGCCCTCAAAAATATTTATACTATAAATAACCATAGATACAGTTTTTCAACAAAATTTTTGGTCTTTTTTCACAATAAAGGCATGCCAAACTTTTAAAACAAGCTCTTACTGTATTTAGACAATCCTACAAGAATTATTATGGGCTATTATAATAAAACTCATGTCAACTGGGAGAGAACAACACTGATTTGCTTAAAGTTTAAGCGTCCTATGTATGAATGCCCTAACACATGTCTACAAGAGATATACATAAATGCCTACACTTCCATTGAATAACTAACTTCTTGCAAATTTAAAAGAGTTAAATATTGGATGATATAGTTATGGAAATGAGACTACTTGAGTTAACAATCCTAACACGGAAAGTAATACTCTGTCCGAGCCTGCACCACATGTGTACATAGTACACATACAAACAAATACAAATTATTAGTGGAGTTGATGGTTTTAAGAGCTTTCTTATGTCTAAATGTATGACACTAGTTCAGATAGGTGCTTCAGCTTACATAGATTTCGGATTGCTCTAAGCATTTTGCAAATTCGGTGCAGGAAACATCCAATTCGAAAAGCACCAGCAACTAATGCAACTTTAACTTGATTACTATCAGATAATTCAAAGTATAAAACATCAAACCGCCGACCTGCTTCTATTTGTCGAGATGTGATCCAAGCCGACTACATTTTAGAATTAGCCCGGCCCACTCTCGATCAGAACTTAGAGAATTATGGAAAGCATTTGCAAATTCTACTTCACATAATATCAATCATACTATCACAAAAAATGTAGTCACGAAACAACATCAAGTTCTCAAAATATACCGAAGGAGAAGGAGATCTATTGATCTTAGCAGGAGGAGGCGGAATTGCAGGCTTGTTGCTGCTACCGTTACCATTGCTGGCTTTGACTGGCCTGATGAAAGACGAGGGCGCAAACTCAAGATCATCGTCTTCGTCGTCGTCGTCATCAATGTCGGTGCCTTGAGAAGCCATAACCTGAGCTAACCTCTGAGCGGCGGCTTTGGCAGCAAAGTTCTGAGTGCGCTTAATATTGGAAATGCCGGTGGTGGAGGAGGAACGGGAGTGGTGGTAACGTGACGGAGACATCACCGGAGAGGAGGAACCGGCTGTGACGCTGGATTCGCTGCTCCACTGGCGAGCATAGACCGGACTTTCAGTTCGTTTCTGGTCCATTACGCGTAGTGTAGTAGTAGAAATTGGTTGCTTGAGTTGAGTGTGTGTGTGTGTGTGTGACAGAGAGAGAGAGAGAGAGAGAGAGAGAGAGAGCGAGGAATGGGAAAACAGAATGCCTAGATCTCCGTGCAATGTGTTGGGATTTGATTTGAGGACTGATAAATTTGACGGAGTTGGAGAAGAGAAGAGAAATAGACTCCGTCCCACTAAAAAGGGAACATCTTGTTAATCCTTGATCCTTCTCTCTCTCTCTCTCTCTCTTGTTTTTCTCTTTTTCTTTTTTCTTTCTTTTTCCTTTTCTGAAAGTGTTAAATGAAGTTAATTAGATATTTAATGATGTGTTAGGACTTAGGCCGTTACTTTCTTTATTCTTTTTTAAGGAATTAGTTAAGCTGCTACTCCTACCGTCTGGAAAAACAAAAAAGAAAAGGGTATATTATATATAAAGTAAGGGTAGTGCTATTCCTACCCCCAAAATTACTTAGTCTATCCATTTATTAAGTCTATCCCCTTTAAATATTATACCTCCTATATTACTAAGTATACCCCCATTTTTTTTCTATTTTACCCTTTAACAATAAACTCCCAATTCTTCTTCTTCTTCTTTTTTGCTTCTTCTTCTTCTTCTTCTTCTTCTTCTTTTTTGCACTATTAAAAGATGAAATCAAGATCTAATTACCAAGGTACCATCAGATCGCCAACACTCAATCCAAATTGCAACAAATCTGAAGCTGCAGATCCAAAATAGAAAGCAAAAGAGATCGAAACAGAGAAAACAATAAACAATGACAATCACAAACAATGAATTTAATCCAATCAAAAATCGAAACCAAGGCTAATTTCAAACCAATCAAAAAGATCTAACAAAGATTTCCTCCATCTCGTGTCATGTCCCCATCATTTCACCGTGGTCTCCGATTCGATTGATGCAAGGTGGGACCAAGTATGCACCCTCGGCCGCACACCTAGGAATGTGCGGCACGGTCCGCCGCACATTTAGGGCGGCAAGCTGCATACTAAGTGCGCCGACAGTATCTTAGGTTCTTAAAAATTTTAAGGGTAATATAGTCTTTTAAAATTGTGGCAATTTTGTAATAATGATAAGGGGGTATACTCAGCAATTATGGGGGTTGGAATAGCAATTCTCATAAAGTAATGTTATGGGTATCTACAAAGTATTAAATTTTTTACATTAAATGATATGTGGCAGCTAATGTGATAAAAAAAAATTAAAAATTGCATCATCAGCTGCAACATCAATTAACATGTCATTTGATACAAAAAATTTAATATTCTTTAAATACTCATAGCATTACTTTTATATATAACCTCTGTTTAGCGATGGATTAGGCTCAAATTTTCCAATCACCTACCGATTAAAGCAACATGTCACTTTCAACTATAACTTTTTCTTTAATAGTACTTTTTATTTAGAGACTCACGTGATTTAGGTACTTTTTTTATTATAATTTTTTGGTATTTTAATTGACTCGTACATAAAAATTATAAAAAAATATATTTTTTTTACACTTTAATTATTATATTTGACTTAAAAAGTCAATAAGGTCACTAGAGTTATGTTTCAAAGGTGCGTGCACGTGAACAATGTCATCTTAACCTTCTCGTCTGCTGAATTCACCTCCATAGCTAGCAATTATCATACTCTCTCCACTTTCCAGTTTCCATCGTCCCCACCAACTCAACTGGTTATAGATTTTTAACAAATGAATTTATAAAAAATTCAAAATAAACAAAAAAGGACCACACCCCCATAGCTAACAATTATCATACTTAAATTAAAGAAAAAAAATCAACCCAAGTTAGCAATTATCCACCGTAACAGACTAACATAAACTCTTCAATCAATCTAATTCAAACTTAAATTTTTCAACGCTAATCACAAAGATCTCTATTTCCAGACCCGCAATATCCATCCTCGACTCGATCTCCAATGTGGGTCCGACCTGAACCCTCTTTGCTTGTTGGCTCCACATTCTCCGACGCCCATGTACTTGGTCCGAGACCTAAACCTATCTTGTCGGAGGGACGAACATGAAATCGAGCTGAGTGCCGGCGTAAAGGAACTGGATGGAGCTGTCGTAGTCAACATCGAGGTCGTCATAAAAGGGGAAAGCTTGATATCTTGGCATGATTCAAACCCAAATCTTGAAAATATTGTTCAAATAACTTGTGCAAGTATTGGCACGTGTGGGGGGGGGGTTCCTTTTTATTTTATTTATGAATTGCAAGTTGTATTTTAGTTTCTTCTGCAAAACATAGCTTCAGAAATGATAATCTAGTAACTTTCGATTCAAGATTGGGGAGATAATTAGAAGGAGAAATATTGTCAAGGGTATGGAAGAAGAAATTATCGTCTTAAGCGATAGAGGTGGATTTGGAGTCTTCAATTGGAGATCAAATGAAGTAAGGAGAGAGGGTTTATGTTAGATTAGATCATATGGAAGATGATGAAAAGTGAAGTGTTTCATTTTGTTCTTTTGACAAAGGCTCTGATTTCGAATGATGTTGAAAGAATCATGTGACTAGCAAATGATATAAGTAAGGGTATTTTTGAGTTTCTAAAATGGTTTTAAGCTTTTTATTCAAAAATATGGATGGAGTGATGAACTTGATACTTCACCCCAAATATAGTGATTAAAGTATGAAAAAAAAAATTAGTAGAGTTTGCTTAACAAAATTTTCGTGGTGACCAAATTGTAACTATTTAACTAGACTTTATAGTTTTTTTGAACATGATTATGATGAGTTTTAAGTAGAATTATTATCATTTATAAAATTTTATGAACTTGATTAAATAGCATGTTATTTGAAAGTTTATTTTTTAGTATTTTTTTAATCATTAAATTGTTTAAACAAAATTATTAGTTTGACCAATTATTCATGGGTATTTTTCGATTAACCGTTACCCTTTGAAAATGGATACGAGAGACAAATTGATTTCCCGGTGGGAAATGGGGCGGTTATGGGGCATACAATTGAGTTGGGAAATGGGGGTGGTATTATGTATAACCACCCCCGAACTGCCTCATTGTCATTCCTAATGAAATTCATCTCATATTGAAAAAAATTCACGAATAAATACCATATTTTTGTAAGTATTACTTTTTAAAAATAATTATCCATCTTTAATTTATTATTCGATAATTCATGTCAGTTTTTATTTTAAAGTAAAATAATCCCCCAAGTAATTTTTGGTAACAAAATTGATATTTGTCAATAATTTTACCTTAAACCTACATCAGCTACCATTAAAGATTTTCTAACCTATTTCCAAAATCTTAGGTGAGGCGATCAATATCTACATCTATTCCACAACTCGAATTGAGATATTTTACTAGATATAACGAGTAAGTAACAAACAGTACTTGCAAGAATCCAGTTTGAATCACCATCATGGCTTCCAAACAAGTTATTGCTTCAGCCAGTAAACTACAAACACCAAGAGCATCTCCAATGCTATTATCTAGTTTTTTATATATGACATGTTTAAATAAGAAGACATCTTTCATATGTGGCAAAAAATTTTAAAGATAGGGAGTACTCTTTTTAAATATTCTCCAATGCAAGACTTTTTTTAAAACATTCTTTCAGACGTGTAATTGTTTTATAATTATTTATAAAAATTAAAAATTACTCCTACTGTAACTGATTGACGGTAAAAATAAAAATTGAGGGTAAATGACGTGGATGAAAAACATTCTCTAGGTAATCCTCTAAAAGTATAGAATCACATAAAGGATGTTTTTCAACTAAATATCACATCATCTCCATCTCAGCATTAGAGATTTGCATTGAAAAATAGTTTTTTTTTAATTTATTTTTTTTAAGTATTTAATATTTTTTATTAGATAAATGATTGCATTGAAGAAGCGTTGATTTTAAACAAGTTGCAACATGATTATCATTGACATTTGTCACCACCCAACCTACCCAGCCCAATGGTGTCCATCCTTCCAATCCAAGCTCCATCACAAAGATAATTTTTGACCTAATCTTGTAACTGTAGAGGAACAGTCCTGCAAGCTTAATCAAGTTTGTAGTTGGTGAATGGTTAGATATTGACTCAGGAGTGAAGATGATACTTCTTCATTTCAAGTACCAATTAAAGAGGTATACTTTAATTTTTTTATTCTTATTTTTTGTCAATTTAATTAATTTTTAGATGAATATTTAAAAAAATTTTATTTGGTTAGAGAAAATAATATTATAACTTTTGGACACTGTACTAAAAGTACTATAATTCATGTGTTTTACAATTTTTCTTTATCAAAATGTCAATTCTATAAGTAGTCAAACTAACTTTCTCAATCTCATATATTTTGTCCTCTAGACAAATTAAAGCTCACGTTTTCAACAACCATTATCTACTATTTGATTTTTGTTCCTAATATATAAAGTTTATTGTTTATCTTATAAATACTCAATTTAGTTAGAGGTATAATGAAAAATTAAATAATTAATGTGCATAAAATTTTTAAGTGAACAAAAACTTTAAATCTGCTAAAAAAAAGTTGGTCTATATAAATAAGATCAAGGGAGCAAAAATTCAAAATGTACTCTTCAATTGAGAAGGGATGTACTCTTCAATTGAGAAGGGATGTACTCTTTAATTGAGAAGGGTGGAGAATGATTTAGTATAATGGATGAGTTTGGCTTGAAGACTTTGGGTTTTTTTTTTTTTTTTTTGTACTTTTCTGGGTTTCGTATAGATTAAAGTAAAGAATTATATAATTATTTGGTCCCTCCGCTTTACGAAAATTATACGTTTTACTTCTTGTTCATCAAAAAAATTTATTCTGGTCACTTAATTTACATTTTCTTGTGAGATTCTCCTTTCAGACTGTTAACGTCAAAATTTACATCTGTTTTTTTAGAAAATGGCCAAACTACCCATAATGCTTCCTCTACTCCACTTCATCTTCTTCACCTGATCCATTTGAAATCCAATCAAACAACCGTCCACTACCATGACCACCGCCACTCCATCCACAAGAAACCTTCTACATGATAGTAAATCACACAGCAGAAGAAGAGCAAATTTCATTATAACTCAGCAGAGCTATCTAAAATAGATCTAACAAGTAAACAAATCCCAAAATACTACCAACATAATCAAACCAAACAGCACCACGTTTCATTCAAACCCTAAGTCGCCATTTGAAGCACCATCTCCCTTGGAATACCTCGATCCACCATTACCATATCCATCGCCATCACAACGTCCTCCACCATAACCACCACCGCCGCCGCCATATCCACCTTCATCACGATGTCCACCTCCATAACCACCACCACCGTCTCCGCCACAAATCCGAATCCTCTAGACCTTCCTGTCTCCCGATCGTTAATAATCTATAAATCAAACAACAAAATTACATCAGATCTACATCAATTAATTCAATACTATGTGCGATTAATTAAAAGAGAGCCTAAAATCGATCTATCATCGTCCCTCGGAGAAGGGAAAAACGAGAAAAGTATCGTTTTAGGGAATAAAAGTAACATTATAAAGAGAGACAATTAGCAGAATAGATGAATCAATCAACAAAACACTAACATAATAGAACATATCAGGGATCAACACAACCGAAATCAAGTTGGAGACGGACTTGGATCAGATTTCTGCGTTGAGACTGCATGTGAGGGATTCAGAGAACACAGCGAGGTGGTGTTGCCGGCGCTGGAGAGACGCACCAGAGATGGAGCTGCTATTGTGCTGGGGTGTTGCTCTGATTTGTACATGTTTGGTCAAGAGGGGCTTTGCACGGAGAGGAGAGATGGTAGAGCATCTCTTAACATCAAGAATGTTAACTTTTTTGAATGGACTCGCCCCCATAATAAACATGTTTTTGACTGTTTCTGAATCCACAGATTTGCAGATAGTTTTGATGAGTTGGGTATTGTAGTTTGTAGATGGATTAATATATAATTTGGTCCCTGATCTTTCCATTTCCTGGTGATTTGGTACTCAATTGATAAAATTTCCTACGGTGATCCTTAATCTCAACATTTGAAGCCTAATTAGTTCCACATAACATTATCTATAACGAAATCGTTAAAAAAATCTTAAAATAATAAAATTACCCTTCGCTGAGTCTGATGAAGATAAACGTGTTAAAATTTTATGATAGAGAGGAAAAAAAAAAAAAACCATCCCTCATTCTTTTCTTACTTATTTCAAAAATACCCAAAGTATCCTTTACCACAATAAATAAAAATAGATCATTACGCACTTTCGTTAAGAACAACAAAATAAGTTTGTGCGGAACAAAAATTGCGAAAGTCAAAATTTGAGTCAAGTCTGTGTCGAACTATAACAAAGAATCAATGCGTAGCATACCTTTCTATTCGCTAATCTATCTTCTTACCAATAAGGATCTCTTTGATCGATTCGTAGATAGAAGATTAAGAGAAGCAGATAAGCACTCCAATGCCCACCTCGTGATCGAAATGTCTGCTTCATCAACCAAGGGCCAAGAGCTTCTCTAAAAGAGCAAGCTCCACCTAGGTGTGAAGGAAACTCTATCTTTGTGCTTTTCCAACCTCAACCTGGTCCTCGAGTACTACAGACCCTAGAAATAAAAAGGCACTGAGAAAGTTGTCGCAAAGGCTTTCGCTAATGAATCCCAACTTGAAGAACTCACTTTCCTTTTTTAGGATTGGGCTTGAAAGCTATTGTGGTTCTTGGTGCGCTCGTGAAAGAGCGGATTCGAGGCTGAGACAAGACCCATAGTTAAGAGCTTTGTTAGATAGAAAGGGGGAATTGCGATCTCGTTCTTGATTCACTGAGAAAAATGGGGAAATCAACAATTGAAGTAAAATTCCAAAAAATATTTTAATCTTTTTTGAAGGTACGAAATCGGCCATTAGAAAAGTACTCACAATCTGTGTTTGATTTTCGTGCTTGTGTTTCATTTCGTTTTTGCGAAGACCAAATTCACCGCCGTCGAGTGCCCAACACACCAATGTAAACAGAGCAGTCAACGGAGCATTTGATGGCATTTTGCACCAACGGAAACGGTCTGCTTGTTTGACAGAGAAAGGGCTTTTTGGTGCGATTTGTCGTCGTAGGATATCTGTATTAGAGCATCAACAATGTGCCCTTCTTTCAACTCTCTAAAAGCAATTTTAGAGTTTCTTTAGCTCCACTAAATTCACAATGACACTCTACTTTCATTCTCTATCTCTTAAATTAACTAAATTACTCTTATAATATGGAGAGTGATTTAGAAGGAATAACTTTTTTTTCTCCATTTATTTTCTCTCTCCACCCCTCCCCTCTCACAGTCTCACTCTCCTTCTCCCCTCACTTTCACACAAACACACAAAGAAAGATATGTTCCCTCTCTTTTTTTAATTTTTTTTAAGGGGGCGAAACCCTCTAAATTTATTAAAAAAAAAGAATTAAATATATTAATAAAAATGGAGAAATTTAATGACAGTTGTAATTAAATTATTAATTTTGTCAAATATGTGTTTTAGATAATTGAAATTGAAATTATTAAAACATAAGTACTATAATTTTTATAGAATATAAAATTTAAAATATTTCATTTCGATTGTACTAGAAAAATAAAATAAAAATAGAATAGTAGTTAGATTTGTTAGTTGAGATGAGAAATATTTAATTTTTAAAGGGTTGTATAGAGAGTGCTTGTTGGAGTGAGTTTTTTTTTATAGTGTTAAAAAAGTAAAACTTGAACAGAAAACGAGGTGTTTAGAGTGTGGTATAGAGGGTTATTGTTGTGGTTTCTCTTGCCCAGTCTTTTGGTTTTCAATTTGGTTATGTATAGCAATGCTAGTGTGCCTAGCTGTTGGAGCAGTTTCTCAGGTTGACTTGATTCATAGGATAGAGCTCAAAAACTGAAATGGGGTGAAGGTCCTCTTTAATATTCAAAATAAAACAAATTTGTATATATATATATATATATATATATATATATATATATATATATATATATATAACATGAGCATAAATGGGCGGGCCTTAAATGGACATGGGCAAGTGAGTGTCCAATTAATAACATGAGCATAAATGGACGGGCCTTAAATGGACATGGGCGCCCATGGGCGCCCATCAACCCATTAAAGTAAAAATAAACACAAACATTCCAAAAATACAAAAACCATCTCATTCAGTAGTGGCAAACACAAATTGAATAGTAACAAAGCAGAATAAAGGGGTAATTATGTTCCGCGTACATAAAGGGGTAATTATGCAAGTCACGATTCCCTTCATGTTCCGCGTACATAAAGGGGTAATTATGTTTAATAATTGTTGTGCATAGCTTTTCACGAAATATTTTCTGATCAAGATGTCGCTGAGGTACATTTTCAGAATCCCCTTCGCGATTAGGACAAACCTCCATGTGTCGTAACAAATTCTTTGTCCCAGAATCTTTTCTGGCAGTAAATATTCCTTTACATTGCTTGCATTTTGCCTTTTGTACCCCATTGCTATCCACCCCTATCCGTTCAAACACAGTCCATGCTATTGAAGTCGTCCCTCTAGGAGGCCTAGCACGTTTTGAACTAGTTGAGCATTGATCTAATTCCACCTCCGTATCTTGAAAATCACAATCATGCTCAATATTCTCCATCTAAAACTTACAAATCATAACAAAAGCAAACAAAATCAAACATGGAACAAACTATGACCAAATCAAAAGTAATTATAACAGTAACTACCGTGAAGACCAAATCAAACATGGAACAAAATAAAATATTGCATCTTTTTGCACACAAAATTAAATAATCATTAATTGATTTTTAGCATTACTTGTGTTTATTATAAAAAATTTGGTTCAACAACATTTAAAAAATATTCTTCAAAAATGAAATTGTCCTAAATTTTTTCATCATATTAAATTTGATTTTTAGCTACAGGAAGAAATAAGTACTCTTACTTGTATACATTGGAGTGAAGATAGTCAAATACTACAATAGACAGGAACCTAGATCTAAGTTGGATAACTTGCTGATGGATTTTCTCTTACTACAGGAAGAAATAAGTACTCTTACTTGTTTTATGCAACACCCAGATGTTAATTGAGCAGAAATTCAACAATGATACTGAATTTTTTTCTAAATCAGTAAGCTATGAATCGTGAACTCAGAAATTCAATGATGAAAATTTGCCCTAAACTGATAAGATAAGAATCATAACCGCGATTGAGCAGCCTTGAAATTTTGCCCTAATTTGAGAGAGAATACCTGAAAATTGAGCAGCCTTGAAAACGAATTCACCAAGAGAGAGGTCGAGAGCACCGGGCGACGTGAGATTGAGTGATAAACCGTGAACTCAGAGACGGAAGAGAGAGTGACGACGCATGTGACTTCGCGGGAGGTAAGAAAATTATTTATGGGTTAGATGATAAAATATCAGAGCATTTGAGTTAGAACTCAACTGGGTGTCATTATTAAATTATTAATGGGTTAGATGGGCGCCCATTTAAGCCCATATATGCCCATCAAAATTAATGGTCTTAAATGGATATGCCCACTAATACCCACTAATAATTTTAAATTTGTCCATACCCATTAATTAGTGGGCGGACTGGGCGGGCATATGGGCTCGGGCAAAAATTGACACCTCTAATATATATATATGTGTGTGTGTGTGCGTGTGTGTGTGGTGAAGGTCCTCTTTTATATTCAAAATAAAAAAAATGTATATATATGTATGTGTGTGTATGTATAGTCTGTTAGATCTATGTAGAGAGAGAAAATTGAATCAGAGGAGGAGAGAGAAAGTAGATGAAGGAATTTTAAGTTTTGCAATGTTGTTGCTGAAGATTGTTTCAATGGGGGAGGTCTCCGAGGAATTTGATAGAGTCGCAGGTTTGCACGTTGGAGAGGACATCAAAAAACTGTTCACGAGACAGACATGGGAGTGGGAGTGGGAGTGGGAGTGGGAGTGGTGTTTGCGTTCCAAGTGGAGGGACATCAGAAATGACGCCGTCAAAGATTTCTCATCACCCAGATCTCCCTTTATCCAATTGTAGAAAGGGTAGTTTAGGTATTTTAAAAAATAATAGACGGAAATTCTAATGATAACTGTGAAAGGGGGAATCTAACCAAGAAATGAAAAATGTAAAAACTAAATGAATATGTTTTGAGGAGGTAAGACCAAACAAAAAATTGGGTCAAAATCGAGGGACCAAAACTATGCATTTTGTTGATACTCAAATCAGTCCAAAAATAAAAATAAAAACAAAAACATTTTAATTTTTAGAGTCAAATAGCTAATTTCGGATAAATATCTAACATATTATTGCAAATCTATTGAAAATCAAAATGTGGCGATGGCTATCGGAAGTTGCAGCCGGCGGTGGTGATCATCAGAGGTTGACAGTGGCGGTGGTGGTCACCAGAGGTTGATAGTGGCGGTGGTGGTGGTCATCGGAGGTTATAGTCGATGGTAGTGGTAGTTGCTGGGGGTTATTGCCAGGGATGAGAATACATCAAGTACACTCTGATACTCTATCACCGTAAATAACTAAATGAGCGCCAATTTATGTCCACACAAGCCCATGTATACACATTTTTACCAACTTACAATATTACTTGCGTCCATACGGGCCATTAATTTGTGAACGGTGGGCATAAGGGTATGGTAAAAGTGCCACCTCTAATAAATTATAACGTCATATATCATATATCGTTTTTTATAATTTTTTTTGGAAAAACAAGTAAATTAACATCAAATTCTCATTTTGAAAAAAAAAAATCTAAATACACCTTTTTTTTTTTCTAGAGACGGAGTATCTCACGAATTGAAAAAGGGAGAGTCTATTTACACTACAAATTTTGCTTATCCACTATATTCATTAATAGTTAAATAAATTAGTCATTGTCATGACACACTTACCCTTCAAATACTTACTGTTTTTAATAATGAAGTACTTGTCTAAAGTCGATTAATTTTTTTAATTTTCTCTATAATTCAAAATTAATTTTTTTGCTTTTCTAATTTTCTCAAATAATTTATGCTTATTTGTTAACACTAAGAAAATCAAATATATCCATCATTTTTTATTTAATTTCTTCAAATAAATTGTTTTTGAAGCAATTTGAATTTATGTCAATATAAATTGATGATGTTGTATAACTGTCAACTTATTGTAAAGTATTTTTATGTGATCGGTAAATATATATTCATTAATTAATTTTTTATTCAATTTATTTATTTAAAATTCATAATTTGTACTGTGTAATTTAATACTATTACGTAAGTCATGCCACTCCTTTGCTTGGTCTATTTTGTTATTTATATTTATTTTCTTATTTGTAAGCGAAAAAATTAGACATATGTATTGTTTTTCTTTTAGATGTTTCATTTATGTTTTCTAATTTTTTGCAAAAAAAAATTATTTATTTTTCTAATCATGATTGAATATAATATTATTTGCAAAGACAAATAAATGACAAAAATTAGAAAGAGAAACAAGATTTTTAAATAAAGTGGGTTCGAAGGAAAATTGTATCAAAAAATCGATTAACTTAATCTAATTTTAATGAATATAGTGTGGATAAACAACTATTATAGTGGGAATAGACTCTTCCATTGAAAAACTTCAAACTCATCTTTCAGGTTTTGGACCCAAAAAACCATATTTAAAACTTCTAGCAGATGTCAGTCATTACAATTATCATTCAATTCATTTAGTATATCGTAACTTAACTGTAAGAGATGAAAATGAGTAGTATTAGATTCTGATCGGGGAGATTTATCGAAGTAACTTATTGAGGATAGCTTCCTTCATTCTTGATATACGTGATCTGCTTCGCTTAATCTCGACCTTGGCTCGACCAGAAGAATTCTTCAAAGCGCTGTTCTCGTTCTCTAACGTATCGATTCGAGCACATAGTCCCTTGACAGTTTCATGGACTTTGGTTACTATCTGATCAGCCTGTCGCTGCCACTTATCCTCGACTGGTTTTGAAGCGTTTAACCACATGTCGTTGTTGCACATTTGCTCTGTCTCCAACCTAGCCACCGTTCTAATATAAGTGTTGTAATTATTAGCGTTTCCCTCTTCTTCCTTTTCCAACTCTTCGCTTGGATCAACCGGCAAAAAATCCACTACTGGACTAGAGTTATCAGAATGATCAGAATCAGAATGAGGATGCGAAAGATGATCTTCAGGTGCCTCGAGTAGTGTAATTTCTTGATTTCGTCTGGTGCAGTTTTGGGATTGTGACAAGGAGTTTGATGAGGAACCCAAGTTGGATGCTCGGATGGATTCGGACTTGAGTTGGTCATGCTTATCAGCTAAGGCACAGAATGATCTGTTGAGGTCTTCGAGCAATCTAATGAGTTCGGGCCTCTTCAGGTAGAACATCTCGGCTCGTTTAGCGAATGTGTCTCCATCGTCTTCAATTAGAGTTAACATTGTCTTTATCTTCGCGCTGAAGTCTACATTCAAAGTCGTTAACACAAAAAATAGTACAAATTTTAGTAATTAAACTCTTACTCTTGGCTTGTAGAATTCATCAAATACAATTTTTCGTAATATCTGTGCACTTTGCATACAACAATACGAACTCGATAGTTCTTGATCTTGCAAAGAGTCGTTTATGATGCAGTAAGCCCAATTAGATAAAGGCAATTTCATGGTGAATAGAACTCTCTTGCAAGTAATCCGAATCGAGAAATTTATGCTAGTTTGTAAGTTAACATTAGCACTGCAGTTTAGCTAAATCTGGAAAAATTATTCTAAACAAATAAAACTCAAATCCAAAAAAAAAAAAACAATTGTGTTACAAATATGTTAATACATCAAACTTTTGGAGCATAAAAGCTTGGTTTAAGTTCATATCTATGGGTGTATGGTTTATTTAATTCATATTCTTTTTTTTTTTAAAGAAGAAACATTTGTCCAACTCATTATAGACATGTTCAATGTTGTTAAACCCTAATTTCACTAGCAAAAATATTTGCAATGCCAAAAGAGGTCAATATACAATTCTAACACCGTTCAATTCCCACTCGTACCTCACTGGAATGATGTCAACGCATTAATGAAGTGCATCTAACGGGTTCAAATTACATGACTTGGTGTTATTCGAGCAGAAACGGTAAGTGCAATTGGACCATAGAGGTTTCGAATCCATTAGAGAGGGTATATTTGGCAAAAATCAGTACTTCAATTCCTTAAAAGACACTACTACAAAGAGTTCAATACTGAATATCAAGAAGCTAGCTAAAGATGCACAATCAAGAATAAAAATATAAATCCAACATCACCAATAAACATTCCATAGCAAACTCATGCATCCAAAATCATACTCCATCCGTTCCTAAATTATTGTCTTGTTTGATTTTTTTAGTCAAATAAACTATTTTTCAAATGCAAATTTAACCTATATATTTTTTATTTTTTTTTAATATCATAAAACACCAAATTCAGGAAAAGTACTACAAGTTACATGTTTTAAAATTTTGAAAAAAATAAGATAATATAAGTCAAATTCGGATTTAAAAAATAGTCGATTTGATTAAAAAAAATCAAACAGAACAATAATTTAGGAATAGAGGGAGTAATATAATAATATATATATATATATATATATATATTGAGAGAGAGAGAGAGAGAGAGAGAAACCTGACAACAAAGTGGATTGAAGCCAGAGAGATTGATGAGGACGATTATGGTTATCCAACCACCATGAATGGGAAGAACCGTGGTCACTGCTATTCTTCTCCATTGATGAAACCCAAAACCCTATCTCCCTCTACAGTACTCTAGCCAAAAATAATTATTTTCTTAAAAAAAAAAAAAAAAACTTTTTAAGGGTTTATATAATTATATGAATGGATGAAGTTAGTATAGCTTTCTAATAGGACTTCTACATGTCCATGGACTCTGAAAATCTTCTTTTTTCTTTATTACTTTTCTTTCGCTGAAGAAAGTTAATAGAATTCCGATCGAATACTTCTTTTTGGAAACATACCGATTCACGTCCTGATTTTTAGAATTTCCGACCTTTGAATTTGTCCTTTCCATTTTAAAATTTTCGAATTCTCTCTTTCCGTTCGAAAAAAATATAATCTCATTTTTTCGTTGAAAAGTCAACTCGCTAGATTAATATTAAATTACTATTTAACGTACATTTATTACCACTATATTTTAGGTTATAAAAGTTTAATCATTGAAAACTATCAATAATTTTTTTTTTTTTGAATTGCTTGTTTCGTAGTGACATAAAGTTTTATAAACCTTTTTTATCCAAAGTGTAATCAAATTGACCAAATTTAAAGTAAAATTTTTTTTTTTGACCGAGGGAGTATAATTTATGAAACAATATTCTTATATTCACATAATATTTTTGTTCTTACCTTTGTAACTACTTTTTTTCTTTATCTTTTTTTTTCAATTCAACGTATGAACATAATATTATCCTGATCACCAAGCCCTCCGCTCCACTGAGTCCAGATTTCTAATTAAATCTCTAGTAAAACAATAGGAAGATTATGGGTTCATTTTGAAGCTTTTTTCTTTTTGTTTTATAGTTTATGCTTGAGATTTTTTTAATTTTTTTTGTACCTAAGCAATTCTTTGTTAGTTTGACCAAATGAAAAAAGCAATTATAAAATCCAGTTTTGAAGGTTATTATTGTACTTAAGTGTATCAAAATATATATTTGGCCAAAATATGATTAGCCCCAATATCACCGAATCTCACTTTGCACCCAATGGAAATTGGTGGTTCATTGATCGAGGGGCTAATAAAGGGGATTGAGTGTTTTAACTTTTTTACACACACATCCCTTAAGCATTATTTTAACCTTCTGGTCGTATACGCCCAGGATAATAGGATATATTGTACTACCATCTTAGCCCCTAAAGTATTAACAAGTCTCAAAATGCCCCAACTAGGTTTAGGGCATAGTCAATGAGGTAAATTAAGAGAGGAAATGAGCAAGGATGATGAGAATGAAGCTATCATAAATAGAAAGACGCACTACATTGTGCCCGTGTGGAACGCCTAAATAAAAGTTTAGGATATATAGATAGTATCTTTAGATTTAGGGTTTCATTGGTTGTTTGGATCCTTCAATGTCTAACCTTCAGTAATTTTAATTCTTCCGTCATTTGCGTTATTATCAGCCATCTTGTTTTTGGTGTCATTATAACAATGTGGCGCATAGGGCTAAGAACAACAATTTTGATTCTCTTTTTGCTGATTTCGGTAACCTTTATTTAGGTGTCCCACATAGTAGTGCATCTTTCTCATCTACGATAGCTTCGTTTTCATCATCCTTGCCCATTTCCCCTATTTACTTTGCGTATTGTTACGTCGAGTTCTCACTCTTCTACTCACAATGTAACTAATTGACTATTCTGAAGGCACCCGACTAATAACTGCTCTCGAGTGACTTAATTACTAGTTGTATCATCAGCAACCAAAACATGACCTTTTGGCGAACAACTCCACACCTAGCTTCTTTTGTAGTGCATAAGTCAAATGCTTCAAGACTGCCCTCCTTGGTCGTACTACCTAATTTGTTCTCACATATATACTCTCAAGTCTCTTATGTTTGCTTATCCATCATGTTAGGGTCATGATCCTCTCTTTTCTGTAATATATCAGTTTGATCTTGTCCTATAAGACGTATGATTTATTGATTTCTCTTGCATAATACACTTGTATAATTGGTTTAAGCTTGACAATAAAAATGTTAGTTAGTTTTAGAGAGAGAGAGAGAGAGAGAGAGAGAGAGAATTATTTGAATTTTTTTTGCTATTCTATTAGTTACCTAACAGTTATGAAATTATGAATTATAGGTGATGGTTGAAAACTTTGTGAACTTGAGTTGCAACTTACAAAAGTAGTGGGTTGGAACTGAAAAAACAATTCAACTTTCAACTACCATTTTAAAGACATGCTACTTACCTGAATTAGGCACAACACAAAGCCCATTTGAGATAACATTTGATCTACAAGTCAACAAATTATTATGCGACTTCCCTCCCCTCTTTTATTATCAAAGTCTAATATTCCTCCCCCAATATTACTCCCTATAAGTTCGTGATAACTAAGCGGAATCTCAAGGAGGTTTATTTATCCCATAAGCAAGTCTGATGTGTTCTTGTCGTAGAAGTAGTTTTTACCTCGGTTTAAAAAGAGACAAAAAAACTAAATAAATTAAAAAAAGGAAAAAAAAAGTCATATAACCAGTGCCTCCGTTAGGTGCTAACTCATCGTCATATGGTCCACAATGATTTGAGCGAGTTGTTAGCGGTAGCAAGTCTTAGTTGTTCAGATGCTAATTCATCGTCGTATGGTCCCAGTAAGATTGGGCGAGAGTTTAAGTTAAGAGTAGCAAGCCATAAGTGTGTCCTGGCTGACAATGACAGGCTATGGACGATGGCCACAGTTGGCATAATTTATGTACTGGTTGGTTGTCATCAGCAGGCTAAAGTTGTTGCTATTGGAAGGTTAATCATGTCAACAGAATTTAGGAACCCTATTTGGAAATGGAAAGCAAGAGGTGTATCAATGTAATTATGTAACCAAAATTGCGAGTAAAGAAGGGAAGCACTCCATGCCAAGATAACTTGGAAACATTCTGGAAAATGTCCTGAAAATAGAATGTCAGCTTGTCAATCCCCTTAAGTCTCTTTATGGGAAAAGTTCAGTTTGTAGTTCAATATTATTCTCCCAATCAAGGCAGAGATCAATTTGCCTCAACAAAAAAATAACTTTGGGATAGTAAGGCCTAAAATGAAGAAAAAGGAAAAATAAAATAAAATAAAACCCCTTTTACTCAAAATTATTTCTTATGTTACATCTCTCTGATAGGGCCAGATTTGGTTCACCATTTCAATTTCTTGCTGTTCTCTCTGGTGAGATTACTCTGATAGTTAGTCTGACCAGTTTGAGAGTTTTCATTAGATTGTTACTTTAAAATCGACATTTGAGAATCATGGAATTTTCACTTGCTCCGCCAAACCCCACAATGAATCCCAAGATTGACTCTGCATTTTATACTCGGTGGTTGGAAAACGGTCACAGTGCTGTGCCTCATCCTTGCTCAACACCACCAAAGTCACCATCTTCCTCCAGTTTAAGGCTCACTTTTACGCCCATAAATAGCCCATGCAAATGACCACGCAGTGAGCAACATCTAATTTTCCAAGGGCTCAGATGTGATCCAATCGTGCCTCAAAAGCCTCAGAAGACCTCCAGTCAAGGCACAACCCAAACTGGCAAACAACTACCTAAGTGATGAAACCGCCAGCGGTGATGGTTAATGAGTATGACTAGGGAATATCATGCAATATTAACCTAGCTTGACCTATACGGTAGTTTCTGGCCCCAAAATCGTTGTCTTAATAGCTTGATTTGTCCATGGGGCTCATCTTTTTACCGGAGGGAAAAAATGCGGTGGTGTTTGTTTATGGTTTCACAGCAAAATCATGCTCACTGGCTCTCCGGTAAAGCAAAGCTGATGCTTCCACCCTGAGTTTATTTTTTAAAATTGGAAAACAGAAGACATGTTAAAACAATTATGAAAAGTAAAAAATAAAAAATTACCTCCAAAATGTTTCAAGGTAAAATGATATGCGAACTCATACCAGCCGGGATGCACAACAAATCTCCCTGTCGAAAGAGCCCAATTCACCTATTCAAAAGCAGAAGATCAAAATGTAGAGATTCTAGTAGTAAAGAGCTTCATAGCACAAGTGCGGGCTGTGAAACTTTGAGCGAAATTTTCAATTGCACTTTGAGTTGAAATACCTTATCTGTCCCAAGAGAATTGGCAACAACATGGGTGACCTGTTCATCTATTTGATTAGTGCAGACAGCACCAAATTGTTCAGCTGTCTGCCATAGTGGATGTAAGTGAGGATTGGCTTCCCCAACAGGAAACACCCTGCTGAATAAAATACGGCAACCGCCAAGAATCTTTCTCTGCTCTGATGCCAGTATGTTTCTGACATCGGCATTATCTAAAGATTGTTGCAAGAAAAAGTTGTGATGTATTCTCTCAATAACCTACAGTTTACACAGCAAACAGCCATTCAGGAATACAAAAAGCCTAATCATTCCCAAACTCTCATGGCAAGAAGCTCAGCAAAATTTACCGCCAATGAAGAAGCTAGGGTCCCATCTTCTGGTCTCTCATCATGATCAATCTCGAGGAGCGAAGGACCTGGAAGTCCGAACTGGCGCCTACTACAAGGAAAATATATATACCTACGGAACAAATGATTGAAAATTAGGTCAACGGTCCAAAGAATGAAACCACTAAGCACAGCCCTAAGGATTGGCCCAGTGGATGACATGGGCTTCACAAAGCATTAGGTCTCAAGTTGACTGCCTTCTAGCCTCCAAGGGCCAAAACCGAAAAGAAATAAATTAAAAAAATAAAAACCCACTAAGCACAAAGATAAATAGGAGCCACGGGATCAAAAGTAGGCGTACCTTTCTACAACAATCAAGTTTAGCTTATTATGCGGCCAGACTCTTATAGAATCATCTATAATTACAACTGCAGACTCCATACCCAAAACTCCTTCCAAATCCTTGCTCTTTGGATCACCGTCAATAATATCCCCATCATCACCACGAGAGATAACCCGTCCATTAAATAAAACTCCTTTTGGATCAAGAACTTTAGCCATCTCCGTGGCGTACAGTTTGTTCCCCATTGTGTAAAGATGAAGCTCAAATAGCTGACTAGCCTAAAATTGTGAATGAGCAAAATCTATTAAAAGCTCCACACTGTTAATTTCCCAGTTAATGGTAAAGAATATAACAAGCTGCATTACCTTCTCTAGGAACTTCCAGATTCCAGGCCGCAATTTAGTCCACATACCCATGTGAGGAAACCTAAAGAGATGCCTCTGTGACTTCTCACGATCCTGTTCCTCTTTCTTTCTCAATATTTCATCGTGCATGGGCTCAATTTCAACAAACTGGTAACACACGCACACAAGTTATTACAAATTTTTGCACTTGTGTTTACAACTAGAAAGTATAAACATATCTATAAAGTAACAAAGTATCATACCTTTGCTGAATTTAACAGAGTATGATCGAGATCCAACACAAGGCAGAGCTTGTGTGCAGAAAACATTTTCTTCTGCTCTTCCATCCTCCTTGCCCTTTCTCTCTGAATCGCAGCTTTTTGCTGATCATCATAACCGTCAAATAAATGTTCAACCTCTCCCCAAGTATTCTGTGGTTGAGATGCAACAACTTCTTCAGATGTCTGACTGGCCCCTGACTGCTGGTGGGCTGAGTCTGAAGGTACGCCTTTCATATTCACAAAACTTGGATGAACTTGTGCGGGTTGAGATGAAGGAACCTGGGAAACAGCTGGAGTCACAGTTGCTCGAGAAACAGGCGGAGTCGCAGTTGCTCGCGAAACAGGCGGAGTCACAGTTGCTAGGGAAACAGCTGGAGTCACAGTTGCTAGGGAAACAGCCGGGGTCATAGTTGCTTGGGAAACAGACAAAATATCAGCAATATTTTTCAAATTTCTGGTGAATTGTCGCGCAATATCTGGTGCCGTAATAGGCTGAGAGGGAACGGGATTATTCTCCAATTGATCCTCTTGCATCAAATTGCCCTTCATTCCCTGAAGACTTGATATATTGGCATTTGACTGATCAGATGCCAAATTCCCGCCCTTCTGCAAAGCATTGATGTGGAGAGCACGGCGAGGGTCACGGGGTTTCATTCGAATTTTCCCCAATTCATCCTGCAAATCCTCACAAGTCATAACTTAACTCAAAAGAAAAGTAGTTAAGATATGTTTTAAGATTCCAGCTGCCTAATATTTAGAAGTAAAAGTAACAGTCTCATTCCTTACAACTTTGTGGTGGAATGAAAAGAATAATTAATGTCCAAAATCAACTCCCAAATCATCTGATAGATCCCACATCAACATATGAAGGGTGAAGAAATAAGAAGCATAAACATTTTACTGTTTGGAATAAATATAATTTATACCACATGTCAAATGTTAAAAACTTTTCAGTAAAAGGAAAGAGCTGCATTTTGAAGGATGTTTATAGAAACCCCGAGACAAATCAAAGAAGAAAATATTATACTGCTATCTCACAGCAGCGTAAAAAGCAGACAGCCAATGCATCAAGGAAAAAATCTAACTTAAGAAGCTTACGACTCCACAAATGTGATTTTGAAACTTGAATGAGGTATAACTACTAGCAAATGCTCACCATTGGAGCTGTTTGAGTTGTCTGAAGTATTCCTGCCGATCTCTGCCCAACAACAGAGGGCTTAGGAGGAGCAACAGTCATAGCAGGAACTGCTGTCAGAACAGAATTCAGGCTTGGAGATTGCGCTGCATGCTTCATAGGTTCAACAGACTTCTGTTGCTCCATCTTTATTATATTCATCCACATAGCAGGATTCACAGCAATATCCTTCAGTATAGACTGAATGGAAGCTGTGGCATTGACATCAGGAACAGGATTGTACTCGCTCCGGTTTGTAGCATTGGGCATCAGCCCGTTAGTTACAGAGGTCATTATTGCATTTTCCAAAGACCTCGAATCACTTCCTGTGGTTTCTAAAACATGGTTTTTGTTCAAGGCCTGCAACCCAACTGTACCTCTATCCTCTAACCAACCACCACTTTGTGAAACAGCTTGGACATCCCCAAGAATCGCAGAATCTGCCAACTCATGTTTTTGCCTTTTCGGTGCAGGACCATCTACCAAAACAAGCTCATCAAAAGTCTTTTGCTTCCTTGAACCTAATATTTCCACAAGGGGCTCCACTATAGGCCGATTATTCAACATTGGCAAGGGACGTTGGTTGAGATCTAAAGAGGCAGCATCAGATTTGACAAGTCGAAGTCTAGGATCTCTACTTTTTGTTGGAACCCTCATTGCACAACTAGAAATAGAACTCACAGGGCCTGCATTCCTGGCATATAAAAGTGGCTGCCCCATAAGAATGTCCCCCTGGGGTACAGACAAAACTGCCGGGTGTGCCAAAGTGGATTCAATTAACGAGTTGGCATTCTGAGTAGTTGGAAAACTTGAAACCTCCCCACCAGTATCACCACCTGCATCACCACTTTCTTCAGAGGGGGTTGGGCTTGGAAGTCTATCACTCATAAGAAATGAACTACGCCCAAACTTTTGTTGATAAGTAGAGACAGCTTTAAGAGCATCAGTATCATAACGACGGGGTGCTGCAGTCTGCGTTCCAATAGCACCTTGAGGGGCCGGCCACTCAGGCCTTATTACTCCCTCTCCAGCAAAGAGTGCTTTGTTTAGGGGTAAGCGTGAGGACGTTTCCCGTGTGGGTGATGGAAGACTGTCTACATCATGATCCTTATGGAGGTCAAGTAGGGGAAGTAAGACTCTACTCTTCGTATTCGATACTCCTTGTTTCACGGCTTCCAACAGGTGCTGGTCAATCTGCCTCAAAGAGTCAATGGGCGTGGCATCTAACCCAGACACCTTTAAGCAACTCAAAACTTCATTAGCATTTTCAGCCAAGGTATCAGTTTTATTCTGATTCACCCTCTCGCGGATCTGTTTCTCTCCTTTGCTATCACTTGCTTTAGTACTTGAAGAAAGCGCATAACAATCATTTGACGGTATCATAACTTCAACCTAACCAAACAAACAGCAGATAAGTTTCCCTATACAGCAGGACAATCAAACTAAATACAACTTGCTTTACACCACACCTCTTTCATCTGGTCAGGGGAAAAAAGAGGAGGCTTTTGGCCCATTACATGAGCAAGTAACCTGTAACCAAATACAGCAGAAAGTATATAACTAGCCATGCCTTATGGAAAACAAACGAGCAAAATAATAAGATGAAAGGAACAAGTAAGGAAATTTGTAAGAGCACAAGAAAGAACCTTGCTACAACCTCCCCGTTCTGTTCCTTTTGATTTTGACTCATGGAGCAGAACACCTGAAATCAACTAAGTCTTAGCTTCTAGCATACATGCAATGCAGGCACCAGCTCCTAATCATATATAAATTGCCCCTTAAACACAAGGCAAATAGAGAGGCATCACATTAAAGTTATGATCGAAGGATAATTTGATATCTTACAGTATTAACAATCTGAACTGCAGAAAATGATAGTTGAACTAGATCATCCTTCTTAGTAACAGAATTCTCCAAAACCACTTTCCATAAGCGGTCCAACAAGTTTTGCAATCTGGAACAGAGTGCATCGAACGACCTACAAAAGAAAATCAATGACATCAACCACATAAAAACCCTACATTTCACCAATAACTTCAGTAATTCAAATTATTTAGTTAGTATGCAAAATGATTGAGCTCCATTTCGACACAATCAAACTTACTTCTTTGCTTCACTCACAGTCACACCCTCAAGCCCTTCTCGAATAAACCTCATCTCCTTATCCAAATTATCTTCTGGTTTCTCATTATTTTTCAAATGCTCTCCCTCAACCACCTCCATTTCCAAATCAATCTCCCCCTCCTCCAGTTCACCTTCCTCCTTCTCTACCATTTTATCATCATCATCTTCATCACCGCTAACATCAATTACGATCTTATTACTAACTTCATTTCCAATCGCGGCAGAATTCACATAACCACCACCATTATCCTTAGTATTATCATTAGACGAAGATGACCGCTTCAAATTCCCATCATTGCTGTTGTTCTCACTGTTATTATTAAACTCCGTCGACAAATAATCATCCAGAGGTTTATTCTGGACTGCCTGAGCCCAAGCAAAATTATACAAACCAGGAGCGTAATTCCTCGAAATCTGAAACTTATTCTGATACTTTAACAGATCTCGCATCGTCCAAACCCTAGGCTGCTGCTGTTGCGGCTGATTCGAGTCAGAACCCGCCGCCGCCACCACCTCATTTGCCGCCGCCGCCGCAGCCTCCGGAGGCTTAACAAAATCCTCCTCACTTATCTCCTCCACAGACGCCGAATCAGATATCTCACCTTCCTCCACATCTTGGATCGACACACATTCATCTACTTTATTCCCCATTCTCACCACCGGATTTTGTTCTCGATTTCGATATTTAAGTACAAATCGATTAAAATCGGCAACAAGCATAAGTCACTACCAAATCTTCCCGATTATATATCCATATAAAATAAAAATAAATACAATGAACGGATCTTCAAACAAACAAAAACAGTAAGAAATTTAATTTAGGGTTTGAACAACTATTTTTTCCCTAAATCTTAGATTTACACGATCGGATTTAAATTTTATGCCAGAATTGGCTAATAATTAGGATCCAATCGGATTAATTAACCTCGGCATTTGGATTTTCAAAATCGAATTCAATCAAAACAGAAACAAAATTCAGAGCGATGAGAGAGAAACGAGAGCAGCAGACTAAGAAGTTGGACGAAGGAGAGAGAAAGAGAGAATATAACAGCGGGACTGGAAATCTAAGGACGCGGTGTGAAAATCAATCTGGACCGTACACGTCAGCAATCCGAAATACAGTTTGAAATTTGGTAGGGCTGGTGCCACCAAGGATTCCTATTGGCGACCGTGGATCATGATGTCATTACCATAAATAGGAGTCATGGATGACTAACAATTATCATCAGCTAATTATTTAATGTGTATTGGTTAATACATTTATTAATTTAATACATATTGAATGATATTTGAAGGACTATTTGATGGTCAAGATAAATGATCTGATAATATTAATAACATCGAAAAAGATATTTGGTAAGGTTTTACATTTAAATTTATTAATCTCCACTATACGAATAAAAGGGTTAATCCTCTCGCTATTAATACTAGAGGAAGGTGGTATTATTAATCCTTATACTTTTTTTGTTTCGGATAAATGTTTTTAGTGGATAAAACACAGAAATTAAGAAACATAATTAATAATGTGCTGTAAAATATATTCTGACCATAATACTCATGAACATTAATTGAGTTTAACTACTTTAAATAATTGAGTTTGTTTGAAATGTGTTATATTAAATGAAGCTTTAAGGGTATATTAGGAAGAATGATAGAGAATTAGTAGATCAAAAGTCTTTAGGAACATTAGTTTGGATATCTCAAAATAGAAAGTAGGAAATATTTATCAGGGACGGAGAGAGTAGTAATTAATAATAATATTTATTTTTGTCTGATTATTAAACAACACTTAAAAAAAAATCGGCACATTTCGAATGAGTTTTATAGTGTAACATTAGAAAGATTTTGATTTAGGTGATTTGATTTTGATTTTCAATTTTGACCAATTTGATAACAAAATATATACTTAATCTATATTAAAATGTGATAAAAACAAACAATCTTTCCAATGCATTAAAAAAGTTTCCATTATTCCTGACAATATTGCTAAAAATGGAAAAGAAAAAAGATAGGGCGAACATATTTATTGTTGACGTTATAATTTCTAACTTCTCAATTAAGTACATTCATAAAATAAATTTGATACCTAACTTGGCACGAGTATGTTGGTTATGTTTAGAAACTTTCAAAAAGTGTTGGTGTCTTGTTTATTGTATCATCATCTAAATATATACTTGAATAAGTTTGCTTTCTCATGAAGACTACAATACTTTTTCTTTACAAATAAAAAAAAAAACATTTTTAGAGCGTAAAATTCGTATAATATGAAAAATTCTTAATCAACATTTTAACTTAATAACACACCGTGATGCCTTATTCTAAACAAATTAGTAATTTGTATAGCCTTTCCTTCTCAAAGGGTTGTTCATGAAAAAAGACATTTACTACTCGTTGAATATGTTCTTATAACAAATCTCTTAAGGAATAAAATCAAACAATCTTATGGACCTTAAAAGCACGACAAGTTCAAGGAGAATTTGATGATCTAAAGCACCAAAATTAGCATAATCAAAATATTGGATCTAAATCATAGGAGTTATATCTAAAGAAGATGATCGAACATTCATGCCAGAACATTCTTACCGAACGATTAAATACACAGACTCGATCATACTCACATAATCAAATGTTGAATCATCCAAAACAACTTTTTCGCGAGAATTAAATCTTCATATTTGTAATTCTAAGGTAGATACAAACTTTCAGCTATAAAATTTACAAAAATGAGAAGAAAAAGTACGAATTGAAACTGACCTTGTGTAGATTTAGCTTTAGATAATCAACAATACAAGTGTGGTTGAAAAGTGATGTAGTTTTATAGAGACACGCTAAGGATAAAAGAAATTTTTTAAACACGCGGGAAATAAAAAAAATTCATAAACATGTGGGAAAATAAGGCGGGAACTTATTTTTAAGGTCAACGTGATGAATAAAGTTAATCAATTTAAGGCTAGATCAACCCATTTCCGCGCCAATTTAATTCTAAAAGCATTAAATTTATCTATATCCAAGGGAAATGATCGACATAGTGAAAAACTTCTCTGAACTTTAAGTTGAAAGTCGTGGAGGGACTTTGGAGCGGGAGTCACATGTTGGTCTAGCACGTGAGAGTATAGATGGCTTACTATTTAAGCCTCTACCTACAATTAAGTCGTTGGCCCCAATTTCAATTGACTAGGACACCATGTCCGTTTCAGATGAGTGGTGCTAAATGCAACACCTCTCTTATGCTAAATATAACACCCCCAGTAAAATTATTATTATGCCCTTAACTTTTTTAAAATTTTATATTTACAATTATATCACTTATGTTTCATTAATTATCATAAACTACCCCCTTATGTCTTTTATAAATAAAATCCAGACTTTTTTTTTCTCTCACTTTAATTTCACAATTCTTTCTCTAAATTCTCTCTAACTCTCTCTCTAAACTCTATTGAGATATTGAGTTTCGGGCATTTTTTTCAAATACGGTATATTTTTAACACCTTTTTGTCTACATATCTCTTTTTTGCGCTTGTTATTGAATTTATTAGCATTATATTTTGATATTATTCTATTATAAATGAAAAAATATATATATCTGGAAATGATAGGACCGCCCAGCCCAGTCAAGCTTAGCCCAAAATCACACCCAGACTAGGCGGTTATAGTTAACGGATCCGTTATTAATATTATTTTTTTCAAGTTTACCCCTTAATTTCAAAATTTCGTTAAAAACTTAACGGATTAGTTAAGTTTTTAACGGAACCTAGGAAGGACCGCCCCATGGGGGTTTGAAACTTTGAAAACCACCAACCCCTGGGGGTCTGAATCTTGACAACCGCCCATCCCCGCCGAAGATCTACAGGTTTTCCACCGCTGGCAGGCGATTTTTTTGGAATTTTTTGTTTTTTTTCAGTTTAATTATTAATAATATATAATTTTATATAATTTAATTTTAGTTTATAAATTATTAATATACAATTTCATATAATTTAATTTTAATTTATAATTTAAAATTGTTTAATAAATATATAATTTCATATTATTTAATTTTAGTTTGTAATTTTAATTTTGAAATTAATATAATTGTTGATTTAATTAGTAATATGATTATAAACCAAAATTTACACAAATTAAATTTATTTTGTGATATTTTAATAAATATATAATTTCATATTTTGCGTTGGAATAGTTCTTATTCTTGACCATTTGAACTAAGTATTTATCCACATTTTTGGCGATATGTCTCCGACACAATAAATGTTTGACATTGGAAAAGAACATCTCCACGGCTTTTATTAAGGCCAATTCCCTGTCAGTGACAATAACTGTTGGAGCAACACCAAAACCTCCGCACAACATTGAAAGTGCTTCTTACACCCACATGAAAGTATATTTTTTCTCATCCTTAAGAAATCCAAACGCAATGTGAAAATTTTTGCTTGTTGGAGTCACTCCAATAATCTCCAACAAAGGCATATCATACTTGTTGATTTTGTATGTTGCATCCATTATTAGAACGTGTAGAAACCTGCGCAACAAATCAAGGGACTTTGGGTATACAATCAGGAGATTCTTTATAACTTGATTCTGATTATCGTTTATATGCTACTCAAAGTAACCATGTTCTTCAATTTGTCTGAAGAAAAACTGCATTGGAGTCGATTCACCTATAAGTTTCCTACGCCACTTCTGTACCATATTCAGTATTTGTCGAATGGAGGTAACATTCTCGAAATCTTTGGATTTAAGGTGCTTTAGAATCTTCTTTGGCTTAATATGATCGAAGGTTAATTCACCAACAAGAATATGCTCTTTGGAGCCCGATCTCGATCTATATATGCCACTGACCAGATTCAGTTAACGGGTGGTTGTGTCTACACTTATTGCCCACCTTAACTTTTCAAAAACCTGATCGTTGTTGCACGACTTTGATGTCAAACGGACAATTTGTTTTCTTCGACCCTTAGTTTTCCTTCCTCCATATCAAGGATGCCAGTATATCTGTAGTTACCGCCCCTCTCACAACCATAACATACACCAATGCAGTCACCTGTTAATATTCTAGTTAACTTGATGATTAAATAGTTATTTGCAGCATAAGCATCATCCATAAGCCATTCATTCGCCAATTCTCGAATTGCAAATAATAAGTCTGTTGTAAAAACCTCGCTTTGATCCGAACCTAAAAGGCTAAAATATATGTCTTCTCCTTCATTTGATGTCTAACAAATAATTAAAAAATATTAGCCAAATTAACATAATTTAATTTCAAAAAATAAATAAACATAAAAAATTAGGATTTAAAGAATAACATAGTAGTATTAACATATTAACCAAATTAAAGTAATAAATTTGATTTAAATTACCATAGTTAAATTTAATTTGTTCACTTAATATTTAAAATATTAATACTAATTAAATCAACAAAAATAAATTATGTAAAACATAACATTAAATTAAATTAATTTGTATGAAATTATAAACTAAAATTTAAGAAAAAAATGATAACATTCATTAACGTAATTTTAATTGTTTATGCTAATATTATTTAAAATCATGTAATTAATATATAATAATTTTATTAAAATGTCACAAAATAAATTTAATTTATGCAAATTTTAGTTTATAATCTTATTACTAATTAAATCAACAAAAATATTAATTTCAAAACTAAAATTATACAGTAAAATTAAATAATATGGAATTATATATGTATTAAATGATTTTAAATTATAAAATAAAATAAAATTATATGAAATTATATATTAATTTATAAACTAAAATCAAATTATATATAATTTTAAATTAAAATTAAACTATATGAAATTATATATTAATAATTTATAACTAAAATAAAATTATATATTAACATAGGTGCTATATTAAAATAAAATTATAAACTAAAATTATATATTAATAATTATATATAATTACTTGAAAAAAAATAAAAAACAAATTCCAAAAAAATGGCCTACCAGTGGTGGAGAACCGGCAAATCTCCGATAGGGTGGGGCGGTTGGCAAGATTCAAACCCCCAAGGGTGGGCGGTTTTCAAAGTTTCAAACTCCCAGGGGGAAGGGGGCGGGGTGGTCCTCCTAGGTTCCGTTAAAAACTTAACGGATCCGTTAAGTTTTTAACGAAATTTTGAAATTAAGTGGTGAAATTGAAATAATAACAATAATAATAATGGATCCGTTAACTATAACCGCCTAGTCTAGGTGTGGTTTTGGGCTAAGCTTGCCTGGGCTGGGCGGTCATATTCATTTCCATTTTTTTATTTACTAATTAAAAAATAATAATCTAAAAATTATAACTAATAACTAATTATCATATATAAATTTGCAATTAAATAGGTAATTAAACATAAATTCACATAAATTAAACTAAAACATAAATTAAACTAACCTGATTTGGATCCATTTTTTATTTGTGAGTGTTGTTTTTTTCCAAATTTGGTATGAAGAAAAGGTATGATTTGGTATGAGTGGAAAGTGCTTCCAGATTTGTCAAAAGTGAAAGTGTTTTCTAGAATTTTTTTATAAATTAAGGGAGGGGGGTTCTTTGAAAATTTTCTAAACTGGAGGGGGACTGTTGCATTTTTTTAAACCTAAAAAATGAGGGCAAAAGGGTAATTTTCCAAGGGTGGGGTGTTGTATTTAGCATAAAAGGGGTGTTGCATTAGCGCCTATGTCTTTTGCATAATTTTTTGTTACGTGTATCGAAACTCGTCATCTAAAGGAAGTTCGCACAAGAAGCTATTATAGGTCAAAAGCATGTCTTTTACATCGCCAAAAACTTTGGTTTAGACTATCTAATGATTTTCTAATATATAGTCAACCTTCTTTGATGAGAATTGTTAATGCGAAAATTAACATAAGAGAATTCAGTATATATAGTTAGGGATTCAAAAACTCTAGTTCCTGCATGACAACTAGTAACTTATGTATGTCTACTAATAACACGTTATTCATCACCTTCCATTAATTCTTAACCAAATATCCATCATTTGAGACAAAAATTGCCCTTGTACACTACTTTGAAGAAAATGTAGGGAAATATTTAATGGTTTTCTCAAAAATTAAAATTACAGAATAAAGGAGATGAAGCAGAATTAAATTACAAATTTAATAAGTAGAGGCTTGTGTTGGACACAATCTCGCAAGACGAAATTGCCCATATTAGTGCCCACGGTTCGGGCAATCGTCCCTAAGATGCAACACCTTTTTAATCCACGTTAGAGCACTTTAAAACGCAGATTCCAACGAACTGATCGGTGTTTCAGAACTTTCAGAGATTCGGGAACAGAATTTTGCAGCAAGATGACAATTCTTTAACAGACTATATGGTTTCAGGATTTCAGTGTATAGAACTAGCAAACCGGGGGGGTCTATTTATATATACTGAAGAGTTGTGGTGCCTTTCTGCGAATAGACACATTTTGGATCTAGTGAATCTGGACCATCGGATCACACCTGATCGCGTGAGCGTGATCCAGTGGATCAGTCCGCACACTAACTGCTCCGTAATGGCCCCAATTGCACCCATTTATAAGCAGTCACGGATCTAGCCACCAAACCGCTTGGATCTAACCACCCGAACTGCCCATAACCGCTTATGACTGTTCAGTTCCTTGTCACTAGGTTGCACTTATCCGAGTGCGTCGTACCTGGGTCACCCCTGAGCTGACTAAGTTACCCTGCTGGTTGAGTTGGACAAAAGGTAAGGCTCTTTAGTTCCTAGCGACAATACGTACGTGCGCTGACTGAGCCACCTAGCTGGTTGAGCTGGACAAAAGTTTAAGGCTTCTAGCGATGATGCGTACGTTCGGTTCCTTGTCACTGGGTTACACCTATCCGAGTATGCATCGTACCTAGGTCATCTCTGAGCTGACTAAGCCACCCAGCTAGTTGAGCTGGACAAAAGTTTAAGGCTCCTTAGCTCCTAGCAACAATGCGAAGTGCAAAGTGTGCCTCTAAAGTGCCCAATGTGACCTGCGCTTACGCGTGCGTACTCGGGCTCGGAGCTGACTGAGTCACCCCTGAAATGACTGAGCTACCCTGCTGGTTGAGTTGGATAAAAGTATAAGGCTCTTTAGCTCCTAGCGACAATGCGTATGTGCGCTGACTGAGCCACCCAACTAGTTGAGTTGGATAAAAGTTTAAGGCTCCTAGCGACGATGCATACCTTCGGTTCCTTGTTACTGGGTTACACCTATCTGAGTATGCACAGTACCTAGGTCATCTCTGAGCTGACTGAGCCACCCAGTTGGTTGAGCTGGACAAAAGTTTAAGGCTCCTTAGCTCCTAACGACGATACGAAGTGCAAAGTGTGCCTTTAAAGTGCCCAATGTGACCTATACTTGCGCGTGTGTACTCGAGCTCGGGCTCGAATGGTACTTCGCATCATCCTCGCAGTTGCTTGTGCTAGTCGAAGGCTAACCTAAGAGAAACTACCAGGTTGGATGTTAGAGGAGAACACTTGAATGCTTCCTCCTGGAGTGGGCCATTTAATAAAGTGCACTTAATCACCTTTTTTATTCAACGTAGGATATGACTTTTCATATTTCCATAACTCTTCAATTACCAATTTTAAGTTGCATACTTTAAGCATTAATATCTCATTCACCCGAAATTGGTTTTGAGATAATAAATGTACTAACTTAATCTACTCGACACGTAGATTTTATTTTCGCAACTTATTTCCATTTTCAATAAATGGAATCAAACTAGAAACTTGGTCAAATATTGGTCAAACACTAATTATTAAAACCAATTTCCAACAATCCCCCACATGAATGAAAATTAATGCATGCATGAATGTAGACTCACTTGGAAGTTCTGGCGAACCGTAATTGCATTAGGTTAGGTAGTTTATGGATTTGAACCTTCTTTAGTAAAATACTATCAAATTTACTAGCCACTTAGTAACGCGATGTTTTGAACTAGTCGGTTGTATAGTGTAAACCGAGACAATAGTACTTACACAATAACAATTCTAACACTTTTAGTTCTCACGTTGTGTCCATTTCGGCCTTGGACCATATCTTAGATTCATAAGTGTTCTGGCAGAAGCGGCCATTTACTTCTCACTTACATAGGTGATCTCCTATAAAGAGTATCCTGTCATACTCTTCCTTTTAGGTATAGGAATCATTAAAGGTTTAACCTGACCTCACCATTGTTGTAGGGTTTATTCACTTGGATGTTCTAGGAATGAGTTGAAACAGGTTCCAAGTGTTTCAACTGAACATTCATAACTTAGTTGTCATATTGAACCAAGGTTTTCAGATCTCCAATTCTCAAGGTTGAGTTATCACTATGTTTGTTCTTTTGATGTGGATTTTAATTCCATTCCTCTTAACAACTTGTATAGTTGATCTCGATTTATACCTTTTTAAACAGATTCGCTAGGTTTTCCTTTGACTTCACGTAGTCAACCGAAATAACCCCATTTTAGATCAGTTGTCTAATGGTATTGTGTCTTCGATGAATGTGTCTAGACTTACCATTGTACATGCTACTTTGTGCCCTACCTATTACTGATTGTAGGTCCACTTAAGGCAAATAATACGGCTAGAGGGGGAGTTGAATAGCCTTATAAAATCTTTTTGATAAGTTTTAAAACCTTTTAAAACTTCGACAGCGGAAAAATGATTTAAAGATACCAACCAACTGATTAATGGAAGTGATCAGTTCAAGAATTAGCTTATGAACAGTTTGATGAACTGATTGATATAAAGTAGCAAAGGTTGACTGAAGCTTTAAGTAATGAAACAATGCTTAAAGCTTTGGTTAGTTTGGTCAAGTAAAACAAGCAATAAATAAACACAGTATGTAGAGTGGTTCACAGTATGAAAACTGCTACGTCCACTACCAAGTTTGTCAAACTTGAATTTTGAAGTGCACTAATATTTATAATCTAAATGATCACTAACGGATCAGTGTACAATCAATGACCGGTGAATATGGAGATTGAATGTTCAAAAGAACAAGTCAATCTCATGTGTTACAATCAATAATCCCTCAATAACTTAGTAGTTGGGAGGGATTCAACACAATGATTGAACTAAAGGCAAATACAAAGATTGAGAATAAATCAGTAAATGATCTAAGTACTTTGTTCTTTAATGAAGCTCTAAAATTCTTGAAGTAAGAGTGCTTTGAATTCTTGAAAGCTTCGAATATACAGAGTTTTTGTTCTTCAATGCTTCCCCGACTTTATATAGGCAGAGCTAGAAAAGTTGCCATTGGAAACATTTGACCTTGCATTAAATGTTTCGATGTCATGTAAGTCAAATGTGGTGAACAACTATTCCTTGAGCTTTGAGCTATCACAGAAGAGGTAGGTTGAACCTGCCTTTTCATTATGAAATAAACAAAAATCTTAGAGAGGAAAGTGAGTGTCAGAATACATTAAATGTAAAGCAAAAAGCATGTTTGAAGACAAAGCACGCAAAGTACTGACACAAATTCAAAATAACAACGGAAGCTTATCAAGGAAGCTTCCGACTTACATAAGAGATAAGTCAAGGACATTTATCAGTCTACTGTTCTAATGCCAATTATTAGTAACTGACTTAGAAAAATTTAAATCATTATCTGATTCTTTGGCAGAATCAGTTGATTGATTTAAAAAGACAAATCAGTCATCAACTTAAGAATATAACGCTAGCTGATTAAGTGATTCTAAATAATTAGAATGGCTTTAAGTGAATCATTTGAATGGCCAATAAACTCCTCCTATTTACTTAAAGCCATTCATACCAAAGTAGAAACAATATAAGCAATTAAAGTGACTCTACTCTGATAAGAAGATTGTACCTCAGTTGTATATAAAACACCCTGCAAATATTGGAGTTTAGCAGAGTTAAAATAAACAAGGCAAAACTTGCCTTCTAAAAACTGAAGTAAAATAAAGTACTGAAAGTAAAGTACTGTACTAAAATGTAAAGCTGAAAATTAGAAAGTTTAAGGGCAAGAGGGAGATATATCAGCTACTCTAATTGCTGATGTCCACGGGATCAGGCTCGGCTGAAGAGGAGGAGGGAGGAGCAGTGTCAACTGGAGGAAGGGGCAGTGTCAGCTGGAGGAATGTTCAGTCTCTTCCTCAGCTTAGCATTGTCTTTTGCAAGAGCCTTGTTTATCTCTTTCTACTTCTTCTCCTCCTGAATGGCTTTATGTAGTTGCTCTTCAGTATCGTGGAGTTCAGCAGAAACTTCCTTTTGAAATGCGATGATATTAGCCCATTTTTCAGGATTAGCAGCCCTTGGATGTCCTGTGGCTATGGCCCTGCAGACTTCATTGTAAACCTCCCGCCGCACATCTAGCATAGTGAACCACACTTGGTGACGAAGTTCATCTTGTGAACGAACCAAGTCCCTGAAAGTGATGTCTATCTGCATCTGCTGATATCTTAGTGTATTCATTAAACCCATACGGCTGGTTAAGTCTTGGATGAACTGATTTAATGTTGAGAAAGTGTCAACAAGCCTCAGCTGTGCTTCCTTTAGAGCCTCAAAGCCTGCAAAAGTGATAGAAGGTATCGAAGTGGAAGGACCAGTAATGTTGGCATTATCAGCAGGTGCATCAGCAGTAGGAGTAGTCTCAGTGGCAGCATCAGTAGCTGGATCATTTGGAGCAACTTCAGCATCCTTAGCACCTTTTTTCTCAACTACTTCTTCCTCACTCTTTAAGTCAAATGTGATCCTAGATTTCTTCAGAATTTCAGGGTCACGAAAAACTTTAGTGACAAAGGCAATCTATACATTTCTTTTAGCAGCAAGAGGATGGAGGGGAATAACATTAACTTCTATTTCATCCTCATCTTCAACATCATCATCATCCTCCTCATCCTCATCATCATCAGATGACTGAGCCTCCTTCTTAACAGTAGGAGGGGGTTCAGAAGCTACATCTTCAGCTCTAGCTTTAGCATCAGCTACAAGCTCACCAAGTACTTCATTAATTGTAGCATCCACTGAGTCAGTTGTAGCAACAAATTTAGCTCTAACTTTAGTTTCAACAGCATGAGCATCAGCTGCTGAAGGGAGAGAGATGGCTTCAGCTGACAATTCCTCAACTGGCTGAATGGGGAGTTTTGGTTATTGAACTACAGAGGCTGATGGTTGAGCTTCAGCTAGTGCTCTCTATTCTTCTCTTCTCCTGGCAAGAAGTCCATACTCACGTTGTGCAAGCCACACCCTTTTCCACAGCTAGTCAATCACATGCTCCCTGATCATTTCAAGATCAACAGTCATCTCTATTGGTTGCCAAACTTAATTCACTTCTTCATCTTCAGCCCTGGCTTCACGGCCAATCAAATAAGGATCATCTTTCAGTAGCTTGGGGAGGTTGAAGTGTTTGCTCTAGGCAGACCACGCGCTGAAGACCATTTTATCTTGTAAAATTGGGTCACAAGTGTAGTTCTGCTGATTCCAGCCTAGCCCAAAAAGTTTGAAGAACTTCCTATAGTTCAATACTATATCAGTTTCGGTTAGGTTAGGGATAGTGGGATATAGGACATGGGTTTTGTGTGAGAAATCAGTTTCAGTGTATAGGTATTTGGAGAGGGGAGAAATATGGGCTATTTCCTTTAGCTCTTCGTGAAAGCTGAGGAGGGCTTAGATGAAGTATGAAAGGCGTTCTATAGGAAATACCCTATTTGGAGGAATATGGATAGGATTTGGGGTGTGTTTATGGAATCAGAGGTGAAAGGTTGGGTTAGAAATTGGTTTGAAAAATTTCTAAGAGTTATCAGTCTCAATATGTGAAGGTGAAGGTTTTCAGCTGGTTCATCGATAAGTTGATGTCTTCGCGGTGGCTGACGCAGCAAGACTGACTGATCCTCTTTAATAGAAGGAATGGCTGAAGTTGTATTGGCCGAAGAAGTAGCAACTGAATTGGCTTCAGCCTTGGTTTAGCAGGTCTTTGAGGCTGAGCACCAGCTCTCCTAGAATTTCTTTTTTCTCACTAACCTTCACCTGGCTAAATCTTAGCTGGCTGAACTCGAGCACGTCTTTGAGCAGGCTGAGGCTGAGCTATCTGGCTAAAACGATTGGAGTTTATAGCACTCAAAATGGCATCATTGCCAAACTTCTTGATCCTTCTAACTGGTACACAATCCCGTGCATGGATCAGCTGGGCAAGCTGAGGAATGGACCTCAGGAGAAGTATGATGATCATGTGTGGGTAGGTCTGGCTGTCCTCTTTTTTAGCATGTTGTTAGTATACTTGTGATATTTTCAGTGATGTAATCCACCGTAACACCTGCCTAATTCATGGCGTGGCCTTCCACCACAGCAGCCATCAAGTGCCACTGAGATTTTATCAGTTTGTCGTGGCCACTAGACTTGATCAGCAAGCACTTATCCAACAGAGTGGACATTGCATAATGAAGGTGTTAGGAATATGCCTGCACAACATTTGCGATATATGTTTGTATAGTACAAATCCTGATTTTCTTGTTACCATTACAACACATATTTAATGACTGATTAAAAGGGCTGCGTACCGGTTAGTGTGGCAACTCGTTGAATATTATATAGGTCATTAGACTAGAAAGTCTTTATACATATCCAAGTCTTTGTCCTACCAATTTATGATGATCTCTCAAATGGATTAGTTCTACAAGTGCAAGCACCAGCAAATATCTCGCCAGCAGTAACTCTCATCGGCACACCAGCAACCTTCGATCAGCAGACCTTATGGTCTGAAAGCTCCAACGTGTCAAGAAGGTTGATGACGTGAAGATTTGGAAGTCAAGCTCAACTCCTTTCAAATCTACTGCAAGAGTACTACTTAGGTCAAAGAGAAAAAATAGTCAAATCTCCAAACAGTCACGTGTACGAAGATTTGCAAAAGTATCTTTTGAGAATCTACTTTTCAGCTTGGAGATACGCACAGATACGAGTCTTCACTCTTATCCTTTAGATATTTCCTCTCCTGATCCCATCTTTTAAGATAAATCAACAAAAAGTCAAGCTACGGTGCACTATGTACAGACAGGACAGAATGTCAAGTCACATCCATTGACAACCTGTTTCACCGGACAGATTTCAAGACAAGATCTTCAGGAAGATTTCTTTAACCAACAACCTTCAAGATACACTCTGATGCATTAGAAGACAAACACTCCAACGGTTATAAATCTACTCAAGTCTCAACGGATCCTTCACCTCTTCGCCTATAAAAGAAATCTCTCATCCCTCTTCCAAAGTGCGGCAAAAAATCCAAGCAACCGTGAGGTGGGAAAAACACAAGTGTAAGAATAAACACTCTGTGTGAGAGAGATAAATCATAAATTCATAAGGCAAGAAGCTTTTCTTAGTCAAGAACTCACTTATTGATTTGAGTTCTTTCTTACTTTGAAAGACTCAGTCTCTAATGCTCCTAGACTCTAGATCTACTGCAAGAGATTAAGCATCCAGTCTGATGATGAAGACGAAACTTGCTTGAAGATGTCCGATAAAGATCATGAGCTAACAATCCACATTGCATTCATACCGACAGACTTGAATTTCATTGCAAGAGTTTTCGATTGTGCAATAATAAATCATCATAGTTGGTCGAGTACTGGTCACTCAGTTGTTCAGTTATTTCTTAACTGAACAACCCATAATATTGTCTTCTCACATCTAATTTATCGAGTTGATACTACAGGAAGACACCACATTCAAGACATCTATCTGATTGGTTTTTCCTACGTATCCTTGATAAGATACCATATTCAAGACATCTATTTGATTGGTTTTTCCTACGTATCCTTAATAAATTAGCTTTCCTTGACTTTCCCTTCCCCTTGTCTTCCTTTCCATGAAACCCTCGAAGGTTGCTAGTTTAGAGAGTCTAGGTTGATGTACTAAACATGTTTACCTTTGAGTAAAGCTCTGCTAAATTTTAATAAAAATATATCTTCTTACATTCAGCCTTTACTTATATTTCTTGTATTCTATGCAATCTGTTTATGGAATAGATAGTTGCATCTGATGAAGATTTAAGATAGCTGTTGTGTTATACTTGTACTTATCTTGTTACAGCTACTTTGATCTTTTATGTTATATATATTTGTTGAAAGTCTTTTCGCTACACAACTCATTTGTAACAGCAAATATTATAACATCAATTTCCAAGTAGTTGCTTAAGTCCTTTGTGACCGAGTAGTTAAAGGCTGCTGAAGCAAATCTGTCGTTCTTAGATTAGCAGAGTTTCTTTACAAGGAAATTGACCAGACCCGATAAACATTTCATCTATGTTCTTAAAAGATATTTCAAAATAGGATGAAATTTTAAATGAAGGTCATATAGGCTATTCACCCCCCCTCTAGCCTATATTCTGAGCATACCTACGGGACCTAACAATTGGTATCAGAGCTCGAACTCGGAAAATTTCATTCCAGGTCTAACAACTTGAGAGTTTGATCCTGTTGCTCAGATTAGATGCAATGTCAAAAGGTCTGTTCTTCAAATTTGTTTTCCTTTTAAACCTTTTGAATGAGAAATAGAGAAGTCATTTTGAAAAACCTTTTATAAACTCAAAACATTTTGTTTTTTCAAAATCTATGTGGAAGGCAATTACTATGATGCTATTTGCATGTTGTGGGAAATTCTCTCAAATGACA
Organism: Platycodon grandiflorus; assembly: GCA_016624345.1. NCBI lineage: Eukaryota > Viridiplantae > Streptophyta > Magnoliopsida > Asterales > Campanulaceae > Platycodon > Platycodon grandiflorus. The sequence continues at coordinate 59,284,152 of CM028362.1, forward strand.
GAAGTTAACTCTTCAAATGACATTATGAAGAAAAGTACTACAGATGTGTTAAGTATGATTTGCTGGAATATAAATTAAAGATGTTCATACAAACTTCTCTATGAAAGGATTGAAAAGAAATTTTTCACGATCCAGGGTTGCAACTCTTAAACTTTTCTTATGATACATCTGTATTTAATTTTGCGTACTTTGAATATTGTTCACTCTATTTTTCAAAAAACTTTGATATATCCTCTAGTAGATTCATTACTTCATCTTTGATGGATGAGTTACTAAGATATGTCTTGAAAAGATTGCTCTCTTGGTATAAGGTGAACGATTGTTTCAATCCAACACCTTTTCAAGAAAAACTCTTCAGTTCAAATACTTATGATCTTGTATCCTAAGATATTGAGGTTCTCACCAGTATCTATTTGGACATGTCTAAGTGTCAAAAACTTCCTATCATAGAGTCTGCTGATCCCTTCACTCTATGATACTTAGTTTTTGAAGACTTTGCTAGTTATCCTATTAGAGAAAGTCTGTAACTAATCACTGAAAGTTCAAAGCAAAATAACAAGACCATATCAAGTATTTCAAAGGAAATCGTTAAGCATCTCTCAAGCATGCTGGATGTTAGCTTTCGGCCAAAGACATCAATGATGAAACTGTTCAACTGAAAGCCTCTGCCTACTATGCTCAACTTCAAATTTAGATCCTTAATGACTACGAGCATGCGAGATCAAAGGGAAAGTGAGAAAATAATCCAGGTTTCCAACTCTATATTATATTGGATTATGTTTAAGCTACATTTAGTAAATCTTTATCACTAAATGTACTTCTTAAATTCTCACTTATGTATTGTTGAAATTTCTGGAGCTATGTTTAGCTTATAAATGTTGCTAATGACTTTCGATAAGTATTAAAGTTGGAACTCAAATGACAAAAGATCATAAACGCAACACATCTTTCTTCCTCACAAATGTCATGCAAATATCCATTGGACTCAGACTTCAACCTCATAGAAATCTGATGGATAGTCCAAGATTATGAGCATGACTGCACCGCCACCATATACGCAATATAGGTAAGTATCTGTTTCGCTATATGCATGCATCTATATCTATTGTACACTCCCACGTGATACTTGATCAAGATATGATGCTTTAAATAAAGTCATGTCATACTGTGTACTTCTTGATATATCCTTTCACCTTTATGACTTGCTTTATTTAAGAGTACTTCATAAGCTCAGTTATCTGTACTAACTTATAGGAGTTAAAACTTTTAAAAGTCTAGTCTTGTCTACTAGTCTATTAAAAGTTGAGGCACACTTTACAAAGCTGACTACTTTATGTAAAGTTCAGACTGTTCCCAAGATCTCGGTAAAATCAAATCTTTTGAAAAAATTTCTGACAAAACGATATCTTCTACCTTTTTCAAAATGATTTTATCAAATTTTGAGAATAGCGCACCTTCGATTCCTTTGCCTGACTTTTCTAGGGTATGTGAAAAGACAACTCAATAAATCTCATTTATTGTTTCATCCTTTCGTCTAGCATCTTTGAGTACAAATAGAGACTTCCTTCCTTCCTAATTGTAATACCGCGACCCTATTTCCTTCCTAGTTCATTTGTAATTACTTGACATCAGTGACACTCACAGCATTCATATAATTTGTATGCATTTTATTTATTAATTTTATTTAGCGTTTTGGTTAGCTTCATGTGATTAGTATGCCTTGATTTGTGATGTAATATTTGTAGCGTTCGTACTTGTAATGCGTTACATTTCTAGCGATGTTTTCGGACCTTCCGAAGACTTTTCTTGAGTATTTTGACCTTGTCTTAGACTTAGAATCATTTTGGGATCATTTGGTATCATTTTTGGAAGGTTTTAGAGCATTTTCGGAGAAGTAGAAGCAGACAGGGGACGGGGTGCCCGCCTAGGCGGCCGCCCAAAGGGCAGAATATCAGCCCAGAATCAGCTTGTAGTAATTTCGCCATAACTTTGTGTAGAAAACTCGGATTTACAAACCGTTTGATTCTGTGTAAACTAGACTCAAATAACTTTCCAACCATATCTTATTTATAATTTTTAGACTTGTAGATCATCCTATACATATTTTTAAAGTTGAATAAAAATGAGAATGGTGACAGATTTTGCTCATTTTGGTTTTTGTTGAACCTTTGACCCTTTTGGACCATATGACCCATTCCTTTTCTTTGATTGAAGTTAGAAAACGTCCTAAGAGTCTTTGACCAGCTGAGACTCTACCTTTAGACCTCAAGAGAGTAACCAAATACTCTCCATTTCACCTTCTTCATCCATGGAAGTTAGAGAGAGAAAGAGAGGAGCTTAGAGAGAGAAAAGTGCATATCTTGAGTTTGGAGAAGACTCTCAACAATCCAAGCACACCATTTTAAAGTTATTGACATGGGGATCATTCTATACCAATTGCATGTTGGTTTTCTTGGAGTGAATTCATCAAGAGGTAAGTAACTATAATGTTTTGTATGTTTATGAGTTGAATTGGAATAATAAAGCATATAGGATGAGTAATTGTTCATCTTTGTGTAATTTCTTGAAAGAAATAAGTAATTGACCATTCCAAATGATATTATGTTAGTTTCTAATAAATGGCCATGTGTAGAGGTTGTCATGAGACTTGGTAAAGTGTTAGTAACATGTTAGAAAGTGAAACACATGAATTTCAAGTTAGTTGCAGTCCCTGTTTTGGGCTATTTTCGTGAAAATTCTGGTACTAATATACTATTGGGAATTTGCTGAATTTTGGATATGTTGTTCTTATGTATGTTAGTTAGTTCTCTGTAAATTTTCATGAATTTTAGAGGTCGGGAAGTACCTCGTTTAGGTTGTGTTTTATCGCTGCGCCGAGTAAATTGTTGCTGAAAATTCTGGGTATTAGTTTCGACTTTAAGTGACTGATTCTTGATGATTATAAGTCCAAATGAGGTAATTCAAAGTGGTAAATTATAGTTCCAGATGTCTAGTTTCTAAATATGGAATAATTGTAATATTTGGATTTTTGTGGAATATTTGGTGAATTGAACGGTACTGTTGCACGATGCTGGAGAAATCATATTGTGTTAAATAAATTTTGTACAATAGCCACCCGTTGATATTTTTGTCGTTAGTTTACTCGCTATGAATTTGTGAGATTGTTTTGGGTAATATATATTACCGAATAATGGTGTTGAGGATAAAATGGTTAATTAGGAATGATACTACAGTTCGTCCCGATGTTTCAAAAATGGGTAACGACTCTAGCTGAGTCTACATGAGATGATATATTTTCATTGAACACTATACGAGCTATATTCTAGTTGTGACTGACTCTTGCGGAGTCGTATAGGACGTAATAAACAAACGTCAAATCTTGTAGTTAATTTATTAATGTGTAGAATTGACTCTATGGAGTTGATTAATGCGTAGTATAATTCACTACGGGTTGTTATTTAGTCTCCTACAATATTGGATGATGTATTGTGAAAGTGATTATTCGTAAGAACTTGACTTTAGTTAATTCAATTATACATGAGATGACATACCGTGATTATCGTTCCAATTCGGACGAAATGACTTGTAATGAGTCGTGATATATATAGTACACGACGATATTGTTATGTGATTGTTTATGCTATACATGAGATAAAGTGTATTGAGTGATTATAGGATATTGTAGAGATCCTAAGTTGAGTTGTACAATAGGCCTACTTTGCCTATTGTCATGTTTTGGTTATATGTTCAGTGATTACGGACATTGTGTGACTATTCTAGTATGTGATAGGACAATCATCCTACTTTGATGATTGATTGTGTGTTTAATGTTTACTAGCACACTTCGTTGATTTGTTGTTGTAGGCTTATTGTGACCTACTTGAAACATTCGTACTGTTATTGAATGTTGTTGTTGTGGTATACTCCCTACTTTGGAGTATGACCGTTTATTTTTAAATGTCGAGTAAACATCTACTTGTTCATTTAGTTAAGTCCATGGCATTTGTGTTGGCGGTGTATTGACGCTCGATTATTGCGGGAGTCGGGGCTACGTAATAGTTGAAGGCGAATACATCGGGCCTCGCCCTACCGTTGGCCACGGTAGGGGTATAGCGCAATGTGTTGTACGGAATAAACGCAAACTTGGTAAGCTATATCCGTGGTTGATTCTTGGGTTGTAGGGACCAAGATCACACGTCGACGTGGATACAGAAAATGGTTCACACAGTTTCATGTTGTTTCTTGTTCTTGGTTCGAGCACGTCAACAACGGCTTCAAATTCTTAATTTGGTTTATTGATCAAGCACGTCAACAACGGCTTCGATATTTGGTATTATATAGGTTGGTTGGTTGGAACTATTGGTTTGGTCGGAGGTGTACCTCGACGCCGTATCCCTTTTAATGTGTTTACTTACCGCTCTTATGTGTTTCCTATACAAGCGAATGATGGTCACAATTTCCAACTGGTATGGGACGGTTGGCGATTGTTGAGCCTCTCGTTAGTATACGTTTGGTTGCCCTTATGTGTTACTACATGTTTATTTTCCTGTTATATTGTTGTGCATAATGCCATGCCATATAGTCATATGTTGTAACTTGTCGATTAATGATTAAGCTAAAATTGTCACCAAGATTAGTGCATTTAGAGTCTTGGTTTACTGTTGCATTCATACTCATAGCACCCAATACATTATAGTATCTTACGGAGTCTTTTAGACTCACCCAACAACCTCCTCAGTTTGCGGGTTAAGTTCCAGCGCAGCGAGTCTTGAAGCTTGGAGTTAACAAGATGTTTTTGTATTGTCATTTTCTTCTTATTTCTTGTATTGTGAGATCGTGAGGTTCACTAAGTTATGTAAACTTAGTATATGGGTAGAAATAGTTGTATTCTTTAGATTTGTATTTTGGTACCGACTTGTGTGGTCGTGCCGGTTGTTGTATTTTATTATTTTGGGTTTCTAACTCCTGGTATTTTAGTATTATTATTTCTCCGGCTCGTGTATTTAGCCGTCGAGGTTTTTCTTGCTGGGTTTATCTTCAGTGTTGTTCTCCGGCGTATGTTTTGGACGTTGAGGTTTATTTAGTTGTAGTTGTTGTGTGAGTTTTTGAACTCACATTTTAACTTATATTCCGCTGCATAGTTTTAGTTTTGAGCTTTTGTAACTCGCTCTTTTCTGTTGTTCTTGCTAGTTTGGCGCACCGAGTTGGGGTTCAACATCGAACCCCGGACTCGGGTCGTCACAGTTGGTATCAGAGCTTAAGTTAGCTATTCGCCAGGACAGGATCCTCGGCTTAGGTGATTTGGGTTTTGGGTTGAGCATTTAATGTCGAGTGTTTGTGTTTAGATGTATCTTCAATGTTGGTAAGTTGTGGAGATAGTCCATGTAGGATTAGAATTGTTTAGTTCTTTCGCTAGTGGGAGCGAAGATTAATGATACGTAGTCCGTTATTTATCTAGTGGAGAATAGTGAGTGCTCTTCGAGATTTGGCTAGAATGATGACGACTAGTGTGAGTCATTTGGAAGTTTTAGTATTGAGATTTGACCAACTTAGGTGATCTTGTTAGTCGTAGAAATGTATAGCCCGGACGCTTTAAGGAACGTTTTAGGCTTGAGATTGGTAATTGTTTGAGGAAATAGAGGTGGAAGACCCGAGATTCTGGGTCACGAGTTCTTTAGTGGTTATTGTAAGTGTCGAATTACGTTAGTGCGAGATCTGGAGTTCGTATTAATTTAGACGCTTCATTCTAACATATCACAGCATGGAATGCGAAACTTGTACATACTAGAGACATATGTTACACTTAGGTACATTTTGCTTACATATGTGCATGAGACCAATTTTAAAAGGGCATATTTGAAATCACTTGTCCCTAACGCCCTACGACGGAAGCTTTTGAAGCCACTTCAGAAGGGCCCCTGATTTGGTTGTCAAGAGATATTCGTCGAGACCAAGATGATATCACGTTGGATAGAAATTGCCTAACCCTATGACCAAATGGAATGGACAAGTAAATGGAATAGATGCGCTTGAAAAGGTTTGTGCATTTGTGTGGATTGATTATCACTTCTTGTGTAATGGTTCGATACATATTGGTATTTGTATGAGTCATTGTGCTCGGTTGAATGTGAACAGTGATTGACTTGTGATTAGCCATTTGTAACTTGGTTGTTGTCACATGTATGGTATATTTACCCGAACTTAAAGATTTGGGTGTTGTATTTGGCCACCCCAGTAGGTTAGCATTTGGTTATTATTGTGGTGTAGTATACGTCGTAGAATGAATACAATGTATTAATTTAGTCGGACTTTATAGATTGTATGATACCGATAGATCGTATAGCCTTGTGCGTATGCCAAATGGTATAGCAAGGTGGTTGTCTTTAGAACCCTACGTACATGCTAGACGTGTTGGGTTGAGAGTTGAGAATGTTCCATCCTCGTGTCTTATTATGAGTGTGGTATACTCTATGTCTCCGGTAGCGTGTCTAGTATCTGCCATTGGTATTTGACGATATCGATCCATTTCATCAAATGTGTTAAAAGTTTCAAACTCTTGTTATTGTTTATGTTTACCTTGTGATTTATCAACGTTAGTATTCGTAACACAAGCATGTTACCTTATGGATTCGTGACCTTTTATTTCGTCAGCTTGTGTTATTCACAGTATAATCTGTATGACTCTATATAATGTACTTTTAATTATAACTTGACTAAAGACGGTAGTTAGTCTCGCAATGAAACCTCGAGACTGTTCATGTCTAGAAATTCTAGTTATATGTTAGAATCCTTTCGTCTGAATGCCACTTGAGGTTGATGACCTCCGAATTTGACCTAATAGCCTTGACTGTTTGACTTTAATTGTTATTGATGTCGATTGGTATGGTGTGTGTTTTGATAAAGCATTGTGGCGATGCTTATATTCATTGTAAGTATTCAAACTATGAATTCGCGGACGAATTCTTTTAAGGGGGAGAGGATGTAATACCCCGACCCTATTTCCTTCCTAGTTCATTTGTAATTACTTGACATCAGTGACACTCACATCATTTATATAATTTGTATGCATTTTGTTTATTAATTTTATTTAGCGTTTTGGTTAGCTTTATGTGATTAGTATGCCTTGATTTGTGATGTAATATTTGTAGCGTTCATACTTGTAATGCGTTACACTTCTAGCGATGTTTTCGGACCTTCCGAAGACTTTTTTTTGAGTATTTTGACCTCGTCTTAGAATTAGAATCATTTTGGGATCATTTGGTATCATTTTTGGAAGGTTTTAGAGCATTTTCGGAGAAGTAGGAGCAGACAGGGGGCGGCCGCCCAAAGGGCAGAATATCAGTGTTAGGAATATGCCTGTAAATCAGCTGATATATATGTATGCATATTCCAACACAGTGATTTGCTTGTTCCCATTACAACGCATGTTTCACAAGTGGCTAAAAGGGCTGCGTCGGTTAGTGTGGCGCTTGTTGAAACAATGCATAGGTCATTAGACTAGGAAGTCTTTGTACATATCCGAGTCTTTGTCCTACCGAATGATGACAAACCTTCATATGAATCAAGCTCTTCAATTTGCCGGTGACGTGACTATCGGCAGATGTCTCACTAGCGACATTTCCCTTCTATGATTGCCTAAATAGCTATCTCTACATCGCGTTCTATATCGGCAGACTCTCGTATCCGCCAAAGCACTTCATCGAACAAGCTGAGAAGCTATTTATTCAAGAGGAACATCGTGACCATCGGCGGTTTCTACATCGCGGTTCTATAATGGCAGATCTCGAAATCGGCCAAATCCTCATCAAAACAACTGCAGAAACGTAAGATCACGAGATACATCGGTCGTTACTCAATGCACTTCAAGCCAAAATAGATCCGTTACAAGATCGTCGACAAATCCAAGATACGCATCGATGTCGCACCTTCACGTTTATCCAATAGACATTTCCTCTTACGAACAGTGTTCGCGGTCTTCAAAGCTTCATTTCCGAAAAGGCCAAGCACGGGGCCGCACTACGTCAAAGCAATGAAACGTCCACATCAATCAGTGCATCCAGGCTAAGCTCGACACGTCCAACTATGTCCGGCTGTGTCCCGGATCATCTTCAAGACTTAAACCTAGCGAAGGTCTTTGCCCAACAAATCCAAAAATGTACTCGCTGCATTATGAGATTCAGATCACCAACGGGCATAAACCTATTCAATACACCAACGGTCACCTCTTCTTCTCCGGCTATATAAGAAGACTCTCATCCTCATTTCTAAATAGCACAAGACACAAGAGAGAGAGCACAAGCACTCTAACACACAAATTGTGTATGCTTATGCTTGAGAAAGGTTGTGGTATTGATCTTCATTTCTTCAATCAGAACCACTCCTTGAGTGAGAAATCACAAGTGTAAGAACAAACACTTTGTGAGAGAGAGAAGAAAATCCAAAAAGAAGCTGCTTGATCAACAACCTTGTTGTTGATTTGAGTTCTTCTTCCTTCGAAGAACTCGGTCTCTTCGATGGCCTCAACTCCATCATCCATAAAGAGACCAAGTATCTTACGATCGTTGAAGTCGGATCAAGCTTGAAGATGTCCGATGAAGAGAACTTACATGTCCAGTTGCATTCATATCGGCGGACTTATACTACATTATAAGTGTGCCGATTGTGCAATAAGGTGTCATCATATTTGGTCGAGTGCTTAGCACTCAGTTGTTCAAATACTTGCTATTTGAACAACTCCTAATATTCTCTTCTCACAACAAATATATCAAGCTGAAACTACAGGAAGATGTCTTAATAAATACTAAGTACATCTTCTAATGTATTTTCGATATATTTGATTTCGCTTTCTCCATTTCTCCTTCTTTTTCCTAAGGAGATTGCTAGGTTAGAGAGTCTAGGTTGATGTACTAAGCATGTTTGCCTTTGAGCAAACCTCTGCTGAATTTTAATATAATATATATATTTGTTACATTCAGCCTTGATTTCTCTTTCTTGTATAATTTGCTTTATCATGTGCAATGTTTAAGGAAAGTAAATGATGCATCTAATACGATTATAGTCAACTGTTTTCTTTCATATCAAATCTTACAGTTACTTTAATCTAAATTGTTAAACTTATCTTTGTTTATTCTTCCATTGCTCAAACTCATTTCCATCGGCTAAGTTAAACATATATCTTCCAAGCATGTTTCATATCTGCGATTCAGAATGTCCATGATCTACATCTGCTGATCAAGGATGTCCTATGTTTCTAACTTCAGCTAAGCAGTTACAATCAGGAAGATGATAAACTTGTATTAATCATTTCATCTACTTCAATCTTTAAATGTTAAAAATTGGATGAAATTTTTATTACATACTGTATAGGCTATTCACCCCCTCCCCCTCTAGCCTATACACTGAGCAACCCTCGGACCTAACAATTGGTATCAGAGCCAGTACTCTGTAAACCTTATTTCAGGCTTAATAACCTGAGAGTTTAGATCCTACTGCTCAGATTAGATGCATAGTCAAAAGGAGTCTTTTCAAAATCTTTTATCCACAAAAACCTTTTGACTGAGAATCCTGAAAGCCTTTTGAAAACCATCTTCAAATCAAAATAAATTTTGTTTTCAAAAACATGTGAGAAAGAGTATTGTGATGACAATGTGTTCACTATAAGAAAATTTATCATATATCAGAATTACATTGATATTGTGAAGAGAAGTATTATAGTGGAAGTTGACTTGCTAAGGATTATGCATGTTTCATAAATCAGTTCTTAAATCTTGGTATCTTCTTTGGCAAATGGGTTAAACTCATATTTGATAGATGAATTACTTAGAATCCCTTCCAAAAACATGCTCTCTTGACATAAGGCTAACGATTGTTCCAATCCAACACCTTCTCAAGAAAACTTTTTATAAAAGTTTAGAGCAGAGGAAATAAGAAGAGTTTCAAAGGAAATTCAAAGGAAATCAAAAATATGTCATCTTCAAAATCACTGAGATTGTAAGTTCTTGGCCTAAGGACATCAATGATGAATTTGTCTTCCTTCAATGAAAAGCCTCACCGAGCAAGAATACACTCAAGGAACCTATGCTCGTATTAGAACGGTGCTTCAACGACTATGAGCGACGCGTTCAAAGAGTCTAATGAGGAAGTAACCTGACTCCTAATTTCTTAACACTATGGGTTACACTTATAAGCCGTATTTTGAATAATTATTCTTTTGTCATGCTTATTAAGTCTCATTTGTATTATTGGATTACTAGAGCTATCTTTAGCTCATAAATGTTGCTAATTTTCTCTATGAGTACTTTAGGCGGGAACTCATATGACGAAAAGGTCAATCATGCAACATCTCTCTCCATCGGCAGATAGTAACATGGCTGGCGATTCATGAAGGCTCGCGATCACTCATGAGAATTCACTCATGTCCTTCACTCACTCAAGGTCAAAATCTTCACTGCTGGACTTTACAACAATGAAGTGAAAAATCTGCGATAAGTCCAAAGGAGTTGATAAAGACCCTCTCTCATGCCTATACAAAACAGGTTAGCTATTTGCTTTCCAATGACTGTGCTCATGTCGCTGAACTAATATGCTCATACATATCATCGACAACAATGCATAATAACTGTCATCGCACTTTCATTAATATACATTGATTGTATGATTTGTTTTATGCAAATGGTTTTTCAAAAACAAATCGGCATTTTTCCTATCACCGGTTTCAAATGTTTTTCGAAAACCCCGTAGTTGGCTGAATTTCCACATCGCAACCAACACTTCATAAGCTCGGTTATGTGTGTGACTTATAGAAGTAAAAACCCTTTAAAGACCTACTCTCTCAAGTCTATTAAAGGTGGAGGCACACTTTTCGAAGTTTGACGCTTCGATTAAAGTTAAGACTATTTTCAAAATCTTGGAAAACGACAAGACATCAACATCAATCCTTACCAAGAATCTTGAGAATATCTAGACTTCACAGCCTATCCTGCCAAGGCGTGATCGAAGGACAACTCAACAAGTAAGCTCCATTATTGAGTATCCTTCGCCTAACCTCCGTGAGTATAAGTAGAGCTCCTTCTTCATTCAAATCTCTACTATGACATAACTCACAAACCGCCTATAGATTACACTAGTTACAAATCGATGATTCAAAATCTCACAAATGTTACTAAATCCAAGTCCTAAGATTGGATCAAGACAATTCCTCAACAACGGGTATGATTTCTTCATATTCATTCAGAGTTGTTTCGATTTTATTTCTGTTATTTCACAAGAGCTAATCTAAATTTCTCTCAATAATGTATTTCCAAACATCTGTGAAAATCATTTTCTAAAAATCCTTTCTTATTCATAGTTTACAAACATGAGAGAAATTGCATCAAGTCTTGTGTACCAGAAATCATTAATTATGGTTCCACAGTCTTGTTGTGAAAACAATTGATAAAAAGATCTTCTTCTGTCTTGTCCGATAATCATAGAAGTTTGCCATCAAGCATGATTTATATCGCAAACCATGATTGTCGAACACTTAAGAACTCTTTTAGTCAATTAGTTTTAAAAATAAGATAGAAAACCATCAATTAATGCCGTAAAAGTGATTTCATTTCTCTTCTAACTTTTAGCTATCAATCTCATTGATACTCTAAAATGTCTGAGATGAATCAGGGAAAATCAATTAGCACATACTCATTCCACTTTTGGAAGTGCTTGCATACTTGAACTTCACGAAAAGATCCGAAAAGAAATGTCAAATGTTTGGAAAACATTTAACATATTGCCATGTGCAACAAGTCTTCTGGTTATATGTAGGTATGCCGACCATCACCTCAAAGATGGCCGATGCAGATAATTCAGTTCTGCTGAATTAAGTAGCTAATATGGAATTGATGAGGATGACGAACTGCTAATAGTCGCCACCAATCCCCTCGTCTATCAAAGGGGATTCATGGTCAAACAGACATCTGGCCATCACCCTTCGGTGCTCTCATAATGACCCGAAGAAGTGAAGATGTTCGCCTCCCCGAGAGTTGGAGGAGATCAAAAAGGAACACGGCCATCTTCTTATCATCCAACTCCTTCTAAATCCTTGACCAATGACTTCTCATCTAATGTCTAGGATTAGGATTTCTAGGACACAAATTTGTAACATATATTTCTTTCGTAAATTGAATCATTATGTATCTTTCTCATGTAATCTTCAGTCAAAAATCCAGTTGTATTGTTCTTGTAATCAGCTGATCCTTGCAACATAATGTGTAAAACTACTTGGATTATTGAATACAAGCTCTGCAACTTCTACTCATGCTTATCTACTTGTATGCATTCCTTTGATAGCATGAACTAATGTGTTAAAGTGTGTTGATCAAACTTATTATTCTTTATTATCTCCATTTTATTCTGGTGATTAAAAGAATTGTTCTTAATGAAATGATCACTCTACCGAGACACAAACTCTGCTGACATCCCATCAGCAAACCATTCTTGAACAATCTGCTACATCGAGTTATGGTCTTCTACTACTGCTTAACTTTCATCCTTAGACTCCATGATAATTGCCTTTCAGAATTTAATCTTTTCACAATGAGTAAATTCAAGTTCTGCCAAAACCTATAGTCTCTTAACAAATAGGCAGACTGCAGTATTCATGACCTTCATGTCAACCTATCAAGGAATCTGCTATTACTCAATCTCTATCCTTCATGATTAAAAGGTCAAGATTATTAGTAAATCTGCTTTGAACAACGGTGTCTGCTAAATCGAACCTTTCAAGACAATACAACAGCACTTTGTGTTCTTAGTAATGACAACTACCAAATCTTGTGTACCGTATGAGATTGTAGTTATAAAGGCTTGATTAGTTGTTCCCATTATAATGGCTCAACAGCTAATTGGTATACAGATTGAATTCAAAACACTCTGCTACACCTTATCATGAGATTCTTTGTCAAAAAGGATGTAGTTAAAAATCTCTAGTAACTCGACCTATCCTCAAGATAGTCAGACATTCAAGAATTCTTGGGAAGACTAATATTTTCAAATATTAAGTCCTTCCTCGAGTGAACACCGATATGACCCCGCTTTATATAGGCTACGTCTCACTCTCTTCAGAACAATTCTAGTCTGCAGATCTCTTCCCTTGCCATAGAATGCCTAGATCTGCTGGACAGAAAGAAGAACGGACATCACTTCAGGTACACATTTAATATCTCACTTACTTGATCTATTTAATATTCTTACTAAGCTTTATTAATCTTAAATAGATTGATGTCCATTATAAATAGAGTCTATTCAATTGGTATCAGCTGTTCTTACCTTAGCTGATATTAATCACACTACCAATAATAGACATAACCATTGATATCAGCAGTTCCTACTCTAGCAAATATCTAATACAACCTGCTGATAGTGTCTTCATTCATTAAAAGACTCATCAAATCTCTCAAAATTGGTATCAAACTTCAAGATTGGTATCAGACAATCTTAAGACACATTCATTTAAAACTTCCACATATGTGTCATGTACAACTGTGCCATATGGCTTGGACAAGTTATTTTGTCCCCAATTCGTCCTTAAACAACCAATGCTGTTCTATTTTTGATTAATTTACTCAAACAATTCGCTTGAAGTAAAATAACAGCTCATATTGTTTCTAAAAGCAGTTGTACCCATTAATATCACAATAAAGGCAATCAAATTAATCTGGTCACAAATTAATTTTTAAACTTCTTGTTTGAAATTAATATAAATATCTTCTAGACTGCCTATGTACTAGCCATAATTACACTAAGCATGATGACATAATCCCAAATCAGACTATCATTACTATGTCATTAAATGCACTCACCTCTTTAAGCCCCCAAAATGTCTTTTCCCATTCCTCTAATCAAGAAACCCTTTCATCTTCTCAAAAATTCAAAAAGTTGTATAAAATTGGTATCGCCTCCAAAAACAAAGAACCGACTTGCGTACCTCAAAATTTCTCCACCAATAGAGTCATTTGCAAAATGTGTTCACCAAATCTACCCAGTCCTCCTCATCGACCCATTTCCCACACTGAATGGCGTCATCATATGATGGTCCTTCTTGCCACTCCTCTTCCTCCAGAATTCAACGACCTCGTCGAATATCTCGTCGTGTAAGGAATCGCCTTCGAGACCCCGAACGATGTATCCAATTTCATCCCTTGGACTCCCACAAGAGACAATCGCTACTACTGCTCCCATCGCCTCAAATGCTCACCTCGAGCAACCCTCATCTCGGGAGGAGCTTCACCCAAACGCCATTCGTCAAATCCCGGTCAATGTTCCCTTCGATTAGAATCAGACCTTCATCCTCTAACTCTACCTCATTAGGATGACTAGCTAGGTCTGTTTTATCAATCTAATTTTCTTTTGCTATATCAATGATAAATATGTAATGTGTTTAGTCTTGTGTACGTCTTGACTATATTTGACATTTTCTTTTGAGTTAAATATTCAAAATTTGTCTGGTACATACTCGTCCATGCCTGCAGTTTACTTTCTTGATGAACTTCAGAATACCTCGTAGGCGCACCTTACATCTCATGTTTTAGATGTATATCTCATGCATCCAACAAAAGTCAGCATAAGACTCAACCATACTTGCCTGTTTCGACTTGATATACCTTAAGAAGGAGACTATTTTGAATGCTTTACCACTCACCAATTGGTATCACTAATTAAACAGCTTACCCTATTTGGTACTCCTATTACAAAATAAAGCTTGTCCCTTTACATTCTTGTAAAATCTTCTTACAAGCAATGGAAACACAATTCCCAACCTCGATATCCTATTATGTATATCTCATACATGAAAATTGTGTATCTTAAGCCATCGCACACTAAGAGTCGCAAATATGACAAGTAATGTATTTACTCGATACGGTCTATATTCTCAGAATCACTTCCAAGAAATCACTTCGGCATTTCTAAAGAGAAAGATTTAACAAGATCAAACTTCCTTCCTCTACTGTCAAAATTCATACCTTATGAATTACCATAAGCAGGTTCTCTATCATATTTAGTTTCTAATACTCCATAATTCAATTGATAACTATCAATCTATATTTAACTTGTGGCCATTAAGGAGGAGAGATTGGAGATGAAGTAATGGCCCCAAGTAATTGTGAAGTAGTAATAACCCCAACTAGTAAGGAGGAGAAAACTAGTAAGGAGGAAAGAACTAGTAAGGAGGAAAGAAGGAGAGATTGTGAAAATTGCAAACAATCAATGAACCATTAAAGAGAAGAGATTGGAGATGAAGTAATGGCCCCCAAGTGTGAAGTAATAAGATTGACATTATACATACAGAGGGGAGATTGCGACCATTAAGGAGGAGAGATTGTGAAGTTGTAATGCCCTCCCGAAAGTGTGAAATATTAAGGAGGAGAGATAAACAAATATTAAGAAGGAGAGATAGACAACTTGTAGGACTATTGTAAGATGGTGTATCTACCCATACAGCTTAATACTATATGACTATTATAATACGCTGACTAGATGAAGATGCTTAATCAATTCGATTAAGAACTAGACAACAAGTTACTTATACTTTCTACTTCTTGCTTGAGCAACATTCTTCAGATCATCCGATGCAAGAAACACACTCTTAAGGCAATATTATCATTTGCCTAACAATCATTTCAGTTATTGCTTCGTATTTGTTCTTTCATTTATTGAGTCTGTAAATACTTAGCAATAGGTGACTATACATACGCTATCGCTTGTAAGTTCAACCTAGGGCATGCCTTGATATAAAACTGAATATTCAGTAGTGGCATGTTATTACTAAGGATTGAACAACTGCTTTATAGAGCTATATGTATAAGTCAATTGTAGTAATGGTCCCAAGCAAATAGGAGGAGATTGTTAGGAATATGCTGTAAATCAGTGATATATATGTATGCATATTCCAACACAGTGATTTGCTTGTTCCCATTACAACGCATGTTTCACAAGTGGCTAAAAGGTGCGTGCCGGTTAGTGTGGCAGCTTGTTGAAACAATGCATAGGTCATTAGACTAGGAAGTCTTTGTACATATCCGAGTCTTTGTCCTACCGAATGATGACAAACCTTCATATGAATCAAGCTCTTCAATTTGCCACCGACGTGACTATCGGCAGATGTCTCACTAGCGACATTTCCCTTCTATCGCCTAAATAGCCATCTCTACATCGGCTTCTATATCGCTCTCGTATCCGCCAAAGCACTTCATCGAACAAGCTGAGAAGCTATTTATTCAAGAGGAACATCGTGACCATCGGTTTCTACATCGCAGTTCTATAATGGCAGATCTCGAAATCGGCCAAATCCTCATCAAAACAACTCGAGAAACCGTAAGATCACGAGATACATCGGTCGTTACTCAATGCACTTCAAGCCAAAATAGATCCGTTACAAGATCGTCGACAAATCCAAGATACGCATCGATGTCGCACCTTCACGTTTATCCAATAGACATTTCCTCTTCGAACAGTGTTCGCGGTCTTCAAAGCTTCATTTCGAAAAGGCCAAGCACAGACGCCGCACTACGCCAAAGCAATGAAACGTCCACATCAATCACCGCATCCAGCTAAGCTCGACACGTCCAACTATGTCCACTGTGTCCCGGATCATCTTCAAGACTTAAACCTAACGAAGGTCTTTGCCCAACAAATCCAAAAATGTACTCGCATTATGAGATTCAGATCACCAACGGGCATAAACCTATTCAATACACCAACGGTCACCTCTTCTTCTCCGGCTATATAAGAAGACTCTCATCCTCATTTCTAAATAGCACAACAAAGACAAGAAAACAAGAGAGAGCACAAGCACTCTAACACACAAATTGTGTATGCTTATGCTTGAGAAAGGTTGTGGTATTGATCTTCATTTCTTCAATCCGAACCACTCCTTGAGTGAGAAATCACAAGTGTAAGAACAAACACTTTGTGAGAGAGAGAGAAGAAAATCCAAAAGCCGAGAAGCTCGCTTGATCAACAACCTTGTTGTTGATTTGAGTTCTTCTTCCTTCGAAGAACTCGGTCTCTTCGATGGCCTCAACTCCATCATCCAAAAAGAGACCAAGTATCTTACGATCGTTGAAGTCGATCAAGCTTGAAGATGTCCGATGAAGAGCCAGAACTTACATGTCCAGATTGCATTCATATCGGCAGACTTATACTACATTATAAGCTGTGCCGATTGTGCAATAAGGTGTCATCATATTTGGTCGAGTGCTTAGCACTCAGTTGTTCAAATACTTGCTATTTGAACAACTCCTAATATTCTCTTCTCACAACAAATATATCAAGCTGAAACTACAGGAAGATGTCTTAATAAATACTAAGTACATCTTCTAATGTATTTTCGATATATTTGATTTCGCTTTCTCCATTTCTCCTTCTTTTTCCTAAGGAGATTGCTAGGTTAGAGAGTCTAGGTTGATGTACTAAGCATGTTTGCCTTTGAGCAAACCTCTGCTGAATTTTAATATAATATATATATTTGTTACATTCAGCCTTGATTTCTCTTTCTTGTATAATTTGCTTTATCATGTGCAATCTGCCTAAGGAAAGTAAATGATGCATCTAATACCGATTATAGTCAACTGTCAAGTTTTCTTTCATATCAAATCTGTACAGTTACTTTAATCTAAGTTGTTAAACTTATGCTGTTTATTCTTCCGCTGCTCAAACTCATTTCCATCAGCTAAGTTAAACATATATCTTCCAACTGCATGTTTCATATCTGCTGATTCAGAATGTCCATGATCTACATCTGCTGATCAAGGATGTCCTATGTTTCTAACTTCAGCTAAGCAGTTACGATCAGGAAGATGATAAACTTGTATTAATCATTTCATCTACTTCTCAATCTTTAAATGTTAAAAATTGGATGAAATTTTTATTACATACTGTATAGGCTATTCACCCCCTCCCCCTCTAGCCTATACACTGAGCAACCCTCGGACCTAACAATCAGCCCAGAATCAGCTTGTAGTAATTTGGCCATAACTTTGTGTAGAAAACTCGGATTTACAAACCGTTTGATTCTGTGTAAACTAGACTCAAAGAACTTTCCAACCATATCTTATTTGTAATTTTTAGACTTGTAGATTATCCTATACATATTTTTAAAGTTGAATGAAAATGAGAATGGTGATAGATTTTGCTCATTTTGGTTTTTGTTGAACCTTTGACCCTTTTAGACCATATGACCCATTCCTTTTCTTTGATTGAAGTTAGAAAACGTCCTAAGAGTCTTTGACCAGCTGAGACTCTACCTTTAGACCTCAAGAGAGTAACCAAATACTCTCCATTTCACCTTCTTCATCCATGGAAGTTAGAGAGAGAAAGAGAGGAGCTTAGAGAGAGAAAAATGCATATCTTGAGTTTGGAGAAGACTCTCAACAATCCAAGCACACCATTTTAAAGTTATTGACATGGGGATCATTCTATACCAATTGCATGTTGGTTTTCTTGGAGTGAATTCATCAAGAGGTAAGTAACTATAATGTTTTGTATGTTTATGAGTTGAATTGGAATAATAAAGCATATAGGATGAGTAATTGTTCATCTTTGTGTAATTTCTTGAAAGAAATAAGTAATTGACCATTCCAAATGATATTATGTTAGTTTCTAATCAATGGCCATGTGTAGAGGTTGTCATGAGACTTGGTAAAGTGTTAGTAACATGTTAGAAAGTGAAACACATGAATTTCAAGTTAGTTGCAGTCCCTGTTTTGGGCTATTTTCGTGAAAATTCTGGTACTAATATACTATTGGGAATTTGCTGAATTTTGGATATGTTGTTCTTATGTATGTTAGTTAGTTCTCTGTAAATTTTCATGAATTTTAGAGGTCGGGAAGTACCTCGTTTAGGTTGTGTTTTATCGCTGCGCCGAGTAAACTGTTGCTGAAAATTCTGGGTATTAGTTCCGACTTTAAGTGACTGATTCTTGATGATTATAAGTCCAAATGAGGTAATTCAAAGTGGTAAATTATAGTTCCAGATGTCTAGTTTCTAAATATGGAATAATTGTAATATTTGGATTTTTGTGGAATATTTGGTGAATTGAACGGTACTGTTGCACGATGCTGGAGAAATCATATTGTGTTAAATAAATTTTGTATAATAGCCACCCGTTGATATTTTTGTCGTTAGTTTACTCGCTATGAATTTGTGAGATTGTTTTGGGTAATATATATTACCGAATAATGGTGTTGAGGATAGAATGGTTAATTAGGAATGATACTACAGTTCGTCCCGATGTTTCAAAAATGGGTAACGACTCTAGCTGAGTCGACATGAGATGATATATTTTCATTGAACACTATACGAGCTATATTCTAGTTGTGACTGACTCTTGCGGAGTCGTATAGGACGTAATAAACAAACGTCAAATCTTGTAGTTAATTTATTAATGTGTAGAATTGACTCTATGGAGTTGATTAATGAGTAGTATAATTCACTACGGGTTGTTATTTAGTCTCCTACAATATTGGATGATGTATTGTGAAAGTGATTATTCGTAAGAACTTGACTTTAGTTAATTCAATTATACATGAGATGACATACCGTGATTATCGTTCCAATTCGGACGAAATGACTTGTAATGAGTCGTGATATATATAGTACACGACGATATTGTTATGTGATTGTTTATGCTATACATGAGATAAAGTGTATTGAGTGATTATAGGATATTGTAGAGATCCTAAGTTGAGTTGCACAATAGGCCTACTTTGCCTATTGTCATGTTTTGGTTATATGTTCAGTGATTACAGACATTGTGTGATTGTTCTAGTATGTGATAGGACAATCATCCTACTTTGATGATTGATTGTGTGTTTAATGTTTACTAGCACACTTTGTTGATTTGTTGTTGTAGGCTTATTGTGACCTACTTGAAACATTCGTACTGTTATTGAATGTTGTTGTTGTGGTATACTCCCTACTTTGGAGTATGACCGTTTATTTTTAAATGTCGAGTAAACATCTACTTGTTCATTTAGTTAAGTCCATGGCATTTGTGTCGGCGGTGTATTGACGCTCGATTATTGCGGGAGTCGGGGCTACGTAATAGTTGAACGCGAATACATCGGGCCTCGCCCTACCGTTGGCCACGGTAGGGGTATAGCGCAATGTGTTGTACGGAATAAACGCAAACTTGGTAAGCTATATCCGTGGTTGATTCTTGGGTTGTAGGGACCAAGATCACACGTCGACGTGGATACAGAAAATGGTTCACACAGTTTCATGTTGTTTCTTGTTCTTGGTTCGAGCATGTCAACAACGGCTTCAAATTCTTAATTTGGTTTATTGATCGAGCACGTCAACAACGGCTTCGATATTTGGTATTATATAGGTTGGTTGGTTGGAACTATTGGTTTGGTCGGAGGTGTACCTCGACGCCGTATCCCTTTTAATGTGTTTACTTACCGCTCTTATGTGTTTCCTATACAAGCGAATGATGGTCACAATTTCCAACTGGTATGGGACGGTTGGCGATTGTTGAGCCTCTCGTTAGTATACGTTTGGTTGCCCTTATGTGTTACTACATGTTTATTTTCCTGTTATATTGTTGTAATACCCCGGATCCTCTTATGCATGATTTACGTGTCTTTATGTGTAATTTATGAATTATTACATGATTATATGTTGTGTTAGCACGTGTTCAATGCCATGATAGTATATGAGCTTTGGTTGCGTAGTTTGTAGAGTATTTTAGTTTAAA
This sequence comes from Platycodon grandiflorus, assembly GCA_016624345.1. NCBI lineage: Eukaryota > Viridiplantae > Streptophyta > Magnoliopsida > Asterales > Campanulaceae > Platycodon > Platycodon grandiflorus. The sequence goes on from CM028362.1 coordinate 59,304,887, forward strand.
AATACTTGTGATATTTACCAAAATGATTTGGGGTGACCTTGATGATTTATAAGAGCTTTGTGTCCAGTGATTTCCATACTGGAGACAAAGCGATCGCTCTGTTTTTGAGAGAGGCGATCGCTTTGTTTCCAGAAACTTTGGCTTCAAAATCGGGTACAAAGCGATCGCTTTGTTTGAGACAGGCGATCGCTTTGTTCCCGAGAAGGGCGATCGCCTTGATTCGAGGGAGAGCGATCGCTTTGGCCCGCCGGTTCAAAACTCGTTTTCGGAAATGACAATTTCACCCCAAACTTATCTTTTGAGTGGCTCTCCTTGAGCCACCTCACTACCCTTTTTCCAATCTGAAGCTTACACCCATTTATGAGTGGAGAGGCTTCAATTCCTCTCCATTCTTCCCTCCAAATCCTCCATTGAAGCTTGAGAGTGTGTGTGTGGGAGAAAGAGTGAGATTAGTGTGTGTGTTTGGGTTCCCGGAGATCCAACCGTCCGATCTTCGATCCGAGACCACCATTGTGTTGCTACGGACTAGGAGATCATCTTAGAAGGTCTTGATTTCATTTTAGTTGCTTTGATTTTCGTCACAAGGTAAGTTACTAAACCCCTTTGAATGCTTTAAGCTTCCATGTATGCTAGATCATCAATACTATGGTATGATTTGCTTTATATGTTATTTTTATGTACAAATCTCTAGGTTGAGATGGGTACATTGTGCTTATTATATGAGTATGTGTTGGATGATGTTAATGAACAAAGGTTGGCATTTAAATGTTAGGATTTGAACGAATAGAGAACTTGAGACTTGAAAATGGGTGGTCTTGCACTTAGCATTGAAACCCTAATTTGGCAAACTTTAGTGGTGACCCGAGAAGTAGATTTTAGGGAAGATTATGACTCCCGAACAACATATTAGATCACTCGAGGTTTAGAGTCCGATTGATCGAGATTCTAGCCCTCCGTACTTTCGATCTTGTTAAATTAGAGATGTGTGTATAGCTCTAATGTGTTGAATCGAATGTTTACATACTTGTTAAATGATGATGAGTGATGGAATAGAATAACCTACTTGTCATTTGTCAAGTTCACTACTTTTGAACTTGATGGTTAATTGCATTAGATGATTAAGGATCTATTTGTGCATGGTGTAAGTCCAGTGGCGTCGTGGTTGAGTAAGGTAGGACGACCTATGGTCTTCACAAATTAACGTTTGTGATCGCCATAAGTCGCCGTATCGGAGTTGCACACACCCTCTTGTTGGCCACGGTTGAGAAGTAGCCCCAATGTTGTAGCAATACGCATGGCTTTGGTTTGCTAAGTTTGAACTCGATAGGTTTATCGGGGACGTCGATACCACACACACGGGTATCGAGGACACGTTTGGTTATTTTGTGTATTGCAGGAGCAACGCAAAGAATGGACAAAGAAATATTATATCATTTATAATGTGGTTTGTTACAAGCACTTATGTGAATATCAAGGTGCCATTGAGACATGTTACATGTGTATATCAATATGATGTTATCTGTTGGTTGTGATATATATAAATGAGCTGAAATGTTAAAGTTATCGTTGAGCATTATGCCATGTCATATAGTTGCATTTAGTAACTTATTGAGTTTCGACTCACCCCGTTTGTTGTTTAATTGTTTTCCTTAGATCCGAGCCAGCGGGAAGTTCGCGGTGAGGTCGATTAGTTCCATCACTTAGCTCGCAGGTGGTCTTTTGCTTTGGTTGGCCATGGAATTATTTTGTTGATAGTTAGACAATTCTTTTGGTGAGGACGACTGGTTAAGTAAAGTCATGTAGACTTTACTGGGGTAGTACGTATACTTTGTTGTACCTCTTATTCTTTTGGTGGCCGACACGTGTATGTCGAGCCCGTATACCTTATCATATGTTTAATTTACTTATTTTCCCAAGCATGTCGTAGCTTGAGGTTCTTGTGTGTAGTTGGTTCCGGCATGTTGTGGCCGAGGTGGTTAATATTATCAAAGATGTTTCCTCAAACTTATACTTGTGCTTTGTTAGTTGGGTTCCGGCTGTAACGTCGCCGATGATTGACTTTACATTATCAAAGTTTTTGTTAAACGGGTTTTGTGGTGCGTACGAATTGTTGCGCCACGTGCTTTTATTATTTGTTACCATTTATTGTCTTGTTGTTTTGGCGCGTCGACCTTGGGATTTCGTATTGGAATCGGGTCGGGCGCCACGGGTATCGAGCAATGGTTTTGCTGTCGCCAGATAGGTTCCTTGGCCTAGGTGGGTATGGTTTATTGTTGAGAATCCTAACGTCGAGTGATGTGTGTAGGTCATAATGGTGGAAACTAGGAACGGAGCGAGTACCGGTAGCTGGTGCGAATGCCGGAGGGCGATGAGGAGCGGGAATGTCAACCGTCCTCGTGACGATCCCCAACGAACCAGACAACCAAAATGAGGAGATGGCAAACATGTACCGTAGGATGCTCGAGTTGATGAATGAGATGACTCGGCGGATGAATGCGGGGCAAGGCCGCAACCCGAGGTAGAGGCACCACAACCGGAGGTGGGGCACCACAACCGAAGTAATAGTATTGGAACCGGAAGCAAGACCGAGGAACAACACAACTACACTTGAGAGATTCTTGAAGATGAAACCCCGAACTTTTCGGGAGAGCCCGATGCCACAAAAGCCGAGTTGTGGATCGAGCACATAGTGAAAATATTTGCAGCTGGGTTGCACCGATGATGAGAAGGTCACTCTAGCGGTGTTCAAGCTAGAGGAGCAGCAGAGCCGGTGGCAAGTGCTACAGAGAGCTGGGATTTGCAGAGAGTACCTCATACTTGGCCTAATTTCTGAGGAGTTCAAGGCCCAAGACGTTCCGGTAGTTCGGGAGAGAGAGAGGGAATTTTATGATCTTGAGCGGGTAGCATGCGTGGCTCGATTCGGCCAAGTTCACCGAGTTGGCACGTTATTGTACCCACTTGGTTCCGAACGAGGCTAGGAAGACACGAAGTTTATTAAGGGGTCAAGACCGAGTACAGAAACATCGGCGGCGCGATTACCGTAGTGCGTGGACCGAGCATATGGGATTGAAAGTGACATCGAGGAGCATAAGGGAAGAATGAATGCGAGTTCTCAACGTCTTCGCAGTCCCACGGCGAGGACAAGGTTCGGGCAATCGGGTAACTACAACAACAACAACAACAACCGCAGGGAAATCGAACAGGCACCTTCCGATGTGCAATCAAGACAATCATCGGGTGGACGGGAACAGTTCTTCTTCTTCCGGGCAACGAGGTGCTCCGGTGATATGTAATTATTGTTCAAGGCCGGGTCATACGGAGAACAATTGCTTGAGTAAGTTGGGGTATAAACCCGGGCAATGCTTTAACTGTGGTGAAGCAGGTCACTTGAAAAGGGATTGCCCCAAACCAAAGGGTAGTCAGTCAGGGAGTGCGAGTCAGCCGTCCAGCGGTACGAAGAGAGACAGCGACGGTAGGCCCAAGGTTCGTGGTCGTGTTTTTGCGCTCGATCAACGGGAGTGCCGGAGTCTACGTCCGTGATAGGAGGTAGTCTTTCTTTCGGTAGTAGAGCACGAGTTCTTATAGATCCCGGTTCATCACATTCGTATGTTGCATCTCATTTTGTGAAAAATTTGTGTGTGTTGCCCCAATCTTTACCTTTCGTGCTTGAGGTGTCTACCCGTTGGGAGCATATGTTGGCTTCGGAGGTATACCGAGCTTGTGACATACGATAGGTGATCACACTTTGCATGCCGATTTGGTTGTGCTGCCCATACGTGATTTTGATGTGATACTTGGCATGGATTGGTTGTGTGTTTATCATGCTTTAGTAGATTGCCATAGTAAGAAGGTTACTTTTGCTATGCCGGGTGTTCCCGAGTTTATATTTGTGGGTGATGCTGTTAAGAGTAGTATACATGTTATTTCTGCTTTGAGAGCTAGAAAGTTATTATCACGTGGGTGTGCGGGTTATTTGGCGTGTGTGGTCGACAAGAGCATTTCCACACCAAAGTTAGAAGAAGTTCCGGTGGTTTGTGAATTCCCCGATGTGTTTTCGACCGATTATGATATGCCTCCCGATAGGGAAGTAGAGTTTTGTATTGAGCTATTACCAGGGACTACTCCTATTTCTAAGGCCCCTTATAGAATGGCACCCGCGGAGTTGAAGGAATTGAAAGAGCAGTTACAGGAACTTCTTGATAGGGAATTCATTAGACCGAGTGTGTCACCTTGGGGTGCTCCAGTTTTATTCGTAAGGAAGAAGGATGGTACTTTGAGGTTGTGCATCGATTACCGACAGTTGAATCAGGTGACAATCAAGAACAAGTACCCTTTACCACACATCGATGATCTATTCGACCAATTGCAAGGGTCGGTTGTATATTCCAAGTTGGACTTGAGGAGTGGGTATCATCAGTTGAAGGTTCGAGCGGAAGACATTCCCAAAACGGCCTTTCGCACAAGATATGGTCATTATGAGTTCGTGGTTATGCCGTTTGGGTTGACAAACGCACCGGCGGTGTTTATGGATTTGATGAATCGTGTGTTTCATCAATACCTAGATTGTTTCGTGGTGGTCTTTATTGATGACATACTTGTTTACTCTAAGTCACGGGAAGAACATGAGCAGCTCGAGGGTAGTATTATCGGTTCTTCGGGAGAAGCAGTTGTATGCTAAGTTTAGCAAGTGTGCTTTCTGGTTAGAGAAGGTATCATTTTTGGGCCATGTGGTTTCGAAGGATGGGATAGCAGTTGATCCATCCAAGGTAGAGGCGGTAACAAAGTGGAAGACACCGAGTACGCTACCGAGGTTCGTAGTTTCTTGGGTTTGGCGGGGTATTATCGGAGATTCATTGAGGGATTTTCCAAGATTGCTACACCTCTGACGAATTTAACAAAGAAAACGACACCGTTTGCGTGGAATGAGAAATGTGAGTCTAGTTTTCAAGAGTTGAAAAGACGTTTGACGACATCTCCTATTTTGACGTTGCCTAGTGGAGGTGACAACTTCGTGGTGTATAGTGACGCCTCGAAGGAGGGCTTGGGTTGTGTACTCATGCGAATGGGAAAGTTATTGCTCATGCTTCGAAGAAATTGACAACTTCCGAACGTAATTATCCTACTCATGATTTGGAGTTGGTCGCGATCATGTTTGCGTTGCATAAGTGGAAACATTACCTATACGGAGCAAAGTTTGAGGTCTTCACGGATCACAAGAGTCTGAGATACCTTTTCTCGCAAAAGGAGTTGAACATGAGACAACGTAGATGGATGGAGAAATTGAAGGACCATGACTGTACGATCCTTTATCATCCCAGGAAAGCGAATGTGGTAGCGGACGCATTGAGTAGAAAGACGTATGTCTCTTGCTTAATGGTTCGAGAATGGAAGATGTTGGAAGATTTGCGAGATTTGAATCCTTCCGAGACGGAACGGGGAGTAATCTTTGCGAATATTCGGGCTACACCAGTTTTGTTTCAACAGATTAAAGAGGCTCAAGTTGATGAACCAGAAATTGTTAAGATAATTGGTGAGTTGGGCGAGGAAAGACACCCGACTTTGCGATAAACAGTGATGGAATTCTTACATTTCGGGAAGAGTTTGCGTTCCTTCAAATGAGGTGGTTAAACGACAAGTTCTCGATGAGGCCCATAAGGCAAAGTATACTATACATCCGGGAGTACCAAAATGTATAGGGATTTGAAGAAACATTTTGGTGGAGTGGGATGAAACGAGAGATTGCGGAGTATGTTTCGAGATGTTTGACTTGTCAACGGTAAAGGCCGAGCATCGAGGCCGCGGGTTTGTTGCAACCCCTTGAGATTCCCGAGTGGAAGTGGGAGCACATCACGATGGATTTCGTGACAGATTACCTCGTACTCGTCGAGGATTTGATGCCGTTTGGGTTGTTGTGGATAGGTTGACAAAATCGGCGCACTTTATTCCTATTGCGATAACGTATTCTTTGAGTCAGTTGGCGGCGTTGTATATTCAGGAGATAGTGAGGTTGCACGGAGTTCCAGTGAGTATTGTGTCGGACCGAGATCCGAGGTTTACATCGAGGTTTTGGCGGGCATTACAGAGGCTATGGGGACGAAATTGAACTTTAGTACGGCCTTTCACCCTCAATCGGATGGACAATCGGAGAGGTTAATTCAAGTACTTGAGGATATGTTGCGTGCGTGCACGGTAGACTTTAAAGGGAGTTGGGATACTCATTTACCCTTAGCGGAGTTTGCCTATAACAATAGTTTCCAAGCGAGTATTGGGATGGCGCCGCACGAGGCTTTGTATGGTCGGAAGTGTAGGTCGCCAATTTGTTGGGATGAGGTTGGCGAAAATTTGGGGTTCGGAGTTAGTGCAACGATCGGTTGAGAGTGTGAAGGTTATTCGGGATAGACTACGCACCGCACGAGTCGACGAAAAGCTATGCCGATAATCGGAGACGAGATCTCGAGTTTCAGGTAGGAGATTATGTGTTCCTTAAAGTATCGCCACGTAGGGGTACTAAGAGGTTCGGCAAGAAGGGGAAATTATCACCGAGATACATTGGTCCGTTTGAGATTCTCGAGAAAGTGGGGACATTAGCATATAGAATTGCGCCTTCGCTGTCAGAAATCCATAACGTGTTTCACGTGTCTATGCTTCGGAAGTACATGAAGGACGACTCGCATGTGTTAGAGTATGAGGAGATTACTTTTGAACCCGACCTATCATATGTTGAGCAACCGGTGAAGATTCTCGACACTAAAGAACAAACCTTGCGAACTAAACGGATCCCACTAGTTAAGGTGCTTTGGAGGAATCACGACATCGAGGAAGCTACTTGGGAGACCGAGGCCGATATGCGTGAGAAATACCCTCATCTTTTCGATGAACATGGTAAGGAATTTAGGGACTAAATTCTTTTAAGGAGGAGAGGATGTAATACCCCGGATCCTCTTATGCATGATTTACGTGTCTTTATGTGTAATTTATGAATTATTACATGATTATATGTTGTGTTAGCACGTGTTCAATGCCATGATAGTATATGAGCTTTGGTTGCGTAGTTTGTAGAGTATTTTAGTTTAAAAATACTTGTGATATTTACCAAAATGATTTGGGGTGACCTTGATGATTTATAATAGCTTTGTATCCAGTGATTTCCATACTGGAGACAAAGCGATCGCTCTGTTTTTGAGAGAGGCGATCGCTTTGTTTCCAGAAACTTTGGCTTCAAAATCGGTACAAAGCGATCGCTTGTTTGAGACAGGCGATCGCTTTGTTCCCGAGGGAAGGGCGATCGCCTTGATTCGAGGGAGAGCGATCGCTTTGGCCCGCTGGTTCAAAACTCTGTTTTCCGGAAATGACAATTTCACCCCCAAACTTATCTTTTGAGTGGCTCTCCTTGAGCCACCTCACTACCCTTTTTCCAATCTGAAGCTTACACCCATTTATGAGTGGAGAGGCTTCAATTCCTCTCCATTCTTCCCTCCAAATCCTCCATTGAAGCTTGAGAGTGTGTGTGTGGGAGAAAGAGTGAGATTAGTGTGTGTGTTTGGGTTCCCGGAGATCCAACCGTCCGATCTTCGATCCGAGACCACCATTGTGTTGCTACGGACTAGGAGATCATCTTAGAAGGTCTTGATTTCATTTTAGTTGCTTTGATTTTCGTCACAAGGTAAGTTACTAAACCCCCTTTGAATGCTTTAAGCTTCCATGTATGCTAGATCATCAATACTATGGTATGATTTGCTTTATATGTTATTTTTATGTACAAATCTCTAGGTTGAGATGGGTACATTGTGCTTATTATATGAGTATGTGTTGGATGATGTTAATGAACAAAGGTTGGCATTTAAATGTTAGGATTTGAACGAATAGAGAACTTGAGACTTGAAAATGGGTGGTCTTGCACTTAGCATTGAAACCCTAATTTGGCAAACTTTAGTGGTGACCCCGAGAAGTAGATTTTAGGGACGATTATGACTCCCCGAACAACATATTAGATCACTCCGAGGTTTAGAGTCCGATTGATCGAGATTCTAGCCCTCCGTACTTTCGATACTGTTAAATTAGAGATGTGTGTATAGCTCTAATGTGTTGAATCGAATGTTTACATACTTGTTAAATGATGATGAGTGATGGAATAGAATAACCTACTTGTCATTTGTCAAGTTCACTACTTTTGAACTTGATGGTTAATTGCATTAGATGATTAAGGATCTATTTGTGCATGGTGTAAGTCCAGTGGCGTCGTGGTTGAGTAAGGTAGGACGACCTATGGTCTTCACAAATTAACGTTTGTGATCGCCATAAGTCGCCGTATCGGAGTTGCACACACCCCTCTTCGTTGGCCACTGAGAAGTAGCCCCAATGTTGTAGCAATACGCATGGCTTTGGTTTGCTAAGTTTGAACTCGATAGGTTTATCGGGGACGTCGATACCACACACACGGGTATCGAGGACACGTTTGGTTATTTTGTGTATTGCAGGAGCAACGCAAAGAATGGACAAAGAAATATTATATCATTTATAATGTGGTTTGTTACAAGCACTTATGTGAATATCAAGGTGCCATTGAGACATGTTACATGTGTATATCAATATGATGTTATCTCGTTGGTTGTGATATATATAAATGAGCTGAAATGTTAAAGTTATCGTTGAGCATTATGCCATGTCATATAGTTGCATTTAGTAACTTATTGAGTTTCGACTCACCCCGTTTGTTGTTTAATTGTTTTCCTTAGATCCGAGCCAGGGAAGTTCGCGGTGAGGTCGATTAGTTCCATCACTTAGCTCGCAGTGGTCTTTTGCTTTGGTTGGCCATGGAATTATTTTGTTGATAGTTAGACAATTCTTTTGGTGAGGACGATCGGTTAAGTAAAGTCATGTAGACTTTACGGGGTAGTACGTATACTTTGTTGTACCTCTTATTCTTTTGGTGGCCGACACGTGTATGTCGAGCCCGTATACCTTATCATATGTTTAATTTACTTATTTTCCCAAGCATGTCGTAGCTTGAGGTTCTTGTGTGTAGTTGGTTCCGGCATGTTGTGGCCGAGGTGGTTAATATTATCAAAGATGTTTCCTCAAACTTATACTTGTGCTTTGTTAGTTGGGTTCCGGCTGTAACGTCGCCGATGATTGACTTTACATTATCAAAGTTTTTGTTAAACGGGTTTTGTGGTGCGTACGAATTGTTGCGCCACGTGCTTTTATTATTTGTTACCGTTTATTGTCTTGTTGTTTTGGCGCGTCGACCTTGGGATTTCGTATTGGAATCTGGGTCGGGGCGCCACAATTGTTGTGCATAATGCCATGCCATATAGTCATATGTAGTAACTTGTCGATTAATGATTAAGCTAAAATTGTCACCAAGATTAGTGCATTTAGAGTCTTGGTTTACTGTTGCATTCATACTCATAGCACCCAATACATTATAGTATCTTACGGAGTCTTTTAGACTCACCCAACAACCTCCTCAGATTGCAGGTTAAGTTCCAGCGCAGCGAGTCTTGAAGCTTGGAGTTAACAAGATGTTTTTGTATTGTCATTTTCTTCTTATTTCTTGTATTGTGAGATCGTGAGGTTCACTAAGTTATGTAAACTTAGTATATAGGTAGAAATAGTTGTATTCTTTAGATTTGTATTTTGGTACTGACTTGTGTGGTCGTGCCGGTTGTTGTACTCTATTATTTTGGGTTTCTAACTCGTGGTATTTTAGTATTATTATTTCTCCGGCTCGTGTATTTAGCCGGCGAGGTTTTTCTTGCTGGGTTTATCTTCAGTGTTGTTCTCCGGCGTATGTTTTGGCCGTTGAGGTTTATTTAGTTGTAGTTGTTGTGTGAGTTTTTGAAACTCACATTTTAACTTATATTCCGCTGCATAGTTTTAGTTTTGAGCTTTTGTAACTCGCTCTTTTCAGTTGTTCTTGCTAGTTTGGCGCACCGAGTTGGGGTTCAACATCGAACCCCGGACTCAGGTCGTCACACTAACTCTATTATCAAAAACTCATAAGCTGCTTAGAAATCTTGTAATATTATACACTGTTTAAAACATTTTCACAAAATGTTACTATGTATCAATTTACGATTTCGATCTATTCATTATCTCAACAACTGGATAAGAGTTGCTCAATCCTTTAAAGTTGTTTTGGTTTATTTCTGATATATGAAATGAGTTGATTCAAATTTCTCAGATCTATTATAAAAATCAAAATCTTTTATCGAAACTGTGAAAAATATTTTAAATCTTTCGAAACACAGTTATCATATCTGTTGAAATTTATTAAAACATTATTTTCAGAAATCACTAATTGTGAAGATTAAATCTTGCTTTCTATTGACTTGATACTAAGTACTTTTTCTGGATTCTGACTTTCAATGAAATTTTGGTAACGCTTTGATGATATCCACTATAGTTGCCTGAATCCTTTTCTTTCAGAACTCTAAATAATACTTTTGTGATCTTTTCAACTAAAAGGCAAAATGAAATCTTATCAATTATTGTTCTTAGTGATTTTGATTCTCCATTAACAATTTGTTATCAGTTCTATTGATATACTAAATTGATCTCAGATGAATCACTATGACAACTACTTAGCGTGTACCAATCTGATAGAAAAGGATATGGCAGCGGAATAATTAAAACAATGTAGAGAACACATTGGAGGGCACATTAATACTTGTAAAAGATAAATACCAATGTACTGTCCAATGTACTCAATGTAGAGAACACATTGGAGGGCACATTGATATGGCAGCGGAATAATTAAAAAAAACAAGTATAAGGAAGAAGTACGAGATGAAACACAGAAGAGTAAATTTAATCAACAAGTAAACAACTTGTTGATGTGTGCCAATATGGTAAAACTTTCACTAGGAAAAACTATGTAGTTTAATACAAATATGAAAACCTACTAACTAGTGAAAATCATATGAAAAGCTCTAACATGTAGCTGATATAATTAATGAATAATAGTTCACCCAAAAATACTTAAGATGTAGATTATCAGGTTTAAACGCCAAAGGCTGGGTGAATAACAAAAAGACAGCGCTGGAAAACTATGAATAAAGTCTCTAATGAAGGCACATTGAGGGCTTCATTCGTAAAACGCAGCAGCTTTTCAAAACAACTCTCTCGAAAATCTGTGTATTCTCTCTTATTGCTTTGTACTTCGTTGGTCTTCAAGGCTGAGTCCTCCAGTATATATAGCCTTCGAGTATGTTCTAGAAACCTTGTTCAATAAGAAAAAAACTTACCATATAAAAGGTTAATAGGTTAGTGAATCAAAAAAGGACTCAATACCTAAAATAAAGGCTTTACCATATAGCAAGGATTCCTAACTAAAATAGATCACTATAGCCGTGATTCTTCATATGAAATAATACGGCACACACAATGAACAAAAAACAAACCCTAATCTTTATAAACTTTATAAACCCTTACAAAATATAATCTCCCTAAAATAACGTTTCTTTAAAAGAATTAAAACACATAAAAATATAATTAACAATTAGTAACACTAAGAAAGACAAAATCAATTAATTAATTTAATTAAACAATTATAAATATTATAATCTTAATAAATCAATATTCAACAATCTCCCCGTTTTGCCTTTCTGGGAAAAACAATTATTAAACTAGATAAGCATTATTAAAAACAATTCAACTCCCCTAAATTCAAAATCAACTAACTACCAAAAAGAGGCAAAGCAATTAAGCTTTAAAAAAATATCTAAAGCGCTCTTCATGGTCAGTAAATATCTCCATAGGATAACAATTGTCCACAGGAATAGGGATAGGAGAATCATTAACTCCCCTTGAATTGTCACCACGGGACACATGAAGCATCCCCCAAGTAGCTACAACATTAGCCACGGCTTCAACATCCTCAGCACTATCACCATCTCCATCACCACTATCTGGTTTAACCCTAGCTTTAGTCTTAGCACTGGCATTAGCTACTCCCCCTAAATCATGCAAAGGCACAGATTCTCCCCCTAAATCACGCAAAGGCACAGACTCTCCCCCTTTGATTTTGCCAGAAAGAAGCAAATCATTGAACAGCACATGGGAATTACAAAGATGACGAAGTTGCTCAATAGCTAAGTCATACAACTCCAAAACATTGGCAATCTGCACATCAATGTGCTTAATCCGATCACGCAGAAAGGACACAGACACCGTGTATGCTGGAGGAGAATGAATGAAGCTTCTGGATGAGGCTTCATTGGAGGGTACATTCATCCTAGCAGTTCCAGTACCACAAGAAACACAACTCTTATAGTTGCAAGGATATGGAGGTACAAGAGAATCTGGAACATCCACAGGGAGCAACACAGTATTCTCAGGGAACGAGCAAACATGTTTAGAAGTCATGGTGATAAAGAGAAAAAAAGGAGAAACTTTTAGGAGAAAAATGTTGAGATTTGATAAAATAATGAGACTATAAGCTGGTATATATAGGAGACAGATTTTGTAGGTTTGTAAAGAGAACAAAATACTAGGGTATGAAGGAATCCAAATCAAGTAAGGAATGGGAAAACAGACTATGGGTAAAAGGAAACCGAAGTCCTAAACAACTAAAGATTCATAAATACACAAGGAATTGTAGTTTTTACAAAGTAACAATACTTACCAAAATATGGATAAGTATTATGCATAAAATAATCATTAATTCCTTATATAACAATCTCTATTTCAACTCACTTTGCATAATATGCCAATTATTAAAAATTTAAAAGATTAAAGCAGACGAGAGTATTCACAGAATTTTCTGTCAAGGAGCATACATATTTACCAAGAATGCATGTCCTAAAATATGTCTAAAGCATAAAGGTATATAAAAATAAAAGACAGACACGTGAGAGAGTGATGGACTGTTTTACTTCCAATGTATTTATCAATGTCACCACATTGGATGCTGCATTTTGCAAAACAAAATGAACTGAAGATCTGTTCCCAAAAAGTCATTTTAGATAGCTGTTTTTCACAGGATCCTTACCAATGAAAGTAACCAAGGTCAATGGTGAATTTTACCCCTGTGAATAGCTTTCATCTAGGATTTATCCAGTGGGTAGCTTTCACTCTTTGTTATAGATAGCTGTTTTTCACATGAACCTTACCAATGAAAGTAGTCAAGGTCAATGGTGGATTTTTATTTATGTGAATAGCTTTCATCAAATAATTCATCAAAGGTAGCTTTTTCCCTCAAAGGACTCCACTATCACCAACTGAGATTAAACTTTTTGTAGAGAACATTAAGAAGCAGCAACTGCTTAATAGAAAAATCAATTCATATGTAACAACAAAAGAGTTTCTTTTGTGAAAAAAATTATAAACACATTAGGAAGAACAATCGTGAGTTGCTTCCATAAAAATTTATGCCTAAAATAAAATTAAAAAAAAGAAATAAAAGATTATACAGTGTGTACAATGAACGTGGTTACAAATATAGCCACATTTAAAACCAATATCATAATATGCACAAGCCAAGATATTTTCGTAGAATGAAAAATCTCTCATGATCTAAAGCCTTGGTAAATATGTCATTTTCTGTTCTAATGAATTCTATACGTATGACATGTTTCTCTAATAAATCTCTAATAAAATGGTGTCTTATGTCTATATGCTTTGTTCAAGAGTGTTGTACATGATTTTTAGATAGATCGATTGCAGTATTATCACAGTAGATTAGTAAAGTGTCACTGTCAAATCATAATCCTCAATCATTTGGTTCATCCAAAGAAGTTGGGTACAACAGCTCCCAACTGCAACATAATCTAACTCAGCAGTAGAGAGAGACACACAGTTTTGCTTTTTACTATACCAAGACACAACATTATTTTCAAGAAAAAAACAACCTCTGGAAGTGCTTTTTTTATCGTACGTATCTCCTGCCCAATCTGAGTCACTAAATCCTACAAGATTAGTATTGGTTTCTTTTGTATACCAAATACCTAACTCAAATGTGCCCTTTATATATCTAATAATGCGTTTAACAGCTTTGATATGTGATTCTTTAGAATTAGATTAATATCTAGCACATACACAAACACTGTACATAAGATCAGGATGACTAGCACTTAAATAAACCAAACTTCCTATCATACTCCTATAGAGTGTGTTATCAACACTCTTTCCATTATCATCTCTACTTAGTTAATCTTTTGTAGCCATAGGAGTATTTTTTATTGAGGCATTTTCCAAGTTAAATTTTTTAACAAGATTCTTTGCATACTTGGTTTGAGAGAGAAAAATACCATTACTAGATTGTTTAATTTACATACCTAAAAAGAAATTTAATTCTCCAACCATACTCATCTCAATTGTAGATGTCATTCCATTAACAAAGTGTTTTACCATGGATTTAGACGTGCAACCAAATACAATATCATCTATGTAAATTTGAGCAATTAAAATTTCTTTTTTTGTTTTCTTGATAAACAAAGTTTTATCTACTTCACATCTTTTAAAATTGTCTTTAAAAAGATAATCATTTAACCTTACATACCAAGCTCTAGGAGCTTGTTTTAACCCATAAAGAGCCTTTTTCAGTCGATAGACATAATCTGGTTTAAAAGGGTCTTCAAATCCCTTAGGTTGCTCTATATAGACTTCTTCATTTAGCACACCATTTAAGAAAACACTTTTAACATCCATTTGTTGTAATGAAATACCTAGGTAACATGCAATAGCAAACAATAATCTTATGGATTATATTCTAGCAACAGGTGCAAAGGTTTCATCAAAGTCTATGCCTTCTACTTGGGTATATCCTTGGGCAACCAAACGTGCTTTATTTCTAATTATATTACCTAATTCATCTGATTTATTTTTAAATATTCATTTAGTCCCTATTACATTGCTATTTTTGGGACGAGGAACTAAGTATCATACATCATTTTTTACAAACTGTTCTAATTCTTCTGGCATAGCATTAATCCATGATTCATTTTTTAAAGCTTCAACTATGTTTTTAGGTTTAGATTCAGAAACATAGCAGCAAGTATGAACTTTTAAACACTCAAGTGACATGCATGCAAGTTTGACCATTTCTTTATAACTTATCCTATCTTTCGTTCTTGTTTGTACACTGACACTTACCTCACCAATTACCTGAGTAGTGGGGTGATCCTTCTGTATTTTGTTTGAAATGTCCTTTGATCGATCTACAACAGATTTCTCATCCTCAGAATCTGACTCAGTTTCTGCATTCACCAATGTGCTCCCGGATATTGGCACATTCAAGACTTCATTTGATTCTGCAGTTTTGAGAATTGAATTTGTAGAGTTTTCCGTAGTTACACCTGATCTTGTTATGGATGTGTCTTCAATAAGGTCTTCAACCTGGCTTTCAGTGCTTTTTATGCCCAAGTCAGAGAGATCATCAAACACAATATTCATATATTCTATAATAGTTCTAGTTTCCAAATTAAAAACACGATATGCACGACTATTGTTGGTATATCCCATATATATATATATATATACATTTATCACTCTTGGAATCAAACTTAGTCAAATACTCTTTATCATTTAGCAAATAACAAATACTCCCAAAAATATGAAAATACTTTAAAGTAGGTTTCTTGTTCATAAGTATTTCATATAGAGTCATAGTACTGCCAGGTCTTAGATACACACGATTAATAATATGGCATGCAGTGTTTAACGCTTCAGCCTAAAATCTTTTAGACAATCTTTTTGAATTAAGCATAACACGTGCCATCTCTTGAAGAGTTCTATTTTTCCTTTCAGTTACTCCATTCTGTTGAGGAGTTTTAGGAGCAGAAAATTCGTATGTAATACCCTTTTTATCACAATAAGTAGAAAAAGAAGAGTTTTCATACTCTTTTCCATGATCAGATCTGAGTTTTACAAGTTTAAGATTAAAAGTATTAATCATCTTTTTATACCAAATTTTGAAAGCTTCAAATGTGTCGATTTTCTCTAAGGAAGAATACCCATGTAAAACGTGAAAAATCATCAACACATACAAAAGTGTATTTTTTACCACCTAAGCTTTCAACTTCTATAGGACCCATTAAATCAGTATGAACTAATTCAAAATATTTAGAAGAAGCAGAATTTTGTATACTCTTGTGAGAAGCTTTAATTTGTTTACCTTTTTGACATGAGCCACAAATTCTCATATTTTTGGTGTCTAATTTTGGTAATCCTCTAACAGCTTCATACCTTAATAATTCCTCTAATTTTTAGTACTCATGTGTCCAAGTTTTTGATGCCATAAGTTAGTTTCATTTATACTAGATGCAAGACAAACAAGATCATTCTGAACTAGATAACAATTATCGAATGATCTAAAACCAAACAAGATACACATATTATCTTTGTCAAAAACTTTGGAAGTTTCCTTATTAAATTTCACATGCATATCATCATCACATAACTGACTTATGCTAATCAAATTTGCAGTTAAACCTTCAACATGATACACAATAGACAATTTAGGTAATCCTTGAATATTTAAAGTACCTTTACCGATTACCTTTCCTTGTGCACTACCTCCATATGTCACACAACCACTTGTGATATTTTTATAATTTTTCAAAACATCTTTGGAACCTGTCATATGTCTTGAACATCCACTATCAAAATCCCATGCATCTGCAATGTTAGACTTGAGAGAAGTAAACGTAACATGGCATAGAATTTCAGATTTTTGGGACGAAATAGTTCTGAAAGAACATGATGAATGTGCTCCTGAATGAGGGGACATAGGAGACTTCATTGGAGAGGACATTGGAGACTTTATCCACTTTTGATTTCAGTTTTTTGGTCAAGTCTGCTATTCTTTTATAACATAAGGGTTTTATATGTCCAGAAGCAAAGCAATAATGACACATATATCTTCGCTTCCTACGTTTATATTTTGTTTTATTCTTGACCATGGGTTTTAAAGTGTTTGAAGAATCATGCGTGTACTGTCCAGATTCTTTAATAAACTAAGGAGTTTTGTATCCCAGGACAACTCCACTCTCATTACCTATTTCTAGAATTTCATCAAGTTTAGCTTTTCCAATGTTTTGTTTATGTAAAGTCCTGTTGGATTTTTCAAGTTCAATCTTACTTTTTCAAGTTCCAAATCTTGTTTGGTGAGAAGATATTCTAAACATGCAAGAGCTCCTTTTTTATTATCATTTTCATCAGAAAGATGTTTATTTTCAGTAGTGAGAAAAACCTTTTCTTTTATAAGATCCTTTACCAAAATATATTTTTCCATCAGAATGTGCCCACATATAATTGAAAGAAATATCAAAACATGTGGGTTTTGACAAAACAGTTTTACTGGATTTTGCAGATATGACGACTCGAGTCCGGGGTTCGATGTTGAACCCCAACTCGGTGCGCCAAACTAGGAAGAACAACCGAAAATAACGAGTCACAAAAGCTCAAAACTAAAACTATGCAGCGGAATACAAGTTAAAATGTGAGTTTCAAAAACTCATACAACAACTGCAACTAAATAAACCTCAATGGCCAAAACATACGCCGGAAAACAACACTAAAGATAAATCTGACAATAAAAACCTCGATGGCTATATACACGAGCCGGAGAAAACAATAATACTAAAATACCACGAGTCAGAAACTCAAAATAATAGAGTACAACAACCGGCGCAACCACACAAGTCGGCACCAAAAAAAAAAACAAATCTAAAGAATATAACTATTTCTACCCATATATTAAGTTTACATAACTTAGTGAACCTCACGAACTCACAATACAATAAATAAGAAGAAAATGACAATATGAATGCATCTTGCTAACTCCAAGCATTAAGACTCGCTGCACTGGAACTGAACCTGCAAACTGAGGAGGTTGTTGGGTGAGTCTAAAAGACTCCGTAAGATACTATAATGTATTGGGTGCTATGAGTATAAATGCAACAGTAAACCAAGACTCTAAATGAACTAATCTTGGTAACAATTTTAGCTTAACCATTAATCAAGCGAGGCGTTAGTATGGCATCTAAGTGTAGCTGTTGTCCTTCCAATCCAGTTGAAGAATCATTTTCTCATGTCTTCTTGACAAGTGATCTTGCTTCTTCCGTCTGGCAGTACTTCCAATTCTTTTTTGGTTTGGGCACCTCTACTATCTCGATTCAGCATCATTGCATGAAATGGTGGTCTCAAGCTGGCTCGTTGCTTTACACAATTATCCCTTCAGTGGCTCTTTGGCATCTGTGGAAAGCTTGCAACAGGGCTGTCTTTGAGGGTGAGCAGTCATCCTCTCGTGGTATTATTCTTGCTATCCAAAGTGAGGTTAATCTTATTCTCAAAGCTGGAAATTTTTTGGTGATAGATTGGTCAAGCCTCTGTCTCAAGATCTGTCGGCCTAAAAAGGTTACTATTCAAGCTGTTTCTTGGTTAAAACCTCCGTTGGGCATTATTAAACTTAACACTGAAGGTGGTAGTAGGGAAAACCCTGGGATTGGTGGAGGAGGGGGTGTGATCCGAGACTCAGAGGGTCGTTTCATTTATGGCTTCTCTTCTTATTATGGAGTTTGCTCGAATTCCGTTGCTGAAGTTAGAGCCCTTTTCCAAGGGGTTCGTTGGCTTGTCTCTCAAGGCTTCCACTGTTGTGGAGATTGACTCTGAGTTCCTTCGGTTGCATCTCTAAAGGTCATTCTCCTCCTTGGCCTGCTTTTATTATATAAGTGCTATTATTTCTACGCAAAAGTTGGGGAACTATCTTTTTCGTCATTGCTTCCGGGAAGCAAACTCAGTGGCTGATGGCTTAGCCAACATTGCTATGGACTCTACAATATTTTCCTCTTTTATCCATCTCCCAAATTCTATTAGAGGTGCTCTCCGGATGGATGCTCGAGGAATTGCTCGTGTTCGTATTTCCTAGTTAGGGAATTTTTCTTTTTTGGCTTGTATTTATCTTTTCGAGGTCAGGCTTCTTTGTCCTCCCAGTTATAAGGGCCAGGTTGTTGTCCCCCTCAAGTTTGTATCCCTTTCTTTATTTTAATAAAATCTAGCAGGGTGCCGTCCCTGTTTCTCTAAAAAAAAAAAAAAACCATTAATCAACAAGTTGCTACATGTGACTATATGACATGGCATTATGCACAACAATGTAACATGAAAATAAACATGCAGGAGCACATAAAGGCAACCAACCCTATACTAACGAGAGGCTCAACAATCGCCAACCGTCCTATACCAGTTAGAAATCATGACCAACATTCGCTTGTATAGGAAGTACATAAAAGCGGTAAGTAAACACATTTAAAGGGATACGACGTCGAGGTACACCTCCGACCAAACCAATAGTTCCAACCAACCAACCAATATATACAAAATATCGAAGTCGTTGTTGACGTGCTCGATCAATAAACCAATTCAAGAATTCGAAGCTGTTGTTGACGTGCTCGAACCATAACAAAACCAAGATCTCATAACAAAGAACCTGTGAACTATTTTATTTGAAATTCACAATAAATCGGTGCCACCGGTCCCTACAACCCGGAAAGGTCACCCCGGTATAATAGCTTACCAACGTTGCAGTTTTTGCCTACAAACACTTGGCGCTATTCTCCTACCGTGGCCAACGGTAAGGGGCGAGAACCAAATGTATTGGCCTTCAACTATTACATAGCCCCTGCTCTTGTAATAATCGAGCGTCAATACACCCCTCTCTAACAAACATGCCATGGACTTAACTAAATGCTCAAGTAGAATATTTACTCGACATTTAAAAATAAACGGTCATACTCCAAAGTAGGGAGTATACCACAACAACAACATTCAATAACAATATGAATGTTTCAAGTAGGTCACAATAAGCCTACAACAACAAATCAACAAAGTGTGCTAGTAAACATTAAACACACAATCAATCATCAAAGTAGGATGATTGTCCTATCACATACTAGAACAATCACACAATGTCCGTAATCACTGAACATATAACCAAAACAAGACAATGGGCAAAGTAGGCCTGTTGTACAACTCAATTAAATTATCTAAGTCCGTAATGTCAGACTTCACAATCACAACATATGTAAGTCTACATGTATTTACAACCATTAGACAATACATAACCATAATACTCAACTTAGGATCTTTTTACAGTATCCTATAATCACTCGAGACACTCTGTCTCATGTATAGCATAAACCATCTCATAACATTATCGTCGTACACTATGTATATCATGACTCATTTACCAGTCACATCATCCATATTGGAACGATAAACACGGTATGTCATCGCATGTATAGTATAACCCATCACGTATCATTATCATCGTGTATTATGTATATCACGACTCATTACAAGTCACATCCTATTCGATTCCGCCAGAGTCAGTCATGGCTAGTGTTTAATTCGCATAAAGGTTTGATTTATAACGTTATACTTTATTGACTCCGTTTGAGTCGTTACCAATATTCGAGAAATCGGGATGAGCCGTAGTATCATTCCTAATTAACCATTCTATCGTCAACACCAATATTCGGTAATATAAATTACCCAAAACAACCTCACAAATTCATAGCGAGTAAATTAACGACAAAAATAACCTGAACGAGTTGCTATTATACAAAGTCTATCAACACAATATGATTTCTCCAGCACCGCGCAACAGTACTGTTAAATTCACCAATTATTCCAAAAAAATCCAAATATTACAATTATTCCATATTTAAAAATTAGACATCTGGAACTATAATTACCACTTTGAATCAGACCATTTGGTCTTATATTTATTGACATGCAACCACAACAATTTGGAATTACAACACAAAATTTCCAGCAACAGTTTACTCGGTGCAGCTACAAAACATAACCTAAACGGGATACTTCCCGACCTCTAAAATTTATAAAAATTTACAGAGAACAACCTAACATACATGAGAATAACATATCCAACATTCAGAAAATTCCCAATAGTAGATTAGTACCAGACTTTTCACGAAAATAGCCCAAAACAGGGACTACAACTAACTTGAAATTCATGTCTTTCACTTTCTAACATGTTACCAACAGTTCACCAAGTCTCATGACTACCTCTACACATAGACATTGATTATAAACTAACATAATATCATTTGGAGTGGTCATTTACTCATTTCTTCATGAAATTACACAAAGATGAACAACTACACATCCTATATGCTTTATTCTTCCAATTCAACTCATAAACATACAAAATATTATACTTACTTACCTCTTCACAAAAATTAAACCATGGAAATCAGCATGCAATCAAATGGGAATGATCCTCTAGTCAAGAGCATCGCAACGGTGAAGACGGATCGACGATCGAACTTCGGATGCTCAATATATGGAGGTTTCTCTCTCAACTCTCTCTCTCTCTAAACTCTACTCTCTCTCTCTCTAAACTCTACTCTCTCTCTCTCCACGGGTTGTAGCTGAAAATGGAAGGAGAAAATGAATTCCTTTCCTCCAGCCATGGAAAAGTAATAATCTGATCTTGTGTGATGTACCCAGTCCCATTAGGTGGAAGGGAGGTGAGTTAAAGGATTAAAAAAATTAGCAAAGTTGAAAAGTCAATGTTTGTGGCTAGTAACATGTGGCAATGAAGAAGAGAAATGGGAACAACATAAACTTTAGCAAATAATACTCCCATGCTGATCCAAGGCTTCCTCAAGTGGTCCAATAGGATAGGACTTCAAATGAGAAATCTATGCAACTTTCTCACTCAAGAACTCTTCTCTCTCTCTTTAAGTTCTAAAGTGGTCAAGGCTGAAAATGAGAGTCTTCAAGGCTCTCAAATGGTGTTTAATGAAGTCGCAAGGTCTGGTCTAAGAGTCCCAAGTCGTGGTTAAACCTTAGCCCTTGGATGTAGGTCAATTGGTCAAGTCACTTAAAAGTTCGTCAAAGAAACAAAACAGAATACGACCTTATGTGGCCGCACTATGCAGAGGCATAGCTCTTATACGAGCTCCTAAAGTGGCCGCATAGAATCCAGAAACATTGTGGTCTATGCGAGACTCGCACTGTGCGGCTGCATAGCGACTAGTTCAGGTCAAAAGGCTTCCAAACACTTCCAAAGTGATTCCAAAATACCTGCAATTCATCCTAAGATGATTCCAACCTTAAACCAAGTCCAAAACACATTAGAAAGTAATTCCAAACAAGCTATAACAAGGTTAAGAATGCAATCCAACACAAGCACCAATGATTGCAAGGATGTAAACACAAAACAAGGCACATGAAAAGCATGAAACCAATTTAAATATGAACATGTTTGAATAAAGAATGTGCATGAAATGACGATGATACCAAAAGACGTTAATAAACAAATGTATACGAATGACATGTAGGATGTGGGTGTTACAACAGATGTACTGCTGGATGTGCCACATTACTGACTTCATTCATATGATGAAGTCTTAAAAGATTTTTAGGTAAAGGTCTTTCATTAGCAAACAAACTATATAAAGCATCAGATTCTTCCTCTTTACTATTACTTAGAGAAGCAATAAGATTCATACCTTTTTTCTGAAGTGTGTTAGCACATTTATTCACATAATTACCAAATCCCTTAAAAGCATGGCACAGATTCTTCCTCTTTACTATTATATCAATGTTTCTTGGTCCATTTTGATTTCCAATACCTGTAGAAGAACCTTCCTGAAACCTGTTAGGGTTAGGTCTAAAGGCAGAATTGAAAAACTCAATGTTAGTATTTTGAATATTTCTAGACATATTTTGACTTTTTCTTTTATTCAAATATTTTCCAAAATTTTTAGCAAACAAAGCTACTAAATCTTCACTCATATCAGAATTGCTCATCTCTTTGTAAATATCAAACAACTCATCCTCCTTATCAGTTTGAGTTTTTAAGGCAATCACCTTTTCTTTGCTTTTAGATTGTTGAGAGAGATTCAATTCAAAAGTTTTCAAAATCCTAATTAAATCATCAAGATCAAGAGTATTAGTATCATGAGCTTCCTCTATAGCAGAAATTTTAACATTAAATTTTTCAAGAGGTGATCTCAGAAGTTTGCTCACCAATCAACTATTAGAGATAGGATCTCCTAGTGATTGTGATTCATTAGAAAGCTCAATGATCTTAGTACTGAAGGAAGAGATATCTTCAGATTCTTCCATTCTTAAATTTTTAAATTTTGTCATGATCATTCTAAGTTTAGTTTGCCTCACACTTCTTGATCCTTCACAATGTTTTTGAAGGGCATCCCATGCATCCTTGGCAGAACTAAAGTTAGAGATAATCTTTATAAGATTAGCATCAACAATAGAATTTATAGCATGCATGGCTTTAGAATTATAATTGGCCAAGACTAATTCTTCATTAGTCCAACCAATTTCAGACTTAGGTAAATTATCACCTTCATCGTCCGTCCTCGTTGGAGGAGACCAACCTGTAAGAATAGCAAGCCATGCACGTTCATCAATAGACTTTATGTAAATACGCATCTGGTTTTTCCAACTAGAATAGTTGGTACCATCAAGAATTGGAATCTTGTGATAGCCATTATTCTGAGCATTCATCATGGCTCCAATCAGTTAAGGACCTTCACTTTGTACGTCAAGTGTTGGCTCTGATACCAATTGAAAGGGATTGGGGTAACGGTAAAATTAAATTAAAATGAAAAACAAATACTTGTAAAAGATAAATACCAATGAACTGTCCAATGTACTCATGTATAGAACACATTGGAGGGCACATTGATATGGCAGCGGAATAATTAAAAAAAAAGTATATGGAAGAAGTACGAGATGAAACACAAAAGAGTAAATTTAATAAACAAGTAAACAACTTGTTGATGTGTGCCAATATAGCAAAACTTTGTAGTTTAATACAAATATAAAAACCTACTAACTAGTGAAAATCATATGAAAAGCTCTAACATGTAGCTGATATAATCAATGCATAATAGTTCACCCAAAAATACTTAAGATATAGCTTATTAGGTTTAAACGTCAAAGGTTGGGTGAATAACAAAAAGACAGCGCTGAAAAACTATTAATTAAGTCTCTAATGAAGGCACATTGAGGGCTTCATTCGTAAAATGCAGCAGCAGCTTTTCGGTAGTCTTCAAGGCTGAGTCCTCCAGTATATATAGCCTTCGAGTATGTCCTAGAAATCTTGTTCAATAAGAAAACAACTTACCATATAAAAGGTTAATAGGTTAGTGAATAAAAAAAAGACTCAATACCTAAAATAAAAGCTTTATCATATAGTAAGGATTCCTAACTAAAATAGATCACTGCAGCCGTAATTCATCACATGGAATAATATGGCACACACAATGAACAAAAAAAAAATTCTAATCTTTATAAACTTTATAAACCCTTACAAAATATAATCTCCCTAAAATAACCTTTCTTTAAAAGAATTAAAATACATAAAAATATAATTAACAATTAGTAACACCAAGAAAGGCAAAACCAATTAATTAATTTAACTAAACAATTATAAATATTATAATCTTAATAAATTAATATTAAACACTCTTCAATGAAGAACCTAGGAAAAATTCTCCAAATGTCCAACAAGCATCTGGTTGAGTGTTGTTCATACAACACACCTGGACAAGGTTATTCCTCCTTCCCCAAAATTGGAGGAGATCCAAAAGAATTAAGCCATCTAGATCAGGTCTAAACTGCATAGTTGATTTCGACTAGCTTTGTCATTTACACCAAAACATCAAAGATGATACCCTGTAACTAGTTTCTTATTCAAATTGAATCATTGTATAATATCTACTTGTGTAACTTAGTAGCAAAGTCAATTCAAGTTGTATTGTTCTAGTATTTAGCAAATATCTGTTACATATTTAATCTCTTTGGATTATTGAATACAAGTTCAACAACTTTCCTTCATGGCTATCTGTAATTAAATTTACATTCTGTCAATAGCATGAAGCTAGTGTTTAAATATAATGATATCATACATGCTCTTCATCTTGTAGTTTTATTCGACATTAAATGAAGTTTGAAGTATGCATTCAATGAAGGACATAATTTTAACACAAACTCTGTTGATAACCCCATGAGCAAACTTACCCTTAAATATCTACTCTACAGTTACTTATCGTCTATCCTTGAGAAAATCAATTTTTTTTCAACTTATTGGATAAATTGCCTTTTTGAATTTTAACCAACATTTAGTATTAGGTTGGACAATAAAATTCAAAGTTTGTTGAACTACTCTAAGATGAATTCTCAGACGTGTTTTTAAGGCAGACTGCAACACTCAAAAGATGACTTATTACGTCTATATATTACTTTTAAGTACTCCTATGATAATTTTCTAAATCACATGAAAAGAGGCTACAAATTCATTACTTGGTCTCTGAACTTCTATTTCTACTATAAGACTTCAAGTATATCTGCTGTAAACAAAGTTGCTTGTTGCTCAGAGTAAAGTCTGAAATAAACCTTGCAAAGTATGAAAAGGAATTATGGTTAAAAAGTATATGGAAATACTTATGTGCTTCAAATCTAAAATTCTTGCACCTCCATTCAATATCAGGGTTTTTATATCTCTTTTTCGAAAGCAACAATAATTCTTGTTTCAGTTCAGATAACTTTCAAATCTTGAATGTCTGCTGAGACAAATTTAAATGAAGGGCAAAATTAGTCGAATATCAATGATATTTTAATTCCCTAGTTATTTGCCTCAGTAGATATCTTTTGAGAAATTAACATTCGGTGTCAGACTAATTAGTGTCGATTGAATTCAAATCACTGTCACACTCTATCTCGTGGAAGATTGATGAAAGGAGAATTGTTAATCTTAAAAGATTATGACTTAACTCACCAAAGATAGTTAGATACTTATGGATTCTTAGGAAGACTTATGTTGTCAAGACTCAATCCTTCCTCAGGAATGATTGGAAAATATGACCCCTGTTGTCATCATTATGCCTCATGCTCTCTTCAGAAATTTGAAGAACAGGTCCAAGTACGAAGGAAAAATTTCAGCAGATCTTCAACACTACTGAATGTTCAAATGACCTGTTTCAACACAGACAAGAGCATGCACTTCAAAGGTAAGTACTCACTGTACCCTTCTGTCTGTCTTATCCCCCTCCAAAGACAAAGTGCTCTTAAACTCTTTCATTTGAAAATTTTGTCTTGAATGATGATTTTTCATCATCATTAAACTATTGTCAAAAGAAACATCACAAATCTTTAAAATCCAAATACTTGTTTAGTAATGAGTATCTCGTGTCTATGTGACTCTTCGACTTCATTATCAACAGCTGGTATTTACATGTTGTTTAGATGTTTCTTCTGTTCTTCTAAAAAATTATCTTTGGTTCTTCAGATTGTGAATCCATACCTCACCTCTACCACCTCAGCAGACTTTCACTCCTACCCCTAAATCTGCTAACGTCCCCTTCACTCCCTCGACCATACCAACGGGAAAGGACCTAACAATAGGACCTTAACCGTAGCCGAATCATCTACACCATCCTACCAACCCTCGCCTCTATCCCTTCGTCCCTCTCTAGTCAAAACTTATCCTTCTCTATCCCTATATCAGCAGACTTTCACTCTCATTCCTTTTTTGCTTAGAACCTAGCTATTAGGACCTAACAATAGCTATCGGGACCTAGAGATTGGTATTCGGGACCTAACAACCAACACCTCAGCAGACTTTTACTCCTACTCTTTAGTCTGCTGACCTTCCACTTCTTTAGGATTTAACAGTTGGTAGGGCTTATCAATAGGACCTAACAATTGGTTTCTATTGCAATATCCCCTTCTTTAACATTTAGTGTCTCTTTATCAGTAGACCTTCTGTTGCTATTATCAAGACCTTTGCCCATTCGAGGAAAGGGCAAATTAAAACGAAAGGTTGCTGATCCTATTTCTTTAGCCCCTGTTGAGGCTAAGAAGGAGCCCGAAGAGGAGGAACCTGATGAAAGTACCCAAGGAAGAAACTTAGGAAGAAATACACATTTAACCCTCATCTCTGGAACCTTTCTCAACCTCTCCCATAAACTCTCCAAAACAATCCTCTTCTCCTATCCAAGTCTACTGACACTCTAAGATTCCTCTTTGAGATATCGTCAGTAGCAAACCTTTTCCTTTAATCCTTTCTCACCTATCCCCTAGGTATTATCTAAGGAGAAGCCTCTTGATTAGTCTTTACCCAAGGCATTCGTTTAGGAGAAGAAATTTGTCTATTTCTATCTCTCCTTCAGACTGACATCAAATTATCATTTGTCTATTCGTCAATCGATGTCGTTAATCTTCAGCCTAAACCTTACCTTAGCCTAAACCTAGCCTTAACCTAAACCTAACCATAGCCAAATCCTTCCCTTAGCCAAAACCTAGCCTTAACCTAAACCTAACCATAGCCAAAACTTTACCTTAACCAAAACCTAGCCTTAACCTAAACCTAACCATAGCCAAATCGTTACCTTATCCATATCCTAACATTTGGTTTCTCTATTTAAAAGAACTCAAGATATTCTTAGAAAAGAACATGACAATTGTTAGGTCCAAGGTTGCTCTATATAGGCTAGAAGGGGGGGTTGAATAGCCTATGTCCAATTTTTGAAATTGATTCAAAAATCTTACTTCACTAGGGTTTTATAAATTTTGCAGGCGGAAGACTTGTGAAGCACAGGACAAGTTGAGAATGGCCGATCTTGGCGGGACAAGATCAGCGGTTCTTAACATTGGAAACGGAAATTTAAAGCAACACAATCAAATCACAATCACACACAAATAGACAGAATATTTAATATGGTTCACACTTATAAATAAGTGCTACGTCCACAACCAAAGTGGTCAACTTTGGATTTGAAAATCGTGTACTAAGTTTTTCCACTAGATATTTTACAAACTAAATCTCTAATGGATTGTGTACAAAAATTTTGTTGACCAAGTGTTTGTGTGGGAGAATTGATATCAATAAGATACAATTCTCGTGAGCTATGAAAAGCTAGGTGTTGCAATCAATGAAGAGCTTTAATGGACTGATCGTCTTAGAGTGAAGCTCTTCAAAGAAGGATGTACAGATAGGACGTTTAAGCTTTAATGCACTTGAAGAGGATGAAGAAGATTCGAGTTGTAGTTGTTGAAGTGTCTTGAATGCAGCAATGGAGTCTCCTTTTATATGCGGGAGGAAGCTTGGAGCCGTTGGTGATCTTCTAATTTGAATTTAAGAGCAATTAATGCTCTAATCGGTTGTTGACTCGATAGGCGTCCCGCAGCTCGCTGTCTCGACACTTTGCTAAAAATAGGCGGTGTGCTTGCGGGAGGAATGTCCTTTTCGAGTGTATGCCAAGAATGGAAACCTTCATTGAATGCGCTGCGGGTTAACGTTGCATCGAAGTCAATGAATACTTCAAATCGAACATGTCTTAGGCAAGACTATCGGACGTTCTTGAGGTCTTCAACATTGCCGATGAAGCTTGGCCGATATGAGCTTGTCCGATATCCAAAGGAAGACTGGCGATGCATAAATTGCCTATTGTGCGAGGACGTCCGATGTCCTATAGGCTATCTTCTTCAAGACCAATACAATAAGCAACCCTAGGCTATTCAAGCTATGCCTAAGTACAAGTTGCCACACTAATGTACACGCAGCCCATTAGTCACCTTGTCTTAGACTTAGGTTATGGATTCAAGCAAATCTAGGCTAAGATGCAACAATCTCCTCCTATTTGCTTGAGTCCATGACCCTACGAATACAATATCACCGACCATGTTCAAGTCTAGTAATAACATGCTTGTAAGATTGATATATTAAATAAGCATGCCCTAGATGAACTTACATAAAGGTCATTGTATTCAAGAATTACAAAGTGTTTACAAATAGGAAATTAAGCATCGACACCGAATTTAAAGACATGCGATAGGCGTAATAGGCAATATAGGACATGTCTTTAAACCGGTGGTTTAAATTTCATGCAATCACATAATAAGCAGTTCATAATAAACATGAAAGTTTTAAAACATAGACATTGTTAATTAAACAAGTTGTTTAATTACAAAGTTTAGCAAAAAGATTATACAAAATATTATCTACGGTTCGAGAAGATGACCGAGATGATGCACGACCTTTGCCTTTGCCTCGATGAAGATTGCCCATATGCTCTTGATGCCCATTTAGAGTCAACAGCCCTTAAGTCTTGCAATTTCTTCGTTTGCCGCTAGCTCTTCTTTAGTGTCCGCCAATTCGAGGAGAGCTCTTTGTTCTTCTCGCTTGAGCGAGCATTATGCTCAATGAGCTTGGTCTGCGATCATTGTTGAGTCCGGCCATCTCCTCCTTCATGGACGCAAGCGAGGCATCAATAAAGCCGAGGCGGTTCTCAGTAGTTTTGCGCTCTTTGCGATAGTAAGCCAAGTGCTTGGTCGTGAGATTACGCGTCGCGCGCACGGAGGAGTGAACAGAGCGATTCGCCTGGCGTTGGGAGTGAAGCACAAGCTTGTAGCCAGCTTCAACCATGTCGATGACCTGCATCATCTTAGTGGCGAGGTTGTCCCAGTTGGTTTCGAAGATGGCAGAGGTCTTGGATGAAGAGGCTGAGATTTGGCGAGCGAGAGCAGTTTGGCTGGCTGAGATGGATCGTAGGCAGGCATCAAAAGCGGCCTTTGCACCCTTGGAAATCTCCATCACTTGGTCATGCGGACCGCACACGGGTGATGTGAGACCGACTGCAGAGTTGGTGCGGGGCCTTGGTCGTCAACAGAGATGACCTCAAAATCTTTCAAAAATTTATGTACACCTCGCCAGATAGGTATCGACGAGTCGATGACTCGCCGGAGGAGATGATGGGCCTGCGGGGGAAGGATGGCCGGTGGCTTGGGTAGGTGGTGGAGGATGGCGGTGGGAGACAGGATTGGCTAGAGGATGAGGGAGAATGGATGGTGGAGGAAATATCAATAGAGGGGAAGGAAGGCTAGGGAAGACGCGAGGAACAGGGAAGAGCCTTTCTATGTAGATGACATAGGAAAGGGGGTGAATGAAGAAGGGAGGAGGAGAAAAGAAAGGAGAAAGACTAGGAGAAAGGAAGAGAATAGGGATGAGAGGGTTGAAGCCAAGGTAAGTGGTGACTACATCAATGAAGGTGTAGACCACAGGGTGAAGAAGGATGGAAGGATGGCAGATAATGGTGAAGACTGGGGGTTTAGGCAGAGAGAGGAAGGGGGAGATGTCCGATTTGGTTGGAAGGGGAAGGCCTAGGTCCTTATGGATTGCAACCCATTGGTTGAAGATCATAAGATCTTGAACCGCTGAGTTGTGGGAGAAAAGAGTTGGGACCAGGGAGGAAGAGGGTCATAGTAGGCACCCCATTGAAAGATGATTTCACCTGCAGACATAGGCTGACAGGGAAATCTCTTGGGGTAGTCAAGGGTGGCTAAGAAAGGGTCAGTGTCGGCATGGTTGGGTTTAGGCCTGCTGTCTCTGAAGGACAGCAGAGCCTGCACCTCAGGGTGTAGGTGGTTATAGGGATTGGTTTTGAGGCGTTTGGGAGTAGGCAGGTCAGAAGAGGGAGAGATAGGTCGTTTGGAGGATGGTGGTTGAGAAGAGGTGGCAGTGAGATAGATGGCTCTTGTGTGGTGGTTGTTTGGATGGGAGCAGAGGGAGGAGGCGAGGAAGCAGGTGAGGTGGAAGTGGTAGTAGGCATAGGTGGTGAAGGTGGAGGAGAAGTGGTAGGATCAGCAGCCTCGAAGTGCACTGCTTCTTGGCACTCTTCTTATAACGTTTGCCATGTTTGGACTTAGTAGGAGTGGAAGAGGCGAAGGTGGTGGAGATGATTTGGAGGAACTGCTGGTGGAGAAACAAACCGATGGAGAAACTACTGGTGTGGAGGAAGAAGTAGATGAGACCTTAGGAAGGCCAAATGATTCGTCTGTGGGTAGGAGGGTTTGTTTGGTTTTGGGTTTGGAGGAATGGGAGGTAGGTTGAGAGGGTTTGGAGAGGTCACTGGTTGGAAGGTTGATGGGTCCTTCAACGCCGCCTTTGAGCGGAGTTTCCTGGTTGTTTGAGTTTTGGGGTGAGAGAGGAGAGTGTTTAGGCTTTTGGTAGGAGGCTCAAGAGCTCATATGGATCATGGTCCACTGCCGAGGTCAAAATGTTCAGCGGCTCAGCCCCAATGGGTGTAGGCTCCTCCTCACTGGTAACCCGGCGGCCAGTAGGTGACCTTCCTCTTACCCTTGCGGCTTGGGGTAGGGGCCACCGAAGATAAAGAAGAAGAGTGCAAAGCAAGAAGCTGCAGCAGTAGCAAAGCAGCAGCCAGCTCCTCACCGCGTTGGTTGTCCTTTTGGCCATATCATCCCGATAGCGGGTGATGTTGTTGACCGTGAAGACGTAGGTGTTGGACACCTTGATGAGGTCGTCGAGCGACCACCATCAATCTCCTCATAACGTCGGAGGATGACATTAATAACCCTACAAAGGGCCTCTTCATGGAAGGGTGAGCTTGGACTTCAAAGAACGCCTCGGGATAGCATTGAGAAGATGATTTTGCCCGGCTTGAGTTGCTTGCGAAGGACCACGCTTTGGTCCACATCACCGGGAGGTGAAGATGTCCCTCGAGCCATTTTTGAATAAGATGCTCTTGTCGAGCGATGGCCGATATGATAGGGGTTTTCGGGAAGAGGTTCCTGGACATCTCTGAGAACCTCTCTCGGTTGGCGACCCCTCATCATTTCCCAAGCAAGTGCCGATTCTAAGACGGCCAAGTCCAATTTGCCTTCAACAGTACCCAAGGATTTCTCCAACATCCTTGTAGGTCAACTTGATGTAGTGGCCTCCGATGTAGCCCTTGATATAGCTTAAGTTGACCGGCTCGAGGCATTAGCCGGAGGAGGAGGTAGAATCATCCTTGTATAGAATTCCTCGCCTAGATAGTTGCAGTAGTGGGTGTCGTTGAGTTGGAACAGGGGAGGAGCCCACACTCACCAAATCTTTTAGTAGGCATCACCAGCAGATGTGCTAATGATGGAGTCTCGGTCTATAGTCATCCCTGGGTGATAACTTGACTCGGGAAGGATCCCGATTGGAGCTCACAGCCAATGCAGCCCTGGTTGGCTTAGCAGAGGCGGAAGATGAAGTGGTGGCAGCGGCTTTGAGGATTTAGACTTTCCCTACATGATCGGCAGATGTGAGAACAAAGATATATAGAAATCGGCAGATATGCAAGAATCACAGATAATCATGCAATCGCAGATAATAACATAAACAGTACTATTCGATCAAAACCCAAAATATAGACAAATGAACCAAAATATAAGAACAGTTCATCATCCGGGTTTTCAAATATCTACCGAGTTTGTCGATTCAAGCAAACAAACCGATATAAACGAAAACATAGTACCACAGAATCTCTACAACACATTTTACACAACAAGCATGATTCAAGCAACAATCGCAATATAGCACAGCTTCATCAATGGCGACAGCTTGAAAAGTTCAAATTAGGTCAAAACAAGACCCTAAAACCGGATTTAAAGAATCAAGAAGGTGTAGAAATCCTTACCATTGATGATTTTAAGTATAGAGACTTGAGATTTTGGAGGTTTGAGACGATTTGAGCCGGATTACGAAGCTTGAAAGGTTTTTGAAAGTTGAAAATGGCGGTTGTTGAGAGTTGTGAAGAGTTACCGTACATTTTACCCTTTTATACCTCTCGACAGCCACTAAATGGAATTTGATAAAATTTGAAGTCCGCATTTATTACCCGATGAGTCACCGTACGTATGGCGCCCTTAAGTCTTCCTATATTATCGTAGTCGCCTATTTTATCGAAGACCGCCGATGTGGAGATAGTCACTTACCCAAGGTTGTCTATTTACTCGGCAGAGTTGAGATCGGCCGATCACGTAGGCGCTTAATAACAAGCTTATAAAATAACTTAAAGAATTTGCTAGAAAGGATTAAGGATTGAGGTCAAGCATACCAAGCTCTCCTCTTAAATATGCAAACCTGGTTGAATCAAGTGGTTTTGTGAAGATGTCGCTACCCGATTCTCTGTAGGCACATATTGCATGCCGATGTTACCTTTTTCAACATGATCTTTAAGAAAGTGATATCTCACATCAATGTGCTTTGTTTTGGAGTGCATGACAGATTTTGAGAGAGAAATTGCCGATGTGTTGTCACACATTATAGGACAATCATCGCTTTGATCTCATAGTCCACTAGTTGCCGTTTGATCCACAAGAATTGTGAGCAAGCAGCCTACCAGCCTATGTATTCGCTTCGCTTGTTGAAGTTGAAACAGAGGTTTGCTTCTTGTCGGCCCATGAGACAAGTCTATTTCCTAAGAATTGACATGTCCCACTTGTGCTTTTCCGTCAACTTTACATGCAGCAAAATCAGATCGAATAGCCTATAAGATTAAAAGATGAATCTCTAGGATACCGATTCCCAAATTGGGAGTATCTATCGATATCCGATGATTCTTTGACGCTTGTAGGTGAGACTCCTTTGGATCGCTTGAAACCTAGCACAAACACAAACAAAGAAACATGATATCGCCTACTAGCAGCTAAGTAAAAGTGAACCAATCATGCCTCTCAGAGAGTCATGTCCACTTTCTTGCCCTTCTCATCTTTGTCAAGATGGCGCTTAGTAGCCATAGGAGTGCCGAAGTCGTTTGCATTCTCAAGACCAAATTTCTTGATGACATCCTTTGCATATTTGGCTTGATTGATGAAGATACCATTTGAACTTTGTTGAATTTGAAGACCAAGGAAAAAGTTGAGCTCTCCCATCATGCTCATCTCAAATTTACTCGATAAGCTTTTCAAACCTTTTGCAAAGATTTTCATTAGTAGAACCAAAGATAATATCATCAACATATATTTGAACAAGTAAGGAATGACCTTTATGTTTCATAATGAAAAGAGTAGTGTCAATTTGACCTCTTACAAAGCCTTGAGATATCAAGAACTTTGAAAGGGTCTCATACCGTGCTCTTGGAGCTTGTTTGAGTCCATAAAGGGCTTTCCTCGCCTTGTAGACATCTCTCTTCTTGAACGCCTATGAACCCAGTGGTTGCTCAACATAGACTTCTTCTTGAAGTTCTCCATTTAGAAATGCACTCTTTACATCCATTTGATAAACTTTGAAGTCCTTGTAAGAGGCATAGGCCAAGAATAATCTGATAGCCTCTAATCTTGCAACAGGGCAAATGTCTCATCATAGTCAATACCCTCCTCCCGTCCGTATCCTTGGGCTACCGCCTTGCCTTGTTTCTTGTAATGTTGCCGTTTTCATCCATTTTGTTTCGAAAACCCACTTTGTGCCAATAACCGCTTGTCCTTTGGGCCTAGGGACCTAGTGACCGACTTGGCATCCGTCAAATTGGTTTAGCTCTTCTTGCATAGCTTCCACCCAACTTGGATCTTCCATAGCTTCATCAATCTTTTGGGTTCAATGTTAGATACAAATGCGAGAATACATGCATTCATTTCTTGAAGCTTGTCTAGTTTGAACACCAAAGATTAAGATCTCCAATGATTTGAGTGATAGGATGATCTTTTACTTCCCTAACTTCGCAGTTGAACTTGTCCTATTGTATCGGCAGAGTTGGATTCTTGAGAAGTAGAAGTAATCAAGCTTGGTTTTCTAAAGGGTAGGTTAATTCCAAGGTAGGTTGTATGACTTCGTGTGGAAGGCAAAGGGATTCAGGTTTTCGTGAGTGTTCAGTTGGTTCGTTTGAGGATTCTAACAGTTGACTCTTGGAAGATCTTGTGAAGAAGGAGGATCACAGATCTAGGATTAGGCCGTTGCACTGCCTCATATTCATCGAATCATTAGTAACCTTAGGAGCCAAATGTGGCCCAATGAAATCAAATTCATCAAAAGAAACATGTACGATTCAACAACTCTAAGTGAAGTTTTATTATAAACTCGTATGCTTTTGAAAACTTGGCATATCCTAAAAATTCCTTCATCACTTTTGGATTCAAACTTACCTCTATGTTCTCTACCATTGTAAAGAACATAGCATTTACAACCAAATATTTTAAAGAATCCAATGTTGGGAGTTTCGCTCTCCATATTTCATATGGAGTTTTGTTATGAAATTTATTTATGATGGACCTGTTTTGTGTGAAGCGTGTGTTCACGCCTTCGCCCAAATACATAGGCGCTTGGCTTCAAAGAATCATTGTCTTTCCCGCTTCAATGAGAGTTCTGTTCTTCCTTTCAAAGAACTCCATTTTGTTGAGGTGTGCCAACGCAGAGAAATTGTGACCAATTCCATGGTCATCACAATATTTGGCCACACCATTGTTCTTGAACTCGCTCCATTGTCCGATCCGACATCGAGATATCATCCACTTCGAGTCCGTAGTCTTTCAAGAGTTCAAGAATGATGTCATATGCTTCATCTTTGGAGGACATCATTTCTACCCAAGTAAATCTTGAGTAATCATCAACTACCACAAGAGTATACTTGCCGCCACCAAGACTTGTAGTAGTTACAGTCCAAACAGATCCATGTGCAAGAGCCGTAGAGGTCCGGTTGTTGATAGCAAGGCTTGCTTTTGAAGGAAGATTTATGTAGTTTGCCCAGCTTGACATGCTCGCATAGACCGTGTGATTCACTGATATTTTAGGCAAACCGACAACTAGATTGTCTTTTGATAGCTTTTCCGTATTTGAAATTGAGATGACTAAGCCTTTGTGCCACAACCAATGTTGTCGCTGATGACCTAGCAACCAAGCATAGATTTGATTTTCTTCCAACAAAGATTTAGGTCAACAAAGATAGACATTTCCTTTTCGAATCCAGATAGTTGAACATGTCTCATTGTCCTTTATGAGACATTGACTAGAGGAAAACCGACATGTTAGCCCTTTATCACGTAATTGTGATATGCTTAGCGATTGTGCTTTAAACCTTCAACTAGAGAGACTTTGTTGATGGAGAGATTGCCTCGATTATACTTCCATAACCAATGGTCTTCCCTTTGAGTTATCTCCAAATATGACCGAGGGACCTTTTGCTTCAACAATGCTTGAAAGAAGATTTGGATCACCAAATCATATGCTTTGAGCATCCACCGCCTAGATACCATAGATCTTTCTCTTCTTCATTGACACCATGAAGCATTCGAAATATAGACATTTAAGAATATGGTCCCCTTTTTTTTGGGTCCTCAAGGTTAGCAACCTTTGGGATCCACACTTGTTTAACCTTTGGAGGAGTAAATCCTCTAGATTTAGGTGTGAATCTCGAAGGCATTCATGAATCTCATGACCATGGCATTTACGAAAGAGCATTTGTGAAATCCTTCAACATGAGTAATGATTTCTTTTGAGGCTTCTTAATATCGCCAGCCTTTTGGAATGATCTTTCTCCGATAATTGGCCTATAGGACTTAGGCCGAAATGCCTTTTCTTGTTGATGTTAGGTTTACCATAGATAGACCTCTTATCAAAAGATTTTGTATTTACAGCACATGTCCTTTAAACCTTTTATCTCTAATTTACCCTTTTATAGGCAAGGTTGGGATCAGCAGCCTTGCCTTTGACAAATTTAATAGGTTTGAGCCGAGAATTTCTAGACTTGCTATTAGTCATCCCCGTTTTCTTAGGGTGACTAATGGCGTTTTAGTTGCTCGACTCACTATTAGCAGAGTCATTGTCGCGCTTTCTTTTGGACTTGTCTTTGTGTTCTTGGGATAAACAAAAGGAACTTTGTTAAAGCCAAGTCCTTGCCTTTGGGAGATCGCTGGTCATAAGAAACTCCTACAACCAATTCTTCAAAGAATCACTTCGATGTCTCATCCTTTTGAGAACCGAAGAACTACCTACTTTGAACTCACTTTGGAAACCAATACCGCTTTGTCATCTAGAGTTTTCTCGGTTTGAGAGAATGGCATCAAAGTTTCCTTTAGAGTTATTCCAAGTATTGACAACCTTTGAAGGTCATCTTTCTCGAATTTATCTTCTTGATGTGTTCAAGTAGAAATCCACTTTTCACCAAAGCTTTGTTCTCTTTTGCAATTTGATACTTTCACTTGCTATCAAGATCTTTGATCTTAGACATCAAGGTTGATTTCTCGAGACACTAGTTCATGCTTCTTGGCTAATTTCACATAGGCACTTTGAATTTTGAAAACTCTTCAAAGATGTCTTTGTTAGCTTTGATGAGCTCTCCTTGATGGTTCATTGAGCTCATCATCATCATCTCATCTTGTTGAAATGGTAGTGACCTCACCGAATCATGTGGTGACTCCCGGCCATAAGGCATATGTTGGCTTCTTCAAAGAAAGTCACAAGAGTCATCCTCATCGTCGTGTCACACCATGTAGGCGATTGCTTTCATCAATGTCTTCACCACCATCCCTTTTTGTTTTTGAAATTTAGTTTCGGACGTTTCTTATAAAATTCATACTTTGGCTTTGGACATTTAGAGGCAAATGGCCTGTTTCTACGCTTAAAACAAACTAGCTCATTATCCTTTTGATGGTCCGATTTATAAGGAGCAATTTTTGATTGAGCAGCTTGTTTTATAAGGAACAAATGTGAGAAGACGCCTATGTGATGATGATTTATTAAACCTTTTGAAACGTTGATATTTCTTTACAAACATAGCAAAGGCTTCGGAAAGAATATCATCATCTTCACCGGATGTAGAAGGTGTTTCATCGTGTTTTGAACAGAAGGTTCAAGAGACATGGCCGGTAAGGACAAGTTTTTAAAACTCTTTTCCATTTCTTGAGCTTGTTGGATCTCAAGCTCATAAACCGAAAGACTAGCGTTGCATATTAGCCTAGATTTGCTTGAATCCATAACCTAAGTCTAAGACAAGGTGACTAATGGGCTCGTGTCCTAGAGTGGCAACTTGTACTTAGGCATAGCTTGAATAGCCTAGGATTGCTTAATGTAAGTAGCCTTGAAGAAGATAGCCTATAGGACATCGGACGCCCTTCGACAATAGGCAAACAATGCATCGAAGAGTTTCGTTTGAATATCTGGACAAGTTCATATCGGCCAAGCTTCATCGCAATGTTGAAGAACCTCAAGAACGCCCGATAAGAGAACCGCCGAAGACATGTCCCGATTTGAGGCTTTCATTGACTTCGATGCAACGTTAACCCGCAAAGCGCATTCAATGAAGGTTTCCATTCTTGGCATACACTCGAAAAGGACATTCCTCCCGCAAGCAATGCATCGCCTATTTTTAGCAAAGTGTCGAAACAGATCGCAAGCTACAGTCGCCTATCGAGTCAACAACCGATTAGAGCATTAATTGCTCTTAAATTCAAATTAGAAGATCTCCAACGGCTCCAAGCTTCCTCCCGCATATAAAAGGAGACTCCATTGCTGCATTGAATATACTTCAACAACCCCAACTTCGAATCTTCATAGTCTTCAAGTTCTTACAAGCTTAAAGTCCTATCTCATACTTACATTGAAGAGCTTCATACTTAGACTCCTAGTCCATTAAAAGCTCTTCATTGATTGCAACACCTAGCTTTTCATAGCTCACTAGAATTGTATCTTATTGATATCAATTCTCCCACACAAACACTTGGTCAACAAAATTTTTGTACACAATCCATTAGAGATTTAGTTTGTAAAATATCTAGTGGAAAAACTTAGTACACGATTTTCAAATCCAAAGTTGACCACTTTGGTGTGGACGTAGCACTTATTTATAAGTGTGAACCATATTAAATATTCTCGTCTCTTTTGTGTGATTGTGATTTGATTGTGTTGCTTTAAATTTCCGTATTTCCAACTGTAAGAACCGCCGATCTTGTCCCGCCAAGATCGCCCATTCTCAACTTGTCCCGTGCTTCACAAGACTTCCGCCCGCAAAATTTTAAATCCCTAGTGAAGTAAGATTTTTGAATCAATTTCAAAAATTGGACATAGGCTATTCAACCCCCCTTCTAGCCTATATAGAGCAACCTTGACCTAACAATTGGTATCGAGCTTAACTCTTTGAAAACTAGTTTTTCCGAGATTAACCTCGAGAGATTAAAGATCATGGCTGCTCACCAAATGTTGGAAACCTCAAACGTGAACCATTGTCCTGTCTTGGATGAAGTTCACTTTGACATCGGAAAGATAAAGTCAAAAGACATATGAATTCAATTGATAAACGTTGTGGAAATGTGTCACGATGGACCCGTAATTCCAATGAAGCCTAATACACGGCCGCGGTAGATCCAACCGCCGCACCCAAGTACCAAAGCCGAAGAAGAGTGGGATGATGAAGACAGAAAGAATGATGCTCGATGGAAAGGCCATCAACATCATTACCACCGTGTTGATATAAGTACTTATCGCCAGATTATCAACTTGGACACAAAGAAAGGAGATGTGGGAAGCCATCCTTGAATATCTTGAAGGTGATGGCGAGACAAAGAACAACAAATTATATACCCGCATCCGTAAGTTTGACTCCTTCAAAAGGATCCCAAAGAGTCTCGCGAAGTGCCTATGACAGATTCTATGAGGTAGTCAACTCTTGCTATTCATTAGGAAAGAAGTATGAAAAGAAAGAAATAAACATGAGATTTCTAAATGCACTAGGCGCCTATGGCATGTTAAAATCATCGCCATGAAAGAGTCAAAAGATTTAAACAAATTGACTCTTAGAAACCTTTATGCTAGTCTTTCGCTTTATGAGCTTGAGATCCAACAAGCTCAAGAAATGGAAAAGAGTTTTAAAACTTGTCCTTACCAACCATGTCTATCGAACCTTCCTGTTCAAAACCCGATGAAACACCTTCTACATCCAAGAAGATGATGATATTCTTTCCGACGAAGCCTTTGCTATGTTTGTAAAGAAATATCAACGTTTCAAAAGGTTTAATAAACCATCATCACATAGGCAGCCTTTCACAAAACCGCCGTTCCTTATAAAACAACCGCCAACCAAAACATTCTCGCTCCTTATAAATCAGCAGACCATCAAAAGGATAATGAGCTAGTTTGTTTTAACTGTAGGAAACCAGGCCATTTTGCCTCTAAATGTCCAAAGCCAAAGTATGAATTTTATAAGAAACGTCCCGAAACTAAATTTCAAAAACAAAAAGGGATGGTGGTCAAGACATTGATGAAAGCACCGCCTACATGGTGTGACACCGACACCGATGAGGATGACTCTTGTGACTTTGCCGAAGAAGCCAACATATGCCTTATGGCCGGGAGTCACCACATGATTCAGTGAGGTCACTACCATTTCAACAAGATGACAAGTGATGATGATGATGAGCTCAATGAACCATCAAAGGGAGAGCTCATCAAAGCTAACAAAGACATGCCGGAAGAGTTTTCAAAATTCAAAGCCGCCTATGTGAAATTAGCCAAGAAGCATGAACTAGCCGTCTCGAGAAATCAACCTTGATGTCTAAGATCAAAGATCTTGATAGACAAAGAAGTCGAAAGTATCAAATTGCAAAAAGAGAACAAAGCTTTGATCGAAAAAGTGGACTTCCTACTTGAACACATCAAGAAGATAAATTCGAGAAAGATGACCTTCAAAAGGTTGTCAATACTTGAATAACTCTAAAGGAAACTTTGATGCCATTCTCTCAAACCGTAAAACTTTAGATGACAAACCGGCATTGGTTTCCAAAGTGAGTTCAAAGTAGGTAGTTCTTCTAGTTCTCAAAAGGATGAGACATCCAAGTGATTGCCAAGAATTGGTTGTAGGAGTTTCTTATGACCACAGCCTCCCAAAAGGCAAGGACTTGGCTTTAACAAAGTTCCTTTTGTTTATCCCAAGAACACAAAAGACAAGTCCAAAAGAAAGCACCACAAAGAATGACTCTCGCTAATAGTGAGTCTCGAGCAACTAAAACCCGCCATTAGTCACCCTAAGAAAACAGGATGACTAATAGCAAGTCTAGGAATTCTCACTCAAACCTATTAAATTTGTCAAAGGCAAGACCGCCGATCCCAACACCGCCTATAAAAGGGTAAAAGAAGTGAATTCTGCAGATAAAAAGCTTAAAGGACATGTGCTCAGAATACAAAATCTTTTGATAAAAGGTCTACCTATGGTAAACCTAACATCAACAAGAAAAGGCATTATCACCTAAGTCCTATAGGCCAATTATCGCCAGAAGATCATTCCAAAGACCGATATTAAGAAGCCTCAAAAAGAAATCATTACTCATGTTGAAGGATTTCACAAATGCTCTTTCAAATGCCATGGTCATGAGATTCATGAATGCCTTCGAGATTCACACCTAAATCTAGAGGATTTACTCCTCCAAAGGTTAAACAAGTGTGGATCCCAAAAGGTTGCTAACCTTGAGGACCCAAAAATAAAAGGGGACCATATTCTTAAATGTCTATATTTCAGAATGCTTCATGGCCACAATGAAGAAGAGAAAGATCTATGGTATCTAGACAAGGATGCTCAAAGCATATGACTCGGTGATCCAAATCTTCTTTCAAGCATTGTTGAAGCAAAAGGTCCTCACCATATTTGGAGATAACTCAAAAGGGAAGACCATTGGTTATGGAAGTATAATCGAGGCAATCTCTCCATCAACAAAGTCTCTCTAGTTGAAGGTTTAAAGCACACCGCTAAGCATATCACAATTTCGTGATAAAGGGCTAACATGTCGCTTTCCTCAAGTCAATGTCTCATAAAGGACAATGAGACATGTTCAACTATCCCGACAGGTTCGTAAAAGGAAATGTCTATGCCGTTGACCTAAATGCCGTTGGAAGAAAATCAAATCTTTGCTTGGTTGCTAGGTCATCAACCGACAACACTGTTGTGGCACAAAAGGCTTAGTCATCTCAATTTCAAATACCCGAGAAGCTATCAAAAGACAATCTAGTTGTTGGTTTGCCTAAAATATCGCCCGAATCACACTCTCGCAGAGCATGTCAACTAGGCAAACTACACAAATCTTCCTTCAAAAGCAAGCCTTGCCTATCAACAACTGCACTCTACGCCTCTTGCACATGGATCTGTTTGGACCCGTAACTACTACAAGTCTTGTGGCGCAAGTATACTCTGTGGTAGTTGATGATTACTCAAGATTTACTTGGGTAGAAATGATG
This sequence comes from Platycodon grandiflorus, assembly GCA_016624345.1. Classification (NCBI taxonomy): domain Eukaryota; kingdom Viridiplantae; phylum Streptophyta; class Magnoliopsida; order Asterales; family Campanulaceae; genus Platycodon; species Platycodon grandiflorus. Next base: position 59,346,864 of record CM028362.1, read on the forward strand.
TCCTCCAAAGATGAAGCATATGACATCATTACCGAACTCTTCGTAAGACTACGCTAAGCCGGATGATATCTCTCGATGTCGATCGTACAATGGAACAGAGTTCAAGAACAATGGTATTGCCAAATATTGTGATGACCATGGAATTGGTCACAATTTCTCTAGCTTGGCACACCTCAACAAAATGGAGTTGCCGAAAGGAAGAACGTAACTCTCATTGAAGCAGAAAGACAATGATTGCCGAAGCCAAACCGCCTATGTATTTCTCGGCGTAGGCCGTGAACACCGCCCGCTTCACACAAAACAGTCCATCATAAATAAATTTCATAACAAAACTCCATATGAAATATGGAGAGGCAGAGCTCCCAACATTGGATTCTTTAAAATATTTGGTTGTAAATGCTATGTTCTTTACAATGGTAGAGAACATAGAGGTAAGTTTGAATCCAAAAGTGATGAAGGAATTTTTCTCGATATGCCAAGTTTTCAAAAGCATACAGAGTTTACAATAAAACTTCACTTAAAGTTGTTGAATCTGTACATGTTTCTTTTGATGAATTTGATTTCATTGGGCCACATTTGGCTCCTAAGGTTACTAATGATTCTCGATGAATATGAGACAGTACGTAATGCCTAATCCTAGATCCGCCGATCCTCCTTCTTCACAAGATCTTCCAAGAGTCAACCCGTTAGAATCCTCAAACGAACCATCAAATGAACACTCAAAACCCGAATCCCCTTTGCCTTCCACACCGTAAGTCATACAACCTACCTTGGAATTAACCTACCCTTTAGAAAACCAAGCTTCAGCCACTTCTACTTCTCAAGAATCCAACTCGCCGATGCAATGGACAAGTTCAACCCAAGTTTAGGAAGTAAAAGATCATCCTATCACTCAAATCATTGGAGATCTTAATGCCGGTGTTCAAACTAGACAAGCTTCAAGAAATGAATGCATGTATTCTACCGCATTTGTATCTAACATTGAACCCAAAAGATTGATGAAGCTCGGAAGATCCAAGTCGGGTGGAAGCTATGCAAGAAGAGCTAAACCATTTGACAGATGCCAAGTCCGGTCACTAGTCCCTAGGCCCAAAGGACAAGCAAATATTGGCACAAAGTGGGTTTTCAAACAAAATGGATGAAAACGGCAACATTACAAGAAACAAGGCAAGACCGGTAGCCCAAGGATACAGACAGAGGAGGGTATTGACTATGATGAGACATTTGCTCCCGTTGCAAGATTAGAGGCTATCGATTATTCTTGGCCTATGCCTCTTACAAAGACTTCAAAGTTTATCAAATGGATGTAAAGAGTGCATTTCTGAATGGAGAACTTCAAGAAGAAGTCTATGTTGAGCAACCACCGGGTTCATAGACTGCTCAAGGAGAGAAGATGTCTACAAGCCGAGGAAAGCCCTTTATGGACTCAAACAAGCTCCAAGAGCTCGGTATGAGACCCTTTCAAAGTTCTTGATATCTCAAGGCTTTGTAAGAGGTCAAATTGACACTACTCTTTTCATTATGAAACATAAAGGTCATTCCTTACTTGTTCAAATATATGTTGATGATATTATCTTTGGTTCTACTAATGAAAATCTTTGCAAAAGGTTTGAAAAGCTTATGCAGAGTAAATTTGAGATGAGCATGATGGGAGAGCTCAACTTTTTCCTTGGTCTTCAAATTCAACAAAGTTCAAATGGTATCTTCATCAATCAAGCCAAATATGCAAAGGATGTTATCAAGAAATTTGGTCTTGAGAATGCAAACAACTTCAAAGACTCCTATGGCTACTAACCGCCATCTTGACAAAGATGAGAAGGGCAAGAAAGTGGACATGACTCTCACGAGGCATGATTGGTTCACTTTTATACTTAACTCGCTAGTAGGCCCGATATCATGTTTGCCGTTTGTGTTTGTGCTAGGTTTCAAGCCGATCCAAAGGAGTCTCACCTACAAGCAAATAAAAGAATCATCGATATCCGATAGATACTCCCAATTTGGGAATCTGTATCCTAGAGATTCATCTTTTAATCTTATAGGCTATTCGATGCCGATTTTGCCGCATGTAAAGTTGACAGAAAGCACAAGTGGGACATGTCAATTCTTAGGAAATAGACTTGTCTCATGGGCCAAGAAGAAGCAAACCTCTGTTTCAACTTCAACAATCGAAGGTAATACATAGCCGCCGGTAGCCGCCGCCACAATTGCTGTGGATCAAACAAAGAACTAGTGGACTATGAGATCAAAACCGATGATTGTCCTATAATGTGTGACAACACATCGCAATTTCGCTCTCAAAATCCGTCATGCACTCCAAAACAAAGCACATTGATGTGAGATATCACTTTCTTAAAGATCATGTTGAAAAAGGTAACATCGCATGCAATATGTGCCTACAGAGAATCGTAGCGTACATCTTCACAAAACCACTTGATTCAACCAGGTTTGCATATTTAAGAGGAGAGCTTGGTATGCTTGACCTCAATCCTTAATCCTTTCTAGCTAATTCTTTAAGTTATTTCATCAACTCGCCGTTATTAAACCGCCTATGTGATCGCCGATCTCAACTCGCCGAGTAAATAGACAACCTTGGGTAAGTGTCTATCTCCACATCGGCAGCCTTCATAAAATAGGCAGACTTTGATAATATAGGCAGACTTAAGGGCGCCATACGACAAGAACTCATCGTGTAATAAATGCGGACTTCAAATTTTATCAAATTCCATTTAGTGGCCTGTCGAGGTATAAAAGGGTAAAATGTACAAGAATCTTCACAATTCTCAACAACCGCCATTTTCTAACTTTCAAAACCTTCCATCTTCCAATCAAATCCCTCCAAAAAGCCTTCAAATCTTCAAAATCTCTAAGTTTTCACTTAAAATCATCAATGGTAAGAGTTTCTACACCTTTTCAATTCATTTAAATCCGGTTTTGTGGTCTTGTCTTGACCTAATGTGCGTTTTAAACCGTCCGCCATTGATGAATATCGGATTCTTGCGATTGTTGCTTGAATCTTGTTTGTTTGGGTGTGAATGTGTTTTGAGCTTTATGTGATACTTTGTTTTCGTTTTATACCACTTTGTTGGTTCAAAAATGACAAACTCGTAAGATATTTTGAAACCCGATGATGAACTGTTCTTATATTTTGGTTCAATTTGTCTATATTTTGGGTTTTGATCTCGAAAAGACTGTTTATGTTATTATCTCGCCGATTGCATGATTATCTTGTTTCTGCATATCCGCGATTCCTATATGCCGTTCTCACATCGCCGATTATGTAGGGAAAGTCTAAATCCTCAAAGGCCGCCGCCACCACTTCATCTTCTCGCTCCGCAAAGCCAACCAGGGCCGCATTGGCCGCCGAGCTCCCTATAGGACCCTTCCTGTGTCAAGCTATCACCCGGGATGACTATCGACATAGACTCATCATTTGCACATCCGGTGATGCCTTGCTCAAAGATTTAACCGAGTGTGGACTCCTCCCCTGTTCCAACTCAACGACACCCACTACAAAGAACTATCTAGCCGAGGAATTCTATACAAGGATGATTCTCGCCTCCTCCTCCGCCTAATGCCTCCGAGCGTCAACTTAAGCTACATCAAGGGCTACATCGAGGCCACTACATCAAGTTGACCTACAAGGATGTTGGAGAAACTTGACCGCCTGTTGAAGGCAAATTGGACTTGACCGATGCCGAATCGGCACTTGCCTGGGAGATGATGAGGGGTCCGCCCAACCGAGAGGTTTTCCGAGATGTCTAGGAACCTCTTCCCGAAAACCCCTATCATATCGCCATCCGCTCGACAAGAGCATTTTATTCAAAATGGCTCGAGGGACATCTTCACCTCCCAACACTGATGTGGACCAAGGTGTGGTCCTTCGCAAGCAACTCAACCGGGCAAAGATCATCTTTTCAATGCTATCCTGAGTGTTGTCAAGTCCAAGCTCACCCGTCCATGAAGAGGCCCTTGTCGTGGTTATCAATGTCATCCTCCGCCGTTATGAGGAGATTGATGAGCTGGTCGCTTCGACGACCTCATCAAGGTGTCCAACACCTACGTCTTCACGGCCAACAACATCACCCGCTATAGGGATGATATGGCCAAAGGACAACCAACGCAGGTGCCGCTGCCGCCGCTCACACGCTTCGTGCCGCCGCCGCTGCACCGTCGCTGCTATCGCTACGTGGCCCTCTACCCAAGCAAAGGGTAAGAGGAAGGTCACCTATACGCCGCCGGGTTACCACCGAGGAGGAGGAGCCTACACCCATCGGGCCGAGCCGCCAACACTTTGACCTCGCAGCTAGACCACGATCCCTATGAGCCTCGCGAGCCTCCTACCAAAAGCCCAAACACTCTCCCTCTCTCACTCCTAAACTCAAACAATCCAGAAGCTCGCTCATCAGGCAGCAATGCTGAGAAGGACACATCATCCTTCCAACCACCGACCTCTCCAAACCCTCTCAACCTACCTCCCAATCCTCCAAACCCAAAACCAAACAAACCCTCCTACCCACGACGAATCCTTTGGCCTTCCTAAGGTCTCATCCACACCACCGCTCCTCCACTCGGCCGTTCCTCCACCAGCCGCCTTCACCACAACATCTCAATCACCAACTTCGCCTCTTCCACTCCTACTAAGTCCAAGCATGGCAAACGTTAAAAAGAGTGCAAAGAAGAGGGTACATTTGTGGAACCGCCGATGAAACCTCTTCTCCTCCACCTTCTCCACCTTCACCACCTCTGCCTACTACCACTACCACCTCACCTACTTCCTCACCTCCTCCCTCCGCTCCCATCCAAACAACCACCACACAAGAGCCATCTTTCTCACCCGCCACCCTTCTCAACCACCATCCTCCAAACGACCTATCTCTCCCTCTTCCGACCCGCCTACTCCCAAACGCCTCAAACCAACCCCTATAACCACCTACACCCCGAGGTGTGCGCTGTCCTTCGTAGACAAGCAGCCTAAACCCAACCCCCGACTCGACCCCTTCTTGGCCACCCTTGACTACCCCAAGAGATTTCCCGTCGCCCTATGTCTCCAGTGAAATCATCTTTCAATGGGGTGCCTACTATGACCCTCTTCCTCCCCGCCTCGGTCCCAACTCTTCTTCTCCCACAACTCGGTTCAAGATCTTATGATCTTCAACCAATGGGTTGCCATCCATAAAGACCTAGGCCTTCCCTTCCAACCAAATCGGACATCTCCCCTTCTCTCTCTCGCCTAAACCCCGCCTTCACCATTATCGCCATCCTTCCATCCTTTTTCACCCCGTGGTCTACACCTTCATTGATGTAGTCACAACCTTCCTTGGCTTCAACCCTCTCATCCCTCTTCTCTTCCTTTCTCCTAGCCTTTCCCCTTTCTTTCTCCTCCCCCTTTCTTCATTCACCCCTTTCCTATGTCATCTACATAGAAAGGCTCTTCCCTGTTCCTCGCATCTTTCTAGCCTTCCTTCTCCCTCTATTGAAATCTCCTCCACCATCCATTCTCCTCATCCTCTAGCCAATCCCCGTCTCCCACCACCATCCTCCACCCTCACCTACCCAAGCCACCACCATTTTCCCCTCGCCAGGACCATCGCCAGTCATCCCGACTCGTCTCGATACTATCCCGCCGAGGCTATTCACAAATTTTTGCAAGATTTTGAGGTCATCTCGTTGACCCGACCAAGGCCCCGCACCAACTCTCGCAGATCGCCTCACATCACCCATGTGCAGCCGACCGCATGACCCAAGTGGGAGATTTCCAAGGGTGCAAAGGCCGCTTGATGCCTCGCCACGATCCATCTCGCCACCCAAGCCGCCTTGCCCGCCGATCTCACCACTTCATCCAAGACGCCTCGCCATCTTCGAAACCAACCGGGACAACATAGCAACTAAGCCGATGCAGTCGTCGACATGGTTGAAGCCGGCTACAAGCTTGTGCTTCACTCTCAACGCCAGCCAATCGCTCTGTTCACTCTCGTGCGGCAACGCGTAATCTCACGGCCAAGCACTTGGCTTACTACCGCAAGGAGCGCAGAACTACCGAGCACCGCCTCGGCTTTATTGATGCCTCGCTTGGTCCATGAAGGAGGAGATGGCGACTCAACAATGATCGCAGAACAAGCTCATTGAGCATAATGCTCGCTCGCGTAAGAACAAAGAGCTCTCTCTCGAATTGGCCGATACTAAAGAAGAGCTAGCAAAGAAGAAACGAAGAAATTGCAAGACTTAAGGCCGCCGTTGACTCTAAATGGGCATCAAGGGCATACGGCAATCTTCATCGTGCAAAGGCAAAGGTCGTGCATCATCTCGGTCATCTTCTAGAACCGGCCGATAATATTTTGTATAATCTTTTTACTAAACTTTGTAATTAAACAACTTGTTTAATTAACAATGTCTATATTTTAAAACTTTCATGTTTATTATGAATCGCTTATTATGTGATTGCATGAAATTTAAACCACCGGTTTAAAGACATGTCCTATATTGCCTATTCTCGCCTATTCGCATGTCTTTAAATTCGTCTTCATTACAAGTGTCTCGATGCTTAATTTCCTATTTGTAAACACTTTGTAATTTTTGAATACAATGACCTTTATGTAAGTTCATCTAGGGCATGCTTATTTAATATATCAATCTTACAAGCATGTTATTACTAGACTTGAACATGGTCACCGATATTGTATTCGTAGGGTCATGGACTCAAGCAAATAGGAGGAGATTGTTGCATATTAGCCTAGATTTGCTTGAATCCATAACCTAAGTCTAAGACAAGGTGACTAATGGGTCGTGTCCGTTAGAGTGGCAACTTGTACTTAGGCATAGCTTGAATAGCCTAGGATTGCTTATTGTAAGTAGCCTTGAAGAAGATAGCCTATAGGACATCGGACGCCCTTCGCACAATAGGCAAACAATGCATCGCAGTCTTTCTTGAATATCGGACAAGCTCATATCGGCCAAGCTTCATCAAGAATGTTGAAGAACCTCAAGAACGCCGATAAGAGAACCGCCGAAGACATGTCCCGATTTGAGGTTCATTGACTTCGATGCAACGTTAACTCGCAAAGCACATTCAATGAAGGTTTCCATTCTTGGCATACACTGAAAGGACATTTCCGCAGCAATGCACATCGCCTATTTTTAGCAAAGTGTCAGAAACAGATCAAGCTACAGTCACCTATCAGAGTCAACAACTGATTAGAGCATTAATTGCTCTTAAATTCAAATTAGAAGATCTCCAACGGCTCCAAGCTTCCTCCCGCATATAAAAGGAGACTCCATTGCTGCATTGAATATACTTCAACAACTACAACTTCGAATCTTCATAGTCTTCAAGTTCTTAAAGCTTAAACGTCCTATCTCGCATACTTCATTGAAGAGCTTCATACTTAGACTCTAGTCCATTAAAGCTCTTCATTGATTGCAACACCTAGCTTTTCATAGCTCACTAGAATTGTATCTTATTGATATCAATTCTCCCACACAAACACTTGGTCAACAAAATTTTTGTACACAATCCATTAGAGATTTAGTTTGTAAAATATCTAGTGGAAAACTTAGTACACGATTTTCAAATCCAAAGTTGACCACTTTGGTGTGGACGTAGCACTTATTTATAAGTGTGAACCATATTAAATATTCTGTCTCTTTTTGTGTGATTGTGATTTGATTGTGTTGCTTTAAATTTCCGATTTCCAATCGTTAAGAACCGCCGATCTTGTCCCGCCAAGATCGCCATTCTCAACTTGTCCCGTGCTTCACAAGACTTCCGCCCGCAAAATTTAAAACCCTAGTGAAGTAAGATTTTTGAATCAATTTCAAAATTGGACATAGGCTATTCAACCCCCTTCTAGCCTATATTGAGCAACCTTGGACCTAACA